>OX940897.1:10098396-11417490 GCA_954871355.1 Cabera pusaria
AAAGTCAAAGCATTTATTCAGCATATGGGCAAATTAAAAATTAGCACTTACACACGTCAAATAACATTAAATAGATCATATTCAACAAAAAATATAGATATAACAGAAACATAACGCTTTGAATTTACAAAAAAAAAACAAAGGTATTGAGCCATTCAGCTTTCATCCAGACGTCGAACGTCACACTTAAAACACATGTTTAATTCCCCTTATTAATGTAGGGTTGCCAACCGTACCACCACGTGCACCCGCAACCCAGTGCATGTTTCAGTACTTCAGACAATTTTTATCCAAAAAATTGTGAAATAATGAAACATAATAGATAAATAAAACGCAGACTAATTGCAGTACAAATCATGTTCCGAATGGAACTGATTGTCCGACTATCAGCCGCATAATACCGTCGTAACCGGCAACCCTAGATCTGCAAACAAAAGATGAAAACTGATTGACTGTTGAATCTACTGGTGTTTCGGAAGTACTCCCATCAGAGAAGAAACACCAAGAAACTCTATGGGGCTTGTCACTTATTTTAATTCATTTTTTTTAATTCATATTAAATAAATGTTTAATGTACAATAAGTAATTCTATTATCATACAATTTATATTATATCTTGGAGCTTGGGGCATTCAGGCCAAGCATTTTTGTCATTCATATAGTCATTTATTGTATAGTACGATTTCTTCATTAAATTGGATTTTACAAAGGTTTTAAATCTGCTTATAGACAGTTGATCAATATCTTTAGGAAGTTTATTATAAAATCGTATACAGTTCCCCAGAAAAGAACCACTAACTTTCCACAACCTGAATTGAGGTAGAATTAATCTATTTTTGTGTCTTGTATTGAAATTATGTACATCGGACCTCTTATCATACTCATTCAAATTTTTGCGTACATACATAATATTTTCATATATATATTGACATGCCACTGTGAGAATTTTAATCTCCTTAAATTTTTCACGAAGTGAGTCTCGCGACTTCATGGTATATATAGATCGAATAGCTCTTTTTTGTAAAACAAATATAGATTGGATTTCGGCGGCTTTCCCCCACAATAAAATGCCATAGGACATTATACTATGGAAGTAGCTAAAGTAAACCAATCTAGCAGTGGATTCGTCAGTCAAGTTTCTGATTTTACGTACTGCGTATGCAGCGGAGCTCAATCTACCTGCCAGAGCCGATATTTGAGAACCCCATTGTAGTTTTGAATCCAGGGTGATGCCCAAGAATGTAGCGGATTCAACAAATTCTATCGGTACATCGTTTATTAATATCCTGCTATTAATGACACCCTTTCTTACATTTGGCAGCGAGAATTTAATACATTTAGTTTTTTTGGCGTTCAGTAATAAGTTATTGGTTGTAAACCAATTCAAAACCTGTGCGATTGATTTGTTAACATCGTCAAATCCAGGCGCAATCCTATCTATTTTGAATATTAAGGATGTATCATCCGCGAACAAAACAATGTCACATAAGTTTTGCACGAAAGACGGCAAGTCATTAATATAAACTAGAAATAAAAATGGTCCTAAGATCGATCCCTGCGGAACTCCCATTTTTATGAGGGATCCAGATGACCTGACGCCATTGACCTCAACCATCTGTATTCTATTACTGAGGTAGGATGAGACCAGATCAAGTGCTTTTCCGTTAACGCCGTAGTGTTTTAATTTGCAAATTAGCGTTTTGTGACAGACGCAATCAAACGCTTTAGATAAGTCACAGAAAACGCCGATAGCATCTTGTGCTTTCTCCCAGGCATCAAATATATGTTTAAGAAGATCTACTCCAGCATCAGTAGTAGAACGCCCCTTAGTGAAACCATATTGTTTGTGATTTAAAAGATGATTAATATTAAAATGTGCCAAAAGCTGGTCTAATATAACTTTTTCAAAAACTTTACTGAGCGCCGGTAATATAGAGATTGGTCTATAGTTTGAAGGGTCATTTTTGTTCACTGATTTGTATAGGGGAATTAATTTACTTTTTTTCATTACATCAGGAAAGACACCTTCATCGACGCATCTGTTAAAAATAAACGCTAAGTGAGGGCTAATTGCATTAATAATATAACTAAGTACTTTGGTTGACATACCCCACAGATCCTCGGTTTTCTTTTGATTGAGCATTTTAAAAGTTTTGATAATTGATATTGAAGTTATGTGTCTGAACTCAAACATAGAGTCACATACATTCACACACTTCGATAGTAAAACAAAAGCATCCTTAGGGGAAGAGTTTAAAGGCTGAGTAGTAATAATAGGTACTTGTGAGAAGTACTCAACAAATGTGTTAGCGACATCATTATTATCTATGATTAATTTATTATGAACTTTTAACATAATTTTACCGTCCCTCTGCTTAATTTTTCCAGTTTCTGTATTAATGACTTTCCATGTTGATTTTATTTTGTCATCGGCATGCTTAATTTTTCTACTTAGATGCAGTGATTTTGCTGTCTGACAAACAACTTTAAAAGTTTTTGAATACAATTTTAAGTGATTTATGAATTTAGTATTATGTAAATTAATGGTTTTTTGTGAGTACAAGTTATACAAATTGTTTCTACTTTTATAAATACCAGGAGTTGCCCAGTCATCGAAACGAACCTTCGCACCCTTTCTAACCATTTTAATTTTAAAAATATCATTGAACTCTGCATCTAACATTTGAAATAAAGCACTGCATAGGTCATCAGGATCCTCAGAAAATCTTAGGTTTATTAATTGCTTGTCAATGATATCCACAAACTGTTCAACCCGTTTGGTGGTAATGGGCCTGTAAAAATGTTCTTGGCCTTTGATGGATAATTTACATGAAAAAGTGACACTTTGTCCCAGATGGTCCGAGCCAAGTTTATCAAAAATTGCAATTTTTTCGGGTTCACAGTTGCAGAACACATTGTCCAAGCACCGGAACATGTTATTCCGGAGGTTGCGGGTTCAAGTCCCGTCGGTACGATGAAATTTTGGATTGTGTTTAACAATTTACAAAAAATATAAAGTGTGAAACACTTCAAAGAAACATAATATTTGATTTACGCAGTGCAACATCTCTCGTCGGATTTGAAAACTGTAATGTATTCTTCCGAATGATTAACTTACGTAATAAGTAGTCATAGATGGCGCCACCAATGCATAATTGGGTTAACAAAATGCGATCCACTAATTTCGTCGTAACGATAATTCGCACCGTGGCTTAATTGGCAAAGCACCGGAACATGTTATTCCGGAGGTTGCGGGTTCAAGTCCCGTCGGTACGATGAAATTTTGGATTGTGTTTAACAATTTATAAAAAATATAAAGTGTGAAACACTTCAAAGAAACATAATATTTAATTAATGTATTCAGTATCCAGTACATTCCTTTTATTTTATTTCTATGGATAGCTGTCTAAACAGTATCATGGAACACCTCAATTGTTACAAATGTATCATCTCGACCTACAAATTTTTAACACATTGCAATTTTTATTCTACAGTATGAAATTGTAGACGATGTAAGATATTATGTCTAAGTATTTTTTTATATCGTATAGGCTTGCGTTTGAGCACTATCTTACCTGTTGGTAAGCGATGATGCACGCTAGGCCTAGTATGAGAACTGGCTCTTTAGGATAGCTGCCGGAACATATTAGATGTTATGGCGACAAGTTTTCTAACTTTAGGGTGGGTGGTAGCTGGTCAGGTGGATACTAAACAGTGTCCTACTACTACTACTGGGGGTTTCTTAGTGATGTTTTTCTTCACCAGAGGGCCACTGTGCAATGCGCATACATTTTTCGGTCAAAAAATCATACATTTTTCGGTCAATATCTCACGATTGGGATTTGGCCGCGCTACTTTTGGCGTCAAAGCCACCCATTCTCAATCTGCGCCACTGGGCCATCAAATTTATTTGTATTTGACCGTATCGTCATTATCGATAAAATCACTATCAAAAATTTAAAACTAGTTGCATCCCGCAGCTTCGCCTCCGTTTAAATGTATCATATTGTATCTCCTATTCCACCATACTAGTAGAAACATAGAAACACTTCATTTTTTAACACCTTGAATAACAGAAACAAACATTACATTGCAATTTATAATAATAGTGCAACAATAAAAGTTAATTCCTGAGCAAAAATGCAGCCCAATCAATTAAATTTGTTTAAAGGTCTTAAACATAAGCAAACTGGCTTTTGCATATATAATAATATCATTGTTAAGTTGGTGATTGGTGGTCATTAGTATAGACAATGGAACTTTAAACAAGAACATTAAATGGGAGAAGGGATTTTGTTACCTCGACAGCCGGATTTTGTTATTACTAGATCATTTAGCTTTAGACTGGCTGTATAGTGTTGCAATCCTTAACCATTTTGTAGTAAATTATACAGACGGCATTAGGTGCAATATCGTAAGCGATCTAATAATATTATATCGTAAATGTAATCTTAATTGTAAGAGCCTAATGATCCCTTCACCCATAGATTTAGGATGTAAGTATTATCGGAGGGCTGTGGTTACACCTAAGATGTTTAGAAAATTGCGTCTGTCATGAAATTCAAAGAGCACAAAAATATTCCAGTGATGATAAATTTCTTTGCAATAATAAATAACCGGCCAAGTGCGTGTCGGGCCACGCGCAGTGTAGAGTTCCGTAGTAGCCCGTTATTCAATGCAAGTCTTTACCCGTTATAAACAAGCAACTAGGTACTTCGTCTTTGTCACTTTAAAGGATTTATTCTAAGGATTTTGTATTTGGTACAAAATTATCCAATACTTGTTGTTCAATGACTATTACTGCTAAACTAATAAAGTTATCTTAACCGCTATAGTTTTCCTTTAAAGTTCATGAAATTCGCTATTATCACGAATTTTTTCAGATTTTTCAAGCCCCCAGTTTAGCTTTTAGAGGGGAGAGGGGGGGGGGGCGCCCTACTGGAACAAACATTTGCACTTTAAAGTTTAATATTTCGTAAATGGAGCATTCAATCGAAAAACGGTATTAGCAACCCTTAAGTAATTTTAAAAGACCTATTCAACGATACCCCACACGATGGGGTCAACGATGAAAAAAAAATCATCCCCACTTCTCATATAGGGGAGCTACCCTAAAAAAAATATTTTTCACAATATTATTTCAGCACTTTGTCGGCGTAATTTATATACATATCCCCACAAAATTACAGCTTTCTAGTATTAACGGTATCTTAGCAAAACCTCGGACAGACAGACAGACAGACAGACAGACAGACAGACAGACGGACATGACGAAACTATAAGGGTTCCGTCAGGACTACGGAACCCTAAAAACTAAACGAAGATATATGGGAACTTTTAATAATTGAAATTGAAATTTATTTTCATTGCTATTCATTTGAAAATTAATTAGTTGTCATGTGTCAAATAAAACACTCTAACTATGTATCAGTTGCTTATCTGAGTTATTTCGCTTACTTCTCATCGTCAGCAGGGAACAAAGTAAACATGGTGGGAAATACGTAGTGTTTATCACAATAAATTGATATCATTCAGAAACATAATCGATGTGTTTTCCAAACACGAAGATTTAGGGAACTAAATCGATATTATGTATATACTATTTCAGAAAAGAAACTGTGTTCATAAACAAAATGTAACTCAGTGAATACATGGCTTTTCTTTACTGTCATATTATTGGACGTAGTTAATGATTGTGTGTCACGAGCCAACAAGGCCTGTTCCTTTTACTTTGGATTAAGAACGAGTAGCAAATTACAAACCATACATAATCCAAGTACGTTCTAAGCTCGGGAATAATCATACGGTAGCTAACAATAATTCATCCATTACACCTTATTGCCCGTGACTATTGCATAGTTGATTTATTTTTATGTAGTTAATGTACATATTTTTGAAAGACCTTTATTTATTAAAAGTTAAACGAAATACGTTTATTTACAGTAGGCATCGCATACACGACCACATCATCACTTACCAACAGGTGAGAAAGTGGTCAAACGCTAGCCTATAAGATATTTAAAAAAAATTACTTATACATTTTTTATAAGTGTGTACCGTACCATCTATAGTGTTTTTATCTGTAACTAAAGAATATCTAGAACGTAAATATTATCTAGAACACATAGCAATAGCCTAATGGGATAGCCTACCCACTGTAACATTTCTAGCATGGCAAGGGGACTATTTTGTCTTTCCACCTATCCGTGTTTTGTTTCGTGGAGAAGGCACATTATAAGTAAAGTTTTTCGAAAATTATAAACGCCCGCTGACTTTTAAATCAATTCTTTTTTTTACTTTTTAATACGAAACAAAACCAAAACTCGGGGTTAAACTTCACCAAGCGTTTAAATTGTTGTGTTGATCTCCTGTCAGTGGCGAAACACAGAGAAATAATTTTGTCTTTCCCCCGGGGATAAGGCCATGCTAGCCCTGCAGGTATATATTTCGTTAATGTGTTTATAAATCTCATCACTTTGCTTGTTTTATTACTATTATTTACGTATTTATTTGTACTATAGTTTTATGTTACGGATTGCTTTACCGTCTTCTTCTGCTTTCAGTAACATGAATTAAAACCAAAAGTTGTCTTCAAGAAATTATTGAACGCCTATTGTGCTAAGTACCCTGCTAAATATGATATTTTTTGGTGTATTTGTATGCAATAAAGATGAAGGTTGCACACGTAGGCTGTTAAAGATAAGGTTACCATTGTAACATATTTTTAAGACTAATACATATATGTTGGCAATTTTACGTTAAGAACTACAGCATTGTTCTATTCTATTCTAAATTAGGGTATATTGTGCCAATCAGACGTGGACACTCACAGTTCGACTGGTCCACCAATTTAAAGTCGCTCAGCGAGCTATGGAGAGAGTTGTGCTCGGTATTTCTCTGCGGGATCGAATCGGGAAAGAATTAATTCGCCTGAGAACTAAAGTTATCGACATAGCTCAACGGATTAGTAAACTGAAATGGCAGTGGGCTGGTAATATCTGCCGCAGTACTGATAACCGTTGGGGTAGACTTGTCCTAGAGTGGAGACCGCGAATCGGAAAACGTAGCGTAGGGCGTCCTGTGACCAGGTGGAACGACGACATACGCAAAGTGATGGGTAGTGACTGGAAAAGAAGAGCCGAAGATCGGGCTCAGTGGCGCATCTTGGGAGTGGCCTACGTCCAGCAGTGGACTGACACCGGCTAATGACGATGATGATGATGTGCCAATCAAACATGAAAGATGCTTTAATTAATAAAAATATACTAGAATTAAACACAATTTATTTATTTTTAAGTACCTTTTATTTACATTGTACATTAATTATTTACATTAATTTTAGAATACATTGTAATAAATATAATCGTTTGAAATTTTGACTTCAATGAGTATTTTAACGTTTCTAGAACCACTCATGATATGATTTTGTACATTAAAATGCATTAAAATGATTTGTACTAAAATTATGTTTTAAATGAATTACACAATTATTGAGATTTGAATAAGATCTAAGTAAAAATATAGCTATTCAATAAATAAGTTAGATAACTCAAACATTCGCCTCCATGTAGCTGTTTATATATGAATTCCTTAAAATCTAATTTGTTATAATGGAGGTATATTCTAGTGGTTTAAGGCTTAATTAAAACAGAGATGGCATCGCAGTGGCTGGTAGCGACTAGCTCAGCTAACAGTGTCGCAGAAAAATAGGTGGTCGCTGGAATTTTGTAGACGCTGAGGGCGGCCGCGCGACCGATTATTCTTCATTGCGCGTTAGAGAAAAATTATAAGACTAAATTCTTACAATGCGCGCTCAGCGACAGAAGATTTGAACTACACCATGAAGCTAGTCGATCCCTTTAGACTTATTAGAGTATTTGTTGTAGTTACTGTAGTGGTATGGTATAGTAGTTATATGGAGATAATATTTCTATATTCTACATATTTCAAAATATTTATCCCGGTATTTCTATGTTCACAACAAGTGTTTTATATCGATAATAATAATATCTATCCATGAGTTCTTAATTATTACATACCGTCGTTGATACCAAATAATTATAAATATTTTTAAAAACATTGGCTGTTTGTAAATATAAGTAATGAAAGGTAATCCCTATTTTATCGTCATTCGTACAAATTCATTAAAATTTTTAGTATTCTTTGTTTTCCTGTGTCAACATTATTTTATTGTTATGACTAGGTATACATACATACATGTGCGTACCGAAATACACACAAAAAAGTTTTATTTTTAAATTTTTGTAATAAAGACCAAATTTTAAATTATAATGGGTACACTAAAACTGCTTGCTTCGCTGGCAGCCGCTGTTCCGCAATCTCTGGGAATTGAGCCCAATATTTAAGTATTGATGATTGATTGATCTTTAGGTTCTGGATCATCGAAGGAACTAATTATCTGTCTGATTTTCGTTCTATATTTTGTTGTCTGTTAGAAATTGTTGCGGCAAAAATTAAAAATCTATTTATGTAAGATTTCATGTCAAGTACTGGTAGTGAAGAAAATGAGGTTAAAAATCCAATTTTAAATACATTATTTAATTAATTTGTGGCTTTCATGTAAAAGTTCGTTTTTATTTAATGAACAGATGTCAAAACAGTTAAAATTTACTCTCAATCCCTTTAATTTACCTTGATCCTTGACCTTAAAGAATCACGCAGAGAGAGAGAATCAGAAGTCTTTGCATATGTAGCGTGAATGCTAAGTGTAAACTTTAAAGTGCAAGTGTCAAGCAAATATTTAAATGTGTTAAAACACTCAGTTTACTGTATTAATACAAATGCTCGCACCATTCTCACTTATCTACTTTTAAATTAACTTGAAGGTTAACAACACTTTGTTTCACGTTTTAAGTTAGATTACCATTCCATGTTTGTAACTGACATTAGAAAATGTCTAGACCAAATACGATCTAAACCTTTACATATGGCGTCATGTGTCAGATACTTATCTAAAACATTATCGGAGACTGGTGCAACTGGCGCTTAAGCTCGTAAAAATAAACATTTTAAAAATTCTTGATGAAAGCGTTTGACCACTATATCACCTGATGTTAAGTAACGATGTAGCACGCTTGCAAAAATACCTGAAAATCTTCAAGGCATTAGGTTCACTTAGATGAAATCGCGAGTAGTAACTTGCGATTTGATCTGTGGGCCCGTGAGAGTACTTATATTAATTGTTTGCGAATCGCATGAAACTATAAACTAAAACTTTCATTTCAACGCAGCTACTTAACATTCATACTAAATTTTGTTAATCTATATCTAGTTGAACTTTAAGGCAGTGTCAAAGGTTCTTTATTGGAAAAATGTGGACAAAAATGTAGGTATTAGCCGAAGTTTTCGAAGTGGTGTATGAAGTATGGTAATCTTCTAGTTCTGTTCACTTGTTCACACGCTGACATCACGGACTTGGTGAGAGGTCGTGGACCACATGAGAACACGCCAATTTTAGATACCTGTTGAGAAGAGATAGAATATTTAAAAATCGCTGAACAAAGGTATGATCACACCGCGGCGTCGTGCGTGCGCGATCTAGGCGGCGATCAGATGGCGTAGTAGTATTTGTACCGACTGGTTCGCACCAAACGCGGTTTACGGGGGCGGCGATCAGAAAACGATTGAAAATCAGATCGCGACAACGTGCACACGGACACTTTACTTATGTATATAGGCTCTATATATATATATATATATATATATATGTACATAAGTTAAGGTATATTCTATATTATAGAATGTAGTATAAAATATTACCTATAACTCTTTCATGTAACTGCGTTAATAACATGTTTTATTACGAAAATTTAGATTTAGGGTAATTATTTCAATCATTCAATCAAATATTTAGTTGAAAATACATCCAGATATTCTATTCAGAACGTAGAAAAAAGTTTAAGGAGAAAATATATATTAAGATTAAGTGCCATTGTGTTTGTTTTTATGACAGATATTATCATTATCAGATAGGTAACAAATCGGTGATATCAGTTATGGTCATTTTCACCACACCCTGGTAGACAGACTATTATGGACTGATATGCCAGATAAACGTTAAATCAACCTTTATATGGCCTTATCTATCAGATAAAATTTTGCAACTTTATCAGGAACCAGGGAAATGGCCACTGGCCCTTAATTTAATAAAACAGTCGTCCTGTAAAATATATGAGGATATATCACATAACGAAGGTCGCGCGTTGAACTCTTTTGTATACAACAAGCAAAATGCGTGTAAGTTGGACGTTGTACTCACATAGCTATGTTTTTTCTGAACGAACTTCAAGAAGGAAGACATGTCAGGTCTTCCAAAGTGGTTCACCGCTTTCAGCCCTGTGAACATTGACGTCCTTGACAGCCTCTGGAAATGGTTCTCGCAGATATACTGAAAGAGACATGTTACTTTTAATCATACAATTGTGGCAATTTACGGTTGAGATTTAATAGGGTTGGAGAATTTTTTAGGATTCTGTATCAGACGAACGGATCCATATAGCTAAAGGTACGGATACACCGCCTTCCTGCGTGCGCGATCTAGGCGGCGATCAGATAGCGCAGTAGTATTTGTACCGACTAGTTCACACCAAACGCGACAGAAAATAATTGAAAAGTACTGAGATTGCGCACGTAGGACGCAGGATGCCGCAGTGTGGCCGTACCTTAAGCCTTTCTATAACGTCTAACTTTCTGTGTGAGTTATTTATTCGTAGGTCTGTGTATATCACATAAAAGCCTTTTTCAATCTTTCAAAAAGTAGGAGGTTCTCAATTCGTCTGTATGTTTTTTGGTATATAATATTTGTTACACAATTTCTCCGCCAATTGTGAACCGATTCAAATGTTTCTTTTTTCAAGAGTAGAGTTAATATCTTCACGTTGGTACCATAATACAATTCATTCAGATCTGATGTGTATCTCTAGAGATATGGAGATAAACACCTCAAACTTGTAACTTAAAATGAACCGATTTTTATTATTATTTCAAGATCTGTTATTCTGATTAATTTTTCAAGATCTGATGAATATCTCTGGAGATATGGGTATAACTTATATGGGTTAAACTTTCAAAGTTGCTATTGAAATTGACTCACGTGATATGTGAAGTCGGTTTCTAGTTTTTTAATCTTAAATCGGTGAGTAGTAATTAGATAAAGTAGTTAAATATGCGTTATTTTAAATCTGACATTACTTTAGAGATCGATGTGATACTGTTACATTACTTCACGACAAGTAGATCAAAGTACATTTAATTATGGTAATCTAACTACATTCATTATTAAAAGTTCTTCAACTTAAAAGTAAAATTAGTTGCGCAACGACATGACGAGACGACACATGAGAATATTATTGCACTTTTCGTCAACGGCAAAGGTCTAAGGCTGATTGGCTTCGTCTGAGAGAAGCCTATGTTCAATAATTGCTCTATGCCAGCCTTGCTTCCGAGTAATTATAACTTGGTAGGCTTTTAATTGAAGGTTAACAGGTATCTTCAAGTCTAACGTGCTTTCCATATTTAACTATATCGTTACTTACCATCAGCTTTATCTTTACATAGTATAAAACAAAGTCGCTTCCCGGCGTCTGTACCAACGCTTAGATATTTTAAACTACGCAACGGATTTTATTGCGGTTTTCATCAATATATCAATGGAATGAACGCGGAAAAAAAAGAAAAATAAGAATAAAGAGAAAAATGGAATTCCAAATTCAAATGTATTTCAAAGTTTAGCTTGCGTATTTGTGTTTGAAATTAAGTGATTAATTTGTCTATGCGCCTTTAATTTTTTCTTTGACATCGTTCTATGAACAATATGAAAAACTTAAAATATCGCGTTATTTACGAATAAGAATTCAATCGTGGCATGCGCGCTGCAGAAACAGCTCGAAGGATTATATAAGTCGGAAGGCCCGTCGGTGTAAACTGCGAAGGATAGACACCTTGACTTCTGACCAGAGGTCGCTGTTTCAAATCCTAGCAGTGCACCATCAGATTTTACTATGAGCATTCATAAATCATGGATTTTCGTCAACGAGTAGTTGAAGCATTATATCTATGTTTTGTCTAACTGGCTACCAAAATCTAGATTACACATGATTTCATAAATTATAGTCTCAATATAATCGAATTGCTATCGCTGTAGTCTAACCTGTGCTTGTTACATATAGATATATAAATAGTTACCAGCATGGTGGTCCTGAGGTCAAACTTGTGGAAGAACTGCGTGATGAAGATATGTATCTCGAGAACGTTGGTGACGTCCTTGCGTTCCACGTCGCGCAATACGTCGATGAACCACTCGAAGTGTTTGTGGGAAGGACATATCCATAGGAAATATACCTGAGGGAGATCATATTTTGTTACAATCATATTGAAACTTACTTATAAATATTAGTCTAAATAGAGGATAAATGTAGATATTTAATAAAACATCGATAATACAACGAAAATTGCTTATTTTTCATGTACATAATGAAAATTGACTTGACTATTTTTTCTGGAATAATTTAACGAATTATTTGATTTGTTGTTGATTAAAGAAATGTAAGACAATTTATGATTATTAAGAAATAACCATTAAGACTTTTTTTTATGACTAAAAGATAAACAATAAACATTGCACGTGAGAGAAAAAAAAGCCAGTGAGGTGTATAGATACCTAAACTAACTGCTACTCTACAAATGTCACTGAAAGGCATAAAACTATATGAACTGACTACTTCTCTCTTGTATTGACATAAGTATATCTACATGTTTGTTTTAACTACTTATTAATACAACTACCCATAGTGTTTTCCACCACTTAACTCACCTTCTTACAAGCCACTCCTGAGTACCGGTTGGTAGAGGTTCCGAAGACGAGATCATTGAGAATGGACGCGTAAGGAGTGACTCCGATACCTCCTCCGACCATCACCGCCACCTCGAACTTGTACCAGTCTTGGTTGCCACCGCCAAATGGGCCTTGTATCCTGTATAAAAACTGTATTATTATTTCAAATTTATATTCACTACACCCCTTAATCCCCGGCGCGTCACCTGATTTAGGTGATGCAAATACATAATTACCCTGTTACCTATGATCATTAATAAAAATATATATTTTACTCATATCTTTTTTCTCATCCTCTTTTCTTTAATATTAATTGCTGTTGCAAGGACAGCCATAGCAATAGCGACTTATTTTTGTTTAGTTAGTATAGGTGGCATGACGTCCAGCCGCTCTGAGAATCGCTCTCCGACTGAACTAGGGCGGTAAAATCAGTGTAGTGTAATAATGAACCTCTCTAATTAGGAGCCACGCCCACCCTTAATTAGGGATCCTGATTCAGTGTGGTATAATTTCCCTTTCAGTCTGGGGCCGAAGTTTTGTGTTCCAAGATAATTTTCGCATTTTTGGGTTAATCTACGCAAGTGACACGTAAATTCGTTTCCGCTTCGCTCCCTTCGCTAATGCGTCGCCATAAACTTGGGTTCACACCGCGAACTTTTCTTACTACAAAGCGAAGGGATATTACCACCTATTACCAAAAGAAACAAAATAATATATGTATGTAGGTGCCACAGGTCGTATATTTTATTTATTTTATTTTAATTTTAACCCTAAGATTCAGTCCTTTGCGTTGCATAAAAAGTAAGAAAACACGATTAATATTTCAACAGGCATATGCATAACGAAGAAACCAAAATTGTCATAAGTTATGAATATATTAATGTTAATTTGCACTGTCCATGACACCACTTTTATTTAAATAGTACGTAAGCGTTTAAATAAATATCTAGTGGTGAATCTATACTTTCCTACTTAATACACACTTATTACCTGCTAAGTTTTTTTTCTGGCAGACAAGTATTTGACCAATTGCGGATAGACAGACCCCAATGGAAGAGAATGACATGATGCATCGACCCCATTTATGTGGAATAAGGATAGGAAGATGATGAGACAAGCACTTGACCTCTGTCTCAATTGATGTTAAGTGACGATACGGTTTGATACGGAATGTGCAGGTCGAAAATGAACGATGACAATGTGATGGTTTGTAAGCTGACTATGATCCAATCGATCACGTGAATTGATTTAGGTTTAAGGTCCTAAGCCTACAGACGCGGGTGGTCAACAATGCACATTCCGTAGGTGACAGAATTATTTTTAGTAAACAAAATTAAACTGACTTCAAAATCACAAATAGATAAATAAATAGATATACTCATTATTGAACACCCAGAAACTTACAACTCAAACATTATTTAAAATAAAAGTGTCAATGGGCGGTCTTATCTCTCAAAACGACATCTTCCAGACAACCATGCATGGAGAGGATTAAACATATAATTAAGATAGTTTAAAAACTAAAACAACCGACTTCTTTTTGGAAATTTTGTTGAAAAATGTATGTATGGTTATGTAAAGTAATGCTATTTCTGAACATAAAAGCGTGTTTTCATATGTAAATGTGTATTGTCCACAAATCTATGTTTAAATAAGTGATTAGACTTCTATTAAGTCAATGACAAAATGTTGGTAAACTGGGGTCAAGTACAAGTTATGATGTGAAGAAATGAAGTTATTGTGAAATGTGTGCTAAAAATGTTATTTATACTGAATCATTGAACATATTTAGGTATGTCATAGTAAAATTACGAGGCAGGTGAAGGCACTAAACAAAAATTCTTAGGTAGCAAGAAATTGTATTTTTTTATCAACATTTTGTCACAATACCACAAGTTTTTACCAACTTGACCGCTGTAGTAACTGATGTTTAAAAATAAATAATCGTGATTATCTAATTTTATTGTTGGTTCTATCTATAAGGCGATTCTCACACTGCACTGTGTGCAGTGTAGCGCGCAGCGTAGCGCGGGAGTTCGTGGTCTTACGTTGTTTGCAAGTATCTGTGTTTGTATAGAAAACACGCGTAGTCCAACACACTGATAACGCATTCACCCGCATAGTTGCAGATCACGCAGCTACATGCAGAGAAACACGCACCCACGCGCGTGTTTCCAAGAAATCAAAACAAAAAATCTGCATGCGGACGCAGATCTTTGAGGGCCCGGTGGCGTAATCGGGAGAACGTTCGGCTTTGATGCCGTGGTACCGAGTTCAAACCGCCGTGCACCAATGGATTTTTCTATCGAAAAATTTATGTGCGCTTCTCACAGTGGCCCTCCGGTGAAGGAAAAACATCGCTAAGAAACCAACAAAACCCCCCGCATGGTGGTAGGACACTATCTAGTGTCCGCCTGGCCAGCTACCACCCTCAAGTTAGAAAATCTGTCACCAAACATCTAATGTGTTCCGGCAGCTATCCTTGAGAGCCAGTTCCCATTCTAGGCCTAGCGTGCTTACCATCTTCGACCGCATCATCACTTACCAACAGGTGAGATAGTGGTCAAACGCTAGCCTATAACGTATAAAAAAAAAAAAAAAAAATCTGCACTCACGCACGGCGACGCGTGGCTCCCCCGCGACGCACCCCGCAGCGCAGTGTGCGTATCGCCTAAGACGCACCGGCAAACCGACTCACTTCTGAATTTAACTTCTAGATTCGTTTCGTCTTCGCCACTCATAAATTATCCCTTACTATTATAAGATACCGTGGCTAAGGTCTTGCCTGTGTCCAATAAAAGACATAACTAATGCTTTGGCCTCTTGATTGGAACGCTCAACGCAGCGGTACGAAATGTCGGATAGATATGTAATAATATAAAAAACAAAATAATATTGTAAACTTTCCCCACAGGTGGTAGGAGCATTATATCGATGTTCGACATGACTTATTGCCAAAAAGTAGCTTACCACCACCAAGTAGAAAATCTGCCACCAGAACCTAATAGTGTTCCGGTGGCACACAGCCCTTGAGATTCAGACCATTCGCAAGAGACCAAAGCTTTAGATATATAGGTACCTAATAACACGGATTACCTTTAAGGGGCTGTTACCATACTATTACTACCTTTAAGGGAGCTTAAGTTACCGTGTGTCGTAATACATAAGTCGTCATAACTTAATGCCCACTTGAAATTCCTAAGCGCATTACAAAAGTTTACACATTTAAGTTATGGTTAAGTTAAATGTAAACACTTGTTTAGATGGACAAGGTCATTGCTACTTGGAGTGTCCATTTAACATAGTGAATGACTTGACATTATGTGAAAACAATGTGATTTTGTATGGATATCTTACGCATTTTTTTGGAGACAAGGTAAGCTTGTTTCAAGTGTCTTGCTTACAAATAGATTTTTCTTTTGTTTGATTTAGTTTAGTACCATGTTTATATGTAAGCAATTGTGTTGTAAATCCGATAATATGAATTTGATATATTGATGAGTTTCGTAGTAGTTTGGTTATCCTCTTAGTCGTTTGTGATTAACTTATACAACAGAAGTAAATCATAAAAGAAAAATTAATGCGCGAGCTTTGGTAGTGATATCGATATTTATTTTATTACATTATTGGTTTTGATTAATTGATGAACATAACTATTGTAATTTTCGTAACTACTCATAACTATAAATCATACCTAACTACTGCACTGTTGGATGTTAATAAGTTTATAAAATACGTAAAAATAAATAAATACGTACGTACCGTAACTGCGTGACATGTTACAACAAATTCTTATTTCTTATTTATTTTACCTCAAAACAACGCAACAAAAAATATGTTAGTGTCTGCGTAAATCAGAAAAACTTACCTGATTCTAGGATGGTCTTCTGGGTTATAATTGCAAGGGTCAAAGTAGTTCCTCAGCTTCCATGTCCAAGGACCTTGGGCTTTGATATGGCAGGAAAGGAAGTTCTCGTGAGGAGCAGACGTTAGGGTGAACGAATGGAACTCCTCTTTCTTAAAAGCAGTGCATGATAGACGGACCCATTGACCTGCGAACGATTCGTTTTTGTACCATTTTTGAAAAACTATTATTTTATTTATTTATTATTATGTTAGGTTTGTCTGTCTGGCGACCGACAAATGGCGGTATAACCATTTAAAATGGCGTAGCTAAATACTACAGGCTGGTGACGGGCAGCAGCATCACCGGTGCGAGGAGCTACGTCCTGCGATCGCCAACCCGCCTGCCCAGCGTGGCGATTAGGGCATATCCCTCCCAATGAGCCAAAGATCGGGCTCAGTTGCGTATCTTGGGAGAGGCCTACGTCCAGCAGTGGACTGACTTATTATGATGATGATGATGTTAGGTTTTGGTACTTTATTTTTTTATTTTTGGTACTTTCAAAACAGATTTTGATGTGTATGGAGATATTTTGAGTTGTTGAATAAGATATTTGATTCTTTTATCGGCGTCATTACTTTTCTTATTATTTTACGCTAGAAACTGTGAGAGAGTGTAAAGATCATTCAATTTTCTTAGTTCTCGAAAATTTCAATTTTGACAATAAGCTTATGAAGATAAAACAAACGGGTAGACAAAAATTAAAATAAATAATTTAAAAATGCAAATACGAGTATATATAATATATATCATAGCTGTGTTTAGCCAAACACCCCTAAAATAAATCAGATTTAAAAATTACAAAATAATAAAGCTATTTACCAGATAAATACTTTAGATTAGGAGGTCTGTAGAACTTGATTTTGATGACGTCCGATGGTAACATTTCAGTTTCGAGAACGTCGAGAGCAAGGTACTCTGTACGCAATGATACCACCTGTAAACAAATATCATTATTGAGGTTGTGTTGAACTTTATAGCTTAGTTGGTAGAGTAAAATTGTTAAAATATATATAATGTAAAAATTGTGTGTATAAGTATATCAAAAATATTCCAAGTTATCTTTAAACATCTGAATGCCTAAATGCTCAAAAAAGTGAGTTAAGTTAGTTCTAGAGCGTAAGTTAGTTCTACGTTAAATTAAAGCTGGATTTTCTCCGATAGATTATGTTTAACGAAATAGTAATAATAAGTTCAAGTTAATTACTTTATCCAGTATATAAATAACTGCAGGTCCAAGGAAGAAGATCCAGAATCTCGGTGCACCAGTGAGTCTCGCCAATCCATGTACAAGGCACAGTGCGTACAGCAACACGTGAAGTGAGTGTGCGCGCCAGAACCATGGATACGCACGCTTACGAATAGTTGGGTGTGCGAACACGAAGATTATGCACATTATTATGAACAGGAGTACGCCGGTTATACCTGTGCGTGAAATGTTTATGATTAGTGAAATAGGTACTCGGTGATCTATATTATCTAAAAAATAATTATGATAGTTTAAAAACTAAAACAACCGACTTCCATGCCCCGCGAGTTAATTTCAGTAGCAAGTTTTAGACGTTTGTCATCATATCTCTGGAGATACTGAGAATGGGACCACCTCGGAAACAAACCCTACCGATTAAAAAAAGAATTCTTCAAATCGGTTCACTATTGACGGAGTAATCGCGTAACTTACACACAAAAAAATATATACAGACTTTCCTACTTTTCCTACTAGGTACTACTCCTTTTGCACATAAGAGCTATTTTATGCTGCGTCATGCAGCATCGCAAAGCGTCCTAACAAAGCAGTGTAAAGTCATCATCGGTTCTGCAATGAGACAGGTTGATAGGAGGCTCATACGGAATTTTATTGTTAACTTTATTCATTGACTAAATCAGAAACTTGATAACGATTTCTCCTGACAAAAAGAAAAGCAGTTAATTAAAATGAAAAATATTTAGTGTAATCCTTTTATGTCTTCCTAACACCCACAAATAAATTTATTTATTTATTTAACCTTAAGATAAGCATTACAGTGTAACCCAATGCGCTTACCCAGTATTATAAATACATGAAACTTAATTAATACATGACAAATACTTTACTAAAATTAATAAGAATAGTTAAATACAATTAATGACTGACTGTGTGTGACAAATTCCACCACAGCCTTGTGAAGTTCACTTGGTGTGCAATGGAATATATCCAAATGCTCATAGGTATTAGTGAGGATGGCGTTAAGCAAGCACAGAGCGCGCGGGCTCTGTTCTATACCGTTTTATCTTAAATATATTGTGGTGCCGTGCTCTCTTTTTGTAAGATCATAGGCAAGCACCTGCGCCCTTACAGTATCTCCGGCACATATTCCATGAGAAATGCCGTCCTTCTTACCACGAGAGAATTATACCCTGTCATACCCAGCACGAAGTCTCTGGCATATACATACTACTTATATCTCAGAAAAATGTTGTCGACTAATCTTTGCTTGGGGGTTTAATAACGATAAGAATTCTGATGATTTTCTAATGAAACCAGTGGTAGAAAAAGACTTGCTAACATAAAAAAAACCTAAAAATTTTTTTTACCGAATATGCTTCTTTCCAAAGGGAAAACATCGTAATCGTAACGGAAAGAAATCAAATCGTATATCAAACTTGCAGATAAGAAGCTACTAAGTATCTATTGTATAATTCGCTTACCAGTGACAGTTTGGAACACCCAATACGTGATGCCAGGTCGGAAGTCCGAGGTGAAATGAACCTCTTTGGTGAGACATCTTAAGTTCTCCACCGGCTGCGTGGATACGTGGTAGAAGTTGACCATGTGCCCGACTGTATGTAGGAGGGAGAAGAACAAAGCGGTGCACGCCACAATCTTGTGGAATTGTATGCTCGAGTCTAGGGGGATGTATTGCTGGATGCTGAATTCCTGTGGAATGGAAGTGTCTGAATAATAGGGTTTCTTTTGTTTATGCTAAGAAGAAACATATGAAAGCCTTGTTGGTGCCAACATGTGTACTCAGTGAAGACTTGTATTCATCAAGCAACACTCGAATCAGAATATTGTGACGATAGACTTGCTAAGTGCCTGCCTACTTGTAGGTAGCTGCCAAATTTATAACTTTTGCAGTAGTCCCAAATTAAAGATTGTATCCACCAAAACTGAGCTAAGCGGAGAGAATGTGGTGTCATAACGCCAATAAGATTTTACCACGCTGTTAATATGGAATCATTTTTTCCTTTCATTTCCACTCCAATTTGGTGGAAAACTGGTTGGCAAAGACGCCAAATATGACGCGCATCAACTGGCTAATTGGCAAACTGGCAAAGCATGCTGACTGACACTTGCTTTAAACATCAACCAACATAAAATTTTTGTTTTCCGAATGTTATTAAAGATGACTGAGTGTCTGATCGAAAATGCTTGCAACACTAAGCCATCTTTTTTTGTTAATGTTATTTTGGGCTATATTTTATTGACAAGCAAAAAAAACAATCAAACATACCAACAAGATATTGTTACAAGTTATATGTCACGACTCACGAGTTAACATAGACAAGTTACGAATACATCCTTACCTTTAACTTAGTCAACAGGTTCCTCGACATTGTCAACAGCAGAAGACTGTAACAGAAGGACAAACTAGCAGCAGATCCTCTAGTGATAGCAATACCAACTCCCATTATATGTCTTAAGTCCAAATGTTCCGACATGAAGGAGTAGTGAGCGAATCTCTCCACAAAAAGACCGATGGTTACCACGTAGAAGACGAATAAGTAAAATATGTTCTGTCTGTTTTCCTCTAGGAAGGTTGTTAGGTAGTCCCATTTGAGAAGGAGCCAGTGTCTGCAAATAATGTTTTAAAGATTAATTGTGTTATAGTTTTTGGAATTTTAATTGCTTATTACAACTTATTAACAAGCGTAGAATAATCCTTATAGGTGAAGATTTAAGTGACTAAGTACCTTTAACTCTATTACAATTAAATAGTTTAGTTTCTCAGAACATTTACCTACTACAGGCCGATAAATTTAAGTTTATAATATGAAACAAAAATTAAACTGTCTGTTTTTTATTGAAAGCAGAATTTGAATGTTCTAGGGCATTGATTTACGTTTTAATTTATGCTTTGCTCTGGATTTTTATTCTTATAAAGTTTTGACTTTATAATAAAGGTATCAATTTAATAGAGGCTACGTTTAGTTTATAATATACTAGCAGCCCGCCCTGGCTTCGCACGGGTAGAACATATATGCCTACAAAATTTGCATCAGTTTGTTGCATCGAATATAAAATATGAACATATTTAACAACAATCGTCATATTTCATCCAATTTACACTAAGCCTTAACAAATTATGCACCTAAACCTTCCTACTCTGGCTATTGGTGAAAACCACATGATAATCCGTTCAGTAGCTATTGAGATTATTGCGAACACACAGACAGACGCAGTGATGAACTTTGTTTTATAATACTTGCGTTTTGATATTGGACGGCCCTTTGGCGTAAAGGATAGTTACCCTGATTCTGACCCGACGGTCGTTGGTTCTAATCCTAGCTATATACCTACCAATGAAAGTTTTATGTGCATTCATGAATCATGAGTTTTCGTACAGTGGTAGTGGAATCATTAAATCTACCAAAAAGTAACTTACCACCAAGTAGAACATCTGCCGCCGTAACCTTACGGCGTTCCCCGACGCAAAATGTAGGGGTAATATACGTTTAACGTGTGTATCTGTGTGTCTGTCTGTAGCATCTTAGCACCTAACCGGATGAACCGATTTTGTTTTTATTATTGATAGTTTTTTTTTGTTTGATAGATGTCTTCATCGAGAGTTTTCTTAGCTTTGATTCATGAAAATTTGTTCAATCGTTATAAAATTATGAGCTTTTTTCTAGTTAATTGCGCTATGAAATCAACTTTCATAGGTCTGATCAATTCGAAAATCTTCTTCTTCAATGATATTGTAAGAACATGGAAGCCTCCTGGACTCTACAGAATACTCAAATCCTCACCAACTTACAGCTCAGATTTTAAATGTCGTGTTTAGAGTCATTGGAAAAAGCTATTATACATAGATCAGTCGGGGTGGTTTAAAATATTATATTATATTATTATATATATAGATGAATATTATTTTATACAATATAATATATTATTTGGATAAGGATTAATACTATATACTTGAAAATAGCCTTGGAAGTTATGTAAAATTTTTTAACAAAAATTTTAAGATTAAAATGGTTACTGTGAGTCAACCTTAAGAGATAGACATATGCTGTCGCGGACTTTTTTGTAGGTCTTATTAAGTTGTACAACTCTTGCATAGAAAATATTCTTCTACCTATTTTCAATTAAGCAGCGTTCGTAAGAAACGTGTTTTTTCGACTGTTTATTTGCCGACTTAGGTTGCAAATTAGGTCTCCACGAATGTACCTTTGATTTAAACGGGATAATATATAGCCTATTTTCATTCCGAAAGTCCATTCTATGTATTAGTGAAAGAATTTTTTAAATCGGTTCAGTAGTTTTTGAGCTTACTCATTACAAACATACAAAAATACAAAAATACAAATGTTCTCTCATTATAATATTATAGTATAGATTATAATAGCTGTTTAATTAAAAGCATACTTTTATTGGATTATCTAGTCAAGAAAAAGCTTTTCAATGAATTCCTCAATCGAAGAACAATTATCATCTGCTTCTTGAATAAAGGTGCTAAATAAAGCATATTTCTGATTTACCTGGATTGTTCCATGGAAGGTTCGATATGGAAGCTAGTCATCCTCGCTACGTTGGTAGACGTATCTAAGAAGTTCTGTTTAGCTCCTTTGCAATCTAGACCAATGGCGACAAATTCTCCTTTGTATTCCTTCATCATAAGCTTGAAGTCTGAGTAAGTGAGGTGGTCTTTGTGTTGTAAACCAGCATCCTGATGATTAATAGCAATGGTAAAAACATTTTTATGGAATTATATGTAAAGGTAGGTACGTTAAGGGTTTAAGTTCGAAAGCAAATACGTAACACGTTGTCAATGCAAGAAACAAATTACTACGTTATGTAAGATAAAAAACATCTTTACTAATAGAAATAAAAATTGATAACTTACCGAGAACATTCCGTCAATAAGTTCAGTAACATGCTCGTCTCTCAGTGAGGTAGTTCTCGCGATCTCAACAAGAGATCGCAACATTTCGCTGAGCTCTCCTTTATCGATGACTCCGTTTCTATCGTTGTCGCACATGTCGAAGATTATGCGAAGTTTGTCTTCTGTAGCGCCACGGGAGAATAAGACTACTGTGTCGAGGAACTCCTGTAAGTATAAAATTGGATATAAAATTTAGACGTTCCTTTGCGGCAAACCATCTTACTTACATAGTATAAAACAAAGTCGCTCTAGCTGTCTGTACGACTATAGATCTTTTAAACTACGTAACGGATTTTAATGCAGTTTTCAGTTATAACGAGGATATAACGCGACCAGAGCCACGGGGTGCAGCAAGTTAACAATAAAGTATTTTTGTACCATTTTAGTGTCTATACATATCCTATATCAGTCGTCGGATACTAGAGTTCTAAAATGGAGTCCTCTCGTCCTCCTCCTCTCCATCTCTCTATTTTAGGTATCCTACCTCCTCTTGTTGTAAAATCGATCAAAAACAAAACTGTTTCTTACCTGAAAAGAGATCCTTCCATCTTGATCCTTGTCGACAATGTTGAACATCTTTTTGACGAATACTGCGTCTGCTTTCATTCCCAGTGCGCTTGCAAACTCACTCTTTGATAGCGAAGTTCTCATTACAATAGACTGAAACAAACATATTATTTTAGAATGTATTATTTTTCGCTTTGTACCAATATACCTCCGTCCCAATTTCACTATAGAAATTCCAGCCATCGTCAGAAAGCCTATCCACACAGATACGTGGTCTTCACATACACGTTTTACCCGATTTTTCCCCCTCGTACCTGTAAGTTAGGTAAGTTGTGGAATAAGCTTTTAGACGGGAGCTCATTCAATCCCTTTTCAGCAAATTATAATTTGGCAACCATTAAAAGAAAAGTGACGAGATTTCTATCTAATGAGGGTAGCCAACACAACAGCAAAATCTTTGGAAATGCAGATGTCAATAGGTGGCGGTGACCACTTGATTTTATAATTAACCGGTGATTTTATATGGATTTTGACAGATTTTTGACGTTTGATATAGTTAAAGTAAGATGGTGCAACTCAGCCTTAGTATCGATGTTGTTGACGATTTAAAAATGCTCACTTCGAATGGAAGGCCGTTGTGGGGAACCCAAAGCCCGGCGGTAGAGCAGTGGACTGTATTGCGGAAAATGTCTCTTCAAAGCAGCAGACTCCGGGTTCCTTTACACCACACTTGTACTGTGAAGCTTGGAGCTGGGATTTAAACACGTCTTCAAGGCTTGAAACGCTAATTTATTCTTTCTTCACAAATCTTCTTAATAGCTACTGTGCTATTCACTATTCACTACACTACTCTTCCTAGTTTTCCTTTCTTCTTTCTTCTAGAGCCGCCGTTGGTAAACTGAACAGTTTAGTACGGTAGCGACGCTCTATTTATATTGTTGTTGGTACTTGCAAAAGAGCGAGAGGTCGATAGTCTGTGAGCGCGCGCACTCTGTTTCGCGGGGCGTGTCCTTATGCTGGCGCACGCACGAGATGCCGACTTTTTGGAGATATACTCTCGTGAGACACTATTTAGTCGAGCGCTAACTATCGGAGAGTGCGGAGCTCCCCCAGACCTATGCTATTTGCAAGTACCAACCCTATCCCTAAACCTAACCTGGTCTAGATTGACTATCTGTTATATACGAATGCTATCTCTAAAGCCGGACATGCTTTAGTACAACTGTGTGGGGCCGGACATGCTCTACCTATCTACCTAGGTTGTACCAATGACCTATCTGTAGTTTACAAGACCTATTATACTGTTCAATGTCTTATACGATTTACATCTCTACATTTTACGAATCTAATAAGATATAATAAACCTATCTAGCTATTCTTTACTACGAATGCGATACAAATACAAGTTACTATAAGTTATCTACGAATATATCTATCTATACGAATCTATATCAAAAATGCTATACATTGCAAAGTACCCTACCTATCCTACAGTAGAGTAGCTAAGACTTATCTTTATTATTTACATGTTACAACTATATATATATATCTATATATACTATCGGAGTACGAAGCTGTCCGGAACAGCCGTAGAAATTAACTTGTGCTTCACTCATGGTTTTTTTTTATCTGATAGGCTAGCGTTTGAAATCTATCTAGCCTGGTATTAAGCAACCATGTGGTCGAGGATGGTGAACACGCTAGAATGGTCTGCCTCTCATGGGCTGTTGCTGCCGGAACACTAACCTTATGGCGGCGAATTTTTTCCTTAATGTTGGTAAGCTACTTTTATAGCACAGTGTGACCTAAACCGGCACTTTACGCACGATTTTCCGTGACTTAAATAGTCGATTATTGCACGGTGTTTAGCGATAACTTCGCCGTGCCATAATTGACTATTTGACGGTAAAGCGCAGCGTAAGCATAAAGTGCGGGTTTATATCAAACTGCTATCTATAAACTAATATACGATACTCGTGACTTAAGTTGTCTATTATTGCACGGCGTAACTTCACGCCGTGTAATAATCGACTACTTAAGTCACACATATCGTAATATACTATTTGGTAGCAAGTCAGGCAGAATATTGACCTAATGCTCCAACCACCTGGACGATCTTCCATGAATGTTCATAGAATAATACATTATTGCACGGCTAGAATTCGAATCGGCGACGTTCGGGTTAAAAGTTAGGTCGATTAGGTACTTACCGCCACCTATCAATATCTGTAATACTGAAGGTATTGCCGGTCTACTGTAAAAGAGAACTCATTAATTGCTCTTCCAGGATATTACTTTAAACACGCAGTATTTTATAAAAAAAACTTTTGTGTCCTGTTACTTACTTCTGGATCAGAGTCCTCATTCCTTCTCCGTTTCTCTCCAGGCGCCAACCCGAATGTGATAGCGTATGCTTCTCTAAAGAAATGTTCTAGTTTTCTTTGTCTTCGCTCTCTCGTCTCCGCTGTGGCCAGAATTTGTTCACGGTGACCCTAGCAGAAACAACTTAGGTAAGTAATTTAGGTTATTGTTGATGCTTTCTCTGGCATTAAGTATTCAAAGCTAAAGCGATATAAAAAAGTATATTTGCACGGCGGATAGAGGGTATATAAAGATATGTGAGTATATGAGGAGTACAGAAAATTAATAAAACATTTGCCCGGTGGATAGTGGGTATATAAGGATATGACAGGCATCACTATGGAAACGATGAATGGTCGGTTTCTGAGGTACATTTATAGACAGTTTATCTCCTTAATTGTACCGTTATTGAATAGATAAACTGTCAATAAATGTATTTGGAAACCGGCCATAAAAAAGTAAAAATTGCCGAGTGGTTTTGAGATTCAACATCTAAACTCAATGTCTAATGTCTTAAGGCACCTCTCCAAAGCGCAAGCTAGACCGAAAACACTTAAGACGCGGACAGAGCGCAATGTGGTGTCTTTTAAAGGCCGTTTTCAATAACAAACTTACTTTTAACTGGCAGTTGCTATCTCTACCTTCCAGTAAAAGTATTACTGATGTTACTGCCATTTCAATATCAAAATCATAAAATGTTTTATATCTGACAGATAGGTAATCATTGCTGACAGCTATCTCTGTATCTTATTGTTTATTGAAATGCTTATAACTACTACGGCTGGTAGGCATTTTAACAAGTACTTAAAAGTAAGTAAGTTATTAAAAATGGCCGTAAATGTACTTAGATACAAAATAAAGGAAATCTCGGTATGCCAAAAATATAGAAGTACGTTGACACGTTGACACGCCATTGTCCTATGTGTAACGTCTCTTCTGTTTGGCTTGCGTCTTGCGTCTGTCTGAATGGTGGTCGGGTGTTGTGTAGTGATGAATACGTAAAAAAATTACGTCCCATACCAAAGAATCTAGCAAATATATAGGATATAAGGCTGAAGACCTCGCTTAGCATCAAATGTATTGCTTGTCCTACTTGTTTTCTATGTCTTTGTTTCTTGTTCCTGAGATATCAATCTTAAATCTAATAATATCAAAAAAATAAATCTTACTTGACTATGGTTCAATCCTTTTTTATGCTGCGCTAGGAAAGTATCCAGCTTGACGAGGAACTTTCTCCTGGATGCCACCGAGTCCATTTCTAATACAAGGTCGTGTTCTCTCGGCGCTCGAATCAGGATCAACGGACGTTTGTTGTGACGACCTTCCTACAAATGACAAATACTACAATGATGTCTTAGGAAATCATTTAGTTAAGAACTGGCACTAGTTGTATGATATTGACAGAGTTCTCTTCAGTTTTGGAAGATTTTACAATTTTTAATTTACGGCGGGTTTTTTGAATATCTTATAGGCCAGCGTTTGACCACTATCTCACCTGTTGGTAAGTGATGATGCGGTCGAAGATGGTAAGCACGCTAGGCCTAGAATGGGAACTGGCTCTCAAGAATAGCTGCCGGAACACATTAGGTGTTTTTGGGGACAGATTTTTTTACTTGATAGCTGGCCAGGCGGACACTAGATAGTGTCCTACCACCATGCGGGGTTTATGGCAGTTAAGACCACAAAGGTTCATAATTTAGGCAACTTTGAACTCTCTACGTGTAAAGGTACGGCCAAACCGTTGGGATCTGCGGGCGCGGTCAGATAGTGCAGTAGTATTCGTATCGACTGGATCAAGCCAAACGCGATCTAGGATCAGACAGCCTTTGAAATGTAGATCGCACCGGCGCCCGCGCCCGCAGATAGCAGCGGTGTGGCCGTACCTTTAATGAAATTGAACATTAACACTTTGATCTTAATACCTATTGATCGTGGCAATAAGAAGACTTCTTCTTACCTTGTATTATCTCATATAAATTAGACATAATATTGCACTAACCTGACTTTCTATAACAGTCAACTGGTCCGTATGATCCAAAGGTAACGTACGTAGTTTGTCCCCCTTTCTATCGGTGACGTGAAGAGCTGGCTCCGGTCCGAGTCGTAACTTCACGAAACGTTTGTAAGAGGCATGTACCCATTCACGACAAACCATTTTGTCTACAGCTCCTGGAAATATAAAACGAACCCATGAACCCAAAGTCACATTTAGTAATATTTGTTAATAAAGAATTTTCTTTATTGATAAATAACTAAATTACCTACGAATACGAATACGGAATATGAAACATTAAGGGAATTACAGAGATTTAAAATCTAATATTTGCTTTATTATTTACTTTTTATCTTGCAGGCTATCGTTTGACCACTATCTCGCGCGGTGCTAAGCTATGATTTGATAGAAGATAGTGAACACGCTAGGCCTAGAATACTCTGACTTTCAAGGGCTTTGTGCTGCCGGAACACCGTATTCATCAAGTGGTTATAAAGTATTGAATGACATATTTTCATAGCAAAGGGTCTCAAGTAAAAAGTGTAAGTAAAACGGAAATGCGTGTTATCTTTTTAATTAGGTAAGAAAAGTAAAATAAGAAAGGAAAGTATTTATATATAAGAAGGGTAATGGTAATAAAGGTTTAGTAAATAGACTACCATGTGAGTAGAATCTGACTACAAATACATAGTATTATTTATATAAATCTTAGTAATACAAAACAGTGTGTTCATACCGAAGGAAAGAGACATAAATAGAATAATTAGTATGAAGCAATATAGTGTATCATCAACTTAAGAAAACTCAATAGTTTAAAACATATGTGATTGCAAAACATAAGGCATTAGATGGCATGGAATATATTACCTACTCATCAACTTTAGAGTATTCCTTTACAATATTTCTAAATAATAAATCTTACCCTTATGATGAGCATTTTTCAGGTGTTCCTGTTGTATTTTAAGACGTCTTCGGCGACTGTTCTGCAGCTTCACTACTCCGTAGCCTGCGCCAGCGCAGAGTATGGGGACAAACACGAGGATCAAACACGTGTATATGTATGCAAATTCATTGCCCTGGAAAATATGATTACCAAATTTACTTATCAAATCAATACCTGATTGATATATAATGTACAGCATAAGCTACAGGGTTTAGATGCATACGATATTGCCTGGAAGTACCTTATTTAACGTCGAGCAGTACTACGAATGATTATTTGGAAGTTCACCTATCCTCTATTATATAGATCGATAACTCTTTATTATTAGACCGAGACTATCAGCTTGACTTAGCTTTACTATAATCTTGACACGGCATACAGTTTGTGTTACAATGGCCAGTCTTGTAACTAATAGCGATCTATTCCAGACAAAATTTGGATTGAAAGAATCGAACACAAATGTTTATGGTTAAGTTAGTACATTCGTTCAAAGACCTATAAATTCTAATAATGTAAAGTACCTACTTATAAACATAAATACCGTAGTTAGCCATAGTATAGCCATAGTATAGTATACCATATATATATATATAGTATACCATAGTAGGATTAAGCAATATATCAATTAAACCCTAGAGTCCGACCTTCTAGGCCTAGCGTGTGTGCTGCCAGAACACCGTGACATTATGGCTGGAGATTTTCTGCGGAACATCGATATAATGCTCCTACAACCATTGGACTAACACCAATGCCATTATTTTATGGATATTGCACAGTCTGGCCTGGGTTAAGATGCATGCAATATTGATCGAGAGTCCTTCATTTAACGTAATTTAGATGAATACCTATCCACTAAGATGCTTGAAATTGGTAAACCAAAATTGAGTTCTCTTCTTAATAAATTGTATGCTTATTTGTTACCTATATCATTAAATGAATAAAGTACTAATAATGACCGACCGACAGACAAACTGAAGGGTCCTAAAGTTATTTGTATTACATCTAAGCATCACATTTTATTGATCATATGTTTCAGAAATTAATATATTTTTTTAGTAATAAACGTTTTATTTTTAATAGGTCAATAGTTTTACCTCAAAATAATCATATCCCTTCAAGTATTTGCAAGGTGGCAGTTTCGATGCATTCAGTTGGTAGGGCTGCGAGCAAGGATCCCCAACTTGCCAGTGGAACACGTCTCGCTGGATATCGTTGGGACCAACAGCTGTTGCATTCACGATAATATCCCACATCTTTATACGACGCAGTTCTTCTATTTCTTCGGGTGTGAATATACTGAAAGTTGAAAGACGTTATTATCATCAACAGCCTTATTTTATCTACAGCTCTGCTTTTAAGCCTTTGTAAACCAATACACAACACGATTTTTAGAAAAAGGTGAAAAAATTATAAAAAATTTTGTCCCGTGTAACATAGATCTACTATTATTATTTTACAAATATATAATACTAAGGTAAAATTTATATACGGGATTGTCCTGCAATGCTCGGTAAAAGTAGGTAGTAAACAGAAGTTTAGATATATGTACCCATACGCTATTAATAATATTACAAAATCTTTGAAATTAAAAACTTATAAAAGTGTACTGTAATTTCTTACCCATTTTGTTCACTTTCAAACCAGAATCTGTCAGCATCTCGTATTCTCGTGAATTGGTCTAAGATAATTGCTCTGAACAGTTCACCAGGATGGCCAGTTGATTCCAACATACCACCTGCAAAAAAGTATTCCTTACATAATTAATGATAATAATAATTAACTTTCAGGGAGAACTATTTTACATGCCGAGGCTCTTATCCCATTTTAGTCAGTGCTTTGAATTCGTTTTTGCTAATAATGTATTGTGTAATAATATATAACTGTGTATAAGTTATAACATAACGTAATATTTTTTTACCTTGTTTATCGAACTAATTATAGCATAGAGTATTAATCTTACCGATGTATACATCAATATTATCAAGCCTGCTGTCATAAATCTGTATGAGGTGATGAAGGAGCTCAGGATTTTCTTCGAACAGTTGAGGATTAATTTCATTGAACGTTTTTATTTTCTTAAGTCCGAAGCATTCTCTAAAAGTAAAATAATATCATGAAAATACCAAATAGTATCTTTGCAGGTATCCAATATATCAATAGCACCTTATTTAAAATACCTTGCCGTGTTATAGTCTGGTAAACCATTATCTCTTCCTCTCATGATATTCAAGGCACCCAAGTCTCGTCTAGAAAATTCCATAGGTCCAAACAGATTGTCTCTAACATCTGAACATAACAGTGCATCTTCACGTTCAGATAGTTGTGAAGCCATTCCCATGAGAATCTCTTCAATTGGTACTTGGGACATCACTTCCTGGAATATAAATGTCACAAAATAATTTTACTTTGTTTTATGTTGGACAGACAAGCAATTGAATACCAACTCATATATTACAATTATGGTATTATATTTTTGAAATATGTACATACATTTCCATCCCACCAAGTCTGACACAGTCTGATAGCGTCATGACCACCGGGTGCTCTGCCGTATTTGCAGTTTCTATCTCTTAGTAGTATCGCTGGTGGAACCAAAGTATGTCCGAATCGGAAGGCAGCCGTCGCAAAAGCGTGAGAAACTCCAGGCGCTACATCAGTGCGATATCCAGTGTAAGGGGGCACTGGTACTCCAAGAAACGCTGGAACGTACTCATAGAGGATGATGTTCTGTAAATTAGTAAAATATTAATGGAAACGTCAAATTTATAAGTGAAAAGCTATGTTTAGATATACTAAAATGGAAGGAAGAGTCATAGATTATCTGTAATAGTGAAAACCTTGTAGTACACCATCTGTAATTAGGTCGATAATGATTGTTATGATTCTGAAACTTAATTTTTAAAATATTTTTCTAGACTCATTAATCAAAATACAGCCTCTTTTGAGCAATAAATATTTTAACATAACTTTTCTAACTACTTAATTACTACAACACAAGATTAACACAGCATCAAAAGCTTTGCTAAAATCGTTTTGGTTTACCTGCAAACTAGCGATAACGATGCGTCTCGCTCTTTGAAATAGTTGCTCGTCACTCCAGTCTGGATGTTGTCGATGGACTCGTGCTGCTACTACGTTGTGCCAACGCAGGAGTAGTATACCAAATGTCACCATCGCTGGGTTCTGATTTGTGCGCGGATCTCCTAATACTGTTGAAAAAACATAATAATGAGTCAGTCTCTTGATTTTGAATGGATTCTATGCATGAATTAATTTATTGCTTGTATCATGCCTGATTGCTACCATAAACTACCCACACGTGGTGGCACATTGTAATACTTATGCGTATCTGTCATTACTTTTTAAATTCGTTGGCAGAAGGTCATCTACACAAACCCTTTTTCCCATACGCCACCGTTCTTGACATTCAGTGTCAGATGGTCATACACAACGTGTTTTTTGATAGGCAATGGCTCTTAATATACTTACAGAATAATCTCTCAGGGCTAAGCATCCGCATATAATGAGGAACCGGATTGTTGAAGAGTGGCACACGCATAGTATTCCGTAGTGGCATTCCTCCTTCACTAGATAGACTTCCATTCTGTAAAGAAAGTAAATATTTCTTACTAATACTGTAGAATGCACAAAAAATATAGAAGTAATTGTGTAGCGTACGAAGAGAGATAAGGTCAACAGTAGATATAGATGTATTATATACTTGTAATTTTGTTTATGATTATTTATTCTATTATTAAATTTGTATAGCATATCTTTTAAGATCTTAATTATATTTGTACACCACCGTCTTCTACGTCCTAGAATTTTCTGTCCATACAAAGGTTGTCTGGTAGAGATCACTTTTAGTGATAAGACCGCCCATTGTTATACTAACCTTAGATGTATATATTATTTAATATAAGTTTAATTTTATAATGAATGGTATACAATAAAGAGTTTTGTATTGTATTGTATATATGTGACTGAATCTGTAACCTTCATGAATATACGTCAAGGATTCGGGAATGAAGAATTATACGAGTACTTTTAGAAGTAGGTAACTAATCATAACTAAACAGGAGAATTATTTAATTAGTAATTTTAACTTATTCGTGTTAACGTCCCCGTTCAACGATAAGTAGTAGTAGAAGTCTATATTACAAACTATTGGAAAAAATGATTTTGATGACATAAATAAAAGTATAGATGATGAAGAGATGACAGTGAAATAAATATACATAGATATAGGAAAGTACGTAAAGAGGCAACCGTGGCTGCTGGGTGGCACCTGAAATGACCTCATTGCATTCACCCACGCCTCACTTGTGCTGTAAACGAAGCTTCCGTCTATCCATGATGTCATCTGGTTAACCTGAAACAAAAATTATTTATGTTAGTCTAACAGACACTAAATAACAAAGTATCTGTGCAACTATGGAATGTCAATGCATCATACAAACGGAACTAATAACTGTAAAAGTAAGCTGTATGCATCATACTTGTAAACGCCTAAAATATACAAAGAGTTGAATTTCCTTTAAAATCAAAAGTAGTCAATACATGTTGAATTTTTAATAGAAATAATCTTTCCAATGACATAAATAAAAAAAATATTATCTATTCATACACTACAATCGAAATCAAATAAAATTATTTGTAAATACAAGTATATTATTAGACCTAATTATTGCACGTCTGGTAAAGCTGAATTGAATGGGTTCCCATTCAATTTGATCAGATGCAGTAATTATAGATCCATTAGCGGCGCGGCGGCGATAGGTTTAAGGTAAGCTTCGATTTAAAAGACATATCTGAGATGGTTGCATTCACTTGATGGGTGTATCTGGGTTATTGCTATTGAGTTTTATTGCCAGGAATTTGGCCTTCGACTTACACTAGTTTTGTGGTTAGCTTCAGTATACATTACGCTGAATGTGTGACTTGGTAATTACAGATTGGAACTTATAAGGAATTTTGTATCTTCAACTACAGTTACAAATATACTTAGTTGGTAGACATTGTTTGTTTTGATTAGGAATGGAAACCGTAAGGAAGTTTTGAGGAAAACCATTCAAGCAATTGATGTTGACAAAACATACGTAATTATCAACGTAACCCATAATGTTATCTTGGCGTACTTTGCACTTCAATGCTACTTTTTAAGGATACACAACGTTTTGTTGTTTTATTTTTGTGCTCCATTAGTACGGAATTTTTTGCCATTTTCAACCGACTTCCAAAAAGAAGGAGGTTCTCAATTCGTCTGTATGTATATATATATATATATTTGTATGTATGTTACGCGATTACTCCGGCAATTGTTAACCAATTTGAATTAATCTTTTTTTAATCGGTAGAGTACGTTTTAGAAGTTGTCCTATTGTAATTTCATCGAGATTTGATAAGTATCTCCAGAGATATGATGATAAACGTCTCAGACTTGCTATTGAAATTGACTCGCGAGGCATGAGTCGGTTGTTTTAGTTTTTAAACTATCTTAATTATATTTTGTCAGATTTGACAGGAAAAGTGTATAAAATATATCTAATGATGTTTGATGAACATATATCCTGATGCGGGGGCAACTGCTATAAAGTTTTAAAAATATAATATCTCAGTATCGTTTATTGCCCGAAATTAAGCCTTACGTGAAAATAAATATAATACTATTTATGGTTTAAAAAAAAAGACAAATTCGTTCCATGCAAATTGATAAATATAGAGAGGTATGTTCTAGAGATTTTACATTTTATGCTTCTTCGATACGCATAGACCTGTTCTTGTAGTTCATTATTAGCAGTTTGTCATGAAATCGTAAGTTGCATACCGCTTTTATGTTAAGATAATTATTGGAGAAGGCAGGTTATATATGTATTTTTGAGGGCCCGGTGGTGTAATAAGGAGAACGATCGGCTTTGGTGTCAGAGGTTTGCATTTTTCGTTCTAAAAATTAATTTTCGCTTTTTACAGTGGCCCTCCGGTGAAGAAAAAACATCGTTAAGAAACCAACAACCCCCGCATGGTGGTAGGACACTATCTAGTGTCCGCCTGACCAGCTATCAAGTTGGAAAATCTGTCCCCAAAAACACCCTAATGTGTTCCGGCAGTTATTCTTGAGAGCCACCTAGCGAGCTTACCATCTTCTACCACATCATCACTTACCTACAGGTGAGATAGTGGTTAAACGCTAGCCTATAAGATTTGTGAATTATAAAATCTAAACTGTTAATTAACAAAAGTTTATTTACTTACTATGTTTTGTCTTAAAAGTAGCCTTCACAGGTGAATCATAACCCTTTAAACATCAATAGTACCTCATGGAAGAACATATTCGTGCGATTAAAATCGCAAGATAATGATTATGAGTCGACTACATAGAACTGCACAGGCAATGCGGCTCATTAGTGACGCTGCCTCACCGACAATGATGGTATCGAATACTTAACAAGTAACATAGAATGCTAATCTGAACCGAAACATCCCGGCTATTCTGACCGTATTGCTGTTCTTTTACGAGCCGCCGATACGGTCAGCGAATGCGTTTTATAGCTATTTTATGCAGCTCTTGAAGGTTTTGATACCTATCAGATTTTTGGTCGGTGCAGTCAAGGATATATTGCTTACTGAAATTGGTAATTACAACTTCAGTGATGAAATTTAATCAGGTTCTCGAAACGACATCATATTCTTGATTATTTAGAGGAATAAACTAATAAATGCCATTGTGCGTCATGTAGAAGGGCAAGACGCTTGATGGCTATAGTTTGTACTTACATACGTAACAATCTAAGAATGGAGAACATCAACATAATATACATTTTAGTTCGTTACCTCTTCATAGTCCAAAATCTCGACAGTTTGGCTAAAATTTTGCACATAGATAGCCAGATAGCAGGTAAGATAGAATTACTTTTAAACGTGAACAAAGTCAAATATATAAGAACTCACTTGTTCCCTAGGAGTGTTCGGGCTCTGGCCAGTATTTCGATCGTAGGCCGCTCTCAAGAAGGGCATGTACTTGGTCCCTTGACAGTCTGGATCGTACATGTGGTCACACTTATCTACCGGGATACGGTGGTGCTCGATGGGGCACCCGGATTCAGATGCCATCACTATTTCGCCGGTTACTACTTGTCCTGGGAATCGAAAGATAATTTTAGTATAGAAAAAGAAAAAAATGTTTATATATATATTTTAATTAATTTTATAAATATTTAGATATTAACAGTTTGTTAATTTTGAACATACGTTGAAGAATGATCTTTAACTCAGTCTACACGTGGTAATTTTAATTAAATGCTCTGTTCATTAAGTTCGTTGTTGGTCACATTTACAATCAGACTAACTGTTGTTTCTCAATTTTCACAGCAGAATACTATTCTATCATGGTATCAGACCTGTAAATATTATTATTATAGCTTACCAAAGAAAGCGAGCAGTGCTGTCCTATTGGCGATGGAAGGCAGACCATCCTGCCCTCGCATGAAGAGTTTTGAGAGGGTTCTAGCACCAGGTCGGTCTGCTCCAGCCATCATATATACTCCATCTGCGTAGGACGCTGGTGTCTTCCTTGTGAGACGACTATCTGGAAATAGACAGTTATACATCAGTTGTGTTCAGTAACATTACAGGACATGTCTACATTTCTCAGGGTGACAGTTGTCCCTCATCTAAATGTCTGAATTTTTAATGCGCAGAAGTTTACAGTAACTTGAGGTCTGTTTGGCGCTCAGAACAATTATGTTTCAGCAATTTTTTAGAGGTTTCGGCGGGGTACGTGGGTCGATGGGAACGTGGGTGCCCGAACGTGGCTGTGATTGGTCCGTCAGTGGAAGTTTGCTGCCCGGGCTGTCATCACGTGACAGTACCAATGGTACTGTGTAATGTACTTTTATTTTTTTCAACTATTACTCTCGCGTCTCTAGATCCGTGCCGGGTTTATAGTATACATCACAGTGGCGCGCAAAATTCTGGTAATCCAGAGTTTGTCATTTATGCCAAATTAGCATTTTCTACCAGTTCAGCTAAGCTGGAGTTGCAGAAAAAATTAAGGCGGCGCAGTGAAAGACAAACAAGTACAAGTGATCATGCCACCATTAAAATAAGATTAAATTATTAATTATGTAACAATTTTATTACTGATACAAAATATCCACAAGCAGTTTACAATACAAAAATATTCGAAGCAATCGATCAAAAGTTCACAGCAAAAACAGTGTATCGTTCTCCTTCACATATCCCAATCAATCAAAATGTATTCATGCTTTATTCATTGTATATATTTAACAGTTTAATTTACCAGTAGAGATTCTCAGCTCATGTCACTATACCGTTTTGGAATGAACTGTAAAAGGGAACGTTAGACATTTGCCGTAAATGGAAAATCTTGCAATCGATATCTACATAAAAAGGTTCCATTTACTTGAGTTGTATAACATACTACCAGTAGTTTTAACACAGATAGGCATACTACTAATCATTAAGATTTTTTACAATGCATTTCAGGCACGAATTTTTATTTAGTTTTTCAGATTTACGAGTTAAGTAAGTGCTTTACATCGAATATTGCAGTGTAAGTATCTTACTAACTTAGTTTATATTATAGTTCAAGCATTGCATCAAAGATCTGGACAAATTGTTCAAAAATCCAGCTTTTCTAAAGATACATGTCAAGATAAAAGTATTCGAACATTCTGAACGATCGTAATTCAGTCAAGCCTTTGCAAGACGTTGTAGGCACAAGATTAATGAGTTTAGCAATGTTTAGCAGGGCTGCTTATTATTTGATGACTGACGTAAGATTTAATTGATTATACGTCGAATTAAGAGCCATGAGCACTAAAATCATGAGTCTAACGTATCATAAAAGTCATCGATTAAGTTAGAATAAAAAAAAAAGTAAAAAAATTCAAGTAGGTATAATAAAAAGATAAGCCACACATTTTTTCATATCTGATAGGCTCTAGCGTTTGACCACAATCTCGCCTGGTGATAAGGTGATATGGTCAAAGATGGTGTACAGGCTGTGCCTAGAATACTGCACAATAAACAAAGGTTTTTTATTATCAGCCTTCATCCACTGCAAGATATACATAGGCCTCGCTCAAGACGCACCGATGAGCTCTGTCTTCGTCTTTTCTTTTCCAATCAGTGCCATAGGATCTGCTACATATGTAACATGACCAGCCCAATGCTATTGCCACTTAACCTTGCTATTGCGTTAGCTATATCGGTCACTGTTGTTCTTTTCTAGATTGTTCTTTTATAACGAACCGACTAAAGAGGATTGATAATCAAGCTAGCTCTGAACAAAGAAGTAAAGAACTGATCGTCCGTGTCGGTGTGTCAGCTGCATAATATCGTACATATAAACATGGCAACACTACAAGATCTGCGGCAAAAAGGGAAAGAAGAAAATGGTTGATATATTAAGCTCCAGCGAAAGCTGCTCTCCAACGTTCATTTTGTTGGTAATCAATTACTTAACAATTTGTTTATGTGTCTGGGCAAACACTTTTAGGAATATTGTACGTTGTCACGTTGTCGTTTTTAATACAGAAACAATTAATATGGTGAATTTGCCATTTTTGATGAAAAATGCGTGAATAGTACATTACGATATTAGTGCGTTATGATGGTTATAACATGCGAGGCGGAATTTCAGCCCGAGCCGAAGGCGTGGGCGTAATTGAGCCGAGCATGTTATAACCAATACGCACGTATATCGTACGACGTTTTTTAACACATTTGCGAGGAAACAGAAAAAAAAAACATTTTATATTTTGTTCATTTCTAATTATTGAAACAGTTAGTGAAATTACAATTATTAAAATGATACGTAGTTGTAGTTGGTTTTTTAACCGACTTCAAAAAAAGGAGGAGGTTTCTCAATTCGACCGTATATTTTTTTTTTTTTTTTTTTTTTTTTTTTTTTTTTTTTATGTTTGTTCGCGGATAACTTCGTCGTTTATGAACCGATTTCGATTATTCTTTTTTTGTTCGAAAGGAGATATCCCAAGTGTAGTACCATGGTAATTTTATCGAGGTATGATAAGTATCTCCAGAGATATTGAGATAAACATCTCAAAATTGGTACTGAAAATGAATATTTTTTTTATGTTTGTTCGCGGATAACTTCGTCGTTTATGAACCGATTTCGATTATTCTTTTTTTGTTCGAAAGGAGATATCCCAAGTGTGGTACCATGGTAATTTTATCGAGGTATGATAAGTATCTCCAGAGATATTGAGATAAACATCTCAAAATTGGTACTGAAAATGAATAGCGCGGCATTGAAGTCGGTTGTTTTTTAGTTTTTAAACGATATTATTAATTATGTTTTCATACGTGGTTATGTATCTGTCTTTGGATATTGACGGCAGCAAGCTGTTGCATGCGGTTCGCGCTTCTGTTAGTATATCCGGTGGAGTTAAAGTAATATACGGCTCTTCTTCATTATTGAAAGTTGCCATATTTAAATTTTCACAATACAAGTGAAAAGAAAATTTGAGAAAAATGGCGCAAGGATTATTTTCTGCCTTATATATTATATATCTACCTATATATCTATATTATAGTAGCTGCGTGAAAATGTTGGCAAAGACGTTAGAGCATGCAGCCAAGTTTTTAAATTACCGAATAAACTGATTTTTTTATTTTAAATAAACTGAATCTGTGAATGCACACTGTTGCTTTCCCGCCAATTTAACAGCGCGCTAGCGCTGCCTACTGACTGGCGCCGCGCGGCGATTAGTTCGAAATTTGAATAGCAACAGCGCGTGAAATGGCAAATAATACTGTTATGGAATTTGTATGGACTATAACTTAACTATTTGCTTTGGTAACACACGCGTTTTTTATGACCCGCTTTACATATTTAAAACCGGTGGAATTACATCAGCTTTACGAGCAACGGTGTTAAAAATGTCATTAGCTGATTATTTACGTACGTATTAGTATTTTAAAAATAAAAATGTATAGGCGCCTAGATAAATATGTCTTAGTCAGAATATTAGCATAGTTTGTGAAAAAAATTCCTTAAATTTCAAACGACTTTGGTATAACGTTTAATGGACAAGTAATTCGTAGGCATCTTAAAATAAGTTTAACATAAAATACCTGCAGCACCTATTAACTTGGTATTCGGAAATTGGACAGAAAGTTACGCAGTTATTTTGTTTAATGTTAATTTTATAACCCAAAATAATGATATACAGTCTAAATACTGCCATTAAATTAACGCGGCAATTATTTGAATGGTCGGCGGTTTTTTGCAGTTCGTACGATCTCTTGATATGATACTTAACTGCATTTTGGTGTGTTTTACTTTAATTATATTGAAAATATGTATTGTATTATGGCTTTTTCTTCAAATCTATGCTGAAATGTTTTTGTCATTTTTTAATGTGTAGGTTCACTTAGCAAAACTATGTGCCCTAATCACGAGTAATGTTTAAAACGACTCTAATCTATACAATCAACCAACTTTAAATATTACATAATTATACATAATAACTACAGGTCGCGGTTGGCACAAATATAAATCAATATCTCATTAGGGGATGTTTGTGCCTTTGTGGAGATTTAAGACGCATTTAGAAATTCGATAGTTAAGTACCTAAACAAGATTTTCCATTGCCAATACTTAATTCCAATTAAGTCCAAAATTGTGACAAAAAACTTATTTATAACGTTTATTCATAATTTTTTGAATAATACAAATAATAATTTACAAATTATAGCACCCTAATTTTTGCACGCTAATAAATATAACCTATTCCTTCATGTTCATTATAGCGTACAGCTCATTGTCTTTGTCATGATTGATTCTTGTATTGTAGTGGCAGAATAAATCTTAGTCGTGAGGCTGTGGTGGCGCAACTTTACGCTCGCATGAACTACGAATTAGGGACGAGAAACTTTCGATATTTCGATACATCTTTACACCTTTATCTTCTCCCGCCTCGATTATTATCAAATTATCGACGCTCAATAATACAAATTACGCTTACATTTAATCATCGGTTCCAAAAAGGTTATTAAACCTTTCGTGTATGATATAAATCATTGAGCATTTAACTCTACGACTCAAACTGTTTGTCTAAATTAAGGTGATGCAATTAATCGATCCTTGGAATCATTTTTTGTACATTATGACTTTTTATTGTAGATCCGGTTTATATTGTTGTTGCTTATTGATTTATAGCTTTTTACATACGATCTATTAAACGCAATTAACGTAATGTCACGAAATAACATATTAAGCTCATGCCAGTGTCAATGCAAGTACACTGACTGGCCTTCAAACCTTAGTAACATATTTTTAAAATTACAAAAAAAAATATATTTTTGAATATAAACACAATTTATATGTAATGTATCTAGTACCTCCTTAGGCTTTGATTACAGCTTCGAGCTAGTTTGGCATACTGACGAGATTTTGGAGGCGATGATGGGGAAATTACTCCCATTCTTGCATTAGGGCCTATATTAGGGCCCTGTGGTTGTCTGCGGCTTCCGACTAGCCTCTTGAAGTCATCCCATGCGTGTTTGATCAGATTGAAGTCAGGACTTCTCGATGGCCAAGCAATTAAGTTGACACCAATTTCCTGAATGTACTCTTGTACGACTCGAGTGGTGTGTGTCCGGTCGTTATCCTGCATCAGTATCGATACATCACCCAGATTTACTAAATATATTTATGAGGATCTCTCAAGCATATCGTTCCCCAGTAAGATTGCCATTTTCTATGACCATTAGCTCTGTGCGAACTTCTGAAGAGATGCCAACCTTTCGTGTAGTGAGCCTCCACCCTATTGGACTCTTTCTGTGAAGCCGGCTTAAATGTACAGCTCACCAGGTCGTCTGTATACTCTTCTTCTCTATCGTGAGAATCGAAACTATTAGTGAATAAAACTCTTGCCTATTCTTCCTCTCTTCACTATATGTGTTCACGGGCGAAGCGCGGTCTTGATGATGGGTTTGGGGCCACTTGCTGGCCTCGCTTCAGCAAGTCTTCTTCTCACTGTATTGTTACTAATGTAGTCTCTTCGGGTCTGAAGAAGCTGTTGTTGGAATTCAACTGCATAGTGCACCTGGGTTGCCAATGTTGCCATTACCTATTTTAGGTGAGAGTTCCTATTTTATTGCACGTTATGTGGTGCATAATGTTTACTTTCGAACAATGTATACAGGCTTCGTAAAACATTTTTTGAGCAAATGAGTTGAAAAGTTTTTACAGCCATTCCTTAAAAGAAGGTTAATAAGGTAATTACTATAAAGTTTTTATACACGAAATTAAATACTTTTTAATTCTTTTTATTTCGAAAATATATCTCGGGTACTATAATAGTTTGCAATTTTGAAATTGTGGTACCAAGTTTTCAGGGCCAGTGTAGTTGTATGTTTACATTTCGATGTTTATTAAACATTGATACTATGTTCTATTGCAGCCAAGTTGCAACACAATGTTCGATGGCATTCTGATTTATTACAAATTATATAAGCATATGTTTGCAATCAACACCAGTACTATAAATGCGATAGTTAGTTGGTACATCTATTTCTTAGTTAATTCTTATTTGGATTTGCACTAGGGTATCCAACGTAGTACAGAAGGATATCATATTAGGATACTTTATAACGCGGGCGAAGCTTCGGGGCGCAGCTATTAAGTAATAGTTTGAGAAATAAAAAAACACGCTATGTGAAAAATCATAAAGTAACGTGTAGGTACTTGTACCAATATATACAACAATATTGTGAAAAAATCAACTAACGCGTTGATGTCTGTTACGTTGTAGTACGATTACATAGTACATAGTGCACAAGTACGAATGGAGCAAAAAGTAGCACTGAAATCACAGCTATTGATTGGTCTTCTATACACACATTTATGGTCCTAAATAATCAAATGATGTAGGTAAATATAATTTCCCATATGTGTTAGAAATGTGTACCTGCCTATTTGAACGTTGGACATTTATTAAATCTCATTTATATTACTGTTAGCTATAAGGTGCTGTATTTTTGATATTGTGATTTTTGATAAAATAAAATAGGCTACCTAAATACTCAGCAGATAATGTTTAATACTAATAATTCTTAATACTCAGTAAATAATTATGTGTTCTTGTTACTTTGAATATACTGCGATACACTTCGACGTTACCTCACGCCATATTTAAACATGATTTGTAGCCGTATTTGTAATCGAGTTTATATCAGCATTCAATCTGTAACTCTAATAGGAAACACCATAGTCGGGCATCCAATCACTAATTTAGCACTAACAGCAATAAATATTAAAAGTCAAGACATTCTGTTACAATCTGTTACTCAGAAAAGTTACCTACCATTTAAGAAAGGTATGCTCCATTTATTGACATTTAAAAAACTTGTTATTAAGTGAACAACTTAAAACAAAATTGGCATTTTGATAGGATTGCCATTTTGAATTACTTATAACGATAAATTGTTTTAATATTGTAGTAACGGGAAATTACTTTTAACACTTTGTGTAAATAATTGTCATGTTTAATATCAGTTAAATATATTTTGTAGAATACGAGGTGAGGTAGTAATGCTAAGTGGATTGGACTGAAGTCACCTGTCCTTCGCCTTAACTCGATGTTATCTTCCATATTCTGACAAGCACAATTTAATAATAAACCGCATTTTCATTTTACATCAGGTGAGATAGTAGCCAAATGCTTGTCAATGAGATATAAAACTGAACATAAGTTGTGTAACAAATAAAACAGTTACTACAATTATTAATACCTATACAATAAACAAAGTAGCTCTAGCTTGATGATTTTTCTAATGCTATGCATTATCAGTTGAATTTATCTAACTTTATCATATAAATAAACTGAAATGTGTCGATAAATAAAATACGCTACTTTGAATAATAACAGCTGATACTCGTAGGTAGAAGTTGGCCGAAACAGCTTCTAATGCTCGATCTATATTGCCTATTGTATTGTCAATACGTCCCATATGTACACATAATAATAGCACGGAAGTGAAGATGATAGCGCCAAAATTAAGCAAATGATTAAGAGGGAACGCGGGGTGCAGTTTTACATACATACATGTATTCCCTCGTTTCCTCCCTAGAAAATTCTTTTAGAGCAAAATTTGTTTCAAATTTCAAATACAAAATATCACGGTCTGCTCTAGCAACGCTTCCTTCTAATCTTCTCTTTGAAATTTTCAAAGGATCATATTTCTTTATATTTGCAATTGGTTGATCAATAAAAGCAAATGATAGGGGCATAGCTACAGCAGACCTTGATTTTTTGTAGAAACAAATTTTGCTCTAGACGCATTTTCCAGGGAGGAAACGGGGGGAAAACTGCAACCTGCGTTCGCTCTTAAACACCTACTAATACCGCGGCAGAATATTTGAGTGACCCATAACGTTAATTAATAAAATATACGGTCGAATTGAGAAACCTCCTCCTTTTTTGAAGTCGGTTAATAATACAACTAGTAACGTACGTTTTAGTGACATATGATTATAACAGATTTTAACCATTACTTAAATATTTATTGATTTAGATAAAGCCAAGTAGCTCCTGAATGACTTTTAACCGACTTCCAAAAAGGGAGGTTTCTCAATTCGACCGTATATATATCAAATTGTTTTTGTTGTTTGTGGATAACTTCGTAGTTTATGAACCGATTTTGATTATTATTATTTTTATTAGAAAGGGGATATCCTGAGGGTGGTACCTAGAAATTTCATCGAGATCTGATAAGTATCTCCAGAGATATGTAGATAAATACATCAAACTTGGTACTGAAAATTAATAGCGCGGCAGTTGAAGTCGGTTCTTTTAGTTTTTTAAACGATCGAATTTTAATGCTATCAGTTACATTTATCTAAATAAACTGGGTTGTGTCGATAAATCAAACCTATCAAAGGCTGATTAACGTTACTTTGAATAATGGCATTAATGACAGCTGACAGGTTGATATTTGTCAGACTGGCTTCATATGTTCGACTTGTATTTATGCAATTGTGCAATGAGTGGAACAGTATCCGGTAGTAAACACGATGTGGATGTTTTGATTTTTATCCTTTCTCTTGCAGTATTAATTATGTAAGTCATACTCTACTCTCACTGATATTAAAAATAAAAGGATTTGATCGTTTGAACTCTTTTGCTTGAATGTTTGCGAAAAATGTATGTGCGCTTCTCACAGTGGCCCTCCGGTGAAGGAAAACATCGTTAAGAAACCAACAGCCCCCGCATGGTGGTAGGACACTATATAGTGTCCGCCTGGCCAGCTACCACCCTCAAGTTAGAAAATCTGTCACCAAATATCTAATGTGTTCCGGCAGCTATCCTTGAGAGCCAGTTCCCATTCTAGGCCTAGCGTGCTTACCATCTTCCACCGCATCATCACTTACCAACAGGTGACATAGTGGTCAAACTCTAGCCTATAGTATTAAAAAAAAAAATGTTAGTTTGGCGTTGGCATAGCACCTATTATTGGTACTATAGTACCCTAGGTTTACTAGTTGTTTTATGAGTAAAATAACGTTTTTACAAAAAACACAACTATACAATAAGTAAACTTAAGCAAAATCCTACATAAATAAATAATAACAAAATTTCATCCAATTTCTTAAAACCATTTATGTGATATAGGTACGCAATATATATATGTTTTTTCGTATACCTATAAAAAATAGAAAAATATTTCAAAATATTTTTTTCCTAAGTGTCATAAAATAAAACCTCTGACCTTCCTTTTCACCCCATTAAGCTATGATTTCTGGTATAAAAACTATTCTAGGCTTCTAAGCTCTCAAACTAATTCCATTCCAAATTTCATCGAAATCAGTTCTACGGTTTTAGCGTGAAAAGGTTACAGACATATAGACAGGCACACAGTAGTTACTTTCGCATTAATATTGGTAATGGTATAGATATGACCAAAAAGCTGGCCTAAATTTCGCGCAGAGACATTGCATTTTAAATTAACAATGCCGTCACAATTTTGGACAACATTTCCACTAGCAGTGTATATGATAGAATATTAATTTTGTATGTATTTTTTATTCATTGTATAATCTTGTATTTTATTTTACAATAATTCATCATATCTGACTTACCCACTGATCCCCAATCTGGGTAGGCTCTATTGTTGAACCATCCATCGTAGCGCTGTTTCTCGTAATATATCTCTGGAAAACAAAAAAAATTGTATTACAATTTTGTTCTAAATATTGTACAGTACCTACAAATTTTAAATGACGAAGTTTGTTAATAGCAGGACATTTTTTTGTAAATATAACATGGTAGTTTTTTAATAATGATAATATACGTACAGACGATATGGCAGGCATACTTTGCGCAATAAATAGCAAAGAATTTTGATTAGTTTACATAGTTAATTAGCGCTTATCAAGCATGTAGGCATGTGCGGCACGTACAGTCGCCGGCAGGGCGTTTGTTGTAGGGCTGTCACCAATGTATGTTTTATTCATAAAAAAATCTGGATGCTCAACGTACTATGCTTTGGGGACATATGCCCCGTTATTGCATTGTTGTCAAAATATAGTCAAATTAACGGGATTCTCGGATGATGTATCACATCTTCGTTTATAACATTATATCCACGTCTTAAATAAATAATAAATAAATCGTTTATTTTCAATCAACATGGATCATATGATGATGTACAAGGAACTTTAAAAATAAATAATAATAATCATAATCGTAAGCAAGCACTACTATCTATTTAGTTCAAATTATATGTCATACAGTAATTACATTAATTTATTAATGTAATTACTGTATAGAATATAATAAGGTAAATACTAAAAGTAAATTATTATATAATGGATTTATATGAAGCGGCAATAGTGCAGTGGCTAAAGGCGTCGACCCGGCGATCGAGTGGTCGTGAGTTCGATCCCCACCTATTGCACTATTGACGTGAACCAACTCCAGACACAATCATATTTAGCTTAGTTGGAGGGGTTTACAAGACTACTACATAGATAAATAAAAAATTCTGATGTAGACTAACCACCATTTCTCCTCTTCTCGGAGCTTAAAACCGAATAAAAAGTCAATTCTGTGAAATTAGGTGTAGTAATAAGTTCATTCTCACCATTATTTTTTTAAATTCAACAGTCAAAATTCATGCGTATGTCTATTAAAGTATTCTACAATAATTACTGTTAATTATGCCATCCTAGTAAAAGATGGCAAGTTGACAACCCTAATATAAAGGCATGTTATTGTGGACACAGGTCCAGTTACGTGTCCGCCACAAAAGACCTTGCTCAGTTCGCGTAGCCGCGATGCATCGTAAATGAGCGCCTCATTACACGCCCATAAACCTAAATAAAACGGCACTAAAAATATACCAATTAATTTAAATATTAAATTAATTACTTTATTTGGAAATTAAGAAAAACCTAATAATGTTGTCCTCATTAAATAGTTGGCATGCGCAATTTCTCGATTTGGATGCCAGAGCAAATCACATTTTGTAATTCTACACATGTAAAGTTAAGATACTACACATGTTAAGATAAGTTATAATTACAAAGTATTATTTGCAGTTGTGTGAGATTCAGCACCAGCACGTAATGCACTTAAGGTACGGCCACACCGCAGCGTCCTGCGTGCGCGATCTAGGTGGCGATCTGATAGCGCAGTAGTATTTGTACCGACTGGTTCAAACCAAACGCGATCAGATAACAATTAAAAAGTACAGAGATCGCGCCCGCAGAACGCAGAACACCGCGGTGTGGCCGTACCTTATATTTAGTTGTAAATGAGTACCTCATTCACAAATAGACATGTCCCGGTAAATAATTAGCGCGCGCAGTGGATACCTGAGTAATCCAATTTAAAAAATGAACACAATATGCAAAGCTAAACAGTAATTATAATTACGAAATATTATTTTTATTTGTGTGTACAGCACGTAATGCACTCATATTTTGTCGTAAATGAGCACCTCATTTCACGCCCATAAACCTAAATTAAAATTAATATGGTAATAAATTATAATAATTTATTTAAGCGCTGAATTAATTACTTTATTTAAGAATAAAAAAAAAACAACAAATAAACTCGTCCCCGTTGAATGCTTGGCGTGCGTGGTTTCTCGATTTGGATGTCTGAGCAATCTGAGGGCTTCAAATTTTGAAATCGAACACGTGTAAAGATAAGCACTAATTATAATTACGAAATATTATTTACTTGTATTGGATACGGCACGCAATACACTGTCTTTGTTGTTACTTGAAACTCTATCTCGAATAATATCATAAACATAAAAACATATGCCGTTGATTAACCCAATAAGTAGTTTTTTTAGGGTTCCGCACCCAAAGGGTAAAACGGGACCCTATTACTAAGACTCCGCTGTCCGTCCGTCTGTCTGTCTGTCTGTCTGTCTGTCTGTCTGTCTGTCCGTCTGTCACCAGGCTATAGCTCTTTAACCGTGATAGTTAGACAGTTGAAATTTTCACAGATGGTGTATTTCTGTTGCCGCTAGAACAACAAATACTAAAAACAAAATAAAGTTAAAAATTAAAGGGGTCTCCATACAAAAAAACGTGTTTAAAAACGCCATCTATCTAATTAGTTTCGGCAAAATAACATAGATGGCGCTAGTAAACGAGCCCCGTCTTTCTAGATCGCGACCAAACCAAATATTCTTGGTAATATCAATTAATCAAATATATGAGGTTGAAACTCTGTTATGTTTCGTATTGTACGGAACCCTCTCTAAGTGTGCGATAAGAGACGCGATGCTGACTCGCACTTGGCCAGTTTTATTTTTATAAAACATCAATTTGATTGTTTCATATTACAGTTCCTACGTAGATATGTCCGAATACTTATCAAGGGCTATGTCTTTATTTTGAAGAACATAAGTTATTACCTACATGTATTACTTGCAAAACTCAATCGTTTAGTGCAATCATAAATGCAATAGGTAATAAAGAGCAATAAATAAACTAAGATCTACCAATGTATATAAGATACATAAGATAAATAAATAAGCTACATAACAAAGCTAATAACAATCATCTTACTATAAAATTATAATTATAAAAGTTTGTTACTCAATTACACTAGAACGTATTTGATTAAAGGAGTTGAATGTAATTAGGCACAAAGATAGTTTATTACCTTCTTGACTAACACAAATAATACTTTTCATAGATTTGAACCATAAAAGTTTATTAGTCTTTTTTCTCTGATGGTAGTAGTTCCGAAAGACTGGTAGATTGATGATTTTTATAATGCCATTTTCTTTTACATTTGAGAAACGGCTCTGTTTGTAAAATCAAATCCTAAATTATTCCTACGTCTGTCAGAGACGGTACAGAGAAATAGACGCGATAAAGGTAGACTTCAGCTGCAATCTGCTAAAAAGACAATAGGGAATATGCATGAAGCTCAGATTTATTGGAAATAATTTTTTTTCGATTCTTTGTTGTCTTAGAGTTATATGTAAAACCTTTTATTTATTTCCAAATATTGTGTTTGCCGCGTATTATTGTGCAAAAATGTATATTACTAACCATTTAATATAGATAAAAATGAGTACGAGATTAGAGAAACTGCATAATTTAATAAAAACATGCCATTGGCTAAATACAATAATCGCGCGGAGTCTTAAAGAAAAAAAAAGCTAGTTTGCTTCAAGCGGCGCGTGTCTGACGAAATGATGGCGTTTAAACTGCTCAAATTTATTTGTATAATTAAATGTTTATTTAAAAAATAATTAGACTAATTCTAACAGTATTTTATTTTTTTATTATGTTATATGGATGTAATGAGTGAAATAAAAATATAAAAATAACATGCATATTCCCTATTATGAGTAAGAGCAATAGCAATATAATAATAGCAATGGGTCCAATAATATTTAATAAAATCCCCAAGAGACTTAGAGAAATGCAAGCTAACGCTTTTAAAAATATACTTAAAAATGATTAATAGACAAATGCTATTACACAATCAATGACTTCTTTAATGACAAACATTTTTTTAAATCCAAATGTGACTACGCAATACAGACTGCCGACTCCGTCGCTCCCAACTCGTTTCACTTTAATATTTCAGTTAGATATTTATGTTGAATGTTTTGGTTGAATATTTCAGTTGAGTGTTTCGGTTAAATATTACAGTTAAATATTTCAGTTAGATATTTTATTTATAACCACGCAATACAGATTAAAAAATATATAAATAATGTAATGTGATAACTGACGCTTTAAAGCTACTAACAAAATTAATGTATGACATTTTTCTGATCTTTTATGAAATTTATAATTTATAGTAAGTAATTGAACATTTGTAATTTGTACAATTATTGTAAACGGCTATCTCTCTATTTGTATGCCTTTAAAAGGCAAAACACGAGTAACGGTGACTACATATTAAAACCTCTGCAAAAATGCTCGCAATGTCCACTTTTGTAGCAAATAAATTTATCTATAACACCTATTATACCGAATAAATGCTTTTGTCTTTTGTTTTACTGATGACATAGAAGGTAGGTATTTAGAAGTTAAGTTTGTTATATGGGAGACTGAAAAAGTATCTTATCTGAATATTATCGGAATGTTTCGTCAATTTATGATTAAAACCATTCAGGTAAGCATCATGTAAGTCCAGTATTGTATATTCCGCAACAGATAAAATCCCAAAATAAATTCACATTATATATTGACTGAAATATATAAGGTAGTTGACCTTTTAATTATTAAGGCAATAATAAGTCATATTCATTTATTCATTTTCGGCAATCTAAAACAAATATGAGCGATAATCGATACCTATTTTATGTAAACTGTTCTAGATAAAACAAAACGGATATAGCTCCACGATAGGACACCTGCGTGTACGCAATCCATGTATGTTTCATGACCAATTAAAGTTGTGGCAATAGGCAAGAAATTGTTATAAAATGCTGACGGAATTCCACTCATAGTTTATTATAGCCAAGATAAACTTCTAAGATATTTTAAGGATATTATTTTAGACAATCGGATTATACATATATATATGATAAGGTTTCATTCACCATGTGTATTTTGTATATAACTATAATACATAATTATATACTATAACTTTATATATATAATATCGTTGTCATGTCATGTTTAAAACGATTTCAACGCGTTTTGTACTTACGCATGTATGGCATTTACAACCGACTTCCAAAAACAAAGGAGGTTCTCAATTCGTCTTTATGTTTTTTTGTGTGTATGTTACGCGATTACTCCGTCAATTCTGAACCGATTCTAATTAATAAAAATAATCATTTTTGATATCGGTAGGGTACGTTTCCGAGGTGGTCCCATTGTAATTTCAATGAGATTGATAAGTATCTCCAGAGGTATGACGATAAACGACTCAAACTTGCTACTGATATTGACTCGCGGGGCATTTAATTCAGTTGAAGTAGGTACGTAACAACAATAAAATAAGACAATATCAGCTTTAAAATAAAATTCAATAGGAAGCTTCAGTATTTTTATGAATATTCCTACTTATTATGGTTACCTTTATACTAGAAGACATACATTACTCAAATGAATGTATTGTCTAACAGATAAATACAATAATACCTAAAACTACCTAACGTCGGTATGTTGTATGCACAGAGATCAAAGGCTTCTTATTGTTATTAATAGTGTGTCACTGCAGTATGTGAACTATAACAAATTGACCATTAAATAAATGAGACTATAAATCAGTCCTCTTACTTTTGTGAGAGGCTGGCGCTGGCGTTCCGTTGAAATACAACTTGAGTGGTTTTAGATTAGCGTTTTATTTGCACGTGTAAGTTCATTTTTAGGGTTCCGTACCCAAAGGGTAAAACGGGACCCTATTACTAAGACTCCGCTGTCCGTCTGTCTGTCTGTCTATCTGTCTGTCTGTCTGTCTGTCTGTATGTCTGTCCGTCTGTCACCAGGCTGTATCTCAATAACCATGATAGTTAGACAGTTGAAATTTTCACAGATGATGTATTTCTGTTGCCGCTATAACAAAAAATACTAAAAACAGAATAAAGTTAAAAATAATAGAGGGTCCCCATACAAGAAACGTGTTTTTTCGGCATTTCACGCCATCTATGAACGCTTAGTTAGGTAAACGTCCCATAGATGGCGTTATATTGAATTGTCGATCCCTAACACCTTTGTTAGACGTTAGATGGCGTATGTGTATAAGAAATAAAATGTTTATTAATTATAATTTTTTGCTGGCGAAAAATGATAGTGGTATTTTTTGCTCGATCTTATAAAATACTGTAGCGTGGTACGGAACCCTACGACTGCGAGTCCGACTTGCAATTGGCCAGTTTATTTGTTATACGCGCGCCTGTTGCAAAATGTGAATCTCGTTTGAGCATAGATATATATGTATTTTGGATTACTTTTTTATAGTATGTATCATGACAAGCAAGACACTACACCTGATGATAAGCGATAACTTCTACCTATAACAGAATCATCAGCATGGCACCTTCTGGATTGTTAGAATTTTGCCTATTATTACTATACCTACCTTGAGACAATAATATTAGATGATGAGTTGAGTCTCAAATGCCCTGTAATTTCACTTTGTCCTTTATTATTTGTGCCACTTTATACGGACTAACAAAGCCCTACAACTATTACACAATTTGCTATTAAATAACCATTACGCTTGAACCATGGATTGGGAAAAGACGGGTTATTGAAGAACAAATTCATACGTGTCAAAATCGTAGCCCTACTTTTTACTTCGCCATAGTCGGGTAAAAAATTAAGCGGGCGAATATATTTGCCTAACATATCGGCAAATATATCCAATAACCACAAGCAAGCTGAGGGCATCGCTATCGCTCGCAGCTTCTTTCTCAATTTCACCATGTATACGCGCTTACTAACGTCAGCGTAAAAAACGTCAGTCTGAAACCACTCATACGTATTTAAGCAATTTTCTGGTAGGAATTGCTTTAACCGCATATATGGCGTTGAGCTATAAATTTCAGCATAATGATGTAAAATGATATATGCTTGCCGCTTATACATTGGACAGAAAATGCAAGTGAATATAGTAACTTGTTCCTATACCATGATAGTGAAACAAGCATTACTTTGAACTTAGAGATTACAATGGTATTTATTTCGAAGATAACATCTAGATGTGTAAAGGAGATTGTTTGTTTTTTACTTTTATCTAATGATAGTTATGAATAGACATCTTTAAAGGTTAAATCTAAAGGCAGATCTTAAGATTAGTGTATGTTATCTGTCAGTAGCTTTTAACTGACGCTATGTAGGCGTGATCGCACAAGCGTGTTGTTTGCTCTGTGGGCGCTCTAGTTTCGTAATTTAAATTTGGAATGCAAACTGTCAGACAGTAACAATGTCGTTCATGTTGAAAGCTCAAAGAGAGAGTGCGGTAGCGTCGGTCAAGTGCAAACTAGGAGTGTCGTAGACAATGTTACATGAATGGTAGATGGACCGGTTTGTTTTATCGATCATCAAATCTTGTCAAACGATATCACTGGCAAAAACTACGTGGGTGTAAGCGAGCACGACATACATGTCTGACCGGAAGGCGTTACCTGAGGCGATACTGTGGTACTGATTGATACGATAGCAAAGTCTTCAAATATCAGCGAAATGTTTAAACAAAGGCTACAGGTTATATAGTTCCAAAAATAAAATTTCTTTGTATTTTATATCAAAACTCAAGATTAAAAAAAATTACATTTAATTACAATTTATGTATGCTTATTTGATAACTTGTTGCTAATTTGTAGTGACATAATCCCATTGCTGCAAAAATTTTGGGATGTTTGATCAAAAAAATGTGGCAGGTAGTTTTGACAGTCCTCTCCTGATGTTAACCTAACTACCAGAATCTTGAAAAAAATCCAAAGAATCCTGAAGAGACCGAAACAGGTGAAAATCTGAGGGTGCAAGGTCTGGACTATATGGTGGATGCATTAACACTTCACAACCAAATTCTCTCAATTTTTGATTTTTGGCCAAATATGTGTGTTATCTAGCGTTATCATGATGATCATTGTCTTTCGAGTAAAACATTTATTTTTCACTGTTGACAAACAGACAAAGTTCGACCGCTCGGTGGCGTAAAGGATAGATCACTTGCCTTCTAACCGTAATGTTGCCGGTTAAAGTTCTAGGCGTTCACCAATGAATTTTCCTTTGTGCATGCATGGGTGTTTATGCACATGTAGTAAGAGCATTATATTATCGCCTGACATCTACAAAAAAAAAGTAACTCATCAGGGAGAAAATCTGCCGCCATAACTTTCTGTGTACCGGCCGCACATAGCCAGACATTTGTAGGAATAGCGTGTTCACCATCTTCGATCACATCATCGCTTACCACCAGGTGAGAGGATGATCAAACGCTAGCCCATGAAAAAAGTGGTGGGTACTAATTATTCATACTAATTATATCATAAACAAATGGTGCCACATTCTTGATTTAACTACCAATTAAAATATTAAAGCATGCCCTCATTATGATGAAATGTTTTGGTTACGTAGTAACTTCGTTATTAATCTGTGGTTTCGGCTCCACCTACGACACTAACTTGTAATGTTTTATGATTAACGAGGTGAACAAAATGCTAGGGCTGAATAATTCTCATTAATCACCAAGTAAAATAACGGTCAATGATTATATCAACACCACGCGGCTTGAGTTGTCTATAATCGTGCGGTTTGGAAATGAAATACTTAGCCAAACTTATAGCTATAACAATTCCCGGATAGATATTATCAAAGCTACAAGTAACAAAATTAAAATTTTGAATAAACACCCACGACGATGTCCTTTAGAAAATTAACGTCATAACATCTATCAAAGAACCACCACTGATTAATTACGAACCGTTTAAAGACAAAATCGAACTAGCTAGTTTTGAAGAAAAAGGGCAACATGGATTTGCACAAACAAATGTTTACTGCAGCGCCCCATAGTGAGTTGACACGGTAAAACCTATTTAAGAACATGCACCAATCAAACACGAACCCATAACCGAAAATTGCATCAAAATCGGACTAGTCGTTTTGAAGAAAAATAGCAACATCGATTTGCACCAACAAATGATTACTGCACTGCCTTCTGGCGAGTTGTCACCGTAACACCTATCTAAAAACATGCACCAATTACACCCAAACCCATAACTGAAAACTGCATCAAAATCGGCCTAGTAGTTTTTTAAGAAAAATAGCAACATGGATTTGCACACACAAACAAACAAACATCCTCTTACCCAAACGCATATACAGTCTCCGTTCCGTCGGGGGTAAAAATACTGATTGTATTGCCACACTGGATATCAATCCCAATTACTGCCTATCCTAAAAAGTTAAAAGACAAGTATAACATGTTGAATGTTGTAAATATTTCTTAAATAATTTTGAGGTAATTATCTATGCAGGTGGTCTTCGTGACTCAAAAATATTATGAACAGGTGAATTACTCAATTATATTTTTTATTTAAACAAACATTTCGCGTGGATCACTAGGACTTCTTTTTGTAACCAAACGAAGATCCTGTATCATCAGCTCAAATAATGGATTTTTTACACTAATAAAGGGGTTTTTGCTACAGAATGAGATCATGGTACAAATCGTGCGATCATCAGGACTTATATTTTTTTGAATAGTTTTTTAAACTAATTGCCTTCTATGTTCGTTCGTTTTTATTTCAATATTGTGTCTTATTAACTAAAGATTTATACTTATTCAAATAAGACAAGACAAGTCAAGATATTCCATCATTGTAAAGTAAAGCGTGTAAGTACTTTCTTGAATAAATTGAATACCTGTATTACACATACTTACTTACTTACTCACTTTAATAATTACTGAATAGCAAAATCAAGAGATATTCTAGAGACGTCCCTAGCCTACCTTTAAAATATTTGAAAAATCCCTTTAAAATTAAAACTGAACAAGTTTATTTAATTAAAAATTTAGAAAGATTTTTGAACCTATATTCTAAATAGTATAAAACAAAGTTGCTTCCCGCTGTCCCTCTGTACGCTTTGTACCTTTTGAACTACGCAACAGATTTTAATGAGATTTTGATCAATAATAGATTGAGTGATTTTAGCGGGTGAGTATAACAGCTGTATTAACAGCTCGTTGTAGCAATACAAAATATTAAAATGTGTGAAAATCACAAAATTGATACTATAATAATGTTTCAAAATCTAGTGATAAAAGTAGTCATTTTAACCGCCTGTCATTTTAAATTTTAATTAAATATTTATCCAAAATAAACTACATAATCTTGAAGTCACACAGGACTTTTAAAAAGAAATTAGCTTTGAAATATTTATCGATACATACGATATGTGTCCTAATGCATCGATCACACCCGTCATCGACAAGTAAAATTAATATCATGGCCAGTACCAAGTATGAGGAAGTGACCTACTGGACAAATTATAGCTCGGAAAATAGCACTTTCACTTGTTTCTCATTAAGATTGTTCATATCAAATGATATTTCATATCACTAAATATGAAAAATCTTAGTTGTTAATTGTGTTGTGATTAAATTACATTTTATTTTATCTCGTATTAGTCGTCTAAACATTTTAATAAGATCTATACCAGTCAGAAGATCTATACAAGTCAGAAGATCTATACCAGTCATTTCTTTAATTTGTAATTTGTCGCAGCATTCTACTTAGGGTATCATTCACGAAATTTGAGTATCACGATTTAAGTTGCTTATAGACTTTACTGCATCTTCTGATTTCTTTATGGCGCATTACTGATTGACTGATTGTTGTATGATTGATACATTGATATTACCTTACTTTATGGTTAAATTACTTCAAATAGCCTATATACACACACAAAGTGATTATGTATCGTCGAATAATTACGTTAGTAAAGAACTCAATACATATGCTACCCTTAGAATGTATGTAAGCTCTATAGTCTATACCTATGTCACTATATTACCAACATAATACAGCTACATCTCTAACTCTTACCAATTCTACCAGTCTTGAACATATTATGCGGTTACCCATTAACTTAAAAGTCAAGTCAAGTCTCGAAACCGCACAATTAGAATAACCGAACGAGCATAGAGAATACAGTGACTGCATATTGGGAGTCCATTATCTAAATACTGTCTGTTGGCAGCATGTTGGCAGTCATCATTACGTTACAAAAGGCTATCAGTGTCAGCACTCAGCTTTCACTATCGCGCATGTGTCGGCGACCGTAGAGTAACTTTTTATACGACGGCGACAGACGCGTGCGAACTCTGCGCGTGCGATGAGACACGTTTACTGTGAGGTTTGTTTGCTCTTCTTTTTTGCAGTGAGATGCTTAAAGATATGTGGTGCATGCATCGCTCCGAGGATGATTTCGTCCCTGCGGTGGAAGTCTCTACATTGATAGCGATGCGTCTTGTCATCGCAAACGTCTGCTAGAATGAGATGCAGCTAGACAGTTGTTATCTGCATCTCTTTTCGTATCGACGATTATCGATCGAAATTCATTGCTATACATGTAGAGACTACCGGCCTTGATACCTACTAATTAATCTAAATGCAAAAAGTTGCTTCTTTACCTACCAACCTGCTACCTATCAAGACTAGGATATGTCAGTTTTGTATTTGTCCATACTATTTATGAGGGCCCAGTGTTGTGGTGGGAGAACGGTCGGCTTTGATACCAGAGGTACCGAGTTTAATCCCAGCCGTGCACCAATGGATTTTTCTATTGAAAAAATTATGTGCGCTTTTCACTATGGCCCTCCGGTGAAGGAAAAACATCGTAAAGAAACCAACAACCCCCGCATGGTGGTAGGACACTATCTAGTGTACGCCTGGCCAGCTACCTCCCTCAAGTTAGAAAATCTGTCGCTAAACATCTAAGGTATTCCGGCAGCTATCCTTGAGAGCTAGTTCCCATTCTAGGCCTAGCGTGCTTATCATCTTCGACCGCAACATCACTTACCAACAGGTAATATAGTGGTCGAACGCTAGCATAAAAGATATAAAAATAATAATAATAATAATAAATAAAGTACTAGGTTTCTTTGTTGGTGTTGTTATAATATACTTAGTTTGTTGGTTTAATTTTTGCTATTTTTTTAAATAGCATAAAGTCAATTAAAACAACAACACCTTGAAAGAGCACTTGCTAATAATAACAAGTTCGTATTCGCTATTATAGGAAGTAGACGATGAACTTACAATTGATATTTAAATGCCAGTAAATGTCCCGGAATTAAATGACTAACGCCAAGGTGGGGGCTTCCACCTAGACACTATTTAAATTCGATTTAATAAAGTTAACTGTGGTGGCCTATCTCAAGCTGCTTCGTCCTAATATACTTGCGCCAGGATCATTATTCTTTCCTTTCTCCATTAGGACCATATTTATGAAGATTTAACGAAAGCATAGATATGGTACAAGCAATTTCAACAATGTATTGATGATTGCATCCATGTCATCAACTAACATTGCAAACGCAAAAGTCAGTTTGTATAGGTATTTGTTGGTTTGCATTCTCGTTGAGGTCAATCGGCTGGATCGATTTGGCTGTCATTTTGCGCAGAAGTACCTAGCTTATATGTTAAGAATAGCCAATAAAAAATAATAGTCATTAATAAGGGAGAGCTTAAAATTATAGGTAGTGCTGTATATGTGTTTTAAGTGTGACGTACCACGTCTAGATGAAAGCTGAATGGCTCAATACATTTGTTTTTTTTTTTTAAATTTAAAGCAATAAGTTATGTTTTTGTTATATCTATAATAATAATTATTGAATATGATCTATTTAATGTTATTTGAGTGTTGTTACGTGTGTAAGTGCAAATTTTTAATATACCCTTATAATGAATAAATGCTTTGACTTTAGACTTTTATATTTAAAGTTAAGGTACTAAAATATACTAAAGCAGATAAAATGCTAAGAATGTCGTAACGGCATTCCACTACCACCAAAGATCATCCACCGTAAATGTAATACAACTATCTAGAAAAGGCCTTCCGGTTAAATTACAACTCTTACTTTTGTAGCCGCAACTACGAGCACTTACTTTCATGGTATATGTAAATTAGAGATTCAAAGTAACATATGCTTTTTGCTTGTTTAATAGTGAACAATTGATTGTACCTTATTTATTCGGTACCTATATATGGAAACCGCACACAAGCATAACGCTCACGCATGGTGGTAGAACACTGTCTACAGTCCACTTTAAGTTAGAAAATCTGTCGCCACACTTCTAATGTGTTTTAGCAGCTGCCCTTAAGAGCCAGTGGCCATTCTTGGCCTAGCATGCTACCAAACCAACCTCGACCACATCGTCACTTTACCTACTAGATGAGATAGTGGTCAAACATTACCCCATATGATATTTAAGTGAATGGTAAGGCGATGACATCTGCTGACTTATAACACATATTGTATCACTATCACTAATATTATAAAACAAAATCCCCCGACGCGTCGGTCTGTCTGTTTGCGATAAACTCAAAAACTACTTAACGGATTTTAATGCGGTTTTCACCAAAGGTAGAATAATTCACGAGAAAGCTTTAAAAATCTTATTTGTCAAGGTTATGTGCAAATCGGTTCAAATATGATGATACGACAGTAGACAGACGCGGCGGAGGACTTTGTTTTATACTGTTTCTGGCTGTGTGTCTGTTAAAGTCTCGCATTGGGTTAACGGCAAAAAATCCTTATAGAACCTACATGATTTTTTTGTGCGATACAACAAATCAAATAAACAATAATAATATTAATATTCTATGAATACGCTTTAATTTATTCGCCGTGTCAACTTCAAGTGTACTCGTATCTGGGACATATTGATAAAATATTACACAAGGTGCACTACATTTCAATTCAACTTTTAAGAGCATTACACGATCGTTTCGTATCATATTAAGTGTACATAATGTATTTATTCTACAGTACTTAGTACATAGTAAGCATCGTAAAATGACCTTAATCTAAATCCGATTCCGGATATGCTATAGAAGATACGTGCTCCAAAAATGTATAGACTAAGTATTCTATTAGTATAATACTACACCTTATTTTCAACTGACTTCCAAAAAGGAAGAGGTTCTCAATTCATCTGTATATTTTTTTTTTGTATGTATCTTTCGCGATTATTTCATCAATTGTGAACCGATTAAAATGATTCCTTTTTTTAATCGGTAGGATACATTTTTGAGACGGTACCATTGTAATTTCATTAAGATCTGATAAGTATCTCCAGAGATGTGACGGTAAACGTTTCAAACTTGCTACTGAAACTGACTCGCGGGCATGGAAGTCGGTTGTTTTAATTTTTAAACTATCTGAATTATCTTATCATGACTCATATCTTCTTAAGAAGATTTGTTTTTGTAGTGGTAGGACTTCTGCTAGTCCGCCTGGGGCGGTACCACCACTTTGCCAATTAATTTTCAGCCATGAAATAGGAATGTTTTTTGGTTGAAATGGTAAGGTGTCTAGTGAAATTACAGGACATATGAAACTCAACACCTTTATGTCTCAAGGTAACAGGCGCAGTGCAGTGACATGCCAAATTCTGGACTGCCAGAATTTTGCATGCCGCTGTATCTGTAATAGGTAGACGTCATCGCTTACCATCAGGCGAGCGTCGTGTTTGTCCTGTTACCTTTTACTATAAAAAAAAGTTATCTAATTCGGTCGAGTATAGTTCCTCGAGCGTAATCAAGAGCTTTTAACATCAATGGCCCTACCAAATTACTATGAAGTTACCTCAAGTGACCTTTATCTGGCTCATCATTACATACATTTTTCAATGAAGAACGTGTAGCAATAGATCAAGATCTTTTGTATAATACATCCACGTCGATATTATCAATCAAAGTATCAATTACTTGCGGTTAAATAATGATCAGGTGTATTATAATGATAGCTTTAAGAAGTTTGAGAATTGATGCAATTAAATTAAAGCGTTCATTATCATTGCATTGTCAGTCTGCCTTTATTTTGTCTCATTTTATTCGAGGAGTATTAGGACTGTCGTACTGTTTAGTGCTTAGACATACGAGTATTTACTTAATTAATTGGTGACACTGATTGATTGGCTGCCAGACTAGGCATAGCTTAGACTTAATCCAGCTTAGAAGCACATTACATTCCATTTAGAAGTTTCTTAAGTAGCGTTTGTAGTGTACTAGGTAGGTGAACGTTGCGAGAGGATTGATAATAATTGATATTAATTTGTGACGAAAGATGCTATCAGGTAAACTAACGGCTTGTGCAATATTGTAGTTAACCTCTTATGAACGTACGTATATATGTTTTTGTATATTATACCTATATAAAGCATTTTAACCTATACCTACATAAACGTGCAATTAAATTTATTGGCTCTAGTATAGGTCTATAACATTTCTAACAAGAGTGTATCAAAAGGCGGTTATATAGATATATGGATATTTAGATTGGGTTTTGCTTTCTATGTTTACCTACCTATGAATATATATAGTAGCTGTACCACCGCGAGACTAACATAGGATCAAATAATATATTATGTCTGATTAGAAGATTCCTATTATAACTATTTAATATAAATTTCAGATTATAAAAGATTATCGACCTATGTTCATACTATCAATTATTGGATGCAGAATGAAAAGAATTTCTAAGCTACATTCTGAGAGTTAGAGAATCCTTTAAAATTACCTTCGAATTTCTTAAAATCCCATAGAGAGTGTCACACATTTATCAAAATTTTGTTTCAGCAGGCTTTATTATTATTATTTTTTTTATATCTTATAGGCTAGTGTTTGACCACTATCTCACCTGTTGGTAAGTGATGATGCGGTCGAAGATGGTAAGCACGCTAGGCCTAGAATGGGAACTGGCTCTCAAGGATAGCTGCCGGAAGACATTAGATGTTTGACGACAGATTTTCTAACTTGAGGGTAGGTAGCTGGCCAGGCGGACACTAGATAGTGTCCTACCACCAGGGGTTGTTGGTTTCTTAACGATGTTTTTCCTTCACCGGAAAACTGGCCACTGTGAAAAGCACTCATAATTTTTTCTATAGAAAAATCCATTGGTGCACGGCGGTTGGAATCCGGTACCTCTGGCATCAAAGCTAATCGTTCTCCCGAATACGTCGCCGGGCCCTTAAAGGCGTAACGACACCGAAACATTTTGCAGTCTATCACAAATACCAATAAATTTACCAATTAATCAATATAACTTTGCAATGTCCATAATAAAGATATCATTGTGTAACAATATCATATCGACTGTCTAGCAGGCAAGGATTTATGAGTCATGCGTGAGACATATAGGTAACGTAACTGTACCCATTATTTAAACCTTAGCAGTAATCGTTTTTCATTCGGTACGTGTCGCTATTGCTCAATTTTTAAAGGATATATGAATTCGCAAAGGTCTTACTTACTAGCTCACTTATTATGTAGGTACTTTGAAAAGTGATATTAACGAGAATGTAAACCAATTTTTCTTGTATTTTTACTATTTATTTATTTTATATATTTTTATTTATTTGTAGGTATCTTGAAATTTGGACAAAAGAAAGTTTTAACGACATACCAAATTATTGGTGTTGATTTAGTAATCAGCAGTTCATAATCATAAATAGTAGGAATATGTCTTGACCGAGGCTTGACCATTCATCCTCTAAATAATATTCGGCTTTTGGTTTTTTTTTTGGATCTGTAGCAATAATAACGTAAATTGTCCTTATAAAGCTAATATACATATATGTGTGAAAATCTGTGAAAATTGTGAACATTTTGAAAAATGTTTTTTGAGAAACATCCTATCTTGCAATAATGACAAGATTTAACTATCTAAAGCCTTTACCTGACTACGGCAGAATGAGGGTTCTGTTTTTCGAGTATATGTATGTATTTATATTTTATATTATTATATATGTTGTATATATATTTAAATGGCGCCAAAATCGACATTTACAACACAACTAAGAAGAATCTATTAAGATATATATTGAGATGATACATACATGCGAGAAGAGCAGTAAAATATAATTTAAGAATAATTCAATTTTTATCTAACAATAACTAGCCTTTTCTAAAATCTTTTTTAAAATCTCGGGCTAAATGTGTTCAAAAGAGTATTGGCAGTGTGATAATAACTTATAGCGTGAAAATTCACCTTAAATGATCTAGTTACACCTCCGTTACACATAGAACTTATCAGTACCTATCATGTCTGCAAGACATTCGTGACTGAGCCGCACGTTGACTTACCAACACCATACACCATCATATTATACATGACAACAAAAACACATGGCAACTTGGCAACCGATCCACATCCTTGATACTTGTCTTTACGAATTACCCAGTGCACTACGTAAATCAGAATATAAGGTTTATGGCAAATTGATTTATGCAATTGAAATTATGCATAAATCAATTAATTACTTAATTACTTTTCTCAAGAAAATTGTTCCACGCCTTGTCGATGCCACACCGGTGACAAAAGGGCTGGCTCATTCCTAGCACAGGCTACTTGTACTATTCATTATTCTGTGGCACAGGGAATCTCTTTAACGATTCAAATGCGGGAATGCAGCCAGAGTTCTTGAGACTTTACCACACGGATATCCCTTAATTTTTAATTAGTTGAGTTTAATTTTAATTTTTAAATATTTTATTTTGTAATTTAATAAACTTCTAAATAAATTATACGTAAAAAATATTTTTAAAAACAAGCTTTTAATCGGGGACAATGAACTAAAATGTTAAAAATAAATTCTAGTAAGTATTTGGCGTGTAGGTACTTACCTATATTTTTAAAAGCTTGAAGCAAGACCCGTTTTTCAGGCAAGGTAATTACTATACTTTAGTGCCTCAAGCTTTTAAAAATATAGGTAAGTACCTACACGCCAAATACTTACTAGAATTTATTTTTAAAATATTCCACGGATATTTGATGTGATTATGGGTAAAGTGCTCTTCAAGGAAAATCAATCGACTCGGTGGGGCTATGTTGCTTTATAACAGAAGTGCCATGGCCACCTTACAGCTTTGTCATCAGATCCTGGATATTGTTTAAGTGTAAAGTGCTCCTCAAGACGAAGCATTTCAGCCCAAATTCGCTAGGGTTACGTTATTTTATCATAGAGATGCCGTGGCCACCTTCCAGTTTCATCACCAGTCGCTAAATATCACTTAGGTGTTAAGTTCTCACTTAGGTGTTAAGTTCACGAATCAATCGAGCCCAAACTCGGTAGGGTTTTGTTTTTTTATCACAGATATTCCGTGGCTGCCTTCCAGCTTCATCATCAGACCCTGGATATCATCTAGTTGAAAAGTTCTCTTCAAGACGAATCAATCGAGCCCCAACTCGGTAGGGTTATGTTGATTTATCACAGAGATGCCGTGGCCACCTTCCGTCTCCATCATCAGACCAGCTCCATGGTACCATATCATTGTATTGTAACCGAAGATACATAAGTATACCAAATATGAGTCCAATCGGACATCGGGAAGTGGGTCTAATTTAGCTTCCAAGATACCACCCGAACATATATGCATACATTGAAAGTTAAATAAAAGCTTGTAAAGAAACAAAAATTGATATAATATTACATATCATTACCTACTTTTATAATATTACCCACATTTACGCATATTAATTTCATGCGGCCAAAACCGTAGGATTATAAATACTGATTTAAAAGGTATCCAATATGCTGCGGGCAAACCTAGATTTTATTGTTTCTTGAAATGTACAAATCTAGATTTTGTTTCAAGTTTCGGCATTTTAGTTCAAGTGATGATGACGTACGAATACTCTATCTTATCCTATTTACAACACAATTATTCTATTTAGTTCGCGCAATATTAAAGAGTGAAATAAAGAGTTACAATTATTATACGAGACAAAATTATGTTTTATTTTCAAATGCGTGGCATACAAATGTTTTTCTTTCAAATAAGTACTTTAAAATCGTATCGGTATCTATTCAATTTGATTTATACCATTATATATAGCTTATTTATTAAAATAAAGCATAAAAGGCATCGCAGACAAAGACATACATTTGTATGCCTTTTATAAGTTACAATTAGGTATAATTTGCTATGAATGATTTATTCGTAGGTCAAGAAGATCAGGCACTGTATGTAATGTATAGTGTTGTTGTAAGCGTGTCCGATACATCCGCTTGGATATCCTATCCATGATCGTCATTGATCGTGTTGACATGTTACTGTGTAGGATGCTGATTTATATCAGCTCAGGACAAATAGATCCTTTTCTACATACCAGACACGTAACAGATAATATACTACACGCGATCAACCGTGACATAATAGGGAACGAAACGAAACGGTCTCTCGTAACGTTTTGGAGTGTTGTGTACTCCTAAATGTCTATTCAGAATATTAAAAAAAAAACGGCCTAGTGCGAGTTGGACTCGCGTATTTCTATTCTGTGATCAAGTCAGTTTTCACATTGGGTAATTCCAAAAGCTGTTAAAATGTAAAGGCCACAATTATTTCTTATCAGCCATACGTTTAAAGTAATTGGGTATACAACGTATATTATGTTACTATAAGTAAGATAGTTTAAAAACTAAAACAACCGACTTCCATGCCCTGCGAGTCAGTTTTAGTAGCAATTTTGAGACGTTTATCGTCATATCTCTGGATATACTTATTAGATCTCGATGAAATTACAATGGGATCACCTCGGAAACGTACCCTACAGATTAAAAAGAGAATCATTCAAATTGAGTCACGATTGACGGAGAAATCGTAACATACATAAAAAAAACATACAGACGAATTGAGAACCTCCTCATTTTTGAAATTTGGTTGAAAAGTTAAAAAGATTCTATGCCTACCATACCATTCTAAGCCTAGCGTCTTCAACATCTTCGACTAAATCATTGCTAATTACTAATTCAATTCAATTATTACAAAACTTAGCACAATTTAGTGACGTGTAGCTGTACTGATATCCACGGCACTCTGCGCTACAAAAATAGCCTATATTGCCGAGTACTATGCATTAAAATTAAAATTAATCTTAACCAGTCGAGATAGTGGTCAAACGTTAGCTTATCCATTATATAATAAAAAAAAAGTTCTGAATCCAATAGGAGGAAATCATCCACATTTATTTTTTTGAAAATTAGTCTAGACTGTTATTCGGTCACGTAAAAATTTAGCACACATAATCCTACTTTTCCAAGGTTTTTGTTACCTTATGTATGTTCATTGTTAAGGTACGGCCACAAGCGGCTTCTTGCGATCTGCGGGCGCGATCTCAGTACTTTTCAAATGTTTTCTGATCGCGTTTGGTGTGAACCAGACAGTACAAATACTACTGCGCTATCTGATCTCTGCCTACATCGCGCACGCAGGACGCTGCGGTGTGTCCGTACCTTTAGTACTTAATTTATATGGCGACTACTTGACGCGAGAAAAAAAGAACAATACTTAAAATAACACTACTGCAGACATCGTAGCTATGCATTATTCTGAGCATGTGCCCTTTTCGTAGCCAATCATTAATTACCCTTTTACGATATTGTACTCATATTTTGTTTTATCGCTATAGTTTAACGTATTTTCTTTCTTTTTTCCTAATTTCTTATAAGTACGCGAAAGTTTGGGACACGTCTAGTTTCGAATAATAATTAAGATAGATTAAAAACTAAAACAACCTTTTTATTAGCTTCACCTGTATGTTTATATGTTTGTAACCGACTTCTTTGGGCGCGATTTTGACCCACTTTAAACGGCCAGATTTCGTTCAAACTTTGTAGATTTATCAAGGACCGATGACAATACACTCATTTGATAAAAAAATATTCCATTTTTCAACTTAAAGTAGAAAATAAATAATAGTTAAAAAAAACTAAAAAACACGCTTTGTATAGAAAACCGAACTAAAAAATAGAAAATAAATTTTACTAAATTTAAATTAGGAATAGTGTTAAAAATTTCAATAAATATAAATTAATAATAACGTGAATTAAAAAATAAAAAAAATTAAAAAAGCGTGAGGTGCATGGTGTTAATAGTTATAAATATTTTATTGACAGATATGAATAGAGTGATTATCATTTTCATAATATCTTAAAAGCACCTCACGCTTTTTTTTAAATAAAATATATTTTTTATTCACACTATTATTAATTTATATTTATTGAAATTTTTAACACTATTCTTAATTTAAATTTATTAAAATTTATTTTCTATTTTTTGTTCGGTTTTCTATAAAAAGCGTGTTTTTTAGTTTTCTTAAACTATTATTTATTTTTCTTTAAAGTATGTTCAACGATTTCTCTGTCAATTGTTAACCGATCTTTAAAATTATTGTTTTACTAGCAGTGCCCCGCGGCTTCGCCCGCGTTAATAACTTGATTCATTTCTTTAATATTTTTTCGTAAAAACACATGAAAAACTGAATTAGACGTACACCATATCGGTCTACCCGTTTTTAAGTTATGGCGTGACCAAGGGACATAGCGACTCATTTATATAAAACCCAAAAAATCATATTGATTTTCAAACTCTGTTTTGTTTGTTTGTTAATATCCCTTTAATGAGTAAATTTTGGAAAATCCTTTCTTAGCGGAAACCTGCGTCATAACTCATAACAACTATCTGCATGCCAAATTTCGCCAAATGCGTTAAGTGGTTTGAGCTGTGCGTTGATAGATCAGTCAGTTAGTCAGTCAGTCGGTAACGTTTTCCGTTTATACATACAGATTTAATTATTTACGTTAAACTGTATTTCCCTACATAGTGAATGGAACCAGGAAATACATGTTTTCTATATTTACAAATTTCATTTTGCACACGAATGTTGAGTGAATCAAACCAAGTATGTAATAAAATTTACCATATAAACTTTATCACCCTGTTTAACCATTTTAGGGGATGATTTTTGAAAATAAAGTAATCGGCGCAAGTAATAAAATTTTCCATAGAAATTTTATCACCCTATTTAACCCCTTTAGGGGATGATTTTCAAAAATAATATTAGCCTATGTCTTAAGTTAGAACCTACACTACCTACGTTTTAAATTTCATCAAAATTGGTTTAGTGGTTATTGAGATACGTGGTAACAAACATTCACACACCACACTCACTTTCGCATTTATAATATTATATATTATATAGTAGGATTTGAAAGAGTATAGGACTCCTGCGGTAGTCTCATTTTAAATTCATGGAGATCTGATGAGTCTCCCCAGAGATTTAGAGATCAGTGGCATTTGAAATCGGGTTTTTTTCGTTCTTTAAACGATCTGAAATTGTTTGCGATTTTGCTTACGAGCACTGAACTGTCAGTGCTCGTAAGCATTTGACGTTATCTACGAAGCCCGCTCTTCAGCTACTCTCATTCCAGCTTTTGCCAGTCATTTTCCATGCTCCTTGCAAACGTAGAGTCAGATTTATCTGGAGTTGGGTGACATTTGCACGGATTGATCAATCAACCCGTGGTAACTTTTCAACCGACTTCCAAAAAGGAGGAAGTTCTCAATACGTCTGTTTGTTTATATTTTTTTGTATGTATGTTACGCGATTACTCCGTCTATTGTAAACCGATTAAATGATTCTTTTCTTAATCGGTAGGTTACATTTTCGAGGTAGTCCCATTGTAATTTCATTGAGATCTGATATGTATCTCTAGAGATATGACGATAAACGTCTCAAACGTGTTACTGAAACTGACTCGCGGGGCATGGAAGTCGGTTGTTTTAGTTTTTAAACAATTTAAACTTAATTATTAAGGTCGGAAATTTGTATAAGTAAGGATATTTACAACAGTGTGTTGAATTTTTACCCCCTACATTTACAATAGTAATTAGTGTAATTACTAACCTGGATCGCATAGACAAATTGCCACGGAGAGTGCTAGGACTACCAATATCTTTTTGGTTCTCTCCGCCATCTTAATTATGGATCTGTAAAAATACAAAAGGAAATATTATCAACTGCAATGATATTGAAGGTACGGCCACACCGCGGCGTCCTGTGATCTGCGGGCGTGATCTCAGTACTTTTCAAATGTTTTCTGATCGCATTTGGTGTGAACCAGTCGGTACAAATTCTACTGCGCTATCTGATCGCCTCCTAGATCGCGCACGCAGGACGCTGCGGTGTGTCCGTACCTTTAGAGTTTTAAAAACCAATATATTATAGTTTTTCACAAATTATATGTACCCAGTGACACTCGCATCATCAACTATTTTCAAAATCGGTTTAGCCGTTGATTAAGAGCGGACATAAATACATACATACAGGTCAAATAAATACCCCATTCTTATGGTTTTTGCCATAGTCAGGTAAAAATACAATGAAATAACAACAAAAAGAAGATAAGAGTTGTATTTTACTCATGAGTAGAATTAAATTATTCATTATAGTAACGTCTGTACAACATTCAGTACCTAACAAAGGCAGTACGTGCAGTCGAGACAGCTTATTCAACCGTTGTAGGGACATCAAAAAAATCCACGACAATCACGGACAATCATCAATTTTCCGCGCATTACGATGATTTTCAACCTTGTAGGACAAAGCATCAGGTTTTATGCGAAGCGTTCTACTAGCGATAATTCACCACTTTAGTGTATTGCGTGCAGATTGACTAATTTCTATCACGTTTTTCATAAAATTGATATAATAACAAAATCCTCTTTGGAGATACCAAGCGGGACCCTAAAATAGCCAAGTCAAATTCACACTCAAGTTGAGTCCAAGTCACAGTAAACTAAAAATTAGGTACCTAAATATCAATATTTGGATTGTAGACATGTAAGGACATTTTATTTATCATTGTGTTGTGAGTCAGATATTCATATATACAAAGAGGCGATTTTTTATGTTCCTGCACAGAATAATGAATAGTACTGGTTCCAGACAAATGGCCAGCTGTTTGTTTTCTTGTTGTACTGTTTAAACCAATCGTAAACTACATCGTAGTAATATTTCTTATATTATTATGGATCTAATTTTGACACGAATGCACAATCAAAAAATTTGTCAAAGTTTAATTTTTCTCGATTTTTTCTAATAAGATTTTTCAAATAATTATTTCTTAAGTATAAGTGATTACTTTCATAATATTTGACATCTATAAAAGGTTAAGTAAACAATATCATCATGACGCTCTTAAAACCACTCCAAACTAAAATACCACCAACACGCACGGCAACGACGCAAAGTTTTCTTAGAAGACCTCTTGACTTAATCGTCTAATATGTTTTTCTATCAAGCCTTCGGACATTATAATTAGGTACATATAAACCTCATTAGCTTTTATAATGACTCAAGAAGGACGTTGGTAAGATGGTACATCGAGATGTCTGGCCTACTTCGATAGAACCACCGACTTGAGCAATGCCATATTTACCTACTCACCTGTTGGATGTAACATCATGTGAACAATATTGTTGACTGGTCTAATGTTGTGTTGATGACCAACTTGCGGTTATGTTTACTGAGTTTGTTGGAAAAGTATTCTTAGATTCCAATTTTGTTTAGGTTGTAACGTGATAAATTAAGTGTGCGTCGGCATATTGTATTATTTCTCATCACCTATAAGTTGCGATGGTGATTTTAGTATCGTACCTGCGATTTTGACTAAGTATATGAATTCTTGTCTTTCAAAATAAATAAAATAAATAATAATTCATGAGTTTGAAAGATGAATATACAGTTGACAGTACCGATAATTATACAAACTAATGTTTTCGTCGGCTGTCTCGACATATGTTTCTAATGTTATTATTAAACTATAAATTTTTTTTTGCAAAGGAATTTTTCATTTTATTAATTTTAGAGTTGAGACAAAAACCTCAAAGATAATCGAACCTTTTGCTATTATACACTTATTCAAACCTTTTCAATAGACTCTAAAGATTGTATAGTACAACGATTTACCGAACATTTATTTATCACTATTATTAACCTACTTTTAGGGTACTAAACATGGGCACCTTTACATTAAGAAATCTGTTCGCACATAATAAATTAAATCGCACGTTAAATCTATCTAATAATGATTAGATCATCATCATATTTGTTTGGGTCAACTGGGGTCATTCGTTTATTAATAATTTAGGGTCATGTTTATTACATCATCAAGGTAACATTGGAAAGTGACCACTCACAGGTGGTAGCAGCATTATACCGATGTTCCACCTGAAGGTACGGCCACACAGCGGCGTCCTACGATATGCGGGCGCGATCTCAGTACTTTTCAATTGTTTTCTGATCGCGTTTGGTGTGAACCAGTCGATACAAATACTACTACTGCGCAAATAACTTAGAATTATGAACGTACTTTGTACCAACCAACACTGCAAAATAAATGTAAAAGCATAATACCACAGATTATATAATAGTTACTTCGTAAACAATACTTTCCGTTGTTAGGTTGGCTACACAGTGCTTTCTTAATTCGGGTATCAACAATGTAGGGAACTGTAGGGAACTCTTATAACGTAGTAGAGTGATTCAGTACTCTGTGGCTGCGGTGTCCGTACCTTGACTTGCTACCAAAAGTAGCTTACCACCATTAAAGAGATCACCCGCAATAAACTCACGCTGGTATTCCGACAGCACATTAAGAGTCAGACCATTCTAGGCCTAGTAGGTTATTTATTATTACTTAACAAATAAATGATTTAGTAATTAGTACATAAAAAAATTGCGTGAACTGAAGAACTGAAGCATAATTTTTGTATATTCTTTATATAAATATAATTGTCCTTATCAACCGACTTCCAAAAAGGAGGAGGAAAAAGAAGGATTCTCAATTCGTATATGTTTTTTTGTGTATGTTACGCGCTTACTACGTCAATTGTGAACCGATGCGAATGATTCTTTTTTAAAACGGTAGGGTACGTTGCCGAGGTGGTCCCATTGTAATTTAATCGAGATCTAATAAGTATATCTGGAGATATGACGATAAACGTCTCAAACTTTCTACTGAAATTGACTCGTGGGGCATGGAAGTCGGTTTTAGTTTTTAAACTATCGTAATTATTGAATCTCGACTTTCGCCTTCCAATTAAGTAAGTACCGAGCAAGAGTATGTTCTACTTTGCAATAAAAATGGATTAAATAATCACAATTTAACCACTGATCACTTCTCATGATAGCCTGGTAACCGTTTGAATTATTAAATAAAATAATGGCCAGTCATGTGTAATTGCCTTCACTTGAGCAAGCGCGAGAATTTGACCTACCTATATCAAGCAAGGTCGGTTTACCAAACTTGAGTATGCATTGTACCGTATCTACTGCATCAGCGAATGGAACTGAGATGTCCTACAATGTAGTGTAGATTGTATAGTTTTCATACATTTTTGGTCTTGCAAACGTTAAATTCGAGTTTTAAATCCGAGTTTGGAAAACGGGTCGGGATAGTTGCGCTAAATGATTGAACTTTCAAGTGCCTTTTTACTTCTTGAAAAGCACGATTTTACTTAGACCGCACCGTCACTTAACATCTTGTAAGATAGAACTAGAGCTGAACATCTGGTGACAGGACCGCGCCTTCCTTAGAATATATTATATTTATTACTATTATATTATTCGATCCATTGTGATATAAGGGAGCACGAATTTGAACATAGTGCCTCCAGCCAACCTCACATGCACACGGTGTATCCCAAAGAGCAACAAACGCGGCTCTGACGATCAAGAATTGGATGAGATGGATAACCATTTAAAAGGCGCAGACCGGTGACGGGCAGCAGCGGCACCGGTGCGAGAAGCTACATCCTGCGGTTCTCTGGTAAACCCTGAATGCCCAGCGTGTGAAGTATGGCAAATCCTCCTATGGACAGTGCAATTACAAAACCACCCTCAGTCCCCAGCAGCTCCACTATTCCAAGCTGATTTCGGTGGGACAGGGTGTGCCCCGGGGAAAGAATCACCAGGTTTCGGTAGGCCACCCAAAAACAAATTGACCATTGCGACCTATAACGTACGAACGCTTAAGCTGGCTAGACGCAGAGGTGCCCGCCCACTTAGAAAATACATCGATGTTTTTATTCGATGCAATGACACTGAGGCTATGTATCGATATTTTCCGATGCATCGGTAAGAAACATCGATGTTTTTTCAACAACGAGTACATTTTGCAACATGGCATCACAAAGCTGTAAAAGTCCCCGCTACGAATGAAGTCTCACAAACGACGTGGCGCTGCAGTCACAAATACGTTTCCGAGATCACTACTAAGCGTATGAAAAATAGTTAGAACAAAAAAACACATTCCAATTTTTTATTTATTACGGAGTATAGGTATTCAAAAGTATGTGTTATGTTAATGTCAAATTCTAGATTCCACTTAAGGTGGTTAGATTCACAGTCACACTGAGTGTGAAATTCAATTTATTTGCAGAATAATAAACAGGTAGCTATAATATTTAGCGTTACCATTGATTCGATGTTTTATGAAAATACATCGATACATCGAGAAAATTAATAGTATATTATCTGTCGCAGCATTCAGCGTTATCAACCAAATACAAAAAAGGAGGAGGTTCTCAATTCGTCTAAATGTTTTTTTTTAATGTATGTTACGCAATTACTCCATCAATTGTGAACAGATTCGAATGATTGATAGGGTACATTTTCAAGGTGGTCCCATTGTAATTTCATCGAGATCTGATAAGTATCTGCAGAGATATGACGATAAACGTCTCAAACATGGTACTGAACTGGTTAGCGCGGCATGGAAGTCGGTTGTTTAAGTTTTTAAACTATCTTAATTATTTTACAGCTGTACTGAACATGCTGACGTCGCGATAATAACGCTTTTCTATGTGGCAAGGCCTTAGACCAGCGACGTAATAATTGTTAAACCTTTTGTTAATTAGGAAGCATTAAATATCTTCCTACTAAGTTGCAGTTAAGTAAGGTCTTTTTCAAGTACAAATCGCGATATTCACGATGTTTTTGAACATTTTGACGTTAACCAGGAAATGCAGAAATCTAAGGATGGGTTTTTGCTGTACTTAAAAATATCTTTTATGAAACTGAACAATATTTTGTTAGATCATTACAGTAGACAAAGTTGTCTTTACTGTCACGTTTTACAAAACTCAAGGCGAGCTAAGTAGGTCTTGACTTCACAAATTCTTTGAATAAATGCCGCTGCAACTAAAATATTGTACCTTTCTTTTTTTCAAAACTCTTTTTAGGGCTCCGTACCTTAAAAGGAAAAAAGGAACTCTTATTGGATCACTTTGTTGTCCGTCTGTCTGTTCGTCTGGCTGTCTACCCACCTGTCAAGACCTTTTATCTCCAGAATGCGTAAAGGTATCAAGTTGAAACGTATACTAAATTATTATTAAACAATAATACAAACTTATTATTTGCGGTTAGTGCAATACATTTTCTATGAATCGAACTGCAAAGGTAAGTTTGTCCTGAGAAGATGGTACGGAAGCCTCGGTGGGAGAGTCCAACTCGACTTGCCCGGTTTCATTAAAGTTTATAGGCTAGCGTTTGACCACTCCATCACCTTTTAGTCAACAGGTTGGTTTTGGTAACGATACGGCCGAGGCTGGTTGTTATAATTTTCTACAGAAACAAGTTGACATACAAGTTGTAGCTAATAATAGATGAGATCTGCGATTAAACATATTAAATAACATATTTTAGTCATTATTTTTTTCTTATTCAGTAATAAGGCAATAAAACCTAAACTGGTTTTATTTTACAAGCTTTTATTTAACTTGCCGAGGTACTATGTATGTATGTATGTTTTGTCGGTAAACCACTTCTGGATGTCCGATTGGACTCACATTTGATACACTTGCGTATTTTGGTGACAATGTTATAATATGTAGTATACAATGTTATAATGGGTATTTGAAACATCAAAGCACTGGCATCCCAAATATTCGAAGGTTGGCCTTAAAAGATTTCATTTCCTTAAGGGGACATAGTGTGGGTGTGTATACATTAACATTACTTCCGTGAGTTATAAAACTTATCATATAAGATAAGTTAGATCTAATTTCTGTATATAATAGCAACGAATTGTTTTTTTTATAAAACGTATTCATTCACATGTAAACGTGTAATTGATGAGGGTTATGTTATAATCAATTACTGTGTCAATGAATGTCTGCAAGTATAATGTGATACACACATATTAAAAACATGAAATTTTGTGCTCCCTCCAAAACTCATCATACTGCAGGGCATTTACTAGACAGTACTGTGGAATTGGACCTCACATCATATTAAATCATAATTACCTAAAATAAAAATACATAACGATTTATAGCGTCACGAGGAAAACGCCTACAATTTATGCTTGACCTAACTGTAATATTCATAAAGTAGTCAACCATTTATGCGAATAACGACGTCCGGTGATAGCAACACCATTATTGTTATAGGTCATTGACAGGATGTCAGCTTTACATGCCTTACGCACTGAGTTATCTTATTGCGAAAGTGCACTTTGCTACAGCTGTGTTTGCTATGTTTGTATTATGGTACGGACACACCGCGGTGTCCTGTGATCTGCGGGCGCGCGATCTCAGTACTTTTCAATTGTTTCCTGATCGCAATTGGTGTGAACCAGTCGGTATAAATTAAATACTGCTGCGCTATCTGTTCGCTGCCTAGATCGCGCACGCAGGACGTGGCGACCTTTAGTCATCATTACACTTCAACATTTTGGTACCAAGCAGTTGCAGTTGAAACGATGAAAAAACTTTCTCAAACGTATGTACAATTTTCAATACAATTTCCCGACAAAAGCAGGACCCTATTGAGAAGAACAGGCTTCCCCGATTAGATGAGTAACGATATATACAGAGTTGTTGGCTGAGACTGGAAGAGAAAAGCTGAGTATAGAGTTCAGTGGCATACATTGGGCAAGGTATAACAACGTCCAGCACATCTTATGTAGCCTTATACTGATGATGATGATTGTATCATGTCTGATCACTTTTTTTAAACGCACATATTCTGTGGCTGTGGCTATTGTGGAAAAAAACTTTTGAATACTATGTCGTGGAATGTTCCAGAGCATTATAGATGCACAAACTGAGCACATGAGTAAAGCTTTTCTTTACTCATGTGCTTTGAGCCTAGAATTCTATCAGTGCAAGTAGGTAGTTACATGCTTTTAACATTGCTAAAGATTTTTTAATTTTTTTTGTTACGATAGGAGTTGACATAGACATTGAGCAACCAAAATCCCTAAATATATCTATTAAAAAAAAAATTGCTTTTTGAAAAATTTAAGTACCTTCTGGGTTGTTCTAATTATTGACCAGCAGCCGCGGCAGGGCAAATAATTTACGTTAGGTAGGACTTATCTAACAGCGTAACTGCAAAGTTTGAATCAAATTATAAATCACTAGCAGCCCGCCCCGGCTTCGCACGGGTAGAACATATATGCCTACAAAATTTGCATCAGTTTGTTGCATCGAATATAAAATATGAACATATTTAACAATAATCGTCATATTTCATCCAATTTACACAAAACCTTAACGAATTATGCACCTAAACCTTCCTCATAAACACTCTGGCTATTGGTGAAAACCGCATGATAATCCGTTCAGTAGCTATTGAGATTATTGCGAACAGACAGACAGACGCAGTGATGGAATTTGTTTTATAATACTTACGTAGTAATATTGGACGGCCTTTTAGCGTAAAGGATAGTTACCCTGATTCTGACCCGACGGTCGTTGGTTCTAATCCTAGCTATATACCTACCAATGAAAGTTGTATGTGCATTCATGAATCATGAGTTTGTACAGTGGTAGTGGGATCATTAAATCTACCAAAAAGTAGCTTACCACCAAGGAGCCCGGGCTCGGTGGCGAAATCGGGAGAACGGTCGGCTTTGATGCCGTGGTACCGAGTTCAAACCTTACCGTGCACCAATGGATTTTTCCATCGAAAAATTTATGTGCGCTTCTCACAGTGGCCCTTCGGTGAAGGAAAACATCGTTAAGAAACCAACAACCCCCGCATGGTGGTAGGACACTATCTAGTGTCAGCCTGGCCAGCTACCACCCTCAAGTTAGAAAATCTGTCGTCAAAAACATCTAATGTGTTCCGGCAGCTATCCTTGAGAGCCAGTTCCCCAGTCTAGGCCTAGCGTGCTTACCATCATCCACCGCATCATCACTTACCAACAGGTGAGATAGTGGTCAAATGCTAGCCTATAAGATATATTTTTAAAAAAAGGTGAGCATCTGCCGCCGTAACCTTACGCGTTCCCCGACGCAAAATGTAGGGGTAATATACGTTTAACGTGTGTATCTGTGTGTCTGTCTGTAGCTCTTAGCACCTAACCGGATGAACCGATTTTGTTTTTATTATTGATAGTTTTTTTTTGTTTGATAGATGTCTTCATCGAGAGTTTTCTTAGCTTTGATTCATGAAAATTCGTTCAATCGTTATAAAATTATGAGCTTTTTTCTAGTTAATTGCGCTATGAAATCAACTTTCATAGGTCTGATCAATTCGAAAATCTTCTTCTTCAACGATATTGTAAGAACATGGAAGCCTCCTGGACTCTACAGAATACTCAAATCCTCACCAACTTACAGCTCAGATTTTAAATGTCGTGTTTATAGTCATTGGAAAAAGCTATTATACATAGATCAGTCGGGGTGGTTTAAAATATTATATTATTATATATATAGATGAATATTATTTGATACAATAGATCATTATACTAAATTGACTTCAAATTGATTGTGATCGGTGGGGATCTACAGCATAGCTAAGCTTATAGTAATATTTTCGTAGTAACTATGACCTAATCTGTGGTTTCACTGCAAATATTTTATTAATTTTGCGATACGTGTTTGTGAAATTCGTGATATCTTCTAGAGTTTTCATTTGAATTATATACTGTAAAGGACAATTTTAATTTATAATATGTGGCCAAGCTAATTAACGTAATTATTTGGATAAGGATTAATACTAAATACTTGAAAATAGCCTTGGAAGTTATGTAATATTTTTTAACAAAAATTTTAAGATTTAAATGGTTACTGTGAGTCAACCTTAAGAGATAGACATATGCTATCCCGGATTTTTTTGTAGGTCTTATTATGTTGTACAACTCTTGCATACAAAATATTCTTCTATCTATTTTCAATTAAGCAGCGTTCGTAAGAAACGTGTTTTTTCGACCGTTTTTTTGCCGACTTAGGCTGCAAATTAGGTCTCCTCGAATGTACCTTTGATTTAAACGGGATAATATATAGCCTATTTTTATTCCGAAAATCCATTCTATGTATTAGTGAAAGAATTTTTTAAATCGGTTCAGTAGTTTTTGAGACAAATCATTACAAACATACAAAAATACAAATGTTCTCTCTTTATAATATTAGTATAAATTACAAAAATACAAAAATACAAATGTTCTCTCTTTATAATATTAGTATAGATAAACGCCTGCAGGATAACACAACTGCTTATTAGCATCCGATGAACAAAAAGTGGCCTCTGAATCGCCGGCAACTCCGGATCTCAGAAAAGATTTATCGAAGTTCCAAAGCAATGATACAATACGATATTCAGAATTAAATAAGCAGTTTTCATGAAAAAAATAGTTCCACTTCACTCGCTAGGTGGCTTTTGATGCAAACCTACTTTGATATATAAGTTTGATCATTATTTTTTAGTGGAAATAGGTCGTTAAAAATTACAAATGTTAGAGATTTAAGAAATAAAAGCTGTATAGGTATCAAGCGAAAAAAATAATAATGAAATAAAATATGAGCTTTTTCAGATTTGCGGTCATTTTGAAAGCTATCTGTTGAGTCTCCAGGAACTAACATGTTTTTTTTTTAAGAAAACGCCTCGTTGGGGTTTCCAATCAGTGTAGTTATTCCTGATCGTGCCGGATCTATTCTACTTTTTAGCGTTAGTTCGAGTATAATTATTATGTTCACACTTAATGAGCTTATAGTTTTTGTCGAAATTGGTTAATTTTTACCGACTTCACAAAAAGTAGGTACCACCCGTGAGAATGTTGCTTTTTACTCTGTGACCGCGTGCCGTTAAAATGTTATCGTTTTAGGCTACATTTTTGTAAAGAATATTATGGCGATTAAAAAAGAAAATCTTTTATTACAAATGAAGTTCATATAATATATTGCTTGTAAAGAAGAATAAGCTACCTAACACAAAACAAGTACATTCAGAATAAATTCGGTATTTTTGTTCTTTTCAGAACTTTAGCATCTGTTGATCGATTTGGAGTATTTTTTTGTTCAAAACATATAGCTAGTTGGAGGTATTTCAATATTGGACGCGAATCTTAGTAATATGAAGAAAACCACCTCAAACATGCAACTAAAAATTACTAACGCGGCATGTTTTCTTTTTTTTTATATCGTATAGGCTGCCTTTGACCACTATCTCACCTGTTAGTATGTGATGATGCGGTCGAGGATGGGGACACGCTAGGTCTAGAATCAGAACTGGCTCTCAAGGATAGCTGCCGGAACACATTAGAAGTTTGGCGACAGATTTTCCAACTTGAGGGTGGTAGCTGGCCAGGAGGACACTGGATATAATACTATCACCATGTTCTATCACCATGCGGGGGGTTGGGATTTTTAACGATGTTTTTCCTTCACCGGAGGACCACTGTGAAAAGCGCACATATTTTAATTTTATTTTCTATAGAAAAACTATTGGTGCATGGCGGGGATTGAACTTGGTACCTCTGTCTACCTGGTCGGCATAAAAGCCGACCATTCTACCACTGCACCACGGCCCTTTTCGGTGCCTATAAAGGTTTTACGATACCTTGAAAAGAAGCTTTTTTTTCTATTATTAGGCCGGATCTCAGTAAGTGCGTGTATATTTTTTCTAAGTGATGTCAATGTCAGATTCGAGTGATTCACACCGATTTCCATCGTCCTCGTAGCTTGTATCGATGGTAATCACGACACTTCTTGCTAATTCGTGTGTACTCATGCGCAACCTACGTGATGTTTTGCTACTAAATATTATCAAGTTAATATTAATATGATTACTATCGAGAGTGGTTTTATTTATTTAATTTGGTTATTTAGTAATAATTTCATTCTTTTTTTCTTGAATTACATTCATGACATTAGCACAAAATAATACCTTTATTAATGTTCTATATATTAAGTTATAAGATAAAATATGGGAAAAGAAGTTAAATGATAAAAAATATAGAAAAAAATAAGGAAAATCCATTTAAAGTTATGAAGAACAGTATAGATATTTTTAGGGAGGTATATATAATTGGCATAGATGTGAAGGCAGGTAGAAAATGATAATTTCCACGAACTTGATCTATAATTATTGTAGACTGTAATAGTGACATATATATTTAATGGTGATCACACCAAAAATAAAAAAGTGTTGGGCCAGAAAATATCGCTGTTTAAAGTTTATCACATAAAACTACGAATGTTGGTACAATCAAAATGATCTAAATTGATTCTACCTTAAAATGCAGACTCTTAGTTTAAAATGAAATGTGGTACTAACCTTACACTTAAGTAAAGGAAGAAAACTAAAACACTAGCCGCAATATTAATTTATATGGAAAAATAAGTTCGCACATTCACTAATGATACGGTCATCGTCGGCACATTAACATTTTCTTTGTATTCTTTTGGTACGCTGTTGAACACTAAACAGCTGATCATCTGACAAGCCTACACCGGTCTGCGCTAACTGTTCATGTAATATAAATAACTGTTATACCAAATCTAGGCGCGTACGCTATGCGTTAGCTACGAGGGAAGTTTTTAAGCTACTAGTTTCTCAAGCCCACTATTGTTTTTACAATCAATATGCTAATCTGCACTTTTGTATTCCGTAACCGCTGATAGGATTTTATTCAAATTTGCAAAGTAGACTAAAACAGGGACAATGACCACGATCGGCCAGCGGCTAGCCGATCGCGTCCTTGCGTTCACTACTATATTATATATATATATACTACTATACTGTCTTGTCTTTAGACCACGAGACATATGCGCCCACCTTATCATCTAATGTCATCGCGTAATATCGGTGAAGTAGAAAGGGAAACTGAACTCACCTTTAGTTTCTAGTGAGCATTATCCAGGGCGTTGCAAACGTGACGATAATCGGGCACGGAACTCATTTACCGCAGCACTGCAGTTTTTGAAAACACGGATTGTTCGCACGGTGGTGTTTACAGCGAAAGCGAAGATTCGCAGAAGTATGTCGTTGCCTGTGTCAAATGCGGTCGACTCGCGCGCGGCGGCGTGTGCGACTCGCGGAGACGATCGATTCACCTCACCGGCGCGGCGGAGGTGTCGCGAGGAGAAAGTCTCGGCCGTGGTGCATACGCTTCGGTTGGCCGAAGCTCTGTGGAGGGGACGTGACGTATCTCGCGAAACCACCTGAGCGTGAGCATCATTCGCCTACTGAGCGTCTTCATCTATTCTGTAGTATCCGTAGGCTCTGTGTCCAAGTCGCTTTACGTTGATGAGTCTACATTACTAAACCATTATGCATGGAATTTAAGGCGACTGCAATCAAACTTTTTTTTTACATAAGGCTAGCGTTTGACCACTATCTCACTGTTGGTAAGTGATTAACACATTAGATGTTTGGCGACAGATTTTCTAACATGAGGGTGGTAGCTGGCTAGAGTAGGGGTAGGGGGTTTCTTAACGATGTTTTCCTTCACCACTGTGAAAAGCGCACGTACATTTTTCGATAAAAAAATCCATTGGTGCACGTCGGGAATTGAGCTCGGTACCTCTTGCGTCAAAGCCGACCATTCACCCATTAATTCACTGGCCCCTCATATTGACGATAGACTTGGACTTTGGACAAGGATGCGTCGAATAAAAATGACATCCGTATTTTTTAATTCTAAGAATATACTTACCTACTATGTTTTCACCTGAGACTTGTACTATTCATTATTCTGTGCCTGAGACTAGGTTTTCACTATGACTAAGCATAAAGAAGAACTAGTCACCTTTTTAAAGTTACATATTTTAAAATTGATAATTAACTGTTACAGTGTTTAAACTCCCTATAACCATACAAAAGAATATATTTTACCGGAAAAATTGAAGTTTATTCGAAAACCTCACGAATAAATAACGAAGTGACTGGACACAGAGTCACAAGACCAATGTAAGCATACAAAATTATCCGAGGAATGCTTACAATCATCACGACAATTTGTCGCTCGCTCTTTATTTTTTCATGTGAAGTTCGTTAGCGACAAATGAATACGAATGAGCCAGCGACTACGTATCGTTTAACCAATTAACATGTTCCCACGGAACTACTCATTCGATGGGGCCATCCCTAGAGACGTAAGGAGGGGAAGATTACTAGTGTCGTAGCTAGATACAATAATCTATGATTATCAGTATGGGAGTTTAAACATCAGCTATGTTAAACTTAATATCTTTTATTAGTATTTTTGGGCCCTTTATCTCATTATAAAATATCATCTGATTTTAAGTACCTACCCCCTTATGCTTTTTTCTTAATATATGATAAGCTGGCTTTTGAAAATTATCTCGCCTGGTGGTAAGTGATGATTTGGTCGAAGATGGTGAACACGCTGGATACTCTCAGTTGAACAAAATTTGCCGAAAAATTAAGTTTTTTGATGGGGAATTTTTAATTTAATATAGTTTTTTATTATTTGATGTTATATCAACCATTATAATACACACTATGAGCAGATTGTAAGTCTATTACGTTTTGCAAAATCGAGCATGAAACGACTGAAAAACACGTTTCTTGTATGGGGACCCCTTTTATTTTTAATTTTACTCCGCTTTTAGTATTTGTTAGTAAATCCCCCGTAGTAATACATACTTCATGAACATTTTAAGTATCTACCTATTATGGTTAAGAAGATACAGTCCTGTGAAATGCGTATAGACGGACGGACGGACGGACGGGCAGCGAAGTCTCAGTAACAGGGTTTCTTTGGTACCTACCCTTTGGATACGGAACCCCTAAAAATAGTTAAAACATTAACACAATAGTAGCGCCTTTGTAAAGCACATACATATAGTTCTGGCAAGGACTGACAAATCATCAGGTCGTTAAATATATTTATTAGGATAGCTTGTACAAACATACGAGTAAGCACGGGGAGTGAGACGCGTTTTACAATCCCGATGACATGACACCCATTCGCCACTGCAGAGATGAATTTGGACGGATTGTTAGTGGTATTTAGTTGTTGCTGATCAGATTTAAATAGGTATCTACTTTTTATGTTTCGCGGTAAAATTGAAAATCGAATCGAATTCGTGCTGAAATGAAATGGAATTGAAATTAAACTTAATTGGTATGAGTTGACATACCTATATATAAAGTAGTTTACATTGTGTCCCGAACTCGGCTGCACCTGTATTTTGGGAGCCCGGAAAATTTTTAATTCTATATATGACATATACAATTTGTGAACGTCATGAACGTCGTCGTGAACGTCTCGATCTATTTCATTAATAATAGTTGATTGGACAGTTAATTACATTTTTTTTCCACTTTTACACAGTAAGTTATTAGTTTTTGTTATGTTATGTTTTGTTATAAAGATGCACCTCGCTCTGGTCGCCCTATTACGGATAAAATGGATGCCATTTTTGAAAAAGTGGAGCAAGATCGGCTTATCAGTAGTTACGGCGTAGCTGAAGAACTGGGAATTGACCACAAAACAGTTTTGGCGCATTTGAAAAAAACTGGGTACACAAAAAAGCTCGATATTTGGGTACCTCACGACCTCACTGTGGCGAAACCCGGGTTAACTCGCAACAAGGTAATGCTGTGTGTGTGGTGGGATTGGAAGTGCATAAATCATTATGAGCTGTTACCACCAGGCAGGACCATCGATTCTGAACTTTACTGTGAACAACTGATGAGATTAAAGCAAGAAGTTGAGAAAAAGCGGCCAGAATTAATCAATAGAAGGGGTGTGGTTTTTCATCATGATAACGCTAGACCTCACACATCTTTAGCCACTCCGCAAAAAATAAGAGTTTGGCTGGGAGGTGATAATGCATCCGCCGTATAGTCCTGACCTTGCACCTTTAGATTTCCACCTTTTTCGGTCTCTTCAGAATTCTTTAGGCAGTGTCAGGTTAACATCACGAGAGGACTGCCAAAACTACTTGTCGCGGTTTTTTGATCAGAAGCCCCAAAATTTCTATAGCAATGGAATCATATCCCTACCTACAAGATGGCAAAAAAATATTGAACAAAATGGTACCTACATGCTTTAGTTATATTATGGGGTGCGGGTTCGAGTCCCGTCGGTACGATGAAATTTTGGATTGTGTTTAACAATTTACAAAAATATAAAGTGTGTGACACTTCAAAGAAACATAATATATATATATAAAAATGTTTTGCATTTTCCCAAAAAATGCGAAGCAACTTTTCCCCCAACCTATTATTATTGTTAGAGATTGTTTATTGTCTGGATACGGATATTTGCGCAGACGCCCTAATAATGAACTACTTACAAGTACATAATAGATAACACGAATTAGAACTTAAAACTATGATAATATCTTTCTCTGCTAAACTCATTATTTTTTTACATTATCATCAAGCAAATCTTGCATTAGATTACGTCCCTGGATCATTTAAAGCCATCTGTTTATGCAATTATCGCCTAAGAGGCAGTCTGTGGCGCGCGCTGTGCTTCCTAAATGAGTCCTTCAGCAGACACATTCATCGGGATGCTTATTAGTATACCGACAAGCTTCCTTGGTATAGTACGCATTACTTGCCACTCCTAATAAAGACGTTAAAAAAATTAAGAACAAAATTTACTCGTGAACAAAATTTAAAACTAAAAAAACAATTGCCGCAAAAGTTTTTCACTACACATTGTGTCTATTATATTGGCAAAAAGGGTTACAAAATCAAGGGAGATTGCATTTACATCAAAAAAATTTAAAATTGTATCGGTAAATAAATATTTATTTTTTTAAACTATATTTAATCAAATCATTAAAATTTGATGCCGCTAAAAGTGAAAAAATTAAATAAGTACCCAACCCAAAATTAAAATAAGGGCGATTATTGTTATGTCTTGAATTCATGCACCTGAAAGTGTATTTATTATAAGTGATTAAGGTAATAATACATTATTTTAATAATATTGACTGTATTTGTAAATTATAAAATCTGCATACCTACTCATTCAAATTGGACTGTAATTATCTAACGAAATCGGTCAATATTTAAATGGAGAACTTTATAAACTACCCGTGCACAGAAGATTGGGAACAGCATGTATACACGGTGCCTTATCAAAACGTGGAAGCGATACCGGCGGCGAAACAGAGGTGTCAAGCAAATGCACGTGAGCGGGACCGGACACAAAAGTTAGTATTGAATGTACACGCAATGTTTTGTTTTTAACCGACTTCACAAAAAAGCGGAGGTTCTCAATTTGACGGATTTTTTTAATGTGTTTTACCTCAGAACTCCGTCGAATCGTAACCGATTTGAAAAATCCTTTTTTTTGAGATATTATGCTACCCGTTTGGTCCCATTCAATTTTTATCGAGATCTGATAATCATCTCCGGAGATATTATGGAGATTTAAAACAAATTATACAAATAACAAGGTATACAACCTTGATGACATGATACTGGCTACTGGCTACTTTGACTATCGCGGCATGTGAAGTCGGTGTTTTCGTTTTGGAGGATCATAAATTATTTATATGATAGTCTAGTGTTTTATCACTATCGTGCCTGGTTGTAAGCGACGATGTGGTCAAGGATGGTGAACACGCTAGGCCTAGAATGGTCTGAATCTTAAATACTGTGCTGCCGGACACCTAAGGTTTTGGCGGCAGATATTTTAGTTGATCGCGGTAACCTATTTTTGGCAGCAAGTGAAGAAGATTGTAATATATATCTAATCGTTGACTCTGTTCCCTTGCGTTTAACAACTATATTACGATGATAAACAGGGTGGAGAGATGAAAAAAATCGGTCAAGTGCGAGTTGACTCGCGCACCGAGACTTTCATACAAACTTGTCAAAACAAACTTAACTTTGCAGTTCAATCCCTAGAATGATGCCTAGACTGCACTGTTCATGATTTAACCGCAATAATAAGTTTATAATAGTCAATTCGCTTTTTTGACGGACGGACGCACAGCAAAGTAATCCGTTAACGGTTTTTTTTCCTTTTAAAGTACGGAACCTTAAAAATAAATGAAAATATAATAATATAAAGTCTCCTAAGCACGTTTTACTGTAGCTAGCAAATAAAAAGGCTGGTACCCTTTTGGCAATTGGTTGGTAATTTTCTGTAGCAAATATGTAGTTGAAGTACAAATAGAATTGTTATCAAAACCCCGTTTGTCAGCAGCGTGAACCTGGCGTTCAATACGCTGCGGCTGCTGATCCCCACGGAACCCCCGGATAGGAAGCTCAGCAAGATCGAGATCCTGAGACTTGCGGGAAGCTACATCACGCATCTCGATAATCAACTCTACACAGGTAAGGTAACTGGTGGTAGGCTTCGGCCGTGGCTCGAACCACTCTCCGGACAATGACAGGAGGCCAATCGTTTTGTCTGTCAGAAAAAAAAAATTGCCGACTGCCGACCCGACTGGGTAATGTGTTTCGAGTATCTATATGAATGTATATTTCACCGTGGATTACAGCTTGAGAGGTGTCGTTAGATTGGCCTTAATTGTGAGAGTGACACCGGGTATATCAAAATTATAATATAAATTCTGATTGACCGATTTTGGCGGCACATTACGTAATCAAAATAGGGTTTTTTTTAACGGTTTACACAAATATATACAACTTATACATTTAAATGTAATTTCAGGTGACATGAAACAGCCCTGCCTGCAGAAAACTAACGTAGAAAATAAGAATAGTTCCTTGTGCACATTTTGCTGGTCGGCTGTAAAAAAAGAGGTATTAACTAAGTTTTTATAATTCACTTTTACCTTCACTATGTGTTTTAATGGACAAAACACATGCCAAGATTGCATTTAATGTGGTCTCAACCTTGAAAAATCTGCCGCCAAAAATTAATATGTTCCAACAGCTGTCTTAGAGAACCAATTTCCATTCCTAGCCTAGCGTGCTACCATTCTTGACCACATCGTCACATACCAACAGGTAAGATAGCAGTCAAAGGTTAGCCTTATAGGCTATCTATGTAGTAGTTATATCATCATCATCAGCCGATGTCAGTCCACTGCTGGACGTAGGCCTCTCCCAAGATGCGCCACGATCTTTGGCTATTCTTTTCCAGTCACTACCCACCGCTTTGCGTATGTAGTCGCTCCATCTGGTCATAGGACGTCCTACGCTACGTTTGCCGATTCGCGGTCTCCATTCTATGACAAGTCTACCCCAACGGTTATCAGTCCTGCGGCAGATATGACGCACTGGTTTTTGTCTTTAGATACTGTGGTATAGGCGACGAGAAGACTCGACGGAGTTTTCCAAATGCTGCCCAGCCCAGTTGAATTCTTCTCTGGATTTCCTTCTCGAAGTTGTGTTTGCCTAGTTGGAGCGTCTGCCCTAGGTAAACATACTTAGTGACAACTTCGAGTCGGATTCTATCTACGGCAATCGGTTCCGGAACAACGTGCTCGTTGTACATGACTTTGGTTTTATCCAAATTCATCCGGAGACCGATGCGACGAGAAGAATCAGCTAGGCCATTCAACATCCTCTGTAAGTCCTGCAGCGTCTCTGCCATAATGACAATGTCATCTGCGAATCGTAAATGAGCGATGTACTTGCCGTTGATGTTAATGCCACAATCTTTCCAGTCCAGCGTCTTAAACACATCCTCCAAGGCGTTAGTGAACAGATTCGGGGATATGACGTCCCCCTGTCTCACTCCTCGACGCAGGTGGATATGATTAGATCGCAGGTTCTGTACTTGTACATTCATGGTTGCGGCATTGTAGACCTCTCATCACTTCGATATATCGCCAGTCGACTTGGCAACGCTGTAAGGACTCCAGATCGGACCAGGTTTCGATTGAGTCGAAGGCCTTCTCATAGTCCACAAATGCCAAGCACAGGGGCCGATTGTACTTTTCGGTCTTCTGTATAATCTGCCGCACCGTGTGGATGTGGTCTATGGTGCCGTAACCGCTTCGAAAGCCGGCCTGCTCCGGAGGTTGGAACTCGTTGAGTCTTCGCGCAAGACGGTTCGTGATAACCCTTGAAAACAGCTTGTAGACATGGCTCAGAAGCGAAATCGGGCGGTAGTTTTTCAAGAAGGTTTTGTCTCCTTTTTTGAAAAACAGAACCACCATGCTTCTGTTCCATGCCTGTGGAGTTTTCCCAGTGAAAAGAACGGAATTAAAGAGCTGCTGAACTGCTGGAGCTCTTCCGGCTTTTAAAAGCTCGGTTGTGATTCCGTCTTCTCCTGAGACTTTTCCATTTTTGAGTTTTTTAAGGGCCATCACGATCTCGTCTTGGCTAATTTCGGGCAGATCTTCTGTGAAGTGGCGAGTTGAGGGTTAATCCTCAGTATCGGGTACCGACCTTGAAGCATGCGATGCGTAGAGCTTACCGTAGAAGTCTTCAACTTCCGACAGAATCTACGGCTTGGATGTGACGACCAGTCCAGTTGATGTTGTCAGCTTTGTAAGATGGCTTCTACCCAGAGGCTGCGTGAACACCTTCGACCCCCGATTTTACTCGATTGCTTCTTTAATCAAGAGCGTGTTAGAAGATCGGAGGTCGCGTCGCACCAGCTTCTTCATGGTTTTATTGCGCACCTGGTTAGTTGACAAAGCTGACAAAGGGTCTATTCGTCTCTCTTCCATTAGCCGAAGTGTTTCTGGCGAAAGTTTGGACTTTTTGCCCGTACGCTTGCACTCGCAAAACGTCGTCCCTTCATCCCTGAGGATTTCCACTTCTTCGATTGTCTGGTCTACGTCATCTGTGGTTTCCAAGACAGCGAATCGATTTTCCAATTTTAATTGGAATGTTTCGGACCCAACAACGGTTTGGAGTAGGTTCGGTCGGAGCGTGGACTTCATCAATCGGAATCTCTCGGCTTTAGTCAATATCCAGGGAGCCTCGTACAAGTGGGTGATCACTTCCAATATTAAACCTAGTGATCACTGAGACGTCTCTGAATATGCGCCGTTTGTCCGTAATGATGAAGTCAATATAGTTGACCAGAAACCTGACGCCGCCTTGGGATGGCTGATCTCCTTTCTGTAGTACATATGATCGCCCGATTCTAAGGTTATGGTGTCCTCTCCCCGTCTTCGGACTTCACATAACCCCATAATTTGCCATCTTATGTGTCTTCAACTCCTCCTCCAGCTGCGCCAGATGATCGTCCAGCCGAATCGTGCGTCCATTGTAGGTTGCGAGGGTTGTCAGTTTGTTTTGGCGGCCTACCGTAGCCCAGGGATTCTTAAATCCCCCTGCCCTGCCGTTACCGTGACCGCCGCCGTGGTCAGGAATAGCAGGGCGGCCGGGAACTGGGGGCCTTGGCTTTAGGTTACCTTCCATATAAAAAACGCATCCCTTGGAAGGGATATGCCCTAATCGCCACGCTGGGCAGGCGGGTTGGCGATCGCAGGACGTAGCTTCTCGCACCGGTGACGCTGCTGCCCGTCACCGGCCTGTAGAATTTAGCTACGCCATAGATTTGAAATAGTTATACCGCCATTTGTCGGTCGCCAGAGCCCTATCTATAGCCCTATATATAGCGAAAAACAATGTTCATACATTGTTTTTCGTAGATACTATATATCTACTTATGTAAGGGATGCAAGGGAGCACAAATACCACCTCAGTGCTCCCAGCCAACCTCACCTGCCCGTGGTGCATCCTGCTGACCAACAGATAGGGCTCTGTATACGTCTACGTTAGTTTTTTGTTAAATTAAATTGTTAAGTTAATCGTTAATAGTTATATTCATATATAACTATTAACGATGCGGTATTAATGACAAGGCGCTGAATAAGCGAAACCAACTCAACTTTGGAAAGCTTAATTTAATTTAACAAAAAACTAACGTAGATGTATACAGGATGGCGCAAAAGTAATGACCCCATTTGGTTCAGCTACAACTTTTTTTCTAAATTAGAAAACTAGAATTAGTTTTTTAAATACGTATATATGTGCCATGAAATTTAGTTGCAATATGATTTAAATATGATGTCTATTAAATCAATTTTGAAGAAAAATTATCCTCTTCAAGGTTGAGGTTTGTGACGCGCTAGCAGTACTCTAGACGAGCTCGGTGATTAGCAGGCAGCAGCTGATGAATCATCTTAGTTTTATACGGAAACATCTTCAATTCTTTGGCCAAAATACGCAGCAGAGTCCGCCTGGAGATTCCCAATTGCGTGGCACGTCGCCTCGTTGATGTTTCTGGACACTCTTCCACATTTTTGCGCACAGCATCAATATTTTCTAGGTCTGCCAGACTTACGTCTATCCAATGTTGAGCCAGTTGCTGGCAAAGCGTCGAATAGTGCGACCAACCAGTGCCGGACGGTGGGGAAATCGTCGCCAAATTTCATGTTGTGTTTTTATCACTGATCAATTATTCCGTAAAAACATTGACACGATTATTCCACGTTCTAGGGGAGTAAAACGGTCCATGATTATTTTTACTGAATTGTACATTTGATTACTACAAAGTGTTCAATATTAGAATGACAGGATATGTCATAAATGTCATAATATATAAGGAATTTCGAGGGAATTTCCACCAATTTCAATTTGTGGAAAGCACCACCCAGTATAACTAAACTGTACATAGCAAAAGTTAATTTGTTTTGCTTATTTCTTGTATCTAATTAATGACACCTGCCTCAATATAAGGAAAGAGTTCTGTACGGAGAAAGCTATTAGACAGTTTTATTTTTCTTTGACTACGTCAATAAATGCTGAACAAGGTGTTTCCCTTTTTCAGAAGCCATCTCCTGCAGGCAGCCAGTACTACAAACATCATTGATTTAATAAATAGAATAATGATATAGTTTATATATAAAGTATTAAGTATATACTACTAATAAAATAATATTTACTAGTCTTCTGTAAAGCTTTATTAATTTTGTTTTGTATGATAACCATTAATTAAACAAATATTAAAATACTGATTGATTGTATGAATAAATACGAAAAGATAGTTAATGTATCCTTTCTTAGAGGCCCTAAAACCTATTCCTCTGCGATAAATCCTTGAGAAATAAATTCCTTGTAGTAAAGCCATAGAAAATATAATAATACTACGTAAAGCCTAGGATTTATATGAGTTTGCCAATGTATTTATTACAACTATGTTGGCGCAAAAACTTACCACATTATGACAACTTACCACTTCAACTGGGTACTAGTACTGTACTATTACTTATTCTGTGGTATTAGGCCACCTGATTTCATATTTAGTATATTTTATTGATAGCTGTATAAAATATTAATCGCTGAATGTTCTTGACTTAGTACATATTTTTTAAGTGTGATATATATGTATTTTTATTGAAAATGGAATCATGCAAGCCTTTTAACATACTCACCAGATGTTAGATGATGATGCGGTCTAAAATAGTTTCTTACTTAAGTGGAAATTAAAGACTGCAGACTCCAGCGCCTCAGGTCTCACCTGAGACAAAGTGCTGTAGGAACTAACATTTCTCCAATAATGTTTCAATCATGTTTCCGCAGATGATAGGAGCATAACATTTTATCGATATTCTGCCTGACCTGCTACCAAAAAGCACCATAACATACCACCTACAAGGAGAAAATCTGCCGCCATAACTATACGGTGTTTCATCAGCACGCAGCCTTTGAGAGTCAGAGTAGGCCTAGCGTGTTCACCATCTTCGACCACATATTTGCTTACCACCAGGCGAGATAGTGGTCAAACGCTAGTCTATAAGATGTATAAAGAAAACCTCATAGTGCAAGAGGTAGTTTTTAGTAGCATAACGTCTATAGCTTATAGTTAGTCTTTATATTGTTACCTGTGATTGTTACCGACGCTTTTTATCGTCGGACTTGTAATAGAAAGAGATACACCTATAGACCTGTAAGTATGCTGAATCTCATTTTATATAACGAACATCGTCATCAGCATTTATAATAAGTGACCAATTGGATTGAATTTAGCTTTGATTTTGCCCAAGATCGGGCTTTTTAAGTAAGTACTTCAGACATGTTCAATTCAACTTATGTTAAGAGAAGATACAACCTAAGATGAGATGGAATCGAGCGTTGATAAAATTGAAAGTCAGTAGTAAAGATGTGCTAGATCACGCACGTTTAACTATCCTTTCACGATTTTCTAAAAAATGGCGATATATCTTTATCCGGTGAGTGGTTCCAAGAACAGTTTACCAGCAGGGTTAGTTATTTTTTTACCATTGCCACTCAAAAATGAGCACTTTATTCATCGATAGCAGTGAATAAAACGGTCTTTTACTCACTCGGTGAATAAAAACATTTTGAATTTGGAACGAAGCACTAAATACGAATTATGTACAAAAAATTAATAAAACTTGCTGAAAGGGCCTAACTACTAGCTGACTTAATGGAGGTTAGAGGTATACCATAGAAGCTATATAATTAATTAAAAATAAAAATCCCGCCTATTTTGGTTACATTTTTTTTGTTTTCATTTTGCTCTACACGATTTGTGTATTAAACCAGAATAAAGTATAAAAAATATTCAAGTTTTTGAAAATTCAAGTCATAAAGTTGAGTCAAAGTCACATTTCTGATCAAGTTGAAGTCACAGTCTAGTCCAAGTCATACCCTTAGTAAAGAAGAGATGTGGACTTTACTGAGGATTTTCAGTGCAATTTTGGTAAGATCGCAAATGTTTGCATGTTTGCAATGCATATTTTTCAAGATTGTGCTGTTTCCCTACACACACACCCGCACTAAATGGTTAATTATCCACATTTATTACACATTAATAATAACACATGTTATATATAAATAGGTGCTATAAGTAGGTACTATAAGTAGGTACTGCTATTTATTTTCTCGCAGTCAATGATAAAAAGCAGATTACACGACTCGTGAATAAAAAATTTAGTCTCGGTCTATCCCTCGCTCAGGATTCTGCATAATTGGGTTAACAAATGCAATCCACTAATTTCGTCGTATCGATGTATCGAGCCGTGGCTTAATTGGCAGAGCACCTGGACGTGTAATCCGGGGGGTGCGGGTTCGAGTCCCGTCGGTACGATGAAATTTTGGATTGTGTTTAACAATTTACAATAATTAAGGACTCACGAAAGCTTACGGTAGATAGAGGAATATGACCCTCATGAGCCATAAATAGCTATCAATGCTTTAGATTCAAGGAAATAAAAATTATATAAGCGAGATGGCACAATTTTATTCAAACTAAATGTATACCTAAGTAGGTACTAATAGGTTAACAGAAATGATCACAACCAGTGGTTAATAAAGTGGCCAAAAAATTATTTATTTAAGTTAAGTAGAAAATACTATTCAAATGGATGTATTAAGTCTTTTGGCAGTGTACTTAAGAAGTTATACATTGTTACAAAAGTGCTTAAATGTATTAGTATGGGACCTATAGTTATGTACGAAGCAATTCGTTCTTAAAATTAAGTAAGTACCAAACAAACTTATTAGATCAATAGTATAGTTTATTCGTAGGCATATATATAAAATGTATACTCAACTATGAATTTTTGATTATTTATTCATTACATATTTCATAGGATCTAATTATTTATTTTTAGCAAATATTATTTTCAACAGTGTATAATTATACGGTGATTATCCGTAATGGACTTAAAATATGAATAATAAGTTTTGCATCGAAGGTGAATTTTATTCTAAACCTTTATTTTTATAAGTTACAATTTTAACGGTAGGTGATACCTACACCCTCATATTCGCAAACCTACGGAGCTTACGGCCGTATTCATAAAGATTTTGACGAACGCATAACGGTGTATTCGACATAAGTAATGTCATTGGTTTGAACGACACTATGCATTCGCAAACACTATGAGAACTCATAGTATTGTTTATAAATACGAGAATTGCAGTGCTTGCTTATGCAAAATGTCATACAAACCAACACATTATTGACATTACTTATGTCAAATCTACTGCTATGCGTTTGTCAAAATCTTCTAATGCATGAATTTTTAACTCATAATAGTATAACCACCGCGCGTTTCTTCGTGATCATACTATAATCATACTGGTATGACAACGAGCATTCATATATTCTCGTGTTCATACTCTCATTTCTGCACATCCTGTGAGAAAAACAAATGTGAAGATGGCTTTAATCTTTCAGAAGTGTAGGTATATCCGAAAGTGGAGAAGGTGAATGGAGAGGGTGTTTCAAATATTTATTTAACTTTTAAGGTACGGCCACACCGCGGCGTCCTGCGATCTGCGGGCGCGATCTCAATACTTACTACTACTACGGTACTTTTCAATTGTTTTCTGATCGCGTTTGGTGTGAACCAGTCTGTACAAATACTACTGCGCTATCTGATCGCCGCCTAGATCGCGCACGCAGGATGCTGCGGTGTGTCCATAACTTTATATTTTAATAAAAATATGCCTCAATAAATAACAATGTCAATAATGAATTTAGTACAAAAACTTATAGATATTGAATCTACAATATTTACAATACTTACAATTAATTTGAAGTACATCTTATACATCTCACAAAATAGCGTTGTGTTTTTATTCTAATCGTATTTGCAATACATTTTGTTTGAATGTACCGTACCATTTTCATAACATAACATTTAAGTAGTTTTTATATCTCAACAAATTGTGACTTGTTGCTTCTAATATAACGGCAGATTTACATTAGGTCAGTATAGACCTAAAATGTTATAAATTTTCTTAATTATAGAACCAAGCTAGCATTCCTTTTTCATGTCTTAAAGCCAGTAAGTAGCTGTCCTAATGTAAATCTACCCTAACTTCTTCAATCATAACCTAAAATATTTAAGTATTACATTTTGTGACTAGTACAAAAAATCTAGTCAAATTAAGTAGACATCTAAACTACTCATAAATAAGGCAAGTACGTATTTACAGAAAATACCTATATTTATATATGAAACAATCTTAAACATTCTTATAATCACTATAGAAATGCAAAAGTATTTAAACAATTTTTTATTACTACATGGACTCGAGCTAAACATCAACAAAACAAATATACGGTAACCTTATCATACAGTAGAGTATTTATGGATATAAGGCAAAATATAACAATAATACGGCAAAAAAAAAACATTCGATACCAAATTCGGATTCGAAAACCTTCGACTCGGATCTTTGCAATTCACAGTGCTTCAAACAAAAGCTTTGTCATATTAACAATTTTTTTATACTTAAAAATTCGAAAAATCAGTTAAGAAGCACTGACTTTTTTCGCATTTGAAGTCGAAATAGTTTCTGCGACCAAATAGCTCACGGATTAATTCAAAATGTTTCGTTTAGATTAGAATGCATCTGATGTTAATTAGAATATGTATGTACCTATGCTGGACTCTATTTCTGTAAGGTAAGGAGCAAAAGCCGAGGCAGCGCGATGCCAATGCGCTGTTGTAATTGGCCTGCAGACTGAGAACGCTGTCAAAATCGGCAAGCAAGATACGAGTTGCTTGCTATATAGCGGTTCGGTAATAGTTTGCAGAATCGAGGCTCTGGTTAATGGAAGAATTTATAAATTCATATTGTTGCACCTCTAATGTTAGAAATAAGATTGATTTTAAAACATTATTGAAACACGAGTAAAAAGAACTTCTCAAATATAAATAAGAGGTAGGTATAGTGCCTATCGGTTTTAAAAGACTAGGTTAAATTTAGTTATCTAACCCGTTGATCGTGCCTTTTAAGCGACTTCAAAAAAGGCCTTTTCTCAATATATTTTGTTATGTGTGTTCGTGGATAACTTATGAACCGATTTTCATGATTTTTTTTTTGTTGAAAAGGAGATATCCCAACGGTGTTCCCAATCCCAACATTGTAATTTCATCGAGATTTGATAAGTATCTCCAGAAATATATCGATTAACTTGCAACTGAAACTGTTTTAGTTTTTAAACTATCTTATTATAATTTCTCGACTCTACTGTACAACAAGCTTACCGTAACAAACCAGTTCATAACATTACATACACACTTTCTAAGAAGACATCACAGTCAAGGATATTTAATTACTAATTATCGCCTGAATTTGTACAGTCTTACACTTTTGTCCCACTTTTGACACACAGTTTACCCACGATTATGTAAGGCTTTAGCTATCGAACACTGTTTCTGTCGCGGCCTATGAATGGACTAGACTCGTGGTTGTTTTTCTCAAGATTTCCTGACAGTGTCGGGTCAGGTCGACTTCTCTTGAAGAAACCGAGCTTCCAAAGGAGAAGGATAAGTAGAATAAGCACTAGAAGACCTATTAGCACAGATAGGATTATCACCCATAGTGGCACTTCTGTTGGTTCGCTGATTTTCAAGTCTGGGTACGCTACTGTTTCCACCTGTAACGACAAACTTAATACAGTTAAAGCTGTTTCTTTCGTTTTTTTAAATAGAATGTTGATAATTAAAGAACACACAATTTCATATAAGTATCTACATTGTTAGGTACTACACAGGGCTTTGCTTGTATGCACCCAATAATTGGGAATAATTTCTAATATTTGAGCGTGATTTTTCAGTAATCGAGTTTTAGTTATAAAACTTCATTTTTATACTTGTACCTATGTAGGTAGTAGGTATGTATAAATAAGTATGTTACAACGTAGCGTCTCAACAACAATCTGATTTTTATGAATAAGTTTTCGATTCATTTGTTTTTCATGACCGTGATATAGGCAATTTCTTCCACGGTCGGGTTTTCATTTTCCCCTGATATAATAATCATCTATAATACGAATTGCCTGTTAATATATAATACAGTATGTCTGTCAAATATAAAGTCTGAAAAATATTAAGAACATACCGTAGTAGTATCATCATCCTTATTCTGCTGTATATTATGAAGGTCTGGAGGGAAGTATATGGAAGCAGTAGACGCGATGTTGACGTGACTGACGCGAGGGTAGTCTTCCACCAGCGTGGAGTTCCAGAGCCGAGCCTTCACGGTGATGGTGGTGGCCTGAGCCCTTGCCAGGCGGTATATCACGCATTGGAACTGGATGCATTTGGCTGTCTTCTTTTCACAGTTCTGGAAAGATGTTCTCATGTCAAATAACACACTTTTTGGAACTGTAATAGGTATTAGACCAAAATGCCAAATCAGCCATCCTAAAAAATAAGTCTGTACACTCAAGGCACGTAAAGATATAAATAAATTAAGCACTTGTCCAGCGTTGGATGTCCTGATTTTTATCTACATTCGTTTGCTGTAGCTCTTATTAGTTTCCATAAGATTAATTATTTATAAACATCATCGTCACACTATTACAGGTAAATATTTACGTTAGTAAGTAAACATTTACTTAAACTATACATTTAACAAGCTTTTATTAATATAAAAATTGTCTAAAATACTGAAACTGAAGTCTGAAGTCTGACGTCAACAATTAGATGACAGCTGAATGGTTCATTACTTTTTTTTTAATTAACTCAAAGCGTTAAATTCTGCTTTTGCTATGTTTACTTGATAAATGATTATGATTTATTTTATGATTTTGTCGTGTATATGTGCGTATATTAATACTGTCTACATTCTGGATAAATCTTTTGCTTAAGCTTGTTGCTTAAGCAAAAGATTTATCCTTTGCTTTGATTTGAAATTTGTCAGTTAAGAATATAAGCGCAGTGAAGCGCGCAACATTCTAGCAATCCAATTGCTTGCCACAGTTTCTGATATAACAGATGTCATGGCGACCAGCTGACGAGCGTCATGTTTATCTTTTTACCTAAATACTGTTACTTAATAAAAACCTATTGCAGGTCCTTACCATATTAACAACATGTTTCCTCTGCCCGTCTTTATCCGTATATGCCTCAGCCTTCACGATATTGGTATCTCTTTTCCTTCTAACTTTATTCTCGAGAGCGCTTGAAAACTCTTCTACCTTCCTCGTCTCATTTTGCTGTTTTTGGCTAGAAGTGACACTGAGCTTGCCATTCATGAGAAAAGGATCCATTTCTAAGTTTTCTAGATACGGCTCAGGTTCGCCAGGACGGTTAGCAAGCTTGAGAGTGTTGATTGTGTCTTTACCGATGATGAAGCATTCGCCGTTTCTTTGGTCTGTAACATTTAACGGAATACAGTCATGTTAAGCAAATGTAAGTATATCGATTAGGTATACAGTTCTTCGTCTCGCTGCCGTTTTCTAGTTTCAGGCAAGCATTATAGCTTAGACCGCATCGTCACTTGCACTTACATTTTATAGTTAGGTACATATATTTAATTTATAAAGCGCTTGTAAATCATGACAGATAACATATATTAAACCTTGTATAAAATGCTATTCATTATATATTTTTAGGGTTCCGTACCTCAGAAGGTAAAAAAAGGAACCCTTATGAGATCACTTTCTTGTCCGTCTGTCTGTCTGTCTGTCTGTTTGTCTGTCTGTGTGTCTGTCTGTCTGTCTGTCTGTCCGTGTGTCACCACTGATTTTCTCAGGAAAGGGTGGACCTAGCAAATTGAAATGTATACCAGATACTGAGGTCTATAGTCCCTATTAAGTGAATAAAAATCAAGGTTCTGAATCAACAAGATGAAAAGATATGTGTAAATTTAGATTTTCGCGAAAACTTGTAACTACCAAATGTATCCTTAATTTTCAACTTTTTTTATTTTTCGGAATTTTTCCTTTACTTGTGCTGTAAGACCTTGCTTTTAACCAAAATTGACAATTCTAGGCCAACCGGTAGTACCCTATAGGTTTTGGTCGAAAACCTATTAGGGTAGTTCCCGTTGACTAAGAATCATGAAATGGCAAGAATCAAGGTCTTACAACACAAATAAAGGAAAACTTTCAAAAAATAAAAAAATTTGAAAATTAAAGGGTGTCCCCATACATACATAGAATACGCCAATTAATATAGGCTTCTGAGTTATAAAAGCGCTAATACAATTTAGAGGTCTGGCTTAGTTGGTACTAATCAATGTTTGTACGGAAGCCTCGGTGGGCGAGGCCAACTCGTCTTGGCCGGTTTTTTTTCTCACATATTTCTCACATAGGCGGCTGTATAGGTTAACACAATATATGTACAATGTAAAGATTGTGAATACATTAAAATTTTTAACTAAACTAATCGAGAAAAGTAATAACATCCTTACCAGCTTCTCCATCTACCATGGGCACATCTTCAGGGTACAGCAACCACTTGCCCTGCGAGTTCTCGGAAGCCACCTGGTGCGGCCACTTGATCACTACCTGGACTGATGTCACTCGCCACGGACCTTGGTTAAATATCTGCAATTATGAAGTTTTAAATTAAATGATAGTCTGATTTGTCTACTTATTCGGTCACCCCATAATATTTACATGGTTTTATTCGTACCGGTTCACCACGTCATCAATCATAATATATATCATATTTCATAAATAATGTATATCATATAGGCTAGCATTTAACGACTATCTCACCTGTTGGTAAGTGATGATGCAGTCAAGTAACACGCTAGGCCAGGGGAATGGGAACTGGCTCCCAATGATAGCTGCCGGAACACATAAGATGTTTGGCGACAGATTTTCTAACTTGATGTTTGGTGCCAATTGCCAACCAGTTTAGAAAAAGGGTTGAGTTAATAGCGCTATGTGAGAATATATACAATAATACTCCGGCTGTGTAGAGTAAGTAGGCCTTACGTACACAGTGCGACGCAAACCTCCGATACCAAAATTTAAAGAGGTTCGAACACATGCATACCTCGCCGATGTTTCGAATTGTATTGCAGTAGTTTTCCTCGATACTAAAATCATCGGCTATTGGAGAATTGCATTACACTGTATACGGCTTTTACGGCCTTAGGCAAAAGTCAGTTTTCCAGCACAAGTCTATCTTAGACCGCATCATCACTAAACATCAGTGCATCGACAACAATGAGTGCTTGTATGTCTGGGATAAAAAAAAAGCTTCGTGGAGCGCTCTCGACGACGAAACGCACGTACGTACGATACGCACGTATATACGTTCTCACAATATTATTATTTCGTCGTACGTGTATGACGTAGAAATATTTTTTTCGAGATGTAGAATTCTGTGTGATTTTTGATCATGAAGCATTAGGGTTACTCGTGATTTGTAATTTACATGGTGGGAGCGCACGTAGGTTTGTTCCAACATTTGTCCTTGAGAATAAGTTCTCATTCTAGGCCTACCCTTTTTAATCATCCTCGATCACATTGTCTCTTACCAACAGATAAGATAGTGATCATACACTAGCCTACATGCTAAAAAAATATCTAACAGTGTGTATATACATACCTGGTAGGTATGCACTATTCTAGTGCCTATATCGTCAAAGTAATTCATAGCTGATTCTCCCTTTACTTCTCCGCCATAGAACACTTGCTCCGGTCTTGCTGCTCTGTAAATTTACATTTTCTGACTAAACACTATGTTTCATTTTGTTTTTTGCTGATTTGAGAATGAGCTTTATATATACTCCTGTATTTTTAACCGACTTCACAAAAAAGGAGGAGTTTCTCAATTCGACTGTTTTTTTATTATGTTTGATAACTCAGAACTCCGTCGAATCTTAACCAATTTGAAAAAATATTTTTTTGTTTAAGAGATTATGCCTCCCGTTTGGTCCCATTCCAATTTTATCGAGATATGACAATGATCTCTGGAAATATGGAGATAAACAATGTAAGCTATTTATATACTTAGATGACATGATTATAACTAGCCAGTACTGTGACTATCGCGGCATATGAAGTTGGTTTTTTCGTTTTGTACGATCATAAATTATTCTATTTTTAAATATCTATTCTATTTTTAATTATTGACTAATAGCTTTTTGGAGAGTTATTTCAATATTAGAGTCGTATATAACCTTACCCTTTGATCAGCAACTCAGCGTGTTTTATAACCAAAGCTTCGACTTGCGCTGGCTTCTTCCCTTGATGCAGTTCCTTTGATGTAGAATTAGCCCAAACAGTGAAGACCACTGAAGGCTCGTTATCTTCCAGAGCTCTTGCGTCGAAACGCATGGTGATAGGTAGCGTGCCAGTCGGTTGTCTCTTGAATGGATTCTCTAGCTGACAGGTGACTATTGTCTTGTTATGGCTTGTGCAGATTACATGTTTGTCCTGAAAATAGATAAGAATATAATTATAATTCTAATATGGCTTGGCAATGAATACATTGGCAGTATAACTATTTTTCCGAACAAGTAAATAAAAAAAAATGTTATGAAACTATATTTTAACAATTTACAAAAATATAAAGTGTGTAACACTTCAATGAAACATAATATATTTTAAGATATTTTGACGTCAAGAAGTTTGAAGCAGCATTCGGTCGTTTTGGTTCCAAATGGAAAAAAACTAAAGATTTAATAAGCATAATCATACGAGTCGCTTTACTCAAATTAGGTACATAGTGCGTTGCGCAGTAAAATAAATAAAAGCTGATCAAAGAAACTATGTAAGTAAATTTTCTTATGTTTTGTTAAAATAACGTTCATTTGCACCCTTAAGCTTAAACCTTTCATGAAGGTGAAATGTCGCGATGGCGAGATCTCATTTACTTCAGATCAGCTTCAGATTCTGAATATGAATTTAAAGCTGAAACAATTGACAATCATTCACGTCAAGTTAAGTGTCCGCGTTTAGATACAGTTCCCTCAGATAATATTTTAATCAACTTACGCTAATGTTTGTAGCGATGTAGTGCAAGCTGGGGTGATGCTGCACAAATAGCTGGCCCTCATACGCTGATTCTCCGTAGTTATCCACGGAGATGGATAGCTTGACCTCGTCCTCTTGGCCCAGTGTAAGAGCATAGGACTTGCCGTCGTCAGCTGGGAATAAAAAGGCATAAATATACAAATACATGGTTTATATACGGCGTTACGGCGTACGGTTTATAGCCCAATGGATAGGGTGTCGGACTGGTGATCGAGAGGTCGTGAGTTCGATCCCCACCCCACCCATTGAACTATTGACGTGAACCCACTCCAGACACAAGCATATTTAGCTTAGTTGGAGGGGTTAAAAAGAATACTAGTAATGTGCAACCGACATTGCGAGTAATCTTTCTAAAAAAAAAATCTATATACAATTTCATCTAGCAAACAACATGATGGACATTTGATCTTGTTATTAGGCTGATAGTAGAAAAAGATGGCTAAATAATGTTCATGTCAGCCATAGACTGAAGTAAAGATTTAAGGTATTTAATGTTATAAAAACAGTTTGGATTTGGTGTACGACAAACCTATTTATACTACTTATATTATTATATTATAATTAATGGTCTAATATCAATTAATGCATGAAAACTAAATGGCCTATATCTTTGTTTCTAAATCTAAACTTCGAATTATTTACATTATTTTTTTAACGTGATATGTTAATTAACTTTGACATATATGACTTGACATGTATTCGTACACTTATCGAACCTAGAAGGTGTTATATAGAGGATTTATATGCAGAAACATACATATTAAACTTAGTCGTAGTGGCTTTATACTCTTTGAGTAGGATTCAAATTTTACCCCAGATTCAAGAGGCTTAAAACCTCTCAGTGCCCTATCGTCACTTGTCTGAATGACAAGTCTTAGTGGATAAGACCAATACGTCTGTTTAAGCCCCTGACAATAAAGGTCCCATTCAAACTCGATCTCTGTAAGACTCTATATCCAAATGCCAACCACATACCGACTGCTACTTTCAATAATTTTAGAAGTACTCTTTTATATATATATATAGACTTTTATACATTATATATATTTTTATTTATATATATACTTGCTATATGCTATACTGCTATATATACATTTATTTATAGACTTATATATATATATAGACTTGCTCTTTTATATATATTATGTAGACTCTTTGATAATTTGATTCACAGTAACGTAAAAGTGATTTAAAATAAGTCCTTTTCTTTGATAGTCCTATATTAATAATAATAACTATAGTAATGTAACCTAAGAACCATCACTACTATTCAATGTGTCTAAATTATTGTACTACTAACTAACGTATCTACTATACATTATAACAACTTTAATGATCCTGATATCTGATACAAATTTGTATTGCCAAGTATTCTATTATCTAAGGACAAACAGAAAACACACAATTAAGTAATATACAACGAATTCAAAATCTAAAACTGCCTCTTTTGCGACTCGGATGTTTACAATTCACAATACTCAGATCAGAATCTTCTGCCATTTTAAATTTGGAAAATCAGTGACGCTATTTGAAAAGGTTTTCGCGATCATATGGCTCAGAGATTATAAATATGATAATTATAAAAAAGCTTTGAATGTAGATTTAAATTAGAATATCTATGCAGAAATAATAAACTTCTTACCTTTAGGCAGCTGCAGTACAGGGTCAACAACCAGATCACTGATGCAGACAGCATCAGTTCCGCAGTCGTTCAAGAAGTTTGCTGTGAACATTGTGGTGGCTGTCGCGTTGAGGACCGGATACTCGTCGATCTTGGGCAGCTCCCCTGTAGACGAGTAGGAAGGCTGGGCATGCTCTAGCTTGTATGTCACTTGGAACTGGAATTAAATTTATTTTTGATTAAAACGTAAAACGCTTTTCCTTAGTGCAAATAGTAAATATAATCATCATCATCGCATCTTCGTCCACTACTCTACATAAGTCTCACGGTGAATAATAGGCAGGGTTGATTGACATTTACCTATGAGCTAATTTACTTATAATGAACATATTGGTTTGATTCAAGTGGTCTCCCGTACATTAGTATAATGTGGAACGAGCTGCCGTCTGCTGTTTTCCTGCAGAGCTACAAGATGGAATCCTTCAAAAGGGGTGTTAAAAGAATCTAGACAGATTGGCAACGCATTACTGACACTCCTAGTGTTGCAAGTGTTCATAGACGACGGTAACCACTTCCCATCAGGTGGAATTTTTGCTTGTTTGCTACCTATATCATAAAAAAAAATGCGTTTGTCAAAATCTCTTTAAATACGAGTGTAATAGTCTGGTTGAGATAAACACGTTAACTTGGCTTTTCGAGCAAACATAATTATGCAAAATGTTTGAACTTCACTTAATTATGCAGCCCTTACCTTAATAGGAGTTTGAATATCTCGTGTATTATTCTTCAAATAAACGATATGTTCTTTGCATTCCGTAACATCTTTGCCCAACTGAATAGTTTTGTTGACCATGTTGGTCTTTTCATTATCGAATAACACCCTGGAATACTTTCTCCCCCCAGGGAAGGTCTCTGCTTCAATGACGTAGTTAAGTTTGTGGATATTGGTCTGTGTAGATTTGACCAAAGATTTGATAATGCAGCAAGCTTGGAAGGTGAAGCAGGTATAGTTGGAAGAGGGGTCTATATCACAGCCGTGGTTTGTCGGGTCGATATTGATGATCGTGTTCGAAGGTTTTATTGAAGTCTTTATGTCGATTATGGGTCGGGTTCGGATTAATGCGATGCTGCTCTGTAAATAGAAAATAAATGTATTAGAAACTGCACGCAATATTTGTTGATAATCTATGTCTATACATATTTGAGAATTATTATTTAGGAAACAATTTAGCTTATTAATTAACAAACGAATGAAACTTTATAATAAACAAAATTATATGGTTTCAGTAATTTTCAAAATTATATATATAAACTCATACTCAAACTTACATTATTATTTGCGAATAATATCTCCAGCAATTACTCGTAATTACAGTTTTATATTACAAATAAAAGATAACTTACATTTTCATAAGCGCCAATTAACAAATCTGGATAACCATTAGCATCCAAGTCTACTCCTCCTGACAAGGAGTAACCGAATGTTGGCATAACTACCGGCAACGATTCCGCCGCGATCGTTTGATCAGGCTTCGTATTTAGTCCAATCTCTCTGTCTCCCATATAAATGTAGACCACACCGTTTCCTTCGTAAGGACTTCCTATCGCTATGTCCTGACAACCGTCTTTGTTCAAGTCACCAGCATTAGCGATGGAGATGCCGAATTGAGATTCTTGCTTTCCAGTAAGTCTGAGGTTGTAAGCTTCTGGTAGTGTCTGGTCTTTGTTCAGGTATAAATAGACGGCACCACCTGCGTCTTTTGAGAAGTAAAACGGCGCACCTACTAAAAGGTCTGGCATACTGAAAGAATGACAGCATACATAAGTGGATATAAATACAGCTCAATAAGATTCTTATCAAGGTCAGTATCACCGACGGGACGGTAATTGTTACCTTCCTGCGTCCATAAGCATACATCTAAGTCCCCTACACGTAATCTCTGAGGGGTACTGAAGGGTTGACCACTGATGGTAGTTATTGACTTTGTATTGATGAACGACCGATCAAAGACCAATTGGTCCACCATTTGTCGCTTGTCATGCGTTTTTTAGCCTTCTTTTAGTCTGCAGGTTAACCACAGACCTCGGATTCACAATGATAGTCCAAGATCTGTGAGTTAACATAAAAATTATAATGTTCGAGCACAAATTCCAAATGCTTATAAAAATGAACAAAGTTCAGTTATTATACCAACATAAAATGTAACGTGTTGCTATAATCACTTTAAAATAATTGTGTATTACTATTATTATTATTCTTACAGCCTCACGTTAGCGTGAGGCTGTAAGAATAATAACAATAAATTAATATCTCTCCAGTCTGTATTCAATTTCTATACAAGCACGATTCCATGTTAGACCGCACTACACCGTCACTTATCATTAGACGAAATAGTGATGAAGGTCAGAAATTAAAAAATTGCAATGGTACAATGTAAACTGACACAGAAGGGTTGCAAAATCGACTTACCCGTCGCCATTAACATCAGCAGCTGCAACTTCATATCCAAAACTGGAGCCAAACTGTTCTCCCTTCAGTAACAACGTGAAGTTCAGAATATTCAAGTCAGTTCTACCCCAATCAGCTGTAGCCCGCTTGCTGAACACTACAACTTGACCAGTTCCATGAGCCCGAGGTGCTCCAGCTACATAAGATGGTTTGTCGCCCCCGAAAAATGTGGCACCAGTTACTGACATACCTGGAAACATCAAATGCAGTAGAGGTATGTACTACATCTCCTGTTAATCTTCTGTGTACCACAATAATCAACACCATTGTTGGTCAACATCCTGATAAATAGTCCTGCAGTTTTGGTAGGTAATTTTTTTTATTAACAAATGGCGGTGACGAATAGTGTCTGAAAAGTGACGACAGTGACGAACAGTACGTAGGTATTTTTACGCCTTAAACTATTATAGTATTTAAAGTCTCCAAGTCGTAAGTAATGTCATGATAAATTAATTTAATAAATTTCCTAATCCTTTTAATTGGTCATTTCGTGTCTGTGCTGTTGACCGACGAAGAGTTAGTTTCCTTGCCTGGAATCAATCTTGGGTGTAAAATATGATCATACTAATCCCAAGAGTCCATTGTCATCGGAACTGAGCTAATATATTATAAGAGGAAGTTGTTCTAATTCGAAAATTTGACCTGAACAAATATACATTCACAACATAACATTGGTATTGTTCTACTAACCTAAGTAACTATACTTTTCAACAGGACTGCTACCATCTTCGACAGGTCCCATATAAACGACATTATCTCTCTCCAGCATATCATCCCTGGCATCCTGTGCAAAGATAGTTCCTCTCCAGGTGTAAGGCCCGGGACTGCCCAGGATCAGTGTATCGTCGTCCAGAAAGGAACTACTGGTACCGACTTGGCAGAAACCGTATTCTTCGTGTTCTCTGTAATATTGAAAAAGTTTTTTGAGTAAGTGCTTAAGAAAATCGCAACATCTAAAACCTTAATGCTGATACATAGAACAACACTAAAGTACTGATACACCCTTAGCACAAAAACACATTTCATTGGTGTAAGTGCGGCTAACAAACGCCCCTTGTGAATCGGATCGTATAATTCTAGAATACCAGCCTAAAGTTCCTGCGTCCACGTGCACGGGCGCGATCTGATTTTAATTGTTTTCTGATGGCCGTAGATCGCCTTTGGTTTAAACCAGTGGATACAAATACTACTGATCGCGCCCGCGCACGCGGACGCAGGGCGTAAAAGCATTGTCACTTCTAATAGTTACGTTAGCTTATAAAACAAACATTTAAAAAAAAAAATGGATTTTGTCTGTGATCAATAACTAAAAAATAACAGTAGGTATTGCATAAAATATAATAATCTCTTGTTTAACAGTGTCAAATTTATGTAGTAACTATTATAATAATCTGTGGTCAAATATCGTACCTCGTATGAGGCCTTCCTCTGCATGGTTCTAGAATATCCACTAGTTCTAGCAGATTGCTGAGGATGTAGCACAACCCTTGTCCAAGTTGTAGTTCACCTGATTTACGGATGTACCTGAAATAAAATGTGCCCCATTTGTAAAAATCTAAATTTTGTAAGATTCTAAGAAGCAAGCATAATTTATTTAGATTTTTACTGTGCTTACATTCATGAATCAAAGTTAAACGCAACTGTGAATCTGTCAACGATGACTTTTGTCTTAAAATTGTAACTCGGATGCAGGTTTAAGGCCATAAACACATAAAATTGAGAAAAGTATTGTGTGTTCATAACATCTCATTAAATATCTTGTGAAGTGTCTTCTCATTATGTTACCTGTGTGCACAAACTACGGCCTTCTTCTCAGGACCTTGGCTTCTTACTGACACTCCAAGCCACTGGCCTTCCTTGATCTCGTCAGCATATGGAGCAGACAGGTTGTCCGAATCAGTACCTAATCGCAAATAAACATAACTTAGATAATACTAATATATTACTAGCAGTTTTAAAGCGTTTGTGGTTGAATCAAAAACCAAATAGAAACGTAATAGTTATATGATTAATGCATTTTGATTCATTATTCAGCAAACAAAATATTAATTTTTATTTAATGATATTTTTCTTAGTCGTAGCTTTAAAGCTAAAATTAGACACAAGTTTAATTTTAACCGCTGTTATTAAAAAAACCCAAACATTAAAATAATTTCAAATGGATCTAACAGAAAATAGCGTTACATAAAATGATTCGCAAAAGCAACTATAAATTGTAACAGATAATGTAGTTGCCATTGCAGCCAGAAGTAGTATAATGATCAATCCCAAAAATAATAAAAATTGGTGATAATGTCGGCAAATGCAAAGCATTGCAACCAGGCGTGAATAATTATAATAAATGCAAGAAAAAATAATACAGATTTATGATACAGGTCTTACAAATGTAAATGTGCGAGAAACAGAATACAGGTTCAAATTTCGTAATGCACAAACTTCGTGCATATATAACAAGGCAGAACATGCATCCCATAGGATTCAAAGTGATGCTTAAATAAGATTTGCTATAACAAAACGATAAGGTGACGTTCTCGCTAAAGCGGGAGTATCCTGTGAACAAAATCAACCTGAAATAAATGTGAAGATACGGCTACAAACTTGTGGTCTCGGGTTAATGAACGTTATCGAAGTCTACTGTTAATTTTGAGCTGATAAGGACCGGCCGATCGGTTAATATACCAGATACACCATCGTTAAGTTATGAGTATGGCCTATAGTGGGTGTTAATCGGCCCAACATTACTTTAGAATTATTTTAATTTGTTAGGATATAGGTGTGCAAAACCAGACATACATTGGTTTTGGACTTGATTTGAGTAATAACATTTGTGCAATTTCTCTTTTATGTATATCAAGACGTTAATTTGTTACTAACCAGTCACCTTCGTTACGTGTAAAGTTTTTTCCAGTTTTTTTTTCTTTACAGAATTACATAAATATAATGTTATCTAATTGTTTTATATTTTCTACTGTTGTACTAAATATTCGAAATTATTATTAGGAAGCTCTACTTTACTATTAATACCTTCTTCTACAGAAAACTAAATCAATTAAATTGAGTATCTTCTATCTTACTAACTTATATTAGTTATAAATATGCTACAAACTAGGTACCTAACAAAAATATAATTTGCTAAAGTGCTTTAGCTTAGGCGTGATTATGTGTTTTGCAAGCTGTTAGTGCAAATATATTCTATTTGTTATAATTGCATTTTCGTTCAATTAAACTGTTATTTTTTTTAATTTCTGGTATACAAGCGTTTGACCACTATCTCTCCTGGTGGTAAGCAATTATGTGGTCGAGAATGGTAAACACGCTAGGCTCAGAATACTTTCTTAAATGAATAGTTAACATTTGTAAAAATTGAACGAAAATGTTATTTATATCCTTGATTACATGTGGTTTTAAAATGTGGGTAATTACATGGGTACGCAAAGAAAATACAGTCAAACCATTTAGTACTTGATGCTCATGCGTTGCAATATATGACTTCTCAGCTGGAATGCGCAAAATAATTGCAATTAGTAGAATCAAAGAACAGCGATTAGTGGAATTAGTCGAAGAGCGATGATTAATAAGGAGTTTGAGACCACAGCTCACTTACTCAGGTCAAGCTTGCCGTACTTCGCTGTTTGGGGCACCACCGACAAAAGACAACATGTTGATTAAAAATGTAATAACAGACATCTGTCCTAGCTTCGCTTTCATGGACAGAAAGCTTGTTCATCTGAAGGAGACAGCCAGAACGTGAATTACATTCTGGGAGCAAAAAGTTTTTATCATGGAAAAATGTTATCGTCGAATCCTGTTGAATGATGGTATTGAAAACTATGATAATTTTTGTGGATAATATGATGCCCAATGAGGTCTACGTGTATATTTATTTATTATTTGCTCTTATTTAATATTTTTCATACCTGTTGATGATTAGATGCGGGTCGAAAATGGTGATGATTTACTTTTCTTTTACTTCACCCATTGATTTCTGATTTTCATTGAGTTCTACGTGTATTTTATCTAAATCACACGGTGCATTGTCACTAAATTGTAAAGTGAAATTGTACTAATTTACTGTGTCACTAAACCCACTAAATTTGAACTTATTGAACTTGAACTACTGTGACTAAACCATATTGTACATCAAGTTGCATCATAAAGTGAAGTTCAAAGTTTTGTCTACTTTTAAAATTACATATTTATCCTTTTACAAATTGAACTGTTACGAAAGAGAATACTAATTTCTCTGCTTGCTTCTTATTTTGATATTTATAATTTTCAGTTATCTGTTACTTTAATAATTTAATTTTTTATATAATTTGATATAGTACGTTTTTCTAAATATTTTTATACTCACTCCGTCTTCCATCAGTGATAATCTGTTGACAATCGTTGTCAGCGCTGGTAAGTCCGCATTTCCACAGAGCCCCTGATTTTGTCGTATTTGGCTGTAGATTTTTGTCAAGAGGAGCCCCTACTAGTAACCTGAAATAGAAGAAAAGTAAATTTAAAAAAATGAAGACCACATATAATATTCATTAGAGTATATGTATGTAGGTGGATTGTTCAAATACACGTATAAATTACTTTATAATATCTATAATGAAATAGATAATTTAGACCATTCTTTAGAACTATGTTTTGTAGGAGAAATCAGGAAAAATCTAGATTTTCTTACGACTAATAAAATTTAAATATCTTCTTGATAATAATATATTACCGGGACTCACCTATAACCTACATATAACAAACACATTGTCATCGTCATATTTCTAGCTTTGTAATATAGCAGTCAGCCCCTTGATATATGTAAAGCTAGACAATATTAAAAAATATATATTGAAAAATGTATATAGTAACATAGAATAAATTATGTTGTGTAAGTATAGTAAGTGTCATGATATGTACTGTGATCGGTATGCGTTTCTCTATGTTGTGTTTCACTATTTCACTTTTTTATTTTTTTTTATATAAAAATTGTCTGATGTACTGAAACACACAGTTACATGTATGGTTGGTTTTAACCTACTTTAATTTTTTTAAATATTCTGACGTAAACGATTGGATGACAGCTGAATGGTTCATTACTTTTTTTTTTCTAATTCAAAGCGTTAAATTCTGCTTTTGCTATGTTTACTTGATAATTGGTTATGATTTATTTTATGATTTATGATTTTGACGTGTATATGTGCGTATATTTATACTGCCTACATACTGAATAAATGCTTTGATTCTTGATTCTTGATTCTAAGGTAAGCGAATACCTAAGTAATGATAACAACGAATCAAAATCAGTAGGGCCTCAATATATGCAAAAAACTAAAGGACACATATTTTTATTAGAATATACAAGTTGTTACCTATTATTTGGAATTAAGTATAGGCGGATGATTATATTTAACCAATGAAATCCATTGACAAAACCTGCTCCAACGTTATAATCGTCTAAGATCTCGTTAATGAATCCAAATAACAGAGCAGTAGCACCCAGTAATGTGAGGCGGCTACCCTCAAATATACGGGATACGATTGCAACCATGATTATAATGGTAATGACCATGTCCGGGCAACAGCGTGTGACGACTGACGATCTAGCTGGATTATTTTGTAATGAACTGCCGGTTTCATCTGCGTTCTTTTGGTGTTATGTGTTTTGGAAATCGGTTTAAATAGTAATAGTAGATTTAATAAGCCGTTTGCATTACATTGGAATAAAAGTCTTTTGTGATAATAATTTCTTCTAGTTTTGGTTTTAAAATGAATTGTTTATTTATCTATATTTATGGATATACGTACAAGATTCCATGAAAACCTGTTCAAATGTGTTTGCCCTACCTCGCTAGCGACGGATATTCGTTTTATAAGATTTCGTTTTTACAGAAAGCTTCGGTACCTAACCATGATTAAATAGACAGGGCTGTAGTTAAAAATAAATGCAGAAAAAATAAAAAATAGAATCCTTATTCTATTTTTTATCTTCGACGATCTTCGACAGCGGTACAGTTTTATACAAATCTGCATATCTAGTGATAAGTTTTATCATCAATCTGTTCTATTTATAATCTAATTACAATGGCTTTATATTATATGCTTATGTGTGATACAATACAAACACTTTTATAACGTTTAAACTTCATCGACCGATCACTCGACAGATCAAATTACCTTACAAAATAAAGATCCTGGTCACTACGTCATTACGAAGATCCCTGATTACGGAGTAAACAAGATTAAAGATAACGTTAACGTTATGTTAACGGCGCGCTATTACTTGATGACGCGATGTTTATGGAATAGCTACTATGGAAAATATGTAGTGTTGTACAGTCTTACTCATAAACGGTAATTCAACTTGTTAATATTTAACTACGCTGCCTTCTTTTCGCAGAAGGAAATTCACAAAAGTTAAACTGAAGCTATATAACCATAAATACATTTAATTTAGATACGATAACGTTTATTCGTTTTTGATCTGAATTCAATTTTCGAATGAATAATGAAGTTAGGCTCATAGTATGCAAATAGTAGATATCATTTAATATGTGCTCAAAAGAACTTATGTTGAGCCTAGCGAGGAGTAGCTTCAAACAAGGATAAACAAAGCCAGGATAGCGATTAATGCAGGAAACATATACTGTGATATGTGCATGATAAGCAATACGGCTCAAAACACCAAATTCGAAATTCAAACGTATAGAATAAATCATTCTTAAGATCTTTGATTACTGAGTAAAATTACTGTAATAGTCAATCAGGCCACCTAAGAAAACAGTAGTATTAATTTTATATTTTGCTGATTTCCTATTACAACTTGCCAATATTCTTGCATATTACATACAAACATTACAACGAAAAATTCACAAGCCCGAACTCCTAAATGAACGTAAACGCTCCTTAGCTCAGATCCCCTCATGGCTTAATTAGTACATTTGTATAGCTACAGGAACATCCATTGTTTATCCGATAATGCTTGTTAGCAGCGCTACTGAAACCTAATTAGAAGCTTATCAATGGGTTTAAAAGAATAAGGGCCGGTATCATTGTTTCCTGATAATGCGTCAGATAGTTATCTGACACATGACGCCATTTATATGGCGTCATGTTTTGCTGTCAAAAATCTGTCAGATTTCTTCATATTAGCGCTGTCAGTAACCCGTGAAACTGGCCCTTAGGCTTATAGGGAAGTCACATCAAGTACTTGGATAAGATGGAGTAATGCTCTAGGCCGTAGATGATTGATATACAGATGGATTTTTACACCACAAATATAAACATAATAGTAATTAATCTGCAGTTTAATTGTAAAGTGTTACAATGTGTGTCTTATTGGATATAGAGATCGAAATATTAACTTATGTAGTATTAAATCTTTATGTTCCTATAAGTATTTTTTTTAATGTAAAATATTACGAGTACCATTGTAATATATTCTGATAAGAAAAAATAAAAGTAAACTTGAAAATTAACAATAAACTGATAGTCCAAATAAATACGGATAATCCTATCGGAACATTAAAATAATTACATAGATTAAACAAAACTCAACCAATTCATCATCAGAGTAAATCGATTAGCGCCACGCGCTCCGATGGCAAATAGCCGACCAATATTCAATGTACGATTGGTCACGGGTTACGGGCACCGGGAATATGATTGTGCAGCTAGTCATCCACTATTGCCCCTATGCATTTAAATGAACATAAATCATCTGAACACTGCCACCCGTCGTTCTTATCTGGCCGTAACAAACATGCCGCGGACGCTAAAAGGTTAACATGAATTTGTTTGGTGCTCAAACTCTCTTTATAGTCGAAATGGTACTGCTGTACTATTTCTATTACAGACTAATGGAAATTCCACTTATACAAACAATCAACAAATGTTACAGGTGCATATGAAAGGGTTACAAATTACGCCTGACTGGGTTATTATTGGTTATACATATATTGCGTCAAGATCTCTCTTCCGTATGCATTCATAACTTCTGTATTTCCTACATTTAAAATCAGCCTGCTCTTGTCTGTCAGCTCCATACACTTTTGTAAGATTTTCGGCGCTTTCATCTCGGAAGTGACTAAGCAAACTTATTGTTTACTATCAGAACTTTTCATTATCACGCTGACATTGTTCGTGTCTGATTTCTGAATTAAGTACCCATTATTACACCCACATTGGAAAGGTCGATAAACTTAAAAACAGAATTAAGACCTCATTGTTTTGGTAAAGTTGCGACATTACCTTATCTATTACATTTTGTTAGGAGTCCCGAGAAAGCTTTGTCCTAAATAAAAGTTAAACAAACTAACCCAACCCGACTTCCATCGCGGTGTGGCAATAGATTCTTTACAACTTACTAAAAGCTCTTTATGTACGGTGGGGATTGAAGACTTGTTATGAAATGCTATCATATTATAGGGATTCTGAAATTGACTTTGCAATCGCTATTATTTTTCATAAGGCGTTACAGTACATTTATATTTAATTATGGAAGATACTAGAAGTTAGTTTCTTGTTCTATGTTATGTGACGATGGTCATATTGATCATGTTTTTTTTTTAGTTAAATAAGGCGCTTTTGATTAATCGTTTTTTAACCGACTTCAAAAAAAGGAGGAGGTTTCTCAATTCGACCGTATATTTTTTTTTATTTTTTTTTATGTTTGTTCGCGGATAACTTCGTCATTTATGAACCGATTTTGATTATTATTTTTTTGTTGAAAAGTAGATATCCCAAGTGTGGTACCATGTTAATTTTATTGAGGTCCGATAAGTATCTCCAGAGATATGGAGATAATCACCCCAAAATTGGTACTGAAAATTAATAGCGGTGCATTTGAAGTCGGTTCTTTTTTAGTTTTTAAACGATATTATTGAAGCTCAATTGTTGCCATTTCTCAAGAAAACGAATCATCTATAATAAAACTAAAGAGTACCAACTAGTATAGTAACTACTAGAGAGTACCAACTATTACTACTAGTTACTACCAACTAGTAGTAACTAAAGAGTATCAACTTCGATTACTTTTTGAATATTTTGTTTCACTCTCGATTAAGGACACGGTTTGTTACGGTGACGATGTGTGTATTTAAAAATAAGATATTACCTCTATTTTAAATCTAGGACCAGAGTTCTTGTCAAGACAAATTCAACGAGCCCAAATTCGACAGGCTTATCATGTGTAGTTTAAGAGTTCCTATGGTCACCTTTCGTCTCCGTCATCAGACCAGCTCAATGGTGCCACAACATTGCATTGTCATCCGATTTACACATGTTTTCAAAATTTTAGGTCAATCGAATACCGGGAAGTGAATCAAATTTAGCTTGCAAGATTACAGACAGACCCGGGGATAGGTGAATCTAAATAAAAGCTTGTAATGAGATGTGGTATTCTAGAAATTGAAAGGCGATAATAAAAAAACGTTTTTTTGTGGTCGATCAAACATTAAGGATCTAAGAATCACCTTTATGAAGTTGCATTGCGTGAGTTTAATAGTGTTGTTCTTATTACATCACTATTTCTGATTGTTATGTCTACCCTATCACCGATTCCTATAACTGCAAAAGGAAAACGGTCAAACCCTCATGTTCAATTTACGGCACAAAAGGCTCATTTACGGCGGGCGGTTACCGCGCCCACATCATCGATCGTGCCCTCATTGGGCTCACTGCGCCTACGCTCCCGTCTGTTACCACAGATTAACAGGCTATTTGAAGGTTTGCCAACGATCCTATGAGTTGAAATAAAAGTTTACGCAAATCCATAAATACGATTCATTTATCACGATTTTCTTTTGTTTATTTTATTCGGCGAATGTTTTGTAAAGATTGGCGCCTGTAATTGACGTATGATTCGATGGTTCTTGCACTGAGTCATACGATTTGTATTCTTAAAGCAGTAAAGCAATCAAAGGGATTGAATTACCCGCATTTTAGTTCGTGTCTACGCCCACTTGCAATTTAGAATCAACATTATTATTAGTGATTCAGTGCCTACGTTCAATTTTGCATATAACGCTGATTTCTAAATACACAATCCGAACCGTTGAATATTTTAAAATAAATAATATTTATCTACTCTACTACAAAGGAAAATAAAACCGTGACTTTCGACTTGCCGTAACGCAATCGGCATCTAAACCAAACATTAAGACATTCTTAAAGAGACAAGAGCGACCGTAAATGCCGATTGTAAGATTGATGGCCACCCACGACAAAGAAATGCATTTATATTGTAATAGCTATCTAAATGGTTGTGCAATAATGGGAAGGTAAGGATAGATAGATATGGTTTGATGGGAATTTATCGCCCTCAGACGGGCGCGGCCGAGGATACGATAGACTAGACGAAGGAGTGCCCTTTGCCTCTGCCCTTTTGGCGGCTAATGGAACGTTTGTTTTGGCATATTTCGTTTGCACTGTAATCTATCCCTTCTGCAAAACTGTTGTGTTTTCTCAGAGATAAACCTTTACATGTTATTTACAATATAAAAAACTACTTACATACACGTCGTTCTTGAATAGGTCAATAGGAATCTTTGCAATTTCTTTCTTAACTAAAATAGGAACTTCATAAATTACATAAGTTTAGGTAGAGTAATAATACTTATAATATTTGAGCATTTATTATTTATTTAACTTAACCACAGAATAAATAATAGAACAAGGTTTAACGTTCAATTTCTGTTTTGAGGTGTCTATGAAAATCTTTTTTTATTATTGTGGCAAGATTTTTGAGGGTAACTTTTTAATAAGTTCTTAATAATTTTTAGATTTAGGTTATTTATTGCTATATATATTTCAAAATCGTTTCCGTCTATAGTTACAAAATACATAATACGTTACATAGAATGAGTAAAAGGCGCTAAAGCTCCTGTACATGATAATATTATTCATTAATAGAATTAAATCACCATTCACGATCTACCCTTCACAATCAATGTGTTCTAACGCATTTGGTACGATAACACTGATCTATTATTAGGTCCATTCGATTAAGTCAATTGTGAGATCAAAGAGCGACCACGGTCGAATGAAGATGTTCAGATAGTACTGAATGGAATTCCTACACGCATACTACGTGATATATGCTTATATGTGTGTAGGTATATGTGCATGCCTATTAATCGACAATTTGTGAGTATGCGTGGATGGATGATTATTTTAATTTTCGTTTAATATGTATAACACATACAAGACAAGTGTTTGACCGCTTTCTCGCCTGGTGGTAAGCGATGATGTAGGCGAAGATGGCGAACACGCTAGGCCTAGAATAATCTGACTCTAAAGGACTGTGTACTGCCGGAACACCGTATCGGTTATGGCGAAATATTTTCTCCTTGATGGTGGTAAGCTATTTTCAACCGACTTCCGAAAAGGAGGAAGAGAATTATTATTATTATTTGTATGTATGTTACACGTTACTTTCTTAATTAGTCCGTCAATTGTGAACCGATTGTGACCTTTTTTTAATCGGTAGGATATCCTTCCGAGGTGGTCCTATTGCTATTTCATTGAGATCTGATAAGTATCTCCAGAGATATGACGATAAACGTCTCAAACTTGCTACTGAAACTGACTCGCCGGGCATGGAAGTCGGTTGTTTTAGTTTTTAAACTATCTTAATTATTTGGTAGCAAGTCAGGCGGTTTGTAACCTGTTCATGGTCAAATTGCTCGACCGATTATTGAATAGGAAACAACAGGTTCTTTTTACGCTGGTGTGGCCGCATGGCGTAGCTAGTAGTTATAAGCGGCAATAGCCAAACCTGGCGATCGAGAGGTTGTGAGTTCGATGGGTGCATACTCCAGGCACATTTTAGTTTAGTTGGAAGGGTTAACAAAACTGCTAGTAATGTGTAACCCAAATTGCTAGTAAGCTCTCCTTAAAGAAAAAAAAGTTTGATGATGGATGGAGTTTATAAACTAAATTATGCATAACGAAAAATGTTATGCCTTTTTTTCTTTAAAGAGAGCTAACAAGAACTTTTTAATGCAGAAGAATCCACTGGGCACAGCTAGTGTGTGTATATGCCTATAATGAATATACTACATATTCCTCATGTCAGCTCAAAGGATTTATTTCCGATTGTTACCAACGAATTACACGCGCATTAAAGTTTTATATTGAAACGAAACAAAGAACGCTGTTGGAATAAAGGTACGACCACACCGTGGCGTGCTGCATCCGCGTGCGCGTTCGCGATCTGATTTTCAATCGTTATCTGATTGCCTTAGTTCGCGGTGGGTGTGAACCAGTCGGTACAAATATAGCCGCCTAGATCGCGCACGCAGGACGCCGCGGTGTGGTCGTACTTTAAGAAGTAAATTATAATGCTGGTGTGTTTTTGGGTTTTAATAGTATATTAATTTACTCGTATCGTGGTGAAAATTAAACAAAAATATTAGTTTTTGTAAACGTAACAGTGGAAATCCAAATCACACAAAAAAAAATTAAAGGCGGATAAATTTTAGATGTTTTGTATGATATATCGAGGTACTTCTTAATATAGTAATAGTAATATAGTATATGTACAAGGTATTTTATATCTTGCATGAACGACATGAAAAAAAATCAAGTAGTATTAATTAATAAAAACGCAGAGAGCTGGTAAAGCGACAGGTAACGCGATATCCCGGTGCTTTCCTCACAAATACGGCAGTACGCTTAGTACGAGTTTTCATACCAAATTCGATATCGTATATCGAGTAAATTTTGTATGAAAAACAGTACAGCGCCTCTAGTGGTTACTACACTTCACTAAATTTAGACCAATCAGGGAGCTACCATGAAAACTCGTACTAGGGGTACAGAAATAAACCGACGCCGCGACGTTACAGCATAACAGAGATATAAGTGAACGTTACCATCTTACATCCACCTGACAGGCTAGTGACAGTTGTCGGCGCAAATATACTATACTGTCTATTTTAATAACGTTTTATTTGCATTTTCAGAAAACGCCGTTGTACGAGAGCGGTTACGAACCACTCGATTCCTTGTATTGAAAACACTTCGTGGTTGATTCGATTTAATCGAAAACTTACTAGTAACAGTTACTATTATACTGCCAATAACTGATAAATAAATAAACAATGTAAATAAAAATAAATCTATAAGTAGTCCAAATAACATCTATAACCAAAACGACATCGACAGCCGTTCATTTTGTAAGAACCTACAATCTACTTTTTGCTTGGAAATCGCTGCACTTGGGGAGAGACCATTTTATTATCTTACTAGCAGCCCGCCCCGGCTTCGCACGGGTAGAACATATATGCCTACAAAATTTGCATCAGTTTGTTGCATCGAATATAAAATATGAACATATTTAACAATAATCGTCATATTTCATCCAATTTACACAAAACCTTAACGAATTATGCACCTAAACCTCCCTCATAAACACTCCGGCTATTGGTGAAAACAGCATGATAATCCGTTCAGTAGCTATTGAGATTATTGCGAACAGACAGACAGACGCAGTGATGGAATTTGTTTTATAATACTTACGTAGTAGTATTGGACGGCCCTTTAGCGTAAAGGATAGTTACCCTGATTCTGACCCGACGGTCGTTGGTTCTAATCCTAGCTATATACCTACCAATGAAAGTTTTATGTGCATTCATGAATCATGAGTTTTCGTACAGTGGTAGTGGGATCATTGAATCTACCAAAAAGTAGCTTACTACCAAGGAGCCCGGGCCCGGTGGCGTAATCGGGAGAACGGTCGGCTTTTATGCCGTGGTACCGAATTCAAACCTTACCGTGCACCAATGGATTTTTCCATCGAAAAATTTATGTGCGCTTCTCACAGTGGCCCTCCAGTGAATGAAAACATCGTTAAGAAACCAACAACCCCCGCATGGTGGTAGGACACTATCTAGTGTCCGCCTGGCCAGCTACCACCCTCAAGTTAGAAAATCTGTCGCCAAAAACATCTAATGTGTTCCGGCAGCTATCCTTGAGAGTCCGTTCCCCAGTCTAGGCCTAGCGTGCTTACCATCTTCGACCGCATCATCACTTACCAACAGGTGAGATAGTGGTCAAACGCTAGCCTATTAGATATTAAAAAAAAAGGTGAACATCTGCCGCCGTAACCTTACGCGTTCCCCGACGCAAAATGTAGGGGTAATATACGTTTAACGTGTGTATCTGTGTGTCTGTCTGTAGCATCTTAGCACCTAACCGGATGAACCGATTTTGTTTTTATTATTGATAGTTTTTTTTTGTTTGATAGATGTCTACATCGAGAGTTTTTGTTGATTCATGAAAATTCGTTCAATCGTTATAAAACTATGAGCTTTTTTCCAGTTAATTGCGCTATGAAATCAACTTTCATAGGTCTGATCAATTCGAAAATCTTCTTATTCAACGATATTGTAAGAACATGGAAGCATTGACCTGATGCTGGGACATCTAGACTCTACAGAATACTCAAATCCTCACCAACTTACAGCTCAGATTTTAATTGTCGTGTTTAGAGTCATTGGAATGCTTTTAATAAAAAGATTATACATAGATCAGTCGGGGTGGTTTAAAATATTATATTATTATGTATATTCATGAATATTATTTTTACAATAGATCATATTATTATACTATATTGACTTCAAATTGATTGTGATCGGTGGGGATCTACAGCATAGATACAGCATAGATCTAAGCCTATAATATTATTTTCGTTGTAACTATGACCTAATCTGTGGTTTCACTGCAAATATTTTATTAATTTTGCGATACGTGTATGTGAAATTCGTGATATCTTCTAGAGTTTTCATTTGAATTGTATACTGTAAAGGACAATTTTCAATTGGCCAATCTAATTAACGTAATTATTTGGATAAGGATTAATACTATATACTTGAAAATATCCTTGGAAGTTATGTAATATTTTTTAACAAAAATTTTAAGATTAAAATGGTTACTGTGAGTCAACCTTAAGAGATAGACATATGCTGTCGCGGACTTTTTTGTAGGTCTTATTAAGTTGTACAACTCTTCCATAGAAAATATTCTTCTATCTATTATCAATTGAGCAGCGTTCGTAAGAAACTTGTTTTTTCGACCGTTTTTTTGCCGACTTAGGTTGCAAATTAGGTCTCCACGAATGTACCTTTGATTTAAACGGGATAATATATAGCCTATTTTCATTCCGAAAGTCCATTCTATGTATCAGTGAAAGAATTTTTTAAATCGGTTTAGTAGTTTTTGAGCCAAATCATTACAAACATACAAAAATACAAAAATACAAATGTTCTCTCTTTATAATATTAGTATAGATTGCATGCTATCCAACATACTCGCTACGGAGAGATGTCATCTGTAAAGTGATGACAGAGGCACGCCGTCACCTCCGGTGGTCCGCCGCAAACACTCCGCGCCCATTGTCCCAACTACACCGTCGTTAACCCAGGAATAACCGGACAATTGAACCGGGGACAAAAAATAATCCACTTTGAGAGTATGTAAGATTTATTGATACTAAAATCTGAATGTACTTTTGAAACATTGGCCGTGCATGGATCTGGTTTCGATTTTAAATTTGTCCTCACAGCTTTGCTTTCTTTGTATGCCAACATATTATATTACCATTTGTATGGGTAAGTTAGTATTGGTGGGTATTAAAAAATCGTAAAACAGATTTAATTTCGATACAAATCTGTACTGGCAGAAAAAATTAATCGCGACTATTTGATTGATATCTAGGTACCAAGAAAAAGGACAAGTCTGATTCATCATAATCCGCAAAAAACCCACACACTGATAACTCGAGCTCGTTACTTCTTAATTAATAGAACTTTTTCAAGTTCCAAGAATACGTTCCACATTAGATGCACATGAGTCATTAGCCAGAGAATTATCATTAACTGGAATTTCAAAACACAGAATGTAAAGAATTTAAATGGAGAGCGTCTAACTGAATTCGCAAATTCACAATTTAATAAAAGCTTTCGTGCTTTCGCAGAACAGTGGCACGCGCCGAACGACGTGTGTGGCGCAAATTGTATGGAAATAAGCCTATATACTTATATATAACTATATATAATATATACAATATAAATATATAATAACTTCGACTGGTCAGAGCTAAGCGAAACCATTGGGCTGATTATATTTGTACAAATTGTTGCAAGCTCTTTAGGATTATACTTTTGCTTTGATGTTGACAGGGGAGATCCATTGAGCCGACTGAGCGGACATAGCCTCGTCAAAGGAACAATTGCTTATTCCAAAACCAAAACATATATGGAAAGTAATGTAGTACGAAAATTAGTTCTAGGTTTTTATCAAAAAACCATTATTAGGACCGTCTAGTACTTAACCATATTCTTAATTGATATAGACACGATCACGAACTGAGATGATGAGGCTTAACTTAGAGCTTGATATTCTAGCTAGATTAAGTTGAAATGGTGGTAGTAAATCAAGCTATTTGCAGTCTTGCAAACTGCTTTACATTGAATATAATGCAGAATCAAGTAACCAACTTGATAATATAGAGATATGTTTTAGTGGGTAGGTCGAGTAATCCTCGGATAAAGCTCATCGTACTAAACGCCTAAATGAAACATATACAGAAATTACGAGAATTTGATACATAAAACATCATTTTCAGTGCCAAGTTTGAGGTTTTATATCCATATCTCTAGTGATACAATCATCAGAAATTTAAATGAGACTATTTCGGAATAAATCTCTTTCCAACATTGAATAATTTTGCAAATCCGTGTCTATATATGAAGGAGTGATGTCCGAACATACATACAAAATGTAATCATCCGCATTGAGAACCTCCTTCTTTTAGGAGTTAAGAAGAACATATGACACAGTAGTAGTAGGACAACTTTTAGCTCGGAGGATTTATAATATACTAGCGGATACCCGCGACTTCGTTCACGTATACTAAGAATTTAGTAGCGTTCATCCTCATGCTATAAATAAAGTATCTCCTTTGTGACATTTCAGTAAGATTGGATCGTCCGTTTAGGAGTGATTAGGTAAGAAACAGACAGAGATTATTAAGTCTGGACATGATTTTTGGCAGCGGTCAGAAATTAAGAAAATGTTATGGCACGCAACGCCTATTCCCAGCAGTCATTACAAAACAATATAAAACATCAATGCCAAACCACAAAGTAAATCACTATATCTCATCAATGACAGTAATATAGGCGCTCAAATTAAGTGAGTACCTGAACTTAAGTGTGTGTGCCTTTGGAGATAAATAGTTGTAGTAGTAATGTAGTATCGAGTCGGTCTATCAATCGCTTGCCGTAACTCGAATAGATAACCCGATATGGAGACTTGACACTGCGACTACATAACTCTAGTACTGACTGATTCGATTAACTTGTCTCTCTTTATTTAAATTAAATGAATCGAGTTATTGGAACTAGTTTTCTGTTGGAATTAAAAATAATAAAACAATGAGTTTATTTTTCGAGATTTGGGCTAGTGAGTTTGACTCTACGGGAGAGAAAGCAAATACGACCCAAAATTTTCCGAAAAGAGTTCTAATGTTGTAAAATCTTACCACGAAATGTTTCAATTTTATAATGCGTATTAGCATCAATGAACACACTCACATCATTCAAATTATAAAAGTCTATAAAGGACGAAATCAAATTAATCGTCTTAATTATTTAATTAATATTAAAAATCATACACACGCGATGATATAATATTCGTGAATAAATACAATGAAATGATAATGAAAACAGTTTCGTCTTATTTGAACTTCAACATATAATAAGTAAAAAAAATCGGACGATGAGGACAAGACAGAATCTGCAAAATATTATATAGGAAGTTTCACACAATTAGAAAAGGTAGGATAGTTACCTACATAAATCAGAAGTTAATACACGACCCACTTAAAAGTAGATGCTCGTTAGGCTTACCGTGATTTACCTGAAGATAAATATAAAAAAACTATATAACAGCGCCAAGAACAAGGGAACATGAAGAAGAACAAGAGAGCAGTCACGAGCGGCCACGATCGGCGAGCGCTAATAGGCGATCGTGACATGTGATAGGGAAGCGCGCCGCGCAGTCGCGCTGGTGTCGCTTAGATAATGAACATATCAGATACCTTTCTTTGCAGGTAATATTAACTTACAAGCTTTATTCTTAAATAGATATATAAATTAGTAGCTTAACTTTTAATGTATAGTTTTTAGTAATTAGTAGTATGTAATACGATTTGATTTCAGTCTTCTCGTGACCACGATCAATGTAACTTAGTCGAAACGTCGACGTAAATACAATGTATGTTTTGAGTGCGATAAAAATATTTGAATCGCAAAAGTTTTAAAGCTTTATTAATGCTTTTAATTTCATTTTTTCATTTACCCTTTGTAATGGAATGTTTTTTATGAAAACCAAAACTATCAAATTAATTGATCCAAGTTATTTTAATTATGGTTTTAACTATTAATTAAGCTTAGTTTTTAGTTTTACTTTATTTTTATGTCCTTTTTTGTAGTCCTGTTCTCTAATATTTTTTTTGTTTTGTTTTCTCTATATATCTAATACTTTTGGCATTTTGACTCATTACTTTTTCATCATCAAAAATATTAGTAGTCGTGATCGTAGTATTACTAAATCTCATTACAAAGGCCTAATCTTTCTCTTTAAAGTTACAACTTCGTGATACCGCAATTTGCGGCTTAAGGGTACTTTCTTATCGTTTCGTCATAGATGCTTATGTTGGTACAAAGTATAAACTCGAGCCTCTATCATTCAGACACAGGTAATAAATTCTAAAAGTCACAAATATGATGCATAATGGAGTCTTTGCCTCAAGGTGTCATCTTGAACTGGAGGTTGAGTTGCAAACCTTATGCATCGTTAATAGAGCTCGAATTTATTTGTAGCTTTTAAGTGCTTATTTCTTGAAGATAGTAAATGACCAACGGTGACAGCAAAGCTTTGGTCACGAGTCAGGCGTACTTAACGTTTGTTACGTTGATAGTAATTAAGTGCTGTTAATTGAGAACCTTCTTGGTACTTGCGTGAAGGGCTAAGTGTCCAAGCAACAAAGTAAGAGAAAGCGACCAAAGTCATTAGTCAGGCTTTGATGCTATTAATGTTCGGAAAATGACCTCTTGATCTTTTGGTTGATCTCTTTTAACTTTGGTCTTTGTCTTTGATTTGACGGCACCTTGGCGTTTATTTGAAGTTGATTTGAAGCTACAATAAATAGTTGAAGATCATTTAAACAACTAAAAATAATCAAAACATCATTTTCAGTGCCAAGTTTGAGGTTTTATATCCATATCTCTAGTGATACAATCATCAGAAATGTAAATGGGACTATTTCGGAATAAATCTCTTTCCAACATTGAATAATTTTGCAAATCCGTGTCTATATATGAAGGAGTGATGTCCGAACATACATACAAAATGTAATCATCCGAGTTGAGAACCTCCTTCTTTTAGGCGTTAAGAAGAACATATGACACAGTAGTAGTAGGACAACTTTTAGCTCGGAGGATTTATAATATACTAGCTGATACCCGGGACTTCGTTCACGTATACCAAGAATTTAGTAGCGTTCATTCTCATGCTATAAATAAAGTACCTCCTTTGTGAAATTTCAGTAAGATTGGATCGTCCGTTTAGGAGTAATTAGGTAAGAAACAGACAGAGATTATTAAGTCTGGACATGATTTTTGGCAGCGGTCAGAAATTAAGAAAATCTTATGGCACGCAACGCCTATTCCCAGCAGATGGTAAAATGATAATTTGAGTAAAATTTACTGTATTTTCGTTGATGAATTAACTATATGTAAAAATACAGTAAAAATGCAATGTGCAGACATCAAACGTAAAATTTATATTTGAAAGACTTTTTCTATAAAAAGATTCTAATGTTGTAAGTATGCCTTAAAATACAATTTATATAATAAATCCGTGACTTATTTTAGGAATTTCAACACATCAGAACATATTTCAGAACAAACTTTGGACGTCTTAATTGAGCAACATTTACTCTATAAAATTCAGTAAAAGGTAGATATATTGTATAACACGAATATCGTAAACAAACATTTTAGATCCAAGTAAGTGAATAATGTTGAATGCATTCAAAACTCTATCATTTATTCAAATAATTTACTACATGATTTACTGTAAATCTTAATTGAAATAACGAATCTCATAAGTAAAGTTACTATGATGAATAATATAAAAGACACATCAAACAAGCATAAATTGAATGCGTATTCGTGGTATTCAATAGAAAGGGCAAAACAAAGAAAATAAACAGACTCGGAGAAGTGTTGACCGCAGCTGATAGCTTAGATAAAGACGAGTGGGCATTGTTAACATTTTTGATCTCGTATCTGTAGTTGATATGCCTTCGCCAATAAAAATGAGATAGTGATAAAAATTAATTTCGATATTTTGATGCTCTTATGTTACTATAATACTCTTTAGAATCAACGTTCTCATTAGGTGTTGATAATATTCAAGATATTATAGCAAATAAAATACATTTCATAATACAGTGATAAGGTTAGAGTACCCAAATTACCCAACTACCTTACTAGAGATCGAACACGTCAGAATAAAATAAACTGGCCAAGTGCAAGTTGGACTCGCACTAGTAGGGTTCCTTACCACACTACAGTATTTTATAAGATCGAGCAAAAATACCACTATCATTTTTCGCCAGCAAATTAATAAACATTTTATTTCGAATAACGCCATCTAACGTCTAACAAAGGTGTTAAGGATCGACATTTCAATATAACGCCATCATTGGGACGTTTACCTAACTAAGTGTTCATAGATGGCGTGAAATGCCGATAAAAACACGTTTCTTGTATGGGGACCCTCTATTATTTTTAACTTCATTCTGTTTTTAGTATTTGTTGTTATAGCGGCAACAGAAATACATCATCTGTGAAAATTTCAACTGTATAACTATCACGGTTCATGAGATACCTGGTGACAGACGGACAGACAGACAGACAGACAGACAGACAGACAGACAGACAGACAGACAGACAGACAGACAGACAGACAGACAGACAGACAGACAGACAGACAGACAGACAGACAGACAGACACACAGACAGACAGACAGACGGACAGCGGAGTCTTAGTAATAGGGTCCCGTTTTACCCTTTGGGTACGGAACCCTAAAAGTAACTCTAAAAGTAAAAAAAAGAATATAATTAAATTTGCGTCAAGGCCAAAGTTGCAAAGTTAATTCAGGAAACTAATGTTCACGCGTGACTCATTTACAACCTTTATTATCCAAATTAAACTTAACATTAATTACATTGTGGTGGTTTTTATTTCCAAGCACGCCCACAATATTTTGCTATTTTGCCGTAAAGTGCACACCTAGCTTTACAAGAGTCGTACTTTCACACGCAACCGTGACCGCCTCCAGTTTATTGTTTGGTCAAACATTTAGCACGTTGAAGAGTTTATTTTCTTGCTTTTGCCTGGCTAAAGAGTATAATATTTTGCCTTTGCTACCAGTTGTCGTAGACAGCAAAGCTATCTTGTTAAACCAGTCGGGATGCGAATATTATGCTTCCTACTTGGGAATGTTTTACAAGTTTTTATGGCTTATTCTTAGTTAATGTATGGTCCGTAAAATAAGGCTACTAAAGTCCTAGTCTGTGTTTAATATCAAGATTTTAATAATAATAGTATGATTTCTTACTTTAATGAGTTCTGTCGTTCACTAGGCCGTAAAATAATTATATACATACTTATTTGATTGTGGCTCAGCTTTTAAAACTATTTTTTGGATTGGTCACATTGTATTTCTTTACTCTTGTTGTAAGCTTTGTTCGTTATGTTATCTTCATACAAATGACATTATTAGGGCCAGACTCAACATACATTTTCATCGGAACCTTCATGCAATATCACTTGTTAGAAGTTCAGTAACACCAGCAGAATATCACAAAATATACCTACATCTAGAAGTACCAGTACATGGCCGATTAGCAGTAGGGCTCACCGGGTCGCCCACACCGTGTCTGACTAATGCACACCATCGGTTATTATTTACAGAACAGGTTCCAGATAATCTGCAAGATGCCAATGGTCGGCCCCGAGCTGCTTTGGACCTAGCCTATGATTTATATTGCAGTCCTACTAGAAAACGTTGTTTGAAGTTGAATATTCACGAAACGAAAAGCACCTTTACTTAGAAATTCATTTATAGTCGTATTAACTTTAAAAAGGCGTAGCGTTTCTCTTTTCAATATCTACTAAGAATCCAAATTCATTGTTATGTTGTCTTGAACAGTTAAAATTATTAACTTTTTCTATGAATATGCTAATTACATCTCTATACATTTCAAGATTACAAACACGTTGCAAATTTTAATCTTATAAAAACCCGTAAAGTTAAGAATCGTTTTTTACAGCTTTCATATTTAATCGTCCCTGTCGTATGTCATCGTTACAATCTGTTTCACCTTCATTTATCTTCATTAAAATTTTAACTATTCGTTTTGTTGTGACAAGAAGACATTAAACAATAAACATAACATTATAAATATATAATGTCAGTTGTGGGCGTAGCGGACCATATCGTGTGGGATACCAAAACAACATGTTCCGACCAGGTCAATAAACATTAAAATAGGTCCAAGTTCTTCGATATTTACGTCTTATATTTCTCTTTATTATCTCTTTTATACAATAAAACTTACTATAACGTTCTAATTCGAGTTTGTAATACATTACGAATCGAGAAAGTTGCCGATGGCGATAGTCTTTCGTAATTATATAGATGAGCATCTTAGTTTTTGATTATTGCCTTATGATGTTTTATATTCTATCTCATTCATTTTAGTTCTCTATAATGTTGTTAATCTCTCTTTTAACATTTATTTTTTTTCTATATCTTTATCTACTTAGTTGATCACAATTTTTTTTTTAAAGATTACTCGCAATGTGGTTGGGTTGCACATTACTAGTATTTTTGTTAACCCCTCCAACTAAGCTAAATATGCTTGTGTCTGGAGTGGGTCACGTCAATAGTGCAATGGGTGGGGTGGGGATCGAACTCACGACCTCTCGATCGCCAGTCCGACACCCTATCCATTGGGCTATTGCCGCCTCGCTTGCTAACATTGCCAAAATTGCTAACTTGAAATGTTTTACTTTACTTGTCAACTTTTTTTTGGCTATCTAACGAGATTAGCTTTGATGATATCATTATGTTATTCTTTTTGTATATTTTTATCACAATTTTTGATTTATTTATATAATATATATAGTAGATGATAAAATATAAATAAATCATACGACAGTGTGTCTAGACAAGTTCGAGAAATCTTTTTACATGTTAAATCTGTAGGTAGTTCCATTATGCCATTGTTTCTCGCAAGATTAATTTTATCAGGGTCACGTTTACGTCATTTTTATTGCATTTCTGATTTTTATTGTTTCTGATTATTTTGTTCCTTTATTTTTTATGTTAGACAGACAAACTGAAGTAACTCTGATTTTCAGTGACGATGTGGTCTAAGATCGTACTTGTCTACTAGTAGAAGACGACACTTAGAAGTGGTGCTGGACAACCTATTTTGTTCTAGTTAGAAATACTCGCATTATATGTGATCATATTATTGTTCATATTAGGATCAAAGTAGCCAAGGATCTTGCTCAGTGGCTTACAATTATAGAGGCCTATGTTTAGCAGTGGACTAATATAGGCTGATGATGATGGTAATGAAACCCTAAATATTCATCAATATTTTTTTTAGTTTGAATGATTATTATTCTCGCTAGGCCTTAACTTAACAGTAGGTGCTTTTTAAGTGCATCTGAGGTGAGAATATGAAGTACCGGTGCAGAAGCTGACAATGACATAGATAGCTTATCAGTACCTACGACAATCATAGAATAAATAGTAGTGTGTAAAAGGGGCGGCTTGACTGGTATGCGCACGACTTTTACCAATATTTGCGTAAGCCGCGCCTTTCTCACGGACCACTCCACAATGATCAGTAGGTGTCAATATGAGCTGTTATTATGACAATTAAAGCTTGAGAGCGTGATGACTGAGATCTTAGAAGTTCTAAATATTTGTAGTAGGCATCTGACAAAACAAAGTCAAGAGGCGTTGAATGATGTAGCTTCGACCGCGTGCCGCTCGCGCCTAGCCCTAAAACCTCCTCGTAAACTACTTAGGAGTCAAAAGTAATAGAACCTCTACATTGTATACTGTGCTTATTATGTCTTTTTATTCGTGTAAATGATGTTGTTCTCCTCAGAAAAATTTAATAACGGTTGATCTCTTGGGAATGTTCAAGATTGTTATGCTTATAAAGTTTACGTTTGCAGAGCGTAACATACTGCGACATTAATAACAAGAACTTGATTCTACTCGTATGTAATTCGATTGATATATCCAATATTTTTACTTTCCTCTAAGATCGAATATCTGTGTGCCGAGTGAGAGGTTCTTTCAATTGTTTACTTACTCAAACACGTAAAAGTAAAACGCAAATTTGAATGGAAATTGAAAAGCGACATCCAGTGTGCATAATAGGTAACAAACATAATTCCATACATATCTACGTTTACATTAACGTGACCGGTAAGTAAACAAATCGAAAGAAACTCGGACTAGGCACTCTGAGGAGTTGGAAGCATATTCAGAATATTAGGTGCAGTATTGAATTTACTTACTATTAATTTACAGTATTGAATGCAGCATGTCGCCCATTTCTCACGAGAAACGTCCTCGGCATCTTACGACGTCATTCCTCTGCGTCAAACGTAAAATTAGAACAGCGCCGGTTGGAATGAACTCGCGATTCGGGTCAACGCATACTGGACTGTAGTACTGCACATAATCTGAGCCGGAACAGAAATAAACTGCACTGCGTTTAGTTACGGGGAACAGTTACCTAGTTTATATTGGCTTATTGATTGATTCTTGTGAACAGTCATAAATATTTGAGTATCGATAAGTAGTGCTAAAGTTAAGAAACATGAAAGCGTGTATTTAGTAATAGTAAAGAGGAAAGAGCTGTTAGTGGATCATGACTTGATTGAATATGGATAACTTGGTGTTGCGGCCTTATTAACTAACGTAAGGAAAAAGGAACAAAATGTAACAAGTTTAGATATTATAGCTTAGGTTGATCATTCGTCAGTTGACCATATCAATACTTTTGGATATCTGCAATACCCAGTACAATCTGAAATTAGCTATTTCAATTTCCATCTCATAATAGCAACAGCACTATCGACTAACGTAATCAATACTTCTATACTAATATTATAAAGAGAGAACATTTGTATTTTTGTATGTTTGTAATGATTTGGCTCAAAAACTACTGAACCGATTTAAAAAATTCTTTCACTAATACATAGAATGGACTTTCGGAATGAAAATAAGCTATATATTATCCCGTTTAAATCAAAGGTACATTCGTGGCGACCTAATTTGCAACCTAAGTCGGCAAAAAAACGGTCGAAAAACACGTTTCTTACGAACGCTGCTTAATTGAAAATAGATAGAAGAATATTTTCTATGCAAGAGTTGTACAACTTAATAAGACCTACAAAAAAGTCCGCAACAGCATATGTCTATCTCTTAAGGTTGACTCACAGTAACCATTTTAATCTTAAAATTTTTGTTAAAAAATATTACATAACTTCCAAGGATATTTTCAAGTATATAGTAATCCTTATCCAAATAATTACGTTAATTAGATTGGCTACATAATATAAATTAAAATTGTCCTTTACAGTATACAATTCAAATGAAAACTCTAGAAGATATCACGAATTTCACATACACGCATGGCAAAATTAATAAAATATTTGCAGTGAAACCACAGATTAGGTCATAGTTACTACGAAAATATTATTATAAGCTTAGCTATGCTGTAGATCCCCACCGATCACAATCAATTTGAAGTCAATAAAGTATAATAATATGATCTATTGTATAAAATAATATTCATCTATATATATATAATAATATAATATTTTAAACCACCCCGACTGATCTATGTATAATCTTTTCATTAAAAGCATTCCAATGACTCTAAGCACGACATTTAAAATCTGAGCTGTAAGTTGGAGAGGATTGGAGTATTCTATAGAGTCCAGGAGATGTCCCAGCATCAGGCCAACGCTTCCATGTTCTTACAATATCGTTGAAGAAGAAGATTTTCGAATTGATCAGACCTATGAAAGTTAATTTCATAGCGCAATTAACTAAAAAAAAGCTCATAATTTTATAACGATTGAACGAATTTTCATGAATCAAAGCTAAGAAAACTCTCGATGAAGACATCTATCAAACAAAAAAAAAACTATCAATGATAAAAACAAAATCGGTTCATCCGGTTAGGTGCTAAGATGCTACAGACAGACACACAGAGAGATACACACGTTAAACGTATATTACCCCTACATTTTGCGTCGGGGAACGCCGTAAGATTACGGCGGCAGATGTTAACCTTGGTGGTAAGTTACTTTTTTGGTAGATTTAACTACCACTGTACGAAAACTCATGATTCATGAATGCACATAAATTAAACTTTCATTGGTAGGTATATAGCTAGGATTAGAACCAACGACCGTCGGGTCAGAATCAGGGTAACTATCCTTTACGCCAAAAGGGCCGTCCAATATCACTACGTAAATAAGTATTAAAAAAGTCCATCACTGCGTCTGTCTGTCTGTTCGCAATAATCTCAATAGCTACTGAACGGATTATCATGCGGTTTTCACCAATAGCCAGAGTGTTTATGACGAAGGTTTAGGTGCATAATTCGTTAAGGTTTTGTGTAAATTGGATGAAATATGACGATGATTGTTAAATATGTTCTTCATATTTTATATTCGATGCAACAAACTGATACAAATTTTGTAGGCATATATGTTCTACCCGTGCGAAGCCGGGGCGGGCTGCTAGTTCAAAATAAACACCAACGCTCGTTTTCCACAACTCTATTTTTAATCAGCAAACGTGACTGCACAGAATTTCGCGAGACTGCATCATTGCTTGTATTTATTTATATCTACAAAAATACAAAATATCGGTCAAGAACATACAAAAATAGCTGTTGTTGTCGCAAAATATTCGGCCTTGCAGCAAACACAGAAGCGGCAGGAAGCGGCAATTGACTGAGTTTAGCGAACACAGATCTATCGTCCAATGGTCGGATCATGAGAACTAGGCCACTGGGCTATGTCAACGACCTCTACTGACATCGAGAATAAAGCTAGGGGACGGATGAGATAAGTCCTTACATTATCTCTGCAAATATGTCGAACTAATATCACAAATCCGGCACTTTTTCTATCTCTTGCGAATCCTAACTTTATCGTCAATGAGAATTTTCGTTCAATATTCTATGCGCTAATATCTTCAAAGCTTAATACAAGTTGAAATCATAAGCAGACGTAGTGGAGGGTTCCATAAATCATCCACAATGTGATATGACATTACAACCAATTAGCGCATGTTTTGTGCGCTTCGCCGAGCTCAATAATACAAGACGTGTCCTTATACGGTGCGTCCATATCGGGAGAAATTTAAACTGATTGGCTGCAGACGTGACTGAACAATACGGGGATCTCTACCTGAAAGCGAATGAAAACCATGGACTCTCCGCAGAGTTTCTACCTCTAATTGGGTCCTAACTTGGACGTCCGCTATCCGTGCATTGGCTAGTCATTTTGTATTTTGCATTGAGTCGTAGGGGGATCTGATAAGCGAAACATATTGGGTACCTAATAAGTGCCTTAAAAAGCTTAATTTCTACTTGTTACCTTAACTAAATTAATTTACAACGGTATTTTACATTTCTGTGGCTGCTGTGTGAGTGAATGCATTTTGCTTTAGTTTCACATGCTTCATTGTCTCAAACGCATCCATCAACTTTGGCAGGCAACAGAAAAGAAGAAATTGTCGGTCAAAATCTACCGCAGTGGTTGTTCGTCACGTCCTGCTTACCATAACAATGGCAGGTACAATCTCTTACCATAGGTTACCATACCTTCGACACGACGGGACCATCCTCTGTAATTTATGGAAATGACTGCAAACAAAAACACATGACAAAGGTGTCTACTCGAAATTAAGTAGATGGGCCGTGTATCCCTTGTACCCCATTGTTAGGATATTGTTAGTCGGGCTCTGTAATCGTAAATATAATTCTGATAAAAGTAAGGTCCTTTTAAGGCGCACTATTAAAACTTAACGAGTCAAAAGTGTGTCGAGATACGTTAATTCGTATCGTAAAAGGTGAATTTATTGCGATAAAAGGTGTTAATGGGAAAAATTCCATTAAATGACTTTTACAGAAGAGTGGCAAGAATTTTTCAAGTATTTTCCTTTAAGTGTTTTATTAATTTATTTTTACATAAACGAGTACTATAATAGGTATTGTATATACGAGTAAATGTGTGTACATCCCTTTCAATAAAGCTATATGCTACTACTTTGAGAGTGATAAAGCATAATAATCTTAACAAGCAACATAATTTACTTATGTCTATTTCAATGTATTTGCTAACAAGAAAGTGCCTAGCTTATCCCCCACCGAGTCCTTGTTAGGTAGCTGTAAAGTAATCCTGTTGCAAACTGACTTTCCTTGTTGGGTGTAAACAAGAGCATTTTATCTGAGTTATATCAAGGGGAGCAAGTTTGTGCATTTTGCGCAAAAGGAGCGAGTAGGGAAAGATCACAAGCGCACGTTCAATTTTGGAGAGGAAAACAAATCGTGATTTGTTTTATCAAGTATAAAGTTACTATTTATTTTCTCTATTGTGTTTTTGGTAGGTAAGTTTTTTAACCGACTTCAAAAAAGGAGGAGGTTTCTCAATTCGACCGTATATATATATATTTATATATTTATGTTTGTTCGCGGATAACTTCGTCGTTTATGAACTGATTTTGATTATTCTTTTTTTGTTGGAAAGGAAATATCCAAAGTGTGGTACCATGTTAATTTTATCGGGGTGTGATTAGTATCTCCAGAGACATGGAGATAAACATCTCAAAATTGGTACTAAAAACTAATAACGCGGCATTGAAGTCGGTTCTTTTGTAGTTTTTTAAACAATATTATTACAATATAGCTAGACATAATTAAAAGATAAGAAATATAAGAAAATATAAGTATTTATTTACTTAATACTAATACTTATACTAATTTATGTGAAACACATAAATTTAAGATTTAAGTTTTCAATGGGCAGTCTGTGTCTACACTATTGATAATAAAACGACTTTTAAATTGAGAGGGATGAAAAAAAAAATTGCAGAATATTCTTTGTCAATTCAGGGACGTCATCAAGAAATCTAATGCAGAAATATCCAACAGTAAAGGAAGTCGATTTTATTCCCCTTTCCTGCTTTTCACTTAGTCTGCCCGCAAGATTCAATCAATTTCGTATTTCTCTATCTAATTTTACAACTTCACTGTTTTATTGCTTTGCCTATTGGGAAATATTTGAACATAACCCTTATTCGGTCCAGCAGTTGTCCCTATGTTAAAAAGCTTATACCCTATTGCAGTTGAAGGTATGCAAAGTGCGGTTTCGCTTTGTCGCGAGATAGCGCCCGGCGCTGCTCGCTAATTGGCCAAGATTTATTATGCCGCGCCACAGATTACTCCACAGTTCTTATAAGGTAGCGTGCCCATACGCATCTCTTATCAAGTCTTGTTTTAGCGACTTTAATTAACGTACAAGTTGATGATTATAAAGATTGCTACTTAAATAGCACCTACCTACGTAATGTAGGTGCTGTTTAAGAAGCAATATTTGTTAATTGTAATAGAATTGTTATTGTAACACTCTTTGCTGTGTGTTGAAAAAGTTGCTTAGGCAAAGCCAATAGAAATATATAAGTACCTACCTACCACGCTAAATGCACTAGTATCGTTTCCAAATACACAACACGTTTTACTTTTCTTCAGGCTAATGTAAACAGTTAACAATTTATTACAAAATATTCGATTAAAGTATACGTAGCACAGACGCTACTATCTACAGAATACAGATATCGAGAATATTACTTTAACGTGCAATAAAATCATACAAAAGTTTTCATTCCTTTCATTCGTAATATAAATTGAGTGTAAACTTACATTTTGGACGTTTCAAATACGCAATACATTCAAATAATTTCCATTTTTCCATCTATAGATGTTTTTATCGCGCTTTCTGTTCGTTACGAAAGATCGCCCACGTATGAAACTATGAATTTATTCGAGCACACCTCAGCGAGTTGTGTGACGGCAACGGAAACTAAGCCCAGTTTTTATATTTTTATTGAACTGTTTTCCAGCGACCGGAAGGTGAGGAGGAACTTAATTCATGATTGTTTTTTTAATATCGATAGGTTGGTTCCTTATTAAATGTACCAATATCGGATAGGTATCTCTTCAAACCTAAACATCAAATTGCAAATAATCCATATTTCAGAGGCTAAGTAAATTACAAACAAAGAAACTCGGCAGTAGGTATATTTCCGTTTTTTTTTGTAAAATTGGTTGGTGGGTTATTCCGATAGTTAAATATGAATATTCCTTCTTGCTTCATTTTAGAAGTGGAAGGTCTTACTGCAAGGTCTTATTACTACGCTTTGGAGATAGAAGACGCACAAAAGATCTCCCTCTATCCAGCGTAGTAAGATTAAAATAATTATATTCGCAGATGTATCACGCTTAGGTGTTCCTCGTCACATCCGAATCATTTTGTTCGCTATCGAAAAATAGAAAGTAATAAATAAGGAAGGGCCGCTTTCCCAGTAATCTGGGTTAACGTGGCCGGGATACTTCGCTGAATGGGCCTGGCATTGCGTATCAGCGATATTTATACATTCGCTGATGTTAAACAGACGTTTCAATATATTTCATTTAATTGGACTGGCTATTTTGCAACGAACGCGTCTGATTGTGTCAAAATGTGGTTGATGGAATATTCTTCATTAAAGAGTTGGGATTTATTGACTATCTCTCTCTCTCAAATGCATGTCCAATTTTACTTGAGTATGACAGGTATTAATTTACTTACGTTTGTAAAGAATGTTGCTGTAATTGCTGTGATATAAAGTTGTACATTTTATTTCTTTTAACAACAATTTATTATTTTCTACAACAGTTATCTGGAAGATATCCCTCTTTAAGCGATGAAACTGCATTGTACGGCAAGTTTTTTATTCAGTTATATTATATTTATATATTTTTTAATTAATTTATTTCGGTTTACCAACAATTTATATTATTAAATTATATAGTTACATTAAAACATTCATAATATAAAAACAAAATATAATAATTATTACACTACACTAAGAGTACGCTATACAATAAGGGTCAGTTTCACCGGTTCCTGATTATGCGTTAGATAGTTATATGGCACATGACGCCATATAATAGCTGTCAAAAATCTGTCAGATTTTTGTCATATTAGCGCTATCTGGAACTGACGGTCCTAAGAAAGTTAAGACATATCACATATTTAAATAGTATCAACATGCATTTTCAAAGCATACGTGGAATATCATAACTTAACTATTATACACAATGCTTAAACATGACTTGTATTAAGGTATATAATAGTAAAATACATTATGACATTAATAGCCTTCATTCACGTCTAAATTAAATACGCATTAAAGCTCCATAGTATGATAGCTCCATCAAATGTTGAAATATTTGCATACAATTGTACCACCTTATGGAGTCGGTTCTTAGAATCGAGACAATGAAAACCATCGCTCATATTCTGATCCTAAATGATTACCCAACCATAAATTGTATTATCAATAATTCATTTTTGCAAATTCGTGTAGACAAGTCTGTGATCTGCATTATCTTACAAGTATTTTAATCGCAATATGTACTTCCACATAATAATATCCATCTATCTGCAATTTAACATCTTATTTATGAAAAAACAAGTATTAGCGCAAGTCCATAGGACGTTATAGGATAGGACCTGCCATCTTCTAATTACTCCCTCATATAAATACATGAAGGGGGTTATTAATATATTATTAATTATTATCTACATTATTAATGCTAATAATTATTAGCATTCTTACCTATGAAAAATAGAAGAATTTTCCAATCACAACATGGGCTGTGCGTCTCCCAATCAGTCAATGGTCAGTTAGAATAATTTATAATGTAGATTTATTATATTATTCGCATTAAACAATGTACCTACTATTGATACAATGCACGAATCTCCTCAATTTTTAAAGTGGCGTGTCACATCTTCAATTTTTGATGTTTGGTGTCATAGGTCTTCCAAAGTTATGGTCATTTGCCGTTCCCAAAAATATTGGTACCTAAATATTAAAATAATAATAGTAATATCCACCTATTTAATTATGTACCTACAATCCCGCTATCGGTCACCGCCCCCAACGATAAAAACGTCCAAAAAGTAAATACCACCTTGATATTTTGCCAGCCAAACAATGCAAATGTCAACGCCGTATACGATTTACTGTGGCTACTTCCCCTAAACTGAATTCCAACTGAAAAATGATTTATCTATATTTAGCTTGAAACATATTTATTTCACTTATATGAGTCACAATCGTAAATGCAGCTTAAGGATCTCTCTGTAAAATGAATTAAGAGATGACGCATGTACTTTAATAGAAATGACGATGATCTCTTAATCTTCATCTAACTTGCAAAAAATAATCTTACCGTCACAATTAGTACATACCTTCATGCGCGGTTATATCCAAGAGATTTTTTAATTAAGAAAAAAGCGATAATGTCGTATTTAATATTAATATATTTTTACGTATTTGATATAAACATATCTGCATCTTGTTAGTACCCAACTGCCTTGCAGACTGATTGGTCATCCGTAAATTTAATAAGAATCTCGCAATAATTATACTTCTTCCAAGAATTATTTCATTGAACCATATGTAACATATGGTTCAATGAAATAATTCTCCATATGTAACATACAAATGTTTGTAAGAAGGAACGTAATTAGGACCATTAAGACGTTTTGGAACAAAAATTAATGAATCTATCCATAATATATTTTGAGGGCCCGGTAGCGTAATCGGGAGAACCGAGTTCAAACCGCTGTGCACCAATTGATTTTTCTATCGAAAATGTATGTGCGCTTTTCTCAGTGACCCTCCGGTGAAGGAAAAACATCGTTAAGAAATCAACAACCCCCGCATGGTGGTAGGATACTATCTAGTGTCCGCCTGGCCAGCTACCACCCGCAAGTTATAAAATCTGTCGCCAAACATTGCCAACAACAATTACCGGCAGCTATCCTTGAGAGCCAGTTCCCAGATATTATTTAAAAAAAACTATCGTAACATTGAAGATGATGGAAATGTGTCATAGATATCCATCTAAAGAAGTCAACAAAACCTTCTCATCCATGTCACACGCAATTCCATAAAACCACGTCCACACCTCAATGGAGCACCAAACGGATATTGGAAAACTGTCGGCCGCCTTCAGTAGCGCTGTACGACCTCCGACCTGACACATCCTCCGTACATAGAAGGTACCTCGCTAATGCGGCAGATTAAACAGCCATCTGGTACACAGATGTTAATCGCAGCCCTTCGTCTGTTTACGGTCGCCTTAATAAACCCGACGGCGAACATTGTTTTGATGTCATATAAATAGCTTATCACGCCTCGTATTACATGTAAACGTATGCACAAAATCGGTGTCAGTTCCGTGTTAAAATTCATGAGTTATAGCCGTGATGCAACGATGCCTTACGGTATTTCACGGTTTATTTTAAACGCATTACAGAACGGATTCGGTATGTATTTGAATCTCTCAATTAATCAATCGTGCGGAGGGTGTTGTTCATCATTCGTTTCAATTAAAAAGAGTAAAACCCAAATAAAGTTAAGTGCGTCGGGTCTCGTTTCTTTAATAATGAATCACGATGTGAGAAAAGAAGCAATTACTCTCATTATGACCCCTCCATGAGTCATTGAGGAAACGGTACATCACATGGGGCATATGGGGTGCGTGGCAGTCTGTTTAACACCGTGTTTTATGGTAACGAATTCTTAGGAAATTAGCGTCTCACTGTGCTTATTTATGGAAAGTAGATTAGCCGTTTGTTATAAGGGTGTTTTTTGATATGCTACAAAATATTTGTTTGTCGTGTCATAGGGAAAACACTTCGACACAATTTTAATATACAAAGGATGATTATTAATTCCGTTGACTTCTAAAATTTGATACGAGTTTTATTACAATATATTTTCATTTTTCCCCGCTCTTCTATGATGTCCAATTAGAGTGGACTATATTAAAGAAATAAAATACCCTAGCCAGGCAGGATACAAACTCACTATTGAACGGCTAGGCAAAAAGGCAGACTCTACCGACGAGACGAATCACTACTATGTACTATTATTTATTCTGTAACTACTACAAATCTCTCTACTGATAGTTGATTTCGTATTTGCACCCAATATGATAGTATAAGGCACCAATAGAGCTTTTTTAATTACCACAGCAACTAGGTTAGCATTGCCATAGAATAAATAGTAGTACTACTTGTATTACACAGCGTGTAGCCATATTACACTTTTGAACGTATATGAATAGCGACTTACAGATAAACACACTGTTCTAATCACAACAGTACACAATCGATCTGTTTATTTCAAGTCGTACACGGAAACCGATCTCGATACCAAAGTGGGTGGTCGATTACAAAAACTATACCTACCTACTCGTATATCAAGTAACAGATATAGGTATATGGGATAACCATAAACATGATATAAAGACAACACATGCTTAGAATTATGTCAGTGGAATATATTTTAGGACATGAAATGGGTTTATCTCTATAAAGTAGGATGGCATGGAATTAACATAAATCCAAAACACATTTTATAAACACTGTACTTACTAGAAGAAATATTATGGTAATTTATAAAATTAGATTAATTTTAATATGATGTTTTTTGAAATGATCTCCTATTTCCAGACTTCAATAAAAAATAAAAATTGATTTAACCGCCTTAAATCTGGACGATACCATATTATATTTAAACCAACGAAGTCATCAATATTATGGGAACAACCCTATATTTTCTTTCCAGAGTTAAACTTAAACATTACTAAATTACAAAATTAACCATCAAAGAAACCCAAACACGATTCGAACAAAGGCATCCACGATCATGTTATAATTCGTTTTCTGATCTCCAATTATAATCAAATAACAAATCAATTTATTTTCTAAATACACGCTGTTTACTGTATTGAAATAGCGTATTATTTCTAGAAATAGGTACATGACCGGAAGCACTTGAACTCTGGTAGCTAAGCCACTTGTACCACTCGAGATTACAGTAACACCTCAAATAGTTCTAATCTTAGAAGCTTTTAAGTTATTTGATCTTACCACTTGAAAGATCATGCCAACCGCATGCCTCAGTAAGTTGTAACTTGAGAGATAACGGTAGACCAGAAGCACATAATAAAATACGAATGTATGGTACGTATGTTAGTAAAACCGTTTAAATTTATTCATTCATCCAAAATAATCATATATAACTCCATCAAAATACAGTTAATAACACGTGTGTGTTTTTGTAACAGTATTTTATATTGCTCTTAATATCATTACTAATAACATTTGTGCTACTAACATAATCCACACTCGTCTATATTGCAGTTAAATAACAAGAACCAGCATTCTCAAATTTGGTCTAATAACATTCGATTTTTTCAGACGCACTTCGAGGATTATATTTTTCCAACGTTCCCAATTTAATAAAAAAATCTATACTGAAGAGCTTTATTGATGATTCCGTAAAAAAATCATAAGTCGTATAGAAAATTCTGATTTTAAGCAAATGGAGTAAACTCAAATCAACAACTTACAATAAGCTGAGTTAATTCTTTTACAGCTCATGATCCATCTAAATAATACTATCAGAAAGATGATATTTCCCCTAATTAATAATATAGACCTCCTCAGATTTACATATCAAATTGAGACTATTTAAGTTCAATTGTAGGTATTTTAAATTTCTGATTTCGTTGCAACGTTTTGCGGTATGTCACGTGTAGTCGGGATGTTTTCACTTTTTGGCAGTAGTTTTGAAGCCTGTATCCGGAACAACGCATTAAATAATTCATTGACCTTCGAAAGTCAGCAGTTAATCATTCTAATTTTCATGCAGACGAAGTTCCAGACGATCGTTTGTTAAATTGTTAATGAACTATGTCTGCTTTAAATCAGGGTTTCGAGTAGCCTTTGTCTTAAGTCGTTCACATCTTGAGCACGGTTTCAAGAGTGAATATATTTAAGACTGGTTGGCTTCAATTGGGTTTTTTACCATACTTTAAAGAATTAACTACCTATGCTACAATATATTTAACTTGAAAATCAAAACTGCCAAAGATGAATAAGTTCGTCAAGTACATTAATTCTTTAGAATTGACAAAATAATCTTTTGAAGGGAACTGGTATAGTTTACATAGCCATTATTTGTTACATTTTTATGGGTTTTATAGCGTTTCAGCTACTTTTTATTTTACCTCCATAGACAAAATTATTAAATAAAGGGTGAAATACAACCAGGGTCGTATATATGGCAGACTAGCAATGTACACGAAACATGGCTAAAACCACAGCCTTCTCTGAAGCCCTGGTAGCGGTGGCGTTTAATAACAAGAAGTCATAAACTGCACCGATGTTTATGGGGTCATTCCTTCGTACGTTTGTTCTCACATTGCTCCAGTGCAGTGTCATGGCCTTTGCAGAATTTCAATAAGACAGAGAAAGCATCATAATAAAGGAATATTGATTACTGCACTCAATAAAAGTTTATTGCCCACCAATTCTTTTTAATTGGACACCAAAAGAGGGTAATGACATCCGATGGAGTATTGTACGACATTTAAAAAATTGAAGCCTTGAATTGGTGTAAAGAGTATTTTGAATTGTACTTTATATATTTGTACTTTTTACACAGTGTCGATTGAATCATGATAAGATCATTAAGACCGTTTACAAAACAAAAAAAAACTGAATTCAAACGCCGCGCTAGTGATTTTCATAGTAGACAGGTTGAAGTATTTAATTATCTCTAAAACCAAAGCAAACTAGAAGTATATTCTCTCAAACAAAAAATAATTTTACAAATCAGTTAATAAATGACGACATTCATAACAAACATTTAAAAAAATACAGTCGAATTGAGAACCTCCTCTTTTTTGGACGTCGATACCTTTTTAAGGTAGATTGGAGCTTTTATGTTAGGGTTAATCAGACAACTTGTCGATATATCTTAAAAGTGGGAATCACAGAAAATAAAACCGGCAAAGTCGAGTTGGACTCGCCCACCGAGGCTTCCGTACCAACGTTGGTAGGTACCAATTAAGTTGGTAGGACCTCTAAATTGTATGAGCGCTCATATACATTCTGATGTAACTGACTGTGACTGAAACTATGCATGTAAAATAATAAGTCTTAGCACAAATCAAGGAAAAATTCCAAAAAATTAAAAAAATTGAAAATTAAAGGGTGTCCCTTTAATTTTCAATTTTTTTAATTTTTTGGAATTTTTCCTTGATTTGTGCTAAGACTTATTATTTTATTATTATTTTTATTATTTATTCTTACTAAATTTTATGATTCTAGGTCAACGGGAAGTACCCTATAGGTTTTTGGCCCAAAACCTATAAGGTACTTCCGGTCGACGATCTTTTTATCGTGCTGGCTCAGTGCGTTGATTTTTATACATCTAATAGGGACTATAGACCTCAGTATCTGGTATAAATTTCAACTTGCTAGGTCTACCCGTTCCTGAGAAAATTGGTGGTGACACACGGACAGACGGACAGACAGACGAACAGGCAGACGGACAGACAGACAGACAGACGTCAAGAAAGTGATCTTATGAGGGTTCCTTTTTTTACCTTTTGAGGTACGGAACCCTAAAAAGAAAGAGATAGGTACATATTCTGTAGGGTTAATTCAAATAGTATAACTACATACACATCTTATGAACATCTTAGGTACTTGCCCAGAAATATTAATAATAAGGTAGTTATTCATATTTCTGTAGGTAGGTACTTGATTTTTGCCATGATGATGATCGATGCAATCAAGTGAATTAATTATTTTTGTCTTTGAATTACTACGATTTTGCTAATATTTTTAGCTTTTCTCAAATCTCATCTTGTTGCCAAATATTCTTTAATTACGAATAGGAAATTGTTGTTTCGATCATATGTGTTTCGGGATGTGGTAAAAATATGTTTCAGTATTTTTTATAGTTTATGATTGACCACTATGTCAAGTGATGGTAAATAACGATGTAGTCGAGGTAAGTAGCACGCTGGGCCTAAAATGGGAATAAGCTCTCAAGGGCAGCTTTCGTAACACACTATTAGATGTTTGGCCACAGATAATGTACCTAATAGTCGTTTGGCAACTAATTTCCAAGTATAAGGAACTGTTAATAATATGTCACTTCGAGTTACAGTTATTTTATTTCACAGTTACAGTCTAAAGAAGATTCTATTGCCTGCCTACAAATTCTATTTCCTTATTAATCATATACCTTAAAGCGAGTAAATGGCCGATACAGCCTGTTCTACAGAACAAGATACATGTCCATTCAGCGGTTACACGAGATAGCCTGTATTGTCCGTAACACAGTCTGTAATCTGTAATGTGACTTCGTTCGCAGCAGAACGCCAAACCATCTACACATACCTTTACTTTGACATACACCGACGGGAAGTAGAGGCTTTACTGAATGTTACCTACTGTAACGTAATCTGTGGATCAGCACCAATCCTGTAATGATGATTGACATCGCAATAAAATTGTGTTTTTAACATTTTATTTGTACTATTTTTGGCTATAAATTTAAATGTATTTTGAACGGTGGTGCTTCATAAAAATCAGTTGTTCATATTTTCTTTAATTTTGTAATATGATTGAGTATAATTATTTATTTTCTCTAATGGTATATCTGTCAACCTATCACAATCTTGACATTTCAAGGTTTATTCATGTCTTGAAATGTTATTGTATTCGTATCAGAAGATTCTTGATTAACAACCAATCCAAAATTTTCGTCATTAAATTAAACTCTTACAAAATGTCTAATAAAAAACACCACGACGTTTGTGTCATATTTAATACGAAATGATTAGTAATAAATAACATAATTGGTAGCTGAGAGAAGTAATTTATTGTTAATATAATATAAAAAACCATAAATGAAAGCCAATAGTTATGAAATGACAGAAACTAACGTATTGAAAGGTCATAAGTCATAACTCATAACGCCATCGAATTTATTACATTTAATTTGAAATAATTTGTCAGCATAACCAATCTATGAAATTACATATTCAAAGCCAACTAACTACTTGCTCTTAATTTGATAAGAAAGAGCTACCAAAACTCTCAAGTTAGGGCCCGCTGAGTTTTATTTCCAGTCCTCACAAATATTGTTTGAGCCACTCTCAAAACACGTTCAAGAAAGTTCAAATACAAGAAAATGCTTTAACAAAACTATAACTTTAAAATATTATAGTTGTACTTACTAAGAATACGCACAAAATGCAAATTTTGTGTGTATTCTTTAGGATTTTCTTATATTATTTGGAAATGCTAATCACAGGATAATCTAATTTTTGCTTAGGATCTAGTTTATTTTAATTTTATGAATACGTGCTTAAACATACGTGGCCGGTCATTGAGATTTGAAATAGACATTACCCATATTGTAAAATCACAATCGCAATAGTCAACTTGCGTGTTAAAGTGTAATTTATCGTCTACTGATAGAAGGCCGAGAAATAAAAAAGTTGAGATGCGCTGCACCAACGAGTTTTACCACTAGTACATAAACATGTAGAAAACTGCGCCTACGCACATTCTCCATATTATGAACGACTCGTTTGTATTGACGAAACTTACCTTTGACATGCTGATGAAACGACCAATCGTAAAAATTGAACTTACCTGCAACAAAATTGAAGATATTATTAAACCATAAGGTATAAAATGTATGCCTAGATATTGAGTTTAAGAATTTTTGTTTAAATCTGATTACTTCAATTACGTACGATTCACTTATTTATACGACTAATATAATATAATTCTAAAATATTTTACTTTATTTTCATCCGACTTTCAAAAAGGAGGAGGTTCTCAATTCGTTTACAATATGTTATTATTATATTTTTTTTGTATGTGTGTTACGCGATTACTCCGTCAATTGCTAATCAATTTGAATGATTATTTTTTTAATCGGTAGGAAACATTTCTGAAACGGTCTCATTGCAATTTCATCGATTTCTGATTAGTATCTCCAGAGATATGAATTGTAATTGTTTATTTGCAACTTGAATGAATGAATGAAAATATGACGATAAACGTCTCAAACTTGCTAGTGAAACTGACTCGCAGGGCATGGAAGTCGGTTTTAGTTTTTAAACTATATTAATTATATTTTTTGAGATATCGTTTTATTGTAACATATCGACGTAGGTACTTTGTAGATATTAGCCAAAATATAGTTTTCGATAAACGTATTCTACATGTTTTTCAGCTTACAACAGACACAAATATGCTAGTTTTTCCTATAGATCCTTATGGATTAAAATTTTTATGTAAAAATATATAACCGAAAAAAAAGTACTTTACTTTATTAAAATTATAAGAATATTCGATGTATCAAATGTAGCTAGGTATTTATACTAGGAAGAGGTTCTGTCAACAAAAAGTAAACAAAATTCTAATAACTTGCTAACTAATTACTCGATCATTATTGCCAATCAAAGCAATATTGATTATAATCAAAGCAAAATTAAAATGACGAAGCAGCCTTAAAAAACTGCTTATGAATAAAAACTGTTCTGAGTACAATAGTTAATTATTAATTTTTTTTATGCCTTATAGGCTAGCGTTTGACCACTATCTCACCTGTTGGTAAGTGATGATGCGGTCGAAGATGGTAAGCACGCTAGGCCTAGAATGGGAACTGGCTCTCAAGGATAGCTGCCGGAACACATTAGATGTTTGGTGACAGATTTTCTAAATTGAGGCATAGAGTACTTGAGGGTAGCTGGATAAGGCGGACACTAAATAGTGTCCTTCCACCATGCGGGGGTTGTTGGTTTCTTACCGATGTTTTCCTTCATCGCAACTGTGAGAAGTGAACATACATGTTTCTATAGAAAAATCCATTGGTGTACGGCGGGGTTTGAACTCGGTATCACGGCATTAAAGCCGACCGCTCTCCCGATTACGCCACCGGGCCCTCAACATTTTGTTGTTTATGATGTATATTTGTTCATAAACAACAAAATTGAGAAGTATAAACCTCGGCAGCCTCAAGTACTAGTATTACGTATATAGATTTATGATATACATTTCCAATCTCACTAATATCACTGTCAAGAGACGAGACTCTCTAAATGCAATCTAAGCGTAGGCGAATGAAGCCGTAATATTAATAAACTTTTCACTATCTCAAGAATTAATTTTCATACATTTGATTGACTACAAAGTGGGAGTATGTAATGTTTATTGATATAAACTCTCCTATTTTAATCTAAAGTGTTTTAGTATCAGTGGGCCATTCATTACGGCCCAGCGATGACGCCTACACGTGTACTATTTCTCAAATATAATTATTATAATTGATTTAAATTTAGTAATAATAGGGCTGTAAGATTTTATCGAGAGATTTGATCGTGTGTAAACAGCGTAATTGTAGCAATCATTTTGTTTTTACGCGCTGCCTAATATAGACCTACGTACAACTTTATGGTTACGGAATAGAGTTGTAAGTTAAAAAACCTGTCACGTCTGTTGGTTTAATATTCAGTATTAGTAGTAACTGGTAACATTGCCGATAAATATCTTACCGCTTATTAAATTAATTTTTCTGATACGTAACATGGAGCTTTTGATGCACTTAAGATAACATTAGTAGACCAATAACATTAAGAATAAACGACCCCTAAAGATATAAAAAGAAACCAAACGACGGACATCCATTTTGGTTTTTATTCGCAGACTTTCAAAAGTTGCATCGGTTCCTGATGTGGTCGTAAGGTAATGTAAAAGATAAAGCAGATTCATAAATTATACGTTACACAAGCTCCTGCTTCGATCATTGGAACAGAATTAAAGTATCACATTACGGTAGCTTTATTAGTTGCCCTCAAAACCCAGTCTCATCCATACATCCGCTGTCAGATTACATTTTTTTTGTCTAACACATAGCCTTGCTCCACGGGTTTTATTATTAACTGTATAATAAGCTAGGCGAGATGAAAGACGGCATTTATGAGCCCCTCCAGATTGAGTTACGTACAGCCACTCTAACGCGAGGGTACCAGCTATTTGTTTATAGATAATTTAAATATTTACCCATTAGATTGCAGCAAATAGTTCGGTTGGTAAATCAAAAGAAGCGTGAGAAGTTTCGTCAAAATAAGGAATAAATAAAAGTACGCCCATTAATTTTCTGTCGCGTTGTTCACTTGTTTTATTAATAGAGCGAAAGCTCTTCAGATAGCGTTTAAGATAAGCACCGGTTTTCCATTTGTTGAAGATAAATATTTTTCCTCGAGAATAGTTTACTCGTGGAAATAGTACGCGAATGTTTATTTTCCTTTCTCATAGCAATAACATTCCGTTGCACTACTTTAATTTCATGAGAGCGATTGAAATGTAGAGTGGCTTACACTACAGCTACACATCCTCCTGAAAAGAGATATTCAGAGATGGGATGACGTCATCGGGGCAACGAACGCTGAACTCTTGTAAAACTTACCATCGGAGAATTTCGCAGTCAAAACAAACTACGAGGAAAACTGCCAGTCAAAGAAAAATAAACCACAGGATGTTATAAATAAGGTTCTACTTAAATCGAAGGAAACTGAAGTCGTTATAGACCATAGCTTTGATATCACCTCTTTTTCCTGTTACTAGGAGATCCGGAACTATTTGGATGTTCATTGTTTACAACAGACTACAAACTTGGCAGGCTTATCTACATTTTCATTGTTATGTCCGACTTAGATATTTGTAATGGATTCATTCATCTTCGAGATGTATCGCCCACTCGCTGTTAGGTCATTTAGCAGCTGTCAGACCCGAGTCGGTCGCGAGACATGTTAACATTTTTATGAAACTTGGTTCAAGGAACACTGCCACAGATTATCAAAATAGTTACTACGAAAACACTGCTTTAAAACGGATGGGAATTTGTAACACCTTGACTTATGTGATTTGTTATGATTTGTTATGATTTTTAAAACAGGCCGAGCCTTGTCTGAAATTTTTGTACCTACTTTCTGGGGGATTATTTAGGGATTTATATTGTGTGCATTATACAAATTTGTTCGTAGCATAGTACATTTACAATATTTACATCGATGGTTTGCAGGAATGTTTCTTCCTATTGAAGAATTTTCGCAGCGATTTGAAACAATATTGTTTCAAATCGCTGCGAATATTCTTCAATATTAGCGAAAATTCTTGTATACACCCGACGAGGATTGCTTTGAATTTGAAAAAATGTAATCAATATGTACTTAGTTAGGAAGAATGTAATGTACTCGTAGTTTATATTTTATTATAAGTCTCAAGTGTATCTCAATAAGATGTTTTAAAATATTTTCTGATGTTCTTCTGTTGATTCAGGTGAACATTGAAGAAATATTTAATTTCAATATGTCCATATTTATTATTTCTCATATATGTTTCCCACATAAGCGAACTATTAAGGCAAAGTATCGGCGCATGTCAATGGTCTTCAAAGTTCAGATCATCTGATTACGGCAATCACAATCCGAATACGAATGCATTGCCTATTGTTATTCAATGATAAATGTTCGGGACGTGAGATCAATATCCTACTCAATGGGCTCATATAGAGCACTTTAGATTTTATAGCATTGATGCGGTTACAGCTTTCAAAGTAAGATTGCAAACATTGCTCATTTGAGAGGCGCCTTGCTCAGGCTCAGTCATAGAAAAAAAAAAATCTGAAATAGCAAGGTGTCCAGTGAAATTACAGGGCATGTGATACTCAACATCTTTATGTCTCAAGGTGCGGTGCAGTGAATTGCAAAATTCTGGCAGTCCAAAATTTTGCATCTGTAATAGTTAGACGTCATCGCTTACCATCAGGCGAGCGTCGTGTTTGTACTGTTACCTTATATCATAAAAAAAGTTGTAAGATACCATACAAACACATACTTTAGGATATTATGCAATCTTTCTCCATTAAATATTGAATAGAAAATACTCAGTGGTACTCGGTATATCGATGAACGAACAAACTAATGGGATGTTGGCTAAAATAATTACCTTCCTACTTCCTTATTGACCACTTACTCTTAAAAACAGTTGTTTATCCACCTACTAAGAACGGCATTTAAGCAGTAAAATTAAACTCAACTTTTAAAGCCAACATAAGTAAAAAATACAATGTAGGTAATAAATATTTTCCGCATACCTTTTGCTAATAAATTGTTCCTCCAAGCATCATTCATTAATATCTTAACTACAGCTTAAAAAGCAACTGCTACTTGCTGATTAAATTAAAATTACAACTCCATCTTACTTATTAAAATTTTAAGACTATTTACGTGAAATCAGAAATTAATCAATTTCTTCGATATTCTTTTAAAAACTCGTCTTCATGCTGTTTATGGTGAAAAAATCAATTGAAGTTTGAGATTATCGAGACTGTAGGTAATTACGAGGGCCACACAGGGTGATCATATTGTTTGGGCGGGCTGGGACTGCCTCGAGGCCCACCTAGCCTCGCCCTGCCACATGACCGCCCGGCCAAAGAATACTTATTTCCTGGGACGATGTTTCACTTACTAAGACAATGAGCCAAATGATTATGAATAATGTTCGAAAGTTAAACAGAAAGTTTGTCTTATAAAAGATTATTGAACATTTAAATGACAATATCAACTTTGTATAAGCCTATAATGCTTCAGCAGTTTTGTTCAGGATAGCCCAAAATTGATATTACCATTTTTGGTGTGCCGCAAAAATTTGTTTTGCTGTTAAATATTTTTTCTTTAACTTTAAAATACCTATAAAAATAATGAAAAATAAATTATAATTCTGAATAAAAAAATAAATTTTATTCTGCTCGCCACGTACCCAAACCTAACAAAGCACGCGTCGTTTTATAGTCTAGTGGACTCTGACCTAATGAATTCTAATTAAGCTTGAATTTATCTAACACGGAAGAGCAACTATTCAAATATTGACAATATCTCTTTTTCATTTACCTTTATAATGGCATACCATCATGCCTTAATAGACCACCCAATTGTCTAATTTCACAGCTATTTGTAAAGCTGGTTGCGCTTGAGCGTGTATTGTACGAGACGGTGCGCAGGCGCAAGCGTCCAGGCCATTTCGCGGGTGACTGCTTGTGGTAATTGCCATGCGCGTGGAGTACAAGCTCTATACAGGATGATTGCATTTACAAATTGAATGAGTTTAATTGTTATATATCTCGAGTTTGGTCTCATGGAGAGCTTAGTGATGTATGGCACGAGATATTTTTAAAATTAACACTGTGTAAGAACTACCATGCTCTTACAAATAAATATATAAGTAGATTTAATTACAACATGTCATGAGAAGGAGTAAAGACAATGTGGTTAGAATAAAGATACACGCGAATTAGAACGCGATACACTTGTGAATGGCTAGAAAAGAAAAACTAAATAAAATGTGGATGGAATAGTGATTGTAAAAATTGTAAAATAGTGGACATGGAAATTAGATTTACCTATGGCTAAATGCAAGAATGACATATTGCACTTACCACCTAAGCGTCAATGATGATCTTAGCAAAAAATATATTATTTAGAAACATAACTGTTCATAGATAGTACAGAAAAAATATATGTCTTCAATACTTACAGATATTTGACATAAATATACACATAGATTACCAAAAGGGTGCCATACTTTCAGTAGGTAATGTGTTCTTGTGTTGTACCATCCTGTATATCCCTGTATTGGTAACCAAGTCTGTGCCCTGCACCAGGAATTGACGCGTAACCTGTCGATTTGATGACTCAATGATGCATGCATGATTTTGATGGTAATAATATATTGGACTCGGACGTCACGCAGCTTTTAGGAAATTTGTGAGTAATTTTTTGTGATGCGGATATCCGAATTTAATAGATGATAGTGATGACTAATACTATATATTTCAAGCTTCTATAAGAAGTATTTATTATATGAATGTTACTTATTTACTCATAACTAAATAAACTTTTTTTTTTTAATTATGCAAAAAGTTATTTGCAATAGATAGATGATGAATGATAGCAAAGATCGATTCTTGTAATTGCTCAGATGATTTTTAGGGTTCCGTACCTCAAAAAGTAAAAAAAGGAACCCTTATAAGATCACTTTCTTGTCCGTCTGTCTGTCTATCTGTCAGTCTGTCTGTCCGTCTGTCCGTGTGTCACCACTGATTTTCTCAGGAACGGGGGGACCTAGCAAGTTGAAATTTATACCTGATACTGAGGTCTATAGTCTCTATTGGGTGTATAAAAATCAAGGTCTAGAGTTAACACAATAAAAAGATATGGGCAAATTTAGATTTTCGTGAAAACTTGTTAGTACCAAAATGTACCTTAATTCTCAACTTTTTTTATTTTTCGGAATTTTTCCTTTACTTGTGCTCTAAGATCTTGCTTATAACCAAAATTGACAATTCTAGGTAAACCGGAAGTACCCTATAGGTTTTGGGTCGAAAACCTATAGGGTACTTCCCGTTGACCTAGAATCATGAAATTTGGCAAGAAGCAAGGTCTTATAGCAAAAATTAAAGGAAAATTCCAAAAAATAAAAACATTGAAAATTAAATGGTGTCCCCATACATACATTACGGAAGCCTCGGTGGGCGAGTTCAACTCGACTTAGCCGGTTTTATTTATAAGCTATTGACTGATCTAGTTCGTATAACCTCTTATATTATAGAGCTCTTCTACGGAAATCTTAATTGTGCATTAAGAAACACAGATTGTTTTTCTCAAAGGCATATTATCGCTTTATTGACAAAAAATCAAGTAAGTCATGAATGCTTACTTCTCTAAACTTAATTCCAAAATAATGATTTGGACACGAGACACCAAATAAAATCCGTGGTAAAGTAAAACCGTATTCGAAAGCAATAAAAAAACGAATTCTCAAAATAAATCATGTTTGCAATACTTACAATATTAGAATCTTGACGTCATCCCGATATAATCACATGTTGACACTAAATAAAAAGTTTTTAGTCGTGTCATTACGAATATCTAAAATCAGTAGAGTGTACACCCAATATTTTGTGTGCCACATGTATTAATTATACGCACCGAGCTCATGGGCGTGTGTGAGAAATTGTGAATGTTCACAACAGCGTTTATCACGCTGAAATACGCACATTACATTTTACAGCACATGTCAAATTATATTGTCTGTGAAGGATTTAACTGTTATATAAAAAGGTTAAACCCTAACTGGAGGTAGAACATTACTGTGAAGAAAAATTAATTCACACGTTTTGTATTATCCCACACACACTTTTTTACCACAAGAACAGTCTAATATTTAGTCAAAAAGAGCAAACATGATTTAACGTCATTCAAAGTCACATTTTTAGTCTTTAAGAGTTTATTCTACATGCAACTTCCATTGACTATAATCTTCTTGGTGAAGACTCAAAATAACACGATTTCACCATTTATCCTACTTATTTGTGAGGATGGATGGATGGAATATGGATCTATGTTACTATATCAAGCAAAAACTACTGAACGGACTTGGATGAAATTTGTTAACAGATATTATGTATAATATAACCTGGATTAACACATAATATACTATTTAACGCGGGCGAAACTGCGAGGCACTGCTAGTACCTTAGCGTTTATAAGCCAAAATAACTAACAAAAATCCTTTATTTATTTTATTGTTTTATGCTAGATAGGCAAGCGCTTGACCATTATCTCACCTGATGTTAAGTGACGATGCGGTCGACGATGTACCACGCTTACATAGTAGATACCTATTCACTCGCGATTTGAAGACCCCCGGGTTGTAGCTATCGGGAAACACAGACATCGGCAAGAAATTTCATTCCTTGGCGATGCAATCCTACCTCATTGCCTGAACATTCATTTTTATTAATTTTGAGATTAAATAAACGCTAGTGAAAAATCTGCTTTTCCATAGGACTCTAAAACTTTAACTTTAATTAAATTACACGCTATTGTTCTATGAAAACAATGGAGGTATAAAGTGAAATATGTAAACGCACGGTAAACGTCTTGTGGAACATCACTCGAAGACACCTGTGTCGATAAGGTGAAAGTATACGATAAGGAACCTAAATTCGACTGAGGTAAGGTTCATTTTATATTTAATTAAACTACAGTTAGTTAGGACTATAAAGTAAATAACTTGAATACAAAATCTAGGAAAAGAATTTCCAAGAACAGGAAGAATGAATGAATGATAATATATACACCATATAAAAGAAAAGTGACAGAAAACCGTATATATAAGACATCGGTAGAAAAATGGTGGATCTTATTGCTTAGAGCGATCTCTACAAGTCAACCTTCAAATGGCCAAGATTTACAAATTATATTCATGGGAAGATGTGCAGCTATAAGTTAACCTAAATATTAAACATACATAAAGTTTATACTTATTAAACATATAAGTACATAAACATGATACAAACCTCTATGATTAAAAATCTATTCATCAGCAGTCATAAGTTACAGTTAATTGTTAACTTCTTTACTAAGAATGGCTCTGATCAAAGATTCTTTCTCGTTAACAGTAAAATAAATAGGTACCGATTATAGAATTAATTATCAATGACTATAAAATAGTTAATTTCATTTAGTGCAGTTCTATAAAATAGTTCTATTTTTATAGTTCTAATTTCTATCATAGTGATAATCAGATAAACTCAGCAAATGAAATATAAAGAAAAACAAAGCAACCAACTGACAATTGTATCCAAGAGGCAGTCAAGCTAATAAGCAAACCGATGAGAAAATCATTCATCATCAAGTTCAACGATCTTGAATCATCCACACATGCTGATTGACGCTGATCAGGAACAACTCTATATTTTTTACAACCTACAGATGACTAAGCGGTTAGCAACGAGAGTTAAATAAAATGTAGCACCGAATTAGTCAATTGAAGTTGAACCCGTCGGCAATCTACTTTTTGTTGCGAGTTTGAAATAGACTGTTGATTCTGATGTTGCGCTCACTGAAGTTTTGACTTAACTAAATATACTTAGAGCTATCTTTATCCAATCTTCTAAAAAAATAGAGATAGCAGTTCGTGCTGTCAAATTTAATTAAGTTAGCCCCGCACTAGAATCTGTAAGCTAGGTAAGTTTTCAGTTTTAGTTGAACTGGCCAGTATATAGATACTCGGCGTCAATGAATATGTTAGTAGATTTTCGAATGAGAATAATAAATGTGGGCTTTACAACACATACAAGCATAATATAGGTAGCAGGTAAAACGAATTTACTATACATTTTATACATATATTACAGAGAAAACAAAAACTAAAAATGTTGACGACTTTACAGGTTAGGATATATCTGATGTGATTGAAATAAATATTCTATTCTAATTTACATTAGACTGTATTTATGAACATTTTGACGTTCACATAAATGGATTTAACAAAAGTAATGTCAATAATGTATTTATTGTTCGTTCGCGAGCACTGTGAGACCTGAGTGTGGTTTGTGAATATATCGTCATCAAGAGTCACGGTCTAACCACTTAGTCCGTGTCAAAAGTCTTCCATCTCCTCAGACAGTTCAACTAACTATTTTTTTCCGTTTAAGCCAATGTTTCAGCAAGGAATATAAATAAAAACATCTGACCACATAATTCCATAAGCTATTCCTCATAAATAAGTACTTGAATTCGACTCATTCATAACTCCGGTACTTGCACTATTATTAAGTAAGCTGTGACTCAGGTCCATTCTTCAGTTTAATGGAAAGCAGGAGATTTATTTACAGAAGCGCAATTTGAAATTATAATGTTGTTATCGTACATCGGGAGATGTTTATTTATCACAGTTGAAAATACAAGGCTCTTAGCATCCTTTAACGAATTATTGTTGGATGCTGGTTAGTTTATGTTTTCTTGAATCTTTAAAGCGCTTTAACCAACTTAGCCAGGATGACTCCCACTGAAGCGACGAATTTTCTGGATTTAGGTTTATAAGATACTAATAAAAAATGTAGTGTCATTCATTATTATTATTAGACAAAAATAACAAGATTAAATTAAAATGATTTCTTGAATGAATTGATTTTTTTAAGAATTGATCTTCGGCGAAGCTGTAAAAGCCGACCAACAGCAGCAAAATAAGATAAAAAATATAATTTGATTGTGAAACATCGTGCCATATGTTATAAATGTTATAATCATGCCGACTCGCAAAGAAAATATAAACACTGAAAAACTAAACGTGTAAACACTCCACCCAACATTAATATCACAGTTAGAACATATTTAATGACACATTTCTCTGAAACCGCGAGCACAGTCATCCATCCACCGGTGGCAGTTTCGTGTAGCCAAGCCTTCGTTTGCGACCGCTCCTTTCAAAGAACGAGCATCATGTTACCATTTTGTACTCTTTGTATACAAACTGTAGGCAATACAAAGTGTACGAAATGGCACTGCCAATAGTAGACACGCGATTTAAGAGAGCCAAGATTGAATATTTGAGACAAAATTGTTGTAGTGGTTTGCGTTTGAACGCAATTGTGTGCTTGCTAATTACAAAAATACGATGGACAATTTTATGGTATTTGTTTGCTTGATCACTCTTTTACAGTGGATGTATACGTCGCCTTTAGAACGTCAAACAAAGATTATGTATACGATCATGGATACGCTCGGTAATGTAAGGGACGTGTGAAACGTCTCAAACGTCTCAGCGCCCGTTCCCCTCTCTCCCAAGACAAAATAAAGTTACCATGAGCGTTCACGCGAAACGCAACTACAAAATGTTTGAGAATGATAATTCTTTCAACAAATGTAATTATCAATTATTCAAGTAGCGTTTGTATTTTCAACCGACATCCAAAAAGAAGGAGGTTCTCAATTCGTCTGTATGTTTTTTTGTGTGTATGTTACGCGATTACTCCGTCAATTGTGAACCGATTCGAATGACTCTGTAATCGGTTGACGTTTCCGAGATGGCTCCATTATAATTTCACCGAGATCTGATAAGTATCTCTAGAGATATGACGATAAACGTCTCAAACTTTCTACTGAAATTGACTTGAAATTGACGCGGGGGATGGAAGTCGGTTGTTTTAGTTTTTAAACTTCTAATCTTAATTATTGTCTATATTTTATAGAGGTTAGGGCACGGAGGATTAGGGCATATACACTGACGCGTAAAACATACGCCTTAATAATTATATTTATTTCAATACGCTTTAACTTGTGGTACACTCTTCCTTTTTAGTGAACTAAGAATACATTCTTGGTTTCAAGTTAAATTACACCTTACAGCCCACGGTTAGTACTTAACCTACTTAACACGATTAATCTAGTGCTGTGACATAACTTTATTAATATTAATAACGTTGGTATAGGTACATAATAAAATAGTTTGTAGTAGGTACTACTAACTACTTTCTATTAGAATAACGACTAGGCGCGTGAAATTACTTGCTATGAATTTGAATTGGAGAAATCACTTTTAATCTATTTTAACAACACTACAGTTAATAGTAATGAATTACAAATGAAATACAATTTCATCAACTATAAAATTACTATACAGTAATAAAATATATGTTACATTATGTTTGAAAGCAATCCCATTTAGCCCTTTCACTTTATAATAACGTTTAGAGTAAAAACGAGAATTTTGAATAATTAAATATAAATTAACCTTCGATTTAGAATTTTAGACTTTGGGTATAAAAACAAAATATCTATTGTTATAAATAAACTTAAAGTTTCAGTCGGAGACAGGTCGACCTAAACTTATTTTTCTCTAAAACATTTTTAGATAAAAGTCTTATCACAAGTACATATATTACTAGTTACAATTCAATTGAAATATGTATATTAGTACCGATACATGTAGATGAGTAGAGAACTATGTATATAGTTCTCTACTCAAGATCCTGATGAAGGCTTCTGGATGAAGCTGGAACGTAATATGTCTATCACTATATCAATATCGCGTAAGTCACGTTTTCAAACACAATAAAAGATATAGTAGATAATTATTCATAATTATAATATAAATATTTACACAATCTACTCTCCTCTTTATACTTACTTGCATTCTTGTTGTAACTTTAAATTAGCCTACGTTGTATTCGTGCAACTTCCGATATGTGTAGTGTTATCTGATTTTAATCGTTTTCTGATTGCCGTAGATCGCGTTTGGTGTGAACCAGTCGGTACAAATACTACTGCGCTATCTGATCGCTGCTTAGATCGCGCAAGCAGAACGCCGCGGTGTGTCCGTACTTTTGAGTATTCAACAAGCTGAATACTCAAAGGTACCTTAAAGTACCTTAAGTACCTTAGTAAAGGTACCTTAAAGTAACAAAAAATTACGTGCCTCAGAAAGAAACTGGTAAAGGTAAGGTAGTATACCCTTTGTTGTTTATACAACAAAGGGTATACTAGTGTGGGATCCAGGGATACTGATCCTATGATACACTTGCTTAGTCCCTAAAGATTTTAAGGTCCGGCCACACCGCGGCGTCCTGCGTGCGCGATCTCGGCGGCGATCAGATAGCGCAGTAGTATCTGTACCGACTGGTTCACACCAAACGCGATCTACTGCGTCCAGAAAACGATTGAAAATCGCGGTGAGATTTGCGCTTCCGAGATGTATAAACTAGCTTACAGAATAGCCCTACTGATCGCGAACGCGCACGTGGACGCAGGACGCGCGGTGAGGTCGTACCTTGTCTGATGTGCCTTCAAATCAACTCAGCACGCCAAATAGCCGGCCACTACATGTGGTAAGTACATGATATAACCTGTTCGGTTCAAACAAGTCGTGTGTTAGTGACATTAGCACTGCTATAACTACCCACTGACCTGGATACAGTGTTAATTAATAATTCGACTCATTGCAACCGACGCCCTCTGTACCTACTTTTCAATTTAATAGGCGAGCTCTCACATTATCATTTTGCACTAATAATTATTAATTTAAGATTAGGCTCGTTTAAATATTACTTTTGTGAAGTTTTGTGTATTTGTTGAATTTTTGTAATAAATCAATGTACATAAATAAATAAATGTACAATATAAATAAATAAATGTACTAAAATAATCAATTAATAAGGTCCAATGGAAGTGGTAAAAACGAAGTTTTCGAAAGATAAGAAGATATAACATTTGAAATTATTTTTTAGTTTATGAATTTTAGATTGATACAGCAATTTCATTGACTTAAAGTAAGTGGTTAGCCTCAACCAGAGTAAATGGCAATTGAAATCACATGCAAATTCTGAACTACATAATTTTAAATTCCTAATGTACTTGATTCATTAATAATTGTCCAAAAACTTTAGATGAAACGGCGCCATGAGCTGAGCCGTGCGAAACTTATAGGCTCAGATTAAACCCTGTAAGTATTTAACATCAACTGATCCATGAAGATAAAATAGTATCTATGTAATAAAATAAAATAATAATATAAATAAAATATATATGAGGCAGATACTAATTTAAGGAACTATGTCATCAATTTTATTATACAATAACCGGCCAAGTGCGTGTCGGGCCACGCGCAGTGTAGGGTTCCGTAGTAGCATGTTATTCAATGCAAGTCTTTACCCGTTATAAACAAGCAACTAGGTACTCCGTCTTTGTCACTTTAAAGAATTTATTCTAAGGATTTTGTATTTGGTACAAAATTATTCAACACCCAAGTTCAACGACTATTACTGCTAAACTAATAAAGTTATCTTAACCGCTATAATTTTCCTTTAAAGTTCATGGCGCTATTATCACGAATTTTTCCAGATTTTTCAAGCCAGCAGTTAAACTTTTAGAGGGGGGGGGGGGACGCCCTACTGGAACAAAAATTTGCACTTTAAAGTTTAATATTTCGTAAATGGAGCATTCAATCGAAAAATGGTATTAGCAACCATTTAGTCATTTTAAAAGACCTATTCAACGATACCCCACACGATGGGGTAGACGATGAAAAAAAAATTCATCCCCACTTCTCATATAGGGGAGCTACCCTAAAAAAATATTTTTCAAAATTTTATTTCAGCACTTTGTCGGCGTCATTCATTTACATACCCCCACAAAATTACAGCTTTCAAGTATTAGCGGTCTCTTAGCAAAACCTCGGACAGACAGACAGACGGACTTGACGAAACTATAAGGGTTCCTTGTCAGGACTACGGAACCCTAAAAATGTAGGTGCCTAATTGCAGTTTTTATGCAAACCAAAAATAGGCACAGTTTACTTGGTTCCATTGAAATACATACATTTTCTTAAAGTTACAAGTCTTCCACACACCTTTTTTGGATACGGTGGTACGGATGCCGTAGATATCAAGTGAAGTAGCATTATATAACACACAAATCTTTAAAATATATATGTATCTATGAAATAGCACAGCCATAGATATCAATAAACTAAAGAGCTTTGAATATTGCAGAACTGTCGTAAAATCTTTAGATTATTTTCACACCAAGCGTCAAAAGTAGCAAGTATGAAGGCACACAGTCCACAATTAGGGTACCTACAACATACCTACTAAAGGTACTCACACCTTCAGCAATACTACGTGAATCATTTTATTACCAATTTGCTAGCTTTAAGTGCAGGCGTGCTAATTTACAAGTAGGTAGGTTACTTAAGTATGTTGCCATCGGCTCTTTACGTTTTAGAAATCTGGGGAAAGTAGTTAATTAACTTTCGTAGACTGAAAGTTGTGTCTTGTTTATAAGAAGAAAAGTAAGTACAAGTAGGAATATAATAGATGATAAACAAAGAATATACGAGTAGAAGAAATGGGTCTAGTAGTTAAAAGTTAGGGAGATTTCTCAAAACTTATTCTTGAACATTGCATAAGCGCAAATGTGTTTAGTGTTTCCAGTATGTACATGATTTCTATAGAAAATATTATAAGTTGTAATATTTATGTGATCAAAACTATATGCAGCTTAATATAGATAAATGTTTTATTATTAGCTTCACCAAGAAAAAACAAAAGCTAATGTTTGATTACTCCATCAAGGGCAAATCCCTATGCCGCAAATCTTCCGCGTGAGATTTGGGTGTCGTTTTTGACGACTCTCTTACGTTCCATAATCATTATGATTATATTGTCAAAAGGAGTTCTAGACTTCTTGGTTTTGTCTCGAGAGCTACAAATCGTTTTCAAAACCCTAAAAGTATGATCTATCTTTATTATACGCTGATACGTAGTATACTCGAGTATAATGCCTCAATCTGGTCTCCTTTTTACAAAATTCATAGCTACAGAATCGAGAGTGTCCAGAGGCGATTCCTAAGAATCTTAAGCTACAGACACGGCATGGGTCGTACATTGACCAGCTACAGGGAGCGATTGGATCATTTTCAGGTTGTTTCTCTCGAGAATAGACGTGTTTATTACGATCTCAGTATCCTTCATAAAATAATACATTTTACAATAGATTCACCATTTCTACTTTCTCTCATCACCTTTGACACTAGATTTAGATCTCGTAATTGTAATTATAATATATTCACTCTGCAAGTATTTAATAACAACACTTCGTTTTATAACCCAGTAGTTAGAATGTGTCGACAATATAATGAAATACTTGTCTCTAACAGAGAGATAGATATATTTCACCTCAATTTATTTCAGTTTCAGAGGCAAATAAAGAATTTACTGTATAATAATAACAATAGTAATGGCTAAAAACAATATCTCTTGTATTATCTTAGTTTCAAATATGTATATGTATATTTAATGTATTCATAAGAACTCAGTCTTCATTATTATCTTTTTAAAATTCTATAAATATAATATTCCTAGCTTAATTTACCTTTATAATACAGCGCAACTAGGCATACATGTCTTGGAATACAATTAAGAACAATACTTAACCATAAATATTGTACTAATTTTATATAATTGTGATCTGTTTTGTATGCTATGAATAAATAAATAAATAAATTAATTAATTTAAAACTATGTAACCTTGCCTAGAGAATATTGATCTACTTGCGACTTGGAATCCACCAAACTCAGAAGCCTATAACCATTTCTAAAACGTGATAGCAAAAAAATCGTGAAGAATGTGGATTTGCCACCTTCTTATGATGTCGTTGTTGATGGTGAACACGCTAGGCCTAGAATGGTCTGAAAAAACACTCAAGTGCTGTGTTACCGGAACACCGTAGCTTTTTGGCGGCAGATTCACTTCTTGATGGTGGTAAGCTACCTTCTGGTAGCAAGTCAGGCGGAACATTGAAATAATACTCCTACCGTATGTGGATATCTATCTGACGTTCGGCTTTAATATTTCTCGCATTTTTCTGTTTCTAGCAAATATAAACAAAATGCTTATCTGTCAGATATCATTATCCGGTCACGTAGGTTTTATACAAATAGCTAATATGTGTATTGAATTATAAAGAATCGATATCTCGAATACCAATCGGAAATGAGTTACTAAACCAACCTAAAGTTTGGGTCGCATGCAAATTTTCTTCAACGGTTTTCAATAATGTAATGTATTACACATATATATGTATATGTGTAATAATGCAAAAAATAATAAGTTTTCAATAACATACGAGTATCATAGGACACACTTACACATAGAAGTCTATGTGTAAGTATGTACACGTCACTTGGTGGTACACCACAGGTGGTAGGAGCTACGAAAACCTTATTATTTATTCATAGGGTAGAAGCGAATTATAATATCGGTGTACCGCCTAAATTTCTAGCAAAAAGTAGCTTATCCAACATCAATCAGAAAATCTGCTGCCTTAACCTTACGGTGTTCCGGCAGCACACAGCCCTTTAGTTTAGATTCAGAGTATTTTAGATCTAGCGTGTTCACCATCTCCACATCATCGCTTACCATCAAGCAAGATAGTGGCCAAACGTTAGCCTATACGATATTTAAAAAAAACTTCAATAAGTTGCTCAGGCCAGTGTACCTACGTGTAAGTTTTAAGCACCGAATCCATAGGTGGTATCAATGGTAAAGGTAATAATACTTTAATATGATAATATGACTTTTAAGCTCACTACAAAACCAAATAAGGGCAACTGGACCATCGTCCTAAATCCTTATCCCTTTAATCTGTAACATCAACCGTATTTTAGAGCAAGATGTCCATTTATAAATATAAATAATGGTTGTAATAAAATATCGTTTTGGATCTATATCCTGTCGTAAAAATGTAGTAAAGATACGCACTACTGCCGATAGTTAAGTTTGCTGGTTGGTACTACTGTAAGATTATGGCCACTGTTATGTAGGTTGTAATAACTTATCAATTCCTTGTTCGATTTTTTTTTATCTTCGCCTGTTACTGTTGTTGTTACACTTTTGAGCAATGTTATACATTTTCCTAACTTACATTTACCAGAGGTAGCAGTGGTAAAAATAATTTCAAATAATCTACCTTATAATTTAAATCAAATATTAATTCTGATTTGATCTTTTCGTGACACGGCAATGCGTCTTGATCCAAACATCAAAGGAAATAATTGTTTTTATGGTGATAGGTCCCGCTGTACAATTAAATAGTACTTATAACTGAGAAGGTACAGTTTCGTGTTAATTTTTGAAAAAGAAACACTAATGTTTCTTTATTTATTTATCTTTATTACTTAGGTAATATAGACCTTAACATAGGTGATATGCCTATGTCCAGCAGTGGACAGAGAGAGGCTGATGATGATTAATGTTGACCTCAGAACTGTGACAGCCGTTTTAAATGCTCGATAGGATGCTCGGAGGAGGTCATCTAGATCCTAAGGCTTACTGAGATATGGAGAGAATCATCTCAGAACACCAACGGATAGTATTCCTCGCGTACCGACTATGTAGAGTCAAATCTTCCTTTTATATATAAAAACCATAATAATTCGTTATTGAGCAACCCCACTACCACGGCACGTGTAAAGTCAAAGTCAAACGAATTCCCATTTATATTCCTAACATAAAACAGTTTTCCAAAGTCTCATTGTTTTCTATTTCAATCAAGGGGCCAAAGCTGCTGAGTCAAGTAGATATCATAGAGCGGCGTGCACAAGGGGAACAGACAAAAGATTGTAAAACAATACCGGAACACGCAATCATACAAAATTTGAACACAATTAAACAATCACGCCCTAACGCTTGTATTTAAATTTCGAATAACATACCTTGGTAAGTTTTTTTTTACTCGCCAGTTGTTTTAGAAAATTAGAATGTCTTGGGTTTTTTTTAAATCACTAGGTAGCCTATCTTGAATTTTCTTTAAAAAATATTAATAAACTACTGTGCCCCGCGGTTTTGCCCATGTTAAAAAGTATCCTAAAGCCTACTCTATAATACTGGCTATCCCTGAACAAAATTTGAATTAAATCGGTCCAGCCGTTTGACCGTGAAGAAGTCCCAAAGAAATAAACAAACTGACTTTGGCATTTATAATATTAGTGTTGATTAGTGTTGATATTATAATCCTACTAAAGACTGCAAAACACCATAGTTTTGATTTTTAAATATATATATACATAGATTTTGTTACACCTAGATTAACAATTAGAATGCTTTTGACACGCTTATGACACGCTAAACCTCAGAGTTTACCTATAATACACACTTGAGCATTCCGACTTGCTACGAGCAGTCTTTCAGACTGCATAGGCCGTACACTTTCCATGCTCACAGTAAACACCACTATTACATAAAATTGATATATAAACTCTCGTGAAAAATTTAGTAGCTATATATTTATTATGACTATGTACTTTCAAAAAGGCCAGACGGACGATGAGTAAGACAACTGACTTGAGTTTGTTTACATACACATATCTACACGTATTATATCTATGTATATCCAGAGAACAATTTGTATGAGTGCTCTTGTGAGGGCGTAATTTAGAATAACGATGTGAGCAGAATGCTTACGTTGAGAATAAGGCATACCTACTGATGAAAATAATAAGATAACTTTTTATAAAGAATAAATAATGAAAATGCTTGGAAGTGACAACATATCATACCTACACTCACATAGTTTCTTGAGAGTTTTCTTCTGTTTTGCTCGCTATGACGAAAGCCTGTACAAAGAAAATATGTATGCTCTACCTTTAGTTTTTTTTTCTTTTGCTAAAGGTACGAAGAAATCTTTTGGTTAGTAAAGAAGACGAATTTACTGTCGGAGTAATCACGATTTTTTTATCGATCATCAAAAGGAGTTGGTAAATATGTTACTTCAATTCAACCTTACCTTATTTAACCTTACTTCAATGCAACGGTTGACTGAATTGGATATATGTATGATACTTTTTTATTTTCCTACTCTATGCGTAGAACTCACTTTAATGGAGTTCTTAAACTCCAGTCTAGCTCAGAACTACAGAACATCAAGTCTAGGGAAATAAAATATCAAATGTACAAAGAGTCCGTTAAAGGGTGTGTAATATGAACCGACAACAAGGCAGTTCATCTAGCGGTCAATACGGTAGGTAAACACAATTATCGCGCGGGCGGTCCCACGGGCAAGAAACTCTATCGGGGTACATAGATGACCCACCTATCATGCCAGTATTGCCAGACAAAAGATATTCGTTACCCAGAAATTGAAAATGTAGGAAATTAATTTAGTTATGAAGTGTCACAAATTTTATGTGACCTTTTCTGCATTATTCTGAAAAAAAAATGCGAGTTACGAGTTACATTACATCTGCTTTTGCAATGTTGTTTGTCAATTATTTTTACCGTACTTTACGCAAATAGAAAGTTAGGCTAAGTAAACTGGCAAGATTCAGGTGTTGGGAAAGCTTGTATCAATCAAGTAACGGCCCCTGCATGGTGGTAGGATACATACTGTCAAGTGTCCGCATGGCCAGCTACCACCTCCATGTTGGGAAATCTGTCGCCCAACATATTATAATGTGTGTCAGTCTGTTCTTATCTTCACTTACCAACAAGTGAGATAGTAGTCAAACGTGGCTTACATAATATACAGAAAATTAATAAGCTTGCTACCAGATTTAAACTGAGTATATATTGTTCTATGGAGTACTTACAAGTCTTTTATTTTATTATAAAAAGTAAAAACAACCAAAATATTTTGAAAGTTTAACATCTACGAGTATACATATGAATACTTAATTAAGATGTAATAATAAAACAAAAAGCTTTTCATATTTAATGAATTAAAATATTTTATTTTTACGATGAAAGCGGGAAATTCTTACGCTATATCTGGCCAAACCGTATTATTATCTAGCATTTCCGCGCGTCAGCGTCACATTGTGTTTAATTTCACTTAGCCACAGAATATTGATAAGTTTGTAAGTGCCACGATCTCTTGTTGGCCTAGATACGAAGGAAAGCGGCCCTACCCATTATCTATTGAGACATGATAAACCAAACTTGATTTGCATGCGCCAAGTTCATTCATAAAATACATACATGTTATTAAACAGTAAGGATGGAACATGCATGCTGAACTCACAACAGTAGCACAGAATAAATAATAGTACTACATACCAGCAGACTAGATCCAGAAAAATAGAAACAACGTTAATCGGTGGACATATCAAAAAGAAAATCGAATAGAATAGAACTCTTTATTGTAAGACAGAAACACCTTATTTTCCGACACAAGAACATAATACGGTTTTACAACATGCCTATCAGCTTTTGACGGCCCGTTGGCGTTAAGGACGGGATGTAAGGGAGCACAAATTCATATTAGTGCTCCCAGTCAACCTTACCTGCCCGCGGTGCATCCTGCCAAATGGCGAACGAGGTTCTGTGGTTCTGTCGACCGACCAATGGCGGTATAACCATTCGAAACAACGTAGCTAAATACCACAGGCCAGTGGGCAGCAGCGTCACTGGTGCGAGAGCTACGTTCTGCGATCACCCAACCCGCCTGCCCAGCGTGAGGTGATTAAGGGCATTGCCATTTATGGAAAAGACACTATAACAACGGGCCCCAGTTCCTCGTCGCCCCACTATTCCTGGCCAAGGTGGCGGTCGTCGTTACGGCGGGGTAGGGGGTGCTAAGAATCCCCGGGCTACGACAAAGAGCTGAAAATTGAGCTCAGTTGCGTGCTATATGAAGGGCTATGTCCAGGAGTGGATAGAGATAGGCTGATGATGATGATTATGATGGGAGGACGCAGGTTCCAGTCCTAGCCGTACTTACCCTTTGACTTTAAATATCTGAGCGTTCACCAATGGATTTTTCTATATGATGGGTGTTCGTCGACAGGTGAAATCTTTATTAATTTCTCTAAAGCAATATTAATTATATCGATGTCCTGTCTGATTTGCTATTAGCAAGTAGCTATTGCTCCAAAAAAAACTTTGATGTACACTAGATTTTTTGTTTATTCCTTGGGTGATGAACATTGAAAATAATTAGGTCCGCAAACCGAACTTCACGAGTCACCAGTGCTCTTCGTCATATCTTTTCCACTTATTCATTGTGAGATATTATTTCACACAAGTAATGCTTGTTGATTCTGCTGCCGTATATCCCACCTATACTTACTTACATCCAAAATAAGTATGTATAGATAACCAGGTAATCAGTACTGTAAATAATCCGACAGTTACTTTCGCAACACGTTCTGCGCAACGTTTTTCTGAGCCCGTCGAGTTGTTTATACATCTTGTTGAAAAGGGCGTCAATTGACTCGTCGAGATTACCCAAGTACATTACTTTCAAGAATCATCCGGCTTTTTTCGATATGGGATACAAAACTGTGTCTCAATTACTTGTGTATGATGGCTTTATGATTGACATCATTAAAGAAATTGTTGAATTTATTACTTTTGTAGTATTTGGAAATTTGTTTGTGATGATTGGTGCTTTCTCTTGGATCTAAGAGATGGAAATTTTGTAAATTGTAAAAAAAATATAATTGGATTCGAATAGGTTGGAGTCTCCTTCCCTGCGCTGTAATCAGAGTTATGATGCTGTCAAATCAAAAGTTTCTGCTAAGGTGGACTTTGTACTATAAGTACCATTTATTACTAGGACCAACATCTAAGACTGGTAGTTTCATAATAGGTCTAATAGATGTAGCTAGACAGCTGTTTATCTGCATCTTGTTCTATACATGGACTAGAAGTCAAAGCCATCGATATCAACATAATGACTACAAAGGCAGTACTGCCTAGGACGCCTGTACCCGACCACGTACCCACGTAACTACATAATATAATAATTATGCTTTCCTAGCTTATGAGTACAGTTGAAATTGAATTCTGCGAATGAATATCTAGCAAAGTAGGTTCCTTCTAGACATAAACTCACACGGGAAGTGGGTACTTTACGAAGGCTTAGTTAGTGGTATGCGGTTGCTAATCTAGTTTGCAGTAAAGATAAGGATCAGATATCTACATTCTACACGATGGATATGTTTTTAATGAGAGAAGTCACGATAGGTAACTTAATAGGTACATACATATCTTGTTTCCTAGCATAGATAAATTTATATTCTAAGAAGTTGATAGAACATAAAAAAAGTGTGCAAGTTCATAGCTTTAAATATATTTTTTTTAAATACAGTCGAATTGAAACAACCTCGGGGATTTTTTGTGAAGGCGGTTAAAAACTTGATTAATAGGTACTATTTTTAGGGTTCCGTAGCCGAATGGCAAAAAACGGAACCCTTATAGATTCGCCATGTCTGTCTGTCTGTCTGTCTGTCCGTCCGTATGTCACAGCCATTTTATTCCGAAACTATTAGGACTACAGAATTGAAACTTGGTAAGTAGATGTATTCTGTGAACCGCTTTCCGATTTTTATACAAAAATAAAAAATATAAAAGTTTAAGGGGGGGCATCCCATACATGAAACTAAAACAAAAAAAAAAATTTTTCTTCAAACCTATACGTGTAGGGTGTCTATGGATAGGTCTTTAAAAATGACATTAAGGTTCCTAATATCATTTTTTCTCAAAGTCAATCATTTAAAAGATAGGCGCGTCTAAAGTGATAAAATGTGTGTCCCCCCCCCTCTAACTTCTAAAGTAAGGGAGAGAAAAATCTAGAAAAAATATATTCTGTAGATCTTACTAAAAACTTTGAACGAAAATTAGTTTGAACGAGATACAGTCAGCAGTTTTTGAGATAGAGCGACCGCAAACATAACTTTGTTTTTTATACAAACACTATGAAAAACAAAGTTAATTTTGTGATTGCGAAAAATCATAGTTATAAAATACTCTACTGTGTTACGGAACCCTACGAGTGCGAGTCCGACTTGCACTTGGCCAGTTTATTTTTGGTAACTTTCTCGTAATTCGAACCAAGTTCGCGTATGAATTTGCCGCTAGTGGTGCTAATGGACTACAAGGTCCGTGAAATGTCAAATACCATTTTTAACCGACTTCCCAAAAAAGGAGGAGGTTCTCAATTCGACTGTATTTTTTTAAAATTGTCAGTTTACCTCAGAACTCCGTCAAATCTTTACCGATTTGAAACATTCTTTTTTCGTTTCCACGTCCGTCATTTTTCGGTCCCATTCAAATTTTATCGAGATCTGACAATTATCTCTGGAGATATGGAAATAAACAAAATAAGCAACTTTGTATATGTACTTTGATGAAATAATTATACCTAGCCTGTACTTTGAATATCGCGGCATGTGAAGTCGGTTTTTTCGTTTCGTACGATCATAAATTATTAGTTTAGGATTTATCCCAAAGACATTGTACTATACTAAACTTGACTGTGGACTAGGCGCAAAAACCGGACTGAAAGAGACCGAAACTTGCACGGTGTTTGTTTGTTTCTGTTGTGGGGACCGTAATAAGATAAGAATAAGAAAGACATAGATGAAGTTGAATGAAGATTATTTTGAGCGCTTATCAATGCAATTGAAGATCTTCAAGATACATAGGTCTTCTCTTCTTATCCAAAGTGTATAAATCATGTGTAACAGATGTAAAAGGCCTGCTTACAGCAATTAAACCAAATAATCATACAGCATAGCCGGCGCGTGCATACCACGTGTGTATAAACGATCGCCGATGCATGAAGTGGGCTACCGGTGGATCGGCACACGCCTATTATATAGGTACAAGGAGTGATGTTTCTATTAAACATATAAAATAAAATGCAATCTGATAAAAATGTTAAATACAAATGCCATCATCATCATCAGCCTATTTCTGTCCACTGCTGGATATAGGCCTCACCTATGGCACGCCACTGAGCTCGATCTTCAGCTCTTTGTTTGTAAATACAAATGCCATTCCAAGTGACAATGTATTTTATTTTTCATACCCAACTTTAATTAGAAGATTAAAGTATTTACAAACAAAGAGCTGAAGATCGAGCTCAGTGGCGTGCGATAGGTGAGGCCTATATCCAGCAGTGGACAGAAATAGGCTGATGATGATAATAGCTTTTGTATTTAACATTTTAATCAGATTGCATTTTATTTATAAATTATATGTTTAAAAGAAACATCACTCCTTGTACCTACATATTATGTATGATATGAAAGTTGAAAATCAATGAAATGTTAAGATCAAACTTTAGCCTATTATGGTGAGGTATCAAATTAATTATGCCACGTTTGCATGCAATCAAATCAAAATCGCATTTAACACATCCTGTCGAATCGTCCCTAGCCACGGCCTGTAAAGACTAACAGTAGGTAGGTACAGCTATTAGTTCGTAATAAAAATCTGTGAAAAAATGTTATTTTTAGTTTAGTTTAGTTTCTTAATGTAGAATAATGTAGATTCATTCCTGAATTGTCCCCAGCCACGGCCTATCAAGAACTGGTTGGTTCGTTAAAAATATCTATATAATTTTAATGCAATTTAAGTTCACCAAAACTTTTGGATTTCTAAAAGGCGCAACTTTGATAGATGTTAGAAAATACACTGTGATAATTTGAACCCTACTTCGTGACTATTCAATATTTCAAATATAGTAATAAATAACAGCATATTAAGATAAAAAGAAAGAACTTACACTCTTTACACCAACATTAACTTTAAGAGTTATCGATAACTGTTCACACCCTTATTCACACAACCAGTGTCCGACGTCCAAAGCTGCTAATCTAATTCTGCTTCACGAACCCTCTAACGCGATGAGTGAAATGACGTGTAAGAGAATCCTATTTAGTTAAAGGTTAACGAGGCACGTCTGATATATTGCCGACTAGCCAGAGGGATCGTGAGAGATCTTGGTGAGGCGAATGTCATTTATAAGGCAATATAGGATTCCTATTATGTATGTACCTACGTTTTTTATGCTGGATTGCCAAGCCATTAACTATCATCGTTAACGTTAACGTTATCTCAAGTTAAGTACAGTCTAATTGCTTTTTGTCTAGGTAATATTAAGTAACGAATTGATGATGTGTTCGACGATGTAGCAAGTTTGTAATAGTTGAATGCATGAGTTAGTAGCCTAAACTTGCCACACATCAGTTTGATAATGCTTTATTTAGTACGTAGTACTGTTAGGGCCAGTTTCACCGGTTCCTGATAATGCGTAGATAGTTATCTGACACATGACGCCATGTAAAAGCTGTCAAAGATCTGTCATGATTTTCTTCATATTAGCGCTATCTAGAACCGGTGAAATTGGGCCTTAGAATTATAACACTTATATTAGCGTTATTATTCTAAGGTGTACTATTATTTATTCTGTGATTTAGGCAAAAGAAGATTAAAATTAATATGATTGATATGTGTGCCGCGAGGTGTTTGTTATTAAAGAATCACATTTACTTACCCTTTCAAACTTTTGAAAATCGTCAAGGCATCAAGAATTATAATACAGACGTAGTAAAGTAACCAACGAATAGTCAAACAAGTATGGCAGGTAAACTAATAAGGCCGGCAGCCATCAGTAAAATTATTGCCTGAGCTTTTTACAACAATATCGTATAATAATATATAATACCAGCCAAATACCAGCTGGAGGCGCTGGAAATAATTGAACGAAGAGCTAAGAAACTCATCAATGACGACAAACTTGTAGGTAAAAGGCTCCAGAGCCTAGAGCATCGCCGCAAAGTCGCAAGTTTATCGGTTTTTTATCGGATACATTTCGGAGAGTGTGCCATCCAATTACACGAATGAATCCCACCATACCCTTTCTTCTATCGGACAACCAGACGTACCGATGTGCGCCATCGCTTTATGGTGGACATTCCATCTATCTGCACAAAACGTTTTGCGTCAACCTTCATCATACGTACTGCCAAGGAATTGAATTCCTTGCCAGTGTCTGTGTTTCCCAGTAACTACAACCCGGAGGTCTTCAAATCGCGAGTGAACAGGTATCTTCTAGGTAAGCGTGCTACATCTTCGATCGCATCATCACTTAATATCAGGTGAGATAGTGATCAAACGCTTGCCTATCCAGTATAAAAAAAAAAATAAAAAAAATGTAATTAATTACTAATGCGAAACGTTACCACTAGACAAAGAATAAATCACGAGAAGACTTAAAAATCTAGGAAATTAATCAACCCAATGAGCGATTTGGAGAATAACAATAACAAAATATTGACTAGGAATTAAGCCATGGTGCATTTTACACATTAAAATACACACGTCTGACTCTAGGGCGTCCAAGATACAGGGCTAGCCTAGTTTGGAGCCCACAGAATAGTATAGTGATCATCAGAAATTACCAAAATGGACCTACTTTATATTAAATCTATTTATGTAATAATCATGCCATTTAAGTATTTACCATATTTATTAAATAATTACTAATAATTTGTTCACTTGATGCATGGAATAAATGAATTATGAATTATGAAATTGCATTGTAAGTCTATGTAGGGCACCTGTTTGCGATGGACCAACTTATTACCACAAAGCATAATACTCAAGGATGTGTTGAATAAAATGAACTGAAATGTTTATTTAGGCTCTGTTTATTTTCAGTGCCGCAGGGCGACGCTAATGTATTACCAACGGGGGCACTTATTTCCGCATTTTACGCCGACCTCTCCACATTGAATAAACGCATAGTGAAGCTCAATTTTATCACGAACGTATATAACAATAGTGTTAGACTTGGAATTGATTCTACTCTATTGTAGCCAAGGACTAGAAATTTCAATGGGACAATAAGTCACCGATCTTTTGTGTCATTGAGTCATCGGAAACGGAAATAATTTTTGTCGAAAATTGTAATCGGCAGCTGATTTTTTTCATTAGGTTTAAGGTGTTTTGACAATAAGATATTTGATGCTCTTTGTAAGTACCTACTGTTTACTGATATCGTTATTATTCATAGTAATAACCCTTACGGTAAATAAAAACATCCGTCCCAATTCTTATTTGTTTCCTTTTAAACTTTGTTTTGCTTAAACGGTAAAACATTGCTCAGGCAAAAGTAAACTTTAAAACTTACTTTATTTTTATTGAATCTAGAATCTTTTTGGCCAGACCTCGCCAAGCATAATAAACTCTAATCGGAATTCCGGTCCCAAAGTACGGAACTGTCACAAACGCTTGTCGAATTCGAGATTTGATACTTTCTCACTGACACGCACTTATCGGTTAGATAAATAATGTGAAGATAAGTCTGTCAACGTGTTTACTCAACTAATTCTTCTTCCTTTCCGGCGCCAGACAGCTGCGGCGATATATGCAACCCTGGTACTTAGTTGAATATTATTCTTAAAATTCTAAAATTAACGCTTTGGATATGACGTATTTTGGATTACGGAGGCTAATAAATAGCGACGTAATGGTAGTTTAATACTTTATAAATTGGGTGGTTTAAATCAGTTGCGATTGTTAACACATTTGTTCCAATATTTTAATATATTATATTTTGAGCACTCATGTTTTTAATGCAATTTGGTTCAGTTCGGAGATTTTGTTCTGTTGCAGACGAAATTATTTGGTTGAATAACGCAATTTGTTTGTAACTCTTTTCACACATATTAATTAAATAAAAAGATGTCTGTTCCAAGTTCCAATACTTAGTACCTTAGCTCCTCACAAAGCTATGTTTCTGTTTCGGTGTGCACAGAAAGTAAAACATGGAACAAATAAGAGCTTGTTCCTTTTGTTCGAGAGAGCATAGAGCGTGGCTTTGTTGATATTTGTGAACCACACCTGGCGCTCGTCAGGTCAGCATGCGGTCATTCTTCGAAGGCTGCAGTATTTTTTCAGGTTACCTTTATGGTAAAAGCATGGTGTGAAATTATGCAATACTCAAAAATCGGTGAGCATTGGCCAAAGATGAAAACAGAAAAAACATAGTGGAGAAAACTTTCATATAGTTCTTGCAAATCTGCTAATATTTTTTAACATAAGGTTTATTATGCAAATAATTTACGCACGTGTTAGATTATTTTCATAGTACATACCGATATACGACATATTTCCAATGTTTAATGATGATTTAATTTATTATTATTTATTTATTTTTTTATTATTATATTAATTATTTGAGTAAGCTAACACACGCTTGTTAACAATTTTTCTAAGAATAATCAATTCCTATTTATAAATTCTTACTCACAAAATCATGCGATTTAAACATTTCACAGCTCTACCACTTGATGAGCATATTAGAGAACTTTTCTAACATTAACAGATCAATCGAATTAATAAACGTTACAAAATACCACTTAACCTAACTGACATCTAAAACTTGTTTAAGATATTTGATAGAAGCTATCTGTAAGCTTATATATTTAACTTAGTATGCATCCATGTTTGCCGCTATATCAAGTATCAGTCATGCATATTTATTACCTGTAGCACGTGGGCTGCTCAAGGATAAGCATTGACGTGATACAGAAGCATTGCCACCACTTCAACTCACCTAAAACAAAAGAAATAAGCACGTTAGAAGGTAATTGTAATTATACATAAGTACAATAAGAAAATACAATCGAAATTCTGCATTATATCGGATTGCTGTTTTATTAAATTCTAATATGTAGCTATCTAGATATTACATAATACAGACAGACAAAATAAACTGACAGTATTCAGTAAACTTCGATTTTGTACAATCATTTAATTATCTGCGTTTTTGGGTGCGTCATGTCATGCTAATTTAGAAATCGATTACTTTCCTTTACTTTAAATTCAATAATGTTAAACTACATAAAATCGTAAAACTCTCGTTGTTCCGTGGTAAAACATTTTGCTGTCAATATGTATAGTACTGTCTTTAGATATTGATCTAGACAAATAGTCTTAACATAATAAAGGCATGATGTTTTCAGTCATCAAAAATGTCTAAATATATAATTTAACATCGTTTACAAAACGAAAAAAAACCGACTTTACATGCCGCAGATGTGAAAATATCTACTAGTCATAATCGTGTCATCAACGTATCAAATTTGTTTATATTGTTTATCTCCATATCTTCGGAGATAGTTCTCATACCTCGATAAAATTTGAATGAGACCAAACGGAAAGCATAATTTCTCTAACAAAAAAATAATTATTCAAATCGGTTACGATTTGATTGAGTTCTGAGGTAATAAACATTTAAAAAAATACAGTCGAATTGAGAACCTCCTCCTTTTTTTGAAGTTGGTTAAAAAAGACCCTCCCTCTAATAGAGGTATATAAGACAAACATTAGTCACAAAGCCATTGCTATCAATGTAGAGACAAGACAACACAATTGTTCGAAAATGTATCAAAACAAATATTTTGCACCCTAAATTAAATTCCATCTATTGATGTCATTAATGACAGCACAGCTTTTCAAATTCAATAGTCTCCGTAATTGACATTTCTCTTCGAATGAGGGTAGTAGTAATTAAAGTACTTGCACGCTGTCACTCTTAGCTGGCAATTTATTTGACGTGACCACCCCGAGTCCCTTTGTAGAGTACTTCATGCTAGTCATAGACGTGACTAGGGAAAACCAATCGTGGATACAATGCATTGTCCATTTTGATAGAATACTCTTTGTACACTTTTCGGAACTTCGAGGGTAATGTGGTTTACGAATAAATTGAATTTCTTTTTTTTTTTTGTATCGATACAGCGGTATCATTTGCACATAGATAGCCGCATCAGTTATTCTTTAAATAATAATCATTTCCGATATTCCGAAATTAATAATAATGAACATTCGTGAAAATAAATATCAGCTTATAATGAGTCTTTGAAAATCTAACTCACGCGTTTTACATCTTAGACACAATTAAACAGACTAGAAATTTAAATGAAAGTGAGTTCAAGCACAAATTTTTAATTTTTTAAATTAACAATAAGTAGACGACCACAGCAAGATTCGTTAAACGTCACGTTGCTATCATCAGATTATACATCAAAAACAATATAATATCAATAAATAATAACAATTATTCATAAAGTAATTGTTAACATGACTCTCATACATTTTCATTCAAGTGCAGAAAGAAGCACGCACGCTACTGGTAGCACTTCAAACTCTCCATACAATCCAATAAATCGCCTTATCTAAATGAAGCTCATAAAAGGGCTCCCAGTCGATAGCTTTTAAATTACTTTATTAGGAAGCTTTCATACTAATTAAAAGCGTTTAAACGTTTAATCTGTTTAGATTATTTGGTCCAAAAATAGTACTTCGCTGTAACTTAACGTAGTAAATTACGGGGCAGTGTTCGGATTCGGAACAATGAAATCACGGTAACACGAAATCAGAAATACCGTGAACAAAAAAAAGAACAACGTGCTCTTTGAAGGGGAATGCGTTTCGTTATGTTCCCTACATACAAAGGACTAACCATTCGAAGAACGGAGAAAATAGTGATGTCCAAAGATATTTATAAATTATTTGAAACACGCTTGTTTAAGAATTATCGATTTTACTTTTTAATTACAACGTTAAAAAAGATATTATTATTTCAAGAATTCGAAAGTAATCGTAAAATAAAAATATTCTTTATGATATATTGCATCGTTGTAGGTACCGCTTTCTTGCAACATCAAAGGTTCTATAGTTTATTCGAGGGACAACAAAACAGTAATAAAATTCATATATTCTGCAATAAAAATATATCATAAAATTTAAGACGTGTTGACATTAGTTCTACGCCGTTTTCATTATAACTGACATGCATTATTAATGTTGGTATCATAAATAACTATGGAGAAATGGGTATTTTCATCGCTGTAATAATAATTTAATTAAGATTAAGAACTTTTTATGCGTATTGTAGTAAAGCATTCGCTTCACAGATTACTACGAGATAGACTGGCTGGTGGTATTGTGGAGTACCTACGCCTACACCATGTCTCTGACGAACTATCCGTCATTATATTGCTGTTATATTCTTTATACTTCTTTTCATAGAGATGTTTCTGTATAAGTTTAAATAAAGTTATATATGTATGTATATAAATAAAACACGTATGTATATGTATATGAATATAGTTAATTATAATATGTAATAGTAGTATGCCTACTATATTTGTTTTAACGCCATTCGATTTTGTATATGCACACTGCCATCGAAAATAATAATATGTCTCCAAACGTCTCCCGGTTGCCGGGAAAAGATCGCTGTTTAGCGATAAGGAAGCCGAATATACATTTAATTTTAAGTGTGTGTATACCTTTATATTGAAATGGGCAACAAAGTGTTAATCTACTACAGATCTCTACAAATCAAATTTCCAGAGGTGGTGGAGCATTCAATTGCTATCAAAAGGAAGCTTACCACCACCATCAAGGAGAAAATCTGCTGACAAAACAAATGGTGTTCCGGCAGCAAAGTCCTTGATAATGTCCGTGTAACGTAATAACAGACGTGATAACGTAGACTGTGACTTCAATACTATACTGTCTCATAGCCTCCATAAATAGTGTGGATCTAATAACAATAGCCTCATCAGTCACCGCTATATCAATCAATGTGAATCCTAGCCATTTGCATTCATTGCATGTTTCTCCTATGTTTATTGAACTGTGATATTGTTTCGTATATTAACTTTGTAAGCTATGACTCATCGTGTACAAATAAATACGAAAACTGCCATCTTAGCCGTATGAGTACCTATTTGACATTGCGCTGGTAAAGTGATCCAGATCTGTATTGCATTAGGTACATGGGGCATTTATATTTTCGTTCAAAGAGCGGACGATCTTTTTGCGCTATAACTCGTGTATCGTAAGTATTTAGAAATGTATATACATGTGACGTAGCTATAGCTCTTTTTTTAGATTCTTTGCAATACGAGTATGTCGATAACTCAAAATATTTGAGTAGGTAGAAATGTCTAGTTGACGATACGACATGTGACACAACGCTAGGACAATTTTTCTACTATCTGGGGAATATCTTCCAAACTAGTCCTATAATGTTAGAGGTACCTAAATAAACACAGCAAATAAACAACATCTAATGGAGCCGCAGCGTATTTCCGTCCAAGTTCAATTATTTCTTGAAGATAACACTGGCTCCAACGTTTGCCCAGCCAATTAACTTTGACTGTACTAAAGTTTCAAGTTACCACACTAATACTAATGGAAATAAAATTACCAACTGGCTTGATAGAAGCAATTTCATGAATATGCGTTCATAAACAATTATTATTACGTAACTACAATAGATGCAATAATTTTTTTATTCTTCTTCCCATTGGACGGTTTAAAACAATCGAGCTTTTTATTTTTAAAATACATTCCGTATATAATAATGGTCGAAGAAAAATTCTTTAATTACATAACATCCCACGACTTTGCCGTAGCTTTCATCTTCTTCATGAGTTATATCTTGATTGCAATTTTTACAGCTTTTTGGTGCCGTGTACATTTTGAAGAGTTTCTTGTAACCATTTTATGAGTAATAAATCGATGTCGGCAGCTTATTATCGACACTAATTTCGTACTGCACGCCTTATAAGTGCATGATTAATCGACGGATATCGAAATGTGCGGTGTTCATCGGCAATCGATTATTATTTTTGCCACCATCTCTGGCTTCGAGGTGCTTCGTAATGATATTTCTTATGGGAAGCGTCAATTTTTATGACGACCGTTTAATTATGATGGGTGTGAATGTAGGATGTAATGTAGGACCATCAAAAATAACTGGCAAGAAACACGCACTTTTCGTACGAATAAGGATTGTAAAACATTGATCAAAACAATGTATGACAAACCGAAATACTGATATGATAGTATGAGAATACCAACAATATCTACTTTCATTTTTATATATACCTATCGTAGTCCTCTAATATAGCACAGGTATGATTAATGAGGTAGGCGTAAATCTTCCTCATTAATGATATCTATTTTTATTTTTATATATTTTCTTATCTGTTAAATCATGTTTATATACCTATCGTATTCTCATAGCAAAGGTATATAGGCCTCATTAGTAATTAAATGCAAAATCAACCAGTATTTATTATAGGCCTTGCTGTTGCTTACGTCCTGATTATCTGTAACGTATGTAACTAGGGAAGTCTTCAACTTCTAAAAAAATTACTGACATACATTTTTATACATTTTTCTTACATTTTATACATTTTTATCTAAATTGACCTTTGAAATAATGAATCGGTTCATAAAATGTCAAAAGTCATTTTATGTACTGAACTGATTTTATCAATTGTTTTATCAATTGACTTTGGATGAATAGAACCTGTAAATAGGAGGAACTCTGTAGGTTCAACCTAAGTGGCTTATTCGATGTACAAAAGTGAACTATTTGCAAAATAATCATTAAACAGTCATCATAAGGTACAATAAGTACTTGATAATAAGTTACACCAAGGCTTCACATCTTTTAAGCATCTAAATATGTTACATTTTATAAAATAGTTGGTAGGTACATACTGCGATTGCGTTCTCCCTTTTTGTTTGTTTGCACTATAATCAAAAGAAATATGTACCTACTATGTATAGAATATAATATGTAATGCACAGAAATAAGAAGAGCAATAAATAAGACTGACGGACGAGTGATGGCAAAATTATGTGTTTTTTTTAAAAGAAAAGCCATTATTTAACCTCAACAACCGCGTCCGCACTACAAGTCGCGGCGTTATTTAACGCTGAATGAAAATAAGTTTCTTTTACTTAATATAATAAGCTATGATTGTTATTAGTCTGCGGCAAAGCAATAACAGGGTAAATTGCGATGGCAATTCTTGCTGATATATTCGATTTATGACACGTAATTACAGCGTTTTGTATTGGCAGGTATGTAGGTAGGTCATTACTTGCCTAATAAGGCAGGCTGTCAGTGTAGAGGTTCTGATCTGAACGCATAATGTTGTTAGCATTAAACTTAGTACTTAAGTGCCGCTTGTAACTGGTCACTTGAAAATCATTCTTGAATAAATCACTTGTAAATTCTAACTTTGGCACAGAATAAATAATAGTTCAAGTACTTAGGTAGTTATAAACAAACTTGGATTCTTTCAGGTGAAGCAATAAAATCTCAAGATAGAATGAGGTCATCAAAATAACTGCATTTATTTTTTAAACACTTTAAGGCCTTAATAAGTGACTGGATATCCATTTAACGATCAACGTACTCTGTAGTACGTAATAGTAATAAGCACCTGTAGAAAGATAAAACAAAATTTAATTTCGCCATAGACAAAACAATCATAATGATAAATTAAAACAGATCAATAACTATTGGGTCACAGTCAAGTCACAGTAGCCAAAGGTGAAAGAGAAATTCTCATCTATAGAATGCAGATCGAAAAGCCCTACAAACGCAAGATGGTGACAACACGGCGTCAAGAGAAAGAAAATAGCACAAATGCACTTGGACTGGTCTGGTGTCACCCACGCGAATTCCGCGCAGGTTACGTAGATACTGGTATGCTAATCTATGGCGCAGGCTGAGCTGAGAAGCCAAGATACATCTGCACATCTGGGACCTACCATGGCACATAGTTTGAAACAGTCATACTACGATGTAGAGATAATACTGTTCACACTGTCAGAAGACGTATGCCTTCAGGTACGCCCCGCAAAAATCTGGTTTGCCATAATTTTACGTGGCACTGCGCCTGTTACCCTAAGGCTTATTAAATGTTGAAATGTACATGCTCACTGTGTTTTACTTTCCACTTTCTACTGAAACTTTTTTAACCGAAAAATACAGACGAAGCAATGGCATCACCCCAGACTGGCTGGCAGACCTAGGATGACATTACATCCTATAGCCACAGAATAAATAATAGTACAAGTAGGTACTATAACTACGGTACGGTAACTACCTCTGATATATTTGCATCTTCCTCCATCCTGTGTAGTCAGACTAAAATAGGAATATTTAGGTCTAGTAGTAGGCCCCTTGATCTAATCAGAGACAGTTCAATTAAATTTACCATGATAAAACGAGTCTTGGAAAACGCCAGCGGGTGTCGTCAGTCAAGACCATTTTCTTAAGCTATCTAAAGTAGAAATCGGTTCTTTGCATGTGACGCGATATTATTTACATAGTTGCCTATCACAGAAACCTCTGACGTACCTGCATTGAGAAATCTATTAAGATTTGTATAGTGATTGATTTACACACACCGATAACACACGCGAAAATTTACTACGTATTGTGTTGATCTTTGACACGTATCTTTACATGTCTGTATGTTTTATTTTTATTACAAATACGTACATCAAATTACAGTGCGTGTTATGGTCCAATTTATTAATTTATGACAATGATGCATAAAATTCTGGCAATGTAGAGTTTTGTAGAGTACTACCAAAAAAGTAAAACCTCTCCTAAAACTCTACTTGAGTTCTAAAATTTTTAGGTACTTGTAACAGAAAAGAGTCATGAAATTAGGACCTTATTTATATACAGTTCACACAATAAAAAGTTAAAAGCTTTTATTTTGCTTCACGTGTATGTACTTATATGTCCTGAAATTTTGCAATCAATATTTCACCGACTTCCACTGAAGCTATTGGCACAGATTATATAATAGTTACTACGTAACTATTGGGCTTAACTTTGGAACACACGTGTTTGGTTGTTGTGACAATGCACGATAAAAAGTTGTTTTTATTTAATTTCATTTTATTTATTCTCATTTTATTATATTCATATTTTTTGTCCAGTGAAATTACAGGGCATGTGAGACTCAACATCTTTATGTCTCAAGGTAACAGGCGCAGTGCAGTGATATGCAAAGTTTTATACTGCCAGAATTTTGCATGCCGCTGTATTTGTCATAGGTAGACGTCATCGCTTACCATCAGGCGAGCGTCATCCTTGTCATGTTACCTTTTACCATAAAAAAAACTATCTTCCATTAGCAAACGTCTAGCTTGTTCTGTTACCTAATATGATTATAAAGAAGAAAAAACATCATCAACATCAATTTAACCTACACGCATATAACTTTATGATACTACATTTTTGCAACTGCCTACCAAATATTATTACTTAATCACCCTTCCTTACGGACCCAAAGCAGAAAAAATACAATAATACTTTCAACCCAAAGTTCTAGTGGATCAATATTACCATCGGAAGAGACGAGTCGTGAATCCAATATTTAAATTAAGTTGCAACTTGGTGTGCAAGTTAATTGACATTTAATATATATGCACATACAAATATCCTTTATTTAGGTAGAGCGGTCGTTGACCTGCTGAATCAGAGCCGTTTTAGGGCAAACATCCGAACTTTCGTGATTTATAAATAGGCTTTGATTAGCCTGTCTTATATCTATTTACTCTCCCTAACGAGTTTAACTTTATATGTACTTCTTGTACCTATATATAGCTTTCCTACTTATACGTTATTATACCTATAATAATACTAGTATGTTGTACATAATTGAAAAGTACATAATTGTAATAAAAAGTATCTTACTTATATGTCAATACAGGTTGTAATAAGAAATAAATGTATGAAGACGACTTTATCTAACTAAAACTTGAAAATTTCTCATATAATATATTTAATACTAGCAAAATACACTCATCGTCTGAAACTCCAAAAATGAAACAAGAATAATCTGCCTATAGAATTATCTAAGACCTTTACAAATTGGAATATAAGTGTAAGTATTATCTAGGGCCCTTCCTAAGTTGAAAGAAAGTACATGAACCACGTTCTAACTGTCTAACTCAAGTTTATCGACAGGAAGTCGTAATGACGTCTGAGATAAATAGATCAAGCGCAGCCTCCGACGGCATTCTCATTATATAGGTACTATGTAGATAACTTACTCTAGAAACTAGATCTTGTTCGTCGTCTAGAATTAGATCGTGCTGTACCTACCACAGACCTAAGATTTCACTACATTTAAAGGTACGGCCACACCGCGTCCTGCGATCTGCAGGCGCGATCTCAGTACTTTTCAATTGTTTTCTCATTGCGTTTGGTGTAAACCAGTCGGTACAAATACTACTGCGCTATCTGATCGCCGCCTAGATCGCGCACGCAGGACGCTGCGATGTGTCCGTACTTTAATAGTGAAATGCTAGGTATGTGGTACCTACGAGTACATACTTAGAGAAATGGAATACTCTGCCTGAGTCTGTGTTAAGTACAATATGGGGGTCTTCAAATCGCGAGTGAATAGGTATCTTCTGGGTAAGCACGCTCCATCATCGATCGCATTATCACTTAACATCAGGTGATATAGTGATCAAGTGCTACCCAGTACTGTATAAAAAAAATAATAATAAAAAAATTAAAAAGGACCTTTACTAACTTTCGATCAAGATATGTAAATCCATACATTGAAAATGTGATTGGTTTCAAGTTACAAATCACAAAAATTAGAAATAAAATTAAAATACGGGACTTATCGCGCTAATACTTTAATTTTAATAGCCTTGACGTTTTGACCAAGTTGCATTTATCGTGTTCACAAGAAGACTGGAGGTTGTGGGTATCAACACTGCTATTCTCGTGACCACGACCAATGCAACTTGGTCAAAACATCGAGGTAAATAAAACGAGATAAGTCCCGTATTTTATTTTAATATTTATAACTATGTGTTCAAATCGCGATTTGAAGTTTACAAAAGAAGTAAAATGGTTTAACTTCTTCGGTTTCCCTTACTTGTAATGAAATAAACTTTCATTTCGTATTTATTTTCAAAAGATTGCTTAAATATTAATAAAGTTATCGATTTTTATAACCGATCCGCTTTCATCGCAGCTCAGTGTATGTTGGTTTATTGATTTGAAATAAAACTAGATCAAGGTAAATACAAATACAATTTTTTTTGCAACGAGTCAAAATACCTAAATAAACAAATTTTTGATTTGTTACAAATAACATTAGTTATAATTGTCACAGTTAACATTAGTTTTTGTGTAATTAATAATCGAAGCTAGTAGTAAACATTCCTGTAACTGAAACATTTCCTGAACTGAATGCGTCAGCATCAAAAACATTATGTAGAGACTTGTTTTTGTGATCTCATCCTCAATTCCAGTGAACGATAATCTTCCTTCTAAGAATTATTCGAGAATCATCATCAACGTTTATAAATATCAACAAATAGCTTGTTTGAAATGCTCTGTTGAGTAGTAGGTTTTGTAGGACAAATAAGGCGCTGTCTTGTGGTAAGCAATGCTTGCGATAATGCGGCAGGCAAAATTACGCACTGCCACACTTTTGCAGCCGATTTGTAAAATAGTGGTCAAGCGCTAAACTAAAAACAGTATTCTGTGCTAGAGCACTCGGCCCTTCAGATTTTAAAATTAATAAATTATTTCACAAATTAATAACTAACAAAGCAACGACAACGCCTCAGGTGGATTAGCATTAAGTTGTATTTCACATAAAAATAAAATGTATACCTACCCAATATTTGAATTCTAACCAAGCGCTAGTCGCAACAAGGTACCTACATAAAAATTTTAGTACATTTTAAATACAAAAAAACTCGGTATTCTGGCTAAGGTGAGACAGTACTTTACACCGGGACAGCTGCTCAACTTGTATCAAGCACAGGTCCCATCGTGTATGGAGGTGACTGTTGTCACCTCTGGGATGGGTCAGCCAAATATCAGCTGGAGGCGTTAGAAATAATTGAGAGTAGAGCTAAGAGACTTAAAAACGACTACAGGAACTGTAGGAAAAAGGCTCCAGACCCTAGAGCATCGCCGCAAAGACGTTGGTTTATCGGTTTGCCATATAAAAAAATAATGAAGTTGAGTAGAGCAACTCTATTTCTCGTGAAAGTTTTTTGGTTTCAATGGCAAAATGTCCCGTGAACTTAGAGGGCATGTAAGCTACGACTAAAAAACATGTGAGACTTAAAACCTTTTTTTCAATGTAACATGTGCAGCACAGTGATGCAGATGTGCAAAATTATCTTTCCTGAAAATTTCAAATGCTCCTCTATCTGTTAAAGGAAGACGTCATCGCTTACTATCAGGCGAATTTCGTGATAGTTCTGTTACCTTATATTATTTAAAAATATTTTTTGTCCCTAGGTTCTATCTGGCACTAAGAAGTCTTTTGCCAAGTTGTGTACTCGATACTTAATTTAATATCTAGTTTCCGTTCCCCTATGTTTTTGCCACAGATAAAACATCAGTAACCGAGTTTAATTTAACTGATTACCTTAATCTAACGGTCTATATTTCACGTGGTCATTACAACGCACGATAAATTATATGGCACGCCATTCAGACGGTAAAAGCATAAAGCTTACAATGATGCTTTTGTCACGCATGAAGAGGTATCATGGCAATGAAAAGGTGTAAACTGTATCTATCCGTTTTACTGCACTTACATAGATTAGGTCCACAGTGACAAAGTTAACTGTTCAGCTAGATAGGAGTCGGAACTAAATATCTGCCGTTCAATTTTCGAAGTCTATTTAGGAAAAGATCGACACTAGCGACGCTATTAACTGAAGTGATAATATGGCGTGTCGATTGTCGGACTGATTATTAATGACTTCGAATAAACGAAGAATTCTGAATAGTCAATCGTAGACCAATATTGGTTTCAAAGAAATCATTCGATTCCAGACCGTCAATAAAATTAATTTATTGTTTGTGATGTCGATCTCAGAATTCTTGGACTGACAAAAAGTAATGGAGGCACGAGAATATACAATAATTTTACATAGTATGTATAAGGATCTATTTCTATCTATCTAGTCTATTTACCTAAATATTTATATTTGTTCATACTAGGAATATTATCATACTTCCTACTCATATTATAAAGGCGAAATATTGTGTGTATTTTTGTTACTTCGTCATGCTAAATCTACTCAACCATTTGAGCTGAAATTTAGTATGTAGATAGCCTAGCCTAGACCCTGGAATAACATATCCCACCCATCCCAAAGTACCCTCCCGATATTTCCACGGAAACGATGTCTACGCGGGTAAAACCACAGGGCACAGCAAGTTTGGAATAACTCTACCTATATAAGCTAGCGTATAATGATCACCTGTTGTTAGGTAGCGAAAGAGACGATGTTGACTAATGGTAACACTCTAGTCCTACAATAAGAACAGGCTCTTAAGGACAGTTCCGGAAGACATTATTACAAGGATTTGATGCTTAGCGAAAAATTTTCATCGCCGCTTATCGACATCTGTAATAAGTAACTGAGGTTTCGCTGGTGTATCGCCTACTCTTTATTTGAAGGAATTCAGATTGAACTATGTATGATGGTAAAAAGTTGGTAGAGAGCTTATTCCAAAACTTACAACTTACAAGTAGGAAGCTGCGTGGAAAAAAATCCTGATTGTATTTCTTCTTGTATTCTTCTAGACAGTGGATACCACCATGCAACAAGATGATAGACACTAGACTCTAGTGTCTATCATCTATCACTATCTAATGTCCGCCTGGCCAGCTACCACCCTCTGCCTCCACCACAATTCTAACTCTCTTTCTCTAAGGTCATCAGAAAACTTAACCCTGAACTTTCCCGCACATGGTTCCAGTTTTTATGATAAGGCTTTTACTGTCCAGGCTGTTAGGCTCTGGAACTCTCTTCCCGAACCTGTGAAATCTTCACAATCCCTTCATATTTTCAAGAGTCGTTTAAAAGCTTATCTTTCATTATAAATAGTGTTAAGCTGCTTCTGTCTGTTCTGTCAATCTGTTTAAAATTTATAGAATGCGTGTTTAGGAATTTATGTAAGTAATCTGTGTTTATTGTTGTAGGTAAGTAGGTATGATTATGTTAGTTTAGGTATAATATGTTATTGTTATTCTTTTCATTTTAATTTAAATTAGGCGCACCCTGCATTAGGCTAATATTTCGATCCTATCCATACAAAGGTTTGTCTGGAAGAGATCGCTGTTAGCGATAAGACCGCCCATTGCTACACGTTAAATTTAAGCTGTAAAAGTTATATGTGTCTGTATCTTTGGTGTCGCAATAAAGAGTTCATCTATCTATCTATCTATCACCCTCAAGTTAGAAACTCTGTCGCCAAACATCTAATGTGTTCCGGCAGCTATCCTTGAGAGCCAGTCCCCATTCTAGGCCTAGCGTGCTACCATCCTCGACCGCATCATCACTTACCAACAGGAGAGATAGTGGTCAAACGCTAGCCTATATGATATTTAAAAATCTTTACATTTTTACAAGGTGCAATCCAAAAAAATCAAAGTAGGTATGTATAATGATGAGGATGATTACGTACAGAAACTTTCTAACCTCTACTGCTATATTATATTATAATCCAATCATACTGTCTTCGCCATGGAGTTTCCCATTCATATCTTCCCTGTACTTACATCATTAAGGGAAGCCTGTAATGATATCAGATACATCATTATTAATAACGAGCTATCGAATAGTAATCTCGAAGCAACTTTGTAATGATTTATTTTGTACAGTATTAAATTGACCAAACATTATATTGACGGGTAGTGCACATAGAGGTTCGAATATCGGACCATATTTGTTGAGAAGTATTTAATAGATATGAGATGTCATTTTGAATAATGGTGGACGGTTAAGAGCAAAAAACATAATAATAAATTTGCTAAATCAAGTCTAACTATTGATTAATGTTTATGTTTTAGAACTACAGCGCAAGGTAGTTTTTAGAGGGCGTTTAATCTGAGACCCTAGAATTGGTTTCGATGACGTCACAGTGATTTAGTGGAATGAGACCAAAATCGGTATTCTCTTTTAACATGGTTGATTTTGTTTCACTTCCCACCAAGCCAAAATGGTACGTTAAATAAAGGCGCTTGCTAACGAGCTTTAGACTTTAAGAAGCTACTTAAGAGAAGTCGAGTAATGTAGACATGAATATTACAGTTAAGAAATACCCACAATTTGCTTATCCTCAGACAATGAACAGATCAGATCTGCTTTTGTTTCAATAATATGAATCTGTTATCTTTTCCCCAAAAATTAAAAAAAGAAAGAAGTTACAGTTACCAAAAAGATTAACTTGCATCTTTGCAAATATTTTTCGCACCACAATGTCAAGTAACAGCACACACGAGCAGCAAAATAAGATAACTGAACCAGAGATTAATGGTGGTTACGGTACATACAGCTAACAAGTAATCCCGCTTCGTTTATACGGGTGATCAATTATAGAGGTCCGACCCCGATGAAGGCGAGGAAAAAGCTGACACCCATTAGATACACAGTTACGTAAAACAAATAAAGAAGTATACAGGATGTAGGCTATGCATGGAGTAAAACTTAATACTTTTTAATAGGTACTCGCCTTCTCGCCTCTCCTGAAGTATTTTTGGGTTGGGGATGGATATAGTGAAAAGGTATTACTGCTTCTGCTGTATCAGCTTTGGGGGGCTATTACTGCTCGCGTCCGTAGGATTTAGCCCTCGATGTCCTACACGTGTTCCCTGGGTGGCGCCAAAAGAGCAGTACGTTTCAGGTGGTAGGCTTAGGCCGCGGCGTGTTACTACCCACCAGACAAAGCCATGCCGCCAAGCGGTCGCTTTACGGTATGAATGTTTGGTGAAGCCATTATGGGGAACGGGTCGGAAACAGTTGCGTTGATTACTATAGCTGGTCGTGATACATTGAAGGTCAATTTACCTGGCAGCCAATCTTGGAGAGCAGCGGGATCCGAGGCACGGTTCTCCGCTGGCCGACCGCAGATAGTTGGGGGCCCAAGTAGTGAGCCAGCCACTCATGAAAGGCTGCCCCTCCATCTCGCGAAAAATCCCGGAGGTGCGCCATCGTGCCGGTTGGCGACCGGACAAGAGGACCCGATGGACACCTCTGGGGGGGCTCGGGCGTCCCCGCGGTCTCCAGGATTGGTTCCCAATAGGTGAAAAGACCTAATATGTATCACGGGTTGGTAATTAGCGCGTCGTTTCCACTTCCGTTTCCCTTACCTAACTTCACTCCCCACAAAATGAAAGGCAGAAACAGAATAGAGGTTAAACAGCGGAAGCACGTCCTCTCCCTTCAAGTGCACCTCTCAAACATTCGAGGCTTGCACTCCAATATCCTCTCGGTCCACCACCATCTTGAGACCGGAAAACCGCATATTCTGTTCCTCACGGAGACGCAGATCAAATGTCCCGCCGACGCGGCGTACCTTGCCTACCCAGGCTATGTTCTAGAACATAAGTTTAGGCCGAGGGCGGGAGTTTGTATGTATGCCCGCGATGACATTTGCTATCGGCGTCTCCGCAACCTTGAAGACCCTCAACTTTCCGTCATGTGGATTTTGGTGGACACTGGCATGGAGAAAATTCTTTATGCTAGTGTCTACCGTTCGCACAGCGGAGATGAAGAGACAAACAGGCTCACAAACCACCTCAGTGAGGCGGCTGATGTAGCCCAACAGAGGTATCCTTCTGCTCAATTAGTGCTTCTGGGGGATTTCAACGCCATCATCAAGACTGGCTGTACCCATACCAGAGCACAGACCACGCTGGTCGAGAGATGCGAAAGCTTGCTTTAACGCTAGACCTCACTCAGTTGGTCCAGGGAGCAACAAGGATACCGGACGTTGATCGCCATACAGCCAATTGCTTGGACCTTCTGGTGACAACAGAACCAGACAGCTACTCGGTGTCGGTTTCATCACCCTTATGTAGCTCCAACCACTGTCTGGTGAAGTCTGTCTCCGTCTACTCCCCGCCCGATCCCAGCCAAAAAGGCACCCGGCGGATGTGGCGATACATGTCAGCAGATTGGGATGAGATGCGTTGTTTTTTCGCGTCTTATCCTTGGCGGCAGGTATGTTTTTCTTCGAGCGATCCCTCAGCTTGCGCGGATGCTGTGACAGAAGTGTTACGTCAGGGTATGGAATATTTCATACCATTCTCTGACGTCCCGATGTCAAGCAAAGCTCGTCCATGGTTTAATGCCAAATGTAGAGATGCAGAAGCATCAAAACATGAAGCTTACTTAGCCTGGGCTGATGCTCGAACCCGCAAGACTAGAGATGTACGCGAAAAGAAGAAAGCCTTTAACTTAGCCGCCAAGTCTTGCAAAAAGGCTCTCAAGAAGGCTCGCTTTGATCACATACGCCGAACAGGGAACAAACTTGCTTCTTACCCCTCTGGTAGCAAAGCGTTCTGGTCCCTGGCGAAGTCGATCGAAGAGAACTTCTGCCATCCCTCACTGCCTCCACTGCTGAAACCCGACGGGTCACTAGCGCACACTGCTGAAGAGAAAGCAAATTTATTTGCTACTCTGTTTGCGGAGTCTTCACGTTTAGATGCTGGCAATGCTGTACCTTCTAGTCTGCCGACTTGCGGGACGTTAATGTCGGAAATCCGCATCCGTCAGACTGAAGTACGCAAAGCGTTGCGTAATCTAGACGTGAACAAAGCTAGTGGTCCAGACGGTATACCAGCTGTAGTCTTGAGGACGTGTGCGCCTGAGTTGGCTCCTATTTTGACACGCCTCTTTCGCTTGTCTATGACGACTGGTAAAGTGCCTAGGTCCTGGAAGCAAGCAAACGTGCAACCTGTGCCCAAAAAGGGTAGTCGCGCAGACCCTGCCAATTACAGGCCTATCTCAGTCACTTCCATACTCTGTAAGACTATGGAACGTGTACTGAACCACAGGCTCCTGGCATACCTAGAAGTGAACGATCTCCTCAGTGACCGACAATACGGGTTTCGCCGAAACCGTTCTACTGGGGATCTTCTAGCGTATGCCACTCACATCTGGAGCGAGGCCATCGAGAACCACGGCGAGGCGCTGGCCGTCTCTTTTGACATCTCGAAGGCTTTCGACAGGGTCTGGCACGATAGCCTTATTAGCAAGCTTCCTTCATTCGGCCTTCCCACTGGTTTATGTATTTGGATAGCAGATTTCTTGAGGGATCGGTCGATTCGAGTAGTCATCGATGGCTGTTCTTCCGACCAATTGGCCATAAATGCCGGAGTCCCTCAAGGATCAGTACTCTCTGCAACACTTTTTCTGCTGCATATTAATGACCTGCTGAAACCCGGTATCTTTGGGTACGCAGATGACAGCACTGTTGTAGAGAGCTATGCATCCAACGCACGAACCAGTGCATTACAAATCCAGTCTCATAGAGAAGCGATGGTCGAGCGCTTGAACTATTCTTTGAAGGCAGTCTCCGATTGGGGCGATGCCAATCTGGTCAAGTTCAATGCTGCTAAAACCCAGGCGTGTCTCTTCTCCGCTAAACGGAGCCCATTTCTACTGGCTCCTACTGTCCGGGATGTGTCCGTTCCGATAAGTAACAATCTCGAGCTTCTTGGCATCTCTTTGACACCAACTCTCAATTTCGGCTCTTATATTGAGTCTAGAGCCCAGCTAGCCTCAAAAAAGCTTGGCATTTTGGCTAAGGTGAGACGGTACTTCACACCGGGACAGTTGCTTAATCTTTACCAAGCACAAGTCCGGTCGTGTATGGAGTAATGTTCTCACCTTTGGGATGGCTCTGCCAAATACCAGCTGGAGACACTGGAAGCTATTGAGAGGAGAGCAAAGAAACTCATAAGCGACGACCTACTAGTAAGCAAGAGACTCCAGAGTCTCGCGCATCGCCGCAAAGTCGCTTGCTTATCGGTTTTCTATCGAATACATTTCGGAGAGTGTGCAATGGAACTGCATGATTTGATTCCACCATCCCCATTTTATAATCGGACATCCAGAGACACTAAAAGGCGCCACCGATTTATGGTGGTTCATCATGCGAACCGCCAAAGAATGGAATACTCTGCCTGAGTCTGTGTTTCCAGTTAAGTACAATATGGGGGTCTTCAAATCGCGAGTGAATAGGTATCTTCTGGGTAAGCACGCTCCATCATCGATCGCATCATCACTTAACATCAGGTGAGATAGTGATCAAGTGCTAACCAGTTCGGAATAAAAAAAAAAAAAAAAGCTCTAAACTAGCAGGTAATGTTGAAGGCTAACGATTTTATAGGCAACTATAAAAAAGCGAAGGGTGACATAGTATTTTCTTTAATTGCAGATAGGCAAGCATTTGACCACTATCTCACCTGATGGAAAGTGACGATGTTTTCGAGCGAGTAGCATGCATGCCAAGAAGATACCGGTTCACTCTTGACTTAAAAAGCCCCAAGTTATAGCTATTCGGAAACAAGTCAGCCGGCAATGTGTTCCATTCTTTTCCGGTTCGAGTTATGAAAGTATTATGGTATGAAACTCGAGGTGGTAGATATTGCTTTTCAATAGTTAAACTACTGAATAAGTAGGCTACAAGTGCAAATAAATATTTTATTTAGTATTCAGCTTATTTTATTGTGTTTCACAGTACTAACCTCCTTATACTGAAAGCAAGCAAAGCAACGTTTGAATACATATTATAACAAATGGAAATAAAGAAAAGCTTTGCCAGTGGAAATATGTCTCTTTAAGCAAGCTGCAAGCGAATGGTTTAAGATTTAATAAGAAGTAATCTTCACCAAACAACATCAACATTCAAAAGAAAAACCAAAACATATGAAATCGAAACCTCACCACAAACAATGGACATTATTAGAAATACCGTCAGACAACATAAATTTAGCAAAACCAAAATTTACCGTCCATGCATCCTGTGAATGCAATCCAATAACATTTCGATTGAAAAAAGTCTGAAATAACCAGTAACTAGTGTGCGAGTAACAGAGCATTCGCTGCATCACTCAATTGATTCTGAGCGAATAATTATGAGCCTAAACTCGAGGGGTTTACTAGTAACCTAAAGAGTTCCACTATCCGCCTCCTATCCGCATCTGAACTAACCGCAGCTTAATATACAAGCTTTTGTTGTATACATTAGATTTCAGCAAACACCAATAAAATTCTTATATTGAAAATAAAGGTAGGTAGAGAAAGAAACTTAAGCTTTTGAAATGGAAACCCCAAACTCAAACAATGGACATAACCATAAGACACAACATCACAGACAGACGATATATAAAATGTACTGTCGGTGCATCCTGTGAATGCGATTCAACAACATTGCGATTATAAAAAGTCAGAAATAACCAGTAACTAGTAACAAGTGTGCGAGTAACGGTGCGATCACCGCATCACTCAATGGGTTCTAAAAACTGGTCGCAGCTCTGCAGTCCACATACTTTTAAAAGGAGATGATTGTGCTTTGCTGATTTGATAGCCCACTGGCGCTAGAGTCAGCATCTATATCAGAATGTGTTATATATATTATTTTAATGTTATCATTCGTTAGTTTCAAGGATAATAATTTATTTTAATGAAGGTGTTAATATATTTTTATTTTTTTTTATTAATTAAATCAAAATCGGTTTTTCCGTTTAGGAGCTACGATGCCACAGACAGACACATACACAGATACACACGTCAAACTTATAACGCGCCTACTTTTTGCTAAAGGGCCTAACATTTTATTTTTTGCGAGGATCCGAAATTTCTAAATATTACGGAAAACAGCATTCATTAAAAATTTAGTCAGTATTGTACACATTTACCACAGGTCTACATCCGGTTGTGATGATTAAATCGTCTATTAGAACCGTTAGCGCCACATAGTCTCAACTAACTGTACATAATAGGTCTAGAGTTATACCATCTCCATTTGTATGGTGCTTGTGTTGATGTTGTCAATTAGCCGTACGAAGTAATTTAATGCATCAATTAAAAATGTAAATTCAATTCTATCAATTAATTCTAATTCGATGCAGTAAGCTACTCTAGGTGCAAATCTGCTCATAGCTTTTTTTACGTATCTTATAGGCGAGCGTTTGATCACTATTTCACCTGTTGGTAAGTGATTATGCGGTTGAAGATGGTAAGCACGCTAGGCCTAGAATGGGGACTGGCTCTCAAGGATAGCTGCCGGAACACATTAGATGTTTGGCGACAGAATTTCTAACTTGAGGGTGGTACCTGGCCAGGCGGACACTAGATAGTGTCCTATCACCATGCGGCGGTTGTTGGGTTCTTAACGATGTTTTTCCTTCACCGGAGGGCCACTGTGAAAAGGGCACATACGTTTTTCGATAGAAAAATCCATTGGTGCACGGCGGGGATTGAACTCGGTACCTCTGGCATCAAAGCCGACCGTTCTCCCACTTACACCACCGGGCTCCAGCATAGTATTTATAGGCGCTTAAGGAGCTATAATGATTTGACATCTGCATCTAAGTCACACAGCAATGTTATCTATTCTATGTTCCTTCTTGCGTATTTGACGAATGGGGGCGGGGGGGGCTAGATGGGAAAAAACAAAAAACATAGAAATACCTCCACAAAAAGTATCCGACCGACACTTTTGCTATAGTGCGTTTTATAGCCAAGTTACAGCTATGCATGTAGAGCGGTTATGTCTATATTAGAAAGAGAATGAGAATGAGAGACGAAAGAGAGAGAAAAACAATTTACTGCTGTAGTTATACATTGGAGCACTAATATTTATTCGATGGTATTACCTTATATAGTTATCCGATCGTATCTTAGATATTCAAGAATAAAAAATTAATAGCAACATTAACTCCTTTGCAGTACACCATTAACGCCATCATTAGAATAACTGCAAAGACAGGACACGCAATGAACGAGTAGACTGACGAGTTGGCTGAGCACTTTAGCTTTATCAACAAGAAGCCTATGAAGGAAACAGTTCACTCGAGAGCTATTTGCCTGGCAAGCGGTGTTTGTAGCGGATCAATGACATAGATCAATGTAGGAGTTAGTACGTGCAGTCGATAAGGTTGCCATATGACTGGAATTTCGGAGGTAGCTCTACGTCCAGAACGAGGTAGAAAATTCAGGAATTTTGAGTCTGTCCAAAATGTTTATTAATAGACACTCGCTATGTACATATAGTTGACGAGGTAATAAAGTTAAATAGTTTGTACATTTATAATTATTGTTTTTTGTATTTCAGGCACCTCTAAATATTTTGGAACATATCTCTATTGTAATCAATATCTTGTATAGTCTATCTATCTATATATTTAATCTTGTAATAAAACATTGTCATGTTATTTATTTTTTAAATTGGTATAATCTAATACTATAAGAATCTTTGTCCTGACATACTGACTGACTGACTGACTCACTGACAGACAACGCACAGCCTAAACCGCTGGTCGTAGAGACTTGAAATTTGTAGGGGATATTTGTCTTAGTACGTAGAGGTGTGCTAAGAAAGGATTTTTCAAAATTCACCCCTTAAGGGGATGAAATGGGGGTTCAAAGATTGTATGGAGAAGCAAGATTAGATAGTCTTTTCTATCCGAAACTTCACACAAGTGCTTCAGGTACAAAAATAAGTAAATACGTGTTTCAGGTTTTTTTGAAATTCCACCCCTAAGAAGGTGAAATGGGGTAACAAAGTGTGAAAATCAATATTTTTTCGGATTGCGCTAAAACTTGGAATGCAGATAATTATGTAATAATTATCTGCATGCCAAGTTTTAGCGCACGTTAGTTACCTTTGAAAAAGGATTTTTCTAATTTCACCCCTGAAAGGGATGAAACGGGGGTTCAAAGTTTCTATGGAGAAACATTATAAGATAGACTTTTCTATTCGAAACTTTACACAAGTGCTTCAAGACATAAATAAGTAAACACGAGTTTTAGGTTTTTTCGAAATTCCACACCTAAGAGGCTGAAATGGGGTAACAAAGTCTGAAAATCAATATTGTTTCGGATGCGCTGAAATTTGGCATACAGGTGGTTATTTAACTGTACGTAAGTATCAGCTAAGAAGGGATTTTCTAAAATTCACCCCTCAAAAGGATGAAACGGGGGTTCAAAGTTTGTATGGAGAAACATTATTAGATAGTTATTTCTATTCGAAACTTCACACAAGTGCTTCAGGACATAAATAAGTAAACACGTGTTTTAGGTTTTTTCCAAATTCCAACCCTAAGAGGGTGAAATGGGGTAACAAAGTCTGAAAATCAATACTGTTTCGGGTTGCGCTGAAATTTGGCATACAGGTGGATATTATGATGTAAGTATCAGCTAAGAAAGTATTTTCTAAAATTCACCCCTTAAAAGGATGAAACGGGGGTTCAAAGTTTGTATGGAGAAACAAGACTAGACAGTATTTTCTATTCGAAACTTCACATAAGTGCTCAAGTAAAAAAATAAGTAAACACGTGTTTTAGGTTTTTTTAATTCCACCCCGACAAGGGTGAAATGGAGTAACAAAGTGTGAAAATCAATATTGTTTCAGATTGCGCTGAAATTTGGCATGCAGATAGTAATTATGACGTTAGTATCCTCTGAGAAAGGATTTTGCAAAATTCACCCCTGAAGGGGATGAAACGGGGGTTCAAAGTTTGTATGGAGAAACAAGATAGTATTTTCTATTTGAAACTTAACACAAGTACTTATGTAGGTAAATACGTGTTTCAGGCTCTTTCGAAATTCCACCCCTAAAACAGTGAAGTGATGTAACAAAGTCTGAAATCAATATTGTTTCGGATTGCGCTGAAATTTTTCATGCAGATAGGTATTTTGACTTAGGTATCCGCTAAGAAAGAATTTTTCAAAATTTACTCTTCAAGGGGATGAAGCGAGGGTTCAAAGTTTGGATAGTCATTTTATTCGTCATTTCACATAAGAACTTTTGTAAATAAATAAGTAAATACGAGTTTCAGACTTTTTTAAAAGGCCCTTCTAAGTGGATAAACTGGGGTAACAAGGTCTAAAAATCAATATTGTTTCGGATTGCGCTGAAGAAGCTTTAGAATGCAGATAGTTGTTATGGCGTAGGTATCCGCTCAGAAAGGATTTTCTCAAAATTCCTCTCGGATACCGAACGGGGATTCAAAGTTTGTATGGCGAAACAAGATGAGATAAAGTACGTGTTGTAGGATTTTTCAAAATGGGGTAGGTAACAAAGTCTGAAAATTTGGGTTTTTCGGGTAAAATTAAAAAATTACCCCATAGTCACGCGATAACATGAAAACGGGTGATCTGATTTGGCTAATTCTTATTTGATGTCTTTAATGATAGAATCGTTTTTACAAAAGAAAAGTTTGAAGTAAATAAAAGAAGATTTTAACGCGGGCGAAGCCGCGGGGCACTTCTAGTGATTTAATAATTGTATGTATTATATCTTATTATAAAAACTCACGTTCATTTTAAACTTATAGATTTAAAAACGGGAATTTAACGTGACTTACGCGATGTCGATATAGCGATCGACATATGTTTCGGCCTCATCCGGAGGCCTTCTTCAGGATCTTGAGTGCGGGGCGCTCGCCGACGCGTTCAACCTCGCACTGCGGGCCGCTGCTCGTGTAGCACGGGCGGACGGAGCGGGCGGCGGCGGCGGCGGTGGTGGTGTTGGTGGGGGGTGATGATGCGGTGTACATAGTGGAGGCGCGGGATTAGGTTGGAGGGCTTCGTCTTCATCACTGCTGTTTACTTCAGACGAAACCTCATCCAACCGGCAGACAAAACTCAAGGTGTCCTCCTCACTGTTGCCACTGGTGACGTGCTTTCCATGAAGAACGGTTTTCCACGTATTTGACAGGTACCACCCTCTGTCTCTGTTGAAGTTACGACGACGACTGATCTCAATGGCTTCTCGGATTTTTCGGGGTACAAAGTACTTTTCACGAGCCAAAATCCGTGCCTTGTCAAATCTGATGTAGTGCGTCGTCCCAGATGTGAGAGCGTGCTCTGTAACCGCCGAGCTACCGCTGTCCACGTTCTTCGGATGAGGCCGAAACATATGTCGATCGCTATATCGACATCGCGTAAGTCACGTTAAATTCCCGTTTTTAAATCTATATGTATTATATCGTATTTAAATGGAAACCACAAAGTCTTACTCTTTGTTTAAAAATCTTGCAACAATAGCATTCTACTCAAGTAAATATGATTTATTTTTACTAAACATCTTTTATTAATAAACTGGCCAAGTGCAAGTCGGACTCGCACTCGTAGGGTTCCGTACCACACTACAGTATTTTATAAGATCGAGCAAAAAATAATAATTAATAAACATTTTGTTTCTTATAACGCCATCTAACGTCTAACAAAGGTGTCAGGGATCGACATTTCAATATACCGCCATCTATGGGACGTTTACCTAGCTAAGCGTTCATAGATGGCGTGAAATGCGGAAAAAAACACGTTTCTTGTATGGGGACCCTCTATTATCCTGAACTTTATTCTGTTTTTAGTATTTGTTGTTATAGCGGCAACAGAAATACATCATCTGTGAAAATTTCAACTGTCTAACTATCACGGTTCATGAGATACAGCCTGGTGACAGACGGACAGACGGACAGACAGACAGACAGACAGACGGACAGCGGAGTCTTAGTAATAGGGTCCCGTTTTACCCTTTGGGTACGGAACCCTAAAAACGGCTTTATACACAGCATATCCTTTTTTCATTCTGGAAGTCTTCGTTATTATCCTGTAAAATTTGGGAAGGAAATACTGCCAGTTTTAACAAAAGTTCAGATACAAATTCTCTGACTTTTTTGTTGGTCTAGGAACCTTAAATAGTCGGGTCTAGAGCGGCGCAGTGGCATGCCATAGCAGCACTCCAAGGCGCGGACACAGCAGGTGATCAACTTCATTACAAGACCGTTAAATGACTAGATAAAGGATATAGAAACCTAGAACTTGATCTAGAAACTGGGAAAATTGCTGGCGTCGTAAACTTAGCTCGAAACGACAAGGCTGCTAATTTACATATCTGCGAGACGATACCGACCGAGATACGTAATTTCCAAACGGATATCTAATAATATATAATCTTTAGTGTACCTAGTTTTAGTTATTATGTCGGTATGTAATGAGGTTCACTGAGAACACAAAATGTATGTTTTTCAACATTTGCCTACATTACTGGAAGTTTTACAAACACATAAATGTTTGCCAAACACAATGATACCATTATCCGCCTAAACTTCTGTTTAATATCACCTTAATATCATCTTTTTATTTCAGTAAGAAAAGCACCCAGAATCTCGCCTGATGCTTAGATAGAATTGCTCGACTTCTACTTGTCTTCTCGCGTGACCCTTGGGTGCGCGGAGACCCGATTTCGGGGTATTTACCCCCTGACCAGAGTATCATATGCACTGTAAGTACCTACGTTAATACGCACAGGTGTTGGAGTGGCCATTCCGAGGATGTGATAGTTTGCCCAACGGGCAGGGCGACCCAGGTGCTGGGTCGAGTCTTTTCTTCACTGTTGGGGTATCGCGTGCGGAGGTGAGGGTTTAAGCCCGGGAACTGGAAAGCCGGACGAGACGTCCATTCCAGGTTAGACCCCGTTCGGGGAAGCCCAATGCAAGAAGGAGGTCAGATTATAAGATAAAGTACTTGAATTTGTGGGTTCAAAACTACCGTGCACGAATGAGTTATTCTAACAAAAAATATATGCACATTCACAGTTGCCCTACGGTAAAAGAAATATTATGACGAAACCCATTGCTAAGTAAGCTGGCAGGATAATGTTGTTCATCTATTTTAATAAAGCATGCAATGCGTTATCAGACTGATGATAGACACTGTCTAGTATCCGCCTATCTAGCTACTAAAACCTCAAGTAGGAAAATCTGTCACCAAACATCTAATAGCTGTCACTGTGAGCCAGTTCCTATTCTGAACCGAGCGTGCTACTTACCAACTGGTAAGATAGTAAAGGTACTGACACACCGCAGCGTCCTGCGTGCGCGATCTAGGTAGCGATCAGATCAGCGCAGTAGTATTTGTACCGAGTGGTTCACACCAAACGCGATCAGAATCAATTCAGATCAATTTGATAGTACTGAGATTGCGCCCGTAGATCGCAGGACGCCGCATTGTGTCCGTACCTTAAGGTAGTGGAAAAACGCTAGCTTAGATGATATAACAAATAAATACTAACTGCATCAATACCTTACCGAACCGTAAGCGAGCAGCATTATTATCAGATGATTCTTGATCGACTTCCAAAACGAAGGAGGTTCTCAATTCATCTGTATGTTTTTTCTTATGTATGTTACGTGATTACTCCGTCACTTGTGAACTATGAGAACCGATTCGAATAAATATTCTTTAATCGGTAGGGAACGTTTCCGAGATGGTCCAATTGTAATTTTATCGAGATCTAATTAGTATCTCCAGAGATATGACGATAAACGTATCAAACTTGCTACTGAAATCGATATTTTTTGATATATTGATTATAAGTATACCTACCTACTTATCTATTTATTGTAATATTGACACAAGTGTGGGATTATTTCGGAAAAAGTCATGCGGTTTCTACCTGGTTTACGATGAAATCAGGATTACTTTTATCAGAATCAGTGTTGCTGCTATCAGATAAACTAGATAAACCAACTTTACGTTTACGTCACTGAGTGTTTTATTTGATGTTGAGTATAAAGTATGCGATGCGACTATATTAGTTTTTTATAAATATATTTAAGTTATAAGTTATGTCATATTTATGTTGATTTCCAGCTATCTCTATGAAAAAAACTTTTGCGTCAATTTTAGGTAAACCCTTGAAAAAATAGTTCGTGAAAATGTTAACCCAATGATGCTTTATCTTATTTCCTTTTATATTGATCAACTAGAAGTGGCCCGCGGCTTCGCCCGCGGTAAAAACTTCTTTTATTTACTTAAAACTTTTCTTTTGTAAAAACGATTCTATCATTCATCAAATAAGAATTAGCCAAATCGGTTCCCCCGTTTTCATGTTATCGCGTAACTAAGGCAATTCGGGATTCATATTTATAAAAACCGAAAAACCCAAATTTTTAGACTTTGTTACCTACCCATTTCAAAAAGTCCTACAACACGTACTTTATCTCATCTTAATTCGCCATACAAACTTTGAATCCCCGTTCCCTATCCGGGAGGAATTTTTTGAAAATCCTTTCTGAGCGGTTACCTACGTCATAATAGCTATCTGCATTTTAAATTTCAGCGCAATCCGAAACAATATTGATTTTTTGACTTTGTTACCCCAGTTTATCCTCTTAGGGTGGCATTTTGAAAAAGTCTGAAACTCGTATTTACTTATTTATTTACAGAAGTACTTGTGTAAAATGTTGAATAAAATGACTATCCAAACTTTGAACCCCCGCTTCATCCCCTTGAAGAGTGAATTTTGAAAAATTCTTTCTTAGCGGATACCTAAGTCAAAATAACTATCTGCATGCCAAATTTCAGCGCAATCCGAAACAATATTCATTTCAAACTTTGTTACCCCACTTTACTCTTTTAGGGGTGGAATTTCGAAAGAGCCTGAAACACGTATTTACTTACTTAAGTACTTGTGTTAAGTTTCAAATATAAAAGACTATCTAATCTTGTTTCTCCATACAAACTCTGAACCCCCGTTTCATCCCCTTCAGGGGTAAATTTTGGAAAATACTTTCTCAGAGGGAACTAACTATCTGCATGCCAAATTTCAGCGCAATCTGAAAAAATATTGATTTTCACACTTTGTTACCCCATTTAGTTATCCCATTTGTTACCCTCTTAGTGGTGTAATTAAAAAAAAAACTTATTTTTTTACTGGAGCACTTGTATGAAGTTTCGAATAGAAAATACTATCTTATCTTGTTTCTCCATACAAACTTTGAACCCCCGTTTCATCCCCTTCAGGGGTGAATTTTGGAAAATCCTTTTTCAGAGGGCACTTACGTCGTAATAACTATCTGCATGCCAAATTTCAGCGCAATTCGAAATAATATTGATTTTCACACTTTGTTACCCCATTTCACCATCTTAGGGGTGTAATTAAAAAAAAAACATGAAACACGTATTTACTTATTTTTTTACTGGAGCACTTGTATGAATTTTCGAATAGAAAATACTAATTGCACTACACTACTTTAACTGCACAAATCTCATTCAATCAGATATCATCGTGGTTGAGAAACAATTTACTCACACTCAACGTCGATAAGACCAAATACCTGACCTTCTACATTTGAGGCCCAATACCCAGTGAGTCAATTTCTTTATATAGACATACAACTGCGACGTGTCAACTATCTCCTCACTCTTCATGTAACTGCCCTGCTATCGAAAAAGTAGACTGCATTAAATACCTTGGAATAACAATTGATAGTAAACTGTCTTTTGCTCCACACATTAAAGACCTAACAAATCGAGTACGCAGACTTACAGCGGTTTTCAGGTCAATTCGTGATAGTGCTGATTGGGATGTTATCCAGATGCTGTACTATTCCTTGTGTCAATCTGTATTGACATATTGTATTACAGCCTGGGGAGGCACCAACAAGTCTCATATGATAGCCCTTGAAAGAGCACAAAGAGGATTACTCAAATGTAGTAAGCATCGACCACTGCAAAACCCCACACAAGGAATGCAAAGTGCTCACTGTCCGACAACTGTTTATTCAACACGCTGTTCTTCATCAACACACTTTCGCAAAATATGACCCCAAATTGAAAAAGAGATCTTCTCATAATGTTTGTAACATTCCATCCACAAACACAGCATTTGGCACAAAATTTATACTTTTCCTTGGACCTTTTTTATATAATAGAATCAACAAACTTTCAACCATTCATCCTGATACAAAATTTAATGCAAAGCAAAAAATCTTTAATGTACTAGCCAACATGGATTACACCAGAACAGAAAATTTACTTAAACTAATCGATTAATAGACGATACAAAAGAGTACACTGAATACATTTTAACCACACAAACACGCACACGCGCCCACACACACACACACACACACACACACACACACACACACACACACACACATACACACATACACACACAAGATTAACATACACATAATAGGACATATACTTTAATTAATACATTGTTTCCTACTATATAATAATAATTTTCTTTGTTACTAATTTTATATCTGTTAATTACAATAATAAAATAATGTAACGCATAATAATTGTATAATAATAATAATTGTGAATTAATTTGTATTCAATTTAATAATATTATAGTTACTAATAACTAGTATTATATAAAATCCCATCCAACGTAACAATCTAAGAAAGGCATTCCAAATCCGCTGTCATCAGACGTAAGAGGCCTGGAGCCTATCACACGGGTCTCGAGCCTAGTTTAGATTCCAGGTGAACCATTTACTTTGTTGTAATAAGCCTAAGTTTCCTCAATAAATAATTCTTATTCTTATTCTTATCTAATCTTGTTTCTCCATACAAACTTTGAACCCCCGTTTCATCCTTTTAAGGGGTGAATTTTAGAAAATACTTTCTTAGCTGATACTTACATCATAATATCCACCTGTATGCCAAATTTCAGCGCAACCCGAAACAATATTGATTTTCACACTTTGTTACCCTATTTCACCCTCTTAGGGGTGGATTTTCAAAAAAACCTGAATCACATATTTACTTATTTTTTTACTGAAGCTCTTGTGTGAAGTTTCGGATAGAAAAGACTATCTAATCATGTTTCTCCATACAAACTTTGGACCCTTGTTTCATCCCCTTAAGGGGTAAATTTTGGAAAATCCTTTCTTAGTACACCCTACGTGCTAAGACAAATATACCCTTCAAATCTCAAGTCTCTACGATCAGTGGTTTAGGCTGTGCGTTGTCTGTCAGTCAGTCAGTCAGTCAGTATGTCAGGACAAAGATTCTTATAGTATTAGATGCAGAAACTGCGCAGTAAAGCTAGTGATTTAATAGAACTTGAAACCGTGCTTGAAACGCCTCTGAATTAATAATATAAGTAATTAATTATTATTTCAATTGTTCAGGAAAATTAGTACAAGTAATTATTATTTTATAATACAACTAACAGTAATTATTATTTTATAATACGACTGAGTGTTTATTATTTGTAATTCCATATTCACGAAACAGTTTGAGACGATGACTGTTGTTTAAAATGTCCACTAATATATTAATCATTCCTTGTGTTATTTTATTACTTAGTTCGTTTTCAGTTATGACTAACAATTATTATTGTCTTAAATTAAAGCTGGAAATTTTCCATTTTCTAATTAAAAGAAATAACTTCTTGTTTAATTTGATATAAACTATTGAGTGACTAAATACGTAGCCTATTGTTAAATTTTGTACAAAATGTTTTTTAAAAACTTATGACTGTGTAATTAAAAAAAATCTTATTAAGAAAAGATATTAAATTTTATTTCAAATCAAACATATTCCTTCTATTTAATGAATTTTACTAGCTTATACGTACAGCCATAGAATGGAATTCCTTGCCTGTGTTTCCGATTAGATACAACTTAGGGGTCTTCAAGTCGAGAGTGAATAGGCATCTTTTGGGTAAGCGCGCTACATCATCGACCGCATCATCACTTAACATCAGTCGAGATAATGGTCAAACGCCAAAAAAATTATTTATCTATTTTGCAATATTAATTATTAATTAATATTTTTTGAACAAAAATCAAAGAAATTCCTTATAAAAATGTCCTTATTGAAATTATAGGTATGATCTGATTTACTAAAATTTCGCAGGTAGGAAATTTTAGTAAATGAGATCATATAATTTTGCAAGAACTTACAGACATTTTAGCAGATTAGAGTCATTAGTAAGGCATTTCTTTAATACTAATCATCAATAGCAAATTTAATGAAAACAGCGATAAATACCTACAGCTATTCGATTTTCTTACTCCATGTTTGTAATTCTAATGGCAAGGCCAGGACTACTAACTGGCACAGCTGGGTTCTATTGTAGTTCCTAATTCTGGCACTTTATAAGGCTGTCAATAATAGGGAACAATTTAAAACAATGCTTTGCATAAGTTTGGCTGGCGCCTGTTGAAGGTTAAGCCATAGAGCGAGGGTTGACAACTCCATAATCATATTACAAATAGAGTACCTACGCGCTACGAACAAATAGACAGCAGACTTATTATTATAACCTACGAATATAATAATCTAGCGACTTGATAAATGGACGTGCGGTTAATATGAATTAATTATTATTACAGTGATTGATATTTTATTTTTATATTATGATCGAGTAAGCACTATTATTAATAATTAAAATTGAATGTATTTTTAAGATAATTTAATTCAACATTAATAATGTACTTAAGAATTAATCAAGATAAACAAATGACGCCTGTTTTATCAAAATTTGAATTTCTGGATTTAGGATATGTACTTACTACTTATTTTTTGAGTAAATTCCTTTATTCATTCATTATTTAAAGCCTTGTATTGTATCGTATAGATAGGAGCATGCAATTATCATACATTTCCTAGTGACAGACATTAAGGTGGTTAATAAAAAAAATGCATGTTTCATTCAAGTCAGTTGGAGAATTTTTCGCCTAAACACGGTGTTATTCGACTAATGTCCTTGAAATCCAGTTCACATTTTTCCAGCTTGCTACCGCACATTCTCGACCACATCGTCACTTACAAACAGGTGAAATAATGGTCTAACGACTAGCCTTTATGTCAAAACAGAACGAATATTTAAAAATACGTATGTATAAATTTTAGGCAGCCCTTATTGTGTTTTATGGGTACACCATTATTAAGTCTAAAAGTTGAATATGCTTTGTGTTATAAGTAAGTACATATTATATCATTGTGTTACCAAACCAGTAGGTACAATATTTGCATGTCTAATAGCTTAGCTAGCTTCCTGTTTTGAAGATATTACAAGCCAATCTTAAACATGAGGTGTTCCCTCAATTCTATGTTAAGAAATAAATATCCTATCCGTATAAGAAGGGAACGCGGGGTGCACTTTTCCATACAAATGTTATCCCCCGTTTCCTCCCTAGAAAATGCTTCTAGACCAAAATTTGTTTGTACAAAAACTCAAGTATTGCTGTAGCTACGCCCATATCATTTGCTTTTTTGACCAATGACTCGGTAGCCACCAGTCCAAGTGGGATACCCTACATACAGCTGTATACATTTTGTTTGTAGCGCGACTGGTTGTCGACTACTTGGCATCTACTGGTGACCAATTGGTATGCTAGTGTACTCGTATATATGATTATTGATTATATAGCCAGTCATATTCGGTCACCCGTTGATAGCGCAACCGTGGTGTCCTAGTGAGATAGGGCCATTTAGCACGATCTCAAGAGTTTTCCTTAAAATATCTATATATACTACGCTACATTTATGGCAATAGGTTGGATATAATTGGACGACTCTTGCCCTCGGGTTTTATTTAGTTCCAAGTCATCATGGCGTAAACATTGACCCATGGAGCCAAGGTCTGACCTTTTGTGTCTTAAACGCCCTTGTGTTTATTTGAAAACCGTTTATTGAATGGGTTCCTCGTGAATCGTGAGCTGGTAAATTGAATAAACAATATTACGTTCAAGTTACCTTTATGAATATTGAATAAAATAGCTGTGTAATTGTATTGTGATAAAAACTTCACAACATATTGATTAGTAGGAAAAAAGGTAGGTCATGTTTTTTTTGTGTTAGCGATATTACAAAATTACATTTTAGAGTCGATAATGGTTATGGGTGTACTAAAGGAATAGGTTAATGCAAATGTGTGTAGCCTATATTTAACCACCTTCACAAAAAAGGAGGAGCTTCACAATTCGACTGTATTTTTTGTATGTTTGGTAGTTGGTACCTCAGAACTCCGTCAAATCTTGACCGATTTCAAAAATTATTTTTTCGTTTGAGAGATTATGCCACTCGATTGGTCCCAATCAAATTTTATCGAGGTATGACAATAATCTCCGGAGATATAGAGATAAACATCTCAAATATATATACATACCTTTACGACATATGCATTAGTATACCTTGACGACATGATGGCTATTTTGACTATCGCGGCATGTGAAGTCGGTTTTTTTTCGTTTTGTAAACGATCTTAAATTATTGTTATTTCAACGCGGCTGTTTTGTTTAAAACAACAACGTGAATGTCAAACAATATGTTAACATTTTGCCTTAAGGTACGGACACACCGCAGCGTCCTGCGTGCGCGATCTAGGCGGCGATCAGATAGCGCAGTAGTATTTGTACCGACTGGTTCATACCAAACGCGATCAGAAAACAATTGAAAAGTACTGAGATCGCGGTTGCAGATCACAGGACGCCACGGTGTGGCCGTACCTTTACATGCGAAACTCCACCCTTGGGCATAAAACACCGAGAGCACTATGATGTTCCTTGTGTCTTTAAAAGAACAAGCATTATAAACAAATCTATAGGAACCTAACGAACAGAAGGACTCCAAAGAATCCCCCAGAGACCAAAAAAATACTAGGAACTACCTGTATCAGTATTCATTGTCGAGAGCCGGTACAGGAGAGACTAGTGATTATTGTTAAAGGTTCTTGAAAGTCACGTCCGAGATTGCTGTTTGTATTAGTACAAACTTTACAGATTATTAAAATATGAGTATTTATAAAGATAGAACTTACGTCTACAATATCTCGTACGTGAGTACAACATTCTTATTCCATGGCTTTGTTTCAAAGGAAAATACGAGGTCGAAATTTTATGAACTCCTTGTAAGTAATTTTTTAAATAGATTTCTTTAACATAGCCTTTTCTTAATTCTGTTTTATCTTTTCAGAACAGACACTTATTTTTTTAAGGTATTTTTACAGTTGCAATCACTAAGTATAAATAACTCTCTACCACAGCTCTATAAATTGTAAAAGTAATACGCAAATCAGTCTAAAGAATTGGTTTATTTCTATCTATAACTAGCAGCCCGCCCCGGTTTCGCATGGGTAGAACATATATGCCTACAAAATTTGCATCAGTTTGTTGCATCGAATATAAAATTTTAACATATTTAACAATCATCGTCATATTTCAACCAATTTACACAAAAAACCTTCCTCATAAACACTCTGGCTATTGGTGAAAACCGCATGATAATCCGTTCAGTAGCTATTGAGATTATTGCGAACAGACAGACAGACGCAGTGATGGACATTGTTTTATAATACTTACGTAGTGATATTGGACGGCCCTTTGGCGTAAAGGATAGTTACCCTGATTCTGACCCGAGGGTCGTTGGTTCTAATCCTAGCTATATATATACCTACCAATGAAAGTTTTATGTGCATTCTTGAATCATGGGTTTTCGTGGGATCATTAAATCTACCAATAATTAAGTATATACATATAAGTATATAGTTTAAAAACTAAAAGAACTTCAATGCCTTCAATGCCCCGCGAGTCAATTTCAGTAGCAAGTTTGAGACGTTTATCGTCATATCTCTGAAGATACTTATCACATCTCAATGAAATTACAATGGGACTACCTCGGAAACGTACCCTACTGATTACAAAAATAATAATTCAATCGGTTCACAATTGACGGAGTAATCGCGTAACATTCACACACAAAAAAAGAAAGAAAAAAGAAACATACAGACGAATTAAGAACTTCCTTCTTTTTGGATGTCGGTTGCAAAGTAGGTTACCGCCAAGGAGAACATCTGCCGCCGTAACCTTACGGCGTTCCCCGAAGCAAAAAGTAGGGGTATTATACGTTTAACGTGTGTATCTGTGTGTCTGTCTGTAGCATCTTAGCACCCAACCGGATGAACCGATTTTGATTTAAAGTAGGGATATTATACGTTTAACGTGTCTATCTGTGTGTCTGTCTGTAGCATCTTAGCACCCAACCGGATGAACCGATTTTATTTTTATTTAAAAAAAAAACGATCAATATTTTTTTTATAGATGTCTTCATCGAGAGTGTTCTTAGCTTTGATTCATGAAAATTCGTTCAGTCGTTATAAAACTATGAGCTTTAATCAACTTTCATAGGTCTGATCAATTCGAAAATCTTCTTCTTCAACGATATTGTAAGAACATGGAAGCATTGACCTGATGCTGGGACATCTCCTGGACTCTACAGAATACTTAAATCCTCACTAACTTACAACTCAGATTTTAAATGTCGTGTTTAGGAATGTTTGTGTTTATTGGAATGCTTTTAATGAAAAGATTATACATATTATCAGTCGGGGTGGTTATATTATATTATATATATAGATCATTATTATACTATATTGACATCAATTTGATTGTGATCGGTGGGGATCTACAGAAAAGCTAAGCTTATAATAATATGTTATAGTAACTATGACCTATTCTGTGGTTTCACTGCAAATATTTTATTAATTTTGCGATGCGTGTATGTCAAATCCGTGATATCTTCTAGAGTTTTCATCTGAATTATATACTGTAAAGGACAATTTTAATCTATGATATGTGGCCAAGCTAATTAACGTAATTATTTGGATAAGGATTAATAATATATACTTATTAAAGCCGGGGTGGGCTGCTAGTTATACATAAGGACATGAAATACCTACAAAAAAAGGAGCATATCGAAACCTAAAACGTATGCCATTAATTGTCTATTGGTACATTGCTAGGATTGTGTCAATCAAGGTCATCAATGGACCAATGGACAATGAATATCAGTCATTTTAGGTTCCATTATGACTTCTAGGCACTTTTTTTTGAAGTTATATCCATACAAGCAAATGTAGTGCGGCACCTTCATATATGTATTTCATACTCCATGGTTAAATGTGTTATTATGACAGTCTTTGACCACAGACTAAAAATGCCAATAATTCTAGCGCTTTTTTTCTTTTTCTTGGCCACCACAATATATGTGTATTGTGCCACTTTGCGGGCTTAATTTTTTTTTTTTCCCGTCTATATGACGTTGCGGCATTTTTTTAACTTAATTAACGCCGCAAGCTCTCTATTTAATAGGACAGTAACATTTCCCGTACAATATTATTATTGAACCTCCTTAGACATGGCACTATATAAAACTTTTTAACAAAAAAATTAAACCGCCGAAAAAATTGAAAAGCAAAAAATAATTCAATGTTTTTACTTAACCTTAATAACGAAGTTCTTAAACTACTGTTAGTAAACCTAAGTATATATTTTTGTAATTGTTTTGAGTTTTTAACTAAACATAATAACTAAATTCTGAAACTAATGCTACTCTTAAACTACGAGATCCTTTTTAGGGTTCCGTACCCAAAGGGTAAAACGGGACCCTATTACTAAGACTCCGCTGTCCGTCTGTCTGTCTGTCTGTCTGTCTGTCCGTCTGTCACCAGGCTATAGCTCATTAACCGTGATAGTTAGACAGTTGAAATTTTCATAAGTAATATATTTCTGTTGCCGCTAGAACAACAAATACTAAAAACAAAATAAATTTAAAAATTAAAGGGGGTTCCCATACACAAAACGTGTTTTTAAACGCCATCTATGTAATTAGTTTCGGCAAAATGATATAGATGGCGCTAGTAAACAAGCCCCGTCTTTCTAGATCGCGACCAAACCAAATATTCTTGGTAATATCAATTAATCAAATATATGAGGTTGAAACTCTGTTATGTTTCGTATTGTACGGAACCCTCCCTAAGTGTGCGATAAGAGACGCGATGCTGACTCGCACTTGGCCAGTTTTATTTTAAATTCACTAGACTATAAACAATCATCCTGGCTACCACACTATCAGTGTATTGTGCCACGCGTTTTAAACTTTTTTTTTCTGTATAATATATATTATATATATATATATATATATATGTTGTAAAATATATATGTATAAATATATAATTATATATAATGTTGTAAAACAATACCATATATATATATATATACGACAATATGACAATAAGACAAATATACCCTCCAAATTTCAAGTCTCTACGACCAGCGGTTTAGGCTGTGCGTTGTCTGTCAGTGAGTCAGTATGTCAGGACAAAGATTCTTATAGTATTAGATATCTTTGTCCTGACATACTGACTCACTGACAGACAACGCACAGCCTAAACCGCTGGTCGTAGAGACTTGAAATTTGGAGGGTATATTTGTCTTAGTACGTAGGGGTGTACTAAGAAAGGATTTTTCAAAATTCACCCTTTAAGGGGATGAAATGGGGGTTCAAAGTTTGAATGGAGAAACAAGATTGGATAGTCTTTTCGATCCGAAACTGCACACAAGTGCTTCAGTAAAAAAATAAGTAAATACGTGTTTCAGGTTTTTTTGAAATTCCACCCCTAAGAGGGTGAAATGGGGTAACAAAGTGTGAAAATCAATATTTTTTCGGAATGCGCTAAAACTTGGCATGCAGATAATGATTACAACGTTAGTTACCTTTGTAAAAGGATTTTTCAAATTTCACCCCTGAAGGGGATGAAACGGGGGTTCAAAGTTTCTATGGAGAAACATTATTAGATAGTCTTTTCTATTCGAAACTTCACACAAGTGCTTCAGGACATAAATAAGTAAATACGTGTTTCAGGTTTTTTCGAAATTCCACCCCTAAGAGGGTGAAATGGGGTAACAAAGTCTGAAAATCAATATTGTTTCGGATTGCGCTGAAATTTGGCATGCAGATAGTTATTACGACGTTAGTTACCTCTGAGAAAGGATTTTCCAAAATTCACCCCTAAAAGGGATGAAACGGGGGTTCAAAGTTTGTATGGAAAAACAAGATTAGATAGTCTTTTCTATCCGAAACTTCATATCATATAAGTGCTTCAGTAAAAAAATAAGTAAATACGTGTTTCAGGTTTTTTTTAAATTCCCCCCCCTATGAGGGTGAAATGGGGTAACAAAGTGTGAACAACAATATTGTTTCGGATTCCGCTGAAATTCGGCATGCAGATAGTTATTACGACGTTAGTTTCGTCTGAGAAAGGATTTTCCAAAATTCACACTTGAAGGGGATGAAACGGGGGTTCAAAGTTTGTATGGAAAAACAAGATTAAATAGTATTTTCTATTCGAAACTTTATACAAGTGCTCCATAAAAAAAAAGTAAATATGTGTTTCATGTTTTTTCGAAATTCCACCCCTAAGAGGGTGAAATGGGGTAACAAAGTGTGAACAACAATATTGTTTCGGATTCCGCTGAAATTTGGCATGCAGATAGTTATTACGACTTTAGTTGCCTCTGAGAAGGTATTTTCCCTAAATTCACCCCTGAAGGGGATGAAACGGGGGCTCAAAGTTTGTATGGAAAAACAATATTAGATAGTCTTTTATATTCGAAATTTAACACAAGTACTTAAGTAAGTAAATACGTGTTTCAGGCTTTTTCGAAATTCCACCCCTAAAAGGGTGAAGTGGGGTAACAAAGTCTGAAATCAATATTGTTTCGGATTGCGGTGAAATTTGGCATGCAGATAGTTATTTTGACTTAGGTATTCGCTAAGAAAGAATTTTTCATAATACTCTCTTTAAGGGGATGAAGCGGGGGCTCAAAGTTTGGATAGTCGTTTTATTCGACATTTCACACAAGTACTTCTTTAAATAAATTAGTATATACGAGTTTCAGACTTTTTCAAAATGCCACCCTAAGAGGATAAACTGGGGTAACAAAATCTAATAATGAATATTGTTTCGGATTGCGCTGAAATTCAGAATGCAGATAGTTATTATGACGTAGGTAACCGCTCAGAAATCATTTTCTGAAAATTCCTCCCGGATACTGAACGGGGATTCATAGTTTGTATAGCGAAACAAGATGGTATAAAGTACGTGTTGTAGGATTTTTCGAAATGGGGTAGGTAACAAAGTTAGTAAATTTAGGGTTTTATAAATATGAATCCCGAATTGCCTTAGTCACGCGATAACATGAAAACGGGTGAACCGATTTGGCTAATTCTTATTTGATGTGTTTAATGATAGAATCGTTTTTACAAAAGAAAAGTTTTAAGTAAATAAAAGAAGGTTTTAACGCGGGCGAAGCCGCGGGACACTTCTAGTATATATATATATATATATATATGTATTGTTTTATTGTTTTACAACATTAAATATTTAGCTTCACGAGCTTCTTTTATTCATCAAGCGTGGCGCGCTATCAATATTATTATTGAACCTCCTTAGACATGGAACTATAAAATAACAGTCATAAGCCAAAAATTAAAAAAATCCTTTCCCACCCTAGGGCAGAAATGACCTACTTTGCGCGCACTTATCGAGGAACAAACCATCACTTTTCGAATAGATGGTATGAAAAATAAATTAATGTCTACTTCTAGTCTTATTTGTCTATAAACTAGTCTATAATAAAATTCTTGATCTTTTCCAATAGTTTCATACTCAGTTAAATATTCACAGGCAAGCATCGCAACACTTTAACAGCGTATTTTTTAAATTGTTTATGTAATTAAGTAATTTTAAGTTTTGATTTTATATTATACTTATAAAGGTAAGTACATTATCACATCTGACTTTATAATAATAATTATACGATTACTTCACGATTTCTACCAATTTTCTTATGGTTTGCGCAAAAATAGTAAATATAGTCAATGTCTACTACTGCCTGAGATTATTATTTTTTCATTCTCTCATTTCTTGTCATTTTTTTTAGGTTTTAGGTATTTCTCTTAAGGCGTATTAATATTTCTATTCCGAACAGTTTTAACAAAAATTATCGTGTATTTTGTCCCGTTATGTCCCTTAAAATGGTTGAACATAATAATTTTACTAGTAACGTTTGTCCGTCGATCGCGTCGACTCCTCATTATAAGATATCCTGAGCCTCTCGGCTAGTATTTACCATAACAAGTGGCACAATGCTCATCATGGCAGCACATAACTAGCTGTGGAACGAGCTGGATCGTGTAGGACCTCTTTGTTAGCCAGATACCTTCGTTTGTGTCTTCGTGAAAAGGCTTTACTGTGTGTAGGTGTTTGTTACCAGTAAATAAGTCAGTGATGTTTTAACAACATAAACTTAAACAGTGTGAAATTGACGATAAGCCAATGTTTATAGAGGGTACAGGCAAGGAGGACTCTCTACACATGAATAAAAAAGCATTCATTGAAGTAAATTATTTACTATAGCCAGAGGGCCCTGATTTTGGTGGTTTTATGACAATTTTAATAAACACTACGTCTGACATTAAACAACTACTAATTTCTTATCTTACCGTCTACCCACACTAGCACCAGCATTCAGGTGGTTTATGAGATGTTATATGAGTCTACATTTAGGCCCCGTTTCACCAGTTCCTGATAAATTTTTAGATGATTATACGACACATAATTTCACATCATACAAAATTTGTTAAAATCTTTAAGATATGTTCCTAATAGGCTTAAAAGGAACCATTTTCCGTTTGATCCCTAAGAAGATAGTTCTTCTTGCCGTAACCCTCCATACCAATTTTATAAGTCTACATAAACAAAAAATAAACAAACACCTATTGTCTAATGTTTTATATTTAATACAAAACGCCGGCAAACAGAACAGATTGTAAAAGCACAAAAACAAAGTCATTGACCTAACTCTCAAAACAAGAGCAACCTTGAACTAAGACGAGATTACAACAACCAGACTCCGATCATTGTAAAGCAAATGGCCAAATGGTTAACACGTACGATAAATATTAATTATTTGCTATAGTGCTTCTACAAAATTACTTGTATTTTTAGAACAGACAATGTCCACACGCGCGCTCAGAAAACAAATGTACATTTATTTGTAATGTGTATTTATATTTTTTATTTATTGTAGTGGTAGGACTTTTGCTAGTCCGCCTGGGGCGGTACCACCACTTTCCCAATAAATTTTCAGCCGTGAAATAAGAATGTTTTTCAATGTTTGGCAAGGTGTCCAGTGAAATTACAGGGCATTTCTGCGACTCAACATCTATATGCCTCAAGGTAACAGGTGCAGTGCAGTGACATCCAGAATTTTACACATACTGCTGTATCTGTCATAGGTAGACATCATCGTTTACCATCAGGCAAGCGTCGTGCTTGTGCTGTTACCTTTTACCATAAATATATATATATATATTAGGTTAAAAAACATAGAGTAGGTAAGTACATACATAGATGATAGTGATTTTATAAAGTTCGTATATTTTGATATCAATGTCTGTCGTGTCATATGATATATGAAATGCACAAACCGATACCCAATTTTTTACAATTACAAATTAATAATGTATCTACTCAAACACGCATTCAGTGGCAATTATACATAAAATTATTTCAAAATTACTTACTGTCTTTGTCGTTGATTACATCGTTAGTGGTAACTATATAAATAATGCGATGACACTATAAACATTTTATTTAATATTTTATTTTGACTCGCTTCACACGAAAGCAATGGAGGATCTAAGCGATCCCTCAAATAAAACAAAATGATACGGGAAGGATCATTGCATTTTAAAATTAATTTACATAATATCTCGTAAAATTTATATTGTGTAATGTATTTTTATATTCAAAAGTCGTAAACTTTTATCGTTGCTCCAATTTGTTTTTCTAGCTCACCCTTACTTTAATCATACTCGTAAAACTTAATTAGTTTCAAAATCTAAACGCTACGATAAAGCTATAAATTTAAAACAACTAAAAAGTAAAAAAGTTTAAAGTAGATTAAATTTTGTGGAATTATATTTATTATGTTCCTAATCATTTAAATGAAAGTAAAACCCGTAAGCTTAAAATCTGTTCTTAAATTTTAAGTACCTTTCACAGATTCAACCATTTTCGGCGTTTTACAATTACCTCCGTTGACTACAAAAGACACAAAAAAAGTAAATATATGAATATGTATAATCTTACAATTCAATCAAACAAATAAGAAACAAAGCCTTAAAAGTAGGAGAGAAACAAAATAACGATTTAAACAAGCAGTTTTATTATGTTTAAGACAAAGCGAAAGTGGCCATTCGTCCTAGCCAGGTATCTGACAGAGGTTCGAGACTGCAAAGCCATATTTGGCCCCAGACATCCAATTAGAGGGAATGCGCCCTCAGGAATACGGCCTTCACAGGCAGTTGCAAATACAACATTTACTTTAATGCCACCCTGGCGATAACTCAACTTCTGTGTACCGCTCAATGTTCTTATGACCAACCGGTTCTTATCGATCTTATGGTCAGATAAATACAGGCCTGTCTATGAACCATTTAATAGACAAGCAGGAAAGGCGTCTCCATAAAGAGTGTAGGTACATTAAATTGATTAAACTCATTGATTGTTTAACTGATCATTATTGTACACTTAACCGATGATGTGATCACAATGATTTCACTTTAATTTTCCATGCCCTTTTCTTTGATAGACTTAAGCCTACAAACTAGGTTAGAACCTAGTCAGAAATTGCATAAAGTAAATGCTTCTTCAGCTTGTCTAACAATAAACTGCTTGAATAAAATATACAAAACCAAATACATAAATAAAAGATATTCATATTTTAATTAGGTTTCGTAAGTTAAAATCATATTTATGTGCTGGACGTGCAAAAATTACGACTCACTTAATTTACAATGTACCTTCGTGCGTAATCAAATAAATAAGATACAATTTTATTTATTAAAATTTGATCGATAGGTAAAATAAAATAACATTATTTTGTACCTTTATACTTTGTAGCGTAGTGCTTCTGTTTTAAATTGGAAAAAGGACATTTATACGTTTTATGGCATAAAACTAAAGACCAACGATGTATAACTAACTATATAAGCATTTTATGTATTACTACTTTCACTGACGTCACGAAAAACTTCCCTTTCAATCTCGAGCTAATAAATAAGGCTCACTCGTCCAAACTTGATTTTAACTCACGAACAAAATAGAAAGGTCCTGTACAGTTTTCCCCCTCATCATAACAATGACCCAAGACGAAGATAATATATCATTGTAAGTGAGATCTTGAGATCCGCCTGTACTCAAGTCACCGTATAAGGATCGCGTCGACAATGGCCTGGGAACCCAGCTCATTTGAGAGAAATATCGTGTCGTGTCGGCCTCAGCTAAATCGCATTTTAAATGGAACTTTGCGCGTCTCGACAAATATGAAGAACTGAAGACGCTCGGCATGGCATGGCAGACGCGTATTTTTTTACCCTTTTCTTTCCGCTTCGTGTAATTAAAGTGCTTTTTCTTTGCCGCCAATCTACATGTAGTCACAAGCGCAACACGAGTCTTGTTTCATGGTACAGTTTATGGTATTGACCAGTGGTTAAACTGTCAAAATTGAGCGTAGAATTATATTGACTTTCTGTTATTTGGAGAGGTTCAATGAAAATAAGTCGGTTAAAAAATTGCACGAATTTATACAGTTTACTTAAATATAAAAATTACATCAGTGGTTATGGCGTTGGAGTACTTATTATGAGTATTAAGCTATGAAGAAAATATACTTATATTTTCTATATTTTCTTCGTAGGTTAGGATATATAATAAGGTCAAATTAAATTAGGTTTTTAGGTTAAATAGGTATTATAAATGTTACCGTTATATGCTTGGTTGTTTGTGTGTTTGTTCTATAATCACGCTAAAACGGGAATGATTTGGACGAAATGTGGCATACCTACATCTAGTTTATAATCTGGATTAACACATGCAATGATTTTAACCTCAGGCAAAGCCTAAGGGCACATCTAGTCCACAATATTATAATGTCTCGTATCTCACCTTGGGTACTGAGTAAACAGGGGGACGTGGAGAGTGGTCGATGATATCACGGATTATCACTAGCTTTATCAGTTTATCTTTATGATATAGCAGAATAAATGAAAGCGAGTATTATAAATGAAATAAATACTACATTATTAAATGAGCATTTTTGTAATAATGTGTAATATAAAAAATAAAACAAGGTTTTAGATGAAGTTGACCGACGTATAATAAACGTCCGGTGACATTTAACCATTTTTTTTTCTGAAGAAAAAGTGCTAAAATCGTGGTTAGATGTCATCAAGCATTTAAAATAATATATTAGTTAAATTCGCCTTTCATACAACCAACTATTATTTATTGTGTAGTAGTTTATAGTGTATAATACAGCGTCACGTTTATTTTTACCTATCAAATTTTAAAGCTTCGTATTTTAAAATAAGAAATGGGGTTAAGAAACTACAAAAGTGGCGTCAATACAAAGAGGTTTTACTTCCTTTTTTACTATGGCAGCCAGTGCTAAAAAACGTACGAGCCGGACCAATGAGAGAGCCCGTGACCTTGCACGCGCTATCGAAGGCTGTACACCGCACAAGGCTGCCCAACAAAAAGAAATAAAATCCGGACAAGATACGACAGATATAAACAGTATACTACATCTGCAGTTGTATTAAAACTGGAATTATTCGTTGCGGAATAAGGAGTGTGGAATTAGGTAACCACCTCTATCGTGCGTGGTGGTAGAGCAATCTAGAGTCTGCCTATTACACTACGAAGAACAGCTGGTGTGTTCCAACAGCTGCCCTCGAGAGTCACTTCCCAATCTAGGCCTAGCATGCTACCATCCGCGACGACCGCGACGTCCTATTACGATTCAGAAGATATACGGCCGGATATTCGTACCGCGAATATAAATAAACTGTCCAAGTGCGAGTCGGACCCGCACACGCAGGGTTCCGATTGAACAAAATTTGCCTGAAAAATACGTTTCTTGTATGGGGATCCCCTTTAATTTTCAACCGACTTCCAAAAAGAAGGAGGTTCCTCAATTCGTCTGTATGTTTTTTTTTTGTGTTTATGTTACGCGATTTCTCCGTCAATTGTGAACCGATTTTAATGATTATTTTTTTAATCTAGATCTTAATTATTAATTTAATTTAGTTTTTATTATTTGATCTTCTAGCAGCTATTGCTAATACACACCATGTCAATTTCAAGTCTCTATCAGTAATGCAATGAAGCGCCATAATGTCAACCATCAAAATATGTCAATACAATGACAAACATTTCTGAACGAATCAAAAATGACAACCTGGGACAACCACTAAAATTCAAAATATAAAAATGTAAATATCTACGTGATAATCCGAGTAATGTGGATATATTATGTTGTCGATTCAAAACCCTTAATTTAATACGTACTCCAAATTCAATTCGAGAGTGGAACAGTCTACCCTACTGTATCGAAGGGACGAACGTCCATTAATGATTGACAGGAAAGTAGGTAGAACAGTTTATACGGGAAAAATGAAATTGTTGTTTTTACTATCTTCCTATTTTTCCAAATTTTCACCGTTCAAACCTTCCCTGGACTACGACAAACATTTCAATACCAAAATCAGCTAAATCGGCCCCGCCGTTCTTGAGTTTTTGCGAGACTAACGAACAGCAATTGATTATATATAAGAATAGCTTATTCTTTGTTATCTGATTTACATACATAGTCCGAGGACGATTGTTTAATCGTCCTTGATATAATTAAATACTATTTCAGCGTTTAAAATAGTCCAGATGATTAAACAGTTTTGGTCAATTATTAATTTACTAAACCGAGCTTTCATAGAATTGTACACAACACCCATATTCACAAACCACACTATGAGGTATCATAGTGTTCGCAAACGCATATAATTATGATCAATCAACAGATTAGGTAATTCACAATACATGAGTGAAATCCACCACTGTCCGTTTGCCATAATGTTCTTGCTGTGTCCCTGAATACGGGTGTTCATTTTCTAACACTGTTTGAACCAAGATAGTGTACTGGATCTCTCAATAGCTATATTCTGATACCGCCGCATAAAGACCTGCCACAAAAAATAATCCAATAAAAGAACCGACCGATGTTCGGAACGCGAGAGCGACGGCCGAAAATTTTGAATTTTATGTTTTTACTAAGACGAAGATTCTTTTGGATAATTTATTAAGGCAGATAAACTTATATTAAAAGAGCAAACTCGTTAAATTATAGACAGAATGTAATAATAATTTGTGACCTGTATCCTGTAATAAAAGTAGATACGTTTTAGACAAGTGTATTATTATTTACTGTGTGCACAAAAAGGAATACATTCTGGGACATTTCCTTCTTGTTATCACAGACCATGTATGCAATTTAGGTCAGTGGTGTTATATAAGAGGTATGTCTTGGTTTACCAAGCTGTGTCATCCCGTCTCCATCATCAAATCAGATGGATGTTACCGTAATATTGATTTGTTACCGAACTTAGATATGTGTATGCCTGTGTGTGTCAGCTCGATCGAACACCAACAAGTTGTTGGAAAAATTTATGCTGACAGACCACGTACATACGAATATTGCAAAATAAAAGCTTGTAAAAATTATAGGGAATTTTCAAAATTCTACCTACACAATGTTATACATATGTTAGCGGCAAAGCTATCTGCTGAAATAGGGGCAGATGTACAAGAATTAGGTTACAATGATAACATTATCGACATACTCAATATTCGTAATATGAATGTTTAATTCAATGGAAATGTGGTATCTTTTAGTTGTTTATAATTTACTACGTTTGTAACAAAATCGGACAACCCGTTTGACCGCAAATAAATTGAAATTAATAAAAGTGTTATATGCTAACAGTAATATGACAAAAAAAGTATGTCTGAACAATTATGTTCAATTATATTTATACGTTTATAGTATTATTCATTAGAATATTATACAACTAAATGGTTATGCTAACACTAATTAATAATTATGTGAATAAAAATATGCTTTACACTTTAGACCAAAATACCAAAATAGTATGCTTAATTAGAAGAAATAAAATTATCGTAAATAAATTATAGTTTAAAAAAACTAAAAAAATATGCTTTTATAGAAAATCCAACTAAAAAATAGAAAATAAATTTTAATAAATTTGAATTAAAAATAGTGTAAGAAAAAATGATTTTGTTGTAAAAAAAAAAAGCGTGGGGTGCATGGTATCAATAGTTCCAAATATTTTATGAACAGATATGACTAGAAGGGTTATTTTGATAATATCCTGAAAAGCACCCCACGCTTTTTTTTACAATAAAATCATTTTTTCTTACACTATTTTTAATTCAAATTTATTAAAATTTATTTTCTATTTTTAGTTGAATTTTCTATAAAAGCGTATTTTTTTAGTTTTTTTAAACTTTTATTTATTTTTCATTTTTTAGTCCATTTTTTTTTAAATTTTTTTATTTATTTATTTATTGTCATCGGTCCTTAATAAGTATGCCAAATTTCGAGTTAATCCGACGTTTTGAAGGGGGTTAAAATCATGTTCAAAGATTCCGTTACATACTAACATACAAACATACATACGTCTGAAGCTAATAAAAGCGTAGTAAAAATAAAATGCGAAACAATAGTAAATCTCCTATTTCAAATGATTTTGGTTACGTTTGTATTGACAATTGAAGTGTACGTGTACGTAAGTACAAGGTAAGCAATCAGACCGTATGATAAAAAATAACTGTATTTTTTATAATACATATAAGGTAACAGGACAAGCACGACGCTCGCCTGATGGTAAGCGATGACGTCTACCTATTACAGATACAGCGGCATGCAAAATTCTGGACTGCCAGAATTGTCACTGCATCTGTCTGTCACATGTCACTGCACACAGCGCCTGTTACCTTGAGATATAAAGCTGTTGAGTCTCACATGCCCTGTAATTTCACTGGACACCTTGCCATTTCAACCTAAAAACATTCCTATTTCACGGTTGAAAATCAATTGGCAAAGTAGTGGTACCGCTCCAGGCAGACTAACAGAAGTCCTACCATTACAAATATTCGCAATAAAACGTCACTCGATGGCACCTACCATAATTATTGCATTGTCATCTAATATACGCAAGTACACCTAATTTGAGTCCAATAGAACCTCAGAAAGTGGTTCTAATTTAGCTTCCAAGATTTGACTCGCACAAACATACACACATATACTAACACGGCTATATAAAAGCTTGTAGCTAATAATAAATATACTTACTGCGTGCTTATATCTCAAGGACCTACCTACAGAATAACAACTGTACTAAAATGTAAGATCCAAATGCATTAAATACATTTCAGTACAAGTATTATGAACAGCTCTACCTACCATGTAGCCTTCCTTGGCAATTGAGATAAAATATAGTAAACACGATATCAGGAATGTATCAGTAATAACAGCCATAATTCGTGATAACTTCTCCACAACTCTGCTAAGATTAATGAATGACTCATTCTGAGCCACTTAGGGATTTCCATTCACTTTACATTGTTATTTTGCACTTTAAATACACTCTGCGAATGTTGCTTCAGAATATGTAGTTATTTCTACAACTGTAGGTATGACAGTTTTTTGTGTTGTTAGGTTATTTTTAAGAAGGTTTTTACGTTCTCTTTATAATTAGAGATGATAAAGAGTAGGTTATATTATCTATTGTAATTAGGCAAATGATATCGCTGGTACGCTGACTTTTTCTGACTTGAATTTTTTTAGATACTTTTAAATGAAAGTTCCTATACTAGGAATCAGCGAAAATGGCTCTCATTGTATAATAATGCCTATCATACTACATTGTCATACTTTAATTTACCTAAATATGTGCCTATTATATGGAAATATGCCAAGGATTGTATCAAGTTCCCACATACTACGGTATAGTTCAAAATTCATAGTCTCTGCAAGTCTCTTGATTGCCCTTAGCTTTACCATTCCTTCCATTCGCTCCACCCACATCAAATAACTGTATTCGAAGTGTTGTCACTGTTTACATAAATGTAAGTCCTGGATAGCTTGAAACTGGATATGTTTGTTAATAACGCTATTTAATCTCTACAGAATGCATATTAACATTTGCATTATCTGTAGCTTTCTCTGTAAGACACTTTTATATGTCTTGAAAGAGTTGTATTATTTCTTGTGTGGTCTTTTTATTAACGTTGTAAATACTTATGATTTTGAAGGTGTGAAAACTTGTTAATTTCATTGAGATGTCTGTTCCTACGGAACTCTATGGAAATTAATCATTCTTTTAGGACCTATGTTTAGGACTAAGTTCGCAGTATTGCATAACAGGAAACAGAAATAATTCCTAAGAAAACACCCGTATAATAACAAAATAAATTCTTATAACTTTACTATTAGTCCATTACATTATAATATTACTCTTCACTTTAACTGTTTTTTTAATTAGATTTTTTTTTAAATAAAAATGTATCACGGGTCCGGATTTGAAGCGTTTTCTGAACTTTGTTATTGCGAATTTTGTCACTTAACTTATTATGTATTATATATTTAGATTTGTTTCTAATTGTCCATGCGACTCCTACTCGCGATAGAATGGTAATTTTAAAAGTAAATTGTTACTTTAATAAAAAGTACCTATATCTTTAGTTCTTATACCATACCTTACCAACCTTACCATATATATTGTATTAAAATGTACAATTATTGTATTAAATCTAATATGTATTCTCTCTAATTCTCATCTCATTGCTTAAAACTGCATTAAAATCCGTTGCGTAGTTTAAAAGATCTATACAGCGAAAGCGACTTTGTTTTACACTATGAAAATATTATGTTTTCAGCTAAGCAATATTAAATTATATTTAGGCTGATTTGCACCATCTTACTTTAACCCTAACTATAACTATTAACCGGTGTTTTTATATGATTTTTGACGTTAAAGTAAGATGGTGCAACTCAGCCTTAGTGTCTTATTATTATTTCTGTTGTAATTATCGCCTCATTCTGTTCAACTTTCACTGCGCTGCCACGCGCATAACTAACCAACAGGTGATATAGTGGTCAAACGCTAGCCTATATGATATAAAGAAATCCTTATGTATGATACATATTTGTTGCCTAAAAAGTAATAATCATATACTTATCTGCCCACTACCTTAATTACCTTACCTATATATACGAGCTCGTATTACGAATGATCACATCAATTATGTTTGTAGTTACTTTACATTTGTCCAACAGCAAAACAGCTCTTAACCAAAATTAACTTATAAAATACAGTTACTCCCGTCAAAAATGTCTTAACCTGCCCATTAACGTCCGCCGTTAATGGTCATAAGAAGACTTAATTAAGAAGACATTGCAACATTACCTTTAAGTATAACGATTACGGTTACTCCACTTTTAACTACTGGCAACGATCATTTAAATAAATTGCTGGTGTTGAGTTACTGGCAACACCTTTATCGTGATATGGAACTAAGAAGATTTTACTCAATGGAAGTTGCATGTAGAATAAACTGTTGAAGACTAAAAATAACAGCATATTACAGACTTCTTCTTTATGATATAAGGTAACAGGACAAGCACGACGGTCGCCTGATGGTCAGCGATAACGTCTACCTATTACAGATACAGTGGTATGCAAAATTCTTGCCTGGCCTGCCACAATTTGGCATGTCACTGCACTGCGCCTGTTACCTTGAGACATAAAGATGTTAAGTCTCACATGCCCTGTAATTTCACTGGACACCTTGCCATTTCAACAGAAAAACATTCCCATATCACGGCTGAAAATTAATGGGCAAAGTGGTGGTACCGCCCCAAGCGGCTAGCAGAAGTCATACCACTACAGACTATTCTAACGGTGAGTGTGAGCGGCATAGAAACGAAACCGAATGAATTTGTCTTCACAACAATGTTTTTACCGTGCAAGGTCCAGATAGAGTGTAACGTTTTTCTATTAGTACATAATTTGATTTGAAATACGTTCTAAAATTGATCTTCAATTAATGAGATAAAGTTCAGTTTGGATTTTAGTTGGTCTAAGTTTGTGTTTTATGCGTATCTTTAGAAGCACGGTTGAATGGTTGACTAGTTGTTCGACCAGTAATCGCCCACGGTCTCTGTGGGTAGAAGCGCTGAGTACTCGGTCTTGAACCATTTGGATTTGATTTCCGTTCCATGTTTTACTTTGCATTGTACGTTGACTTATATCTTTAGAACTGAAATAAATCTTGCTTGCAACGGTTTATAAATAAAGGTAAGTGAGATTAATGGAATACGAAAGCTCATGACGTATTTAAAGGTTTAAAAATGACAAAAGTAAAAAGATTTACTATAAGTATCTACAGGTACACATAATATGACATTATGGCTAAAGCCTGAAGTCATGAAAAAGTATAAAAGTATGAAAAGGCACAAGTAAAAATAAATGCCATCACATATACAATTTTTTTAATACGAAAATGGGTAGCGCTTGACCACTATCTCACCTGATGTTAAGTGACGATGCGGTCGATGATGTAGCGCGTATGTATAAATGTCCCATTTAAAGAAAATAAGTTAAATAATAAACATCCGCTGTGTATTGACAGTGACAGATGGAATAAAAAAAGCCGTTTAATGAGATAAGTCAAAGAATTTTATCAAAACAGCTCATTTCAAAAAGCTCTTATAAAAACTCATTTTACTCAAACCGGTATGTCTACTTAAGTATCGATACAAGTTTACGATTTAAACTATGATTTAAACCCCAAGCAGCACATAAGCATATTCAACATCAATATATCAGCCTATTTAGAACTAAAAGTTGTATATGAGACGTACAATAGTGGTACAAGATACCTTAGGTTTTATAAGAGAGTATTTTTCTGTTTTTATGCAGCTTGAGCTGTATAAAGGCTGTTTTAGAAATGTACAGAAGTAATAAGAGTTTAAGCAGGATAAAAAAATACTAATATATAGCTTTAACTCTGCTGTAACACTTATTGCTGTATAAGCTGTAATAAAAGTTTAAAGGGAATAAAAATACACTAATATACCGCTTTATTTCTACTGTTACACTTATTGCTATATTTTATTCTAAATGCTGTGTAAAGGCTGTATTTAGCATTTCATTACTGACTTCTAACAGCTTTAAGAGTTATAAAGATACTTTCCAATACCAGTTTCTGTACAATAGCGTAATGGAACTCTGTTAAAAAATTTATACTTTAAGTGTATTTGTATAGTATTATAAAGACAATACCGGTAATAGTTAGGTTGAGGAGGGTAATATAACTCCAAATGAATTATTAAAAGCTACAGTACAACTTGTTTATTCAAAAAATTATACAACGATTAAATGTAAACTTAGCCGCATTTTACCTACTATATATATATCATTCACTCATAGGCGAATTGTCCATTAAATAGTTATAGAAAAGGGTTTCTTCCATCTAATTGCTAATGCTATGGATCTCTGTAAAGTTCATGTATATACAACTTTAATTTAAAAAAGTATTCAGCCTTAATAATATAAAACATCTATTATAATTCTAATTTAACGCCAAGAGCTGCAGAAACGAATCTCAACCGTACTTTTTAATTCATCTTCTCTTATAATAGCTGTATGATATTATTATAGCTGTACAGAAATTGTGGCCATTTTGCAATAAATTTGAACTTATTTATCATACAGTTTACATCATTTCACTAATGAATGGAGAACAAATGAAAGCTTTTACATCAAATGACAAGCTCCCTGGTGTCGTTAACATACTAGCATATCTATTTTCTCTATACACAATTTGATCATAACCTCAAAATAACACGTACTTCCGTATATCACACAGATTAATTCCTGAATTCCTTATTCACTTAACTGGCCCGTGAAAATTTTATGTTTAAATATATACTATTTCACTAGAAATTTAATTTGCCACAAAAAAACAGCCATCCGACACACAAAACTACAGTAACTTCTGTGAGAAAAATCTTCAATCAGAAATGTTTTAAGCCCAGCAAACACGAGTATTACCTATCGCCATTAACTTCATGGGCTACACGGTATAAAAAATATTTAAAATGTTTTCCCCAGATACACTCACAAACTCTTATTTATGACTTTTGGCGTTATCGTTTCGTTATAAGAAAATATTTCTAGAACTAACGAGTTCTTGTACACCACTGTATAGCAATTAAGCGGCCTATTTACAGCCAATATTTTTCTTATGCAGCTACTGTACAGACGCTCTAATGACAAAAGCTGTATAATTTGGGACCCTTTTTGGTATTATAGCGGCTGTCACTACCTTTGTATAGCCTATATGCAGCCTTAATTGCAGCTCCAAAGCAGCTTTAAGTATACACAGCACACAGAAATACAGCTCATATGCAGCTTGAGTGTTGCTTGGGACTTATCTCGTGTACAAAAGCGCCACCTTTAATCTGAAATCGGATCAGAATGCTATCACAATATCTGCAATAAACAATGCCTAGCCAATAGATTTGTTGCGAGATATGGGTCTCTACTCTATTCACCATTTCGATTGGACTTATCGTGCTTAAGAGCAATAGATAGGATACTTCATAGATGCCGCTTGTAGCACAACGAAAATGCACAAACGCTTAGTTACAATTACCGACTTTAACTATTATGATCTTAGTCACGTATACGTTACGACTTACTTACTACCAAGCATAAAATATAAATGTGTTTGTTTTCGAATTTAAATGGTGGTGTAATAAAACTACTCCCTCATAGTAGGTACCGAATACATTGATACGGAAGCTTTCTGTAATCACAATCGTCTAATGGAGGACTACTCAGGTAGATAGCTTTTTAGTTCAATTTCTTGATAAACAAATCATCGAAGAGCCATTGCTATTAATTCACAGACTTACGGGGGAGGACTAAGGTTTAGTAATCATGTGCGTTGCATTTCCGTTGTTCTGGATGCGGTAACATGTAGTATCTATAAAAAGGTTGTCTATGTCAAACCTTACAAAATATCGAGTCAGATTCTAGATAACCACTGCAGCCATTTATATAAAATGTAGTTAATTTTACAATGGTCAATTATAAACGTCAATGGTTGCATTTAGGTTGAGATTTAGTCTTTTACTTAGATTCATTACGATAACCAAATTATGATAATTGTCCATTCAAATGAATGTTGTTAGCAAACATTTGAAAGTGTGAATTGAGTGGAAAAATAAATATCTATTCAAGTAAGTATAATTTATTGCAATATGTAACTACTCACAATAAATATTTGCAATTCATTCTGAATACCTTTGTACTAGAATTTTAGTCCATTTATGCGCTAGCGTGCTAAGAGCTAACCGACTAATTACTAAGTATTATAAGTTAATTGTGATGGTGATAATTCTTTGAATCGTTCCTAATAACAGGTGTTATTACATTAAGGCTTAAATATTCCAAAACGACAAATGTTTAATTCAACAGCAAACTATAAAATATTATTTGTTTTGATCAGAGAAAATGTATGATGTAGTTCAAGAAACATTCTCTCTGATTTAATGGTTCAAAACACGATATTTACGACTTCACTGAACTTCACTTCACGAAATTGGAAAATAAGTAACAATAAAAAATTAAAATTCCTAATATTGCAAAAGCAGAAATAAAATCCATAATTCCAACATATTGTTCGTGAGTGACAGGACTGAGTACACTATGAGATTTATACAAATATCGACATAAATAATCCAGTTATCTCCATCGCTTTCGTTAATTGGAACACTTTTATGCGTCGGAAAGAAGAGCAACAAACCGTTTGTTTATACTAAGAAGGGACCTACTTTGGGTATTTTCTTTTTTAAATTGGTTAAGGATTAGAGGTTTCCTAACTAGTTTGTACTCGCGAATTGAAGACTACAAAAAAGCTCAGACAGGGAATCACATTCCTTGGCGGTATGAATGATGAAAGAAGGTAATCAATGAGTGAGTTTTAAAAGAACATTTTTCATGAAATTGTATGTAAACTTACCCTATTCCGTAGTTGAAGCACAGAACACACTGAAACCTGTAGGATAATCAGTGTTTAATTGTGTGAATGGTTTTATAAACCTTTAAGCCTTTAATGACTCCAAAAAGACTCCTTTCATTAAAATGTACAGCAGTTATGTACGTAAGTATCTACTTTGAAGATAGATAATTAAAAAAGAAAAGCGAATATTCGCTTTCAATCTAAAATTCAAAGCCCTAAGATGAAAAAAAAAACAAAATCTCAACTCAATTTACGTTTACATCGTATCGTCACTTTAAAAACTCAAATCAAACAAAGCATCATATTGAATATCAATATCAAATGAATATCAATTGATATTCATTGACATCGTTCACCGATATTATGGTTACCCTAATAGAAATTCACGTTTCACAGAATCTGTGTTGGTTTGTTATCCCGCTGTGCATGACGTGTGAACATTTTAATAGGCCAATTGGGGGACAACCCTCGGGAGAAAGTGTGTTGCCAAGAAATTTCCTTAATTGGTTTGAATATCATAGACTTCCATGTTTACATTTAACTAACGTTCAAAAGAATTAAGTACTAATTGTTGTTGCAATATTTTTTTATCAATATAAAAAATCAATGCCACTTTTCGTTGTAATTTTATAACTCAGAACGGGCTCACCTATCAAAACTAAATGTTTAGGGTTTGTTCAGACTATTTAGTAGATGGTTTATGTGAAGTTTGCACAAAATCGGTCGAGCGGTTCTTCATTTATAACATTTCACGAGGACTCAACTTGGGCAAAGCCGCGAGACGCAGCTAGTATGATATGTATATATCTGATAATCTAGCATTTAACCGCAATCTCGCCTGGTATACATAGTATTTTCCGTATAAAGTAAATAAAATATGTTAAATTACTTACTGGTATATCTTAATTGAAGACGCCTGCGACTTTTGAATTCACCTTAAGAATTTTATACCAAATTTGTAGGTATCAATTGTGTATAGTAAAAAAATCGTACTTTTATTGGAGATGCGAAAGTTGTTGGTGTATGGATAGGATGGATGTTTGTTACTCTTTCACGCAAATTCATTTTCCGTCTTATCAGATTTGGAATAAATTAGCAACACAGACGATTTTATGATTCAATTGATCAAAAGAGTTAGCAAGAATTACTCCTGTTAATCCTCCGACTGTAAATAAAAATACAAATCCTAATCTTCATAAAATAGAAGGACTATAATTGATTTGAGTTCCATGTAATGTTGCTAATCAACTAAAATTTTAACTTTTAACTCAACTTTTAATTCCTGTGGGTACTACCTGCATAGGGTACTTTTTACAAGTACTTTTTAACGCGGGTGAAGCCCCGGGGGAAAGCTAGTATTTAATAGAACATCGCACACAAATACCATAAGAACACAAAGTCTCGACCGCTTCTAAAAACGTAGCCCAAAAGCGTATTTCCATAAACAAACATGTTACAATATCGTGTGAAACGCCGAGAAAATGTCTCAAAATGACTTTATTTGTAAGCAAACTTCTAAATTCGAAGCTTAGTGTCACCCACGTAATACAAAGTTTAAGGACTTAGTGCCTCGTTGCTAGAACCTATATGCTAGGTGAAGTCAGCGAAGCAGCAAGTGTATATTCTATGGAATTGCAGAAGTAGCACATATGCTTTTAATTATTTGTTTACCTCTAAAAACAATTATTTCGTTTGTCTGTAAGTTCATGCCGTTAGTATTTATTATGCTTTTACTAAGTTCTAAAGTCAAGTCGACACATGTCTTTACTTTGAATGACGTAAGTGGAAAACAATAAAATCCTGTGAAGATAATTGAGCGTTATCATTATTCATAATATGTTTTATTCTACGAATTCTTTATTATATTTGTAGGTACTTAAAGAAGTATTTCCTCAATCGTTTCGCTACGATTAATAATTGTAGCAAATAGGCGCTATGTTTGATTAATTTGATTTAAAATGGAACGATTACAACTAACCATGGCGCTACCTGAAAATAATTAATAATAATAGGTAGAAGAAAAAATTTCTTCTATATATGCTATATATGCTATATATATATATATATATATATACATATATATATATACATATATATATATATATTGTAAGTAAGCAAATAAATAAGCAAATGATAAGCTACATCAATCTACCGATATTATAAATGCGAACGTCAGTTATTTGTCTGTATTTAATTATTATACTATTTGATTCATTATATGCTTAGTGGTCTAGTCAGGTCAAAAGATATAAACAGTATATGTGTTTCGTTCGTTGGTAATTTGATATTAGGTCCGACTGGACACATTTTGTCAAAATGTTCGCAATAGTCCTAATACGGAAATGGTTTTTAAGAAATATTTAAGAAAAAATAAAAGGTCCTCTTCTAAGTTATTTTTTAATATCTGATAGGTTAGCGTTTGACCACTGTCTCGCCTTGTGGAAATTATTGATGTGGTCGATAATGGTGAACACGCTCGAATGGTCTTGACGCCCAAGGGCTGTGTGGTGCCAAAACACCGTAATGTTATGTGAGTAGATTTTCTCCTTGATAGTGGTAACTACTTTTTGGTAGGTACCTAGCAATTCAGACGGAAAATCAATAGAATCTTACTGAAATTAAACAAAGAGATGCTATAAAAGCATGAGGATCAACATAGGCTACTAAATTCTTGGTCTACTCGTACGTGAAAGAAGTCGCAGGTATCACTGGTAATAAGGCTTGTGGAAGATACTATTATGTCAACCAAATAAATAAACAAATTATAAGCTACACCAATCTACCAATATTATAAATGCGAACGTCAGTTATTTGTTTGTTTGGGACCTCCTGCAAGTGAAACGGGTCGACCGATTTGGCAAAAATTTTGCACAGAGATAACCAGTATAGTGGATAGAAGATATTGAATACTTTTAAATGCAGGTGCCAATAATATAAACTATAAGTTATGTTACATTGCAATTTTTAAATATCTAGTACAAGTTGGACTAGGCATAATATATTTTACATAATATTTTGAGACGCGTAAAATAAATAGGTCGAGAATAATGTCGCGCGAAAACACGTAACGTTTGGATGGTTTCCAAGCCGAATGACTGAAACGTCTGAAACACTACTGAAGCTGAAGAGAAAAGTAAACTTGTACTCAACTCTAGTATAATATGACTCATACCGTTACTGTAGGATATTACTAGGAAGTCGTACCTAGATTCATATTATTGGTAGGTACATTTAAATGACTCATAATTCATAAAACATTCCGATTATAGGTTGGTACCATACTACTTCCATAAAGGTATTTAATTTATATATATATATATATTTAAACTTTCTTGCTACGTAATTAGTGCCTTAATATCCCTTACTGTCTTAACCTTATAACACCTCCCTGATCAAGGAGTTAGGGATTCTGATTCATTGTGGTGTAATACTCCTTTAATTCTAGTCTACAGTATGCTAAGTACTGTATGCCATTTTACCAAATTGACTATCCAATTGCAAAATTTTAGAAAAATCAGCAATTTGACCGCTAAGAAGCAACAAACAAATATATGAACATGAACTAACATTAGCATTACAATTATCTATTGATGTTGACCATGTGTTATAAAGTGACACAAAAACAACAATGTAGGTTGGTAGTAAGCATTTGTTATTTTTGCAAATCGACAACACCTAATTAAGTCGTTGAAACATGCCTACTTCGGTGCCGGTATGCCGGTATATAACATTAATAATGTTACAAATTCACGATAATTCTAAAATAAAAATGCCTACTTCCGTTATATTTTTTTTTGCTAATTAGAAATGTCTGTACCGATTTAGGTACCGTGAATGTTTCCTTTTGAATAATATTTAAAGTCAATTTTGATAAGACTCCGACAACCAGTAAAGTATTTATTATATAACTTCCTGTAGTTGAATGTGGTTGCAAATCTGTTTCTTTGGATATGAAATATCGCGATTTCTTTTTCAGTTCGTGCTATAAAAATGTTTATTAATTCCGCATTGTATTGGCACCACCATCTCAGTTTATTTCTAAATTAGACATAAAATTATATTTAGTCTATTTAGAGAGACTGTATAATTTGTATGCATAAATTAAGCTTAAATTCTAAAATATCGAAATAGATAATAAAAAATGTAACTGACAATCGGTAGATGCTATTTGCGAGTTTACTTTTACCGAAGAAGATCATCCTATTAAAAAAATGTATGTATGACTCTTATATTACAGAAGATTTCTACTAATATACTGATATTCTAAAGGCGCAAGTTTATGTGTATGTTTGTTATTTCTTCAACTACTCAATTGGTTGAGCTTAAATTTGATTTAACCCCACGGGATTGATGTCGACGCGGGTAAAACTGCGCGAAAAAATCCGCGAGGCACAGCTAGCATGTATATAAAACAATATCCAGAGATGGATTTTGCTTGACTTGACTTTCTGCAAAACTGTTTCATGTTGTCAATGCATATGCATATTGAAGTTTATAAACGTTGTTCTTTTCTCTAAGAAATATGAAGTACATACATACATACATATGCAAGATCAGATAGTAAATGATGTAGGCGTATCTACGTAGGATTGGTAAATACAGTATAATCATCATTAGTTCGTTCGAAACGGCAAACGCGAAAGTGAAGGGTCTCGAATTGAAAAGCTTGTCAGGTACTTCTACGATCTACATTTAGATCCATGGTCCAGGACTCCAGGTAAAATAATTTGAACATTCGGAGATTTATATTGTTTTGTTTTATTTAGACCATTGTTCAAACACAATGCAGGGGTGCTAAAGAAAACAATATCGTATATAAGTGCATTGACATCAGATTTAAAAGGATCTCTTGAAGATAGTGTAGACGACTTAAATCTTATTGTTGAATTTTGATACCTTGGTTTGAAAAAAAAGGTACCTTGGTAGCTAGTACTTACCTAAAGGGTTATTGTAGTGGATAGAGGATTCATTAAAATATAGGTGTTTCGATAGGATAGGTAGAAGTAAAAAAAAACACTCATGACATGCTAAAGACATAGCCACAGAACATATAATATATTAGATGCATAATACTACGACATAATACATAATACTACATAATACTACGACATAGTGTAGAGCCTCTACGAAAATTGCAGACATTAATGTCGTCACAGAATAATGAATAGTTGATCTCGTTTTATTAGACAATTTTAATTTAATAAATAAATTAAGTATTGTTAAACGTAATATGATATGTAAATATCGTTTATAAAATTACTATTAGTACGTAGTATTATATTATCTTTTCTATGCTATTAGTATGACGTTTGATAAATGTAAAAACTGGTAGATAAATCAAAACACATAATTATATCTCGATGTGAAATAATGTATCAATGCCCTGGTAGAGCCTTCTAAATACATATGTATTTGTAAAAATAAACATGAAAACAGATAAACATTAGGTGTTAGTATCTTGATTCAAGTTTCCGTAATGTATTCCAATGTAGACGCCATGTCTTTAAATATTTTATATCTGATATCGATCTAGCGTTTGGTAAGCACAGATTTACTATATGAGTCAAAGAGTGGTAAGCCATGAAATGGTCGAAGATAGTAAACACGATAGGCCTAGAATAGTTTGACTCTCCAGGGCTGTTTGCTGGCAGAGCACCTATAAGATGACAGCGGTGTAAATAGTATATAACAGTATATATATTTACCGGTGTTTCGGCAGTTAAAGTATTATCTGACAGTAAGTATAATATAATTATGTCATCCAACTTCATCAACAGTAGAGTTCGATTTTTATTAACGCCAGGTATGTATTTTACCTACCTACTGCCTTCTTCTAATTATGTATTCGTTAGCACATTGTTGAATAGCAAGTAACAGAGTAGCTGTGCCTTAACAATGACTTCATAAATTCTTGATAAGAACGCTTCTGATAACTGATACATTATAACAGTATTATTATATTCTGAAGAAGCAAAAACGGATAGAGTATATATGGAGGTCGACCTTCGCATATGACATCACTGCGCCTCATTACTTTTAGATAAGTTTCATTAACATTAGATAATCTAGTCTTACCAGCTGGTTTTACTGCCGTCTCCGTTCAGAGTGATGTGCTCGGCTACAGAAAATCCGAAATACGATCCCGGTTCTCCGTACTTTAACACAGGAATCCTCGGCTCCAGGTTGAAACTAGTGACACTATACAAAACGCACATAAATAATACACTTCCGCACCTAATTTTCGCCATCGTGAATTCGCTAAATCTACAACATAGATGTAAAATTCTCTTATCACTGACACACTGTATTCTAGATATCAGTCTATCCAGTTATGATTTGGCACATCGCGGTGTTCGTAAGAATAGTTCGAAAGCACGAGAGGCACAGAGACCCCCAGCACGATTGCCGTTCGCCGGCAAAGTATTCCCGCTAAAGTTTACTCTACGCGACTCTACCTAGACATAACTTGTCTGACACGCGGTAGAACGCCCGCACTCGGGGAGGCAACTGAACCCATAAAATATATTTATTTTGAGTTTAGCGCCATCTGCTGAGAAAGACTGCGTTTTTATAATAGCGCCATCTTGCGAAACTTTTGTTAGACCTTTAAAAGAATAGGTTCTCTTCTCAGGCCAAATGATAATTATCCAAATAGAACTATTTTATGATAGCTTGATGACGTAATATAGGCTGAACACTCTAGATGGCGCTATAAAGTTAAATTTTTAGATACAGTACCTACACACGTACCTGCACAGTTTTACAAAATCGATGTACATATATGTACTGACATGTACCTCGATGTTTTACAATCATGTATCTGTCTGTGTGCTGGTACAACTCCATCTAAAATCTTTTGTAGGAATCTGAATTCATCAATATTTAAAATTTGTGTATAGGGATTTGTTCTATATTACGATCTTTTCTACTTGAATTTCCTATTCTGTAAAATTCGGCTATAGGTAATTCAAACTATAGAGACGTGGACACTCACAGTTCGACTGGTCCACCAATTTAAAGTCGCTCAGCGAGCTATGGAGAAAGCTATGCTCGCTATTTCTCTGCGGGATCGAATCCGGAACGAAGTAATTCGCCAGAGAACTAAAGTTATCGACATAGCTCAACGGATTAGTAAACTGAAGTGGCAGTGGGCTGGTCATATCTGCCGCAGGACTGATAACCGTTGGGGTAGACTTGTTCTAGAGTGGAGAGCGCGAATCGGCCAACGTAGCGTAGGACGTCCTGTGACCAGGTGGAGCGACGACATACGCATAGCGGTGGGCACTGACTGGAAAAGAAGAGCCGAAGATCGGGCTCAGTGGCGCATCTTGAGGAGGCCTACGTCCAGCAGTGAACTGACACTGACTGATGATGATGATGATGAGACATTAGGTAAGTACTTAAATATTGTGTAAATACTAAAAAATTTAATAAATTTAGAGTACCTTTATAATTTTTAATTTTTCATGTTTTTTGTGTGTGAATAAAGAGTTTATCTATGAATAGTAGGTAATATAATTGTGGTATTAATAAGGGTATGTCTTATGCTTGTAAAATGTGCTTTGCGAGTCAATCATCTGGTACCTACATACGATATGTTGAAAGGCCTGTCAATCATAGAAGTTATTATTATCAACAGACATCTAGTCTGATTATTAGATTGAAATTGCGATTTAGATTTCGAAAGTTTAAATACACATCTTATATATGAATTAAGTACCTATGTACCTATGTATTATGAACCTTTTTTTTACTATGACATGGGTCATATTAGATATCTATGTTTACACAGAAATACTTTGGTATAGGAATTTGATAAAGTTTATTTATTATGAGCTTCTCTCTCGACTTAGAATAATTCAGTAGTAGTTAAGTTCTCTGTAAATAGTTCTGTAGATATACAATAATCGTTCCATATTCTGCATTATATGATAATGATTGGAGTAATAAAAAAATAAATAATTAACCAAGTAAGTAATTTATTTATTGAATAAAATAGTTATACAATATTCGAGACAAATAAGGAAATACAAAATTGAAGTCAACGTAAAAATTACTTAACATTTCAATGATTTAACATTACCTATCCTAGTAATTTTCTATTCTGTCCTCATAATGAAAATGATGTTACAAGGTCATATACACGTTTTGATTACAATCATTAAAATAAAAATACTGATCAAAATAATATCATAACATTTCTAGTCAAAAGATTGGAAACGAAATATTAATTAAGTAAGTAAAGTAAAATAACAGTTGGATGTTAAAGCATTTCTAAAATAACATCTCAAGTAATATGAAAGTGTGCAACAAGCGAGTGTTAGCAGCCTTGCAATGTTGACACACTCCAGCTCTGAAAGCAAACGCTCTTTCTAAGGTATTTCAGCACACAGCCGAAACGAGTCTACAACCGAATTACCAACGACCGCGGCGCCGGCGTCAATCTGCGCCGGAAGTGGCCGTCCTCGGTTGTACACTCGTGACCAATCGATTGGCATGACGAAGCCTCTGTCGCGCCAGAAGGTTGTTATGGTACCGCGGCGATCGGTGGACGCCGATACACTCCGTGGCACCATTCGGGTCCCGAAAACGACTTAGGGCAGAGGGTGGAAGGTCAGCTCGGTCTGCGAGTGCGCAAACAACAGGTTCAACTGCGAGTCCAAACCGACGTTGAACACCTTCACGAGCTTAGCTGTCGCCTGGCCCGGCTCTTTACGCATTAGAGCTACTCCCGACACCTTCATAAGATGCACCTCGGAGTCGACGGATCCGCCGCCAGTCGTGGCCAACTTCACGTGACAGGTTACGTCCACGTGAATGTACTTCTCGACAGCTTTGCTGCGCTTTCCCGGAACATCCACGTATTGAGTCTTCTCTTCCACTTGCGGCAAATCGGCGCGGAACACGCTCGCTTCACCTAACAGACCCTGAAAGGAAAGTATCTATTAATAAACTAGAAACACTCACACTGCCAAGAGACTAATTTATCTTTGGCGGAAAGCCAAACTATATGCGAGATAGGATTTTCCTTCTGCTAGAACCTAGAACGATACGGGTTTGAACTCTGACATTTACAGAAATAAATTAGTGAGTAAACAAATCAAATTGAATCACATATGCAAACGATACAGTCATTTTGGCGGGGAGCCAAACTACAATATTAACGCATTCCAGGAGGCCTACTCCGAAGTGGTAAACCGAAGTGTCGGCCGAAATTATCGAGTGTTTCCTACTACGAATCACATTCGGTTCTGTCCGTCGTTTCAGCTTATCATGCGGTCCGACCAAAATTCATTTGAAATTTATGGTATTGTAAACTCTAGTCACGAAAAAACGAGTTTGACAGTTGACACCGTGACAGTTTGACAAGAGTTTTATTGTCATTTTATGTCAAAAATGTCCGAACTTTGTCTACATCGGGAAATACTGTCGTGTTTCGTTCGGGCGAGTCCGGCCTGAACTTCCGGATGTATAATTTCGGAGTAGGCCTCCAGAGCTTCGAGTACATACCCCGTTTCCTGAGACTGTAAATTTCATGCCTGGATGGATGGCTCGCGATTCCATTCCCAATCCTTCAGGGTGTGAGTCAGACCAGAAATAGTTCTCAGGGGCATTGAGGGTGTCGGGTTTGAATGTGATGCGTTTGCCATATCCCATCCCAACGGACTGTAGCAGCATGCTGCGGCCTTCAAACAAATGACGACGACTTCCTGCAGGACGCACGCGGTAATGGAAGCCAGGAATGATGCGAGGATCGATGTATGTACCTAAAAAATAAAAATAAACACTAAGTTAATTGAATTCTTCAATAGAAGAAGAATTAGAAGATACTGCATATGTGTATGGGATACGTACCAATAACAGGCAGCTCGTACTTTTCAAGTCCAACCACACAGTATTGGCATGGAATGTCTTTGATATCACTTCCGTTGACTTTGATTCTCCTCGACGAAGATTCAATGCCCGGCTTGAGTTCGTAACCTTTCTTCAGCTGCTTTATTCCAATAGCAACGTTTACAACTTTTGATAAGACGGCGTTTCCTCTACCCTTTTTAAGGAGAGCCACACCGGTGACAGGCACCAATTTAATAGCACCGTCATTTTCGTACCATTCAACTTTGCAAAGAGTGTTAATCTTCACTCTCTTTTCAATAGTTTCATCTTTAGATATTTTTTGGTCCAGTTCTATTTGATTTTTCTGCAACGCAAACATTAATAAATTCGATGCAACACACAGTGAAATATCATTCAGGTCGTTCATACAGCAAATTCGACGTACCTGTTGTTGGACAACTTCCAAAATTCCCTGGGGTTCATGATTGGCATCATAAATGGTGAACTTTTCAGCGACGGATACAGCTTCAATCTCAAACACAAACCCTTCGGGGTTTGAGTCGGTCCAGAAGTAGTTAGTGTTCTCATTGAGAGTGGAACCATAAGGCTCAAAGGTGAGTCGGCGGGCAAACCCCCGGCCGATCGACTGAAGCGTGAGGGCCTTGCCACCGAACAAGTATCTTGGCTTCACTGACAGCGGAGGAGAATCGACAGCCTGAAATCATCCAATAAATTATATTCCTCTATTCCGGCGAGGGGAAAATATACTGCGAAACATAAATAAAACTTTATTCAATTACTTTCAATAAGGTATTTTAAATTTTAATTAAAATTTATTTTTATATTCATTCTATTTCTGAGATAAATTAAATAACAATTATTTTCAAATATTGAATGAAAGTTTGAACTTTTAAAACATTAAGACATTTGCCTCATTTGCTATGATTATTTTTTTCATTAAGCAAACTGTAATTGTGCCCAAGTGAATGTTATCTACCCAAGTGGTAATGAAACTAATGAGCGATAGAAATTGTGTCTTATAAAGGATTTGCTCTCACATTATGAGTATGAAAAAAATAATCATACCAAACAAGTGAGAATGTTACGAACTGATATGATAAAAATGGCATTATGCCCTTATGTATGATACCTTATGTGTTACCTATTGAAGTCGTGTCATGCCGGCGGCCATGTCACATTGACCTCGTCTCTGCGCATCTTGGAGATTGTTTTGTGATCTCCGCTTTGGGCGGGGGTCTGAAAAACTGGACGATCCACAAACCATCGCCTACAACGGCAGTGCTCACAACCAGTCGCGAAAGGAAGCGGGCAAGTAACAGTGTTGATCGTTGGTGATATTTTCATTCTGGAAATTTCAGCAACGGACACCGCTACTCACAGAAAGAATACCCGGTGTTTTAAAAGACCAATCGGTCTGGATCGCTGAAACAGGCTAGCGGAAATTCACTTCTTGAATTTGGATTCGTAAAATGTAGGCAACCAATCTAACAGAAACTTTATGCATCTGCTCATAAGGTTGCCATTACAATTTAATTTTAATTGAGGAAAATCACAATCAATATTACATGTGCAAAATTGTGTCATGTCGTGTAAAAATAGAAATGTTTATTATTATAGAGCCAAAATTTTCAATGAAATGGTTATTACATAAATGTATATTTATAAATAACTTGTATAGCTAATTATTTCACAATATTTAGGTAAACTTAATATGGCAATACTTAAGTGTATCTATATGACAACCTTACTGACTATCGTGATCACTAAAATTCAATAAAACTTAGAAAATATAGTACGAAATATTTCATCGATTGTGGTTTTTCATAATGGATCTTTACGAAAACTCTTATTGTTTATTATTGTTGTTCATTATTTTGTGGGAAAGGAAAAGATACAGGTATTAAATTATGTTATTAGTAAGAATTTTCGTATAGCATATGAACATCTTTGTAAGATAAGAGGAACTCACCATCCAGGTTTCTGAAAAAGTTAATCTTGCAAAAATGCTCTGCGTTAACCACAAACGACTGTTTTTCAACTCTTTTGATTTTGTTTCAAACTGCTATAGCAAAATACGATATAGTAGTTAAAAATAGGTAAGACTAAATATCAGCACGATAGAATGCTTAAAGTTGTCTGTTGATAAAATCCAAACTCAATATTTGTGTCATCACTTGCGTAGCCGTTTCTTTCGCAATCCAGGAGAGAAAATTTTGTCGAAATTAATCGAAATGGATCTTCAAAGTTTTTCTAATGTCCATTAAGCTCCATTGATGGTACAAAAGCATTTTCAATACGATTTCGTGTAACATATTCGGATGGTGAAGCGACATTCACATTGAGGAATCGTCGTGAACTCAAATTTTACAAACAAAATGTTAAAATGTGGAGGATTGCTTTTACATCGATGAAATCGAATCGCAATCATCAACACTTCGTGAAAATCACACCGATTCCTCACTGAGCGACGTGAAATGATCAAAGTTGATTCAAGCTACTGGTCTCACCTGCATGGGTCTAACTTTGTATCTGAAACCGGTTCTGACTCGGGGGTCGATGTACACCCCTATGACCGGCATCTGATGAGGTCCGGGCTGAGGGACCCGGTATACAGCCGGTACGTCACCGAGCGTGCTGGCATCTAGTATTACTTCTTTCTCATGCACGCTCTCAGACCAGAAACCCTTAAATGGGACTTCTAGTATCTCCTGGAAATAAAATACAAACTTACAATTCTACTCGTTTACTCTTGCCGTTATAATATAACAGTTAGGCATAAAAAACTATAACACTAGAATCGTAGAAATAGGTACAGTGTCTAACATCATAAGATTGTCCACGGGTGGTAGAAGCACAAGAAATTATCGATGTCCCGCCTGACTTGCTACCAAAAAGTAGCTTACCACCATAAAGTAGAAAATCTGTCGCCATAACCTTACTTACGGCGTTACCGCAGCACAGTGGAACATCGGAACATCAGAACCGGTGAACACGCTAGGCCTAGGCCTACCGACCACATCATCGCTTACTACCAGGCGAGATATTGGTCAACGTTAGCCGATAGGCTAACGTTTAACTAATAAGTTAAAATAAAAAAAAATGCGCTAACTGAGAGTAGGTTTTGGATGAAAAATCTTATATTAAAAATATCACTCTGAGGTAATAGACGGTGAAATTTGCATATCTGATTTATTCCGTAGATTTTTGCTGACCGTTTCATTTTCTTCTTCTATAAGAGAAACGAGACCATCACTTTCTTTGCAAGGTACGAACAAGCTCTCAAAGTCTTCTTGTGTTAATCCATCACAATCTTGTGGGACAGCTAACAGGTTTTCACAAATATCTTGTACGTCTTTAACGTTATATTCACTATGTTCTTGGAAGGATCCATCACTGAATGCAGTTATATCAACGACGTTCTCAGCAATATCGTGATTTATTATATGTGCCATTTTAAAAGCAGACTAAATAATACTACAACAATTTGACCGATTGACGAGACGCTATGACAAAGAATAAAGGAAGCCACACTAGATTTTAATTAGAGGCTAACGCCCATTTGGCAAAGAAAGCATCTCACGAGATGTTGTCACTATTTGTGCCAAAAGTCCGTAGTAATATTACATCATTATGGCGCTTCTGAAATATAAATAACAATAGGTCTATACTAAATTATATAGTTTGTAAATAAAAACTTGTATGCAGATGAGGAAACGAAAGCGATCGTGAAATGTAAGAAATTGCACCAACAACATAAGTCGATAGTAGGCATGATAGCAGTAACATAAATCAATTCACATAAACGAGCGGCAGTTATTCCAATTGATGTACTCATGTAAAATCTATTCTTGTATTGTCCTGTCTCTGAAAATTGAACATCTGCGCACGTAGCTCGATCAAAAAAGATTGGTTTGTTTACTGAGTGCAAAGTCGAGATCGTTGGCTGATTTGTTTCGTCCGAGCTATTTCCATCGTTTCAGTTTAGTGTTTCTTTCGCCTACACTTTTTAGAAGCGGAAATAATTTCGCGTCTCCTATATCTACGAGTACAAGGCTCTGACCTTTCGTGTCACCCTGAAGCCTATGAAGTATTTCAATTAATCAATGAAACGTGATGTTTGCTACAGTAACATTGTAAGGAATCACATTCACTTGTAAAATTGATAACTGAACTATCCTATGTATAGTTACGATACATAGTGCTTAGAGCTTTGTAACTGACTACGATATAGAATATATTCGAAACATGTGCCTTGAGTGGTTCAGTGTTATCGTCGTCAATTGTTTGCCAGCGTCTAGACGTAGGGTCAGATGACGCAAGTCTGCTTATCGAGGAATGTAAGCTGGGGGTGTGACTGTCCCACTCCAATTAGTAAACATCACAGGAAGTATCGAATGACGAAATTCAAAACATTCTCCAAGTTCTACAAACAACGTGTGCGGTTGAAAGTGCAATTCAATTGCCGAGAATATTAATTCTTTGCGTCTGAATTTTATGAATTTCAAACTAATTTGCAGTCTGCCAAGCGTGACAAGTGCAAACATTTTAGCAATCGTTGAAAATGTTTCGTTAGATTTGATCAGTATAAATATATAAGAAGTTTAAGTTTTGAACACAAAATTCATAGATTTTTTTTTTCAAAAATAAATAAATAAAATCAATAATATAAAATAAAGTTTATTTGTCTCCGAAAATGTTACAAACAAAATTAAAAACCCATGTACTTAAATAAGTATTACAAGTAAATGTGATTAACATGCTCGATTAGATTTGCTAAATAAGAACCTAACTATATGTGAAATGTAGAAGTAACGAACATTTATAATAATTTAGAATATTCCACTTAAACAGATATAATGAAAAGTACTTACAAGTATTTCCAATTCTGGGAATGCTTCTTCACCATCGCTCTCTAAGTCGCTTGGAACAGATAGTAAGGATTTGGGCGTTCCTTCGAGTTCCTGGAAGAAAGTCTTAAATTAGTTCGATGATGCCTAATTATTGTACAAATTCTAATATATTGCTACAAAACAACAGTCACCTAAAATGAAAGTGTATTTATTTTTATGCTGCAATGACGCATGGTCTTTTTTGTGTATATGTATAAACTAGCATCTGCCCGCGACTTCGCTCGCGTGGCGGATAAGAAACCACACGCTTACAAAATGCAATAAAAAAAATCTCGACACCCTAACTCGACTGACAAAAAAAAAGTATCCTATGTCCATCTTTGTCTTATTGACTGCCTTTGTACAAAATTTCAGTTGAAATCGAAGAGATCTAATATTTACAAAATTCAATTAATAAAATCTGGTTACCCATACTCGACAGCCAGAAAAAAAGTATCCTATGAACTGTCTTTATACAGAATTTCAGCCAAGTCGGTCAAGCCGTATGACCGTGAAGAAGTCCCAAACAAACAAACAATCAAATAAACAAACTGACTTTCGCATTTATAACATTGGTATTCATCTTTAAGACCGGCGGATTAGGCTGCACGTTGATATATCAGTCACTTAATTAGACAAATGCGTAAGGGATATTTTGGCGATTTTGAAAAAACTGTGAAACACGTGTCTCATAATTTTAATTTCAGAGTATGTGTACATATTTTCAAGTCCATCACCCCAAGAATAAAATGTTTCACAGAAAATTAAAGTTATCATTTCACCCATATATGGGAGGAATTTCGAAAAACCGTTTTTTAGTGCATAGCTTTACTTCACAAAAAACTGGCCAAGTGCAAGTCGGACTCGCACTCGTAGGGTTCCGTAACACAGTAGAGTATTTTATAACTATGATTTTTCGCAACTACAAAAATAACTTTGTTTTTCATAGTGTTTGTATGAAAAACAAAGTTATTATACTTGCGGTCGCTATATCTCAACAACTGCTGACTGTATCTCGTTCAAACCAAATTTTCGTTGAAAGTTTTTATTGAGGTCTACAGAATATATTTTATCTAGATTTTCACTCCCTTACTTTAGAAGTTAGAGGGGGGGGGGGGGGAGACACACATTTTACCACTTTAGACGCGCCTATCTTTTAAATGATTAACTTTGAGAAAAAATGATTGTAGGAACCTCAATGTCATATTTAAAGACCTATCCATAGACACGTAAAGGTTTGAAGAAAAATCATTTTTTATTCCAGTTCCAAAACTTTTATATTTTTTATTTTTGTATAAAAATCAGAAAGCGGTTTACAGAATACATCTACATACCAAGTTTCAATTCTGTAGTCCAAATAGTTTCGGAATAAAATGGCTGTGACATACGGACGGACAGACGGACAGACAGACAGACAGACATGGCGAATCTATAAGGATTCCTTTTTTGCCATTCGGCTACGGAACCCTAAAAAACACACCCTCTATATGTTATGCCTTTAATACAGCGGATTATGTTGCACGTTGATATATCAGTCGTCGTGAGGGATGATTTTGAAAAACTGTGACACACGTGTCTCATAATTTTAATTGAAGAGTATGTGTACTAATTTTCAAATCTATTGACCCAGAGAATAAGATGTTTCACAAAAAAATAAACTTTTCATTTCATCCACTTAGGGGTGAAAATTTCGAAAAACCCTTTCTTAGTGGATAGCTGCGATTTACATAGAACCCACACTCTAAATTTTATGTGTCACGTTCACACGTTCTAAATATCATGTCTCTAAGACCAGTGGTTTAGGCAGAGCGTTGATATATCAGGTAGTCATTCAGTCAACCAGAAAAACACGTGGGGAATGATTTTTGAAAAACTGTGATAACCCGTATCTCACCATTTCAATTAAAGAGTATGTGTACCAATTTTCGAGACAATTAAGCCAGAGAATAAAAAGTTTCATAGAAAGTTCAACCCTCCCCACCACCACCCACTTAGGGATGAAATTTCGAAAAGCTATTTCTTATTGAATACGTGCACTTCACAAACAATACATCTTCCAAATATCATGTCTCTAGGACCTGTGGTTTAGGCAGTGCGTTGATATATCAGGCAGTCATTTAGTCAGTCAGAAAAACGCGTGGACGATGATTTTTTTTTAAATTTGATACCCGTCACTCTCTATATTAATTTAAGAGTATGTGTATCAATTTTCGAAACAATTGACTAAGAGAATAAAAAGCTTTATGGAAAGTTCAACCCTCCATTTTACCCACATAGGGGTAGAATTTCAAAAAACGATTTCTTGGTGAATACTTGCTCTTCACAAAGAACACACCCTCCAAATATTATGTCTCTAGGACCAGTGGTTTAGGCAGTGTGTTGATATATATGGCAGTCATTTAGTTAGAAAAAAGCGTGGGGGATGATTTTTGGAAAAACTGTGATACCCGTTACTCACTATTTTAATTAAAGAGTATATGTACCAATTTGCAAAACAATGGATCCAGAGAAAATGTTTCATAGACAGTTTAACCCTCCATTTCACCCACATAGGGGTGGAATTTCGAAAAACTATTTCTTAGTGAATACTTGCTTTTCACGAAAAACACACCCTCCAAGTATTATGTCTCTAGCACGAGTGGTTTAGGCAGTGCGTTGATATATCTGGCAGTCATTTAGTTAGTCAGAAAAAGTGTGGGGGATGATTTTTGAAAAACCGTGACACCCGTAACTCACTATTTTATTTAAAGAGTATGTGTACAAATTTTCGAGACAATTAACCCAGAGAATAAAAAGTTTCATAGAAAGTTCAGCCCTCGATTTCACCCACTTAGGAGTAGAATTTCAAAAAATCCTTTCTTAGTGTATGCCTACACTTTATAAAGAACACACTTTCCAAATGTAATGTGTCCAGCGGTTTGGGCTGTGCGTTGATATATCAGTCAGTCAGTCAGGACTTTGGATTTTATATATATAGAAGATGTTAGTATTGGGACATATATTTTTTTGTTGTAAACAGATATGCACTTGACGATGCGGTCTCAAATGGTATTGAACTTGTTAGAGTAAGACGCTGGAACCAATCCACATAGCACATTTTTATGTATGTATCTTATAGGCTAGCAGACCATAGACACCACCTTCGTCCATAGTACTTGTCAAGGCAAATTCAACGAGCCCAAACACGACGGGTGTGTAGTTTAGGAGTTGCTTTAACCACCTTCCGTCTCTATTATCTTACCAGCTAAATGGTACCATAACATTAAATTGTCATCCGATTAACATTCATGACTTTTGACCCAAAAAAAATACGGTAAGGCAAGTAAGGTAAGTAATAAAAGCTTGTAAATAGAACCGGAATAAGACCCGGAAACAATATTCAGGAAGGAATTTGATCTCATCGTTATATTATCATAATGATCAAAGATGTTATGCCTTATACCTATAGTTCATGGTTCGAATTATGTCGAGGCAATATAAACTTCTGCGCTTATCTGACATACTCTGAAGAATATAAATCGGAAAACGACAGTGATAAGAAAAGGAGGCCAGTCACTCAGAATCATATATAAATCGGATTGTCCTTGATCTGGTAAGAAAGACTGTGAAAAAGACTGTAAAAAATGAGTACCTATATTATAACATTAAAATTCTTATCAGCTGGCATTTTTTGACAAAACATGTATTAAGTTATGTAGGTTATGAAAAAAGTCACTACCAAACTAGGTCACTTGCAAAAGTACATAGTATATTTTTAGTATTAATTCAGAAGTGTATCGCTCACAGAAATATTAATATTGAAAATTTCTGTGGTATTGGTAACGCTATTCAGAGACTTGTGCGTAACATTGAGTGTTCGAACTTCGAACGAATATCGCGACACGTTTTAGGCACGTTTTTTGTAATGAGGTCATTCAACACAGATTATTCATGAATTAGGTTTAATTATTCACAAACTGGCTATGTTTATTATTTATTGATTTATTTGAAATATGTATTAGCTGTGCGCCGCGACTTCACCCGCGTTCAAAAGTATCCCATGGCCACATGAGTAAAGATACCTTCTTTAATCATGTGCCATGGCCTAATGCATAACTGTTAAATACCGGCTATCTCTTTAAAAATCTCACCTAAATCGAGTAGTAAGTAAATTTAGTATATTGTTTTAGTTTGTTTTATCAAACACCTCCGACAAATGTTTTTGGGTCCTCTCCATCCAAAGGTTGCCTGGAAGAGATCGCTATCAGCGATGAGGCCGCCCATTGTAACACTAATATAAATTAACATGCATGCTACTGTTTGTTATGTTATATTGAGAGATGGTACAATAAAGAATTTCATCTATCTAAATCGGTCGAGCCGTTTGACCGTCAAGAAATTGAGTTGAAAGACAAAATTGTTATTGAAAATAATGATTTGTGAGCTAGGCTTTTGACGCGATGATAATGTCATCAATAACAAGAAATTAGTAATCTTGCAAGAATTCTTATTAAAACAAATACAAGGAATTATCTCATAGACACAAAATTATAAATTATATTGATAAACTATTCTTAGGAGCAAATAACTAAACAGCGTTCAACGAACACTCGTCTTCAAAATAAGAAGATTTGAATAGTATTTTATATTCACCTGAGCAGCAGGCAAAGACTCCACCAATGCTGGCTCCTCATCTAAAGCAGTAGAGGTACCAGCCAGACGGGCTCGGGTCAGGTTCCAAAGACGCTGCAGCGCCAAAGGAGTCTCCTCAGATTGCAGTTTCATAGTCTGACCAGCCAGCATCTTTCTTCAGTTATATCTGTCACGATAAAGAGATGACATAAATATTCTGTATGACAAACTTAAAAACTAATGGACTGAGGATGGATGGGGGATGAAGATTCCTTCAAATCAGTTGCAGATCTATCCAGAAATCGTATCACAATACCTTATCTACTTGTGCAAGAAGATTAGGTAGAGACTTTCCGCGGAACAGAAACCGTAGACGTGTAAGCATAGCTCAGTGAGTTTTAAAATATTATGTATTCCCTGGATTTGGCAGATACAGAGCTGTATTGCCAATCTTATTTTGCCCACACGAAAAAGAATATTTATGGTCAATTTATCAACTTTATGTCTAACTACCTATTTGATATCGTCTACCAATGTAGGGTTAAGACATTTTTTTTCTTTATTAGCATTTTGTTCACTACAAACATTTGTTTACTTGTCTACAGTAGGTAGTATTAGACTTTGCCGTCGATTAAATGGGTACGTAATAATTTTAAAGCGGCACCTGTTCTAATTGTTACAATGATAGTCAACTATAAATATAATGCACATATTTATTGCAATACATATTGTTAGACAGTGCAACTAAAAATATTTGTTCGGAAAATGTTTTCCTTATTTTTAAATGGCATGCACACGCTTCGTCTACATTGTTTCCTCACTTGATATTCGTCACCGTATCGGTTATGTTATAAAACAATTGTAAGCTTGAGTAATATGCCAGTTGTATTTGATTATAAGTAGGTATTCTGTTTATGTTAGCGTAGAAAACTAGATTTTCCTATGCCTGAATGAACCAATGACCACGGCCACGTGGTTTTATTTATTATACGGTGTTCAATTTGAAAATCATTCATAAAATGCGTGCAAGCAAAATGTTAAAACTATTTGCAGAATTGCATGCATTACCTATTACAGTTTAATTTTTCCTGTTGGCTCTTTGAATATCATTGAGAAATGTACTATGCATACGTAACGTTTTAAAATGCTTGAAAAATGACAAACGCGTTGGTTGGGGCGTAAGAAAATCGGTGTCGAATATCGTTGGCATCTTCAAACCACTAAAACTACTCTTAAATGATGTAGTTTCAAGCGCCTAAGCACAGATTACTACAGATATGGCCTAACTCTGTGAACGTCGTTGCGTAAATAACGTGTTATATAAATGTCTAATGCTTATTATTTTTCAAATCGGGTTAATACAGGCAAATTGAGAACCTCCCATTTGTTGAAGTTGTTTAAAATGCTTGCTAGCAACTATACTACGAGTACATGGGTTTAAAGTGAAGTGCACGCGGATTTTCGGATGGAAAACACAGCGTTGCTTGAAATTACGGTTGCGGTCAGCCGAAACTGATAAGAGACTGCCGCAATTTCTTAGTATTCACAAAATATGTGTAGCAAAATTACAGTTCAATGGTCAATGAGACGAAAATAAATAAGAACCTTACATACGATGACGTAGGTAGGTTTGAACAGCTGAAATCGCGTTAAGGATAACCGGTGCAAATCAACTATTGAATATTGTGGGTATTTTCCATTCGGTTCAAGCCGATTTGTCATCAAATTATTAATGTAAGGTACAAATGCAAAAGGCAACCCCAGCCTTAGACATTTGGGTCCACATAAATTTGCCTAATTACATCGCGTCATTTGCAATCATTATCATCCTAGGTACATGTTTAATAAATTCAAGGAAGCTCGAGTGATTTACATGAAATATCATGGTACCTACATTTCCAATACTATATAGAAAAATCAAGAATATCGTACTGCTTGTGGGATTGTGTTCATAGAAATTGTTTCCGAGAAAGAAACTAATTCCAATAATAAATATAGACGTACTACGTAATAGCGACGTTCGTCCAAAAAAAGAGCAGGTAGGTAGATAGACCCACAAACAAAAGTTGAAGCTGTCTGGAATTTTAAAGGCAGGTTGTAGACCGTATTTAAACATTTCAAACTTTTCTTTGTGTTGATTTATTCAGTGCATTACAACAGATTTCATTTCTAAAATTTAAAATAATGTGCTCATTTTTTTGAATGCTTTACTTCTGTTATAATAATTAAATTAAAAAATAATGTAACCACTTTATTGAACTCTTGTTATGACAGATTTAATTTTTAATTAACCTTATCTACTTATTTAATTCTTTAAGTATGCTATTTTTACAAAATATTCATTTTAAAATTCATCACTTTATTGCTTTTTTTTTTGTTTCAAAGTTGATCTTACTAACGATTCTAACGAATTTGCGGCAATAAAGATTTGTGCACGAACTTAACGAAAATAATACTTGCACTAACCACCCAGGAATATAATACTTGCACTAAATACCCAGGTACTCATACCATAATTAATTTTAAATTGAAAAACATAGGTATTTCATTAGATACACACTTACCTAATTTATTTAAATTATAATTACAAAATTATAACTAACATGCTGTTAAGTCCGCTCTAGAAAGTGATTCAATCGACGGTTCGAGAGAGAAAGCGCTCGGTGCAGTAACCAATGTCGGCCATTTGCTGAACCGAAGATCGGGACCGTTAGCTCACCAACTTCTCCCAATTTGTTACTGTCTCTATTATTTATATTTTCCACTTACATTTTTATTTCATGCATACATAATTAATCAATATCCATATCATTCCATTCAACTTACCTCACTTAAAATGTTAACAGCTGAGACAGTCACAGGTTTTTAGTTCTCAAGGTTTAGCTTGAGCTGTACAAAATGCAAAAGTACAATTCAAAAAGTAGTCACAACAGCGAACGTGTTCACGCAGCAGGAGAGCAACCGGACCGAATCGCAGCAAGAACACCACTGAGGGTTGCCACCACGATGTGGAGGTATTTCAAGCTTCGACAGAGCTCCCCGGTCGACTACAGTTTCAGAAGAGGATGGAGCTATCGGGCAGACGGAGAGATGAATAGGGCACGCACCGACCGCGTGCTCGCTAGACATCCACTCACACAGCGATAATAAGTTGCGCATGCGTCCGTGGTTATACTCGACGTCGGGGGCTACGTCACTGTCCCCCTTTTGGTCAAAGTTCGGCTAAGGGCGGAACACACCCTTATGAACATGCAAAAGTTTCCGTAAACGTTGCCTTCTTAAAGTCCTGTTATATCAGCTGTACTGTTCTATCACTGAAAAGGTTACAAGAGGAAGATGTCTATTTAGTTCAATACCTACATGTTATTAAAATATAGATAAGAAAAAATCCCAATGTGGTTTTTCTTCATTCATAACTTACGGCTGCGTCATATAAGTAGTAAGTCTACATCGGTACCTATACTATCGGTAAAACATAAAGAAACCGAGAATGTTCCTGGCCATGAAAACTTGGCAAAGTTGGCTAAGTATTCTGGAATTGTATCGAAGCCATGATGCACCGATCTAAATTGATCCATGCATCCCGAATTTCGAGTCATATTACTCCCACATAAAATCCTTTCAGAAGGCAAACGAATCCAACCATTCAATGAACATTAAAATTGTTGGATTAATTTTACCATACGATTTTGAGAGCGGTAAATCATTAGCGATAAACTCATAAAGTAGGTATGGGGAATCGATATTGACATTATGGTTTATTTGAAATTCAAGGATACTGAAACTACTGAATTATTCAAACATGCTCGGCGGTTCGTGATATTTTACAGTTAGATAGACCTATTACATTCGTATACAATATGTTTACCTTGAATTGTATCCATTTGAAAATCAAATATTACCAATCCTCCGTTACAAAACATAAACGTAATCAGGTATTCAATGCTGAAAATTGTTTTATGTAGCGTATTAAGGTTAACGATGGATTTTCCTTGCCAATTAAATTTCTCGTGATCTTTGTCGAGAATCTCTAAGTAGGAACTTTATTGTACCTATTATCAAAATAATTGCACCTACAAGTATGTTAATGAGTAATTAATAAAGGACGCATCGTCACAATTAATCTGAATCCTGTATTTTCCATGTCAATTGAAATTATCAATGAAATTAAGAATAGCTTGTCATTGTCATCAATGTCTGATCTGATGCAGCATCAAATTTCAATAATTTTTGTATCACTTTATATTATCTAGATGAGTCATTATCAGGCTGAAGCTTTCACGGAAACTGTGCGTACAATTTGATAAGTTAATTTCCAGTCTTACTTTATCTACAAAATCCGCAGACTCGGCTAAACCTTATCTACCAAAACAAATAAATGATAACGCGGGGCAGACCGTATATCAGGCATATCCGCGTATACCACGGTAAAGATTTTCATTCGTCATGCGCGTTTTGTTAAAGTTACTTGAAACCTTTGTCCTGTTACCATTATAGTTCGGTCAATAAATGGCCAACATGGAAGTGTAATGTGATTAAACAGGTACTTAAGCAATTTCTTCCTATACTTGTTTATTACTTACCTTGTAACATATCAAAAGTCCCGACCTCTAGTTGGTGAGCCAGTGGGGGAATAAGGTCCCAATTTTGAAGTTTCCGCTTGTATCACGACAACGGTGCGTCTCAAGGGAAAAATTATAACACAATGAATGAAGGTTAATATTACTTACATTTTTTTTTATTCTATACATTTCTTTCCTGTTTTCGAGCTGACCGGTCCAAATACAAATAAATAAATAAACTAAACTTTTACAGTTGGTACTGTTTCACCTCGTATGTGTCTCTTCTTCTTAATTCTTTTCATTTGGCTGTGTTTGCGTACCCATTGTAAAATGTTTTGTTTTTTCATTTAACTGGTTGAGCACAAGCTGACAAAAACTCTAGAAACAGTTTTAGATAATTCTATAAACTTTCATTAATTGGTGAAAAAATGGTAGGCTGCGACTCACTATTTTCGATAGCGTAAGCTCAAAAATCAGGACTTTTCTCCCCAAAATTAGGACTATTTTTCCCCTTCCCTCCTCAGGCTCACCACCTAAACGTCAGGACTTTTAGTTTGTTCACACCGCAAGCACCCTGAACTAGTTCTGAAGAAATCGCTAAGGTACCTGCTCACGTACTTCTTGACTGGACTATTAAGTCTAATGTCAACATTTGAATCAACGAACTGCTAAATCAACACAGACAAAGAATTTTTATGACTTTTCCTTTTGCAGACAGACATGTGTAAACTTACAGAATATTTCATAGTATTTTAATGATCTTCATACTATCAAATCCATTATCACAGCACGCAAATAAATAAAAATTGTAAATAAAATCGATGCGGACATTATATTTTCTATTAGAAAACGGTGATGGCACAACAAGGAAATCCCCGGCAAAGTATTCTTTACATACGTTAAAAGCTAGCGATTGACCACTATCCTGCCTGGTGGTAAGCGATGATGTGGTCGATGGTAAACACGCTAGGTTTAGAATAGCATGACTCTCAAGGGCTTGCTACTGCACCACCGTGATTTTGGTGCAGGAGTACCACAGGTGGTAGAAGCATTATTTCAATGTTTCACCTGACTTGCTACCAAAATTTAGCTTTCCACCATCAAGACAAAAACCTGCCGCCATAATCTTACGGTGTTCCAGCAGCACAGCCCTTGAGAGTCAGACCATTCTAGGCCTAGCATGCTACCTACCATCCTCGACCACATCATCGCTAACCACCAGGCGATATAGTAGTAAAACGCTAAGTCTATCAAACATTTTGAAAGAATCATCAGACTGACGCTGTCTGGCATGATCATGATATTATCGTCCTTATCTAATATTATAAGAATCTTTGTCCTGACATACTGACTGACTGACTGACTGACTGACTGACTCACTGACAGACAACGCACAGCCTAAACCGCTGGTCGTAGAGACTTGAAATTTGGAGGGTATATTTGTCTTAGTACGTAGGGGTGTACTAAGAAAAGATATTTCAAAATTCACCCCTTAAGGGGATGAAATGGGGGTTCAAAGTTTGTATAGAGAAACAAGATTGGATAGTCTTTTCTATCCGAAACTTCACACAAGTGCTTCAGTACAAAAATAAGTAAATGTGACGTGTTTCAGGTTTTTTTGAAATTCCACCCCTAAGAGGGTGAAATGGGGTAACAAAGTGTGAAAATCAATATTTTTTGGGATTGCGCTACAACTTGGCATGCAGATAATTATTACAACGTTAGTTACCTTTGAAAAAGGATTTTTCAAATTTCACCCCTGAAGGGGATGAAACGGGGGTTCAAAGTTTCTATGGAGAAACATTATTAGATAGTCTTTTCTATTCAAAACTTCACACAAGTGCTTCAGTAAAAAAATAAGTAAATGTTTCAAGTTTTTTTAAATTTCCCCCCACCTGAGGGTGCAATGGGGTAACAAAGTGTGAAAATCAATATTGTTTCGGATTGCGCTGAAATTTGGCATGCAGATAGTTATTACGACGATAGTTCCCTCTGAGAAAGGATTTCCCGAAATTCACCCCTGAAGGGGATGAAACGGGTGTTCAAAGTTTGTATGGAAAAACAATATTCGATAGTATTTTCTATTCGAAACTTCATACAAGTGCTCCGGTAAAAAAATAAGTAAATACGTGTTTCATGTTTTTTTGAAATCCCCCCCAAGAGGGTGCAATGGGGTAACAAAGTGTTAAAATCAATATTTTTTCGGATTGCGCTAAAACTTGGCATGCAAATAATTATTACAACGTTAGTTACCTTTGAAAAAGAATTTTTCAAATTTCACCCCTGAAGGGGATAGAACGGTAACAAAGTGTGAAGATCAATATTGTTTCGGATTGCGCTGAAATTTGGCATGCAGAAGTTATTACGACGTTAGTTCCCTCTGAGAAAGGATTTTCCAACATTCACTTCTGAAGGGGATGAAACGGGGGTTCAAAGTTTGTATGGAAAAACAAGATTAGATAGTATTTTCTATTCGCAACTTCATACAAGTGCTCCAGTAAAAAATAAGTAAATACATGTTTCATGTTTTTTTGAAATTCTACCCCTAAGAGGTTGCAATGGGGTAACAAAGTGTGAAAATCAATATTGTTTCGGATTGCGCTGTAATTTGGCATGCAGATAGTTATTACGACGTTAGTTCCCTTTGAGAAAGGATTTTCCAACATTCACCCCTGAAGGGGATGTAATCGGAGTTCAAAGTTTGTATGGAAAAACAAGATTAGATAGTATTTTCTATTCGAAACTTCATACAAGTGCTCCAGTAAAAAAATAAGTAAATACGTGTTTCATGTTTTTTTGAAATTCCCCCCCTAAGAGGGTGCAATGGGGTAATAAAGTGTGAAGATCAATATTGTTTCGGATTGCGCTGAAATTTGGCATGCAGGTAGTTATTTTGACTTAGGTATCCGCTAAGAAAGAATTTTTCGAAATACACTCTTTAAGGGGATGAAGCGGGGGTTCAAAGTTAAGTTTGGATAGTCGTTTAATTCGACATATCACACAAGTACTTCTGTAAATAAATAAGTAAATACAAGTTTCAGACCTTTTCAAAATGCCACCCTAAGAGGATAAACTGGGGAAACAAAGTCTAAAAATCAATATTGTTTCGGATTGCGCTGAAATTCAGAATGCAGATAGTTATTATGACGTAGGTATAGGTATCCGCTCAGAAATTATTTTCTGAAAATTCCTCCCGGATACGGAACGGGGATTCAAAGTTTGTATGGCGAAACAAGATGGGATAAAGTACGTGTTGTAGGATTTTTCGAAATGGGGTAGGTAACAAAGTCTGTAAATTTAGGTTCTTAGGGTTTTATAAATATGAATCCCGATTTGCCTTAGTCACGCGATAACATGAAAACGGGTGAACCGATTTGGCTAATTCTTATTTGATGTGTTTAATGATAGAATCGTTTTTACAAAATAAAAGTTTTAAGTAATAAAAGGTTTTAACACGGGCGAAGCCGCGGGACACTTCTAGTCCTTATATATAGTTCTTGTCCTTATATTATAAACTGTAACATCATAAAAAAAAACCTATTTTGCTGTATCCTAAGTGTTGTGTTGATTGTTTTGAAATATAACCTATTTTGCTGTATCCTAAGTGCTGTGTTGATTGTTTTTGTTTGTCATGTTATGGCCATCCATCCTCGTCTTTATTATATGTACCCTCATTGAGAGGTCACTGAAAACAAGTACTTAAACACAATCACTCATGATGATTGATATAATAGGACGATGATGGAGGTCTAAGTAAAGTTACTTTGACCGTTCACGTTATCAAATCTTTTAAGGTTGGAAACCGTTTTCCAAGTGAAAGTCATTTTTAACTGACTTCACAAAAAATGAGGAGGTTCTCAATTCGACTGTATTTTTTTAATTTTTTATGTTCGTTAACTCAGAACTCCGTCAAATCTTGACCGATTTCAAAAATTATTTTTCCGTTTGAGAGATTATGCCACCCGATTGGTCCCATTCAAATTTTATCGGGGTATGACAATTATCTTCAGAGATATAGAGACAAAACATCTCAAACACATTACATACGACGACGACCTTGACGACATGATACTACTGGCTATTTTGACTATCGCAGCATGTGAAGTCTGTTTTTTTTCGTTTTCTAAACGATCTTAAAATATTGCATATAAAGAAAGAAAAAAAACGTTTGTTTCACGCTAAATGAAAAAAAATTAAGTACTTTAAATAACATTAAAATACATATTAGTAGTACAGTATATAAAAGCCGCAACTCAGCATATTGCGGGGAGCTTTCACACCCAACCCTGGTTTTTGGTCACGACACGACCTAGCAGCGGCATATATTTGTTTATTAATTCTAATTGGTCAAGCGGCTCAACCAATTTAAATTTTGTACATTGATAGCTAAAGGGGTGAAATAAAACACAAGATACTTAACAACTACATGAAGTCGCAGCTGGCATTCTTGTCATATGTTCATGAGAAATTCACAGTTCACGAGAATGCAATATTACCTACTCATGTGTTCCTCTACATAAGTATTTTATTGATCTTACAAGTTCTCTGAAGTGAGTGTATTCCTCAGATTAAACAATATGTACCCACTCATAATAAAAGTTAAGTAGTACCTAGATAATAATGAATGTTTAATTCAACATTGCCGGTACGTAATCCCTACGTTGATATTTGGCACTTGCACATTATTTTATCAACATCAATTAAGACTATATGTGGTCCATTATAAACAACGTGTATTTAACAGTACACCATTAGTGCCGTATATGTATAAGCACAGTATAAGCATTCGTTTATTGTCATTTCTTATTCTTTTTGTATAGACTCAGTGCTTCAAATCAATGTAATTACAGTAGATGCGCCGTATTCAGTTCAAATTTACCACCTACCGTCGAAGCATGACAAAATTGAGAACGGTCATAGAAAAGATATTTAATACAACATACAACGGTGTCAAAATCTACTGTAATTTACGGAGGTACGAATATTTGTATATAAAAGCTTAGTTAGTCACCTTCTTAACTCTTTATTACAAAAAAATTTTGTTTATGTTTTATACCGGCTGTAATTCACGTAGCCTTAATCACAGAATAATGAATAGTACAAGTACCTTAATGGAATTTTCTTGGTCAAGGTTTCTTACCAAAAGATGTTTCCTCCTACTAAATTCTGGTATTAAGTTGTGCAAAAAAGCGGAGAAAATAGAAAGCTATTTCAGTAACTGCCGTCATTCATGCTCGGAATATTATCTTTGCTACACTCCCTATATATCCCGTATATTCAGCAAATAATAATAGGTCACCGAAATATAAATAAAGAACTTTTCTGACCCCACAATTGATCAAAAGACATGAACAAATTGCGTTAACTTTAGACCTGACCGCCTGCTCACATCTGTCGTGTGTGTGATTCGATTCTTGATCGGATGTTCCAGTAGCAGAACATTTTATATGAACCTATTTACACTTTACTTGTCGTCCCAATTTTATCGTTTATTCTGAAAACCCGATTAAAAGTCGAATCCAACACACGACAGATGTAACGTACAGGCGGTTACGATGAAATGCTGCAAAGAATAAAGCAGAATTTAAATAAACTGGCCAAGTGCAAGTCGGACTCGCACTCATAGGGTTCCGTAACACAGTATTACAGTATTAAATAACTATCATTTTTCGCCAATAAAAAAATTAAATTTGTTTTTCATATTTTTTGTATGAAAAACACAGTTATGTTTGCGGATGCTATATCTCAAAAACTGCTGACTATATCTCGTTCAAACCAATTTTCGTTGAAGGTTTTTAATGAGATCTGCACCATATATTTTTTAGATTTTTCACTCCCTTACTTTAAAAGTTAGAGGGGGAGGGGGGGACACACATTTAACTACTTTAGAAGTTCATCTTTCAAATGAATGACTTTGAGAAAAAAGTTTTAGGAAACTCAATGTCATTTTCATTGTTCCGAACCCAAAGGGTACCAAGGGAACCCTATTACTGAGACTCCACTGCTGTCTGTCTGCCCGTCTGTCTCCAGGCTGTATCTCATGAACCGTGATCATGAAAGTTAGACGGTTAAAACTTTCACAGATGATTTCTGTTGCCGCAACAAAAAATAACAACAAATACTAAAGACAGAACAAAGTTAAAAATCAAAGGTGAACCTATACAAACCGTTTTCGACCCAAAACCTATAGGGTACTTCCGGTCGACCTAGAATTGTAAATTTTGGTCACAAGCAAGGTCTTACAACACAAGCAAAGGAAAAATTCCGAAAATTAAAAAAAATTGAAAATTTTGGTAAATTTGGGACTTACAAGTTGTCGCGAAAATCTAAATTTGCCCATATCTTTTTATCGTGTTGAGTCAGGGCCTTGATTTTTATACACCTAATAGGGACTATAGACTTCAGTATCTAGTATAAATTTCAACTTGCTAGGTCCACCCGTTTCTAAGAAAATTGGCGGTGACACACGGACAGACAGACGGACAAGAAAGTGATCTTATAAGGGTTCCTTTTTTTACCTTTTGAGGCACGGCACCGTAACAAGGTAAATTTACTATTACAAACTTATTATTTGTGGTTGGTGCAATACATTTTCTATGAATCGAAAGGCCAATTTATTAGAGGGCTTTGGCTTTGATGCCAGAGGTACCGAGTTCAAACCGCCATGCACCAATGGATTTTTCTATCGAAAAAATTTTGTGCGCTTTCACAGTGGCCCTCCGGTGAAGGATACACATCATTATTGTTACATACCGGCTGTTCATGGAGTGAACATGGAGTGAACATCGCGATTTCAGCGCGTGACCTCACTCCCGAGGAAGAGGACTGACTCGCTCGAAACCTAGGTCGAGAAAATTCGACTAAAGGTATGTGAATTACAGCCGGTATATAACAATAATAATGTTACAAATTCACGATAATTTTAAAATAAGGATACACACCGTTAAGAAACCAACCACCCCCGCATAGTGATAGGACACTATCTAGTGTCCGCCTGGCCAGCTACCACCCTCAAGTTAGAAAATCTGTCGCTAAACATCTAAGGCCTGAATTCCTCTGTCGCTGACGTCGGTCGCGTACGTCGGTCGCGCGTACGAATATACGTTGTGTTCTATATAGCACCATACTGTGACGCTGACATCAGCGGCGCGCGAGTTGCTACGCGCCGCGTATGGCGCGCGTCGGTCTCGCGCGTCAGCGTCGCGTATGTCGGTCGACTGACGCGCTATAGAACGCTATGAGGCTTGAATTCCTCTGTCGCTGACGTCGGTCGCGTACGTCGGTCGCGCGTACGAATATACGTTGTGTTCTATATAGCACCACACTGTGACGCTGACATCAGCGGCGCGCGAGTTGCTCCGCGCCGCGTATGTACGCGACCGACGTCAGCGACAGAGGAATTCAGGCCTAATGTGTTCCGGCAGCTATCCTTGAGAGCCAGTTCCCATTCTAGGCCTAGCGTGTTTACCATCTTCGACCTCATCATCACTTACCACTTACCATAACAGGAGAGATAATGGTCAAACGCTGGCCTATCTACGAGTATATCTTTACTATCTATATCTATACTAATATTATAAAGAGAGAACATTTGTATTTTTATATTTTTGTATGTTTGTAATGATTTGGCTCAAAAATCACTGGACCGATTTAAAAAATTCTTTCACTAATATATAGAATGGACTTTCGAAATGAAAATAGGCTATATATTATCCTGTTTAAATCAAAGGTACATCCGTGGAGATCTAATTTGCAACCTAAGTCGACAAAAAAACGGTCAAAAAAACACGTTTCTTACGGACGCTGCTCAATTGAAAATAGATGGAAGAATATTTTGTATGGAAGAGTTGTACAACTTAATAAGACCTACAAAAAATCCGCGACAGCATATGTCTATCTCTTAAGGTTGACTTACAGTAACCATTTTAATCTTTATTTTTTGTTAAAAAATATAACATAACTTCCAAGGCTATTTTCAAGTATATAGTATTAATCCTTATCCAAATAATTACGTTAATCTGCTTGGCCACATATTATAGATTAAAATTGTCCTTTACAGTATATAATTCAAATGATAACTCTAGAAGATATCACGAATTTCACACACACGCATCGCAAAATTAATAAAATATTTGCAGTGAAACCACAGATTAGGTCATAGTTACTACGAACATATTATTATAAGCTTAGCTATTCTGTAGATCCCCACTGATCACAACCAATTTATAGTCAATATGGTATAATAATATGATCTATTGTATAAAATAATATTGATCGATATATATAATAATATAATATTTGTAAACCCCCCCGACTGATATATGTATAATCTTTTCATTAAAAGCATTCCAATGACTCAAAACACGACATTTGAAATCTGAGTTGGGTGCTAAGATGCTACAGACACACAGATACACACGTTAAACGTATAATACCCCTACTTTTTGCGTCGGGGAACGCCGTGGCCCGGCGGCAGATGTTCTCCTTGGTGGTAAGCTACTTTTTAGGGTTCCGTAGCCGAATGGCAAAAAACGGAACCCTTATAGATTCGTCATGTCTGTCTGTCTGTCCCTCCGTATGTCACAGTCATTTTATTCCGAAACTATTAACACCACACAATTGAAACTTGGTAGGTAGATGTATTCTGTGAACCGCTTTCCAATTTTTATACAAAAATATAAAAATAAAAAGTTTAAAGGGGGGCATCCCATACATAGAACTGAAACAAAACAAAAAAATCTTCAAACCTATACATGTGGGGTAGGGTGGGTGTCTATGAATAGGTCTTTAAAAATGACATTGAGGTTCCTAAAATCTTTTTATCTCAAAGTAAATCATTTAAAAGATAGGCGCGTCTAAAGTGGTAAATGAGTGTTGTTGTGTGGTTCATATCTATGAAAAACAAAGTTAATTTTTGGTGGCGGAAGTTAAAAATTACTCTACTGTTACGGAACTCTACGAGTGCGAGTCCGACTTGCACTTGGCCAGTTTTGGTAGATTTAATGATCCCACTACCTCTGTACGAAAACCCATAATTCACGAATGCACATAAAACTTTCATTGGTAGGTTATATAGCTAGCATTAGAACCAACAACCGTCGGGTCAGAATCAGGGTAACTATCCTTTACTCCAAAGCGCCGTGCAATATCACTACGTAAGTATTTTAAAACAAAGTCCATCACTGCGTCTGTCTGTTCGCAATAATCTCAATAGCTACTGGACGGATTATCATGCGGTTTTCACCAATAGCCAGAGTGTTTATGAGGAAGGTTTAGGTGCATTATTCGTTAAGGTTTTGTGTAAATTGGTTAAAATATGACGATGATTGTTAAATAAGTTAATATTTTATATTCGATGCAACAAACTGATGCAAATTTTGTAGGCATATATGTTCTACCCGTGCGAGGCCGGGGCGGGCTGCTAGTAAGATATAAAAAGAAATTCACGCAGTAGGTATTTAGCGATACCTCCGTCCCCGTGACGGATATTCCGATCGCGTAGCGGGGAACTGTCAGCCACCTAGCAAAAGTGACACAGGTGGTCCTACTTCGAATACGCGGGCCTCCGCGGGCTACTGAACTGAAGTCAGGCGCGCTGGCCGCTTTGTTATACAGGATGTTTGGTCCATCGTTTGCCAAATTGAAATAGCTGATAGAAGAGAAGGAAAGAGGGGTAATGACACCCCTCTTTCCTTTCTTCATAATGCAGGTTTTAATACAGCAAACGCTAACAAAAATTACCATTGCTAATACATCAAACGTGTTTTCTTTACTTCGAATTATGTATAAAAACTGAGGGGCTTTTTATAACATGTTGTATACCAATAGAAAGAGGATAAAGTAAGGCATTTATTCAGTAAATGGAAGAACTTTCTCTCTCTTATTTTTTTTTATAGTACTGTGAAGTTGACAATATCTTTAAATTTTCCCTGTCTCTCAGCCAATTAGTTGACGTTGACAAAAAAGTTGACGTTCTTGGTAAGCTATTATGAATTTAATTGATGCTCCTTATAATTACACTTTAAAATAAAACATAATTATGAAGACTCATGGAAGATTTTTTTTTAAATCCAAGTGTTCATGATAAATATTGGTTTTTTCTTTCAAAAATAACTCTAAATCGATACCTAAAATATGTTGCGGTTAAAACCGGCTAGGGGAGGGAGGAAAGAGGGGTAATGACCTCTTCTATCAGCTATTTCAATTTGGCAAACGATGGACCAAACACCCTTTATAATAATATTGTGTTAAAAAAGGACTATTTTGAAAAAAAAAACTATCCATTAAATTTCCTATTATACATGTTTTCCTAATTTTTGGCATATTTTTTGTGAGTCAGAGTTTAATGCTCTTTAAACACAGAATAAATAATAGTAAAACTTTAAGTAATACCCATAAAACTATTTAAGTTACTTTGTTTTCGTAATTTTTTTATGATCGAGTGACGTCGTACATATCGTGTTTTCAACCATTCAATAATCAAAAATGTTTCTTGAACTACATCATGTATTATTTTCTGATCAAAACAAATAATATTTCATTGTTTGCTGTTGATTCAAAAACATGTCGATTTGAAATATTTGAGCCTTAAGTTAGTACTTTTACCTAGTTTGACCAGCTTGTACGGAAGGCTCGATGCGCGAGTCCAACTCGCACTTGACCGGTTTTTTTATTAGAGTATCTCATTGTTCTAAATTATAATAATATTTTTATGGTAATATAGTACTATTTCCAATAAACAGTGCTTTGAGCGGTAAAATTGTTGTTTTATAAAAAAATTGTACACCGTATTTTTCCTGGCACAATTACCGTAATTTCTTAGAACCAACCGTTTCTTTTACAAGCTTTTATTAACTTGCAATGTATGTATGTATGTATGTATGTATGTATGTATGTATGTATGTATGTATGTATGTATGTATGCATGTATGCATGTATGCATGTATGTATGGATGCATGTATGTATGTATGTCACTATGTATGTTCGGCTGGAATCTTGGAAGCTAAATTAAACCCACTTTCCGATGTCCGATTGGACTCAAATTTGGTGTAATTATGTATCTTCGGTGATGATACAATGATATGGTACCATGGAGCTGGTCTGATGATGGAGACGGACGGTGGCCACGGCATCTTTGTGATAAAACAACTTAACCCCACCGAATTTGGGCTCAATTGATTTGTCTTGAAGAGAACTTTACGCCTAGATGATATCCAGGGTCTGATGATGAAGCTGGAAGGTGGCCATGGCATCTTTGTGATAAATCAACATAACCCTACCGAGTTTGGGCTCGATTGATTCGTCTTGAAGAGAACTTTACACCTAAATAATATCCAGGATCTGATGATGAAGCTGGAAGGCAGCCACGGTATATCTGTGATAAAAAAAAACAAAACACTACCGAGTTTGGGCTCTATTGATTTGTCTTGAAGATAAATTTACACCTAGATGATATTTAGCAACTGGTGATGAAGCTGGAAGGTGACCACGGCATCTCTGTGATAAAGTAACGTAACCCCAGTGAATTTGGGCTCAAATGATTAGTTTTGAGGAGCACTTTACACTTAAATGATAGCCAGGATCTGATGATGAAGCTGTAAGGTGGCCATGGCATTTCTGTTATAAAGCAACATTGCCCCACCGAGTCGATTGATTTTCCTTGAAGAGCACTTTACCCATCATAATCACATCAAACATCCGTGAAATATTTTAAAAAATCATGCCTTCTCTTAAATACTTAGGTAGTAGGTAGGTAGTCGGTTTTTATAAACAAGCTTTTATCTGGGACAATGAACTAAAATGTTAATAATAAATTCTAGTAAGTATTTGGCGTGTGGGTACTTACCTATATTTTTAAAGCTTGAGGCACTGAAGTATAGTAATTACCTAGCCTAAAAAACGGGTAGTGCTTCAAGCTTTTAAGAATATAGGTAAGTACCTACACGCCAAATACTTACTAGAATTTATTTTTAACATTTTAGTTCATTGTCCCAGATAAAAGGTTGTTATTAAAAATATTTTTTTCTTATAATTTATTTTTAAATGAAATCACCGTCATCCAATTTTTAGGGTTCTGTAGTCCTGACATGGATGTCAGAACCCCTCATAGTTTCGTCATGTCCGTCTGTCTGTCTGTCTGTGTCAGGTTTTGCTAAAAGACTGTTAATACTATAAAGCTGTGATTTTTTAGGGGTGTGTATATTAAATATGACGACGAAATGGTAAAATAAAATTTAGGAAAATATTTTTTTTAGGGTAGCTCCCCGACATGTGAAATGGAGATGAATTTTTTTTTTGCCGTCTACCCCATTGTGTGGGGTATCGTTAAATAGCTCTTTTAAAATGACTTAAGGTTACTAATACTATTTCTCGATTTAGTGCTCCATTTACGAAATATTAAACTTTAAAGTGCAAATTTTGTTCTAGTATGACGTCCCCCCTCCCCCCTTCTAAAAGCTAAATAGCTTGCTTGAAATATCTGGAAAAATGTATGATGATAGTGCATTTCATGAGATACAAAGGAAAATTATAGTGGTTAAGATAACCTGAATAGCTTAGCAATAATAATCGTTGAACTTGGGTGTTGGATAATAATAAAAATAACTATGTTAAATATTATACTACTACGGAACCCTACACAGCGCGTGGCCCGACACGTACTTGGCCGGTGATACAATAGACGAAACATGTTTTATAAACACGATTACAATACCTGACAGAATACTACTCACACTATGTTGATGTAACCATAAAATAAACCGCCAAGTGCGAGTCCCGCTGACTCGGTCTAACTTCAACGCTAGCGCGGGCTAATTTTATAACAAACGCCATCAAACATTGGACGTAGAAGACGCAAAGCAAAGTGAAAGATGCCAAATTAAACAAAAAAATTGTATGGGGACCATCATTAAATTTTAACTCGTGTTGTTTTATTATTTGTTATTGTAGCGGTCACAGTTATCTACACACTTGAAAGTTTCAGGTGTCTACCTCTACTTCTACGATAAGCAAGACGTTTGCCTGGTGGTAAACGATGACATCACAGACATCTGCCTATAACAGAAAGTGTATTGACAGAATTTTGCAGGTCACTATCTTGCCAGGTGGTAAGCGATGATGTAGTCGATGATGATGAACATGCTAGGCCGACAATGGTCTTACTCTGATGCTGGATCACCGTTAGGGTTTAGTGGCAAATTTTCTCATTGATAGTGGTAAGGTTTTGGTAGCAAGTAAGGTGGAATATTGAAATACTGCTTATATTTTTCTAGAATTTAAATGGTAACACGTGACATATGTAACGTGGTTTTAAGTAAATTTTACAATGTCACGTTTGTAAAACCACAAATCACTCACGTGACGAGAAAAAAATATATACATGTTTGTATATAGTAATATCTTCGCCTATACCTAGGTTTAGACGGTAGAAGGTTCCGTACGACATTTTCTTAAGAAGGATTCTATACAAATACACATTCTTTAATAGATGTGTTCTTTATTCCAGGTTTTGTAAAACTAGTGTGTGCCAAATTTCATCCAAATATGTTCAGGCGTTTTTTTGTGCAATTCATAATATTAGTAGTTGTGGGTAAATAGATAGATAATTAAGCGTGAGAGTGATAATTAGGTAGATACTCGTATAGAAAGAGAAGCAGTCGTAAGAATGGAAATTATTCCATTAAAAATAAAATAATATATTAAATACAAGTAAAAACAAAACATATACCTACTAAACCTAAATATATTTTCATTTGCGTGTAAAACCTCAGAATATATAATGAGGGTAAAACACAACTCAATACAGTGAGTTTCGGTAAGGCCGAAAGTTACGGCCAATTTTTGGCTGAAACTGAGGCTGACAGTAGATTTTTTGGCCGAAACTGGTTGAAACCGGACTCTCGGTCAGTCACTAGTTATAACCCAAATGTTGCGATGCAACCTTCACGAAATAACCTGGCGTGGAAATTCGGATAAGAGTGGATCGAATTTTTTGTGTTAAACGAGTAGGTTGGTAAGTCTTTTATTATGTAGATTGCGAACAATAATATTACTTTGAAGTAAAGTAATATTTTTGTTCGCTTCCGGTACCCTGCCGTTAAGATTAGCCGTTAGAGTTATCCTTAAATCTAGGATTACTCATAGACAGCTAGTCACATCTTGGGAATTTCAATCAGCGAATGTCAACCAAAAAAATTCTTGCTTACTAAGTATAAAGTATAGTATAAAATTATATTTGGATATAATAACATTTAAAATTAAATCACCGCACAGAGCACCTGGACGTGTAATCCGAGGGGTGCGGGTTCGAGTCCCGTCGGTACTATGAAATTTTGGATTGTGTTTAACAATTTACAAAAATATAAAGTGTGTGACACTTCAAAGAAACATAATATTTGATTTAAGATTAAAAACCACCTTCCATGCTCCGCGATTTAGTTTCAGTAGCAAGTTGAGATGTTTATTGTCATATCTCTGGAGATCTTGATAAGATTTAAATAAGACCATCTTGGAGATTAACCCTACCTATGGAAAAAAGAATAATTTTAATCGGTTCACAAGAACGATTTGAATTCTTGTTATGTTTGGATGACGCGATCAAAAATGTTTTAACCCAAATTCTAAATTGTTCACTTCCAGATATTTCATGGTGTCAGGCCTCTCTGCCTATTCGGCTTGGAGGCATTGGGCATCCGCAAAATTTCCAGTGTTTCATTACCGGCCTTTCTATCTTCTGCCAACAGTGTTTTAGTTCTTTTTAAGAGAATAATTTCAAATTCAGCATCACATATTTCAATAGAATCTTTGGAAGATAGTAGAACGGCCTGGTCTTTGGCTTGTCCAAGTGAGGTTCTACCAAAAAATCTTAGTTCGCAAAGGCAATGGGACGAGCCCCTTTGTAAAATTGTACAAAAACAAATTTTAGACAAAAGTGTTGATAATAAAGTTCGGGCTCGTCTCCTTGCCACGCGCGAACGAGAATCTGGTTATTGGTTACAAGCCAATCAGCTAATGCTCATGCAGGCTACCTTCATCCAACATTTGTGACCCTAATGGACAATTTTTTTTTTTTTTTTCATAAAGATTACTCGCAATGTGGGTTGCACATTACTAGTATTCTTGTTAACCCCTCCATCTAAGCTGAATATGCGTGTGTCTGGAGTGGGTTCACGTGAATAGTGCAATGGATGGGGTGGGGATCGAACTCACGACCTCTCGATCGCCAGTCCGACACCCTATCCATTGGGCTATTGCCGCCTTACTTACTACAATGAAAGTTTTTCTATTGCCATAGGGTCTGGGCATCTCTAGGACGGAACCTCACAATTGTCACTGCGGCAGTGAAGTGGACAGATTAGGCCACCAGGGCCTGTCATGCCGCCGCAGTGCAGGGTGTCTCTCACGCCACGCCACAATAAACGACGTCATCCGTCGGGCCCTTGCCACCGTGAACGTGCCGGCCATATTAGAGCCGAACGGTATATCACGTGACGATGGTAAGAGGCCCGACGGTATAACGTTAGTGCCATGGTGTCGAGGAAGACCATTGGTGTGGGACGCCACATGTGCTGACACATTAGCGGCGTCCCACATATGCGGGACCTCACGGTCAGCGGGCGCGGCAGCGGATGCTGCAGAAAACCTCAAACGGAGGAAATATGCTACCATTGGTGATGGGTACATATTTCTTCCGTTTGGGGTCGAAACAATGGGCCCATGAGCTCGAGATGCCCGAGGTTTTGTTAATTTGGTTCTGATTCTGATTCTGATTCTGAACATTACCGGCAGGTAGCGACCTAGGTTCTGTCTTTTATTTGTAGTATAGATATTATTATTGTAATTTAATTAATTTTTATATTGTTATTAGGTAATTTAAGTTGTTTAAATAAAATTATAATTATACCATCTCAATGAGAATCACTGATTTAATTTCCTTAATATACACACGGAGGTTTAATATCCTTAATATACACACAGATTACTATTGAATACCAGTACCAGTACATTTAAGAATTACCAGCCCTAGATTTAGGTCGCTCTTCCTGTAACAAAACTAGTTATTTTGACTGCAAATTAAAGATTAGGTAGTATAAAAATAACTTGTTTACCAAATGGATGTCTCAATTGTAGCCTATATTTTTACATTCGATAACCCTGGTAGCCTTTTCATGAAAATATTCCGCGATGCGTAAAAAACTCCGACTACTGACGTGAGAAAAACAACTGATTATAATAATAACAATTCATTTATGTAAGAACACCAATTCCATATGTTTATCTAGTAGCGGCTCCCCTCCTTGCTACGCTAGTCGGCGCACGTCACACGGTAGTCACTGTTCCTAGTTGTTCCGTTGCCTTAGTGTCAGACTAATGAACAGGCTAGACAAGTAATGAAACGTCATCGATCCAAGTCATTTGCCTAGCTGTTTCATCAAATGGCTGGATATCATTAGCCGCGTACTGACTGAGCGAGCAGCCTCGCGAGGCAGCTCGGACGTTTGCCGCGCGAGGCCGCCTCAGTCAGTACGCGGCTAACGAGGCTTTTGAGCAATGAAAAAAACCGACAACATTCGGCTCGGGCCGCGGCACGCTCGGGCGAGGCAGCGCGAGCATTTGCCTCGGCCGAAGCACGTCCTGACTGACCGAAGATTTGAATTCGAAGGCTGCTCGTTCAGTCAGTACGCGGCTATTAGGCGCCTATTATTATTATTATATTATTATAAATGGCGCCTCAGTCGTTTGCCGCGCGCACTCTGCGCGATGATTCCGAGGCTGCCGCGCTCGTTCGTGGGAGTTTCCTCGCGCGGCAAATTCCTCGCGTGGCTGCTCGCTCTGTGTGGACGCGCCTATTCAGGAATCTAGTTGAACGAACGGCTGTTTAGTTAAGAGGCTAGGCTGTTGAATAAACGGCTTACTAAGCTATCTGCCTGCGACATATAAGTATATACCTACATAATTAACTTTCCAACCCCCGGCTTTTAAGGTTAATTTCTGCGTTGGTAAGTACCTATATCTAAAGTAAAGCATAAACAAACATTCTATCACGATTAATAATATAACACTTGTAATTGATTAGGTAACCTTTAATGTTATCGAACAGCCACACTCCCTTTATAAACAGTACCTAACTTAAAACTGGAACCAATTATACTTAAATGCGTAGTACTCTTTCGTAATCACGTGTACAGGTTGTTTCAATTGGCTAAAGTTCTAGGGGTCCGATACAATACTCGTAATAGCTGAATCTCTCGATAATTTACGTGCGTCATGCCCCCGCGCACCCTCGCTAATTAAACACCGGGTCCATCTCACTTCTCAATGAGGTATTTAACTAAGCATAGTGTCTTTCAGTTTTCGGATGGGGTCGCTGAAACGTGATAATTGAATGCTAAATGGGCGTTTGGGCGCCAAGGTACTTACTTGACTTACCTGATTTCATTACTTAGGTAGGTACTTGTCTGGTCTACAAATATTATAAAAGAAAGTCGCTTGTCTTTTTTTATCCGTCTACGGTAAAGTCGTGAAGAGAGAGTTATGTTTCCGAATTCAGGTATTACAGTGATGTAAAAATTGTTAATGTAAGCAAAATTTTTATTAATACGCTTAATAAGATAGCTTAATAAGCCGTTCAATCAACAGCCTAGGCTCTTTACTAAACAGCGCCGTTCAACTAGATTCCTGAATGAAATCCAGCCATTTGATCAAACAGGCTAGGCAAATGACTTGTATCGATGACATTTAATACTTAAGCACCATAAACCCTAATGTGTAAGTGACATTGCGGTGGTTGTCACTCATCTTATCCACCCGGCACCCGACTTGCACCGCTTCACACTTCGTGCGGTTAGTAATCTTAATTATGAACTTTGATTGTCATGATGCTGTAGCGTCACTGATCGCCTCGTTCCACGCTGTCTACGTGCAGACGGCGAGTGGTCCACTCGGTGACAAGTTGACAACCCGTTGTTCGCATGCTTGATTTACGTAGACCGCGACATTTCGCCAGCAATAGAGGCGCCGCGGCAGCTATCGAAGCATCGTTGGCTGTCGCCAAAGCATTTTTTAATGTTGCCGAAGCATCGTCGGCTGTCGCCGAAGCCATTATCTCTTCTTTCGTCACTTCGTCACTTTACATCAGGTCAGGAGATACATTTAATTGATTTTTTGTTTAAAATTGATTAATTGATTAAAGATGAGATACATTTCGTTACATTTAATGACATGTCAAGATATTTCATGACATTCAATGCCATTTTATTGCATTTCATGACATTTCGTGACTTTTCTTGACATTTGATGACATTTCGTTACTTTTATAACATAAATAATCATATGGAATTCATAATGGAAAAAATGGAAATGGAAACATCTGAATCTGACGAATAATTATTCTTAAATAATATATGTTAATTAATATTTGTTACTTAATAATTTATTGAATCTTAAACAAATTCATTTTTTTTGGTCCAAATGTTGTGAACTCCTGAACACTTATTTACATAATTTATAGCTTCTCGTGACGGGGACTTTATATATTTCGTGACATTTTGTGACATTTAATGAAATTACATGACATTTTGGACATTTCATGACATTTTGAAACATATCATGACATTTTGTTACATTTCGTAACATTTTATAATATTTTGTGACATTTCATAATTTTACATGACATTTTAGGATATATCATGACATTTTGCTACATTTTGTGACATATCATGACATTTTATGACATTTCATATAGTTAAATGACATTCAATGACATGTCATGACATTTCGTGACATTTCATGACATGACATGATGAGCCTTTTAACTATTTCCTTTTCTCATAGGAAAATGGATAGGATGAAAAGCAGAGTGTATAACTCGGCCGCAAAATTATTTTCCATCGGCTGACGTACTTTAAATCCCTCGCTACGCTCAGGATTTAAAAAAACGGCTTCGCAGACAAGTACTATTTTGCACCCTTGTTAGGAATATTCCAGACAAAAGATCAGGAGCGGACAAGGAGAGGTGTAGCTAGAGCTACCTAAGTATAGTATAACGGTTGATGACCTCCTCTAACTCTTCGCCTCGCAGTGCCACAGAATAATGAATAGTACAAGGCAGTGCTTAATGAAATTGAAACCTTACGAAAAGCTATTTTTATAAACGTTCTAGATAGGACGACAGACTTGTCTGAGTAAGATAAGTACTGGCCGAGACGACAGATAAACATTTTTTTAGGTAGGTATACCTACATATTTCAACTATAACAGATATGTTATTTGACATACGATGAGATAGGATGAAGCATCAGTTTTAATAGTTGCTACCCGTGGTCATAGATAACTTAAAAAAATATTGCAAAATTCTTTAGATTTTTTTATTGTCGTGAAGAATACCTAACTAGATGTCATGTGTAGTATATATAGATAATAGGTAAGACAGATTTATTACCTTGATCTTTTACTTTATCTACGTCAGTATTAGAACAACGGGTTAATTACATAAAAGTACATAGTTGTAAACCTAATAAGCTAATTGGCATAACTGCAGAGTTTGATCTCATAAATCTTATCTCATCGAATCGAAATCCTGAAAAAATATACCACCTAAGAAAAGAAAATAATGCAGTGTTCACCTAAAAAAATCATAAAAGCCGTCTCACATCAACTTATCTCATCATAGACATTTGGGGGTAACTGTGACCCACGGGAAGGTCATTGGTACCCTTCCTACGTTCGCAGACTTTAATCTACCCTACACGTGATCTATGCATGGTGCTAAGTGGGCGTCGGTCACTGGTAGTACGTAGGCTTCGACCGTGGCTCGAACCACCCACGGAACAAAGATATGTCCACAATTAGTTCGCCAAATTCTAGCATGATATTCGGTGCCAGCCAGCGAAAGACTGGTTGGGACAGTTGCGCTCTGTGGAGGATTAAAGTCATCTGGCTAGCCGCCTCATCTCAGTTCCGTCCTTCAATTGCAGATAAGCACAATTATATCTTAGGGTGCGTACAGACTATGTAACATAACATGTTATAAAATTGTTATTTATCATGTTTCAGATAATGTGGACACGGAATGTTATAAAACATGATGTAATAATATGTTATTATAACATGTTTTATAACATTTCGGATCAACATTATCTGAAACATGTTAAATAACAATGTTATAACAAGTTATGTTACATAGTCTCTACGCACCTTTAGACCGCATTTTCACTTAATCATTTATCATGAGGTAAGATAGTGGTCAGGAGATTGACTGCCAGACAAAAATATAGGTGTATACCTACCTACCTGAGTACTTATAGATCTTGCATTGGCTTCAATTAATGTGTTAGACACGAGTCTGCAATAACAAGTTACACATACAAAGTTCAATGGCAAAATAATGAATGAGATTGAACGCCAATGTGACTTTGGACCAGTTGATCAATAACAAGCAATCATCGATATATATACGAAAAGGGAGATAAGAAACATCGGTCTCAATGTGGACCCCGTATGAATTAGATAGATAGATAGATAGAAACTCTTTATTGAACACCAAACAAATAAAACTTAAAAAATAAACATTTAACAAAAGGTGTAACAACAGGCGGTCTTATCGCTTAAAGCGATCTCTTCCAGACAACCTTAGGGTAGAGAAAGAAAAACTTAACATACATGGCGGTATATAGGTGTTAAAAGTGAACAAAAATTATAAATAAATAAATCAGAATAGGTTATAAGTAAATTATAACAAAAGTACGTACATATTTTATACAATACATATTGGATACAATAACACAACGTACACACAATAAAAGTATACAATACAATATATATATACAAAACTATGCATATATACATACTATACATATATAAATATAATAAAATATATAATAGAACTTAGATAGAAAACAGTAGCAGTTTAGGAGAGATAGTGGGCCTTGACGCGGTCTTTAAAAGTAGCAAGTGTTTGTGAGCGTTTTACTTCCAATGGAAGCGCATTCCAGAGTCTGACAGCTTGTACTGCAAATGGTTTGTCATAGAATGAGCTATGATGGCTGGGCATAGAAAGTGTATGATTCTCTGATGACCGTAAAAACAGGGTATTGGAGTCTCGAAGGAATTGCAACATGAGCTTAAGGTCAGGAGGGGAAGTAGGATTAAATAGGATGTTGTAAACAAGAGACAATATATGTGCATTCCGGCGAAGGCGAATTGGCAGCCACTTGAGCTTAGAGCGAAATTCAGAAACATGGTCATATTTGCGTAGGCCAAATATGAACCTGATTGCAAGGTATTGTAGTCGCTCAAGTTTATTTAGCTGCTCTTCAGACATGTCAAGATAGCTAGCGTCAGCGTAGTCGAGGATAGGTAGAAGAATAGATTGTGCAAGCGCAATTTTAGTAGCAGTAGGCAAGAAATTTCGAAGCCTCCTCAGTGAAGCAGCAGAGGCAAACATTTTGTTGCTGATTGTTGTCAGCTGAGGTCCCCATGACATATGCTGATCGTATAAAATATAACATCGTTCGTCGAATATAACACTCAAATTTTTTGCAGTTTGACTGTAAGGAATTGTCATCATCATCATCATCAGCCTGTATCAGTCCACTGCTGGACATAGGCCTCTCCCAAAGGAATCTCCCAAAGAAAAGAAGGTAAGGAATTTTAAGCCCCTCAAATACGATCTGTGGTAATGTTGCCCAGTCGATTTTGGCAACGGTTCTAGAACTTCCTATAATAAGAACTTGCGTTTTAGCAGGGTTTATTTTAAGACCGTACGATTGAGAGACATTACAAATATCACTATTAATTTGATCTACTGCATCAGATAAAAGACTGAGAGGAGCTTGTGTGTAGATTTGGAGATCGTCTGCATAGAGATGGTAGGAAGAAGTAAGGCGAAATGAAATAGAATTGATAAAAACAGCAAAAAGAAGGGGAGATAGCACGCCGCCCTGCGGCACGCCGGCAGTTGTGTCACACCAAGAAGAGAAAGTGTCTTCAGTGCGGACTCGCTGACGACGTCCAAACAGGTAACTACGAAACCATTCAGTCACCGTTGGAGATATGTTAATCGAGCGAAGCAATGCAAGGAGTATGTCAAAATCGATGGTATTAAAGGCGTTGCTGAAATCAAGTAGCGTCAGCACAGTTACCTGCCCATTTTCCATACCTAAACGAATATCATCTGTTATTTTAACTAGGGCAGTAACTGTGCTGTGACCAGGGCGAAAGCCGGATTGGGAATTAGGTTCGGGAATCTAATTTCACCTTAGTCACAATCGAACTGAATCACGTACAGAATTACCTACGTGTGCAATTATCGCAGATCCATTTAAATAATTATCAACAATGCCTTCTTCTGTTCTTCATCCACATCAGCTCGACATTAGAAATTCGTGTTTTCATGTAGTTCTTTCTAGTTCCATTATGTTTAAGAGTGAGTACCGCATCTACCTTTTTATACCGATGCAAGCAATGGAAAGTTTTGAAAATATCACCTAGATTATATAAGTACATGAAATGCGTAGATGAATCGACGATATACGCAATATACACAAATACGCCCGGCTGTCAGGGGTTGGTTAGAAACGAAGAGCTATTATAGTTTGACCTCTGGAGTGCAGTCTGTAGGTATGTCCAACAGATTTTATAAGTACTCGTATAGACAAGCACCTGACCACAATCTATGTTAAATGACGATGAGGTTTCAATCCGTCTTCCAAATGGACGAAGGGGGATGATGGTTAACACAGCAATTACCATTTCAACATGAGTCTATTTTCGGCAGGCAAGTCGACAAGTTTAACTAGACCGGAAACTAACTTAATCCACCATTTTTCATTGACATAATTAACGTCATACGATGGAAAAATACCCATGATTTACACATATGTAGGTTTTTTTTGTAAGAAGTGGGTAGCTCTTGACCATTATCTCAGTGGTGATGCAATCGATGATAAAGCGCGCTTACCCGGAAGACTACTATTTGACCGCGATTTGAAGACTCCCATAATTCCCATATTGTACTTAACCAGAATCGCAGACCCAGCCATGGTATTCTATTCCCTACGTGTGATGAAAGAAGAAACAACTCCCTTCGTTCGGGTAGTTGGTATTTTTTTTATTAACTAACCTATTTAATCTCACTGCTGGGCAAAGGTCACCTCCATTTTTTCCACCTATCCCTGTCCATTGCCTTTTGTGGCCAGTCGCTAGTATTATCCACTATAAATTGGTGGCGCCTTTTAGTATCTTTGGTTGTCCGATTATAAAATGGGGGTGGTGGAATAAAAAATATGCAATTCCGTAGAGTAGGTTTTCGGCTTATAACTGGTAGCAAGATGGAGGATGTCACAAGTACTTGTACTATTATTTTTTCTGTGCCACAAGTAAAAGGGAGACCTACCCACAGATTATATAATAATTTCTACGTAAACCTAACTTAAGTATAGCGTGGGCGGAGTAAAGCTTACCTATTATGTTTGTAATTACATAGTAATTTAAACTAGATATTTTAGTGCTTGTGACGGTTGAAAGGGTACAACTCAAAGTAGAACCTTTTTTGGTTGAAGGCAGCTTACATGACATTGTATCTTTCTTTCACTTTCCTCTATTTCTTTCTCATTCTATCCATCTTCTTTCATTACAGCATTTAGAACAGAGAATCTAAAAGGCGCCACCGATTTATGGTGGATATACCATTTACCCGAACGAAGCGATTTACTTTTTCGTTTATCATATGAACCGCCAAGGTATGGAATACCCTGCCTGAGTCTGTTTCCGGTTAAATACAATATGGGGGTCTTCAAATCGCGAGTGAATAGGTATCTTCTGGGTAAGCACGCTCAATCATAGATCGCATCATCACTTAACATCAGGTGAGAACTATCCACTAGGTCACGTGCTACCCAGTTCGGAGTAAAAAAATATTAAAATGTGCCATAGGGATAAAATAAAACAACAAATATCTATCAACAATATAAATATTTTATTTATTAATATAAAAGATTTTTTGAGTAAAATGGTTACCAGTTAATTAATTTTAATATAATGTTAATTAGTCTTTCACAAAGTAACTTATCGATATACCTATTCTATCTATAGTCGATAGAAATTAGCATGTTCCTTGATATTTAACGAATCGCAACGAATGAACTGAACTGATTTTTGAATAGACTATTGGCCGTATTCTTATTAACCCCTGATAAAAAAGAGGGGTGTTATAAGTATGATGTGAGTAATCTATACAAACAAATAATAACTTCCTTTCAAACATCAGTTCCATGATACATTACTTTCGATTTGTGAATCTATTAATAGCAAAATTTAATGATACTTTGATAATATTTATGTAACTAACAATCTGACAATAAAACAATGTAAAACTTAAAGAGTTCATGTATTAATGAAATGCAATTTAGATATCTTAGTTATTTCATTCGTTTCAATTCTAAGTAAATTAGTATCGTGTTTATTATGTACATCAATGCATTGGTAATAGAATAATAATTTAAAATGTTGGCTTCATCATCATCATGATCAGCCGGTATCAGTCCACTGCTGGACATAGGCCTCACCCAAGACACGCCCTGAGCCCGATCTTCGGATCTTCTTTTCCAGTTACTGCCCACTGCTTTCCGAATATCGTCGCTCCATCAAAATGTTGGCTGATTTTGTCAAAATATGCATAGAATAAATACGGTTACTTTGCAAATAATGCACGTAAGGCGCTTGTAAGCAAAGAAGGTATGAGACTTCATTTCACAATGCATGAAATATGGCGTATTGTTTAGTACACATATAAGCCAAATTATTAATATTTTAACAAAAAGCCACCCCTGTTATATCTATAATAATTATTATTGAATATGATCTATTTAATGTTATTTGGCGTGTGTAAGTGCAAATTTTTAATTTGCCCATATACTGAATAAATGTTTTGACTTTTTGACCTCTAAGTTTATATGCTTAGTAGTCTTATTCTTCATTTTATTTTAATACTCCATTAGGATAGAGTAAACTCGCTTGACGTCTTCATTTAAGCTGAAAAATGTATGACAATTTTTGAGGAAGTGGCGTTGATTTACCTGAATTATAACGTCATTGGAGATGCCCACAGATATGTGTGGAGATGCCATTGTTGACAAAGCGTTTGCATTCTCAGCAGCAAAGATGAAAAAATTGCAATTTATTTTCGAACATCTTACGAATTCTTACAATACAATGTCATTTATTCACTGCAAAATTTTGGTACAAGAGATGTTTCAATGTTTTGATGGCGCCTAAAACATTATTGTCGACATGCAAATAGAACTCACAAATATAACTAAAATATCTTGACGAATCTATGTTGATAGAACACTAAAACAATGTTTATTTTAGTTGAGAAGGCATTCTAAACATGATAGTCATAAGCTTGTTTTATATAAAAGCGGAATATAATATTGGTGTTTTATTAAAAAAAATAACATGTTTTCTGAGACTCATCAGATGGCGGCGTACAAGAGAATAAATTAAATACAATACACATTAATGACTATAAAGCTGACAAACCTCGTCATTCCTTTTCGTTTGACGTCTAATCCGCTATATTTTGCTATATTTTTAACATTAACCTTTGCTTAAATAAATAATACATATTTTGCTAAAGTAGAATAAAAAAAAAACTAAAATGATTATGTAGGTTCCGCAAATATTCCCCCCAGGTTTTCAACGGTTTATAAACACGACTACCGTTATAAAATAGACTTTAGATGTGCTTACCATCTTCGACCGCATCATCACTTACCAACAGGTGAGATAGTTGTCAAACGCTAGCCTATAAGATATTTTAAAAAAAGTTATTGATTGGGTTGATTTTCTATGAGTCGTTTCTCTAAACATCTCTAAAGATTATTTTAGACATTGAAATGTAACCAAGCCTTACAAATTTCATATGAAATTTGAAAAAAAAATTCTCAGGATTAGTTTATTATTTTGTGTTTTTTGTTTTAATGAGTAGAGATTCTCCCATGATTTTTATTAGATGTATTGTATATAAGACCTCTACACTTGAAGTACGATTAAAACAAAATAAATATGTAGATTTGGTTGACGGAAGACTGAGATATGGGGTAACAAACATAATAATAATTAACCCGGTTCAATAGGGGCCAACTGTTTTTTCCCTTACAATGTGGTGCTACTGGGGAAAATGGTCCTGATGACAGCTGTCAAGCTATCAAATTTACAATAAAATGTCATGTTATGTCAAAGTCAGGTTAAGATAAATCCAAAAACGATGCACTAAGGTGCACGGTTACCGAGACCTTGCAAGGCCAGAACGATGTTGTGAAGACAAATTTCTTCACCCTGGCTTTGTTTCTATCTCGCTCACACTAACCGTAAGAACAGTCTGTAATATTCTGTCAAACACTAAAATCAACGTAAAAACGAATTTATAAGGGTTCCGTTTTTTACCATTTGGCTACTGAACCCTAAAAAGAGCAAAGCTCATGGTTTTGCTCTCTTCTTTTCTGATTCAAAATCATATTTTTAGTCTTGAAGAGTTTATCCTACATGCAACCTCCATTCTTTACAATCTTCTTGGGTAAATCATAAACTAACAATGATATTTGACATTTTCCGGACCTCGTTCACTAGCGCCTCTAGCGGAAAAATCACACGCAATAGCCTTCATTGAGTAAGTATTATCTTTTTATCGAATATAATAAATAAATAAACGATTACATATCCCAAATGAAAATATCTTGTAGCATACCTAAAGCTTGGGTTTGCGTATCACTACTACTGCATAGATCTACTGTAACGTATTTAGCGGCTTGGAGTATTCTGAGACAGGATCCGTGTTCTGGGGGCAGTTTTCTGCAGACTTGAGTGAAGAGAGCCTTAGCGCAGTCGAAGTGGAAGACTAGAGGATCCAGTATTTCGGTGAGGTCTGATTGGGTTAGAAGGCAGCAAAGGTGAGATAAGGTAACGCAGAGCTGAAACAATAAAAAAGTTTGTTTCTTATTTTATAAAGATTACTCGCAATGTGGGTTGCACATTACTAGTATTCTTGTTAACCCTTCAACTAAGCTAAATATGCTTGTGTCTGGAGTGGGTTCTCGTCAATAGTACAATGGGTGGGGTGTGGATCGAACTCACGACCTCTCTATCGCCAGCCCGACACCTTATCCATTGGGTCATTGCCGCCTATATTTAATTTATTTAATTACAAGTTACAAAATTAAACACCCAGAACAATGTCCTTTAGAAAATTAACGTCATAACATCTATCTAAGAACCACCACTGATTAATTACGAACCGTTTAAAGACAAAATAGAACTAGTTTTGGAGAAAAATGACAACATGGATTTTCACAAACAAATGTTTACTGCAGGGCCCCCTGGTGAGTTGACACCGTAACACCTATTTAAGAACATGCACCAATCAAACACGAACCCATAACTGAAAACTGCATCAAAATCGGACTAGTCGTTTTGAAGAAAAATGGCAACATCGATTTGCACCAACAAATTATTACTGCAGCGCCCCCTGGTGAGTTGTCACCGTAACACCTATCTAAAAACATGCACCAATTACACCCGAACTCATAACTGAAAACTGCATCAAAATTGGACTAGTAGTTTTGGAGAAAAATGGCAACATGGATTTGCACACACAAACAAACAAACTAACACATTCTCACCCCAAACACCGATACAGTATCCGTTCCGTCGTGGGTAAAAATACCTTTCATTATATTATATCATTATAAGCTAACATTATCTGGAGATCGATTTTTATTGACGAGAACCGAGAATCATTAGGATTTTATTTTACTTTATAATTATTTAAGATCGTTTACGAAACTAAAAAAATAAACTGGTGCAAGTGCAAGTCGGACTCGCACTCGTACGGTTCCGTAACACGGTAAAGTATTCTATAACTATGATTTTTCGCAACTAAAAAATTACTAGCAAAGATAACTTTGTTTTTCATACTAACACTATGAAAAACAAAGTTATCTTTGCGGTCGCAATATCTTAAAAACTGCTGACTGTATCATATTCAAACCAATTTTCGTTGTTAGTTTTTATTGAGATCTACAGCATATATTTTTTTTAGATTTTTCACTCGCATACTTTAAAAGTTAGAGGGGGACACACACATTTTACTACTATAGACGTGCATATCTTTCAAATGATTGACTTTGAGAAAAAATGATTTTAGGAATTTCAATGTCATTTTTAATGACCTATCCATAGACACCGCACCACGTATAGGTTTGAAGATTTTTTTTTGTTTCAGTTCCATGTATGGGATGCCCCCCCTTAAACTTTTATATTTTTTATTTTTCTATAAAAATCGGAAAGCGATTCACAAAATATCTATCTGTCTACCAAGTTTCAATTCTATAGTCCTAACAGTTTCGGAAAAAAATGGCTGTGACACACGGACGGACAGACAGACAGACATGACGAATCTATAAGGGTTCCGTTTTTTGCCATTCGGCTACGGAAACTACTTAAAAACCGACTTAAAATGCCGCGTTAGTCATTTTCAGTAACAAGTTTAAGGTGTTTATCACCATATCTCTAGATAACTCAGTGTAACTCATCAGATCTCGATGAATTCAGACAATGAGACTAAACGGGAAGTAAACTGTATCTGTAATAGGACGTCATCGCGTACCATCAGGCGAGCATCGTGCTTGTCCTGTTACCTTATGTCATAAAAAAACTAAAACAAAAAAATCTGAATCTGTTAAAAAATGACAGACTTCTGAGGTAACAAATAAACAAAACAGTTGTAATGAGAACCTCCTCCTGTTTTAAGTCGGTTGAAAATCATACAGATATACTTAATGGGGTTGCAACAACATAACATATTCAATATGTCCGAAGTAAATTCCGTAAATGTTCGTCTATCCACGACACGCTCTCGTATAAAACGCACAAACAACGCACTCTGATTGGCTAGCCGCCGAGAATACGTAAAAATAACGTAATCGGATTAGTTAGCGATATTTAACAGTGCAAAGCACTAACAAGTTGAGGAATTGGGCGCACCACTGACTGATATGTACTTATATCACTGATAATAACTTATTGGTAGTTATGATTAGTGTATTGTCCTGGTTAAACTATTCAGAAACTTAAAAAAAACAGCAGTACAACTCACCTGCTCAATAAGATTATCTTTATGCTTGTACTCAGTAAAGTCATCAACGTTAGCGGCGTTCTCCATAGCGGCTAGTATCCCGCGCCAAACCCCTCCGTAGTTGGCCCCATAGTGTGAGCGGGCGGTCGGCGCTCGTAACGCTACCGCGGCGTTTATACGCACTTTCAAGTTCTTACACTCTCGTGCCAGTGTGCAAAGACTTGGGAATACTTGGTTCTGAAAATAATTCGAAATATTTAGTTAAATACTAGCTAATTCTACAGACATTGTTATATCTAAAGTACAAAGAAATAGTAGATTTTATAACATGGGTGCAAAATAGTACTTTTCTGCGACCCCGCTTTTTTAAATCCAGAGCGGAGTGAAGGATTTTAAAGTGGAATCCTGAGCGTAGCGAGGGATTTAAAGTACGTCAGCCGAGGGATAAATAATTTTGCGGCCGATTATACACTCTGCTTTTCATCCCCCTCTATGAGAAAAGGAAATAGTTACAAGGCTCATCATGTCACGTCATGCAATGTCACAAAATGTCATGTAATGAAATATTATGTTTCTTTGAAGTGTTTCACACTTTATATTTTTGTAAATTGTTAAACACAATCCAAAATTTCATCGTACCGACGGGACTTAAACCCGCAACCTCCGGAATAACATGTTCCGGTGCTTTGCCAATTAAGCCACGGTGCGAAGTATCGTTACGACGAAATTAGTGGATTGCATTTGTTATACATGTAATGACATTTAATGTCATGAAATGTCATGAAAATGTCACGAAATGTCATTTAATGTCATGACATGTCATTGAATGTCATGAAATATCATATAATTATATGAAATGTCATAAAATGTCACGAAATGTCATATATGTCATGAAATGTCACAAAATATCATTAAATGTCATAAAATATCATTTTATATTATAAAATGTCACAAAATGTCTAGAAAAGTAACGAAATGTAATTACATGTCATAAAATGTCACGAAATGTAACAAAATGTCATGATACGTGACAATATGTCATGAAATGTCCAAAATGACATAAAGGTCACGAAATGTCAATATGTCATGAAATGTCACAAAATGTCAATAAATGTCATGTAATGTTATGAAATGTCACAAAAAGTCATGAAATGTCACAATATGTCATGAAATGTCACGAAGTATCATAAATGACATGAAAAGTAACTAAATGTCATAAAATGTCGCGAAATGCCATAAAATGTCACGAAATGTAACAAAATGGCATTAAATGTCATAAAATATTTTAAAATGTCATCAAATGTCACGAAATGTCATAAATGTCATGAAATATAACAAAATGTCATTAAATGTAACAATATGTCATAAAATGTCACGAAATGTCATGAAAAGCAACGAAATGTCATGAAATATTACATGTTATAACAAGTTACGAAATGTCACGAAATTACACAAATGTCATGAAATATAATAAAATGTCATTTAATGTTATGTAATGTCACAATATGTCATGAAATGTCATGAAAAGCAACGAAATGTCATTACATGTCATGAAATGTCACGAAATGTTATATAATGTCACGAAATGTAATAAAATGTCACGAAATGTCATTAAATGTAACAAAATGTCATAATATGTCACAAAATTTAATGAAACGTCACAAAATGTCATGTAATATTATGAAAAAAAAATCGAGAATGAACGGGTATCTATAAGGTAAGCGTGCTACAGCGTCGACCGCATCGTCACTTAACATCAGGTGAGACAGTGGTCAAATGCTTACCTATCCAGCATTAAAAAAAAATGTCATGAAATGTCATAAGCCAAAAATTAAAAAATTACTTTCCCGCCCTAGGGCAGAAATTACCTACATTGCGCGCTCTTATCGAGGACCAAACCATCACTTTTCCAATAGATGGGATGAAAAATACTTTTCTTAATATATTCCACAAGGAAGACGCTACCTTGATGGAAAGCGATGACGACTGTTAGATACTGTAACATGAAATGAAATGAAATGAAATGAAATGAAATGAAATGAAATGAAATGAAATGAAATGAAATGAAATGAAATGAAATGAAATGAAATGAAATGAAATGAAATGAAATGAAATGAAATGAAATGAAATGAAATGAAATGAAATGAAATGAAATGAAATGAAATGAAATGAAATGAAATATATATTTCACAAAAAATAGAGTACAATTTGATGGATTTATTTAGCAAAGTTCTTTCTATTTCGCTCGTGGGTGAGCATGTGAAATCAGTATAGCATTATAACAATTATACAAAATTAAAATATATTTAGAGATTATAAGTCAGATTATTATATGTCAAGATTATGAGTCATACAACCACACATTTACAGCACCAGACATTTTAAAATTATAATTATAAATAGTCTTGTAATGCAGTCATTCATTAAGCATTTCTCTTACTGTATAGTACATTTTGTTGAACAGCCATATTTTTAAATGCTTCTTAAATTTAAAATTTGAAAGCTTTTTCAAATCATTAGGCAATTTATTGAATATTTTTACACACATTGCAAAACAACTATTACTAAATAGTGCTGTTCTTGGTGCTAGGCCTAGAACATGAACTCTGTATTGCCAGATTTTTTTAAGGAATGTAGGTTTTCTATTTTTTTTTAACAGGCCACTAATTATGTTTTCACCTCACAACCTCGGAAAGGTTCAGTTTATGATTCGAAATCTGTGTGCAAAAGTGGATTTTAACCGAAAGCGTGGAAAGAGTTTTTAAAATTTTCGAACCTTTCTATTTAATAATTCACTATACTGCAAATCTACTGAAGATGCATAAATACTTATTTCATTTCAGTTTGCCAACCTTATTTATAGTATATCCACACTGGCCAGCACGACAACTTTGCAACAACACGAAAAAATTGTTTTTTTTTTAGTTTCAGTATTGCTCAACACGATTAGTGTATATAGCCAGTGTCATGTATTCAAAGCGTTTACCAGCTTCGAGCATACCGATGGAGATGTTAATGTTGTAATCCACAAACATTTTTTTCTGCCGATACTTACGGGGGACGCGGTAAACACGCATTGCACACACACAAATCACTCACTTTAACGATCCCGCACACTAGCTTGAAACACGCACAGTGTTAAAAATACAGCGTAGTTACGCACGCTCATATGGCCAATAATGGCTATATGGCCAGCAGAGGGGTACGCCTTGCATTGACATCTCCATTGGTAAATGCTCGAAGATTCAAATTGTTCACGTAGCATAAAGTTGAGTCAAAGTCACGTTTCAGGTCAAGTTAAAGTAATAGTCCATTCTTAGTCATATCCTCAGTAAAGATGTGGACTTCACCAAAGGCTTTCAGTGGAATTTTGGTGGAACCCAAATAGCATGTTTTACTAAATTGTCCTGTTTCCTTACACTCATACACAAGTTTTAGGATAAAATACTATTAAAGCACACGCACTTTTGAACGTACCCGCCAGATCCCCTCAATTTTCTTATTTTATTCAATTCACTTCTTATCCTTTTGGTGTTTTTTTTTCTCAGCATTTTCCTCGCTGTATTGAGGTAAAAAGTTGTGTGTTGCGCTCGGCAGCAAAGTTTTTCTGCGTCTCGTACCTTTGAAACCTTCGATACGCTCAGGATTCTTTATTGGAACGACTCGCTACGCTCGTGGTTCAATCCTAGAATCCTTCGCTTGCTCAGGTTTCAATACAAGTACTCGCGTCAAAAACTAACTTTGCACCCTTGCATAACAAATAACTATTCTTTACAAACCTTATTCAGACATTACATTCAGACATAATTAACATTTAGCCATCGAACAGCATTGAGTATTGAGCACTTTTGAATATCAAGGTAGGAACAAAAAAGATTTTCTTCGTTTAAAAATAATTCATCATCATCACCAGCCATTACTAGTCCACAGCTGGACATAGACCTCTCCAACAGCACGCCACTGAGCACAATTAAATAAATGAAAAATGGAATATGCAGTCCGGGGCGGGATCCTCAACTAAATATGTGTAAAAAGCCGTTGAATAGTGATTTTATATTAAAATTATATTTTGACTTTGTTAATTGAGAATTTTATCACAGTAAAAAAATTAAATATTATGTTATATATGTATGTGGTATAAATTTACTTGGAATAATTATTGTTCTTGGATATTTTTTCTGCTTTTGCTGTGTTTACTTTACATTTGAATATTTATTACAATACAAGTTCCTACAATTTAATAAACTAATACAACTAAAATATTTACTATGACTAATAATTAAAATTGGATTGTATTGGTATTGAATGTTAAACATTTTTTACGAATAAAATAGTCTTAAATTGGTTAAAATTTTATATGAAACATGCAAAACATGCGTGGGAAAATTTTATTGCAAAACACATCACCACTTGTCAATTAGAAGGTGACGTCACAACATATCACAGCTGTCACCACAGATTAAATTTTTGTGTTAGAAATAGTATGCACTGTTGTACGAATAAGTACTATTTCTATGACAAAGATTTAATCTGTGATGTCAGCAGCGGCATGTTGTGACGTCACAAGGGCGCGCGAAAATTTGGCGGCGTTATAAACACCTTATATTTTTTCAATGCTAAAACTATTTTTTGTAGCTTAATTTGAACACTTTCAGTGTTCTTTCATTTTTACTCTGTTAAATGGATGTAATCAGTGAAATAAAAATATTTTAAAAAATCATGCATATTCCCTATTGGTGCTGTAGGCTCGATGGCTCAGTGAAGCTACAAATTAAATAAAGATAACCGAAATATGCACCCACCGTCAAGTCTATTCCATAGTAGCGATTTTCAAGTTACTTCACGCTTTTTTTATTACACACCACCAGTCTTTAGACACTTCACTTCCGTATTTTCTATTATATATATATCTATTAATATATATATATCTATTAATACTGGATTGAATGATCCGCGGCGCCGGCGCTTCTTTTGTGATTTTCGCGGTAACCAATCGCGGTCAGAGGTGAGCGATGATTCCACGACGAACGTCTTCGAAGAATGGCGGGCGCGGCTGGGCAGCGGCGCGCGGGCGGGTGTTTTTGCTGCGTTCCGTTTCTCGTAGGACGATAGGTGCAGCGAAATATTTGACGAGTATTATAAAGTTTTGGGTTGCGGTTCCTACATTTCCCCCCAACGAAATCCGACAGGATTTCCCAGTTATAATTCCAAGTTGGAAATAAATAAACATTGTGTTGAAAAGTGTATTGAATAACAAAATATTAATGTAGATGTAGGGTGTCACACTGAGGTGTAGTGTTAAGTAAATATAAGGTTACAAATTAGGTAGTGCTAGATAGATTAGTACTACAAGTTTGTAAATTATAGAGAGTGGACTGTATAGTAAATGAAACTTAAAACTAGATGGATTGACCTTTGTAAGATAAGTTAGAGAATAGAGAATTCTAATCATCCTGCTCCAAGGGGAGCGGGCTGAGCTTAACTACGGGTCTTGTGAATTCACTGTGTTTGGTTCGAACACTAACGACACGCGTCACGTTGTCGGGGCCTGTGTGTAGCCTAGTGACTCTGCCTAGTACCCAGTGAAGGGGCGGTGCGTCCGAGTTTATATGGACGAGATCGCCGACCTTCAGATCTCGACAAGCTTTGGTCCACTTTTGGCGGGTTTGAAGTGTGTGAAGGTAATCTTTGCGCCACAGACGCCAAAACTGTTGGGCTATCTGTTGTACCGCCTGCCACCTACTCAGACGATTTATAGGGAGACTAGTTAGGTCATACTCTGGAGCATCTAACAATCCGCGGCCTACTAAGAAATGTGCTGGAGTAAGTATCTCGAACTCGCTGGGGTCCGAGGACAGAGCGCAAAGAGGGCGAGAGTTGAGCACGGCTTCAACTCGCGCAAAGAGTGTTGTTAACTCTTCAAATGTTAGCGTCCTACTTCCGATGGTTCTTTTTAAAAGTGACTTTGCCGATTTAATAGCTGCTTCGTAAAGACCGCCGAAGTGACTACCTATTGGAGGGTTATGCTTCCATTGAACTTGACGTTTGGTAAACTCGCCTGAGATATCATCCGTGTTGGATTTTAAGCATTGTGAGACTTCAGCTAACTGTTTACCGGCTGAAACGAAGTTCGTCGCATTGTCTGAGATTAGCGCCTGACATAATCCACGTCTTGCTGTAAAACGGTCAAATGATGCCAGAAAGCATTCTGTGCTAAGTGAGGATAAAGTCTCTAAATGTACCGCGCGAGTAACACAGCAAACGAAAATGCATAAATAAGCCTTGGTGATGCGAGCATTTCTACTAATGGACTCTTTTGTTAAAAATGGACCCCCTATGTCAAGACCTACCGAATGGAAGGAGTAAATATCTTCCGTTCGAAACTTAGGTAACTGTCCCATTATAGGTTGCCTGACTGTCGGTCTTACTTTAAAACACGCTATGCATTTGCTTGTGCGTAGTCTGACTATGCTACGAGCGGACACAATCCAGAACTTTTGACTCAATATACTCTGTAGGGTACGTGGTCCTACATGTAAATAAAGCACATGGAAATAATCGATTAGACAATTAGTAAAATTGCATTTTTTAGGAAGCAATACAGGATGTTTTTTGTCGAACGAAATCTCTGCGAGCGAAAGTCTACCCCCCACCCTGAGGAGACCATGGGGGTCAACGAAGGGGTTGAGCTTTTGCAGAGACTGCTGCTGCTGAAGGCCCTTTGATATCGCTATTATATCGGCGGCAAAGTGGTGCTGTTGCACGGATTTTATGATGACGTCACGTGCGTCTTTTAAGTCACTTAGAGAAAGTTTAGTGCGCTCGGATTTAGGTGTGCGACAATTCGTGATGAATTTTCGAATCCAAGCTACGATATTGACTAATTTCGTGTAGTTAGAATATCTCTCAGAAAGCTCATAGATGAGATTAGAGGACTCCTCCGACGTTACCAGCGCCATAGCGTTAAGGGTGGTTTTTAGTTCGGGAGGATTGACGTCTCTGAACTCATCTATAGCGCGTACTGGCCATCGCTCACTTAATAGCCAGCTGGGACCATTAAGCCATTCGGGATTTGAGAGAAGCTCGGAGGGCGTCGCACCCCGGGAACAGATGTCGCTCGGGTTACTCTCACCACTTACATGGAACCAATTAGTACTGGGAACTGTGTCCAGTATTTTTTTTACTCGAGTGGCCACGAATGTTTTAAGCTTGTAGCTTGGTGTGTTAAGCCAAGCCAGTACTACCGAAAAATCAGTAAACAACAAGATGTCGTTGATACTGATAGCTCGCTCCTGAAGAATACCTGTGACATACTTGACGAGTTTGGCGAGCAAGTGGGCTGCCATTAGCTCGAGTCGTGGTACAGATACCGTTTTCAGCGGAGCCACTTTTGATTTAGCAATGAGAAGGCTCGTTTTGCTATCACCGTCGTCATTAGTCGTGTGTAGGTATATCTGAGCCGCGTACCCGAGGGTAGACGCGTCAGCGAACGCGAAAATACGAGCGGTCGTACTTTGCGATACCATCACGTGACGTTCGTGCCTAATTTCGGAAAGTAGAGGTAGCTCCCTAAGGAAGGCCCGCCATTCTGTTTCAAGGTCAGCAGGCAAGCGCTGGTCCCAGTCGAGTTTCAGGGCCCAGATCTTCTGCATGAAACATTTGGCATAAAATATGCAGGGTGCAACAAAACCGAGAGGATCGAACAAACGACCGATCTGTGATAGAACGGTGGGTTTTGTGACCTTGTAATCATACTTCATCGTTCTGAAGGAAAAGCAGTCCGTTCCTGGTAGCCACTGAAGACCCAAAACCTTGAGTGACAAATCTTGATCATCGTCGAACTCGATCGGAGTTTCTCGGTGATCTTCAGGGACCGCGGCCAGCACCTGAGCACTATTACTAGCCCACTTACATAACAGGAAGCCAGCACTCTGCAACAGCTCGCGTAGATCCTTCTGCAGCTGGAGAGCGTCATCCTCTGTGGGTTCCGACCATAACAAGTCATCCATGAAGAATCCGCTTTTAAGAACTCGAGCTGCAGCTGGATACGTACCTGTGTGTTCGTCGGCTAAAGTATGCAGTACTTTGATGGCTACATACGGACTACTAGCGACCCCATACGTGACAGTTGCCAGCTCGTAAACCTGAACTGGTTGATCTGTTGAGTGGCGCCACAGTATGTGTTGATAAGGCCGTTGGTCTTGATGTATCAGAATCTGTCTGTACATTTTACAGATGTCTGCGGATATACAAACAGCATGTAATCGGAAATTTATTAATATCTGATTAATATCCGCCTGAAGTTTCGGTCCCGCTAGAACCACGTCATTAAAGTGACTTGTGATTAGCAGTTTTTGTCGCCGCGTCGAACACGGTACGCAGCTTGGTGCTTGTGCTCGTCGGTTTGAGAATACAAAAATGCGGGATCAAGTAATCCACGCAATGGGCACGCACGCTAATGGGCAAGTGGAATCCACGTTTTGTAAATTACCTAAACACGTCATGTGACCTGAAGACTCATAGTCGGACATGAATTTGTGATATTCACACTTTAATTGAGAATCGCGGTCGAGACGCGCCTCTATATTAGTCAATCTCCGTAACGCCACCTGTCGAGAATCGCCGAGACTGTGGTCCGGCCGAAACGGATACCTAACAACGTATCTACCGGTGTTCGGATCGCGACTATGTTCGTGCGCGAACAACTTTTCTGCTAATACGTCGTCGGGTTTCTTTGGTTGTTCCGACGGTACGTTCTCGACTTCCCAGAACGCGTTCATCACCCGGTCTAAGTTATCCGTACTAGAAAATCCGGAAAAAGCGTGGTTATCCGAGTCTAAACTCTTTTTATTGCTATCGCGCCAATCTATTTGACCGGTGATAACGTATCCGAAGATAGACTTTAATATCACGGGCAAACCCGGGCGTTCCGGCAGTATTTTATCTCCGTCGTATAGGTAAGGAAATAAGTCGCCTGCTATCAATAAGTCCACCGGCGCGGGCCGATGAAACGCTGGGTCCGCTAACTCGATATTCTGATAACGATCTAAAATATCAAGAGGTAACCTAACCGTCGGTAGATTGCCGGCTATGTTCGCGACGATAACCGCGTCCGTATTAAGAACGGGCGATGTATCGTGTCGCGGTTTTATTGCGAGCGAGGTTTGACCAAAGTTATCAACTTGGTTCCCGCCTAGACCGATCGTTCGAACATCGCATCTACGACGAGGTAATCCTAGCCTCTTCGCACAACTATTTGTTATACAGCTTGACATAGCGCCGCTGTCTATAAGTGCGCGCACGCAATGGAAGTGTCCCCACGCGTCCGCGACGTGTACGACCGCGGTGCCAAGCAGGACTGTCTGATCAGTCGAACATGTGAGACCCACAACGTTCCCTTGACACGTGACTGAGGAGTCGATGTGAGGAGTCGATGTGAAGAGAGCTGTGGTGCCTCTTTTTGCAGACCGTACAACAATGTTTGGACGGACAATCAGCGCTGGTGTGATTATCACGCAAACAGTTCTCACACAAACTGAGCTCTTTGACTTTGGCAGTGCGTGACTCAGGTGTAAGCGCGTTGTAGACTGCACAGCGATAGATAGCGTGTGGCATTAGACAACACGGACAGACGTTGGATTTCTGCCGTTCGACAACGTTGTTCATGCTGGCCACAGCTGCGGTCATAGTAGGTTTATAACCGTGTTGTGTGGTCGTATCCTTGTTTGAACGCGACGTAGATGGCTTGAAAGCTGGTGTAGACGGCTTGGCGTACACTGACTTGCTTTCTGACATCTCAAGGACACGCGCTTGCTTTTCGATAAAGTTCAATAATTGCTTAGCGGTAGGTATCTCGCCCGGCGGCACGGTCTGTTCGAACTCGCGGCGCGTCACGGGGTCGAGATTTCGCAAAGATATTTGGAATAGTATAAAACTAGATAAATCCGGAATTTTAAGAAGCTCTAAAGCTGTAATATTTTCATGATATGTTTGGAGAAAATTATTAAGGTTCGCGGCAGATTCGCTTATCAACGGTTTAAAGTTAAACAGCTTGTCTAAATACGCCGAAGCCAGCGCGCGCTTATTCTCAAATCGCTTAACTAATACAAATACAAATACAAATTGTTTATTCATAACACCATCGTTACATGTCATTGCTGATCTGCAAACTATTACAATATTAATAGTCATACAGCAAATATATAATAGCATGTATATCAAACTTAATAAAAATGTATCACAATTATTGTAATATAATAACAATACTTAATATGAAAATATAAGCGTCAATATAATTAAATAAATTCCGGCAATATGTAAAATTCATTCAGATTGTAGAAACAGTGGCTCAACAGCCATTTTTTCAAACGTATTTTAAAGCACACAGTGGAGGGCGCATCACGCACGGTCTCAGGCAGTCTGTTATATACTGACGGACCCATTATATACACAGACCTTTCAGATTTTGCGAGCCTATGCGAGGGTGTTCTAAGGCGGTCCTTGTATTTGTCGCTGCGCAGTGCTCGTGTTTTGTTTATCCCTCTTTTTGCAAACACATCGAGATGTGTGAACGTGAACAAGGCAATCACAAAAATGAGTTCACACGGCAAAGGTAGTATCTTTAGTTCTTTGAAAAGATCTTTGCAGGAGATGTCGTCTGTGACTCCCATGATGGCGCGCACGGCTCGCTTCTGCATCACGAACGCTCTCTGCCTGTCCGCGGCGCGACCCCATAGCTCGACGCCGTAGGTGAGAGCGCTGTGTACGGTTGCAAAATAGCACGAGCGCAACACTGCGCGGGAGGCTGTCATCGCGAGCCGCCCCAGAGCGAAACACGAACGACCGAGTTTACCGCACAACTCGTCTAAATGGTGGTCCCACACGAGTGCGTTATCAATAATAAAACCCAGTAATTTAGTATATTGAACCTGTTCTATTTTAGAGTCGCCGGCGACTACATTATACGGTCGGAAAGTCTTACCGTTGAGGTTGAAGATCAAAAATGATGTTTTATCCCTATTCAGCGCTAAGCCGTTCGACCTGAACCACCTCTCCAGTCGATTTACGACTGAATTTAGCTTATATTCTAGTTTACTAGCCGAAGGCGCGGTGACAACAGCTGCCACGTCATCGGCGTACATATATATCTCCGCGTCCTCAATGGCACCCGGAAGGTCGTTCAGCAGCAGGCTGAATAGGGTATTGGAGAGACAGGAACCCTGCGGAACTCCCATCACATTTACCAACTCGGATGATACCGCCCGACCTTTATCACCTACCACCACTTGTGTCCTGTTTGACATAAATGACGTCAGGAGGGACAAGACCGGTCCACGGAGACCATAGAAGCGTAGCTTGTCCGCTATTAGTGCATGGTCGGCTGTGTCAAACGCGCGCGACAGGTCGCAGCACAACAAGGCGACTTGTAGTCCCGCCTCGCGCGCGCTCAGCACGCGCCACACCACCTCCCGCACCAGGTCGGTAGTGGATCGCCCTGCTCGGTATGCGAACTGTCTGTCTGTGTAGATTTCGCGACTCGATAGAAACGAGATAATTCTCATATTGAGTCCGACCTCGAACAGCTTGCTCACGGCGGGCACCAATGAAATGGGTCGGTAGGATTTAACCTCAGTCTTTTTACCTTTGCCCTTGTACAATGGGCTTATTTTTACTTTTTTTAAAGCCATCGGATATAAGCCATCGCGCATGCTTTTGTTAAAAATATAAGCTATAATGTTTGCTAGCGGCCCAATTGCGGTCTTGATAAGGCTAGCAGAAATGCCATATAGATCGGTGCTCGTTTTAGGTGCTATGTACTTGTTGGCTATTATGCTGATTTCAGTCTGCGTAAAAGTCGTCAGCCTGATCGAGGTATCGCTTGCTGACGCTCCGTCTGCTAGCGTGGCTAGGGCGCGTGGGCCGTCAGCTCTCGGCGCACCACACTTGCTCGCCGCCGTTACAAATTCCAGATTAAGTGTGTCAACTAAATCTTTCTTGGAGAGGAAAGGCTGATCGCCAGCGTCTCGCAGGAGATCCGTGTAGTCGACGCGCTCGCGGCCGCTGCGCCCCAGCTCTGCATTAACAATCCTCCACATACACTTGGATTTGTTGGGATCGTTGCGGATAATATTGTTATAAAAATCAGACCTCTTCTCTTTTAATATTGCATGATACCGCCGCGTGAACTGAATGTTTTTGTTAATCAAATCTATATTACCTGGGAAACGTTTTTGGATATTCAAAATGTCAAAGAGTAGATGTTTCAGTCATAGTCATAGTTCAGTAGAACCGATTCGACTGAGCCTAGCCGAAATACTTGCATAGGAATTTGATCCATGTAATAGAGAGAATATAGAGGCGAATATCGTGTGTATAAAAATGAAATACTTCCAAGCGTAGGAGTTGAAAATACTTGCATAGAAAATTGACTCTTATTATTTATAATAAATAAGGCGCAATATAGCGTTACATAAAAAAGACTTCCAAGTTAACGAGTGAGTTGTTGAATAAAATACTTTTAAGTCTTGCAAGTCTTTAAGGCCGGACCCTGGTTGGCGTACTTGCAAGCATAAACCAGGTTTTAAAACTTGGTTACGTAAATACGTATCTTCCCTACTATCACATAAAGGTCAACGCACCCGTGTCACTGTTTTCGATAAAAAAACACTATATTTTCGTATTAAACAATAAGGATTGCATAAAATATTTTATTTAGTGTTTGAAAAAGTGTAGGTTGAAGTTGGAACCTGTGTGGTTTATTAGTAAAACACAAATGAAAAAGTGCAAGCACGTGTTGGGTGTGGTACCTACCTACTTGGTAGGTATGATATGATTAGTGTGCAATGAAAGTATTAAAATAACTATGAGACTTGACGTTATAACCGGGAGTCCGGGTCGAAGGCCCAAAATGTAGGCTCGATGGCTCAGTGAAGCTACAAATTAAATAAAGATAACCGAAATATGCACCCACCGTCAAGTCTATTCCATAGTAGCGATTTTCAAGTTACTTCACGCTTTTTTTATTACACACTACCAGTCTTTAGACACTTCACTTCCGTATTTTGAAATGAAATGAAATTAAATTGAAATGTAATTTATTGGTATATAAGTAGACATATACATAAAGTAGGTTACATTGGGCCCCAAACTCGGCTGTGCCTGTATTTTGGGAGCCCGGATACATTTGCATGCTACATATTTTGACATCATACAATTTACATCTCGTTATAGTTCAATTATAATAGTTGATTAGACTTTCCCATTTTCTATAGATTCTACTTTAACACAGTAAGTAAATTAGTTTTTGCTAAGAGTTATTACATAATATTTCAGTCAGAGATTATACAAAAATAATTCGCTTTGATTTATGTAACGTTAATAGATTTGTTGATGTTTAGAAAGCGCCTATTGTGTATAAATATAATTTTATGAAGGTATAGCTATAACTACTATTAATACTGTTAACATTATCTCCTAATCGATTGTTTCCATTTATATTATATTGTAATTATTTTATTTCCAAAATTATGGTTAACTATAATTTATAATTAAATCCAGTTAATTATAAATTGTATTGTTATTATTTGATTATTAAACTATTATTATATTTAATTATTGCTATTATTTATTGTTATTGTTAAGCATGCCATAATATGAAAATAATATTACCATTTTGAAAATTAAAGTTTGTTAGCTTCTTTAAATCTCTTGAAGTCTCTGCGCGCGCGTTTGTGTGTGTGTGTGTGTGTGTGTGTTAGTGTGTGTGTGTGTGTGTGTGTGTGTGTGAGTGTGTGTGTGTGTGTGTGTGTGTGTGTGTGTGTGTGTGTGTGTGTGTGTGTGTGTGTGTGTGTGTGTGTGTGTGTGTGTGTATAGTTTATTGTAATAGTTTTACTGGATTGAATGATCCGCGGCGCCGGCGCTTCTTTTGTGATTTTCGCGGTAACCAATCGCGGTCAGAGGTGAGCGATGATTCCACGACGAACGTCTTCGAAGAATGGCGGGCGCGGCCGGGCAGCGGCGCGCGGGCGGGTGTTTTTGCTGCGTTCCGTTTCTCGTAGGACGATAGGTGCAGCGAAATATTTGACGAGTATTATAAAGTTTTGGGTTGCGGTCCCTACAGGTGCTATCATTTAAAGATCTTGGTGTCCAGTTACATCTTACATCTTTTATGCGTGACGCATCTCTAAGCATATCTAACTAGGTACCTGCAAGTGCTTTTTGTTACGAACTGGGCTTTCTTTCACCTTTATGTTTTTGATGAGATAGTCTTTACTTTACCTGCCATCCACTGAAGCAAGTAAAGAGGTGGTCGTTCTTCATAGCATTGCCCATCGCGTAGCAAGCGTTCCATCGTACTTTCATATTGGTAACTTTGCACGCGCAATCCAATAGTTTCCCTATTGCCGTCTCGCATAAGGTCTTTATTTGCGGATTATGGTTGAGATTCTCCTGTTTTATTAATCGAAGAAGATTGCCTAGGCCACGCGGTGCGCTCATTTTCACCTGTAAAAGGAACAAAATATAATAAATAAAATGAAATTGCTTCACAAGACTAGACAGACATTCGAGCATGGCAGGCGGATAACAAAAAATTTAAATGGAAAAATATGAATAACTAGCTGTGCCTTGAGGTTTTACCCGCGTAGACATCGTTCTTGTGGGAATATCGGGATAAAAAAATCCTATGTGTTATTCCAGGGTCTTGGATACCCACATACCGAATTTCAGCTCAATCGGTTCTGTAGTTTTAGCGTTAAGAAGTTACAAACATACAAACAAACTTTCGCCTTTCTAATATTAGTAGGTTTTATCCTACTAATATTAGAATATATGTAGAATATGAGAAGAATAATAGGAGGGAAAATAAATCAATATAAATTGTATAAATGTTAAAGTCAGTTTGCAGATATGTTTGTTTGTGACCTATTTGCGGTTAAATGGCTCGACCGACTTGGTTTAACATAATTATGCAAATAGATAACCAATAGGCTAGAAATAATAGGACATGCATGTTTTTAATGCGAGCTAAGCCTCGGGGAGCCTTGGCTAAAATATAGTGTTAATACGTTAAGAATAATAATTTAATAATAATTTAAATAATTTATTTATAGTGTGCTGAACAAGTCCAGTTCAAACTCTAATATATTCTCCATTCGTAACGGAATTTTCCACTGTTATGTATGACCTTTCTCTTAGAATGACCCAGTCCACTAATAACTTTATCATTAAGACTAAATAACATTATCGGTGCTTAGTCGCAGATTGTTGAACCGGGACGGAAGATGACTGATAATGGCACGTGTCAAGTACAAATCTCAATATTGCATATATAAAGTTTCTCGCTATTAATAAATAAGATACGCCCCGCGGATTCACCCGCGTAAAAAGTATCCTATGGTCTAATCTGCTACACTGGCTATCTCTGTACATAATTTCAGCCAAATCGCTCGAGCCGTTTGACCGTGAAGAGGTCCCAAACAAACTAATATACAAACTGACTTTAGCATTTATAATACTAGCTGTGCCCCGCGGCTTCGCCCGCGTTAGGAAGTATCATATAGCCTTATCCATAGTACTGGCTGCCCCTGTACAACATTTTTGCTAAATCAGTCCAGACGTATGACCGTGAAGAAGTCCCAAATTAATAAAATAACCGGCCTAGTGCGTTGTCGGGCCACGCGTTGTGTAGGGTTCCTAAGTAGCCCGTTCTTCAATGCAAGTCTTTACCCGTAATAAACAAGCAACTAGGTACTTCGTCTTTGTTATTTTAAAGGATTTATTCTAAGGATTTTGTATTTGGTACGAAATTATCCAACACCCAAGTTCAACGACTATTACTGCTAAACTAATGAAGTTATCTGAACCGCTATAGTTTTCCTTTAAAGTTCATGAAATGCACTATTATCACGAATTTTTCAAGATTTTTCAAGCCAGCAGTTTAGCTTTTAGAGGGGGGGGGACGCCCTACTGGAACAAAAATTTGCACTTTAAAGTTTAATATTTCGTAAATTGAGCATTCAATCGAAAAATGGTAAAAGCAACCCTTAAGTCATTTTAAAAGAACTATTCAACGATACCCCACACGATGGGGTAAACGGCGAAAAAAAAAAAAATATCCCCACTACTCATGTAGAGAGGCTACCCTAAAAAATTATTTTTTTAAAAATTTTATTTCTCCACTTTGTCGGCGTAATTTATATACATACCCCTACAAAATTACAGCTTTCTAGTATTAACGGTCTCTTAGTAAAACCTCGGACAGACAGACAGACAGACAGAGGGACATGACGAAACTATAAGGGTTCCTTGTCAGGACTACGGAACCCTAAAAACTGACTTTTGCGTGTATAATATTGGTGTTGCTTGGGCTTGACTAAGTTGTGAACTGCATCTTCGTCTGCGTTAAAAAATATATCTTGAACTGTCATTTATTTGTACTATTTTCTCTATTTTTTGTACCTGTAAGGCTAGCGCTTGACCACTATCTCGCCTGGTGGTAATCGATGATGTAGTTGAAGGTGGTTCATTAGCGATCGATTACTGCGGATGACGTTATCAACAGAAATACCGACCGAGTCCACGCGGTACCGCAGAAATCAACACAAAGCAACGAATCCTTTCGCTTCGTTCGCTTGACGTACGGTTTCGACCCAGTGGACGCATAGCTTTATAGGCAATGTTAATAAGAAAAAATAATACAAATATCAATAAAATCTAAAATTACTGAATGGGCCACAACAATTGTTGCGTCAAAAATAGAGAGCAGTTACTCTAAAATTAGCAATTTAGTAAGTGCACATTGTATTAACACGAATTGTTATAATTTTATAATTATTTGTGGGAACCTATAATTGACTTCTAGTTTCATATGTTCTGTAATAACTTTGTGCTAACATTGTTGCTACAAAGTTTGCACCACATATTAGCCTCGCGAGAAAATATATGATTTATCGAACCATTGAAGTATATTATGTATTTTTCAACACAAATGTGTTGTGAGCAAATGCTCAAAAGTGCATTTACGAAGCCTGTATACATTGTTCGAAAGTTTAAAATTACGCACCATACAACGAAGCGTGCGGTAAATATGTACTCTCACCTAAGAGCGTGCGGTAAGTAGCTACTTACCGCTCCGTTGTATGGCACCGTGCGAATCCTTCACAGTTTTTTTTTTTAAATTCCACCAAAGAGTTTCACATTGCGACAATAAATAAGCCGAATGTTACCACCTCCTTATGTATATAAAAGGGGGGGCCGAGGGCCCGGTGGCGTAATCGGGAGAACGGTTGGCTTTGATGCCAGAGGTACCGAGTTCAAACCGCCGTGCACCAATGGACTTTTCTATCGAAAAAATTATGTGCGCTTTTCACAGTGGCCCTCCGGTGAAGGAAAAACATCGTTAAGAAACCAACAGACCCCCCATGGTGGTAGGACACTATCTAGTGTGTTAGAAAATCTGTCGTAAAACATCTAATGTGTTCCGGCAGCTATCCTTGAGAGCCAGTTTCCATTCTAGGCCTAGCGTGCTTACCATCTTCGACCGCATCATCACTTACCAACAGGTGAGATAGTGGTCAAACGCTAGTCTATAAAACATTTTTTTTTTAAATGTAGTTCTTATTTTACTACACGTGGCGCCATTTGCAAATTCGCGCCATTTTCAAATTAGAAACGTCAAAGATTATTTCGACTTTACGATGGATATACATATTTATGTTTTTTTTTATTACCAATGGTACTGTTTTCCCGCAAATGTGTTAAAAAACGTTGAATGACACACGCGCGGAATTGGTAATTACTCCTGATATGGTACATACGTCTACTCGTTCGTAAAAACCAACTTACCCCACTAGTATCATAAATAACTATTACATGCTACAAAAGCATTTTAAAGTAGGCGCGGGTATCAACTATCTATAATAGCAATACAGATAAAAGTTTACGACTCCGGGAAAATCCTTGGCAATCCATCTAATAGTACCTACATAATATTTTAACAACATAATTATAGGTACATTGGAAAGTTTTTAACTATGTTTTGCTTAATGTTATCTAATTAGTGGACCATCTGGTTAGTAATATAGAATAGCGCGAGTGAAACACCGTGTTATAAATAATTATTTATAACCATATTTAGTACAACTACAACGTAACGATGTAGTAACGTCTACTAATTCAAAGCTTTTATTATAACTTCTTCTCGTCATTTGAGTTAATTCTGTAAAAAAGAGATTACCAGAGTTTATTTCAGAAGAAATCATTTGACAATTGAAATCCTTTCTATTTCGTTAATTATGTTTTTAGACCTGAACCTCTTGTCCTAGCCGTATGAAATTTGGCAAGCAGCAGGTCCATAAAACAGCTTTTTTGCAGAAAAGCCTGCCCAAAGTAAAAGTTCAAATATCGTCAAATTATAAAAATGTGATGTCTTATTTTTTTTGTCAGAAATTAATAAGCCTAAATAAAAAATCATAGTTTACCCTGAAAGACCTATTCATTGTTCGTAGTCCTACAAACAAACTAGGGTCTGGCCTTTATAGTTTGGAAGAAAATTTAAATAAATTGCAACATTTCGGGGACTAACTAGAAAACAAGTAAAACGCAATTTTCTCGAAAACTATAGATTTTCGCGGACATACATGGGGGTTCTCTGGGTACCCTTGGAGTCCTCCATCGATGGTTTTCGTTTGGGCTATGAGAAATCCGACACCCTATAGATATTTATATATTATATTATTTATAATATATATATTTATAACTATGTATTCACTCATGTAGAACAATTGTTATTTGTAATGAGCTGAACTAAAAGCTATAAAAAGTAAGAGTAAAGTCTAAATAAATATTGTCTTACCTTATCATTGTCGACAGCGCATTGTATACTGACTTCAAGCAATCGAAACAAGAGGTCGTCATCTATACAGTCCAAATCCGGTTCTTCCCTGAAAATACCAGTTCATCAAAATCCTGATAAAATAGTAAACTGGTTTAACAACACTAAAAGTAGATAATAGTGTTTGTGTAAACGATTACTTATCAAATGTCTCGAGATGCAGTGACGCATTTTGGTAAACCAGTTTTGTCTGGCGCTTTGTTTTTGCGATTACAACAAACCCAAAAGGAAGAACAGAAGTGATTGTATTCTGTTCTGTTGCAACGCAACACACGTTAGTTTATGATGTGGACATATTTGTGGCGCCTGCAATAACTTCTAACTACGGCCAACACAAAAGGTGCTCCTCGCTAAATACTATACAAACTGTTAAATTGTCGGTGATAGACGATAGATGTGGATTGATTGTGATGGATGGATACGTGTAGTCAATGATTGAAATATATAATTATGTAAGTCATACGCTTCTTCAATGGGTGCTATCACGAATTAATTTTCCAAAAGAGGCGTAGTGCGCTACAAAGTCCTCGAAATGTCAAACGTCATTGACGTAACATGAAATTTGACATTTCATTATAAATTGACAGCTGTCATCTGAACCATTTACTCAGTGGTGCCACCTGGTAAGTGAAATAACTTTAGAACTCATTCCCCTTCCCCCCATTGCATTGCTTTGAGCATGATCCTCATCTACTGTCACAAACTGTCCAGCTGTTACAAACCACTTTGTTTGTAATCCAGCCCCTCGACTTGCTGCTGTCTTCCAATTTCATACAAGCAAAATCCTAGACCACATCGTCACTTAACATCAAGTGAGATAGTGTACAATTGTTTGGCCATTTGTAATTAAAATAACAATTCGGTGTCGTGTGATATCACGTGTATGAAATTATTTCATAACAATTATGATAACAAAAAATGATGGCGCACGTCGCGGTGATATATGATAATGAAGATAAAAGATGCCTTTATCTTCTTCTCTATTACGTGTTTATTCAAATTAGATCCTATTTTATTGTGCTGATAGTGTTATCTTCATTGAGATTTCAAGCCAAACAAAGTTCTTCGAAGTTATTTCTATTGGTTCCCTAATACGTGTTTATACAAATTAGTTCCCTATTTTAATGTGCTGATAGTGTTATCTTCATTGAGATTAGAAACCTATCAAAGTTTTTAGAAGTTATTCGATCTTTAGGTGCTAATAATGTGGACAAAGCCAGAGTCAGCGGCGTCACGCGTCTCATTTGTACGCGCATATGGGCAAAACATGACGAGCTATCTTTTACGTTTAAGACCATACTGCATGCAATATTTGTGTAGGTATGTGCATAACGCATGTTTTGAACAAATAAAACATCTATCTTTATCTTTAAAGAGGCAATAATCCAATAGCTAAGGCATCGGCCTGGCGATCTTGAGGTCGTGAGTTCGATGCCTACCCATTGCACTATTGACGATTTGAAGTGAACTTACTCCAGACGCAATCATATTTAGCTTAGTTAGAGGGGATAATAAGACTACTAGTTATGTGCAACACACATTGCTAGAGTCGCTTCTTTTTGATTATTATTTAACAATACGTTGCAACACGTGGTCCGCAGGACAATTTAGTCTTATTATCTCGTATTCTCCTTGTTACACTTAAGTCGTATCTACGTTTCAACTCATTACAGTCTTCTTTTTCTAGATGATCAACCTTGGTATTCCGGCAGCCCACAGCCCTTGAGAGTCAGAGTGTTATAAGCCAAGTGTTATTACCATCTTTGACCACATCATCGCTTACCACCAGGTGAGATAGTCGTCAAGTATGAAGAATATAATATATTATATGGAAAATACTCACATATTAAGAACTAGCGCATCGCTAAGATTACCAAGGGCCCATGCTGCTTTAGTCCTTACAACTAGAGTAGGTTCTGATAGCGCGCGAAGTATATTTTCGCCGCAGTCGCTTACGAAACATATATCCTAAAAATAATAACTCTTATTATTGGAGCAGACAGGCATATCAAAGACAGACAAATTATCGTAATAGCCAGGTTATCATGTCAGGGACGTATAAGACAGCCAGTACCCTTAGTATGAGTTTTCATACTAAACTCGATATCGTATATCGAACAAAAGTTGTATGAAAAATAGTACAGCGCCTCTAGTGGTTACCACACTACACTAAATTTAGACCAATCAGGGAGCCAGAATAAGTCTAAAACTATGTAAGATCTGTCAAGTGTTTACGATGAAAACTCGTACTAAGAGTACAGGCCGTGACGCTGGACAATCGGCTAATTTTTTTACCCGACTACGGCGAAGCAAAAAGGAGGGTTATGTTTTTGTTTTCTAATCCGAATAGCTTAGTTGTGTCTGCTCATCTAATGCTGGCACACTAAGAGAACGAAGGCGAACTTATGGGCGTATGGAAGGAGACGTATCTATACAAGCGTATAGCTCCATCTCTCTCTACTTAGCTTTTGTTCGCGTTCCTTCGGCCCGGAGTGTACCCAGCTTTACGAAAGTCTTGTTCGGTGCGTAGTCCAAATCACCGTCGAAATAACTAATATATATTCTGTGGTCGAAGGCCACCAGTAGAAAAGTCAAGTCCAAAAATTAAGGTTGGCAGTTCAAAGGGTTGTTCAGTCAGCGCCTCGTCTTTCTACCATCTTCCAATGGGGGGCTTATCGCGTGTTTATATTTCGCAGGAGGTGCAAGGGTGCTACAAGGTCCGCGAAATGTTATTGGCATTGTTAGTTAAGGGTTTATCCCCAACTGACATTGACATACCATGCATTTTGACATTTTATAATATACATATTTGTACAGTGCCACAAGGATCATTAGGCACGTGGCCGAAATCAGTACTAACACCGTCATCTTGTAAAGTGTCACTTAAAATCACTTTTGACAGATAGCTGGAGATGATAATTGTTTTTATTGTAATAAAAGTATCTCAAAATATGCCAAAAGTGATAAAAAGTTGTGTTAGAGAGTTGGTGCTAAAAGTAAAAGATTTTTTTTCAAAAGAAAAGCATTCTAGCGCCCCTATTATTCCAATTGAAAAAGTAAATGAGCGCGTCGCATCTGCAACAGGTAAGTGTTACTACCATACCTTGTAAGTGTCCCCTTTGTTACCAAAAATACTAATTCATATTTTGTTAGGTTAGAGTCAGCTCAGACAGCGACGCGACGCGACATGGTGCATACTTTTTAATACAAAATGGAACTTTATATGCTACACAAAAAAATACACATTTCATTGAGATAATTCAGAGGCGCCGCGCGTCTCGCTGCATCGGGCTGCACCGCGCATTGCGCCCACGTCAAGAAACTAGAAGAATAGTTTCGAAAAAGAGATGGATATTTGGACGAACCTTTCATCATACAACTATGCTCTGAGATTGAAGAAAGCAGTGACGATGATGATTCTAAAGATGCAGATGGTGAAGAATTTCATATTATGCAATCTCCTCCCGATGTAGTTCACGCAGAACATAATTATAGCTTAAAAAAATTAAATAAATGCTTTATTATTTAATATTATTTTTATTTTCATGTAATTAATACAATCATCAAAACATTTCTTAAATTTAACTAAATTTTTAACCACCGTAATTATTTTTTTATTATTTAATAACGGTCGAGTTAAGCAATTCCCTAAAACTTAAAAGATTTTGTTAGCTGTTAATCCTAATTCCACACCCACGCCCTCATGGCAATGTCATCCAAGTGCCAAATGATCCTTGTAGCACTGTATAACTCAACAGCTGTCATCAGTCATTATTTAACTTAATAGCGCCACCTGGTGAGCGAAAAAACTGTAGTCCCAATTGCAGTCAAGCACTATACCAACTTGACCGCATCGTCCTAAAAACACAAGTGAGAGAGTGGCTTTGAGCTAGTTTATTACGCAATAAAAAAGATAAATCGAGAATATACCTCACGCAAAGTCCTGAACATAACAGCCATAGCGAGCGCTCGGACGGCCGCGGCTCGTACCGTAGCTTCCTCATCACTACACGATCCCACCAGTAAGGCACAGCACAGCACTTGATCACGTCTCTGTGGACAATGTTATTTGTATAAGTTTTCATGGTCCTCTTGATACTTCGTATTTTTAATATCTGATAGGCTAGCTTTTGACTACTATGTCGGCTGATGGTAAACGTCCGTGAAGAGGACGCAAACAAACAAATATGCAAATTGACTTTCGCATTTATAATTCCAGCTGTGCCCCGCGGCGTCGCCCTCGTTTAAAAGTATCCTATGGCCTGATCCAAAATACTACTGGCTATCCACGCGTCGTTTTCTATCGTCATATGTTCGTCCTTCTCACACTAGATATCTGATGCTTCACTGTTAAATGCGTATTTACATACCGGCAGTTCTTTAAAAGCCTTCTCCCCGATATTGGCGATACAGTCGCAGACCACGGCTTTGGCCGGCCAGTCCTCGTGGCCCTGCAATACTGCGGATAATGGAGATATCAGCTTCTCCCACATGTATACGCATTGGTTTAATGGCGGGGACTGCTCAGTTTGTTCTGGAAGTACACGATAAGTTTTATTGGTAAACTGTAAGTTAATTTCATAAATCTCATACCCCTCCGCACTGTAATGTTTTCTATCAGTATTCTATCTTCATACAAACGCGAGTCATACCTACGCTCCTCGAGTTCGGTATTCACTCGGTACACAACAGTCGCGAATGCGCCGCAGTGACAAACGAATTGTGTTATTGTTTTTTAAGAATTAAGCGTGCGATTTATATTTATATCGCGTGTTTACGTACCGCACGGCTGTAGGTAATTATTTTAATGACATGGCTGAGTCACAATAGAATAGATAACATTACCGTGCCCTCCGTGTGCGCAATATTATTATATTAGTACAATTGAAAAAATAATGAACCGTTTCATTCAAAAAATATTAGTTCGACTACACTCGCTAGGTGGCTTTTGGTTCGAACCTTCTGAGATGTCAATGTCAAAAGTTTGTTTATTCAAAAGACGAGCTCGATGGTATCATAACATTGCTTTGTCATCCGATTTAGATAAGTATGCAAGATTTCAGATTAATAAAACATGATACATGAACATGATTACAGACTTCAGAACAGGCTTGTCGCACTTCGCGCTGTGGCTATGAAAATATTAGTACATACGCGGCAGCCCGTGGGCTGCAAGTTCAGTCAGTAGTGTCACGCACGCTCTCGATCGGACGCGCGCCTTTACTTTACTGTTCCTTTTTATTTTCTCACAACAATCAACCTTACAGTAAGAGACAGCAGGACAGCCCGCGAACTGACCGATTGATAGACTCTCGCAGCGTGGACTTACGGTGCATTTTACGGTGCGCAACATGCGGTTCCTTGTCACTATTAGTTTATTCTGTGACGCAAATTCAAGGTCGCATCCCAGGCGTGTAGCGTATTTTGAACGTTACCGTGGTTGTAACTAGGTTTAGGGCCAGTTTCAACGGTTCATGATAACTATCCAACGCATATGACGCCATATAAAAGCTGTCAAAAAGGGCCAGTTTCACCAGTTCCTGATAGTTCCTGCTAATATGAAAAAATATACCGACATATTTTTGACAGCTTTTATATGGCGTCATGTGTCAGATAACTATCCAACGCATTATCAGGAACCGGTGAATCTGGCCCTTAATCTCGCTTTTTTGCTATCAGGGAGTGTATCTTCTGTACATGTACTATCGATTATTCTGCGACCAGGACAGATGAAACTAAATAAACGCTTGTAATATAGATACAATTCTTACCTAACTTCTGTATAGCATCTCCGATAATGCTGACAGTCCTAGCAGCGTGCAGCACCACATCCTGATGTTCATGTTGCAGCATCTCGCTGAGAATGTCTCCCAGTAACGATATGTGCGGATATAACAGTTCTGACAGATGGTGGAACGCTATAGCTGACAGCACTTGTAACGATTCTAGTATTATTGGTCTTGCGGATGGTGTACATCTCTGTGAATAATTATAAGGTAACAGTAAAAGACGTTCGCCTGATGGTAAGTTATAACATCTGCCTATAACAGAAACTGTGGCAGGCAAAATTCTAGATTGGCAGAATTTTGTGCCTCATTGAAACTCACATGCCCTGTAATTACGGTGGACACTTTGTCCTTCAAAATATGATGAGCATCTCTGAAGACAATCATCAGATAGATATTGATAATATTTTTTAAACCTGCCCTATTTCATTTCGAACCAAATAGGAATAAATCCAAATAGTTTACCGTATACCAGAGTTCTGAGGTATAAAAAAACATAATTCCCGAATGAAGCGTTTTTTAAAATAAACCTGTTAAGTAGTTTCTGGAGACTCAACAGACGGCTTTTACAATGAACGTAATGGTCTGACACGACACTGTGGTACGAGATAAACCTCATGTTTTATTTTTATTTGTTTTCGATTGATATTAAGACCGCTTTCATTCCATATACCTATTTCTAACATTTGTAACTTTCAGTTATGCGTCGATCACTAATAGCGATATACTTTTTTGATTACATTTTTATTTAAAAGCACTTTTACTACAAAAACCTATAAATCTTTGAACCTCACTTTATAGTATTGAGAAGCATACTTACACTAACTTCATTCCCTCTGAAAATCCATCCCATATTCCTGAAACAGATATCCAAAATCCAACTCTTAAAGTAGTGAGAATTTTCATTATCTTTGCACATTTTATCGCTACCCTCGTTTGCGGTAAACATTTCATCGTCTGAATACCCTTCTTCAAAGTCTTCACATTCGGAGTCTGGTTTTATTGTGATCGATGTATTTGAGTTTTGTAAAGGAGTTGTGTCTTTTTCTATTGCTTTGATGACTTCGTCTACTTTGGGGTCGACGTATAACACGCAACCCATTGTGATTAACGCACCAACTTGTAGTTTTATATCTGAAATTAGGTAATTATAATCTATGATTATAAAGACGCAGTTAAAACGTGAACGCCGAAAGAGGTGGAGCGACGACATTCGCAAAGCGGTGTGCAGTAACTGGAAAAGAAGAGCCGAAGATCGGGATAAGTGGCGTGTCTTGATAGAGGCCTACGTATAGCAGCGGACTGACACCAGCTGATGATTGAGGGACCGGTAATCGGCGTAATCGGGAGAACGGTCGGCTTTGATGCCAGAGGTGCCGAGTTCAATCCCCACCGTGCAGCAATGGATTTTTCAATTGAAACATTTATGTGCGCTTTTCACAGTGGCCCTCCGGTGAAAGAAAAACAACGTTAAGAAACCAACAACTGCCGCATGGCGGTAAGACACTATCTAGTGTCCGCCTGGCCAGCTACCGCCCTCAAGATAGAAAATCTGACGCCAAACCATCTAATGTGTTCCGGCAGCTATCCTTGAGAGCCAGTTCCCATTCTAGGCCTAGCGTGCTTACCATATTCGACCGCATCATCACTTACCAACAGGTGAGATAGTGGTCAAAAGCTAGCCTAACTTGAGGGTGTTAGCTGGCCAGGGGGAAACTAGATAGTTTCCTACCACCTTACAGTGCTCCGGCATCACACAGCCGTTGAGAGTCTTTTTTTCATAATCATTCATCAGCACATAAAAAATCGGCAATAGCCCGATGGCTAAGGTGTCGGACTGGCGATCGAGAGGTCGTGAGTTCGAACCCCACCTATCGCACTATTAATGTAAGCCCACTCCAGACACAAGGATATTTAGCTTAGTTGGAAGGGTTAATAAGATTACTAGTAATGTGCAACCCACATTGCTAGTAAGCTTTAAAAAAAACATAACATTAAAGAAAATCTACGCCATCTGCAAAGAATAATTTAATCTTACCTCTATGAACCAAAAACTTCCTAGTAGACCTTACAAGATCACTTATAAGGCCATCTTTCATCTTATGGTAAGGCGTGGCTTGTACAAGCGCAGCGCAACATTTTAGCGTCACAATTATGACCGTGTGATTTCGCTCGCTTTCCAGAATACTGGTAAGAACTCTGTGCATACAAGTGATGACGTAGCCGAGAGATACGGAGAACGGTATGAACGAAGCCGTCTCTTTTTTACTGTGGAAAAAGAAAAGGTAACAGTAAATACTCAAATACTCATTTATTGGTAAAGATATGATAAGTCTATGAGTAACTTATAATAATATGTACATAAGTACAATATTACATAAACATTAATTATTGTAAAACAAAAAAGAATAGTAATAATATAATAATAAATTCAGTGCCTCATACCTGGCTGGAGAGGATCTTGGAGTTGTATAAAATTGATACAACTCTGAGATCTTTTCTAGGTTCTTGTATGAGGCAGTGGACCACAGTCCTTCGTCAACCGGGTGATGGAGACAGCCTCTCTGGTCCGCAGGACTTTATAAGGATTGAGCGAGGCATCTTCCAGGGTGACAGTCTGAGTCCGTTGTGGTTCTGTCTAGCCCTAAATCCTCTAAGCACATTATTAGAGGATAGGGCTAGGCTATCGGCTTAAGAGAGAGGGTGAAGTCATTTCACACTTGCTGTACATGGATGACCTCAAACTTTTTGCACCGAAGCGCCATGATTTGATGGAATTACTGAAAGTCACTGAGACTTTCAGCAACGCCATCAACATGGAGTTCGGTGTAGATAAGTGTGCGGTCATGCACGTGCAGCGGGGGAAAGTTGTGAATTCCATGAATTTACAACTCTCTGATACAATGACTTTCAGATCTCTCTCCGAAGCCGACACCTACAAATACCTTGGTATGTCAGAGTCATTAGGTATCGAGAGTGGGGGAATGAAACAGTCGGTGAAGGAGCGTTTCTTTGGTCGCCTGACAAAGGTACTTAACAGTCTTTTGTCAGGAGGCAACAAGGTGCGCGCCTTTAACGGCTGGGTTATGCCTCTACTTATATACACCTTTGGCATACTAAGGTGGACTCAGACTGAACTAGACGCCCTGGATAGAAAAGTTCGAAAGCAATTGACATCACATCGCATGCTTCACCCACGCTCGTCTGTTATGAGACTGTATATCCCACGGAAATGGGGTGGTCGAGGCTTTTTAAATGCCAAGACACTCCACAACCGTGAGGTATGCAGTCTCCGGGAATATTTCCTAAACAACGAGTGTGGGATGCATTGCGATGTGGTGTCAGTTGACAAGACTTTCACCCCTCTATCCTTAGGCAAAGAGAACTGGCGCAAGCCTGAGGTGCTGAGCACCGAGGACCGCAAAGACGTATGGAAGAGCAAGGAGCTGCATGGCCGGTTCTATCGAGTCTTAACGGGACCCGATGTGGACCTGCTCGCGTAGGTGAACTGGCTACGATTCGGGGACCTCTTTGGGGAAACCGAAGGTATTGTTTGTGCAATTGCGGACGAAGTTATCAAGACGAACAACTACCGGAAATATATTATGAAGGACGGTACGGTCGACATATGTCGGGCATGCCGCCGTCCCGGAGAGTCACTCAGACATATCATTTCCGGTTGTTCTCATCTTGCTAACTCCGAGTACTTGCACAGACATAACCTCGTAGCCAGGATCATCCACCAGCAACTTGCTCTTCAATACGGCCTTGTCGAGTCTGAGGTGCCGTACTATAAGTACGCACCTGCGCCAGTTCTTGAAAATGGTCATGCTTTGCTCTATTGGGACCGATCGGTTATCACGGACAGGACTATTGTCGCCAATAAACCTGATATCGTGATAGTCGACCGGTCCCAGCGGCGGGCAGTGTTAGTTGACATCACCATCCCGCATGACGAGAACCTCGTGAAGGCTGAAAAGGACAAGATCAGCAAGTACCTTGACTTGTCTTTCGAGGTTACCGCAATGTGGGATGTTGATTCGACTAGCATTGTCCCAATAGTCGTTTCTGCGAACGGCCTAATAGCGAAGAGTCTCGACCAACATCTCAAGAGACTCTCGCTAGACGGCTGGATCAAGGGCCAGATACAGAAGGCGGTACTTCTTGACACGGCACGCATCGTCAGGAGGTTCCTCTCTCTGCAGCCCTAACCACCGGTAGCTTGGGCCCTGCCCCGCTGCTGGCGGCACTCTAGGTTTAGGTTTTTTTATAATATTGTTTATTTGTAATGATATTTTTCTATTTTTGTTTGGATATCTTTATTGTAAAAAAACCTAAAACTAAGAAAGAAAATAAATAACGTGAATAATAATAATAATATAGTATGGCCTAATCAATTCAAATATGTCAGTTAAATCTAATTAAAAATTAAAGTCGATTGCATTATTTTATTTTCATTTTTAAAAACTCTGCAAAATCATAGAACGTTTGCACGATTAGCCAGCGTTTCAGTCTGATCTTATAGCAAGCCAAGCTCGGGGCCTCAATAGGGAATATGCATGTTTTTTTTTAGTATTTTTATTTCACTAATTACATCCATATAACATTATAAAAAAATAAAATACTGCTGGAATTAGTCTTATTATTTTTTAAATAAACATTTAAATATACAAATAAATTTGAGCAGTTTAAACGCCATCATTTCGCGGGCTCTTTGGTAATGCATTGTGACGTTACGCACTTACTTCAGACACACGCCGCTTGAAGCAAACTAGCTTTTTTTTCTTTAACTAAGACTCCGCGCGGTTATTGTATTTAGCCAATGGCATGTTTTTATTAAATTATACAGTTTCTCTAATCTCGTACTCATTTTTATCTACATTAAATGGTTTATATTTATAATTATTAACTTAATATATTATATTTATTACAGCAAACATACAACTTAAAAATAAATTAAACTATTTGAAATGTTATAAATAAAAATTAAAATAGTTATAAATAAAAAACAGAACCTAGGTCGCAGCTGTCTGCCGGTAACGTTCCCAAAAAGCTGGCGACGTTACCTCGTTGAATTGCTAGGCTAATCCGTTAGCCGAGGTAAGCGCCAGCTCTTTGGTCATGAGTGACGTCTATTAAATGTCTGGACAGCTCCTTTACAAAACCCCGGGCATCTCGACCCCACGGACCCATTGTTTCGACCCCAAACGGAAGAAAAATGTAGCTATCACCAATGGCAGCATATTTCCTCCGTTTGAGGGTTTCTGCCGCATCCGCTGCCGCACCCGCTGTTCGTGAGGTCCCGCATATGTGGGACGCTGCTAACGTGTCAGCACACGTCGCGTCCCACACCAACGGTCTCCCTCGGCACCACAGAACCAACGTCATACCGTCGGGTCTCTTGCCATCGTCACGTGATATACCGTTCGGCTCTAATATAGCCGGCACGTTCACGGTGGCAAGGGCCCGACGAATGACGTCATTCAAAGAGGCGTGACGTGAGAGACGCCCTGCACTGCGGCGGCATGACAGGCCATGGTGGCCTAATCTGTCTACTTCACTGCCGCAGGGACAATTGTGAGGTACTGTCCGGGAGATGCCCAGACGTAATCCCACAGCAATGGAGAAGCTGTCATCGTCCATAAAGGTACCTATGTTGGAAGAAGGCAATGCGTGTAGCCAGTATCCAGATTCTTTTTCACGTGTGGCAAGGAGACGAGCCCGGTCCCTAATATCAACACTTTTTTGAAATAGTTCATCTTGAATAATTTTACAAAGGGGCTCGTCCCATAGCCTTTGTGAACTAAGTTTTTTGGGTAAGACCTCCCCTGGACAAGCCAAAGACCAGGCCGTTTTAGCTTCTTCTACGTATGCTATGGAAATTTCAGATTTGATGATTTAGATGAGTTTGAAATTATTTTTTTAAAAAGATCTGAAACACTATTAGTAGAAGATAAAAAGGCCGGTAGCGAAACACTTGAAATTTTGCGGATGCCAATGCCTCCAAACCGAATAGGCAGAGAGGCCTGACACCATGAATTATTTGAAAGTGAACAATTAAGAATTTGGGTTAAAATATTTTTGATCGCGTCATCTAAAATTAATAGTAATGGTATATGATTCCAAAGAGGGCTACAGCGTAGTATTTATGTAAATTTAGGCACAAAAAGACAAAATTTAATTAGATGGAAAGCCATGTGGTTATGAATTTCGGTGAGACGCTTTGACGTATCGTCAAATTTTTGACGATGTTCATCCACAAAGACCGGGAAAGACTCTTGAAGGATCGGAGCTCCTAGGAGGCGTAGACTTTCTTTGTTGAGTAATTTTAAATTTGGAGCCAAACTGTTAAATTTATTATACAAATCGTCTCTTTGGTCCGATGGTACAATATCTGTGATAAAAAGTTCACACTTAGAAAAATTTAGTTCCAAGCCAATCAATTTAAATTTGTCGATTAAAAACTGTAAATCTTGTAATACAGTTGTGGCTTTGCCTCCGAGGGTTCCGTCGTCCAGATACCACATGTTTAATTTGGAATTTAGACTCGAAATTACGGGGTGTATTGCTAGTCCGAAAATGGCTGGTCCAAGAGGGTCGCCCTGTTGACAACCTGAGCAAGAATTTATTAAATGGTCTCGGTAAAGTAATTTAGAATCCAATCCGTAACATTACCAACGGTAGTCAAAAGTTTCTGGAATATAATTTTGAATTTCATTCAAAAGAGTAGTACGATCAACAGAGTTAAAGGCATTTTTGACATCCACCTTCAATATCACCTCACCGCAACCGTGATGTACAAATGTACGGAGAGCATGAACAGCTGCCTCGCATCCGCCCTTACTGCCACAGCCTAACTGAAGGGGCTGGAACTTTTCAGTTAGTTTTGTATGTATGTGGCGGCAGCAAACCTTGGATGCGATTCTCCTATATGTGCAACCTACGGCTATTGGCCTAATGCCGCCATCTTTCTTTTTCAATGCGCATAGGTTTGCACTATATAGGAGAGGGGCAATCTGTGCATGCACCTTACCTGATAGCATGAAGTTTATAAGGGCGGTGATGTCTCGCAGTAGACTCTGGCCCGCATCCCCAGTAGCTCCAAAAATAAGATCTTTGATGTGTTGGGGAGTTAGGCCATCAAGTCCACCAGCCGATCCATTTTTAAAAGACATCACTGCCGCCCTTATGTATTTTTCTGTCGCCTGTAAAGATTTAACAGGACTGGTGGTAACCGGAAGGTAAGGCGGTGATAGCGATGGTGGATGTTTGTCAATCAGGGCTGATAAAGTCTCTGGCGTGTCTGGAGCGATGGTGTCATTGGTAAATAAGAGCTGAGCAGCTCCCTTTAAGTCCCCATCACTTATTTTAGTTTCTACTCTTTCAAAAATACTATGAGATTTTTATGTTATGAATTACTGTGCCAATGTGAATGTTGTTGGAAATTTGGAATTTGGGAAGAATTATCGTGCCTAAAGTGAGACTATGTGAGACAGTTATTTTTAATTGCGGTAGTGAGAGATTTCGTGGTATTTTTAGAGTGGAGGACTTCGAAGGGAAAAACCAACAATTGTTCCCAAGCGCTTTCAGAATTTTCTTGTATAACGTTTTGAATTTTAATTGATAAATTTTGAGCGACTGATATTCGTGCACCACGGGGAATGCGCTTAACGATCGAATTGCATGATTTTAATTTAGATAGATATTGCCAAAAAGGTTGTGAATTAGAACTTTGTGTCTGAACGGGGGTTTGAGTCAAAGGGGCACCAATGTTAACAGAATGTACACTTTGAGAAAGAGATTTGTGGCTCTTCGCAATGTGTACATTAAGTCCTCGCTGGCCCTTAAAGAAACGCGCTTGGGAGCAATGAGGACACTGCACCGGCTCATTACCCTCATACCTTGGTCCAACATAGGGGGCACCGGCAGGCTGCGATCTTCTAAATACATCACTAGTTTCACTGTCCATTTTTTTCCTTATAAATAAAATAATAACAAAAAACGCAATAATAATTACAAAAACAAACATTGGTAGACATTGTCACTGAATTTCACTTGAATCAAACTGCTTTTTTTTTTTGCTGCACAGGCGCACACGGGGCGCGCCCCGGCGCGCCGCGGCTCGGCACCATCCAAATGTATTTCTTCAATAAAAAGTTGTTATTCGGTTTCTATTTATAGACATGTAGATGGATGTAGGTCCACCCGTCCTATCGCACCAATCAATAATTGTTAAATTTGTGTAGGTGTGGTGGTGGTATTGTTTAAATGGTTAGTAATATACACTTTAGCACATTAATAAGCGGGAAACACAATAATTGGAAATAAATACAATAAAACCACACCATACATTTATTTTTATGTTCCCGCGCTCAATGTTTCTATCACATGGAGTAGTACATAATGACGTCAACTTTCGATTCGACCAACGGTGATCTGTTATACAAACTTAAATTTCCCTCGCTTAAATTGCATTTTTAATTTAATATTTTAAGCAAATAAAATGGAATTAAATCAAAAAAAGGTATTACTTGTTAATTAAATTAAAGGTATGCTTGGGAACAATTGTTGGTTTTTCCCTTCGAAGTCCTCCACTCTAAAAATACCACGAAATCTCTCACTACCGCAATTAAAAATAACTGTCTCACATAGTCTCACTTTAGGCACGATAATTCTTCCCAAATTCCAAATTTCCAACAACATTCACATTGGCACAGTAATTCACAACATAAAAATCTCATAGTATTTTTGAAAAAGTAGAAACTAAAATAAGTGATGGGGACTTAAAGGGAGCTGCTCAGCTCTTATTTACCAATGACACCATCGCTCCAGACACGCCAGAGACTTTATCAGCCCTGATTGACAAACATCCACCATCGCTATCACCGCCTTACCTTCCGGTTACCACCACTCCTGTTGAATCTTTACAGGCGACAGAAAAATACATAAGGGCGGCAGTGATGTCTTTTAAAAATGGATCGGCTGGTGGACTTGATGGCCTAACTCCCCAACACATCAAAGATCTTATTTTTGGAGCTACTGGGGATGCGGGCCAGAGTCTACTGCGAGACATCACCGCCCTTATAAACTTCATGCTATCAGGTAAGGTGCATGCACAGATTGCCCCTCTCCTATATAGTGCAAACCTATGCGCATTGAAAAAGAAAGATGGCGGCATTAGGCCAATAGCCGTAGGTTGCACATATAGGAGAATCGCATCCAAGGTTTGCTGCCGCCACATACATACTAAACTAACTGAAAAGTTCCAGCCCCTTCAGTTAGGCTTTGGCAGTAAGGGCGGATGCGAGGCAGCTGTTCATGCTCTCCGTACATTTGTACATCACGGTTGCGGTGAGGTGATATTGAAGGTGGATGTCAAAAATGCCTTTAACTCTGTTGATCGTACTACTCTTTTGAATGAAATTCAAAATTATATTCCAGAAACTTTTGACTACCGTTGGTAATGTTACGGATTGGATTCTAAATTACTTTACCGAGACCATTTAATAAATTCTTGCTCAGGTTGTCAACAGGGCGACCCTCTTGGACCAGCCATTTTCGGACTAGCAATACACCCCGTAATTCGAGTCTAAATTCCAAATTAAACATGTGGTATCTGGACGACGGAACCCTCGGAGGCAAAGCCACAACTGTATTACAAGATTTACAGTTTTTAATCGACAAATTTAAATTGATTGGCTTGGAACTAAATTTTTCTAAGTGTGAACTTTTTATCACAGATATTGTACCATCGGACCAAAGAGACGATTTGTATAATAAATTTAACAGTTTGGCTCCAAATTTAAAATTACTCAACAAAGAAAGTCTACGCCGCCTAGGAGCTCCGATCCTTCAAGAGTCTTTCCCGGTCTTTGTGGATGAACATCGTCAAAAATTTGACGATACGTCAAAGCGTCTCACCGAAATTCATAACCACATGGCTTTCCATCTAATTAAATTTTGTCTTTTTGTGCCTAAATTTACATAAATACTACGCTGTAGCCCTCTTTGGAATCATATACCATTACTATTAATTTTAGATGACGCGATCAAAAATATTTTAACCCAAATTCTTAATTGTTCACTTTCAAATAATTCATGGTGTCAGGCCTCTCTGCCTATTCGGTTTGGAGGCATTGGCATCCGCAAAATTTCAAGTGTTTCGCTACCGGCCTTTTTATCTTCTACTAATAGTGTTTCAGATCTTTTTAAAAAAATAATTTCAAACTCATCATCTGAAATTTCCATAGCATACGTAGAAGAAGCTAAAACGGCCTGGTCTTTGGCTTGTCCAGGGGAGGTCTTACCCTAAAAAACTTAGTTCACAAAGGCTATGGGACGAGCCCCTTTGTAAAATTATTCAAGATGAACTATTTCAAAAAAGTGTTGATATTAGGGACCGGGCTCGTATCCTTGCCACACGTGAAAAAGAATCTGGATACTGGCTACACGCATTACCTTCTTCCAACATAGGTACCCTTATGGACGATGACAGCTTCTCCATTGCTGTGGGATTACGTCTGGGCATCTCCCGGACAGTACCTCACAATTGTCCCTGCGGCAGTGAAGTAGACAGATTAGGCCACCATGGCCTGTCATGCCGCCGCAGTGCAGAGCGTCTCTCACGTCACGCCTCTTTGAATGACGTCATTCGTCGGGCCCTTGCCACCGTGAACGTGCCGGCTATATTAGAGCCGAACGGTATATCACGTGACGATGGCAAGAGACCCGACGGTATGACGTTGGTTCCGTGGTGCCGAGGGAGACCGTTGGTGTGGGACGCGACGTGTGCTGACACGTTAGCAGCGTCCCACATATGCGGGACCTCACGAACAGCGGGTGCGGCTGCGGATGCGGCAGAAACCCTCAAACGGAGGAAATATGCTGCCATTGGTGATGGCTACATTTTTCTTCCGTTTGGGCTCGAAACAATGGGTCCGTGGGGTCGAGATGCCCGGGGTTTTGTAAAGGAGCTGTCCAGACATTTAATAGACGTCACTCATGACCAAAGAGCTGGCGCTTACCTCGGCCAACGGATTAGCCTAGCAATTCAACGAGGTAACGTCGCCAGCTTTTTGGGAACGTTACCGACAGACAGCTGCGACCTAGGTTCTGTTTTTTATTTATAACACAATCCAAAATTTCAAGAAATCATTATTCAAAACTGTAATGATTTCTTCCGAATGATTAACTTACGTAATAAGTAGTCATAGATGGCGCCACCAATGCATAATTGGGTTTACAAATGCAATCCACTAATTTCGTCGTAACGATACTTCGCACCGCGGCTTAATTGGCAAAGCACCGGAACATGTTATTCCGGAGGTTGCGGGTTCAAGTCCCGTCGGTACGATGAAATTTTGGATTGTGTTTAACAATTTACAAAAAATATAAAGTGTGAAACACTTCAAAGAATCATAATATTTGATTTACGCAGTGCAACATCTCTCGTCGGATTAGAAAACTGTAATGATTTCTTCCGAACGATTAACTTACGTAATAAGTAGTCATAGATGGCGCCACCAATGCATAATTGGGTTAACAAATGCAATCCACTAATTTCGTCGTGACGATACATCGCACCGTGGCTTAATTGGCAAAGCACCGGAACATGTTATTCCGGAGGTTGCGGGTATAAGTCCCGTCGGTACGATGAAATTTTGGATTGTGTTTTACAATTTACAAAAAATATAAAGTGTGAAACACTTCAAAGAAACATAATATTTGATTTACGCAGTGCAACATCTCTCGTCGGATTAGAAAACTGTAATGATTTCTTCCGAATGATTAACTTACGTAATAAGTAGTCATAGATGGCGCCACCAATGCATAATTGGGTTAACAAATGCAATCCACTAATTTCGTCGTAACGATACATCGCACCGTGGCTTAATTGGCAAAGCACCGGAACATGTTATTCCGGAGGTTGCGGGTTCAAGTCCCGTCGGTACGATGAAATTTTGGATTGTGTTTTACAATTTACAAAAAATATAAAGTGTGAAACACTTCAAAGAAACATAATATTTGAATTACGCAGTGCAACATCTCTCGTCGGATTAGAAAACTGTAATGATTTCTTCCGAATGATTAACTTACGTAATAAGTAGTCATAGATGGCGCCACCAATGCATAATTGGGTTAACAAATGCAATCCACTAATTTCGTCGTAACGATACTTCGCACCGTGGCTTAATTGGCAAAGCACCGGAACATGTTATTCCGGAGGTTGCGGGTTCAAGTCCAGTCGGTACGATGAAATTTTGGATTGTGTTTAACAATTTACAAATCTGACAGATTTTGACAGCTTTTATATGAAGTCATGTGTCAGATAACTATCTAACGCATTATCAGGAATCGGTCAAACTGGCCCTAAGAATAACTCATATTGACCTAGAAATTAGAGAGACCTACATGTGCGTTGCCAAAATATCGCATTAGGAGAGTCATCAAGTAGTTTTAAAAGCCCTACTGTCTTACCTATGCTCAGCTTGCGACAAATATATCCTAGACCCAGACAGAAGCGCCAGTATAACACTAAGCACACTGGATCTGCTGCTGGCTATGGGGTCAGTCACTGCGCAATAAGCTAGGGTCTTTTTGGAACTCTGTTCTGAACACCAGTTCTGGGGATCAGGGGAGTCTGGGAGAAGAGCCCACCAGTACCCAAATATATCTTTCTTTTCTGTCACCTGAAATAAATAAAAAATAGCTATCATAACCTCTGATACCGATCGATGCACTACTCTATTTTAGGCCACATTCTAAAAGACGTTGCAAAACATCCACTTTTTGCACTATTTTTGAATTGCCCTGCCCCAGCTAAGTGGGTATATTAGAGAGTTATTCTTATCTTCTCGCTTAACTGATCCCTGAGTGGTGTCAAATGAGTGACCATCACTGATGGGATGCTTCTATGGTGACTCGAACCACCCACCGAACAATTTTTCACCAATCGGTTTGTCGTGTTGTGATATTTTTTATATCTTATAGCTGCTAGGCGTTTGACCACTATCGCACCTCTCTATTGGTAAGTAATTATGCTGTCCAGGATGGTAGCACGATAGGTCTAGAATGGGAACTGAACTGGCTCTCAAAGACTACTGCCGTAACACATTACATGTTTGGCGACAGTTTTTCTAACGTGGTGGTGGCTGGACAGGTGGACACTAGATAGTGTCCTACCACAATGCGGGATTTGGGGGTTTCATAACAATGTTTTTCTTCACCGGAGAGCCACTGTGAAATTCACACATAAATGTAATAATAGCAAAATCCATTGGTGCATAGCGGGGATTAAACCGCATGGGATGTTCCGGCAAGATGTAGCACTGCCAGCCGCTTATTGATCTTGGAGGAACAATTAGGCTGGCATTATAGAGTAATACTTAAGATTATAGTCAAGCTATTTGTTTGGTTAATCAAGCGCTATTTAATAAAAAAAAGTATCGAATAAGTACTTGTATTTACTCGTATTGTACATCCCTTTGGTAGTTAAAATTTTAAAAAATCGTCTCGTGTGAACGCGGCCGCGGTATAATATCAGGAGTGGTCAAGTGATTAGCAGCCTTATGCATTTAGACAACATAAATATAATAATACCGCTACTATATAATGTTTCATTTAATTGAGAGCAATACAATAAAATTAATAAATGCTGAAGTGCCAGTGGGCTGGTCATATCAACCATAGGACCAATAACCGTTGGGGAAGACTGGTTCTAGAGTAAAGACCGCGAATCGGCAAACGTAGCGTAAGACGCCCGCCCTGTGACTATGTGGAGCGACGACATTAGCAAAGCGGTCTGGAAACAAAGAGCCGAAGATCGGGCTCAGTGGCGTGTCTTGGGGGAGGCCTACGTCCAGCAGTGGACTGAAACTGGCTGATAATGATGATGATGTGCAAAAATCTACACTTTTTGATAAGTTTCTTACCTTGATCAATACCAACAGCAAATTAGAACCACTCTGTCTCACTCTAGACTTCAATGCTATCAACTTCGCCTCTCTACTGTTTTCAACATCTGACATATCAGAATCACTCGTCAAAGTCCATACATTTTTAGCTTTTTGTGGCTCTAAGAAGTTCCTACTGGCTGGTTTATACGCAGAGTTGTTCTCGAAGTTATCCACATCTCTCATCAAACTTCGATCTGATACTGGTATCTCTTTCTTGAGACTTTCTATCGCATTGTTTCTTTGTTTTCTTAGTTTTTGTTTCTGAAAAGTAGCCAAAAAAAAATTTGAAAAACCACAACAACCTGACCTAATCTGATGAGATAAAGTCATAATAACATCTATTTATCATGAACTTATCATGAACCATCATAGATTATTTAAAAACATTTACTTTTACTTTTTTTTTATAAAGATTACTAGCAATGTGGGTTCCACATTACTAGTATTCTTTTTAACCCCTCCAACTAGGCATAATATGCTTGTGTCTTGAGTGGGTTCACGTCAATATTGCAATGGGTGGGGATCGAACTCACGACCTCTCGATCGGCAGTCAGACACCTTATCCACTGGGCTATTGCCGCGTTAAAAATTAAAAGAAAACTGCATATATATTGGTTTAACCATTTTGGAGATGATTGGAATCATTATGTAAATGCTCAAATCTCACATCTCATCTCTCACGCTAAACGCATACTTTTTCTTGGCTCTCAATGATAACTGTCGGATCAAACTTGAGTTTGCATGGCTACAGACTTTTGGGTGATAACTAGCCAGACGGATAGTAGGCAGTTCCCTGTTTCTTATATTAATCATGCATCATTGTTTAACTTTAACAAGCAGATTAGGATAACTTTCTGCCATAAATAAAATCATGGTTGGTTATTGATATATTTTATGACAATACCTTTCCTCCTTTACTATTCTGCACGATAGGAACCACAGCTAAAGTCTGCTGAGCTGGCATTATTTTCTCTGGCTTTGTTCCCAAATTCAAAAGACCATAGAGAATGAAATGACGACTAATGCCCATCACCTCGGGTAGAGGAATGTCTATGTCTGTTGAGTCACTGAAGTACAACTGGGATAAGACTCGCAGGGCTGATATTACAATCTGTAAGCAAATTTTTTTTATGATAAGTATAAGGCCCAGCTAGCACCTGGTGAGGCGCGGCAATGATACAGTGCCACAAGTATAACTTGGCGGTGGTGGTTTTTGGAACTAATTCTTTTAATTGAATCTGTGAGTTTGACGTTTTAGAGATTACCGCAAAATTATTGTTGATAAATCTGCTACATTAAAATAGTTCAATAATACAAAGTAAAAGCACAGTGGCGCACAGGCACGCCAAGTTATACTTGCCGGACTGTACTAAGATAACAATATAAACTAAACCTTAATATCTATGGTATAGAACACTTGCGCTCCAGCACTCGTGGCAGCTTGTCCCTGCGCCTTGCCATTTTATTTTCTATATAAGTATTTCTTATTATTTCTATTCTATTTTCTATATTACTATGCCATAGTGCCATAAAAATGCAAGATCGGTTAATAAACCGAATAAAGATGCTGATGGCTTTACTCTTGTAGAGAATAAGGTCCGGTCACGAAAAAACCGCAACCAACGCGGTACCGCCAAGGGTACAACATCCTCACTACATGTTGTACCCCCAAAATTTACATCTCGCGCCTGGACAACGACACGAAGACCAATGATGTCCAGCGATACATCTGCGGGAAGCTACAACAGGAGGACAGCATGCGTATGTGTCTGAAGGAGCTGGAGCAAAATCGGCCGACAGACTTCAAGTCATACGTGCTGCAGGTTCCAGCCGAGCACAAGAAATGTTCCTCGTACCGGAGTTCTGGCCTGCAGGGGTTGTATACCGTAAATACAGGGATACTAGACCGGCTAAAATCCCTGAAACTCGTAGTGCTCCTATATTAAAATAGTTATATTTATATGTATGTTAGTCGGTAAAGTATTTATAATATGGGTCTTAGAATAACATGTACTGTTTTCTTAAGTTACCTGAATTAAAGATTTATTTATTTATTTATAGTTATTAAAGTTTACTTCAAATTATTATCTTTTTACTATCGTCGCCGCGCCTCGCCAAATGGCCCGGCCCGGTCGGTCGAGGGTCCGGTGGCGTAATCGAGAGAACGATTGGCTTTGATGCCAGAGGTACCGAGAGGTATGAGTGATACATATAAGATTTATTTAAGGTAATTTTCACCCACGAGAGGGTCATTGTTATCCATGTGCATATATTGGACAAATGTTGTTTATCCAGCTTCATTGCCATCTACCATTTTCTGACAGTTTTATAGAAATGCTAATTAAAAAAGCCTACATATTATATGACGCTCACCTTGCAGTATAAAAAATCATCTTGATTTTTCACAAAACCCTTGTTTAACAACCTGACAACCATTTGTGAGATCTTGTTCTTAACATCTGAAGTTATCACATTTTCGCAACTCTCATCTGTTGTTGATATAACACAAACAATACATTTTAAGGCAATAAGACATATTTCTTGAGTGCCGCCAGTGTTTGGCGATGGAGATGGAATGCTATCTGCGTCAATTAGGTTGAGAAGTAAGCCGTTTTTTCCGATTAGATCTTCTGTAAACTGAAATGAGGAACTGCGTTATTTTATCTATACTTAATATTATAATGAAAATATATTTTTTGTATGTTTATTTTCTTGTTAACTAAATCTTTTAGAATAATTTTAAACATTATTTCTTTTCTGGATTCGGTAAAGATGTAGATGACAATTACATAAATTTTAAGTGCAATTCATTTGTTTTCGAAAACAACTTTGCATTTTTTTTATGATAACATGTAACAGGACCAGCATGATGCTTGTCTGATCGAAAGCTATGACTTCAACTTATTACAGATACAGCAGTATGCAAAATTCTGGACAGCCAAAATTTTGCCTGTCACTGCACTGCGCCTGTTACCTTGAGACATAAAGATATTCTTGCATGGCCTATGTCTGTCGAAACGACATAGGACCAAAATGCTGGCATGTATTTAGCCCAGAGACTGAGCTTCGTATTTCAAGGGATACAGAGAGCATTTTGGGAACATTACATACTAGCAGTAGTTTGGTAGACTAATTTTTTTTGTTTTTTATTGTTATGTGTAGGTTTTTATTTTCACTAGGTTTAATTACTGCTTTTATTATTTCCCATCATAACATGGAAACATATTTTGTACACACACCTATATCATACAACAAAAAATTAAATTAATCTTTCACTAACCTTGAGTACTGCCAAAGGATTGTATTGCAGAATACATTGTAGACTATGTATGATATCTGGTAAAATAATATTAGAACATTTCTTTAAGCAGTCTATGTGCCAAGCCACAACTTTCCATAAGAAGTCAGTTCCAAGTTGCAAATTTTGCTTTGTGACAATGCTATTTATTAAATGAGAAGATTTTGCAGCTAAGAACTCGTTTACAGGCTGAACATTGAGGCACAAAGCTGTAACTAAGCTGCTTCCATCCTGAAATACATAAAAAACACAGCTTTTAATTTTAGTTTTTTATAATACAAAAGTACCTATTATCGGGCAACAAATTAGTCTTCTCATTCAAAAAGATAATGTTGCCAGCTTTTTGGGTGCCCTACCAGAGGACCAGCATCCTTAATTCAGTTTTTTTTATTTGTAGATTTTAAGTAGAGTCTGTGCAAAAAGAGAAGTATCACAGAAATTGAAGTCGCATGTTCCAATTTACTGTTTTATTGCGTTGACAACACTGCTCTGTCATTGCCAGTACGACTAAAAATGTTTAATACCTAGTAGGCACCTACTCTTATCATTATTGGTTGCTACTAGGTAGGTATGTAACTTCCTTCCTTACCTTTAAATGTTAGTTCATTGTAACGCCACAATGGTTCACTTTTTGCACAGACTCTAGTCTGTATTATAGTTTTAGAAGCAGTTTGTATTGTAGTTATAGTTTTAAATTAATCTTATAGCTCTTATTTTATATTTTCTAACCATTGTAATTAAAATAAATTAATGATATTATACGTGAGATTTCTTGCCTCAAATAAATAAACGAAAGACAGCTTAATGTACCTACATAATATTTACAGGTGCAAGAACTAAATACAGGGCCTGTCATGAAATAATAATTTTGTTTATCTCTGTTTAAATAAAAACTAAATTCATCCTCCTCTACTCTGTTTCTGTGAACCATGAGCAAGTGAGCATACACAGACTGCTTTCCTCTAGCATGTCCCATCATCAACAATATAAAGTATATCTATTCATATCATCATCATAATCAGCCGGTATCAGTCCACTGCTGGACATAGGCCTCTCCCAAGTCATGCCACTGAGCCCGATCTTCGGCTCTTTGTTTCCAGTCACTGCCCACCGCTTTACGAATGTCGTCGCTCCACCTGGTAACAGGGCGTCCTACGCTACGTTTACCGATTCGCGGTCTCCACTCTAGAACCAGTCTACCCCAACGGTTATCGGTCCTACGGCAGATATGACCAGCCCACTGCCACTTCAGCTTGCTAATCCGATGAGCTATGTCGATCACTTTAGTTCTCTGGCGAATTACTTCGTTCCGGATTCGATCCCGCAGAGAAACACCGAGCATAGCTCTTTCCATAGCTCGCTGAGCGACTTTAAATTGGTGGACCAGTCGAACCGTGAGTGTCCACGTCTCTGCTCCGTATGTCAAGACGGGTAGGACGCACTGATTAAAGACTTTTGTCTTTAGGCACTGTGGTATATGCGACGAGAAGACTCGACGGAGTTTTCCAAATGCTGCCCAGCCCAGCTGAATTCTTATCTGAATATTAAATTCTTTTCGAAGTTATGTTTGCCTAGTTGGAGCGTCTGCCCTAGGTAAACATACTTAGTGACAACTTCGAAGTGGGATTCCATCTACTGCAATCGGTTCCGGAACAACGTGCTCGTTGTACATGACTTTGGTTATATCCAAATTCATCCGGAGACCGATGCGGCGAGAAGAATCAGCTAGGCCATTCAACATCCTCTGTAAGTCCTGCAGCGTCTCTGCCATAATGACGATGTCATCTGCGAATCGTAAGTGAGAGATGTACCTGCCGTTGATGTTGATGCCACAATCTTTCCAGTCCAGCGTCTTAAACATATCCTCCAAGGCGTTAGTGAACAGTTTCGGGGATATGACGTCCCCCTGTCTCACTCCTCGACGCAGGTGGATATGATTAGTACGCTGGTTCTGTACTTGTACACTCATCGTTGCGGCATTATACAGACATCTCATCACTTAGATATATCGCCAGTCGACTTGGCAACGCTGCAAGGACTCCAGAACAGACCAGGTTTCGATTGAGTCGAAGGCCTTCTCATAGTCCACAAACGCTAAGCACAGGGGCCGATTGTACTCTTCGGTCTTCTGTACAATCTGCCGCACTGTGTGGATGTGGTCTATGGTGCTGTAACCGCTTCGAAATCCGGCCTGTTCCGGAGGTTGGAACTCGTCGAGTCTTCGCGCAAGACGGTTCGTGATGACCCTTGAAAACAGTTTGTAGACATGGCTCAGAAGCGAAATCGGGCGGTAGTTTTTCAAGAGGGTTTTGTCTCCTTTTTTGAAAAACAAAACCACCATGCTCCTGTTCCATGCCTGTGGAGTTCTCCCAGTGAAGAGAACAGAATTGAAGAGCTGTTGCAGCTGGCTTACAGCTGGGGCTCCTCCAGCTTTTAGAAGCTCCGTTGTGATTCCGTCTTCACGTGGGGCCTTTCCATTTTTGAGCTGTTTAAGGGCCATCACGATCTCATCTTGGCTGACTTCGGGCAGGTCTTCTGTGAAGTGGCGGGTCAAGGTGGCTCTACAGTCCTCAGTATCGGGTACGGGCCTTGAAGCATGCGATGCGTAGAGCTTGCCGTAGAAGTCTTCAACTTCTGACAGAATCTCCGACTTGGATGCGACGACGTTCCCCGTTGACGTTGTCAGCTTTGTGAGGTGGCTTCTACCCAGAGGCTGGGCGAACACTTTCGACCCCCGATTCTGCTCAATTGATTCTTTAATCAAGAGCGTGTTAGAGGATCGGAGGTCTTGTCGTACCAGCTTCTTAATGGTTTTGTTGCGCACCTGATTAATTGACAAAGCTGACAAAGGGTCTGTTCGTCTCTCTTCCATTAGTTGAAGTGTTTCTGCCGAAAGTTTCGACTTTTTGCCCGTACGCTTGCTCTCGCAAAACTTCGTCCCTTCATCCCTGAGGATTTCCACCACTTCTTCGAGTTTCTGGTCTACGTCATCTGTGGTTTCCAAGGCAGCGAATCGATTTTCCAATTTTAATTGGAATGTTTCAGACCCAACAACGGTTTGGAGTAGGTTTGGTCGGAGTGTGGACTTCATCAATCGGAATCTCTCGGCTTTGAAGTCGATATCCAGAGTGCCTCATACAAGTCGGTGATCACTTCCAGTATTGAACCTACTGATCACTGAGACGTCTCTGAATATGCGCCGTTTGTCCGTAATGATGAAGTCGATCTCATTTTTAGTCACAGTGTCGGGGCTTTGCCACGTCCACTTCCTTTGGGGCTGTTTCTTGAAGAACGAGTTCATCAAGAAAAGCCCCTCTTTCTCGAGAAAGTTGACAAGCATTTGCCCCCTGTGATTCCTACTGCCAAATCCGTGTGGTCCTATTGTCGATTTACTGCAGGTCTGTACTCCCACTTTGGCGTTAAAGTCTCCCATGACAACGTTGTAGTGAGCCTTAGAGGTGGTATGTAAAGCTCTAGAGATGTCTTCATACATGCTCTCCACCTCTTCGTCCAAGTGTGCCGAGGTCGGTGCGTAAACCTGGATAACCTTGAGGCTGTACCTCTTGGTTAACCTAATTATGAGGTACGCTACCCTGATCGACACACTGGAGATTTCTACGACGTTGTCACTGAGAACCTCGTTGACCAGAAACCCGACGCCGCCTTGGGATGGCTGGTCTCCTTCTCTTTAATACATAAGATGGCCCGATTCTAGAGTTATGGTGTCCTCTCCCTGTCTTCGGACTTCACATAACCCCAGAATGTGCCATCTTATGTGTCCCAGCTCCTCCTACAGCTACGCCAGATGATCATCCAGCCGAATCGTGCGTCCATTATATGTTGCGAGGGTCAGTTTGTTTTGGCGGCCTACCGTAGCCCGGAGATTCTTAGCACCCCCTGCCCTGCCGTTACCGTGACCGCCGCCGTGGTCAGGAATAGCAGGGCGGCCGGGAACTGGGGGCCGCGGCATATTGTGACTTTCCATCCTTCTTTCATCCCTTGGTAGGGATATGCCCTAATCGCCATGCTGGGCAGGCGTGTTGGCGATCGCAGGACGTAGCTTCTCGCACCGGTGACGCTGCTGCCCGTCACCAGCCTGTAGTATTTAGCTACGCCATAATTAGAAATGGTTATACCGCCATTTGTCGGTCGCCAGAGCCCCGTTTGTTGGTCAGCAGGATGCACCACGGGCAGGTGAGGTTGGCTGGGAGCACTTAGATGGTATGTGTGCCCCCTTACATCCCGTATATATCTATTATTGGAATGCTTTTACTTGTTTGTTCGACTAGGCATGCAGTCTGCATCTATAATTGTGATAACATTAACAACATATCCATACTGCGTTTATATTAATTTACTTTTTCTGATGTACATTGTGTTGGTGCTCAATAAATAAGTAAAATCTATCTTTGTAATGTAGCTCAGGGATGATAAACTTGCTCGAAATAATCTCTGCAACTCCCCAGATTATATTATTTGACTTAAAAAGGTAATTAAATAATAGTTCAAATATTGTAACGCGACTGAACATTGGTATTATAAATTGTTAAACACAATCCAAAATTTCATCGTACCGACGGGACTTGAACCGTTCACGACCTACGCTCGGAGTGCAACCTGTGCAACCAAACGCTCTAACCTTTCTCTCTAACTCGTTTAGCGAATGTGACGCTCTGAGGTCGTGAATGGGGTTAGAGCGTTTGGGTGCACTCCGAGCGTAGGTCGTGAACGGAGCCCTGATATTTGAGGAAATATACATGAGAAACTATTTTAAGAAGTTGGTTATAAATTTGTAAATAAATAACTCAAGTAGCTGCAATTTAATTGGGAAGCAGTTATTGTAACAAATATCTTATAAGTAGTTTACTTACATGTTTGTTAACAAATAACTTTGCTTTGAAAGGCTTTGTGTTAAGTTCATCGATGAGTGTGTTAACTTGCGTTTTACTGAAATCTTTTGAGTACAGAAGATTGCAAAGTTCATTAGATATAAGTGAAAAGTTTTGCCCTAAGTTAGTATCCATTTATATGCTTTTCCGGACTTCTTTTTGAAATTTGTTGACCAAAGATATATATTCAAAACATATCATATTGTTGATATGTATAATGAGTCATTACACAAATTATATTTAAACATGCACAAGAATATCACAGGATTTGCACTTTATTAATAAATATGCATAAATAAGATTTTAGAAATATTTGAAACTGAATTTATTTTCATAAATCATAACAATACCACAGATTACTATACTATATGATATGTGTCAGAGAAACAATCTTACAATACTCACAAGGCAAGGGGCCGCACTTATTTTCAGACAGTAGAACACAAGTGTTTTTATTAATGCTCCACACGACTAGTGTATTTATCCATTGGGACCAGTGTTAAATAAGACCATTAGCTTTTTAGGGTTCCGTAGCCGAATGGCAAAAAACGGAACCCTTATAGATTCGTCATGTCTGTCCGTCTGTCTGTCCGTCCGTATGTCACAGCCATTTCATTCCGAAACTGTTAGGACTACAGAATTGAAACTTGGTAGGTAGATGTATTCTGTGAACCGCTTTCCGATTTATGTACAAAATAAAAAAATAAAAGTTTAATCCCATACATGGAACTGAAACAAAAACAATTTTTTTTCTTCAATCCTATACGTGTGGGGTCTATGGATATGTCTTCAAAAATGACATTGAGGTTTCTAAAATCATTTTTTCTCAAAGTCAATCATTTGAAAGATAGGCGCGTCTAAAGTGGTAAAATGTGTGTCCCCCCCCCCCCCTCTAACTTTTAAAGTATAGAAGTGAAAAATCTAAAAAAATATATGCTGTAGATCTCAATAAAAACTAACAACGAAAATTGGTTTGAACGAGATACAGTCAGCAGTTTTAGAGATATGGCGACCGCAAAGATAACTTTGTTTTTCATAAAAACACGATGAAAAACAAAGTTAATTTTGTAGTTGCGAAAAATCATAGTTATGGAATACTTAACTATGTTACGGAACCCTACGAGTGCGAGTCCGACTTGCACTTGGCCAGTTTTTTTTTTATTGTCTATGATTTTTTACCGCTGAGATTACAGAATTCATGAATAGTCTAGCTTTATTTTATATTACAGACGTCAAATATAGTAAATCTGTGGACGTCAATTTACTTCCAGTAACCTATGATTTGTTCATTTGCATTTTTAATTTCATTTTCTTTTTTTCAGTTTTCACCGCAGATTAAGTACTATATGTGTCAGAGTTTTCACCCTTTTGACTTTACCTAATATTTACGTTCCATTTCACGCATTAGAAAGTTTTTCACGCAAATTTACAGAAAGAAAAATATGAATTTAAAATGTTTTGACTTCACTCCGGCAGCTAAAATCTATTTGGGAGGATCAAGACAAACCCACTTGACCCTCCCACAGCAGCAGAATCCTCAAATTCAGGCGACTCGTTTTAAGATCCCAGCCTCGTCGTTTATAAACTGATTTTGATTATTCTTTTTTTGTTGGAAAGGAGATATTTCACGTGTGGTGCTATTGAAATTTCATCGAGGTCTGATAAGTATCTCCAGAGATATGGAGATAAACACCTCAAACTTGGTACTGAAAATCAATAGCTAAATCAATATGCATTTGAAGTCGTTTCTTTTAGTTTTCCTATTTAAATAATTAATATTTTATCCTATGTAAATAATTGTATGTAATCAATTTACCCCAACCACTCCCCTTTTTTTTAATATATCTTATAGACTAGCGTTCGACCACTATCTCATATCTGTTGGTAAGTGATGATGCGGTCGAAGATGGTAAGCTCGCTAGGCCTAGAATGGGAACTGACTCTCAAGGTTAGCTGCCGGAACACATTAGATGTTTAGGCGACAGATTTTCTAATCTGAGGGTGGCACCTGGCCAGTCGGACACTAGATAGTGTCCTACCACCATGCGGGGGTTGTTGGTTTCTTAACGATGTTTTTCCTTCACCGAAGGGCCACTGTAAAAAGCGCACATAAATTTTTCAATAGAAAATCCATTGGTGCACGGCGGGGTTTGAACTTGGTACCTCTGGCATCAAAGCCGACCGTTGTCCCTATTACGCCACCGCAACCTCAAAAATAATTTTTGCAGCATCTTGTGTAGAATGAATTCCTTTGTGTGACTCTCCAATTTGACTGAAATGCGTCAATTAATGACGCTACAGCAAACTGCTCCCTAGACCAACCGACAAAACCACGTACACTTACAGTACGTACATACGATACGTATACAAATTTGCAAATGTAAACCTGAGAATCTGATAATAGTTATGGAGATACGTGCCATGTGCCATGTCAACAAGCCATGGAGAATTTACTTCTATACTCCATGTAACAAACATTCAAATACACACACACACACACACCACGTCTTTTTTTATGGTAATAGGTAACAGGACAAGCACGACGCTCGCCTGATGGTAAGCGATGACGTCTACATATTACAGATACAGCGGCATGCAAAATTATGGCAGTCCAGAATTTTGCATGTCACTGCATTGCGCCTGTTATCTTGAGACATAAAGATATTGAGTCTCACATGCCCTGTAAGTTCACTGGACACCTTGCCATTTCAACCGAAAAACATTCTTATTTCACGGCTGAAAATTAATTGGCAAAGTGGTGGTACCGCCCCAGGCGGACTAGCAGAAGTCCTACCACTACAAAAACGTAGTAAAGTGTGGTAACGTCTCACAGCCCGTTCACACTAGTCGTAAGTCGCATATGACTAAAAGTCGAATGCTCTGGTCACCATACACTTTATATGGAGCTGTTCACATTGGATGAGATGCGATTTGCGATGCAAGCGCAAATTTTTGCTTTCAGTAATATGCGACTTACGACTAGTGTGAACGGGCTGTTAGGGTCAGTTCACACTGCGACGCGACGCGACGCGACGCTGCATTAGAAGTCGCGCGGCGCGTAGCGTAGCGTCGCGTCGCGGTGTGAGCCGACACTTACGTAGTATTGTATCGTAGTTTTGTATTCTCTTTGACACACACTTTTGCATTTTAGTAGGAAGGAAGTAGGACATTTAAGACGAATCGCATCGATTTTCGAGTTCAAATATTCAGATAATTCGGAAAAACGTACGGTTTCAGAAAGATCAAGTCTTTATCTGAAGCACCAAGAAGCTGAAATATTTTATTTAGTCATGGTTTTTGAGAACGAAGACAATCAATTCATACCGTTTTTTGAAAATAGGCGTCAGAGGTATGTTTCACCTCAATTAAAGCCACTAAAATTGGCTCAAATACGTTATTTTATGAGTTTTTATAATAGCGAACATCCTCTTAAAGAACAACATGCAGCCTGATATGCAAAAATATTACGTATAGATATAAAAAAAAATTATATGAATCGTAAATTGGCCAATTTTTTTGGCTTATTTTTACATATTTTAACATCATTATGAATATTATTTATACCTATTGTATTAAAATATTGTTACATCGCGTCGTCGAGTCGCGAAGTTTCGCCAAGCTTCTCGAACAAAAATAGCGTGGGAAACAATAGAGTAATTAGGGGCTATAAACACCCGACCCGACCGTCAGTAGCCTTCCTGGAATTCCGACCCTAGTCAATGTACCTAGTTTTGTAGTTAAGATTGAACCTTATTCTTAAGTCATTAGAGATCAAATTAGCATGTATGGTAAAGTTGTTTACATCAGATGTTCAAAGGAACGCCGCGTTTTGTTTGTGATTTTTATTGCTTTGTTTTGACCGTCTTTTGTCTATTGTTTCGAGTCAATACTAGAAAGTTCTGTACAAATATTTTCGTCCTATGTAAGACGTTGAAACCGCGGCTTGAGTCAGTCATTCTCTGGAAGCGACAGTGTAACTATCTAAGCGCGGATAGCGACCAAGTGATCGTTAAGTGTTATCAGTGAACTAGTGTTGTAAACTGTGAACAGTGAAATTAGTGATTGTGATTACCAACGACCTCAGTATGTGTTAACGGACTTTTGATAATTGTGCAAGACGATTTGGACAGCTACTGTGGAACATTGTGAAACCTAGTGTTCAGTGGAAATAAACGTTCATCTCATCGGATTGGCATTTTAATACCACCCCGCACGTAACAATATGGTTAATGCTACATTTTATAGAATTTTTCAGGTCTAATTATCGGCTTTATTATTTTCAACGATTTGTTTCAAAAATAGTATAAAACTGCATGCTCGAATCTTGTAAATTTAGTACCGCTTCGGCCGTGACCAGTCTCGCGACACTGCATACATAACTAAACTAGCTAAAAGCCGAGCTTTGTGAGAGCTCGCGTAGTTTTTCTGCCTGGTAATAATTGTTAAGGCAGTTTTTTTTTAATATTAAATGGCGAATCTGCCCGACATGGCAAAAAATCTGCCAAACCACCAACCACTCCAATAAATGCATAACATTTGCCATCGAATTATTGAATTATGGCATAAAATAAGGCATAACAATAAAGTTTACCTTCTCATTCAAACTATTACAAATTTCCAACCAAATAAATGCATAATAAAAATGTTATACATTAAATAGAAACAGAAAATTGTCAAAATTCTATTTATATTAGAAAATTTATAAAGATCCTTGAAATCTGCCACTTTTTCAACCGACTTCCAAAAAGAAGGAGGTTCTCAATTCGTCTGTATGTTTTTTGTTCTTTTTTTTTTTTGTGTATGTTATTACGCGATTACTTCGTCAATTGTGAACCGATTCGTATAATTCTTTTGTAATAGGTAGAATACGTTTTCAAGGTAGTCCCATTGTAATTTCATTGAGATCTGATAAGTATCTCCTGAGATATGACGATAAACGTCTCAAACTTGCTAGTACTGAAATTGACTCGCGGGGCATTGAAGTCGGTTGTTTTAATTTTTAAACTATCTTAATTATGGAATCACAGAGTTAAAATGTAGGTCCCAAATCTGCCTAAATGGCAGAAATCTGCCAAATTTGGCACACTGATACCAGACGTCATTTGGATGACAGATGTAAATTCTTTAGATTTCCAACAGATGGCTTTAGTAACCAAACATTATGTTCGCAGCGAAGTTAATTCTTTGTTCTTCTAACGGATGGCGTTAGTAGTACAATAATATTCTATCCTAGAAATAAAATTGTTAATATTCATTTTTAGGGTTACGAACCCAGTCTGTCTCTCTGTCTGTCCGTCCGTCTGTCTCCAGGCTGTATCTCATGAACTGTGATAGTTAGACGGTTGAAGTTTCACAGATGATGTATTTCTGTTGCCGCTATAACCACAAATACTAAAAACAGAACAAAGTAAAAATTAAAGGAAATGGGGACCCCATTAAAAACCCGGCTAAGTCGAGGTGAACTCGCCCATTGAGACCTCTAAACTGTATGAGCGCTCATATAACTCACAGGCCTATCTTAATTGGCGAATCTATGTATGGGCACACCCTTTAAACATTTTTTATTTTTAAACTTTTTTTATTTATTGGAATTTTTCCTTTATTTGTGCTGTAATTGCTTCTTAACGGGAAGTACCCTATAGGTTTTCGACCCAAAACCTATAGTATATGCGAGTATATATAGTATATGCGATATATATGTGCGTCGGACTCGCACACTTAAGGTTCACGCGTCCGACTAGCACTTGGCCAGTGTATTTTTAATGGTAATAAAATGATATTTTTTTACTGATAACACATCTAATAATAATCTAAATACAAACACTGAATAATAAGTAATTTATGCTACAATAAAGTACTAAAGTAAACACTGCTGATGGATCTGCACCGTACTCCACCTTCATCAATCGCTTGTATTCCAACACCTACACGGGAATATGACTCCGACCCGATTGCTACCGAGATGGTTAAGGCGACTGATAATAAGTCTGTTAAGACGGCACAGCCGCGAATTAAGAAACCTAAACGGGAAGATCTTCTTAGTAACGAGCTTACTTCATTGAAAAGTGAATTTCACGATTTCAAAGAAGAAATGCGCAAGATGTTTCAAGCCTTGTCGAATAAGCAAGAAACTAACGCAACGTCAATGACGTCATCAATGCATAGCATGGAGGAATCAAACAAGGATGTACGTAAATCTATCGAATTTCTTGCTAAAAAGTACGAAGAAGTCAAGGAGAAAATGTTAATTTATGAGAAAAATAGTGCTAATAATCGTCAGGATATAAGGCAGCTTCAGGACCAATTGGAATCATTACAGCGTAACTTGAAGTCCTGCACAATCGAAATTCGGAATGTTCCGAAAGCTTCGAAGCAAGAAACAAAAAGTGAATTGTTGTCTTTGGTTCAAAAAGTTGGACATGCCCTTAAAGTCGATGTTCAAAAAACAGATGTAAATGACGTGTACAGGACTGGGTCAGCATTATCTAAAAGCACGGCAATAGTGGTCAACTTTACCACCTCCATCCTCAAGGAAAGTTATCTCAGCTCAGCGAGAAGTTTTTATAAAATAAACAAATGCAACCTGAGTACAACACATGCCAAAATAAATGGCCCGCCATTACCTATTTACATATCGGAGGGCTTGACTAGTAAGGCGAAAAGGCTTTTCTTTTTATCACGAGATTTCGCCAAAACCTATCGTTACGCGTTCTGCTGGACCAGACGCGGGCATGTTTATCTTCGCAAGTCTGAAGGCTTGCCGCAGATTCGAATTAACTCTGAAGAAGGCCTAAACAAACTACATTCGGAATGACTCACCGATTTCTTTAACATTATAATATTATACGGACATTTTAACATATTATATGTACGAGGGCGTTCATTTATCATGCTTATGTTACAAAGATATATGTTCGTTCTTATAAATCATATAAATTTCATTGTTGAAGTTTTGGTATGTATTTCAACAATATCGTTTAATTATTTTTATATTTTTATTTTATTAATTGTAAGAAAAAGCCAACCACACAACACACATTCATCTCACAACAAACTCACACAAAATACATGCACACATATCACCATACATCACCCACATAACCAACTCATATTAACTGCTACACTAATTATATACACACATATTTTATACACTCACTGCATACACTATATACAATCACAAACACTAATGAATAAATATGCCTGCATCCAAAGTTCATATGTATACACAGTATATACACATATACACAATTTGATTCTAAGCTATAATATTATCGTTATATGATGGATAATCTACATCAGGATATAGATAAAAATCTAAATTCGCAATGTACACTGCTTGAAGACTCTTCATTGAGTCCTGCGATTATACAAAACATAAATAACAGTAAATCACTATGCATGGTAACAGTAAATATACGCAGTATCAATAAAAACTTTGATTTGTTTCTGGCCTTCATTAGTTCTATAGGTATTTCTCTCGATGTTATGATACTAACTGAATGCTGGACTAATCAATATTTTGAACCACCTCAGCTATAAAATTTTAATATGTTTTATTCAAAAATTTGTCTAAACCAGAATGATGGCGTAGTAATCTATGTAAATAATAGCTTAGATGTAGTTGTTAACGAGCCTCGTATTTGTGATGGTAATTGCCTAATTTTGGAAATTAATAGTGATTTAAGTATTATTTGTTCTTACAGGCCACCGTCTTTCTCTAATCCAACTAAATATTTAGAGAGCATTGGTACTATATTACAGCATATTAGAACTTCAAACATAATATTCACTGGAGATATTAATCTTGACATTCTACAAAACAATTCATCTAGTTATGTACAGGATTACTTAAATCTAATGGCTACACACGGGTTACTGCAATCCATCGACATACCTACACGTATAAGTAGCTGTTTAGATCACTTTTCTATTAAAACGAAACGTAAGTGGCAATCTTATGTGTTTCCGGAATTAACCGATCATTGTCCTATTATGCTTATTGTGCGCTCGGAAATTACCAGGATTGATAAAACTTTGTATAAAAATATTATAAACTACAATAAATTAGAACAAAGCCTAAAACAAATTTCTTGGGATAGTTTTTATAACTACTCTACTGATGTAAATATATTATCAGATATGCTCATAAAAAATATCCAATATGCTATTGAGGCAAATACAACAAACGTTACAGTGAGCCGTCGCAATAAACCAATCAAACCTTGGATAACTAAAGGCATCTTACGTTCCATAAGGAAACGAAATAAATTACATATGAAATCTAAACAATCGCCAAATAATAATATTCTAAAGCAAAACTATAAAAAATACCGAAATATATGTAATAATTTAATTAAATCACTGAAAAAGCAGTATTATGAAAATGAACTGGCTAAAAATGCAGGTAATATTAAGGGCACATGGAATGTTATAAAAGAGGTATGCAATCTTAACCCTACACATCAATCACCTACTGATCTTTTAAAGTTGGGTGCGGACCCCTCCAGTTCTCTTGATATAGTTAATAATCATTTTACTTCTGTCGGACATGGCCTAGCAACCAAGACGCTACAAACAATCCAGTCTACTGATAGCGAACTCGCTCGTAAGGCTCTCACAAACAGCCCGTTGACTTCCTTTGTCCTTCCGTTGATACCTTAGAAATAAAACAAATAATCATGTCACTAAAAACTACTAATTCAGCGGGAAGTGATGGTATACCTACAAAGATAATTTAAATGTTTTGTCAGATTTTAGCTGAACCAATTGCTTATCTATGCAACCTTAGCCTTGAATCTGGTACATTTCCTAGTGCATTTAAAAAAACTATTGTTACCCCGATTCATAAGGCAGGCGATAAGTCACAGGCTTCAAATTATAGGCTAATATCACTGCTATCAGTATTATCGACGATCCTTGAAAAAGTGGTAAACAAGAGACTTATGAGCTACCTAGAAACTAAGCAGGTTCTTGCATCAAACCAATATGGCTTTAGGTCTGGTAGATCCACGGAAGATGCAGTTCTACATCTAACCTCACTCATTACCTCGTATACTGATAGTGGTGACAAGTGCCTTAGCATCTTCCTTGATTTGCAAAAAGCATTTGACACCGTTTCGATCCCCATCCTTCTTTCAAAACTTCAGAATGTAGGCATACGAGGAATAACCCTGAATTGGTTTGAAGATTATCTTACAAACAGGCAACAGTGTGTTAGGGTGGATAATCGTTTAAGTTCATGCTCTCCTTGCACTAATGGTGTCCCGCAAGGATCCACATTAGGTCCGTCACTATTTCTAATCTATATTAACCAACTTTGCTTAACCAGTATCCCTCAAGCAGATCTCATAATGTTTGCAGACGATACTGTACTTCTCTTTCGTTCCAAATCATGGGAGACAACCAAAGCCTTGGCCGCAAACGGACTAGCACTTATAACTTCGTGGTTAGAAGATAACCTTCTAGCGATTAATACGAGCAAAACTAAATATATCTGCTTCAGTAAAACATCAGTCTCAGCAGCAGCACCTGCTTTCAATATAAAAATTCATACTTTTCCATGTAACAGAACAACATTTCAAGAAGGCTGTCGGTGTTTGGAACTAGGACGCGTCTACAGCATAAAGTATCTCGGTATCCTGATTGATCAGTATCTGCGCTGGGCCTTACATGTAAATCTTTTAGTTTCTCGTATTCGCAAGCTGATTTACGTGTTTAAAAATTTGAGGTCAGTAGCCGATGGAAAGCTGATTATTCGAACGTATAGAGCGTTATGTGAATGTATCGTAGCATACTGCATTAATGCTTGGGGAGGGATGACAAAAACTCTTATGCTACAAGTGGAAAGGTCACAAAGGGCTGTGTTAAAAGTTGCTATGTATCTTCCTTTCCGACGTCCGACAACGGATGTATACATCAAAGCTGGTGTTCTCAGTGTGAGAAAGCTTTTTGTGTATCGCTGCTTGCAGAGGTACCATAGGTTCATAGTCCCTCTAATCCCGGTCACCAACAAGCGTCGCAACAATTTTTCAACCCCAGTGACTAAAAGCACTTTCGCTCGACGTCATATAAACTTTATTGCTCCAACTCTCTACGCAAACATTGACAAGCAGTTTAAAACTATAAATTTAAACAATTATTGGTTTAAGAAAATAATATTTCTTTTTTTTTTTTTTTTTCTTTTTTTTTTAAATAAAAAGATTACTCGCAATGTGGGTTGCACATTACTAGTATTCTTGTTAACCCCTCCAACTTAGCTAAATATGCTTGTGTCTGGAGTAGGTTCACGTCAATAGTGCAATGGGTGGGGTGGGATTCGAACTCACGACCTCTCGATTGCCAGTCCGACACCCTATCCATTGGGCTATTGCCGCTTAAATTATATATTTAATTGGTTAGTAGGCTTAAACTATTTAGAAACGGAAGATCTGCTTATAATTCCATCTTGACATACATTGTAACGCACCTATATTATGCACAATGAATAAAAATTGCATTACAATGTAATATCTCTTCTCTACTCCTCTTTTATTTATTTATTTTTTTCCCGAACACACACACACACACACACACACAGTACACACACACACATACACACACACACACACACAAACACACACACACACACACACACACACACACACAAACACACACACGGCTTATAAAATTATTCTAAATATCATCCACTTGCTGGTAAGTTGTTAATTTTTGTATGGGATAGGTATTAATACATTTTCTTCTCCATCAAATGTGTGTGCATCTCGTACCAAGATTGTTAGTTCCTAGGTATGAAAGCTAGCTTTTAAAATACAAGGTTTTTCTTAGTTTAAGAGTTAGTGTACAAGATATCTGAAATGATTTTGGTTAATAAACAATTTATTTATTATTTATTTTATTATGTTAAAGCAAAAATCCAATAGGCGTGATAGTTTTTCAGTAAAGTGCACCACAAAAGTGCTCAGGTTGTGGGATAGTGTTAGGGCTCGCTTCGCTCGCCCTGATAACTCAGAATTAAGAACGTACTTTGTACCAACCAACACTGCAAAAAAATAATAATAAGCATAATACCACAGATTATATAATAGTTACTACGTAAATAATACTTTCCGTTGTTAGGTTGGCTACACAGTGCTTTCATAATTCGGGTATCAACAATATAGGGAAGTGCCAACTCTTAGGCTGAGCGCAGACTATAGACAAAACAGTCTTGAGACTTATAGATTTAAAAACGGGAATTTAACGTGACTTACGCGATGTCGATATAGCGATCGACATATGTTTCGGCCTCATCCGGAGGCCTTCTTCAGGATCTTGAGTGCGGGGCGCTCGTCGACGCGTCGCACCTCGCACTGCGGGCCGCTGCTCGTGCAGCGCGGGCGGACGGAGCGGGCGGCGGCGGCGGCGGTGGTGGTGTTGGTGGGGGGTAATGATGCGGTGTACATAGTGGAGGCGCGGGATTAGGTTGGAGGGCTTCGTCTTCATCACTGCTGTTTACTTCAGACGAGACCTCATCCAACCGGCAGACGGAACTCACGGTGTCCTCCTCACTGTTGCCACTGGTGACGTGCTTTCCATGAAGAACGGTTTTCCACGTATTTGACAGGTACCACCCTCTGTCTCTGTTGAAGTTACGACGACGACTGATCTCAATGGCTTCTCGGATTTTGCGGGGTACAAAGTACTTTTCACGCGCCAAAATCCGTGCCTTGTCAAATCTGATGTAGTGCGTCGTCCCAGATGTGAGAGCGTGCTCTGTAACCGCCGAGCTACCGCTGTCCACGTTCTTCATGGAAGCAATGTGTTCTTTGAGTCTTGTGGACACGTTTCTTCTGGTCTCGCCTACGTAGCTTGCACCACAGTCGCAAGGAACGACGTAGACCCCAGGAGCTCCTAGGGGATCCTTATCCTTTGGAGAGCGCAACAATTGCCTGACACGTGAGGGGGGGCGGAATATCGTCTTGATGCTATATCTTCGGCGTAACAAGTGTCCAATTTTGTCCGTGACCCCCTTGACGTATGGTAGGTACGTTGCTGCTCTCTCAACCGATGTTATTCGGCACTTTGTGGAGTTGTTCGCAATCCGATTACTCTGCTTCCAGCTGTATCCGTTTGCCTCTAACACCGCCTTCACATGCGCGAGTTCCGTGTCTACATGTTGTGGGTCACATAATCTCAGCGCTCTGTTGATAAGTGTCCGAGGCAACGACGCTAGATGGGCGGGATGGTGATGGGAGTCAGCTCTCAAGTACCGGTCTGTATGCGTACTCTTGCGGTACACTGTGTGTGAGAGATGTCCATTCTGTTGTCGCTTGAGTAACACGTCAAGAAACGGCAACGCGCCCTCTATTTCTCGTTCGACAGTGAAAGTGATCGTCGGATGTTTGCTATTTAGATGTTCTAATAAGGGTGTTACATGGTCCTTATGTAAAATAGCAAACACGTCATCCACATATCGCCACCAGTATCTCGGTCTAAAGGATATGTCGTGTAGTGCCGATGTCTCGAACCACTCCATAAAAATATTCGCAACTACTGGAGCTATAGGAGAACCCATGGCCACACCTTCCGTCTGAATATAAAATTCACCGCGCCACTTAAAATACCCACTTGTCAGTATGTACTTTATTATGTTCATGTACTCGATAGGTATAAGAGCTCTCTGGAATAAATCCGTTATAATGTTGAGTGTGTCCTCTATCGGTACGTTCGTGAACAATGACGTGACGTCGAAGCTCACCATCAGTTCGTCTTCACCTAATGTTACTTCATCTAGGAGCTGTATAAAGTGTCGCGAGTCCCTCACAAAACTTGTGGTGTTTCCTGTTAATGGAAGTAGCATGTCAGCCATGTATCGAGCTGTTTTATAAGTGGGTGAGTCGATTGTCTTGACAGTCTTGAGACTGTTTTGTGAAACCTCAATGTCATTTTTGAAGACCTATCTATGGATAGGATTTTACCACTTTAGACGCGCCTATCTTTCAAATGATTGACTTAGAGAAAAAATGATTTTAGGAACCTCAATGTCATTTTTGAAGACCTATCAATAGACACCCCACATGTATAGGTTTGAAGAAAAAAAAATTTTTTGTTTCAGTTCCATGCATGGGATGCCCCCCCTTAAACTTTTATATTTTTTATTTTTGCATAAAAATCGCTAAGCGGTTTACAGAATACAACTACCTACCAAGTTTCAATTCTGTAGTCTAACAGTTTCGGAATAAAATGGCTGTGACATACGGACGGACAGACAGACAGACAGACATGACGAATTTATAAGGGTTCCGTTTTTTGCCATTCGGCTACGGAACCCTAAAAATGGAGGCGATGTAATAAAAGTTGACTTTAAAGTTCAAGTATCAAAATTGTATGTTATTGTGGTTTTGGACAGGGTTGGCAATGTTTAACACATTTGTTTAAAACAAGTGTTTAAAATACTGGAAAACATCTTCGAGCATTTACCAATCGAAGGAAAAAATACATAATTGTTTAAAACTCGTTTTAAAACATTTTTTTAAAACACGTTTAAAGCATAGGTACATAAAAAACATCATGTTTTATTTCATCAACTCATATAAATACTCATACTTATCATTGTTATTTGTTGTACTTTTCAAAATGTTTAACTAGCAACATTATAGTTATAATGGTAAAATGTGCTGACAACTCTTAATTTGATGAATTCGGAAAATCCCCTGAACTCGAAATGGTCCGGCGAGCGGGATTAATTACCCCATCAGACTTCAATAAGTAAGTGATTATATGAATTATGTATATTTTACTACGGGTAAATGGGAAGAGGATGAAAATATTTCACTCCGCTTGTACTGCGGTATTTTTTTCAACAAAACAATTGAATGATCATTAGCAAGTGTTTAAAACAATGTTTAAAACATGTTTTAAACATATTTAAAACAAATCTTTTAAAACATTTCATAAAAATTGATTTAAAACACGTTTTTATTGTTTGTTGAATAAAACATGATGATTTGTTCTTTAAAAAAAAAAGTGTTCTTTTTCCAACCCTGGGTTTGGAGTTCAGGCACACAGAGATAATATTGATGATGTAGTGTGCCGTCCATGTTACGTAGTTCCAGCGATCGTGTAGATTTTGACTTGCTGTGAAATGAATGCGCGCCCTTAATGAGGTGATTGATAATTTTTTTGAATGGTGGACCTCAGACGAAATATGAAGTATTTGGTCTGAGGGTGGAACGTGACCTTTTTAATGTCACCCGACTGCCAAACTATAAATATAAAATATTTTTATCAGTGATTGTTTATACCTATTTCTTAAATTTATTTTCCACATATATTGCGATGTCTCCTTACCTGCCCGTTTTACAAGGCCCTGAAAAACACGAGCCTTTGGCAGAACATCCGTGGGCTAACCGAATAAAACATGTATTTTCGAATAACTATAAACATGCACATAATTCTATTCGAAACCCAGTGCATTCAAAGAAAAAAAATACTCCAGTGGATAAATTGTTAAAATTTACCATTATCGGCGACAGGGTCACGGAGGAATTCATTTATTGCGTAAAGTTAGTCACTGGCTTGTATACTTACAGGAAGAAATTATTTGATGCGCCTGAAATTAGAGGTGATTATTAATTTATTTACACGCTTGCATTGTCATGTCACCCATGGGCGATTGCATGGGCGATTGCATGGGAGAATCATTCATTGGTATCAACCTGCATTCGTAGGCTTTGATTTTGATGGATATCTATCAGTATGACCGCTGTTGAAAGGCTTCGGACGTGAACCACTAACCGGTTGCCAATCGGTTCGCCTAGGTCTGGTAAGATGTTTGGTGTTAGACAAGTCGAGAAAGTAAGCTGATCGAAGTGAACGACATTTCGTAAACTTCACACCGCGGCATAGAAAAGATAATAATACTACACCGCGGCATAATCAGTCAGTTGTCCAGAAACTCGTCTGACAGCCCTTATACCACTTTCAAACTGGTACGATAATATATCAGAAAGCATAGGTGGTAGGAGTATTAAATCGATGCTTCGTCTGACTTAGGTAGTATAAAAGTAGCTTACCACCAACAAGCAGAAAATCAGCCGCCATAACCTTAGAGTGTTCCGGCAGCACAAAGCCCTTAAGAGTCAGAGCATTCTAGATCTAGCGTGTTCACCATCTTCGACCACATCATCCCTCATCACCAGGGCCCCTAGACTAAATCCAACTCCCTGTTTCCATTCACGCTAACGCAAGTTCAAAATGTATGGAATGACATTTATGTTTCCGCAACAAAGATGTCATTTCCATACATTTTGAACTTGCGTTAGCGTGAATGGAAACAGGAAATTGGATTTTGTCTAGGGGCCCAGGCGAGAAAGCTAGTTCTTCTCTACGCAGCGCGTACTAATTCGTAAATGCTTGGTATTGGATTCGAATCTCATCGTGTAAAAGTTTTTTTGCGTCGGTCCACGCAAGTCCAACTTGCACTTGATTTATAGCTTTATCCATTGATAATAGCTGCACTCCATGATATAAATCGCGTACAGTCCAATTTGTCGTACTTTTACGAAAATCCATCACGATCAATCCACAGGTGGTAGAGCGTTATATCGATGTACAGTCCAATTTGTCGTACTTTTACGAAAATCCATCACGATCAATCCACAGGTGGTAGAGCGTTATATCGATGTCCCGCTCACTTGCTACTAAAAAAGTAGTTTACCACCATCAAGGAGAAAATCTGCCGCCATAACCATACGACGTTCCGGCAGCACACAGCCCTTTGAGAGTTAGACCATACTAGGCCTAGCGTGTTTACGATTTTTGATTACATCGTCGCTTACCAACAGGCGAAATAGTGGTCAAAGGCTAGCCTATCAGACAAACAAACAGAATAATGTACATATACAGCACTAGCAGGTAGTTAGACAAGGACACACTCCTACCCGGGTGCCTTTCGATTGGGCCGTTTTGTTCTACAAAGCAATTACAACCTTATTGTTAGAGCATAAGGATTAAATTTAATTTGTCAAAACATCTGCAGTGCACCTTCTTTTTATATTACGTCTATGACTTATTATGATCATAGTCTTTAACACAATTTTCTATCTGAGAAATAATATTCAAAATTCCATCAGCTGAGTAGTTCTAAAGGTGCGTAGGTACAGACTATGTAACATGTTATTTAACTTGTGTTTTGTAACACGTCCACATTATGTAACCTTGTTATCCAACATTTCAAAATAAAACACTACTGTACCTACACATTAGAATAACATTGTTATATGACAATGTTATTTAACAATTCTTCAGAACCAGTGAGTACACGTGACTAGATAATAAAATATGTACATATTAATAACATGTTATTATAACATGTTTTATAACATTCCGTGTCCACATTATCTGAAACACGTTAAGTAACAATGTTGTATGACGTGTTATGTTACATAGTCAGTACGCCCTTAAAACGGGATTTTCCAGGTGTGTCAACCGTAGAATGGCCAGAGGTATGGAACAATTTGAAAATCATGTTCGGCGGATTCTCGTACTGCTTGACGTCTTCAGTAGCCGTGTTGATCAACGACAGATACCTTGGAGGGGAGCAAGAACTCAAAGAGATGGTCGAGTCCAAATACCATTACTATTTGAAAATTGATTCCTATAAAGAAGCCATAGCGGAATTTGCAAGATTTATTACAAGTTGTGGGGTAAGGGTTGAACGGAGAACCTACTGAAATACTAAAAGTTGATATTCGAGACTTTATCATTTAGGTACTAAGTTATACGTGTAAGTTTTTATAGGATGTTAAATTAGATTACGGCCTACGGGTGAAGCTTAAGATATTCATAATGCCCCTAATGGTAAGTTATTGATGACGTCTGGATATTGGAAACAGATAAATATGTATTACAAACCGGCCACACGCTGCGCGAGTCAGTTTCAGTTTGCTACCGAAGCTGTTGTTTGATGTGATCAGATCTTGTTAAAATTTACTGAAAGACCATACCTACTCAAAAATAGTTAAAATTGGTTTATTTTCAGTTACAAGTTTAAGTTTTTTATCTCCATATCTCTAGAGATACATACAAGATCTCAATTAATTGTATAATGGGACCACCGTTATCATTATCTTTTATATGCCACCGTGACCGTAGAGATGTAGGTACCCTACTCATGAAAAATATAATGATTTGAATCGGTTCACAATTGGCGGAGTAATCGCGTAACAAACACACAAAAAATAACTATACACAGACGAATTGAGAACCTCCTCTTTTTGTAACTCAATTGAAACTGTAAGACTTACAAAGCTCAAGAATATTTACAAACGTCTGATGACAGAAGAGGACTACCACCTGGCGGTCTTCAAGTCGCGAGTGAATAGGTATCTTCTGGGCAAGCGTGCTATATCTTCATAGTTACCTACCAAGTTACCATAAGGTGTGATAGTGGTCAATCGCTTGCCTATTGAGCATAAATAATTTAATAAAACTGGCCAAGTGCGAGCCAGACTTTTGTCCTACACGGAGGGTCCCGAACGCCATCTAACGAATATCAAACGAACTTCTAACACCAACAAAGTGAACCTTATCGCAAAGGTGTTAGCAATTAATATTATTAAATATCTGCTTGACCGCCATTATTGCCACTTAAACAGAAAAATAGTTGTTTTAAACCCTTTAATTTTTAACTTTGTTCTGTTCATAGTATTTGTTGTTATAGCGGCAACAGAAAATACATCATCTGTGAAAATTTCAGCCGTCTAACTATCACGGTTCATGAGATATAGCCTGGTGACAGACGGACAGACAGACAGACAGACTAATAGGTACAACCGACTTCCACGCCGAGCGAGTCCGTTTCAGTAACAAGTTTAAGACATGAAACGAAGATACGTTTGATTTTTTACTCTGAAGATACTTCTCGATAAAATTTAAATTGGACCACCTTGGAGATGAACCCTACCTGTAAAACAAATCATTCTAATATGTTCACAATTAACGGAATAATCACGTACATAACGAAAATAAAACTGGCCATTCCATAACTATGATTATTCACAACTACAAAATTAACTTTGTTTTTCATAGTGTGTGTATGAAAAACAAAGTTATCTTTGCGGTCGCCATATCTCTACAACTGCTGACTGTATCTCGTTCAAACCAATTTTCGTTGTTAGTTTTTATTAAGATCTACAGCATATATTTTTTTTAGATTTTTCACTCCCATACTTTAAAAGTTAGAGGGGGGGACACACATTTTACCACTTTAGACGCGCCTATCTTTCAAATGATTGACTTTGAGAAAAAATGATTTTAGGAACCTCAATGTCATTTTTGAAGACCTATCCATAGACACCCCACACGTATAGGTTTAAAGAAAAAAAATTTTTGTTGTTTCAGTTCCATGTATGGGATGCCCCCCTTAAACTTTTATATTTTTTATTTTAGTATAAAAATCGGAAAGCGGTTCACAGAATACATCTACCTACCAAGTTTCAATTCTGTAGTCCTAACAGTTTCGGAATAAAATGGCTGTGACATACGGACGGACAGACAGACAGACATGACGAATCTATAAGGGTTTTTTGCCATTCGGCTACGGAACCCTAAAAAACATACAGACGATTTGGGAACCTCCGCCTATTTGGGAGTCGGTTGAAAAATGTTCTTCTCAGAATGAAAAAGTTGCCTATCTATACTAATATTATAAAGAGAGAACATTTGTATTTTTGTATTTTTGTATTTTTGTATGTTTGTAATGATTTGGCTCAAAAACTACTGAACCGATTTAAAACATTCTTTCACTATTACATAGAATGGACTCTCGGAATGAAAATAGGCTATATATTATCCCGTTTAAATCAAAGGTACATTCGTGGAGACCTAATTTGCAACCTAAGTCGGCAAAAAAACGGTCGAAAAAACACGTTTCTTACGAACGCTGCTTAATTGAAAATAGATAGAAGAATATTTTCTATGCAAGAGTTGTACAACTTAATAAGACCTACAAAAAAGTCCGCGACAGCATATGTCTATCTCTTAAAGTTGACTCACAGTAACCATTTTAATCTTAAAATTTTTGTTAAAAATATTACATAACTTCCAAGGCTATTCCAAGGCTATTTTCAAGTATATAGTATTAATCCTTATCCAAATAATTACGTTAATTAGCTTGGCCACATATTATAGATTAAAATTGTCCTTTACAGTATATAATTCAAATGAAAACTCTAGAAGATATCACGAATTTCACAAACACGCATCGCAAAATTAATAAAATATTTGCAGTGAAACCACAGATTAGGTCATGGTTACTACGAAAAAATTATTATAAGCTTAGCTATGCTGTAGATCCCCACCGATCACAATCAATTTGAAGTCAATATAGTATAATAATATGATCTATTGTATAAAATAATATTCATCTATATATATAATAATATAATATTTTATACCACCCCGACTGATCTATGTATAATCTTTTCATAAAAAGCATTCCAATGACTCTAAACACGACATTTAAAATCTGAGCTGTAAGTTGGTGAGGATTTGAGTATTCTGTAGAGTCTAGGAGATGTCCCAGCATCAGGTCAATGCTTCCATGTTCTTACAATATCGTTGAAGAAGAAGATTTTCGAATTGATCAGACCTATGAAAGTTGATTTCATAGCGCTATTAACTAGAAATAATATCGTTTAAAAACTAAAAAAGAACCGACTTCAATGTTCATTTTCAGTACCAATTTTGAGATGTTTATCTCAATATCTCTGGAGATACTTATCAGACCTCGATAAAATGACCATGGTACCACACTTGGGATATCTCCTTTCGAACAAAAAAAGAATAATCAAAATCGGCGCATAAATGACGAAGTTATTCCCGAACAAACAAAAATATATATATACGGTCGAATTGAGAAACCTCCTCCTTTTTTTGAAGTCGGTTAAAAAGCTCATAGTTTTATAACGATTGAACGAATTTTCATGAATCAAAGCTAAGAAAACTCTCGATGAAGACATCTATCAAACAAAAAACTATCAATAATAAAAACAAAATCGGTTCATCCGGTTAGGTGCTAAGATGCTACAGACAGACACACAGATACACACGTTAAACGTATATTACCCCTACATTTTGCGTCGGGGAACGCGTAAGGTTAAGGCGGCAGATGTTCACCTTTTTTTTATATCTTATAGGCTAGCGTTTGACCACTATCTCACCTGTTGGTAAGTGATGATGCGGTCGAAGATGGTAAGCACGCTAAGCCTAGACTGGGGAACTGGCTCTCAAGGATAGCTGCCGGAACACATTAGATGTTTTTGGCGACAGATTGTCTAACTTGAGGGTGGTAGCTGGCCAGGCGGACACTAGATAGTGTCCTACCACCATGCGGGGGTTGTTGGTTTCTTAACGATGTTTTCCTTCACCGGAGGGCCACTGTGAGAAGCGCACATACATTTTTCGATGGAAAAATCCATTGGTGCACGGTAAAGTTTGAACTCGGTACCACGGCATCAAAGCCGACCGTTCTCCCGATTACGCCACCGGGCCCGGGCTCCTTGGTGGTAAGCTACTTTTTGGTTGATTTAATGATCCCACTACCACTGTACGAAAACTCATGATTCATGAATGCACATAAAACTTTCATTGGTAGGTATATAGCTAGGATTAGAACCAACGACCGTCGGGTCAGAATCAGGGTAACTATCCTTTACGCTAAAGGGCCGTCCAATATCTCTACGTAAGTATTATAAAACAAATTCCATCACTGCGTCTGTCTGTCTGTTCGCAATAATCTCAATAGCTACTGAACGGATTATCATGCGGTTTTCACCAATAGCCAGAGTGTTTATGAGAAAGTAGGTGCATAATTCGTTAAGGTTTTGTGTAAATTGGATGAAATATGACGATTATTGTTAAATATGTTCATATTTTATATTCGATGCAACAAACTGATGCAAATGTTGTAGGCATATATGTTCTACCCGTGCGAAGCCGGGGCGGGTTGCTAGTATATTATAAACCAACTAATTAAATTAATGGAAATTTTACTAATATTGCTACTTTAGCATAAAAATGTATAAAAATGTTCGGTTGCAGAGACCATGTGCCTTCATGCATGTATCAATAAACGATGAACATATCGGGACACTCATTTTCATGGTAAGTCATGGTAATTACTTAAAATTAACTTGGTAACGTACATTCAACATTTGATTACTCGCTTACCTAACATGATGATGTTCTTCTGTTAATTGTTAATCACTTTATTAGTAATGAAATAAATAACATTATCTATTACTTATCCAATATATAGTAGGTATGGTAAATATCTCTATCTTCAGCTCTGCCGCCTGTTGTTACACCTATTGTTAAATGTTTATTTTTTAAGTTTATTTTTAAGGTGTTTAATAAAGAGTTTCTATCTATCTATCTATCTGCCAGACCTGACACTGCCAGCTCGTTTCACCTCCATCGTCCATAGTGAGTTAGTAACGGTTATTGAAAGAGGCCAACATCCAACATTGAACAGTGATGTGATATGGTATTTGAAAATGGCAGATTTAGACTAGCTCTCAATACGAATTGTTGAGATACTAATCTGTAGTGTTAGGACCTCTGCTAGTCCGCCTGGGGCGGTACCACCACTATACCAATAAATGTTCAGCCGTATAATAATTTAAGGTCGTTTACAAAACGAAAAAACCGACTTCACATGCCACGATAGTACTAAGTTTGAGATGTTTATCTCCATATCTCCGGAGATAATTATCAGATCTCGTTAAAATTTGAATGGTACCACACAGGAAGCATACTCTATCAAACTAAAAAGAATTTTCCAAATCGATTAAGATTTGACGGAGTTCTGAGGTAACAAAAAAACATTTAAAAAAAACTGTCGAATTGCGAACTTCCTCCTTTTTGTGAAGTCTGTTGAAAATAAAATATAAAAGGGAGTACCCATACATATACTTCAAAAAAAATCATCAAACCTATAGATACGTGCGGGGTATAACTTTGGTTACATACATTATGCAGGGTTATTGGTATTAAATATGTCGTATTTTAGCCCCCCATTATCTGCTCAAAGTAAGACGGGAAGGGAGACACACATTTTACCACTTTAGAAGTGTCTATCTTTCAAACGATTGACTTTGAGAATAAATAGTTTTAAAAGCCTCAATATCATTTTTAGGGTTCCGAACCCAAAGGGTACCAACGGAACCCTATTACTGAGACTCCGCTGTCCGTCTGTCTGTCTGTCTGTCTGTCTGTCTGTCTGTCTGTCCGTCTGGCACCAGGCTGTATCTCATGAACCGTTATAGTTAGCCAGTTGAAATTTACACAAATGATGTATTTTTGTTGCCGCTATAACAACAAATACTAATAATATCGTTTAAAAACTAAAAAAGAACCGACTTCAATGTTCATTTTCAATACCAATTTTGAGATGTTTATCTCAATATCTCTGGAGATACTTATCAGACCTCGATAAAATTACCATGGTACCACACTTGGGATATCTCCTTTCGAACAAAAAAAGAATAATCAAAATCGGTGCATAAATGACGAAGTTATCCCCGAACAAACATAAAAAAAAAAAAATATATATATATATATATATACGGTCGAATTGAGAAACCTCCTCCTTTTTTTGAAGTCGGTTAAAAATAGGAATGTTTTTCGGTTGAAATGGCAAGGTGTCTAGTGAAATTACAAGGCATGTGAGACTCAACATCTTTGTCTCAAGGTAACAGGCGCAGTGCCAGTGACATAAAAAATTCAAAATTCTGTTAGTCCAGAATTTTGCATGCCGCTGTATCTGCGTCATCGCTTACCATCAGGCGAGCATCGTGCTTGTCTTGTTACCTTATACCATAAAAAAAAGATACATTTGTGGGTCAGATAAACACAGCTTCTTTTAAAATCTTCCTCTTATAGCTTTACTCCGACATTGTGCCTTATACATGCGAAAATTTCCTTCGCCTCTGCAATACTAGGAGAGGCGGCTACTCAGGCACACCGATTCACCGCATTGTGAAAGACGGCTGGGTACAAGCAGGCGGGTACGGTTTGAAGGACACAGATTTGAACTGTGAGAATTTCATAGTACCCAATGATCGACGAGGGGTACTTGGCATGGCTAACGCTGGAAGGTAATGATTGTATGATAATAGTGTATGATTTACCTATAATTAAGATATCTATAATTATCTAAAAACTAAAACAACCGACTTCCATGCCCCGCGAGAAAATTTCAGTCGTAAGTTTGAGACGTTTATCGTCATATCTCTGAAGATACTTATCAGATCTCGATGAAATTATAATGGAACCACCTCGGAAACGTACCATACCGATTAAAAAAAGAATAATTTGAATCTGTTCAGAATTAACGGAGTAATCGCGTAACATACATACGAAAAAAAACTAACAGACGAATTGAGAAACTCCATCTTTTTGGAAGTCGGTTGAAAATACGATGTATGTATTGGTTGCATAACTCACACCAAATCTCATTGATTGACTGACTGGTTGGCGAGAATCACTGACAAACTTGGTTTGCTAGTCAGTGGCGAGAATAGAATGCACCTGATAAAACCGTTGATTTTAGCATGAGATTATCATGAAATTCCTAACTAGAAAATCAGTTGAAATGTATTAGATGGTGGTTAACAATAAATTACATGTTTCCATCGAATAGGTACACATGATGTAAAAGTATCCTACCTAGAGGTTTGTCAAAACATTCTGATTTGTATTGGGGCTAGACCTACAGGTTAGTCGGGATTAAATAGGTATCTAATATTATCGAAAAAAATGTCATCCTGACCCATCTTCATTCCATTTGATTTTCCACTTTCTTACATAATATCGATACCTCGCCGCTAGTGAATAGGTATAGGTTTCTTGAAAATACGCTTTAATTTTAGGCACATAGACTGCTCCACTCAATTCTACATCCTGCTCCAACCATCTTCATGGATGGATCACAAATTTGTTGCTTTCGGTCAACTCATAGAAGGGAGACGTACACTCGAGAGGATCGAATCGGTGCCAACTTGGTATGAGTCACCAACGTCCACGATCACGATTTATCAAGCAGGCATATTAAATATGGACTGCCAAGGTATCATAGTTCAACCTAGTACCAAGGAATATATCAACGACCATATTGAGGATCTAAATTCTTTAAAAGAAATGCTTCACGAGGTAAGTAATATTGGAAATTTACAACTTCAGTAGGTAACTTACTTAGAAAAATGTTTAAAAATGCTTAACAAATCAAATTAATAAAATTTTCAAAATTTATAACTTCAGTAGGTAACTTAGAAAAATGTTCAAAAATGCTTAATAAAATAAATAAATGTATGAAGGCGCTCATGAAAGTGTAAGAAGCGAAGGAGGTATGTCAGGATCGTAGCATGTGGAAAGAAGTAGTCTCTGCCTACCCCAACGGGAAAAAGGCATGATTGTAAAAAAATAAAAATAAATAAAAATTAATAAAATTTTCCTGGATTATTCTAAGCCCGTGGTTCAATCTATTGTAAGGGCGCAGTGATGTGTATAGATACCTATTTCGAACAGGGCACACAACATTGCACTTTTCAAATATTATGTTTCCTTGAAGTGTTACACACTTTATATTTTTTTGTAAATTGTTAAACACAATCCAGGAGGTTGGGGGTTCAAGTCCCGTCGGTACGATGAAATTTTGAATTGTGTACCATATTATTGCACTTTTCGTTCATAAAATGATTGTTTCCGACCTACTCGCAAATGATTAATATTTTATACATTTTTACCCGACTACAGTAGAGTTATAAGTTTGACCATATATGTATGTATATACATAGTATATATACATAGTATATGTATGTTCATCTGTTCCCTCATAACTAATTATCATAATTTGCCAAACAAATTGGGAATCGTTGGAAGCTTCTTTTTGTCCGCTGAGCGCTGTCCAGAAGACTTTTTGGTCAAAAATATATATCACGGATATGATTCCGCCAGCTTTTTGCTCGTGGAATACTTTTCGAATGTAGTCACATGCCATTTCGAATTCAATGTCAAAAGTTTCCGATCGGAGAGAGAATCGCAATTTTACGATCACAGTCGAAAATGACGCACTTTCCGAATCCGAATGGGGTTTCGAATGATTGAGAATCAGGGGTAAGGTCATGAACAAAAATTCTGTTTAGCTGTGTTCGGTAGCAAATGAAAAGGCAAAAAGCACATTCTTTTTTAAAAATTAATTATAGTCAAGCGTTTGACCACTATCTCCTCACCTGATGTTAAGTGACGATGTGGTCGACATTATATAAATATATTACTAGCTACTAGCTGTGCTCGGGACTTCGTCCGCGTGGAATAGTGTCTTTGGGTAGCATTTTTAATTATTTAGGCTAATTATTTTACTAATAAGACACATGCGTATCCCACCTACACCGCACCGTACCACGCCGCGCAAAATCCCCCTCCCCCTCTCCCTCCCCCTTACCCCTCCCCTCTCCCTCTGTCTTCCCCCAACCCCCTTTCCCCCACTTCCATCTCCCCCCTCTTCCTCCCCACTTCCCCCTCCCCTCCCCTCCCCTCTCTCTATCTCTCTTCCGCCACTCCCATCACCTCACCTTCCCCTCACTTCCCTATCCCCCCACTTCCCCCTCCCCTCCCCCTTACCCTAACTTCTACTCCCCACCCCTCCCCTTTCCCCTCCCCTTCCCCCTCACAAACTTTAAATGTCAAATTTATATCGAATCAACAGCCTAAACAATAAGTTTCAAGCTTCTAGCTTTAAAAATGATGATACTTCCATACAACTCTTCATCCCCCCTTTTTTTTCGCATTAAAAAGTAGCCTATGTCCTTTTTCAGGCTCTAGACTATCTGTGTACCAAATTCCATTTAAATCGGTTCAGTAGAACATTAACATAAACCTTACATATTTCCATATACAACCTTTCATCCCCTATTGTTATTTTACACCCTTGAGGGTAAAACTTTTATGTCATATTTATTTATATCGAATCAACAGCCTTAAAAATAAGTTTCAAGCTCCTAAAATTACGATACTTCCATACAACTTTTCATCCCCCCTTTCAACCCCTTACAACCCTTTTTTCGAATTAAAAAGTAGCCTATGTCCTTTCTCATAAAAATTGTCTGAAGTACTGAAACATGCACTGGGTTGCGGGTGCACGTTATAGTACGGTTGGCAATCCTACATTAATCAGGGGAATTAAACATGTGTTTTAAGTGTGACGTTCGACGTCTAGATGAAAGCTGAATGGCTCAATACCTTTGTTTTTTTTTGTAAATTCAAAGCAATAAGTGATGTTTCTGTTATATCTATAATAATTTTTATTGAATATGATCTAAGTATTTAATGTTATTTGACGTGTGTAAGTGCAAATGTTTAATTTGCCCATATACTGAATAAATGCTTTGACTTTGACTTTTTGACTTTCAGGCTCTAGACTATCTGTGTACCAAATTTCATTTAAATCGGTTCAGTGGTTTTGGCGTAAAAGTGAGACAGACAGACAGACAGAGTTACTTTCGCATTTATAATATCAGTTAGGATTGCTCGCATGCACTAGTGCGTCACTTCTCAGTAAGTTCAGTAAGTAGTTCAAGTCCAATTAATAAGTTTATGATAGATTTAAATTACTTATTAGCCTACCTAGGCTAGATTGTAGTATGATTAGGCGATACAATACTTGTATTGTGTATCCTAATATAAAAAAAAAAAAAAACTTCTCAGTAGTCAGATTTTCGTTTATAATTTACTTTTTATATTTGTTAGGTCCTTCTAGAAAGAGTATATTTAACTGCTAAACTAAGAGAGATCGATCGTCTGCGAGAACAATATGGCGAAGCAGGAGAAGATGTAGAAGACGAATCTGATGCTGCAGGAAGTGTTAGGGCAACCCAAAGGTTTGGTATTAAAAAGCTTACAATACCTACACTCATCACGTAAATCTCATAACGACATCAACTAGAAAAAAGCTCAATGTTTTAAAACTAAAGAAGCCCCAGTGGTGTAGTGGGAGAATGGTCGGCTTTGACACCATGTGAAATATAATTGTCAATCCCTTGCCTATAGAGCAAAAAAAAAGGTACCGAGTTCAATCCCTGCCGTGCACCAATGGATTTTTCTATCGAAAAATGTATGTGCGCATTTCACAGTGGCCCTCCGGTGAAGAAAAAACATCGTTAAGAAACTCTTAATCCCGCATGGTGGTAGGACACTATCTCGTGTCCGCCTGGCCCGCTACCAATGCTACCACCCTCAAGTTAGAAAATCTGTCGCCAAACATCTAATGCGTTCTGGCAGTTATCCTTGAGAGCCAGTTCCCATACAAGACCTAGCGTGCTACAATCCTCAAACAAAAAAAAAAATCAAAATCGGTTCATCCGTTTGTGCGCTACGATGCTACAGACATAAATAGATGCTCAGATACACATGTGTAACTTATAAAACCCCCTTCTAAAGGCTTAATGCAATCTCCCCCGTAGGACTATCTTTTTTAATTGAAGTTATACTTCTTTTGGCGCGATAGAGAAAAATGATGAGAGTGAATTTTTACGATGCGCGCGCACACCGACACCTAAATTCTACACCGTGAAGTTAGTTCTAGGTGGCATGACTATGTTCAAGTTGTATATGTCATTTCGTAAGAATGTCATATTTAACGTCATATTTTTACGTTAATAAAACCTTTTTTATTTAAATAAAATCTTTTTTATTTAAATAAAATCTTTTTGATTAATTTTAATATTTATCGTTAATCACTACTGCATTTTAGTTATTTTAGTTTCCATACGCCACAGAAGTATAACTTCTAACGCGTGTACATAAGTACACACACGATTTTTTTTAGTATTTTGTATTTTGTGAGTCCCCGCTCGAGAAGAACGCTCGAGAACGCGATACAATAATGCGATGCGATGCAACACGGATATACGAATTTTCATAAGACCTTCAATAAAAGAACTCAAAACTGAGCTCAAAAATTTCAAAATCTAATCAGTACTATTACTTATTCTGTGATCTTAACTTACCTACTTGCTATTTTCACACAACTCCAAACGGCTTTGAGAGAACTTATCGTTGCGCACACAAGCGAGCCAACCTAGCGAGCCGTAGTAAATACTTACTTGGCGTGTGCAGCGTTTGAACTGTGGTTTGCTCGATATAGTCACGGTAATGTAATGTTATAAAATTACCGTGATACAGACTTAAAGTTAAGTCTTAGTGTAAGTAGTAATAATATAGTAGTAGTATGGTGGGTGGACCATGGAAGGCCATGCTCCTTTGAAGGCCAACTATAAAAAGTCATATTTATAGTCACGTGATGACAAATTCCTTCTACTCAAACAAAGCTCCATCAAAGTCAAGGACACAGACGCGGCGGCGAGTCGCTCTCGTTGCTATTTTGTCACTGTGCGATCCCTCGCTTCGTAGACTTCGGTCAGCGACGTTATAAGTGTAATTCGCGCGCTCAGCTAAAGGTAAGTTTTTATGTGAATAACCTATTATTATCATATTCTTTTTACTGTAAATTGTCATTGTAGGATTTTTTGTGGTACTAAAGAAAAAATATAATAATTTTGCTTCTATTTTAGTTAAAATATCGGTACTGTTTCTATGAAAGTCGGTGGTTCCTTTTAAGGCCAATCAAAAATTTGACGGTTGGCCTTGCTAGGGTACATGGGCCTTACTAGGAACATTTATTACTGAAAATATGAACACGTAGTTTTTACTTATATGTTATGTTAGTTTGGCCTTCTTAGGAATATTTTACGCATAATACATATATACATAAATAAAACGCATTGGAAACTTATTTGTTATCGATATAATACTCATTACTATCATTTTTATATAATTTTCATTAATATATCCTTAGTTATACGATGGTGTCCAAAGAATGTTCGTTCAGTTTTTTTATAGAAGATTATAATGTGTTAGGCATTTAATTTTCGTTTAAATAAAAGAGTTTTTACTGTGGTTTTAGTAAAAGCGGATATTTTGATTATTACCATTCTAGTTAAATTTAACGACTGATTTATAGTATTGGCCTTGTATGGAGCCATGTTTCTTACAAGGCCGTTTATAAGAGCTTTATAAAAGTTAAGTTTAAGGAATAACGATTACATCTAAAATAAAAAAAATAAGTTTGTATGATACACAATAAAACAAAGTGTTACTTAATGAGTTCTAAGTTATTTTATTTATCCAGTAAATGAACTAATAAAAACAGTTTATACGTTAGAGTGTCCTTTCATGGTACACCCACCTTATAGTTAAAGTAGATAAGGTGTCGGACTAGCGATCGAGAGGTCGTGAGTTCGATCCCCACCCCACCCAAACCCATTGCACTATTGACGTGAGACGTGAACCCACTCCAGACACAAGCATATTTAGCTTAGTTGGAGGGGTTAATACTACCAAGAATACTAGTAATGTGCAACACACATTGCGAGTAATCTTTAAAAAAAAAGAGTAAAGTCGATAGTTAATATAGCAAAACTGCCAACTCCTCGACCTTACCTCGCAAGGTTCAATATCTTGAAACGTTAGCATAATTTATTGACCTTCATTCTAGATTCAACCGTAAAAAGGAAGATATAGAGAAGCAGTATCTTAGCAGCAAAGAAACGAACCGACCGCCTTCGGGCAGTCGAGCGTCACCCATGACCAGTCAACCAGCGAAGTCTCCCAAATCTGAGAACAATGATTTCGACGTAGAATCATACAACCCTGAAGATGAGGAGTTGGATTATAAACATGCATCAATAGCAAGTACTCCGTCTTTGGTAGTTAAGCCTATGATACCTTATTACATACCCCTGACAGATGTAAAATATCCAGGGGAGAAACCTTCGGCATATGATCTGAAAAGGTAAGATTAATACTTATTTCCTTTTAACAGTAAACTAACGCAGTGTACTTGGCAATGTTTTTATTCAAAGTTGAAAGCATATATTCTGTAGGTAACTATACTAACGCAGTGTACTTGGCAATGTTTTTATTCAAAGTTGAAAGCATATATTCTGTAGGTAACTATACAAGGTGTTCCATGCAACCTGTACCAGCGAAGGTCTGTGGTCTGAGGACACCAATACCTATCGATTGGACCCCATGTATTTTCCGAAATATTCTTGGTAATATCAATTAATCAAATATATGAGGATGAAACTCTGTTATGTTTCGTATTGTACGGAACCCTCCCTAAGTGTGCGATAAGAGACGCGATGCTGACTCGCACTTGGCCAGTTTTTTTATAATGCGGTTTTAGCTATAACTTTTTCTGTTGAGTAATACTCAACAGAAAAAGTTATAGCTAGCCTAATTTACTTGGTTTATTGCAATACAGATAGGTATACTTAGATTGGATATCGGCGCCTCTTTCCCATTATAAAATGCCAAAGGACTTTTATATTGTCGAAGTAGTTGAAATAAAAAAATCTTGCAAGACTATTTCTACGTAATTCGTATTGATACCTACCTATTGTATTACTTACCAGTAGCTTCCCACGGATAGGCAAGTTCTCCGACAATTTTTACGCTTCTTTAAGTTTTTAAGAATTTTATGAAAATTACCATCGAAAGTATTGCGACAATGCTTTCGTGGACGACGCAACCGCGTCGTCGATCCTTGTACCAGGTTCAGACCAGGGGATTCTAGTCGTTCAACTTCCTAGGGATGTACGATACGAGTTACAAAAAATACCCAACCGATATTTTTTATCGATTAAATCGCGCTTGATTAACAAATCAAATAGTTTCATTCGAAACCCTATTATCGCTGTATAATGCCAGCCTAATTGTTCTTCCAAAACAAATAATTGAGTAACGAAACGAGTACTTATAACGAGTAACTAAAAGTACTTGGAATCGAAAGACAAGTACATCCCTAGGCAGTTGAACGACTAGAATCGCCTGGTGTGAATTCGGTATTAGGTAACCCTCTTATTTAAGGTTAGTGCATGGGATTGCACTAACCTTTTTAGTTACATTTGTCGTATGTCTTCTTTCAATTTTAAAATTATAAAAATAATGTCTATTGTAATGATGCTATTGTATAATTTTTTCAGGTTCCTAACAGGAGACTATTGCCTCGAAAGTGATTTACAAAAAACAGAAGACTTAGGAAACCCAAACAAACCAGTAATTATCCCGGTCGATGTGTTTGATTTAGGAGATGATATTGTCAGAGATGATTCAGGTAAACAATGTAAAGAAGTCGAAATAGATTTAGTGTTAAACATAGAGTTTTATAGCACAGTGTGACCTAACCTAAACCCGCACTTTACGCACGCTTTTCCGTGACTTAAATAGTCGATAATTGCACGACGTTTAGTAAAGTAACTTCACGCCGTGCAATAATCTTCTATTTGACGGAAAAGCGTAGCAAGCGTAAAGTGCGGGTTTATGTCACACTGACAGCTATAAAATAATATACGATACTCGTGACTAAAGTTCACGCCGTGCAATAATAGACTACTTATGTCACACGTATCGTAATATACTAATATTAAACAAATTTTATATTTATTGCAGACGAATTTGATTCTGACGAAGAAAGGGAGCTCGACAGATACTTTGCGTAAGTAATATATATGTCACTATTTATTCGTTTAATAAACATTCATTTGTATTTTCACACGAAACATAGTAAATCTACCGCTAATAGATAAGGACATTAGCTGTAGATATTACCTATCGCAAAATAAACGATAGTATTTTGTTTTTTTAAGGAAAAAATGGGATTCCGTGAGTTTTTCCGGGCCAACTATCAAAGGCATGGCTACATGTGTAACTAAGCCGAGAGACTTAAAAGCTATATGGGAGTAAGTAATATCTATTCTTATTCTTAAAGTCACGGGTCCGCGCACTGCGGCGAAAAAAACGCACGTTTTGTCATAATAATCTCAAAAATGTTATTATTGTTATTTAATACCGGCTATAATTCACGTACCTTTAGTCGAATTTTCTCGACCTAGGTTTCGAGCGAGTCAGTCGCTCTTCCTCGGGAGTGAGGTCACGCGGTGAGATTGCGATGTTCACTCAAAAATGTTGTAGCAACCGTTACTAAACTAAAAACGAAAAGAGGACATCCTATCCTTCAATAACAATCGTTTATTTAATTTTTTAAGAGGCATTAAAATATTTTCATACATTTGGATTTATCTTTAAATTTAGGTCCTTTCCCCCTTTCTTTAGCTTTAATAATTAGCTTTTATGCCTTTCGGAAAATACCAAAATATTCATTTTGGTAGAGGAAATAACTGAGTGTGCGTTTTTATACCGTAGTGCGCGGTTCTTCGTAGTTCTCTATGCGATACAAAAATGTGTACGGTTGACTCACCGCAAATTTGTAGCGTTGACTTTACCGCATGCTTTTACTTCACAGAAAAAATCAAGGAGAAAATCTATCGCGATATGCGATAACCTTACGGTATTTCGGCAGCACACATACTTTGAGGTTGTACTCTCAAAGGATGTGTGCTGCCGAAATACCGTAAGGCTATCGTTTATCGCGATAGATTTTCTCCTAGATTTTCTCCATTCTAGGCCTAAAGTGTTCACCATCCTCGACTGCATCATTGCTTAACACCAGGCGATATAGTCGTAAAACAAAGCCTATAATATACCTATATATTTAAAATAAACTGGCCAAGTGTAAATCGGACTCGCACTCGTAAGCTTCCGTAACACAGTAGAGTATTGTATAACTAATAATTTGTCGCCAGCAAAAAATGTATGAAAAACAAAGTTATATTTGCGGTTTTGAAAATGTGTTACTTATATCTCAAGACCGCTGACTATATCTCGTTCAAATCAATTTTCGTTGAAAGTGTTTATTGATGATCTACAGCGTTAATTTTTTTTAGATGATTCACTCCTTTATTTTAAAAGTTAGAGGGGGGGCGGGGAGGGGAACACACATTTTACCACTGTCACAGAATAATGAATAGTACAAGTACCACTGTAGAAGTGTCTATCTTTCAAACAATTAACTTTGGGAAAAATAGTTTTAAGAACCTTAATGTAAAGACCTATCTAGATAACCCGCACGTACGTACACCTATAGGTCTGATGAAAATTGTATTTTTAGTTTTAGTTACATTTAATCCATTTAATTTCCCTTTAATCTTTTATTATTTTTTTGTATAAAATTCGTAAAGCTGTTCACAGAATACACTACCAAGTTTCAACCTATAGGTCTGATGAAAATTGTATTTTTAGTTTTAGTTACATTTAATCCATTTAATTTCCCTTTAATCTTTTATTATTATTTTTTGTATAAAATTCGTAAAGCTGTTCACAGAATACACCACCAAGTTTCAACTATGTAGTCCTAATATTTTCGGAATAAAGTGGCTGTGATATACGGACGGACAGACAGACAGACATCACAAATCTATTCCGTTTTATGCCAACATAAGTTCATCAAATTTGAGTCCAATCGGACATCGGAAAGTGGATCTAATTTAGCTTCTAAGATTCTACCCGAACATAGTAACATACCTACATTGCAAGTTAAATAAAAGCCGTTAAAACACTTCGAGCATTCACCAAATGCTCGAAGTTAAAACATGATAAGTAGGTACACACCTGTGGGTAAGTACTATTGGTATCTATTATGTTTTTTTTTTCAGATCTTCGCGAATCACCGATGATGAGCTAAGGAGATGGCGGTAAACAAAATTTTCGAAACTAAATGCATTACGACTTTGAATTTCACATAAAATTCCTAATTAAAAATTAAATTTCAGAATCGCAGAAGCAGAGTTGAGAGCTTCACTACTACGAAACATGTCCAAGTAAGTAGGAGTAAATGGTTATATCTCAGGTATAACCTCGGTACTAAATATGTATGATAATGAACAACTTAGCTAACAATCAAGCTTAGGTAGCTAAGCTAAAATTGGAGGCAAACATCTAACAGTGTGTTCAGACAGCTATCATTGAGAGCCAGTTTCGATTCTAGGCCTAGTGTGCTACCATCCTCGACCAGATCGTCACTTACCAACAGGTGAGGTAGTGGTCAAATGCTAGTCTATAATATATAGCCTAGTTATAAAAAAATGGTTCACACACCAAGCGGGACATAATTTCTATACGGTCATATCTTATAACGATCATCTCGCAATGAATCTCGGAAAGCGGGAGGAAGTTGGGATAGGCGCTATGTGGATTAAAAATAAAGTCAGTTATACAGCACAACGTCTCACTGTCGTCTGTCTCACCGTCTTCCATTTCAAGGCAATGTCACAGAATAATGAATAGTGGCAATGTATGAAGTTGATAATTAAAGTGAACAAAGAAATGTAGCATGAACTAAGAAGAATAGTGAACACATTTTCGTAGGTACCCCAAAATGTTCTTGTTTAAACTCAACAAAAGCATTCATTTTCATCATAATCATTATCAGCTGATTTCCGTCCACTGCTAGACAGTAGACATATGCCTCTCCTGGCGTCCATTACACGGTAGGTTATCCGTCAATCAAAACCATCAATCATGACTTTTGGTTGCTGACACTGGCAGAAAAACGCCAAGTAGCGTTTAAAAGCCATAAGAAGAAGAAGAAGATGCAGCTATCAAAAAGTATGTAAATTTCGGTCAATCACCGTCAATCATCCCATTAGACGATAGGTCATCCATCAGTCACAGCCGTGATTGCCAGCAAACTGACAACAAAACCTATCGTGTAATGGACGCCTTTATGGTAGGTACTTACGCCACTGAACTCAATCTTCTATCCGTTGCCAACCGCTGCTAGTCGGCTTGCGTATCTTATATTATATCATCGCTCCACCTAAGTAGCATTTATTTATCTAAGACCTAGCTAAAGAATAAAGATCGTCCTACACCATGTTTGCCGAGAACGGTTGTCGGTTCCATGACAGATGTAACCAGTAAACTGCCACTTTAGCTTTGTCTTATTTTATTAACCGACTTCAAAAAAAGGAAGCTTCTCAATTCGATCGTCTATATATATATTTTTCTATGTTTGTTCGCGGATAACTTCGTTGTTTATGAACCGATTTTGATTATTCTTTTTGTTGGAAAGGAGATATCGCTATATAAGAATGATACCATAGTAATTTCATCGAGATCTGATGTGTATCTCCAGAGATATATGGAGGATAAACACCACAAACTTGGTACTGAAAATTAATAGCGCGGCATCTGAAGTCGGTTGATTTAGTTTTTTTAAAGATCTTATTTAGTCTAATTTTTATTTCTTTTATTTTTTTATAGAAGAGTTTCACTAAATATTCCATTGCGGTGCGAGCACCGTAAAATAAAACGGCGCCAGACAGGTTTCCCCCGTCCCGAAGATTTGGAGAAGCTTGAGCGCATTAGCAATTTAAGCATGCAAGATCTGCATCGTGATCCTGATGATGACAAGCATAAAGAAGATGCGTCTAGGTTATTTTGTTTTATTTTATTTTTTGCAGGCATTTTAATAACTAGTGGTCGTCGTCGTCCAGTGGTCGAAAATTGACCAAATTTTAACTGTCCACAATTTTCTTAAAAAGGGGTACAAACTACCAAGTTTTCGCTTCACGTTTTACTTATTAGATAGGTTTTTGATAATGAAAACCAGGTAAAATAACCAGGTTTTTGATAATGAAAAATTATGAATGGATTATTGAATGACATCGTCACTGCACCGCCCATATACCTACCTCTGTCGATCAACGGCGTTTGACTGGTTGTAAGGCCACAGCGCTATGCCTGCCTGGTTCACATGATCCTAATCTAACATATTATTATCTATTCTGTGCTAACACTATGATTTTTTTCAACACTGAAAAGTAGCGCTGTGAAATCGGGTAGCGCTTGACCACTATCTCACCTAATGTTAAGTGATGATGCGGTGACGTAGCGGGCTTAGCGAAAAGATACCTGTTCTATTTACTTTATTGGTCGCTTAAGAATGTCTGCAGTACATTCTTACATTATATTCTTAAATTGTATTGCGCTCTGAGATGAGCGCTATGATCTGTGAAAGAGCCATATTCTAGGACTCACCACAGCCGAATCTCTGCGGATGCAAAGGTACATCATATGACCAATTATGATGAAGATGAAGATGATGATGAAACTTCACGTACGAATAGGAAGTCCGTACTCGGAAGACTTTACAGTGAAGTCGGTTGGAATCCTGAGCCACCCACTCTTAAGGATTATAAGTAAGAGATGTCCTATTATTCATAGATTAGCCTTGTACCTATACCTAGTTTTTTGGTAGTTTTGTAATATTTTTCAGCGACAGTAAGCAACATTTACTTACTTGCCATAGATATTTTTTGTTGTATTTACATAATATTAGATGGCAAAAGCGTTATATGCCAATGAAAAAAGTAAATAAAACTGAAACACACTTAAGTACATAAATTATCTGAAATGATCAAATTTTGCTGCATTTAGGTAAGGTTGCCTTTACGTAATTAATTTTTTTTAACAATATGCTTGCTAAGCGAATTTACAGGCGCTCATGGAAAATTTTCATTTATAGGCCAATAGGAGAAAAACAAAAAAAACATCTCATGTTAACAGCCTCCACCCATGGCTTACATGAGCTACAAAGAGAGACCCACCATCAATCGGCAGCGACCGTAAAAGAATCTATCGAACGTGCACTAAACCTGCAGCACGGTAAACGAATTTTCCGAAAAATCTCTTCCGATTACGTGAAAACGATCGATGATATGGAACATAATTTAAAGAACTCGTTGAGAAGTGTCGAGTATGCCAAATCTCGGCCGGCTTTATCTGTGGCAGCTTATCAAGAGAAAAACAAACAATATCAAGAATTGGCTAAACGTGGTTCCGTCAGCAGTTCGAAGGAACCGGCAGTGACCGGTAGCGGTAAGAATAAGACATGATTAAACTCGAATCTGTTGCTTGAGACATTTCTCAAGAATAATTACAAATCACCTTAATGAGAAATTTTAAATAGCATCTACTACATGTAGTAAAACGGCATATTAAAATATATACAAAATTCATCTAAAAAATGTACCTACTAGTAGGCAGGAAAATAACATTGCGGCAAGCAATTTATCGCACGCAGAATTAGTTTATTTGTTCATCCAATCCAATAATAGTCATCACGAATTCGGCACTAAGGCCTATTTACAATTATTTTAGCGATTTTATTTACTTATGGGTGCGTTATTTAATAGTTTTACTCTTATTTTTATAAACATGAGTGTTTTTATTTTATTTAAATTAACTTACATATTTTATAAATTAATGTGCATATTATTGCTTTAGATGTTATATTAAAAAAAATGTTTGATAAATAAATGGCATGACTTAAGCAATTTCTTTTTCAATGGTTTTTAGGGTTCCGTACCCAAAGGGTGCCAACAGGGGACCCTATTACTGAGACTCCACAGTCCGCCTCTCAGAGATTTTCTAAATCGTAATAGGTAGACACTTCAAATTTTCACGATGAATGTATTACTATGGCTGCTATAACAACAATTACTAAAAGCAGACTAATGTAAAAAATTAAAGGGGTCCAAGAACAAGAAACGCGCTTTTTTAGTCGATGCTCGATCTTATGAACCATTATAGATAGACTTGAAATTTGCTCATATATTCATATACATACTATGGCTGCAATAATAACAACTATATAATAAAAATAAAATGGGGGTCCCCAATTCCCTATACAAGAAACGTTTTTTTTTTTCGGCAAATGTTGTAATTTTATTAAATATTTTACTGTGGCACGGAACCACACGTGTGCGAGTCGACTCGCATTTGGCCAGTTTATTATAATGTCTCATATAAGCAAGAGGAAGATTGTTCTTGCATCTACCTTTCTCTCTTTTTCTTCTTGTAGTCAGCTGGACATAGGCCTCTTCTATGGCACGCCACTGAGCTCTTATGAACTTGCTAAGTACTTAGGTGTATTTAAATTGAAAATCTATGTTCATATTATTTACCGATTCAAAAAACGGACATTCAATGTTACCATCGACGTCATAGCAATAAGATCCCTAATCATTAATAGCGCGCAGTACAATCAATTCCGCAACTGGCCGAGGTATGCGGTCGCGGGGAACTGTTTGTGATTGGCGCTAGTTAGTATCCGACTAGTTTTGACGGGCGGACAAAGTCATAAATCTCAGATAGAGATGACCATACCAAATTACCGTAAAAAATATCGGTAAAAGTTAAGTACACTATCGACATGGATGTATATAGTAAAACTATATAAGTATACAAACATCAGGTGCACTATTAAGGTTTGGAGAAATCATAATATATATGAGTTAGCTAAAGTAGCCATCAGCCGAACCCGAAACTCATAATTTTGTTTATTATCCTATTTAGCGCGAGAGCAAAATTAATATTAATGTCAGGTTTAAGTCACAGGGTGATAAAAATGGTAATTCAAATTAAACAAAAATTGGTTTTGAAATAAATATTGTTCTTAATATCCCAGTATGACAAACGTTTAACCACAATCTCACCTGATGGTAGGCAACGATGCGCTTTTGCCTAAAAGATGCTTTATCACTAGCGACTTAAATACTCCATTAAACGTGATTAAGATATATTCAAATTAAAATAACATTGCAACAGCAAATCACACAATGACGATTATGATGATTTTAAATAAAAAAGATGTGTGCCATTATATATTTAAAGGTTTATTTGTGCCGATTTTTGAGTGAATCGGACCAAAGAATACGTGGAAACAAACATTTCTGAATTTTCTATGATTTTTCCGAACCAAATCATTTTACACACCCCCTAGAGATTGATTTGAAAAAATAAAAAATAAGTTGATCATTATATGTATTAAGGTTTATTTATTTGTACCGAGTTTTCAGTAAAACCGCCCATTTTATAAAACATAAAATTTTCCATTGAAAATTTATTACCCTATTCTATTATTCTTATTCTTATTCCAAAGCCTACACTATCATTGTTTCAATTTCAATAAAATCGGTTAAGTGGATATGGAGATACGTGGTAACATACATTCACACACACACACACACACACACATATACACACACACACACACACACACACACACACATCCGCGCGCACGCTTACTTTCTTATTTATAATATTAGTAGGATAGGATGACTATTAGACAAAATAATAATATGCCATGTAACTTTATGTGTAACATAATTAGGATGAAACAATAAAGTCTTATATTATTATATATAAATATAAGGATAAGTAATATTATGCCATTAAAAATTATGCGTTAACTGTAAAGTAAAGTAACGGTAAAGTAAAAAACTAAGTTGAATTTACGAAAACTTGAACAATTTAATACTTGCTGGCTAAATAAACTGATCGTGTGGAGCCATATTAAAACGTATTTACTCAGTAGATCTCCATAAATGGTCTGTGGGATCAAGAGACACACTACATCAAAATTTACAAATTATACCTAATTGTAAAATAAATGTCGATAATATTCCTAGTTTATCGATATGTCTCACTGCAGCAGAGGCGCAACCTTCGGGCATTTACCAATGGAGATGTTAACGTTGTAATCTGCAAACATTTTTTTCTGCCGATACTTACGGGGGACGAGGTAAACACGCATTGCACACACACAAATCACTCAATTTAACGATCCCGCACACTAGCTTGAAACACGCACACAGTATTAAAAATACAGCGTAGTTACGCACGCTCATATGGCTAATAATGGCTATATGGCCAGCAGAGGGGTACGCCTTGCATTGACATCTCCATTGGTAAATGCTCGAAGGGCGCAACACTAAACCCACGCAAAAACGGGATAGAACTATTAAACATCGCCCGTAACAAAGAGAGATGTCGTTTTTCTATACGTGCATTTGTGTGCGTGATGTCTAAGGTTGTCGCCCGTAATCACCGTATCACAGATTATATAATAGTTACTTCGTACATACGTACTGACCGTATGAATATTTTTTGTACACTTACCCAAAAAGCTTTGAACACTAAAAATATTAGTCGCTATTTCGTAATCCATCGTCTACAGAAACATTAAACTTCAACAAGCAAAGAGAATATAAATACTACGTAGGTACTTACATCAAGTTCCTAATTGCTGTGTTATAAAAATGTTTTACCGTGAAAGTTTTTTTTAATATTTTACAAACTAAATGTTATTTACGCACGAGTATATATCGTTGCTCATTTATTAAAATGAATTCTAAAATACGAATATATAGGTAGGTATATAAGTATTTATAATATACCTACATAATAAGAACCTACGTATCAAAAATGACAAATCAAAATCGGTGGCGGGGTGTGGAAGCCCGGAATTGGTGGGGGGAACAGAGTGTCCGTTCTATACGTAGTATTATTATCTTTTCTATGGTTATACCATCTTAAAATTTGGGTTCATACTGGTTTTTTCACACCATCTTACACTGCAAGGAGCCATCACAACGACTTTTTAAGAAATTTAAGTATCTGAGCGCTGAGGTGTTTACAGGTCACCGTACTGGTCAAAACTAACATCGCGTTTGTGGGCGTGGATTTATATAAGACTTATAAAGTCCGATGATTTAGCGGAAAGTGCTCGCCTTTCAAGCGGGGTCTAATTGTTATGACGTCGGTGAATGTGACAGACATTTCGTGAAGTGCCCGTTTTTTAAATTAGTAAGATAAAAATGAAAATGTGTTTTCAACAGAGTTTTATTCCTTAAAACGCCGTATATTTCATCAGGTCGGCGTATCCGGAAGGGATTACGTTTACCAGGTGATTCTCCTATATTCTCGATGTTTGAAGTGAGTATAGTCTTCTAATATTATGCAGTAAGCAACATTCCCAAATTATAATGTTATTAGGTAATCCTATAATAATTAGGAAAAAACTGTAGTTACCTTATAATATTTGTCTGCTTTATTAATTTCGGTGCTATAATTATTTAAACGCAGGCAATCGATAAGATCTTTCTACACTATTAAATTTCATTGTCAACTGACAAAACAAATACAACCACAAATAACCTCACTGTATCATTCGAATTTTGATACCCCGTTGCAAACACCATTATTCAAGGATTAGCTAAATAAAACTTATTTGAAAAGATTTCATTTCTAACCAGCTTTTCTCTTTGTTTTCAGTTAGTTAATTGCCATTTTTAATCAGTGGCTTATTTATTGTTGCAAGTCTTAAGATTTTAATCTTTATTAATATTTTTTTATATATTGCATTAGCAAATAAAGTTTTTCTACAATGCTCTGATTTATTTTCTTCTACCGCTTCGTTTTTATATTTTTTTCTTAATTCTAATCAGGCTGCCAGAAATTACACAGCGAGAATATGAATATGAGAAAAATAAAACTTCGTATATAAATAAAAACAGATTTAATAACACTGATAGCACAAAAATTTCCCATCACAATAGATATTAATACTACTTAGGTACATCATAGTTACATCATCACAATGTCAACTTACGCACATACAGATATACGTGGCAAAATGTACAACAATATATACATAATATTCAAATCAAAGCGATGCAGCCACAGGCGAGAATATTGCTATGATTCTTTACCGCCGATGAATGAGAGTAAGGGTCAGCGCACATATGGCGGAGCGCAGCGCAGAGCAATACCGCGAAGTTTTTTCTACCCGATAATGCAATGCAAGTATGCGCTAGAATGCTAGAAACTTAAAGTCGCGCGCGTCGTCAGTCGTTTAGCAATTTTTCGAGTCTTAAACTTGTACATTAGTGAATAAAATGATGGATTGGCACGCGCTGTCGATTAAATTACTTGCAAAAGAGTAAGAAGAGGAATTAAAAAAGTATGTGTTAATAAAAGTGTTAACACTCTTTGTTGTTAACAACAAAATGTCGGCTCCCGCCCGTGCAAGCCAAGAGACCGAAAACGTAGGCGCGCGGAGTAATGCACATGCTCGCGAAGTCGCGTTCCTGTTGTGTTAATGGATTTAGGATATAATTTCAATGAGACAATTTAGAGTCTTTTCATCGCCTATACCACAAAGCCTGAAGACCGAAAGTCTTAACAGTGCGTCCTACCTGTTATTACTTACGCAGCCGAGAAGTGGACACTGACGGTGCAACTAGTTCACCAATTTAATGTCGCTCAGCGAGCTATGGAGAGGGCGCGTCGTCAGTCGTTTAGCAATTTTTCGAGTCTTAAACTTGTACATTAGTGAATAAAATGATGGATTGGCACGCGCTGTCGATTAAATTACTTGCAAAAGAGTAAGAAGAGGAATTAAAAAAGTATGTGTTAATAAAAGTGTTAACACTCTTTGTTGTTAACAACAAAATGTCGGCTCCCGCCCGTGCAAGCCAAGAGACCGAAAACGTAGGCGCGCGGAGTAATGCACATGCTCGCGAAGTCGCGTTCCTGTTGTGTTAATGGATTTAGGATATAATTTCAATGAGACAATTTAGAGTCTTTTCATCGCCTATACCACAAAGCCTGAAGACCGAAAGTCTTAACAGTGCGTCCTACCTGTTATTACTTACGCAGCCGAGAAGTGGACACTGACGGTGCAACTAGTTCACCAATTTAATGTCGCTCAGCGAGCTATGGAGAGGGCTATGCTTGAAGGATTGGATTCTAACCGAAGTCATCCGTCAGAGAACCAAAGTTATCGACATAGCTCAAAGGATTAGCAAGCTGAAATGGCAGTGGGCTGGTCACATCTGTCGTAGAACCGATAACCGTTAGGGTGGAAGAGTTCTAGAGTGGAGACCACGGCTCGGCAAAAGTGTAGGACGCCTTCCAGCCAGCTAGGTGGAGCGATGATATACGCGCGGTTGGAAACGAATAGCTAAAGATCGAGCTCGTGGCGTGCTATATATAGGAGAGGGCTATGTCCAGCTGTGGACAGAAATTGGCTGATTATTAATGAAAAAATGAAAATGTCGATAATAGTTTCGACAGTGTAAAAAGCTCTTCGTTGCGCTCAGCTATATATGCGCCGACCTTTTTTGAGTCTGCAAACCGCCGAAATCATGCGTCGCAACAATATCCACAGGTGGCCGGAGCATGCGACCAAAAAGTAGCTTACCACCATCAAGGAGTTGAAAAATAACCTTACGGTGTTCCGGCAGATATCTTTCCCTAGAGAGTTACTATTTCAGGCCTATAGTGTATTCACAATTTTCGATCACATGATCGGTTACAAATAAAACATAGTTTACTTCTTTTACTTCGAACTAAGCAATGTATTCTTTGTATTATCTATTTTTAAACGGCATTATGATTGCAAACTCTCGCTCGTAAATGCATCGCCTAAATATCTTGCGGGAACTGAAGACAAGTGTGAAACGCATATATCTACTCTCCAAGTATGAGAATAATTTGTAAATATACAATTCATTTATCATTAAAAAAAACATTAAAATTTTTCGCTTGCCTCGATATTTTGATACAGTTGAAGGCATTCTACAGTGCTGTTCAGAACTAACTGAGATACTCGTCTTCTGAACATTATCAGTGGACCTTTTTAGTATATAGTATATGTATAGCGTCTTATATAATAAAATACGAAGTAATTCGCCAGAGAACTAAAGATATCGACATAGCTCAACGGATTAGCAAGCTGAAGTGGCAGTGGGCTGGTCATATCTGCCGTAGGACCGATAACCGTTGGTTCTAGAGTGGACACCGCGAATCGGTAAACGTAGCGTAAGACGCCCTGTGACCAGATGGAGCGGCGACATTCGCAAAGCGGTGGTCAGTGACTGGAAACAAAACCGAAGATCGGGCTCAGTGGCATGGCTTGGGAGAGGCCTATGTCCAGCAGTGGACTGATACCGGCTGATTATGATAGCGTCTAATACTAACTGACTGATGCTTAGGCCATTCATACATTTGTGATTGTGATTTGCGAATAACCGCGAATTAGGTAATACTAGTAGTCGATAAGTGGTCGAAATTTAACCATAATTCATTTAATATTTTAGTGTATTTCTAATGCATTTTACATTAAAAAAAATAGCAACTGTGTCAAATTTCACGTTCATCCGTTCGCGGAATGTTATTTAAAAGAGGTACATTTCGCTTCACGTATCAATGTTTAGTAGATTTGTGACCTTTACACGTTTACAACTCTGCACATATACAAATAAAAAAAATCAAAGTAACACATTGCAATTTGAGCCCTATGACATGTGCAGTAATATTTAACATCGACTGTGTGCAAGCGCCTTTTATCTAACATATTGAAAATGTATTTATACCGTAAACAATAATAAATAGGCCCCATAAGGCTCTGTGATAAATTCCGTAACCAGTTTTTTGCATCTCGTCACAGAAAATAGGACAGTAAGCTCAATTACCATAAGACCCACAATTATTTAGTATTAAGAATTAGCTTATGAAAGTGGAAGAAGCGCAGAAGTAATCTATGCCTTACTCCAACGGGAAAAAGTCGTGATTTTATGTATGTATAAGTAATCTTTATGTTCGCACTTGTCTTAATTCCCACAGGATGTAATAACACTCAGTCCAAATGCCCTCCCTAGGCGATTTGTCATATCCATTGCTTATCACTGTACTTGTTCTTATTCAATTGACACTAGAATTTGAATATCACTATTACATACTGATCCGCAAACCGCAAGCACCCTGTCGTAGAGCAATCTCGGATAATGAACCATATCATGCATTATATAAAAAATTATATTTAGATGGAGATACAAATAAAAAAAAATGTATATAGGTTAACACCCATATTCACAAACACTATGGCCCACCTTAAAATCAAGCCATTTGATTGGTCAATTAGGTGCAATTTAACCAATCAGTTTCTATGCTTCTGAGCAGATAGACTCTTGAGTATCGTTTTAGAATACCGGCCTATAACGCCTCAAAGTGCTCGCAAACGTATAGGGCCATTCAAACCAATGCATAGAAAACATTTGAGTAAAGTCCACAACCAGGTTTTTCGTCCTAAAGACGATTTGTCATAAATTAGGATGCCACATCAAACAAATAAGCGTGTCAAAATTTTGAATTCCTGAATAATCATGTAATCATTTTTATGCTTTGGTTTTAAGTCATTGAGCTCCAATGCACTATGCTATATTTTACATTATACTTACTTTAAAGTACTTCTTCAAATACAAAAATATCAAGTTTTGAGCAAATTCTACGTTGGTTATGTTTCTAACAATTTGTCCCAGATCTTTTCACTACGCACCAAAGTCGCTTGTTTGTAACTCTGGCCTGTATTAAAAGTAGATAGCATATGACATATTTATTCATTCATTTCTTAGCTATATTGTTTGAAAACTATACATACAGCATAAAATTACTTGTTTGTATAAGTAACAGCAAGTTCAGGTTTCTTAACATCTATCCACGATATATTGCATTCATCTCACTCACCCGTGAAGGATTCAAAAACCGAGATCGCCCGAACGTTTGTTTGAACCTTTCTATAAATGTCCATGACCTTGACTTAACACATTGTTGTTAGATCGTTCTGTCGTTTCTGCGCCTTCGCCGTTGTTATTAAGAATACTGTTTCTGTTTTGTAATTGTTGTTGCCACATTGACGCGTAGAAACCTTCTTGCGATAATAACACGTCGTGACTGAAATTAAATTATACAGGTTATGTTCACAAATTTTTAGATTTCTTCCACTGGGTTTTGTGATCGGTGCGACAGAGAGCGCAACAGGCGGCGTCCTGTTTCCACATTTTATTGCCTCGCGGACAGCGAGAGTTTGGCATTAAGAGCGAACGCGGGGTGCATTTTTCCATACAAATGTATTCCTCCGTTTCCTTCCTGGAAGTTGCTTCTTAAGCAAAATTTGTTTCTACAAACTATCAAGGTATGCTGTAGGTACGCCCCTATCATTTGCTTTTTTTGACCAACCAATTATAAATAGAAATATGACCCTTCAAAAATCTTAAAGAGGAGATAAAAAGGCTTATATTTCTTTTTTAAATTGGTTGGTCAAAAAGCAAATGATAGGGGCGTAGATACAGCAGACCTTGATATTTTGTAGAAATAAATTTCGCTCTATAAGCATTTTTCAGGGAGAAAACGGGGGAATACATTTGTATGGAAAAGTGCACCCCACGTTCCCTCTTAAACGCAAGACTTCTTGCGAGAATCCCGCACTATGCTCACTCGCGACGTTACTCACTTACTGTTCCGTTTTGCCCGAAAATCCTTTGAAATGGGATAAAATACCGATCGGAGAACAGGCGAGCGCGAAAAAATAACATTAACCTCTCACTTTCACACTTCTCGGGAGTTCTCGTTGTTAGTCTGTAGGGGGGGGGGGGGGGTATTATGGTAATAGTAAGTAGCTGGCTACATCATTCGGATTTATCTACCAATTTAAACGGACGAACACGAACAGATGTGACACGTGACTATGCGGCTGTATAAATTGAGCTCTTGTTGCAGATTACAATCCTCCCGATTCCAAAACCGAAATGCAATAGTTTCTTTATACTACGCTTTCGTGCGCAGTAGGCTAGAGTACAATTGTTTGGATTGGGATCCGCACGAACTCAAGTATAAGACCATGTTAGAGCGAGTTCAGAAAAAGTTTGCTCGGTTTCTTTATAAAAAACTGTTTGGTTACTATCCCTATTTATATCCATCTCTGTTTGTCGGCGGGATGGTAGGATTAAACACACTGGAGCTAAGACGCAAGTGCGCCTTATTGACGCACTATTATTTGTTGCTCCATAATAGGATCGACAATCCTACGGTTTTGTCTCGAGTCTCCCTATACGTGCCAGATCAGTACCTGCGGCTGCGCGCGCGACGTCTCTTAGAAGTACCTAGATCACGAACTCAGACCGCGAGGTTTGCTCCCACAAGTCAGGCTCTTTGTCTCCTCAACGATCTGATTGCAAAAGAGTCGGATGTGGATATATTCTTCTCCTCATTTACCTTTTTTCTCAGTGCATGTATTAGATTTTTTTGTCAGTAGTTACTAGTTCTGGCATGATGTACGCTTTAGTGTAAAACTGTAAGTGCAACATGTATTTTTTTCCATAAATAAATAAATTACAGAGCCTTTCAGAGACAAAGAGGATAAATAAATACTCACTTTCCCCTTTCGATAATTTCTCCGTCTTTGAGCACTAGAATTTCATCCGCGTGTATGATTGTAGATAGTCTGTGGGCGATGATTATTGTTGTTCTGTTCGCACAAACTCTAGCAAGCGCCGCCTGTGATAAAACAAAATTTCATTAGAGGTTATTTGTTCTAGTTCAAAAATCTTTGGGGATAGCAGAGGCCTTTTAACTAACACAATAATTAGATAATTGACTGACTGAGCAATTGCATAAATCGTTGCACACTCTGAACTAGAGTAGATTGTAAGGATCTTTATTATTATTTAACATCTATGTACATATCTAGGTACCACTTATATTCTATGCCATAAAAATAATTTTGATTTTGATTTTTGACCTAAACAGTCTATAATATATAGGACTAGTAGACCAGCAACTATTAAAAAAAAACAAGCTTTCTCGAACCATGAATTCATTCATCGATAGCGGTATATATTATGTATTGAGTTGCATACACAGAATTTGAAGAAAAAAAAGGTAGAGTCAGCAAGAAAGTGGGCAATTCACACCTACACACAACTTACCTGAATATTTCTTTCTGTATTAGTATCTAACGCCGACGTCGCTTCGTCGAGTAAAACGATCGCGGGATCTTTGAGTATAGTTCGCGCAATGGCTATTCTTTGCTTCTCACCGCCACTTAACCGAAGGCCCCTTTCACCAACCTGAAAAAAAATAATTCAAATTAGGAATATTACCCTCTTTTTAACCGACTTCACAAAAGAGGAGGAGGTTCTCAATTCGTCGGAATATTTTTTTTATTTTATTTTCTTTTTATTTTTTCTATTCGTCGGAATCTTTTTTTATTTTTTATTTTATTTTTTATGTTTGTTCACCGATTACTCGAAGATGCCTGAACAGATTTGAAAAATTCTTTTTTTTTATTTCAAAGGGTACCCTTCCCAGGTTGTCCCATCTAAATTTGACGAAATCGGCCGAGCCGTTTTTAATATATCAGCATTTGTATTACGACGCATTTACTTATCTCGACGACTTACTCGTACTACTAACTACTGGCACAGATTATATAATAGTTACTACGTCTACTGGCTACTTTGACTAGCGCGACATTTGAAGTCGGTTCTTTTAGTTTTTTAAACGATCTTAAATTATAATATCTTATAGTCTAGCGTTTCACCGCTATCTCGCCTAGTGGTAAGCGATGATGTGGTCGAAGATGGTAAGCACTCTAGGCCTAGAATACTGTGACTCGCTCGGATCACCGTAAGGTTCGTACCGCCATAAGGCGGTAGATTATTCTTTGATGGTGGTAGCTTCTACAACCTGCGGACGAACACCCGTGCTAAGATTAGAACCGGCTACCTCTCGCTTAGAAGTCAACCCATCTATCCTTTACGCTAACGGGGATCTGAAGAATAATAAGAACTCTTAGAAATAATAGAAGCTCATTAGAATCTCCCTGTTCCAGTGGTTGATAATCTATTTCACACACTTAATCATCGTCACTTAACATCAGACGAGATTGTAGTCAAACGTTAGCTTATGGGTCCCCGAGACGACTTGATCGTCTCGCTCGATCGATCGCACTTGACAAGTCTACGTGCTGGAAGTGAATATTGATCGTTTACAGCATTACTTGACAAGTCCCGTCAAGTGATCTACGGGCTTGACCATACTTGACAGAAATTTTGATTGACGGCACAGATCGGTAGGGTCGATAAGCGAGAGACTTGACAGCACCTTCAATAGTCGTCAAGTCGCCCATCAAGTCGCGTCAAGTCCCCGTCAAGTGAAATCGTCAATCACGTGAGACTTGTCAAGTGCACTTGATCGTCTCGGGGACCCGGGGATAGTCGTAAATTTAAAAAAAACTACATGCACTTGCATAGCTATTGTCATTACAATTATATATACATTTAAATTTAACAGCTCCCAATTTTCGCGGACCGAATCCTCTTCCGAGGTAAAAAAGGCAAAACGCGATTCGGAAAATGACGGCAATCTTCTGAATTTTGCGAGCAAAAAGCCAAGCCAGCGCGACGGCAATGCGTTGTCATTGGCTTACTACGAACACTGCCAAAATCGGCGAGAAATATGAGAGTGGTTTTCATTGATTCTGTGATATATCGGTCAAACAATTTTAATCGCTGTATATTATGGTAACATAGGAATAGAAAACTACAAAGTAAACCGTCGATAACTATGTCCCTCCTACTTGTACAGTTTGTTAGTTAGTTTACCTGCGTGTCATAGGCGTCGGTGAAAGTAAGTATTCTGTCGTGAATGTCGGCGTTCTTCGCCGCAGATATTATGTCAGCAGCTTGTGCATTTAGATTGCCATACAGAATGTTGTATCTGAAATTAAAGTGACATGTTCATGAGCCTATACTAGTGCACAGCAGGAGGCCTAATTCGAATTATCAGTCGAAATTATCGGGCGTTTCCTACTACGAATCACATTTGGTTCGGTCGGTCGGTTTGGCTTATAGCCAAATAATATATATATATATAGTCCGACCGAAATTCATTTCACATTTGTTGTTTCGTAACGTAAGCCCTACTAAACGAAAAAAGCCCGACAGATAATTTGACAAGATTTTATCGTCATTTTATGACAAAAATGTTCTGTCTTTTTTTTGTTACAGGTCATCGGCAAATTCGGTCGTGTTTCGGTCGGGCCCGAACTTTCGGATGTGGCATTTCGGAGTTGACCTCCTGGACATATTAAACCTTTTCAATTGCACGCCACTAAGCTTATACTTGGCTATGGCTACTCTCATCCAGGTCTCTAAGAGCCACAGCCGGGTTATACGATCGAGACACAGATGAAGAACACCAGCCGCGGCAACCACAACGACAAGTATTAACAGTATCACCATTACTATCATCATAATCGCTATCTTAGCACTGCCAGTACCATCAGGCACACAAAGTCATCCATAGCTTTCATCATCATCGTCATTTTCACCATCTATAATAACACCCTCACCACTGGAAGCGTTATGCCAGCGACCCAAAGCCGTGCTATGCTTCATTACGCTTCACCCCAAGCGGGACGTCAGTGCAGGTCTTATCGCCCCCATCACCAATTAGAATTAGAAATAAATAAATGTAAAATTTGACGTAGTGACGTAGCGTCACGGTCAGAATCAACGGAAGTGTAAGCGTCATGTCATAATTATTTTTTATATTAATAAACGCCCTATTGACGCATTCACTATCATTCGGGCATTCGTCCCGCTAAATTCAACAGATGATATTGTACAAATAATTAGTGATGTTGGAAAATACATTGAATGAACTTAGAAGTTCCATTTCTAAACGCGTAGCTTTCTACCTCTTTATTATTGTCTCAGGCCACGTAAAAGCTAAACAAAGTCAAGACTGTTCTAGCCAAAAGAAAATAGTAATTACTAATTGATAGTCTTTAACGATTTTAGTTGAACTACTTTTTATACCAACAAACCGATCTAAAAATGGAACGACCTTCCTTACCTGACAGTATTATTGAATAGCACCGTATCCTGCGGCACGACTCCAATGTTGGTTCTCAAGGAGGCCTGCGTCACTGTCCTCACATCCTGTCCGTCTACCAACACTGCGCCTTCGTTCACGTCGTAGAATCGGAAGAGGAGACGCATTATTGTCGATTTGCCCGCACCGCTTGGACCCACCTGTAAAATATAAGTGTTACTATCAACGAAATGTTTATTTTTTATTATATAGTATAGGCTAGAGTTTGACAACTATCTCACGTGTCTGTAAGTGATGATGTGGTTAAGGATCGTAGCACGTTAGACCTAGAATGGAAACTGGCTCTCAAGGATAGCTGCCGGAACGCATTAGATGTTTAGTGACAGATTTTCTAACTTAAAGGTGGTGGCACTAGACAGTGTCCTACCTACCACCATGCCAGGGTTTTTGATGATGCTTTTTTTTAAATGCGAAAATGGGTATCGCTTGATCACTATGTCACCTGATGTTAAGTGACGATGCGGTCGATGATGTAGTGCGTCTACCCAAAAAATACCTATTCAATCGCGACTTGAAGACCCCTATGTTGTATCTAATAGGAAACACACACTCGGGCAGGGAATTCCATTCCTTAGCAGTACGTATAATGAAAAAAGATGCAAATCGCTTTGTACGCGTAAATGGTATATCTACCATGAAGCGGTGGCGCCTCTTAGTATACCTGCTTGTCCGATTATAGAATGGGGAAGGCGGAATCAAATTATCAAGTTCCGATGCACACTCTCCGAAATGAATCCGATAAAAAGCCGACAAGCAAGCGACCTTGCGACGATGCTCGAGACTTTGGAGTCTTTTGCTTATTAGTTGGTCGTCGTTGATGAGCTTCTTGGCTCTCCTCGCAATAGCTTCCAGTATCTGTAGCTTATATTTCGCAGAACCATCCCAGAGGTGAGAACAGTACTCCATACACGACCGGACTTGTGCTTGGTAGAGATTAAGCAACTGTCCCGGTGAGAAGTATTGTCTCACCTTAGACAAAATTCCAAGCTTTTTGGAGGCTATCTGGGCTTTAGACTCAATATAAGAGCTAAAATTGAGAGTTGGTGTTAATAAGATGCCAAGAAACTCAAGCTGGTCTTTTTTTTTATTATTCACTCCAGATGTGCGTGGCATACACTAGAAGATCCCAGTGGATCGATTTCGGCGAAATCCGTATTGTCGGTTGCTGAGGAGGTCATTTGCTTCTAGGTATGCCAGGAGGACTGGAAACAAAGAGCCGAAGATCGGGCTCAGTGGCATGACTTGGGAGAGGCCTATGTCCAGCAGTGGACTGATACCGGCTGATTATGATGATGCCAGGAGCCTGTTGTTCAGTCAATGTTCCATAGTCTTGCAGAGTATGGACGTGACCGATATTGGCCTGTAGTTGACAGGGTCAGCACGACTGCCTCTTTTGGGCACGGGCTGCACGTTAGCATGCTTCCACGAGTTTGGTACTCGTCCACTTGTCATCGATAGACGAAAGAGGCGTGTTAGTACAGGAGCGAGTTCAGGTGCAAAGGTTTTCAGTACTATGGCTGGAATTCCATCAGGACCACTGGCTTTGTTCACGTCGAGATTCTGCAACGTTTTATGGACCTCCGTCTGACGAATGCGTATTGCCGACATGTGTGTCTCGCATCCCGGTAGACTGGATGGTACAGCGCCAGCAGAATCTAAACGCGAATTTTCCGCAAAAAGAGTAGCAAACAAATTTGCCTTCTCTTTAGCAGTATGCGCCAGGGTTCCATCGGGTTTCAGCAGTGGAGGAAGTGAAGAGCGGCAGAAGTTCGATTCAACTTGTTTGGCCAGTGACCAAAATGCTTTACTCCCAGCTGGGTGCGAAGCTAATTTGGTCCTTTGGTCATTTATCGGCACGGACACATCCCTGAAAGTAGGAGCCAGTTGAAATAATGAATGAATGCTCACATACATGTTCAATATAAAAATCCATTGGTGCACGGTGGGGATTTAAACCCACTACCTCTGGCTCCTAAGCCGACATTTCTCCCACTGCGCCACTGAGCCTTCAGTACTTGATAGACAAGCAAATTAATTTTGAGTACCAAGTTTGAGATACTTATCAGATCTCGATTAAATTACAATGGTACCATCCTTGGGTTTCTATCTCTTCTAGGCTACCTTTGATGTAGCAAGCTTGCCTAGAAGACACCTGTTTACTCGAAATTTAAAGATTGAATTGTGCATACTGAGAAAAACAGACACCTGCAAGGAATCCCAATCCTTGTCAGTACATACGAGGAATGTGGAAACGAAACTCTTCGTGCTGGTAGGTAGATGGAACGTCCACCACATAGTGATGGCACAAATCAGTGCCTATTACATATTTACAGCCTATTTGGCAAAGACAAAAGGTACGGCTAAAATGGCACACTTATAAGTTGATAAGCTTTGTAATGTCAGTTACTGTCCTTTAACAAACTTCGTTGACCAAGGCCGCGGTAAACTAACCCAATAGTATTCTCCACATAGATAGAACGAAGCATTTTAAAATAGTCTAGAATACTCTGGAAGAACTTACCAAAGCGACAGTGCTGCCAAGTGGTACTCTTAAGCTGACATTGCTGAGTACAAGTTTTTCAGACCCGTATCCGAATGAATCATGTTTTAATTCCACTTCACCACGCCTTACTAATAAATCCGGGGCTCCGAGTGCGTATTCGACATCAATCTACCCGCATTATGATAATTTCAGTAATGGAATATTCTAGAAGATTCTGTAAAAACTTACCAAAGCGACAGTGCTACCGGGCGGTACTCTGAAGCTGATATTGCTGAGCACAAGCTTCTCCGAGCCGTAACCGAATGACACATGCTTGAATTCCACCTCACCACGCCTCACCAATAAATCTGGAGCACCGAGTGCATCTTTGACGTCACTATCTACTCTCATCAGGTCAAACATGTTTTCCATGTCGATAAAGTTTTTTTGGATTGCTCTGTTGAGAAATAGAAGAATAATTGAGTAGACTCATATACTATTTTATTAGCAAATTCAGATTAGGAAAGAACCTTAACGAAAATTTGCGTTTTAAATTCAATGTAAAAATTTCGTGTCAATGTAAATTTAATATTTTAGATTTATAGTTATAGTGAGTTTGAATCATGATTACAAAAGTACCGACTATTATACTCATTACTATTTGATTTCAAAAGTTGAATATGAATGATGATGAATGTTAATATGGTAATTTTCCGTTGAGCGGATTAACAACTATATGCAAGAAGACTTTGACAAACGCATAGTGGTGGTCATCACTTAAGACTTGAGTCTCAAGTCAATAACATATTGGTTTGAATGAGCCTATGCGTTCGCGAGCAAGAGAATATAATACTACGCGGATTCGCGAGCACTGTGACAATTCAAATAGTATTGTTTGTGAATATGGGTGTGTTATGAGGACTATAGAGCGCGTGCGTGTTAATACAAATAGAAAAAGCGTTTTTCTACCGCTTAATATTGTCCGATTTCGATTATTCTTTTTTTTCATGTAATCATCACACTATTTTCTAGACTTAAATGTCTTACTTTATTCAGTTGTTTTAATAACTTTAAAGTTGTAAGCATCTAAATCAGCCATGTTTTTACGCTGAAACTATGAATATTTAAAGTTAATACTTTCCAAAAACCATTTTTTTTTAGAATAATGAAACATAAAAACCTAGAATAGATTCTATTTAAGCGACATTAAAAAAATATTTTGTTACAATTTTGGGGTAAAAAAGTTTTTTCCCGAAACGTAAATTTTATTAAAAAATGTACCTATAAATCTCCTGAGCAGCAACTCTCTCTATCGGAGACATAGGGGGTCGGGGGAAGTCTCATTACATATACAAGAAATAGGGATGCCCACGTTTATATCGACAATAGAGATGGGAAAGTAAACAGTGTGAAGGATGTGTTAATGTGTGGGATGTGTAAATATTGTCAAACACCAACCTATAATAAGTGCCAAACCAGTTGAGAGGCACATAAAGCTGTACAATATACGTTGCGAACAGAACGTAGCTACCAACGGTCAATTTTTGATCTACCACCATTAATACGGCGAGTAAAGAACCCGCCAGTAAACCTAAAATAAAAATCACGAATTAAAAAGTAGCAGGCGTAAGACGGGTTCAGAGGGTTGCTATTTGTATTACACTATTGTTAGTTATCCAGCGCCACAGTGCCGTGTTTCAAGCAAAGTCAAGCTCTAATCTATAAGTAGAATTCACGCGCATCGCATTTGGTGAGGGGCCGTCCTTTATCACGTGATGTTTTTAGCGACTCTTCTAAAAATAAATACACGTGAATGTTATTATAAAAGCCGCCCCTACCCCCCTTTGCGTTTTTTTTCTAAACAACTCACCCCCCCCCCTACCCCATTTGAACCTCACGTGATTAATTGATTAATGGAAGATCCCTAAATTATTCCAGAATCATCCATTACGTTGAGTCTGCGATACCGCTAAAGAGTTGTATCGCACAATATACATACATCAATCAAACAAACCGTCACCGTAGCGGATAAACAGATCCGGCACGTCACCGTGGCTACGGCTAGGTGACTACGCGTTTACGGCGCGGCGTTATTATTATTATTATTTTTACATAGAACTGGGTAGCACTTGACCACTATCTCACCTGATGTTAAGTGATGATGCGGTCGATGATGGAGCACGCTTACCCAAAAGATTATTACCTATTCACTCGCGATTTGAAGACCCCCAATTTGTATATAACCGGAAATAGGTGGTATATCCACCATAAATAACACCAATATAGGGAAATGGTTGCGTATGTTCAACCCTAACAACCTAATGTCAATGCAGTAGGAATGATTTTTTATGAATGGCCCGCAAAATAAGTTTATACAGCTCTGTCATGTTTTAATATAACCTCTTGACTAGGCCCCCCTGAGGAAAGACGTAAGCACGGCTATGGTGAGATGACCACGCGACGCTTGAGGTTCGTCAGCTAGACCCGAAGCACAATAAATAATACTGCCCGAGGGGAGGCGAGTACGTAACGAATGTTACGAAGTATGTGCGCCAAGGCTTAGACCGCATCCTAACTTAGCATCAGGTAAGATAGTGGTGAAATTATTGTCTGCCCACAATACAAAATACAAATAAGTTTACTCAGATTGCTTACTTATTGTTAGAGTCCGACGAAAATTGTTTTCCGGCCGAAACCAGAACCGAATATTTGGCCGTGGCTTCAGTTTCGGCCGAAACCGAAACTCACGTGGTCAAGTATAAAATTCCTTAAAATACTGAAATTTGGTGCATTTTAACCATTATTATTATTTTAGCACCATATATACACTAACTACTCCCATCTACGGTTGCTACAGAGCTATCCGAACGGCGCACGACAATTCCCGAACAGAGCCGCCAGCGTCCGCCAAGGCGTTGCCGCGAGAAACGAAGTTAGGCGAGCGTGTACGACAACTTCCGAAATCAGTTGCTTTCGGCAAAAGTTTCGGCCGAAACCGAAACTGTCGCCGAAACTTGATTTTCGGCCGAAACCGAAATCAAACTTTCGGTCGGACACTACATATTGTCTTGCTTAGTTGAAAATAGATGTCTTAGTAATTAATTTAATTTTGTAACTGACTTACCGCTGCAAATGATGATATTTTGTATTGTGTTCAGGATATTTAGCGTGATCAACGATTTGAATTCTTCTCTCTGAAACCATACATAATTATATTTTACTTGAGACCCGTCTTAACTTTGCACGGGTACTTTTATTACGAAAATATGTGACCACAACACAACTGTCTAACTTAACGTCACTTTAAAAAAAAACATATCCAAAATACCGTTCAAATTCTAACTTCTCGGTGGCGTTACCAAACATTTTCTTGCGGCATGATAGGTTGAAGAGATCTTTTATGTCGCGGGGTCACACCTGAATGCGATTAGCACCAGATCGTTACAAGTGGCATAGATTAAAAGAGAGGCCCTATGCCTATGCTCAGCAGTGGATCCGTTTAAGGCTTATGGTGTTTTTTTTTAATATCATATAGGCTACTGTTTTGACCACTATCTCACCTGTTGGTAAGTGATGATGCGGTCGAGGATGGTAGCACGCTAGGCCTAGAATGGGAACTGGCTCTCAAGGATAGCTCTGCCAGAACACATTAGACTTTGGGGACAGATTTTATAACTAAAGGGTGGTAGCTGGCCAGGACACTAGATAGATCCTTCCACCACGCTGGGGTTGGGGGTTTCTTAACGATGTTTTCCTTCACCGGAGGGCCACTGTGAAAAGCGCAATAATGTTCAAAATGTGCACTAGTATAACTTGTGTTTCTCACCTGATAAGAAACAATAGCGTCTCTATAAGAGACAACCTCGTAAGACTCGGCACCGTAGTACTTGACAGTTTCGTAATTCAACAACGAGTCGACAGAGCGCGCCTTCTGTTCGTTGTCTGCTAGATTCATACGGCGCTGGAATTTGGTCCGCCATTCTGTTACTGCTATGGTTGCCACTGAAAACAAATGGATATTTGAATGAATAGATAAGTATATTCAATTACAACATCATCATCAGCCGGTGTCAGTCCACTGCTGGACGTCCCTCCCAAGATGCGCCACTGAGCCTGATCTTTGGCTCTTCTTTTCCAGTCACTGCCTTGGGGTCTTAACTTTGTGTGTGACTTTCCATCTTTGGGAGGAATATGCCCTGATCGCCACGCTGGGCAGGCGGGATGGCGATCGCAGAAAGTAGCTTCACGCACCGGTAATGCTGCTACACGTCACCGGCCTGTAGTATTTAGCTACGCCATACTTTGAAATGGTCATACCGCCATTTGTCGGTTGCCAGAGCCTCTTTTGTTGGTCAGCGGGATGCACCACGGGCAGGTGAGGTTGGCTGGGAGCACTGAGGTGGTATTTGTGCTCCCTTACATTCAATTACATTACATGGTGTGTAAGATTTAACATCTAGATGTCTTAGAGCGCAATGTTGTGACACGCAATATTTCGTATCTAATATAATACAGTTTAAATCGCAGACCCTCTGGATTAAAACGACTATACTATAAAAGTAAACATTAACATTGTCTATAGAATCAGCATTTTGTAAGATTATAGATTACTAGCAGCCCGCCCCGGCTTCGCACGGGTAGAACATATATGCCTACAAAATTTGCATCAGTTTTTTGCATCGAATATAAAATATGAACATATTTAACAACCATCGTCATATTTCATCCAATTTACACAAAACCTTAACGAATTATGCACCTAAACCTTCCTCATAAACACTCTGGCTATTGGTGAAAACCGCATGATAATCCGTTCAGTAGCTATTTAGATTATTGCGAACAGACAGACAGACGCAGTGATGAACTTTGTTTTATAATACTTACGTATTGATATTGGACGGCCCTTTGGCGTAAAGGATAGTTACCCTGATTCTGACCCGACGGTCGTTGGTTCTAATCCTAGCTATATACCTACCAATGAAAGTTTTATGTGCATTCATGAATCATGAGTTTTCGTACAGTGGTAGTGGAATAATTAAATCTACCAAAAAGTAGCTTAACACCAAGGAGTACATCTGCCGCCGTAACCTTACGGCGTTCCCCGACGCAAAATGTAGGGGTAATATACGTTTAACGTGTGTATCTGTGTGTCCGTCTGTAGCATCTTAGCACCTAACCGGATGAACCGATTTTGTTTTTATTATTGATAGTTTTTTTTTGTTTGATAGATGTCTTCATCGAGAGTTTTCTTAGCTTTGATTCATGAAAATTCGTTCAATCGTTATAAAATTATGAGCTTTTTTCTAGTTAATTGCGCTATGAAATCAACTTTCATAGGTCTGATCAATTCGAAAATCTTCTTCTTCAACGATATTGTAAGAACATGGAAGCCTCCTGGACTCTACAGAATACTCAAATCCTCACCAACTTACAGCTCATAAATGTCGTGTTTAGAGTCATTGGAAAAAGCTATTATACATAGATCAGTCGGGGTGGTTTAAAATATTATATTATATTATTATATATATAGATGAATATTATTTTATACAATAGATCATATTATTATACTATATTGACTTCAAATTGATTGTGATCGGTGGGGATCTACAGCATAGCTAAGCTTATAATAATATTTTCGTAGTAACCATGACCTAATCTGTGGTTTCACTGCAAATATTTTATTAATTTTGCGATGCGTGTTTGTGAAATTCGTGATATCTTCTAGAGTTTTCATTTGAATTATATACTGTAAAGGACAATTTTAATCTATAATATGTGGCCAAGCTAATTAACGTAATTATTTGGATAAGGATTAATACTATATACTTGAAAATAGCCTTGGAAGTTATGTAATATTTTTTAACAAAAATTTTAAGATTAAAATGGTTACTGTGAGTCAACCTTAAGAGATAGACATATGCTGTCGCGGACTTTTTTGTAGGTCTTATTAAGTTGTAAAACTGTTGCATAGAAAATATTCTTCTATCTATTTTCAATTAAACAGCGTTAGTCAGAAACGTGTTTTTTCGACCGTTTTTTTGCCGACTTAGGTTGCAAATTAGGTCTCCACGAATGTACCTTTGATTTAAACGGGATAATATATAGCCTATTTTCATTCCGAAAGTCCATTCTATGTATTAGTGAAATAATTTTTTAAACCGGTTCAGTAGTTTTTGAGCTTACTCATTACAAACATACAAAAATACAAAAATACAAATGTTCTCTCTTTATAATATTAGTATAGATAGAAGATTAACACTATATTACACATTAGAATACAGAGATATTTACATATACTTAATAACGAAATGTAAAATCGGCGGCCTTATCGCTAAATAGCGATCTCTTCCAGGCAACCGGGAGACGATTGGAGATACATATTGTTGATATTGATGGCAGTGTGCATTTAAGAAATCACAGAGTAATTTAAAAAAAATATCTAAACAATTAGAATAGGCGTAATACATACATATAACCATACAGATCTTGATACTTAAATTAAATTACATAAATCTTTGACCTATTAAATATACGAGATACATTTTAGTATAGTAGACTTATATTATATTTCTTTGAAGTGTCTCACTGACACTTTATATTTTTGTAAATTGTTAAACACAATCCAAAATTTCATAGTATGAAATTTTGGATTTACAAAAATATAAATTTGTGAGACACTTCAAAGAAACATAATATTTGATTTACGCAGTGCAACATATCTCGTCGGATTTAAAAACTGTAATGATTTCTTCCAAATGATTAACTTACGTAATAAGTAGTCATAGATGGCGCCACCAATGCATAATCAGGTTAACAAATGCAATCCACTAATTTCGTCGTATCGATGGATCGAACCGTGGCTTAATTGGCAGAGCACCTGGACGTGTAATCCGGGGGGTGCGGGTTCGAGTCCCGTCGGTACGTTGAAATTTTGGATTGTGTTTAACAATTTAGACTTGTTACTTGAGGGATTTCGCGTGTCTCTACACGCTTAAAAGTTTTAATAATTTATGAATCATTTTGCATTAATCCATTGGAATATCGAATAATATTATAGATATGTCCATGGTTTGTGATGGATGATCAACAATATTATTAATAGCTATAGGTATTATTTGCAAAGACACAAGCTATATTATACAACAGTATCAAGCACCACTCACCAATATAAAGCACCATAGTAGAAAACACAATAAGTCCGAACCAGCCGTTGAATTTCGACACGAAGTATACGACGGCCACCACAATATCCACTAGAGTGGGTGCGATAGAAAACAGAATGTACGACAACAGGTTGTCTATGGAATCAGTGCCTCGATCCATTACTCTAAGTACTTCACCCGTCTTCCTTGACAAATGCCAGCTGAGAGGCAAGTCGTGGAGATGCTTGAATAGCTCTAGCTGAAAATAATATACATTTTGAATGTTTCATTGACTTTTTTAAAATAATATCGTTTAAAAACTAAAAAAGAACCGACTTCAATGCGGCGCTATTCATTTTCAGTACCAATTTTGAGATGTTTATCTCAATATCTCTGGAGATACTTATCAGACCTCGATAAAATTACCATGGTATTACACTTACGATATTTCCTTTCGAACAAAAAAAGAATAATCAAAATCGGTTCATAAACAACGAAGTTATCCGCGAACAAACATAAAAAAAAAATATATATACGGTCGAATTGAGAAACCTCCTCCTTTTTTTGAAGTCGGTTAATTATTACTTCCAAAAAAGGAGGAGATTAGGTGTTTTTTTGGGTTCCTTACCTCAAAAGGAACCCTTATAGGATCACTTTGTTGTCCGCCTTTCTGGTATTTGAAATTGCCTGTGCATATTTGTATATTATATAAATAGATTCCGCAAGCCAGCGCTTACAAGGCGGACAACAGGGCAGGGCATTGTCGCCAATTGTTAACCGATTTAAATGTAATTTTTTTATATGTAGGGTTCATCTCCAAGGGGCAGCTACTGCAGTTTCAGTACAGAATAATTAATAGTACAAGTACAGAAGATGCACTCGCTGCGAGCAAAAATGCGAGATTAAACCTAGTTATAACGTCGATATCGTTCAAAATACGCTACACGCAACGGATGCGACCTTGAATTTGCGTCACAGAATAAAGTAATCGTAACTGTGAATCGCGTGTTGCGCACCGTAAAATGCACTAAGTTCGCGCTGCGAGAGTGTATCACTCGGTCAGCTCGCGGGCCGTCGGCTGTCTCTTACGGAAAGGTTGAGTGTTTTGAGAAAACAGATTGAATAGTAATGTAAAGGCGCGCGTCTGAAAGTGCGCATGACACTATTGGCTGAATTTGTAGCCCGCGGGCTGCCACGGAGGTACTAGCATTTTCATAGCTAACGCGCGAAGTGCGACAGTCCTGGTTTCAGTAGCAAGTTTGAAACGTTTATCGTCATATCTCTGGAAATCCTTATCAGATCTTGATAAAATTTAAATGTACAACAAGGTGTTCCCCTGACCAACTGACTCGCGCGGCATGGAAGTCATTTTTAGGGTTCCGTAGTCCTGACAAGGAACCCTTATAGTTTCGTCATGTCCGTGTGTCTGTCTATCCAAGGTTTTTTAAGAGACCGTTCATACTAGAAATCTGTAATTTTGTAGGGGTATCGTGTGGGATATCGTTGAATAGGTATTTTAAAATGACTTAGGGTTGCTAATGACATTTTTCGATTGAATGCTGCCATTTACGAAATATTAAACTTTAAAGTGAACATTTTTGTTCCAGTAGGGCGTCCCCCCCTCCCCCCGTCTGAAAGCTAAACTGCTGGCTTGAAAAATCTGAAAAAAATCGTGATAATAGTGCATTTCATGAACTTTAAAGGATAACTATAGCGGTTAAGATAACTTTATTAGTTTAGCAGTAATAGTCGTTGAACTTGGGTGTTGGATAATTTTGTACCAAATCCTTAGAATAAATCCTTTAAAGTGACAAAGACGAAGTACCTAGTTGCTTGTTTAAAACGGGTAAAGACTTGCATTTAATAACGGGCTACTACGTAACCCTACACTGCGCGTGGCCCGACACGCACTTGGCCGGTTATTTATTCTTCATTATACGGCTGTATTGTTGAAACAAATAATTTTCAATTTAATTTAACTTAAAATGCCCTGCTCTGCCACCCGTTAAAGTGCGTCGCGCGCGCCTTAATATAATTTACTCACCTGTAGTTCTCTAGTGGTATACTGCTGCACTTTGATCCACAGGAACGAGCGCAGATTGTTTATGAATCCCATGCCGCCGGTCCCGCCTCCTTGTAGGAATTTCAGGAACACGTACAAAAGAACGAGGTCCCATCGGAAGATCAGATCATTGCCTGCTAGGCTGTCCACTGTTGGGTACAAATAATATTTTAGTAATATTATTATTACCACGCTCACCATCAATGTTATAATAAGAAAGACAGCGCATTAGTTCCCTCGTCCCACCTTATTAGCCCAAAGCGGGACACATAATCGTTTCATGTATACACCCCGGTACAAAAAATTGTTGCGCATTAGTTTAGTCAAGTGATGAGCGCGAAAGCAAATCCATACTGACGGACCAATCACAACCGCGCAGGCACCCGCGCCTCTCTAAAGCTTAGCGTCCACCAGGCATGCCGCATCGAGTCGCATAGCAACGCAAAAATCCGCTTGCTGTACCTGGATCCGTCGGCGCAAAGCTCGGCGAGCGTATTTTTCCGACGACGCAAAACTACACCAGTGGACGCAGCACTACTTTGTTTTTTTCAAGACAACTACTTGAAATAGCAAGTCCTTAATTCAATAAAGTTTTTTTGTATGTATGTTACTTGTACTACTACTTGTAGTAGACAATATTAGACACAATTTAGGAGTCTTCAAGTTGCAAGTGAATAGGTAGATCTTTTGGGTAAGCGCGCTACATCATCGACCGCATCATCACTGAGGTTACTCAGGTGAGATAGTGGTCAAGCGCTACTAATAAAAAAAGAAGCAGCAGTGAGCGGACGTATGTATTTACGTCTAAAATTAACGGGAAACTACTTAAATAGTTCGTTCGACAATATTCGGAAATACTGGCGATATGAAGTCTCGTTATGGAAATAATATTATGGATGAGAAATAATATTTGAACTGAAATAGGAAGTGAAAAATATATCGTGAATCCAAGACTTTATGTATACGACGTTTATTATTTCCTTCCTATTAGGTATTTACTAATGGATGTTGGATGAGGATCCAACAACTGACTGTAAAAATCCCCCGATACGGCGCGGCCTGCCTTGTATAATGGACGCAGTGCGCAAAAATGCTCGCTGCACCGTTGCGGCCCGACCGGACAAATGGACGCTTAGCTTAACAAGCAAAACAGACCTATAATTGACTTCTGTGCAAAGGTCTGCGTTAAGATCGGTGCCGGGAGCTATTAGAGCAAAACCATCTGTTCATGTGTAATACTTACCAATCAACATGCCATATATGGGCACCAGAAGGTTAACAACTCTGCCAGCGATGAGACATAAGATGCAGATGAATACGCTGAACTGAAGGATGGCGCTTTTCTTCGGCCATAGAAAAGGTAGTAAGGTGCGGAGTTTGCTGAAGACATTGCGGAATGTGGAACGGGTTTCATCCTGGTTCACAAAAAACATAAGATATTTTAATAATAATCAAGATAGTTTAATAATTAAAATAGTTTAAAAATCGACCTTCATGCCCCGCGAGGCAGTTTCAGTAGCAAGTTTGAGGCGTTTATCGTCGTATCTCTGAAGATGCTTACTTATTAGATCTCGATAAAATTACAATGGGACCACCACGGGAATTTACCCTACCGATTAAAAAAAGAATCATTCGAATGGGTTTACAATTGACGGAGTAATCGCGTAACATACATACAAAAAAAAACTTACGACGAATTGAGAACCTCCTCCTTTTTGAAAGTCGGTTGAAAACATTTTAAATATAAAATGTATCTTAAAAACTTTTTAAAAAAAAGTTGTGTCGAGACCCTCGTCATCATCTGTAATGTATAGTGACGTATAATGATAGTGTGTGTGTATGTAGTGACGTATAATCATACGAGGGTCGTTCAATAAATACTTAGCCTACAAAAGAAAAACGAAAATTTTCGAAAAGTGCCGATTTATTTTTCTACATAATCTCCTTTTAACTCAATACACTTGGTCCAGCGATGCTCTAACTTTTTTAACCCGTCTAAAAATACCTTTTCCTGAAGTCTGCAAAATAGGCCTCCGTGGCGGTGATGACCTCCTCATTCACCCAAATCTTTTTCCGGCGAGTGACATTTTTCAGGTTTGGAAACAAAAAGAAGTCACAGGGGGCCAAGTCTGGAGAGTAAGGTGGATGGGGCAGCAATTCGTAGCGCAATTCGAATAATTTGGCCATGGCGACGGCAGAGATGTGAGCCGGCGCGTTGTCGTGGTTGTTGTCCAGTGTGAGCAAACGCGGCACCCATCGCGCTGACAGCTTTCTCATGCCCAGTTCTTCGTGGAGAATATGATGCACCGTTCCTTCTGCAATGCCCACAGTGTCAGCTATCTCGCGAACCTTCAATCGGCGGTCTGCCAACACGAGATCGTGGATTTTTTTTATGTTTTCCTCCGTAGTAGCTGTTTTCGGGGCACCTGGGCGTGGCTCATCAAAAACCGACATGCGGCCACGAGCAAACTCGTTAAACCAATTCTTGACGGTAGCCATTGAAGGAGAAGAGTCACTGTACACAGCATCCAAGCGATTTTTAATTTCACTGCGCGTTATCCCTTCCAAAAATAAAAATCGAATCACCGAACGATACTGCTCTTTTTCCATTTTTGTTAAACTGACCGACACGTTCGCTTTCAAAGGCTATTAAAACAAAACTAATAGAGGTCATTGTTTAAAACATTGACAATAGGCTTCAAAAACATTGCACTGTACTATGGTAAAATTTTTTTGTAATCGCAGTGCCATTGGGCGATGAGGCTAAGTACTTGTTGAATGACCCTCGTAAGAACTTATGATAACAAAACATACTAGCCCAAATTCGACACCGTTTGCCATCAGGGAGTTGTAGTCACTACATCAGATCAGCTCGCTGTTACCATAATATTGCTATGTCACCAAACTTAGTATGCCACATTTCAGCTTTCTCGGAAGCCAGCATTTATTGGAAATAGTTTGCAAATGTTTATGACTAACTTACAAAAATGAGTTAGTATTTTGAGTAAGTATTCTTTGTTTTTTTAACCGACTTCAAAAAAAGGAGGAGGTTTCTCAATTCGACCGTATATATATATTTTTTTTTATATTTGTTCGCGGATAACTTCGTCATTTATGAACCGATTTTGATTATTCTTTTTTTGTTCGAAAGGAGATATCCCAAGTGTGGTACCATGGTAATTTTATCGAGGTCTGATAAGTATCTCCACAGATATTGAGATAAACATCTCAAAATTGGTACTGAAAATTAATAGCGCGGCATTGAAGTCGGTTCTTTTTTAGTTTTTAAACGATATTATTGAAACAACCATTTTCAATAATGAAACTTTTGGGTCTCACAGTGCTCGCAAACGCATAGGGACATTGAAACCAAATATATTAATTTTATAATACGTATGTGAACTTATATAATTGCATAAAATCTCCACTTAGCTTCAATGAACAGGGATTTACTACGATATAGTTCAAAAATTCATACAAAACCGAAAACCAGAGAGGGGAAGCAGAGGGGGAATGCGGAGCGGGGAAGCAGAGGGGGAAAGCGAAGCGGAGATAACTAAACTGATCTCCCACCGCCACCCGCTCAAATTACTCATTGGGTGACTCAGTTCAGCTCCGCACAGTCCGCAATACCGCTCCGCACTACCTCACTCTGGATCAATCGACAGACATAGTCCTCAACTCCGCTCCGCATTAATCCCTCGCTCCGTGTCATTGGACATGCAGCCTTAAAGTTTGTCAAAATCTTTCTAAATACCGGTGTTATTCTCACCTAATTATTTGCACTACTTAAAACTACATCAGAAAATTACAGTAGATTCAAAGTACTCTCTATAAAGCTATTATAATTTTGTATAAGATCGGCAACGTTTCCTTCACGCATAGTGTGCGATACCACTAAGAAGACGTGTGGTAGTTATAACCGCTAATAAGTCAGGCGAACGAGTTTAAATTCATCGCTTTAATAAACTGTAATATAGTAATAAAGGCGGACAGTGAAAAGGATAATCATAAAGACATTGTATTATACGTTTATTTAGAAGTATTTCCACTTCGAAACTTTGTAACAAAATGTTTTGTTGACTTTATTTCAAGGCAGTTTACAAAGGTGCTATAATTAATTTCAATGTTTTATTCCGCGTGTAGATAAATTAAATATTGTAGAAAAGTATCTCACGGGCACATCATATAAATACATATTATTTTGTATCCAATACACACACAATAATATTTAGTAATATTCTTTACCCTGATCTGGGTTTTGTTCAATATGACAGATTATTTTATTGGTAAATACTAGACGCACTTTAAACTAATATAAAACATCAATAAAATTTCAAAAATATACAGTTATTGTTCGTAAATTACCTTTTTAATTTTGGCATTCTTTTCACCGTTAATTTTAGTTATATGATTTTGATATGGACATGACATCTTAACCTATAAAAATATTTTAAAAATCGGGCATTGTCTGTCATTTTAATGACATCTCTGACGGACAAGATTGGATATACATTTTCAGAGACAATAAATAGGTATTAACTGACCTTGATAACTGTGCATAAAACTTTTTGAAAAAGTTTACGACTCTCCTATACACGGTGTCTCTATCCTCCATAGACTTTCTAATGCCTGAGTGATATAAGATTATTCACGTAACGCCGTGTCGGGGCCGGGACGGGATCCGATCGTGGACATAGTCAAATATCTATAGAGTACTTTCGGATAAAGCAATTCATGGCGTTGAAATAGCTCTTGCCACAGGTAGCACGAACATTATATTGATGTTCCGCCTGAGTAGATTACCACCATCAAAGATAAAATCTAGGCAGCACAGCCTTTTAAAGGCCTTTCTAGTGAACCATCCTCGACCTCATTATTCATTATTCATGATAAATGACCTCATCGTCGCTTATCACTAGACGAGATAGTGTTGTGTTCAAACGCCAGCCTATCAGATTTGGTAACGATGACACGAGTTCCATGATTTTTGTTCACCCAAAAAGTGCTCAACGCACCCAAAGAAGTTTTCACTTCAAAAATAATTGTTGCCCTCGGGACACGGCAATCAGTCTTCCATGAATTACTCAATATAAAAGTATACTATGGATATTTGACCATGTGCACAGTCTGGCTCCGTGTGGCGTAAATCTTCCTTTATGCAGCTACACCTTTCAGTTAACCGAGGGGATAACGCGAATTGGGATGTCCCTTTCGCCTAAATTATTCGTAAGATAACAGTAGGGCTATTCTGTAAGCAAGTTTACGCATCTCGCAAGCGGAATCCGCGTAATCGATCGTAATTCGATTGTAATACGGTTGAAATTCGTAATACGAAATTCAAATCTCACCGCTTGCGAGATGCGTAAACTAGCTTACAGAATAGCCCTACAGGTCCAGTAAGTACAGTGACGCACAAAATTCTGGCAATGCAGAGATTAGCATCCCACAGTTGGTTATACAACAGACGTCATAGCATTACTATCATTAAAATAATCGTAAAATAGTGAGAGTTCTTTTTATGGTGGGTACGTACTGTTAAAGGCGTTGAAGTGTGTATTAATTTCTGTGCGTTTCCTCATTCACTACCAAAATTGCCAGATATTTCTTCAAGTGCTCAATTTAGTATGTGTTTCGGGAGCTATCCTTGAAAGCTCATTCTAGGCCTAGAGTGTAACCATCGTCGACCTACTAACTTCTCAAACGTTAGCCTAGAATGATATTACAAAAGCGCTGAAGTCCACGGCGTATGCTATAATTTGATAATCACTAAGTTGCGCACAAAACAAACTTGCATTCTATGCTATGCTATGGAATGCCGCTAGTGATGGTAAGCCGGGCATCTTTAGGTAAACTAATTTATCTTCTTCTAATACTATAAGATTCTTTGTCCTGACATACTGACTGACTTATAGACAACGCACACCCTAAACCACTGGTCGTAGGTAGAGACTTGAAATTTGGAGGGTATATTTGTATTAATACGTAAGGGTGTAAACTACGAAAGGATTTTCAAAAATTCACCCCTCATGGGGATGAAACGGGGCTTCAAAGTTTGTATGGAGAAAAAAGATTAGATAGTTTTTTAATTTGAAACTTTACATAAGTAAATATTATGTTTCTTTGAAGTGTTTCACACTTTTGGGTTCAAGTCCCGTCGGTACGATGAAATTTTGGATTGTGTTTAACAATTAACAATTTACATAAGTACTTCTGTAAATAAATAAGTAAATACGTATTTCGGGATTTTTCGAAATTCCATCCCTTAGAGGTTGAAATGAGGTACCAAAGTCTGAAAATCAATACGGTTTTCAGGGTTTTATAAAAAGGAATCCATTTTTCCCTTAGTCACGCGATAACTTGAAAACGTGTGGACCGATTTGCCTAATTATTTTTTGATGAGTCATAAAAACACATAATATATGGAAAGGTTTTTGTTAAAATGAATTAATCACAAAACCTTATTATTCATTAGATCTATGGTCTGTGTTAATGTCACTATAAAAAAATAATATACTGTCTGTGATTTTGCTTGTACAGCCCGGTGTTTTATTTTACAAAACATTTATTTATTAAATACTATTATAGTAACTCTAAATTATAAAAATAAAGGAGTAATTTAATAGGTTATGGGCCATTAATGCTTCTTCAATAATATATTTAGTGTTCCACCGAAATAGTTCCGCGATTCAATTGGATAAAGTAAAAACGAAAAAGAGTGCAACCACGAAAGGGATTTTTTTTCTTTTCAGTTTTTTTTTTAGCTTAAATGATGGGCTCACAACTAGCAATGGGTACCATTGAAAAGCTGCTTGGAAGGTAGAACTATCTTACGTGGAAATTTGCAGTAAAAAACTATTTGGAACATGTAGATTTATGGGATACAATTGGACCGAGTGCGGGTTATGTACAAGACGGTAAAAAAGAAAAAATAATACTTAAAACTACCATAAAAGCAAAGTCAAAAATAATACTTCTGATTGATCCTATTAATTATATTCACGTGCAGGACGCGACTACGGCGAAACAGGTATGGTCAACGCTAGAAAAAGTATTTGATGACTCCGGGCTCAGTAGAAAAGTAGGTTTATTACGTGATCTGATTACAACCTCATTTGATAACAGCTCTAGTGTTGAAGATTACATTAATAAGGTAATGACAACAGCTCATAAATATCAATTTTGTAGTTGGAGACGAGTGGCTTGGTACTTTGCTGCTGGCTGGCCTCCCTGATACCTACAAACCGATGATAATGGCTATTGAGAGCTCAGGTGTGTCCATTACTGCTGATTTTGTGAAAACAAAGCTGATACAGGAAGTAAAAATGTCAGATTCTTCGGCCTACTATGTTAATTAATCCAATATGTCTCAAAACAAGTCGAAGTTTCACAAAGATTCACCCGATAACATAAGAAGAAAGGTCCACGATATTACACTTGTTATAAATTATGTCATTTTAGTAGAAACTGCTACTTTCAGAAGAAAGAGAAATCAAATTCTGACAATGACACTAAGAATAATGGATATTATGCTGTTTCTTTAGTGGCAGAAACTCTGGACAGAATGCAATGGTGCGTTGACTCTGGAGCATCGCAGCATATATGCAGGGAACGAAAGTGGATGCATGATGTTTCTCCTACAACAGTAAATAATATAAAGGTGGCAGACAACAAGACCGTGGCAGTAGAAGGATGTGGTAGTGTGAACTTGCCAATAAAAGATTGTGACGGTATACTTCAAACAATTCAAGTAAGAAATGTGCTATATGTACCTTCCCTGACACGCAATTTACTCTCTGTAAGTCAGATGACAAAAAATTGATGTGAAGTTAATTTTGAAGAGGACTGCTGTAAGATTTATCATAATAAGAAATTAATCTTGACAGCTTTACAACATAATAACATGTATGTACTAAAACACTTTTCTGAAACTTCTGTATTGCTGTCAACAGTGGATGAACATGATATAAATCTGTGGCATCAAAGAATCGGTCACCTGAACTTCACAGACTTACAGAAATTAGAAGACGGTGCAGAGGGGTTAGAATTATCAAAAAAGGGTAAACAGATTTGCACGACATGTTTGGAAGGTAAAATTACTAGACTACCTTTTAAAAATATTGGTACCAGGGCCATCGAACCTCTCCAATTAGTTCACACTGATTTATGTGGTCCGATGGAGACAAGCTCTTTAATCGTACTCTTTAAATCGACTTTGTGAAACAATTAAAGGAATTTTAGTCCAAAAAAGCTATTATACAATTGACGAATATTTTAAAGATAAATTTTGACATTGTTTTCTATTTAAAAATATGACTTTTCCTTTCAACATTAAATAAAATAAATAATATACCGACATAAAGGACATGCATAAATAATAATAATTACGATAATTATATAGAAGTGTAATATTCCTCCTCTCTCCTAATTGATTAATAATTTTTTTTAAGTAATATTGCTGTGCCCTTCCAGGGTCTATAAAGAACTGTACATTTTATTTAAGACCTTGTAAATACTTTTATAGACGCAATAAAATACTGAATACTGAATACTGAGGTGCCAAATACTATGTCACTTTTGTAGATGACTATAGCCGAAAAATGTATGTCTAGTTCATAAAAAATAAATCTGATACCTTAGAAAAAATTAAGGAATTTAAAAAACTTAGTAGAGAACGAGACTGAAAAACCAATTAAAGTATTACGATCAGACAACGGAAAAGAATATATAAATAAAGAATTTGAATTGTTCTTAAAAAGATTTGGCATCCAACATCAAACCACAAGCCCGTACACCCCAGAACAGAACGGATTAGCAAAACGTATGAATCGTAAGCTTGTAGAAAGAGCTAAATGTTTGATTCTGAATTCCAGGCTTCAAAAACAGTTTTGGGCTGAAGCAGTATTTACAGCTGCTTACATAATAAACCGGTCACCAACCAAGGATCTGGATTACATGACACCGTATGAAAAGTGGTCGGGTAAAAAGCCAAATATTAAGAATATGAACATTTTTGGTTGTGATGCCATGATACAAGTGTCTAAAGACAAGAGACGAAAATAGGACTCAAAAGCAGTCAAAATGATATTTGTTAGATATTGTGAGTACACAAAAGGGTACAGATTTTATGATAGAGATCGGAAACAAATATATAAAAGTAAAGATGCTTTCTTTCTTGAACATACAGTTTAAAAAAATAGTGTTATTAAGCCCTTATCGGAGTTGCAGAAAAATGTATCTGATGACTCATTTCAAACAGAGGAAGGTCACAGTGAGACTTCGACTGACACAGCTGAGCGTTCATGCTTAGAGAACACAACTCTTAATGAGAAATCATCAAAGAATCAAAGCATTTATTCAGTATGTAGGCAGTATTAATATACGCACATATACACGTCAAAATCATAAATCATAACAAATTATCAAGTAAACATAGCAAATGCAGAATGTTAACGCTTTGAATTAGAAAAAAATCTGATGATGATAGCTATCACACTGATGATGCTGATGATAAGTACTGATGCTGATGATAAGTACATACCGGATAGGAAAATATCAGACGTACAGTCTCATAAAATGATACTGAGACCAAAAAATAAATAATAATAATAAAGAAACATGAAAATAAATTAAAAAAACAACTGAAATGTAAATTTGATAAGAAAGAACTTGGCTTCGTGTATCATTTTGTTGGTTGGAGGATTAAACAAAATCTATCACGAAATGAAATTAGAATTGATCAGACTGCCTATATTAAAAAAAAATCTAGAGATATATCAAGTGGCTATTGGAAGTTTACTGTACTTATCCCAAGGGACGAGGCCAGACATATGTTTTATAGTAAACTAGCAGCCCGTCCCGGCTTTGCACGGGTAGAACATATATGCCTACAAAATTTGCATCAGTTTGTTGCATCGAATATAAAATATGAACATATTTAACAATCATCGTCATATTTCATCCAATTTACACAAAACCTTAACGAATTATGCACCTAAACCTTCCTCATAAACACTGGCTATTGGTGAAAACCGCATGATAATCCGTTCAGTAGCTATTGAGATTATTGCGAACAGACAGACAGACGCAGTGATGGACTTTGTTTTATAATACTTACGTAGTGATATTGGACGGCCCTTTGGCGTAAAGGATAGTTACCCTGATTCTGACCCGACGGTCGTTGGTTCTAATCCTAGCTATATACCTACCAATGAAAGTTTTATGTGCATTCATGAATCATGAGTTTTCGTACAGTGGTAGAGGGATCATTAAATCTACCAAAAAGTAGCTTACCGCCAAGGAGAACATCTGCCGCCGTAACCTTACGCGTTCCCCGACGCAAAATGTAGGGGTAATATACGTTTAACGTGTGTATCTGTGTGTCTATCTGTAGCATCTTAGCGCCTAACCGGATGAACCGATTTTGTTTTTATTATTAATAGTTTTTTTTTGTTTGATAGGTGTCTTCATCGAGAGTTTTCTTAGCTTTGATTCATGAAAATTCGTTCAATCGTTATAAAACTATGAGCTTTTTTCTAGTTAATTGCGCTATGAAATCAACTTTCATAGATCTGATCAATTCGAAAATCTTCTTCTTCAACGATATTGTAAAAACTTGGAAGCATTGACCTGATGCTGGGACATCTCCTGGACTCTACGGAATACTCAAATCCTCACCAACTTACAGCTCAGATTTTAAATGTTGTGTTTAGAGTGATTGGAATGCTTTTAATGAAAAGATTATACATAGATCAGTCGGGTGGTTTAAAATATTATATTATTTTATATATAGATGAATATTATTTTACACAATAGATCATATTATTATACTATATTGACTTCAAATTGATTGTGATCGGTGGGGATCTACAGCATAGCTAAGCTTATAATAATATTTTCGTAGTAACTATGACCTAATCTGTGGTTTCACTGCAAATATTTTATTAATTTTGTGATGCGTGTATGTTAAATTCGTGATATCTTCTAGAGTTTTCATTCTAATTATATACTGTAAAGGACAATTTAATCTATAATATGTGGCCAAGCTAATTAACGTAATTATTTGGATAAGGATTAATACTATATACTTGAAAATAGCCTTAGAAGTTATGTAATATTTTTTAACAAAAATTTTAAGATTAAAATAGTTACTGTGAGTCAACTTTAAGAGATAGACATATGCTGTCGCGGACTTTTTTGTAGGTCTTATTAAGTTGTACAACTCTTGCATAGAAAATATTCCTCTATCTATTTTCAATTAAGCAGCGTTCGTAAGAAACGTGTTTTTTCGACCGTTTTTTTGTCGACTTAGGTTGCAAATTAGGTCTCCACGAATGTACCTTTGATTTAAACGGGATAATATATAGCCTATTTTCATTCCGAAAGTCCATTCTATGTATTAGTGAAAGAATTTTTTAAATCGGTTGAGTAGTTTTTGAGCTAAATCATTACAAACATACAAAAATACAAATGTTCTCTCCTTATAATATTAGTATAGAGTATAGATAAGCTAAGTAGCTTCAATAATAAACCCGAGCAGCAGCACAGTTCGATATTTGGAGTCCGAGCTGCACCGCAATATTGGAACTACACCCACTGTTATATGCTGTGATAATCAAAGTGCCATTAAATTTGCAGGTACAGAATCTTACTGTGCTCGCAGCAAACATATAGATATCAGGTACCATTTTCTTCGAGAGAAAATTGCAAAGAATGAGATGGAAGTTAAATATGTTGGTACTGAGAGTATGGTGGCTGACATCCTGACCAAATCCACTTCACAGATGAAGATTGAAAAATGTTCAAGAGCTATGGGTTTGCGCTTAAAGGGAGGATGTCAAAATGAGTTAATCACAAACCTTATTATTCATTAGATCTGTGATCTTGTGTCTGTGATTTTGCTTGTACAACCCGGTGTTTTATTTTATAAAACATTTATTTACTAAATACTATTATTACTATTATAGTAACTCTAAATTATAAAACTAAAGGAGTAATTTAATAGTTTTAATTACTCCTTTAGTTTTATAATTTAGTTTTGTAATTTAATACATTTAATTTAAGTAAATAAAAGAAGTTTATAACGCGGGCAAAGCGGCGGGGTACTTCTAGTCTGACTATATTTTCTTCAAATTATGATGATTTTATGTAAAGATGTTTTGTTTTCGCGTACAGTAAAATGGATTTCAAAGCAAATCATTTTACCAAAACTAACAGGCTACAAATGCTACAATTTTTTTATTTGCATATCCTCGGAAATGTAAAACATCCAGTGGTATTCTATATTAATTGGTATTGTTTACTTACTCTTGGAGGTATAAGTCTTCTTGTATCATCATCAAATCCTAAATGGTACGCGATTCCCGGAGCCTTCATGCCGAGTATGAACATTATCATGCAGGAAACGTAGCGTCCGACGAACAGCGCCATTTCTAGCCGGTCCTGTAGACTGGAAATATACAGGAAATTCGTAAAATGTCGTGAAATAAGGTTATGAACCGAAGCAATTTTGAGTTACCTCCATATCTCTGGAGATACTCATCAGATCTCGATAAATTCTATATGAAAATACGTGAAAAAACCCGCCAAGTCGAGTTGGACTCGCCCACCGAGGCTTCCGTACCAACTTTTCAGACTAGGTTAAAGGACAAACTTAATTTTGTAGGTCGATCCATAGAAAATGTATTGCACCAACTATAAATAATAAGTTAATAGTACATTTAATAGTAAATTTTTATTTTATACTTAGTGATTTTTTTTTTGTTATTAAACTACATATTTACGGTTTTCAGATTTATTACTTTATAAGTGCTTCAAGACCTTCTTGCGTCTTGTTAAATTTCATGGTTCTAGGTCACGGGAAGTACCCTATAGGTTTTCGACCCAAAACCTATAGGGGACTTCCGGTTAATCTAGAATCGTCAATTTCGGTTAAACGTAAGGTAAGGAAAAATTCGGAAAAATAAAAATAGTTGTAAATTAAGGTAAATTTTGGTACTTACAAGTTTGGGCGAAAATCTAAATTTGCCCATATCTTTTTATCGCGTTGACTCAGGACCTTGATTTTTATACACCTAATAGGGACTATAGACTTCATTATCTGGTATAAATTTCAACTTGCTAGATCCACCCGTTCCTGAGAAAATCGGTGGTGACACACGGAAAGACGGACAAGAAATTGATCTTATAAGGGTTCCTTTTTTACCTTTTAGAGGTACGGAACCATAAAAAAGACTTATTCAAATCATTTAATTACTTATTCAATATTCATATTTCATCATCGCAAAATACACTCATCAAAATATAAGTACAGATGAATTGATAAAATCCTCCGTTTTGGAAGTCCGTTATTTTCTCATATCTATGAGAAATACCTATATGTAATATTGCTTAACAGTTTATTTCACAATATTAGGTACGTAAATACACATAATAATGTAGTTTAAAGCATTAACTGGGAGAAAGCGCGAGTCGTGTGAAGACGATAACAAATCATATGTTGATCCGCGGATGACGCGGCGCTCACTAAAAACTAACCGTCTCTCAACTCGCGCGCGGGGACCGCACCCCCGCTACCGATGCTTGCGCGGGCGTTTCGCGCGTTATAGCCTCCCCCTCTAACCCGAACGAAGCGCCCCCGAAGTCGGGTTAGCTTTACGAGGTCGTCCTCTCCTACGTTTCTCCTGAACTGGAGCTTGGATGTGGCCAACGAACGGAGTTAGCAGCGAAACGTGATATTTACCTAATAAAACACCGTCACTAAGTCGCTCTAACACATACGTCGAAGAACCTACCACTTCATGTATACGATAAGGTCCATCGCGACGTGGAATGAATTTCGGCGTCTGCCCTTTATTCGTATCATTTAGGCCTTGCGTTTTCAGTAGCACCAGGTCTCCCTTCTCGTACTCTGGCGCTGGACGTCGATGCTCATCGGCGTACCTCTTCTGAACCGCTTGGGCCTTCTCGTGCACATCGCGCGCATTTAATAGCACAGTAGACAGTGATTTGAGATAAGGCGTTATTGCTAAAACTACGTTGTCGTTCTCTATAATAGCCCGCATATCGCAAAGAACATCTGCGGGCGCGCGTATTTCGCGCCCAAAGTTTAAGAAAGCAGGCGAATGACCCGTACCAGAGGTTACGGCGGAGTTCATGGCGAACCGTATGGCTGCGAGATGGGTGTCCCACAATCCATGATCATTACCTACTAAAATAGCTAGTTGTGGCTTAAGGTCACGATTTTTCCGCTCGACGGGATTGGACTCGGGGTGATAGTAAGACGTCAAGGTCTGCTTAATCCCCATGACATGGCAAGTTTGCTGCATCACCTCACTGATGAATTGGACACCATTATCGCTGACGAGCCTCCTGGGAACCCCATAACGCAAAAATACCTCATTAACTAGTACCTTAGCACACTCCTCACTCGTGGCAGTAGCGAGGGCGAATAGCTCCACCCATCGCGTACAAGTATCTTCCACGATCAAAATCCACTTTTTCCCATGTGGTGTCTCCGGTAGCGGACCGAACAAATCGACCGCTAGGACCTCGAAACGGCGCGACGTGGCAGGCACCTGTAATAATCCGGCCGGTTTCCTAGTATCTACCTTGTATCGCTGGCACGCCGCGCAGTTCTTCACATACTGGGCAACAAAAGCTCGCATGCCGGGCCAGTAACATTTCCCAACGATGCGCTGCACAGTCCGCTCTACGCCAAAATGACTCGCTGTGGGCGCATCGTCGTACTCGGCAAGCACGGCAGCGCGCTCGTGTTCCGGGACCACCAGGCATGCATCATCGTTGTCTTCGTTCTCGGGACCGTAACGATACAACACACCGTCGGTCATTACATACCCTTTATCAGCCCATGCTCTCCCCCTAAATTCATCGTCGGACTCAATTGCGTTGACGATTTTACGTATCTCGGGATCCTTAGCTTGGTTCTCCCGGACGTCCTTGGAGCTGCGGGAGGGCAAGTTTACTACTGTATAACACAGGTCACAGTCAGTGTCTGAAGTACACGCTGGGCGTGACAGCGTGTCTGCCAACACGTTCGACTTCCCTGGCGTGTATTCAATCTTTAAGTTGTACTCTTGGAGACAGAGTGCCCACCTGGCCAGACGTCCGCTCGGCGATTTAAGGCTCATGAGCCACCTGAGCGGCTGATGATCCGACTTGACGACTACATCAGTCCCATCGATGTACCCCCTAAATTTAGATACGGCCCATACAACGGCTAGGGCCTCTCGTTCCGTCGTACTATAATTTTTCTCAGCCGGCGTGAGAAGGCGGCTAGCGTACTTGACAGGTCGCTCATCCGTCCCCTCCCCCTGGAGGAGAGCAGCCCCGAGAGCGTAGCCACTGCTGTCAGTCCTGAGGACAAACGGCTTTGTCTCATCAGCCTGACGTAGGATCGGCGCTGAAACTAAGAGCGACTTGATTGCATCGAAGGCACTCTGCTGTTCAGGTCCCCATTTCCAGGTGCTCACCTTCTTCAGCAGCGTCGTAAGCGGCTGGCTAATTTCCGCGTAATTGGGTACAAAGCGCCTGAACCAGCTTGAAGTTTGCAAGAAGCACTTCAAATGCTTCACATTTTGTGGGCTCGGCATATCGGCTATGGCAGACGTTTTGTTCGGGTCAACGTGTATACCACCTGGTAAGATGACGTGTCCCAAGAACTTGATGGAGTCCCTTGCAAACTGACTCTTCTCGCGGTTCACTCGTAGGTTAAACATGGCCAAACGTTTAAATACTGCATCCAGGTCTTCCAGGTGCTTGTCAAATGACTGGTCAGACAGCACCAGTAGGTCATCCAAGTATGCTACCAAAGTGATACCTGGTAAGTTGGATTTGAACCTGTCGATTAACCTCTGGAACGTAGCTCCAGAATTACGGAGACCCATAGGCATGCGTCTAAACCTGAACGTCCCCAACGGTGTCGTGAATCCTGTGAGGTCTCTATACTCGGGGTCAACGCTCACCTGATAGTACCCTGACCTAAGGTCAAGCGAGGTCATGTACTTCGATGTCTTCGCAGCGTGCAGTATGTCCTCGATCCTAGGGAGCGGGTAGCGATCAGGCTCGGTGACTGCGTTGAGTTTGCGGTAGTCGATGCAGAGCCTAAAGGTATCATCCTTCTTTTTAACGAGGACGACGTTGGAGGCCCATGGAGTCTCGCACTCCTCGATAACGTCGGCACTAAGCAGCTTCTGCAGCTCTTTCTCCAAGGCCTCTTTCTTCGACGGAGACAACCTGTATGGCGGCGAAGCAATGGGCTCTTGGTTTTCACTTACCTTTATTTTATGCGAAATAAAGTCCGTAGGGGGTCCGTCGGCCGCAAACTGGTCCGCTCTGCTGCGCAAGAAAGCGTTGAGCGCGGTCCTGTGCTCTGGCGACAGCTCCGTCCCTTCGTTGTCGCGCAGCGACACGTCGGCGATATCTGCTCGCATTAATTCCGTGCTTTTTAGAGTATAAGTCTCGACGAATGGAAATATTTGATTGGGGCAGTCTGAAAAAAACCATGACTCTTGGGCTATGTCCAGTACTATGCCAGCCCTGGCGATAAAGTCGCGTCCTAATAAAGTTCTAGTGTCTTCGCCGGGGAACACCATGAACTCGACCGGTACCTGCCTTTCCTCTAAAACTACTGGTACAGTAGCGGTCAACACTACTTTTAACTGGCGCGAGCCGTCCGCAAGCCCAATGGTGCGCTCTACTTCACGAAAATGTACCCCGTTTGACCGCAGAATAGAGTATAGTTGAAGACTAGCGATACTAGATGTGGCGCCAGTGTCGACAATAGCGACGCCTTCCCTATCCGCAATAGTAACGCTTACCGTCGGATGCGATGACGTCATCACCGGAGAACTATCGTCGGTAACGATATTAAATTCCGACGACTTTGTGGTAGGCAACTTTTTGTTTAGGCAAGTATCACACCTCGACTTTACTACCCCGGGTTGACCACATCCATAACAGCGTATTGGGTTCGACCCGGTCGAATTGATATTTGAGGAATTTGACTTTACAATGTTATCGCTTTTATTATTATTTTTTAAGTTACGACAATCGGCTACAACATGTCCGTAATGTTTACAAAAATTGCAACGAACTCTATTGTTACGTTTCAAATGTTCGTTCGAGTTAGAAGCGAGTTCCGTACCGGTAGTAACGCTCGCACTCATGGTAGGGGCGCGATCGCTCGGCGGCTCGCGGGCGCGGGAAACATCGCGCGAGCGTCGCGTGTCGCGAACACTGCTCGTCGAAGCGCACGAATGGTTCGAGTTACTATGTTGCAGCGGGTTATCAATTTCGGCAATTGAATCTTCCATGACTCTCACTTTCTCTAACAAAGAATTAATATTATCATCGATAACATCTCTAGGTAGACGTTTCCTAAGACGGCGATGTAATAATCCGTAGATAATGTCTATCTGCATTCGAACGGGGACTTCATATGGTAGTTTCACTAATAATGAACGCACTCTACATACGAAAACGTCGCCTCGTTCGGATTCCTTTTGCTCGGTGGTGAAGACCTCTCGAAGCACCTTGTATGCCGGCTGTTGTGCGCCGTACATGCCGCGCAGGCGCGCGACGGCGTCCGACCACGTCGCGGCGCCGGTGCGGGCTCCGCGCCACCACACGGCGGCGTCGCCTTCCAGCAACACGGGCAGACCGCGCAGCGCGTGCTCGTCGCTCACATTTGCACACTCCTTGAACACCTCAACCGCGTCGATGAACGCCTCGAGTACCTCGGCGTCGCGCGACCTCCCGTCGAACCGCGCGGTGCACTTAGTGAAGTTGCCGCCGCGCGCGGTGACTGCGGCCGCGGTCGGGCTCTCCGACGACGGCGCCGGTGTTGCAGATAGTGATCTCAGCGTTTCGATGAGGGTCCTGTTCGTCTCCGCCTGCATTCTGGCGAACGCTTCCATGGCGCCAGCGAATAATCTCTCGGTGTCCACGCTTGTAGATGCACCGGGGCTGACTGCGTTCGCCGGGGCGGGGGCGGGGGCGCCATGGGCGCGCGACTCCGCCGACGAATCGAGCTCCTCAAGTCCGCTTCCTTCGTCATTCATGATTTCTTCGTTTCCGACTCGCGATTGTTGTTGTCGGGAAGATCGCGTATATCTTGGCATTACAAACACGACGAAACACCAAAGTTCGTACACTAACACTCTGTAGGTACGCAGGTATATGTAAGCACATTAACTTTTCGTCCGTTGTGATATCGCGTCGCGTGTTTTTCCACTGCGTGGGTGCGAAGCCGCTAGTTGGGCAGCCAGTGTAATATTGCTTAACAGTTTATTTCACAATATTAGGTACGTAAATACACATAATAATGTAGTTTACAGCATTAACTGGGAGAAAGCGCGAGTCGTGTGAAGACGATAACAAATCATATGTTGATCCGCGGATGACGCGGCGCTCACTAAAAACTAACCGTCTCTCAACTCGCGCGCGGGGACCGCACCCCCGCTACCGATGCTTGCGCGGGCGTTTCGCGCGTTATATATATCATTTTATCAATGCCGTTATTATAATAATGGTAAAACAATGCTTCCATTATTAAATTATGAATTAATTATCGGACAAAACAATTAGAATAAGTAATTGTTTTAACCACAGATATTTTATACATGTTTTGTTTATTAGCAGGAAATAAGAACATTTTAATATATACTAAGAACAATATGATGGTTACTAGAATTGCTGTGCTATATAGCGCGGATATATAGCAAACTAGCTGTGCACTGCGGTTTTACTCGCGTAGATATCGTTCTCGTATGAATATCGGGATAAAAAGTACCCTATGTGTTATTCCAGGATCTAGACTATCTACATACCAAATTTCAGCTCAATCGGTTGAGTAGTTTAGAAGCGTGAAGAAGTAACAAGCATACTTACACACTCATAAACTTTATAATATTAGAAGGATATATGGCGAAATTGTTTTTATATTTCGGACAGACAAGCACTTGATCACTATCTCGCCTGCTGTTAAGTAAAGATGCGGTCTACAGTGGAATCGTATAGGCTGGAAATATGTAGGAGATTCAAGGACTAGACTTTAAACTAAACTAAATAAAAAAAAAACTAAACTTTTAGCTAAACTATTCCAATCCGTCTTCTACAAGTACTATGTTTCTTTCTTATTACATCTGAGATCGCATAGAAATTACTATTTATTTCTTTAAAACAAAACTAAATATAAAAACGTTGTCTGGGACTGACTAAACTAATTAACGCAGTGAAGTATCGCGCAAAATTGGAAATGCCAGCGTTATATGTATTATATGTATATGGCACAGTATATGCTGGATAACTGGTAGAAAATGCTTTTAGCACTAAACAAAAATGCATTTTCATTAGCATCTTCCTCTTTTTGTACTTGTACATTTTGTTGCAATAAAGAATTTACAAGCAAACTGTAAAGTCTTCGCGCGATTTATGTTCGCTCCGAGACAAAAACGTAATGTTTTATATCATAAATAAAAAAAATTCTAGCTTCGCGTGCATTTTTTTTACACAAAAAAACAGCTGTTTTTTACTTTTAAAAAATAAGTTATAAAAAAATCTATGCTCATCCTTATGAAGTATAACTATTTATTTCATTCGTTCCCTCTATTATTTGTGCTATTGTTTATTCTGTGCCGATAGAGGATCATTCTCTCTCATTCTCTCTCGATAGAGGAGATTTATTTTTTATATCTGCCAGAGAAACACTTACTATACCTATCACCTGATGCTAAGAGACAATGCGATCTAAGATGGAACTGTGTTTTCTGGACTAGTAAGTCAGCAGTGAGACGAGGCGCTGGACAATTCACTTCAGTTCAATCATCAACAATGCACCTATCCCGGCACGTCTTTCATACGGAGGCACGCATATATAAATAAAAAGTTTCTATAGAAAAGTACTATTCTCGTAAATTACTTACTCTTTCAAATGCCACCACCATCCTTCTTTATTAAGGTTAAGGAAAGACAGGTTCTCCGATACAAATATCAAAGCCCAGAAGACGAGCAGCACAAATCCGTGACCTCTCGGAGGGACTGAGGGAAGTAGAAACAATCTCTCTAGACGTGCCAGGTACGCTGACAGAGGGAAAGCGATGAGAGTTATTGTGAGGGCTACTATCTGTAACCAAAAAATACATGATTTTAAAGATCACTACAGTCTGTAATTAGCTGTTTCACTCAGCTTAATGACCAAATTAAATCTTTGGCATCTTCATCGCTGCGGATTGAACGCTTACGCTAGAGCTAGCTGAGCTAATAACATAGATAAACGTTTTTCTACGTAGGCAGGGCCGCTGCCGCAAGTTGGACGGTCTGTTGACGTAAAGCTATACATAGCTTAGCCGGCTTCAAATGGCCCTATTTGCTCAATGCTTTGGATATTACATCAAACCTCATCTCTTGAATTACAATAATGAAAGTTACTCTTGGGACCTATTCATATACCTAAATTACTTTACGAGAATATTGTCAAATAACTTAATATAAATATTATATATGTATATAAATACACATTATTTTTATGACCTAATTTTCCTGCAGAACTCTAAATATGGCATGAACACCGTTTAATTTTCCCCTATTCGGAATTAAATGAGACTCACCATATATCCATAGATTTGTCCTCCTTTGAAAACAAAAGCTTGTAGCAAAAATCTTGTTACTGCTAGTACAGGAATAAATAACGTGAAGAAAATCTGCACACAGAATAGAGAAGAAGGATTCACGTCGATAACTTCTGTGCCATATCTGGAAAAGAAATATTAACCTTAGCTGCATAAATAATATTAAAAGATGGATTAACGGCTCAGTTGGTCGCTACCCTCTGGCATAACAGTTATGGCATAGAATCCATATCCATACTTCCATACTAATATTATAAAAACGTTTGTAGTGGTAGGACTTTTGCTACACCGCCTGGGGTGGGGGGGGGGGGGGAGGTACCACCACTTTGCCAATTAATTCAGCCTTGAAATAGGAATGTTTTCGGTTGTTTTGTAAAGATTTCATGTATAATGAAAAGTTCTAATGATAACAATACATATAGTTCCAGTCCCTACAGCCTGGCTCCATCATCAGGTCAGCACAACACTACCATACTATTGCATTGTCACTGACTGTCAGACAGAACAGTAGTACAAGTACAACAGTAAAACAAGTATGGCAAATTAGAGTTCAATCGAACGTCAGAAAGTATTTATAATTTAGCTTCCAAGATTTGACCCAGACAAACATACATACATCACTAACATGGCAAGTCAAAAGAATTTTTGTAATAATCTGGCAATTTAGAAGGTTTGCATGCCCCAGTTTCTAATAAAAATAGGCATCATCACTTACCATCAGTCAAGCAGCATGTTTGCACTGTTAACTTATATAATGAAAATATTTTCTTTACACATAGATGGCTCAACATACAAGTATATTGCATGAAATTAATTTTGTGCAGCGCCTGGCTTAAGCAAGATTAAAAATACTACTAGATACTGTATAAATCATCCTTATAGTTGTATAGTTTTTAGAATTAAATGTTTTAACCCTTAGCTCTTTGTACATACTAGAAGCGTGTTTGTTTGTCAAACAACATGCTAATCAATTTATACTACACTAGAAGTGCCCCGCGGCTTCGCCCGCGTTAAAGACTTCTTTTATTTACTTAAAACATTTATTTTGTAAACACCTTTCTATCATAAAACACATCAAAGAAGTTACAGCCAAATCGGTTCAAACTTTGAACCCCCGTTTCATCCCCTTAAAGAGTGAATTTTGAAAAATCTTTTCTTAACGGATACTTACGTCAAAACAACTATCTGCATGCCAAATTTCAGCGCAATCCGAAACAATATTGATTTTAGACTAGGTTACCCCACTTCATATTATGGGTGGCATTACCCATTTAGGGGTGGCATTTCAAAAAAGCCTGAAACACCTATTTTCTTATTTACTTACTGAAGCACTTGAGTGAAGTTTCGAATAGAAAAACTTTCTAATATTGTTTCTCCATACAAACCTTGAACCCCCGCTTGAAAAATTTTGAAAAATTCTTTTTTAGCGGATACCTACGTCAAAATAACTATCTGCATGCCAAATTTCAGCGCAATCCGAAACAATAGTGATTTCAGACTTTGTTACCCCACTTCACCCTTTTAGGGGTGGCCTTTTGAAAAAGTCTGTAACACTTATTTACTTATTTATTTACTAAAGTATTTGTGCGAAGTTTCGAATGGAAAAGACTATCTTATCTTGTTTCTCCATACAAACTTTGAACCCCGTTTCATCCCCTTAAAGAGTGAATTTTGAAAAATCTTTTCTTAGCGGATACCTGCGTCAATATAACTATCTGCATGACAAATTTCAGCGCAATCTGAAACAATATTTATTTATTTCAGACTTTGCTACCCAACTTCACCCTTTTAGGGGTGAAATTTCGAAAAAGCCTGAACCATGTATTTTCTTATTTATTTACTGAAGCACTTATGTGAAGTTTCGAATAGAAAAAAACTATCTAAACTGGTTTCTCTTTACAAACTATGAACCCCCGTTTCATCCCCTTACGGGGTGAATTTTGTAAAATCCTTTCTGAAAGGGAACTAACGTCGTAATAACTATTTGCATGCCAAATTTCAGCGCCATCCGAAACAATATTGATTTTCAGACTTTGTTACCCTGTTTTACCCTTTTAGGGGTGGAATTTTTAAAAAGCCTGAAACACGTATGAAACACTTGTGTGAGGTTTAGAATAGAAAAGACTTTCTAATCCTGTTTCTCCATACAAACTTTGAACCCCTATTTCATCCCCTTAAGGGGTGAATTTTGAAAAATCCTTTCTTAGAACACCCTTACGTACTAAGACAAATATAACCTCCAAATTTCAAGTCTCTACGACCAGCGGTTTAGGTTGTGCGTTGTCTATCAGTCAGTATGTCAGGACAAAGATTCTTATAGTATTAGATGAATGCAAACATCCTCAAAAGAGATGCCCTAGAATAGAAGTTTCATCCCACTATATATCAAAAACGACATTCTTCATAAAAAGTAATTTTAAAATGGCACCAAAATTGTATAATAAGTTACCAGACAGCATAAAGAATAATGAATTATCTTTATTTAAGAAGACCTTATGTAAAAGCTTGACAGAGAAATGTTATAACAAAGTTGACTAATTTTTAAAGGATACTAATTTTTAATTAATTTTATTAAAATCCACTTATTATGACTATTCAGATATTAAGAAAATTGTTTATTCAGTAATATTTTAGCGTTGATTTGACATAGATACTTCATTCAATTATTTTACTCCCTTGTTTTTTGTTATATATTGTGATATTTAAAGAATTTATATATGTATATTATAATTAGTGTAATATTACAGATTAGGCTATAGGATACATTTTAACGCGGGCGAAGCCGTGGGGCATAGCTAGTATAATATAAACAGAAAAATTACCTAATTTGTATGTCCATAATAAAATAGAATTATGAGATTAAATAGCCTATGTTCATCCTCATGCTATAAAGCATCACCTTGTTAAATTTCAGTAAGATCAGGTAGTCCTTTTTAGCGTGATTAGGTAACAAACAGACAGAGTGAAAGAGATACAAATATTTTATAAAATTAGTCTGGATATATTATGTCTCATACCTATGTACTTATATTCTCACTAACAGTATTATATTTTTTACACTGTGCTATCTCTTATCATTTTATTATGAAGTACCTGTATTTGTCTTAGATAACTGTTTTTGGAACATAACTTCTACCTCTTGCATGAATATTTGTTTACAAGACAAAAGAATAGATGAAACATTTATGTTATATCAATGGATATTGAAGTAACATCTAAAAATTGGTGAACACTATAAATATTGACATATAAACATATTAGAGTCAGATGAGGGTCAGTTTACACAGCAACGCAACGCGATAATGCTTTTGGTTTCGAGTGGTGCAGCCACACGCCACCACCATTTTATCTCAACGCAATGTGTATCTTATTTTGTAGTAAAGTTCAATTGTTTATCACGCAGCTTCAAGACGCCGAACTAATGAAATGTGTATCTTTTTGTGTAGTAAATAAAGTTCTGTTTTGTATCACTCTCTTAAGGGGGGAAGCTGGTCTAGAATTTTGAAAAAACCGAAATTTTTTTTTTGTCTTAAAAGGTACTTTAGGGTCTTAAAACCAAAGGATGGATGCCGGCAAAAATGTCTAAATGCCCAAACTTTCCATGCTGCGGCAGCGCCTCTCAGGTATGCCCTGGTATGCTCTGGTATGCAGAAACTTTAAACGCGTTTTTCTCGAATTCACTTTTTTTGAACTGGCCGAAGACATAACTCAAGCAAATCTTGACCGATCTATACGAAATTTTGACAGTACATTCTAAATACCTTTCTCCGGAGACGTACGTAGGATTTTTTTTTATATTGCATAGTTTTTTCTTAATCAACAATTTTGTCGTTTTTTTATAGTGAAAATTTTAATGTTTTGTTTGCGAAATGGTGCACGTTGCACCATTTCGCGAAAAAACAAAATATCGAAAAATCTTACGTATGTTTCATGCTGTTGTTATATAGAAACTAAAAATTTTCTGGATTTTGTTCCAGGACCAAAATTAAGGAGGTTACATCTTCGGCCATGGACCCGTCTAAAAATGAGGCACCTCTGAAGAAATGCTGGACAGCCCCCATTTTGAATTTAATAGGGAAGATGCAATATTTTTAAATTTGCTTTTATTTTCAAGAATTACGTGAAGAATAGTACACTCATAAATTATCTTTCTTCTATTTTATTAATTTATCCCAGAAATGCGGTTTGAATGTCTTCGTCTTTTAAAACACGAAAATGTTACATCTATACCGATGACGTCAGGTTTGTCTTCATCCGGTCCGATGTCAATGTGATTGATCGTGTCACTCAACAGTCTCTTTGTTGTTTCAGACAGTGTGACCATCTTTATTAAAATTATAAGTTTTTAGCAAAATTTTACCATAATCTATTTTATGTTTATTTATCAGTGCAAACCGTACATAAGGGTTCTTATTTCAAAAAATCTTGCGAAATTCTTCATGTGTATACCTTATATCACTTCAGGGTTTTTATTCTTTTTGTGAATTCTGGATTACTGATTTTTACGAAATAATAATTTGAGATCGTTTTAAAAACTGAGCGGCTGTGTAGTTTGACATAAATTAATGACACTGACAATTTACTGAATATAAAAATATATATAGTAGTTTTAGAACGTTTAGCTACTATAGCCATAGATGGCTTAATTTTGTATTTTTACCTGGTCACCCTGCTTACGCTTATATGCCATTTTAGGCCATTTATATAATTTCGAACTTTCTGAAGTATCTTTTCCTGAGCAAATAAACTTAAAAGTATTGATTGCTAAATGATCTTCGGTATTGTTTATTTAATAGTACTTATTAGAAATGAACAATCCATCAACTTCAGGTAGCTATAACAGCACAGTGAGTGAGTGAGAAGATGTGTTGATTTTTGTTTTGTTCCTATGTGTCCTTCTACTTCATCAAAATTTTCAAATAAGTTGTTTCTAAGCGGACCTAGTGACCCAACATTAAGAAAAAAATGGCTCAAGGCTGCCAAGAGGGATGAAAATTATTCTCCTAAAACTGTTATTTGATGCTGTAAATATCACTTCGATGTAAGTTTGTAAATAATGAGATATTATTCATCAAGTCTATTGTGAATACCTACATAGAATAGAATGTAAATAAATAAATAATAATAATAAATGTAATGCTTTGGTAAATCCTACTTTCATTTTATCTCAATTAAGTTGATAATAATGTTTATTTGCGTTTTGCGAATATCATGAATCCTATGAACCGGCAAGCCACAGACTAAGTAGAGAATGAATTGATAATAGAAGAGATGTTACAGAACAAAGTAGTATTAATATATTATTATGTTACTCTATGCTACTGAAGTACACAATACACAGACAAGCGGACAGTGATGACGTCACTATGCGCTGATTGGCGTTTCAATATACATTTCATTCCACGTAATTTAAAACTCAATTTTTTTGAGAAATGTATAATAATATTAGATAAAAAATATACAGTGGCCCTTCTTTTGTATTTAATAATCATTTTATTCACATATTATTCATTAATATTACTTTCGCATCTTTCCTACTGACACGAAAAAAAAATTATTTGTATATTAAAACCTAAATTATAAAACCTCTTTCACAGATTTTCGATTGATCTTTTTGTTGAGTTACAAAAAATTCATAAATTATGCCCATTTTTTCACGCTCTAGACCAGCTTCCCCCCTTAATAAGTGCGCGCCGCGTCGCATCGCGGTTCTGAACTGACCCTGAGGGTTTAAAAATGCGATGAAATGCGTCATTCATTTCATAATGTTTTAGAATGCCCACAAACCTTTTAAACATGATTATTTGAATGAGTCCAAAAGTCAGAAAGAAGCCCCCGATGAGCACGGCAGATATGGTTTCCATAAAACACTGGGAAATGCCATGGTCTACCCAGACCTCCCAAAGGGTCACATTTGGTGGACAATACCCCATCATCTCTGAAACATAAGTCATCAAGAAAACTTTTATAATATAAAACAAAATGAACAACATGTACGCAAGTTCAAGGAAATCAATATTATACAGCACGAAAGACAATTTTGAATAAAATAAACTTAACCTTGAAGTTACATGAACGGATATATACGACTTTTTCTAATAAGTAAATAAAACATCGTTGAACTAGGTTATTAAGAAATTACAGATGCTTACTTGCGCAGCGTAGACAGCAACACAAATTAAATATTTTATTTACCGGACTCGCCGGACCGGCTCGGTCATATTATATCAATAATAATATCCTATCAATTTGCCAATCATTGAGACTCCCCGAGTAAATAGTATTCTGTGCTGACTGAAGGCTTGGTTTTTTTTCTACGAACGATTTTTCTTTTTTCTTTCATTTCATTTCATGTAACTATGACAAATGACAATGATAGTAAACATTAATATGACAATGAAATTGACAGTTTAATATAAATTGATGGATGACGACATAACTAAAGTGACATTTTTTTTTTGTATTATTAAGGCGTTAAACACACTCCCGCGTTTTGCGGTTTGTGGTCAGCCTGCGGTCATGTCGCGGTTATTTGTGATGTATGAAAACAATGAGATTGTCCACACTCTGGAGTATGGTAAACAATAAGATGGTCCACACTCTGGAGCAAGGTTAATTCTTTTTTTGATGTGTATTTATGAAAGAAAGAAAAAATAATGGACTATACGTTTGTGACACGGCCAATAGACTAAATAAGTTTTGCTGTCAATTTGCGCTCACGGCTGTGACTGATGGATAACTGATCGTGTAATGAATGGGGTGACTGACGGTGACTGACCGATATTTACATAATTTGATATGCTGCATGAGCAACCATCAGTCATGACTTTTGGTTTTGAATGACGGATAACCTACCGTGTAATGGACGCCTAAGATTTATTTTAAGATTTCTCAAAATTTCATATGAGAGCAAAGAAGAATTCCACAAAGTTTTCAAAGTGAAAAAAAGTTGGATTTATTTGTAATATTTGTTGAGAAATTTGGTTGAACGTGTAAATATTTGAATTCACTTTTAATTAATTCGCATTATGTGAACCGGCTATTTATGTGTAACGACTAAAGTTGTTCAACTTAATGTGCATCATGTGACCCGGCTGTATATGTAACGACTGAAGTTGTTCAACTAAATTTACATCGTGTGAACCGGCTATGTATGTGTTCTATGAATCTAGAATAGATGTCTGCCGGCCGAAGGACTACTATTTAAGGATATTAGCTGCATATACTTATTAAGATAATAAATACATCGTAGGAAGTAAGTGTTCTGATTTCTAATGTATGTATATCTGCAGTTTGTAACAATAATATTCTGTATGTATGAATTATTAAATTTTAACCACATTGTCAAATAGCTCGGCCGATTAAATTTAAGTTTAGTACTTAAATAGTTATTTATACAAAATATAAGATTCATTGGAATATATCGCAAGAACAAGAAAAGAACGTAGTCGTATGTCCCATGTCTCATTATCTGTCCAATCTTTTGCTAATGGTTTGGCCGGAATAATGACATTACTAAGAACGAAAGCACGTCACTATCTCGACAAGCATGTGTTTGTGTACACACATAAATGTACGTGACATATTATTATTCAAACTGTCAATGTGTGAGTTAGCAGTCGTGCATTGACGGGAGGGGACTGAAATTCGTGTTTCCTATTTGTTATTTTTAATAAAAATCGCCTTGCTGTGATCGTACAGTGTACTAAATTGATTCTTGATGATTCCGTGGTACACGCGATGTAATTTTGTGTTCCTATGTTCGTGGAGAAATTTATAGTGTTTGTGAATAATCAGCATGTGTCACCAATCATCAACAAATTCCGTGAAACGGTGAACAGTCGTCATGTGAGGAAGGTTATGACTATTAGTTGAGAATCGGCTCGCGCTAGCTGGTCTGGTGTGTTGTGAGGAAGTGTTGTTTTTTGTCTGGTGAAGGTGATAAATTCAGTATCAAAATGGCGGACCTCGAGGCTGTTCTCGCAGATGTCAGCTACTTGATGGCGATGGAGAAGTCTAAATGCACTCCAGCGGCACGAGCTAGTAAAAAAATTGTCCTACCAGACCCAAGGTAATGACCTCAAGCCTCTCTGCCGAGGAAATGAGAAGGGCCAGAAATAAATAACCTTGTTTATCGAAAGTTTATCAAGTTGTTTACAAAATTTATTAAAATGAAACTTGTTCTTCAAGTCTGTATTCGTTGAAAAACGACGTCTTGAGACCTTCATTTATCAAATAGCAAGTCGGGAACCTTGCTTTCATTGATAAAATTCGTACACAACCTGTATTATGAACTTGTAAAACTTTCGACGTCAAGTCTGAACTGTAATAGACAGACACCAGACTATTATTTTTATTATCATCAAAATAGAATCACCTGAAGCAACTGAATCACATTGACACAATTGAATTATTTTAGTGGGTCATTAACATGGGGTTCAGTGACCTTTAGGCCTTGCTATTATTAAATTGCTAATAAGAGAATGCAATTATCAAAAGTCCATCACACATATCTATAATACATAATTATTATAGCAAGACATCCAGACTAATATTATAAAAACGTAACCAGTCACTCTGTCTGTTTGTTACCTAAACTACTCACACCTAAACGGACCAGCCAATCTTACTGAAATTTAACAAGCACAGTACTTTATAGCTTTTAGTGAAAACAAAATCACGATTTTTACGCATAACTTAAATAACTCAGATCACTCAAACATTGATTGACAGAGTTTCACAGTGATAAAATTCTTGGTGTATGTGAACGAAATCGCTGGTATCAACTACTATTTTCTTTTGTAAATCTTGTGTTACCACAGACAGAGCTATAATTATGTATTTCTATTACAACACAAAATATGTGGACAGAGACATATTAACACTTTGACTGCGGAACTTTTTTGCATATTTTTAATTTTTGAAATTATTTTTTGTAATTTTTTTTCTTAGCTGTGGCATCAACTCAAAACTAAAATCCAACAGCAGAAGATCACACACCCCTTGTGAAAAGATTAATTAAAAAAAAAATGTATAATATATATTTTTTAATTTCACTTCCGATACCAAAAATAAAAAAATGCACAGTGTGTGTTTTCAGCAGCGAACGAGTTAATACATATTAAGGTATATTAGGTGCAGACCTAATGCGGGCAAAAATATATGTTGTAGTATAGCTGTTAATGATGATGATATCACGGAGTATAACTTGAGAATGACACAACCAATTTTGTTGATTTATTTTTCTTGTGATCCTAATATTTTTTAGTGTTATAGAGCATACTTGTACATTACTTGTAAGTTAATATGTCCTTATTGTCACTAAAATCTAGCCTTTTTGGCTAATAAGCAATTTTTATCATCACCATAATCAGCTGGTATCAGTCCACTGCTGGACATAGGTCTCTTCAATGTCACGCCACTGAGCCTGATATTTGGCTCGTGGTTTCCAGTCACTGCCCACAGCTTTGTGAATGTCATTGCTCCACGCTACGTTCTATTACGATTCGCGATCACCAGTCGGTTTTAGGGTGGAGATCACGGTACTCCAACGGTTATCGGTCCTACGGCAGATATGACCAGCCCACTGCCGCTTCAGTTTGCTAATCCGTTGAGCTATTTCGATAAGTTTAGTTCTCTGCAGCTAAGCTCTAAGCAATTTTACTTTACCCTAAACTTTGGATGCAAACTAGAGAATGTGTCCATTAACACTTTTCTTATTGTCTCTAATGAGGTGTACATACACATTGTTCAAGTGTTCATACGTATAGCACTTTATCACTAAACTTTATTTTTATACACTGGTTCAAACAGTTTTGTCTGCTTATGTCTTTTTACTATATTGGTATGATCAAGAAGCTAGATTTGCCTCGTCATTAACATGATGATGAAGTGTTTTTTCATGAGCTTGACAGAAAAATAGTTGTATGAGATGAAAAACTTTTTTAATAAATAAGTACTTTTTAGCAAAGTTTTTTAAATATATATATATTATTTCATTAATCACAACTAATATTAAATGAAAAAATAATTAAAACACAACTTTCCAATTTTTTTCTCAGATGTTCCTCTCCCACATTTTAACATGCCTTTTTGGGTCTACCCTTAGATCGTTTTTGTGTATCTAGCTATGGTTGTATAGGTTAAGAAAAATTATTTTATTATTGAAATAAAGCTGGCTAAGTATAAATAAGTATAATAAGTTTGTAATAGGAAATACCACATTTTTTTTTCATATTAAACTATTACATACATTTTTATGGTTTAGATTTATTCCTATATAAGTAGTTGAAATACTTGCTTCTTGCCAAATTTCATGATTCTAGGGGAAGTACCCTTTAGGTTTTGATTCCCTTGTGAAATCACAAAATATGCAAAAATATGCGACATCAACGGTCATATCTTGTGATCGCATTGACTTGACTTGGTTTGATTATTTTCACAGCCGAAAGATTCTGTAGACCCAAGTTTTTAGTATAGTTTCAACTTGATACCTCTACACATTCCGGAGATAAAAGGTCTTGACAGACGGACAGACAGACAAACAACAAAATGATCCTATAAGGGTTCCTTTTTACTTTTAAGGTACGGAACCCTAGTTATATAAATGTACATGTGAAGCAGACAATTAATTTGCAAAGCAAGAGTGTTGTCGGCTAAATTACACTAGGTAATATAATGTGCGAGAGTTTGTACTAATATATGCATCCTCATTAGAACACTATGGCTAACTAGGCATAATACATGATATTTTCAGTGAAATATTTCAAAAATAATGATGTACAGTGAAACCTTTATTACTGATGGAAATGGTACCTAATGAACTCAAAAATAATAAAATGATTCCGCTGCTAGTCTTTTCGGGGCACTAACACCACAATGTCAGCCATTCAACCATGACACGTATCTCAGTAGTTGAAATGGCAAAATGTCTAGTGGAATTGTAGAGCATGTAAGACTCATATGTACATAAATGTCATAAGGAAACAGATACGTGCATACATGATAATTTAAGATTGTTTAAACAACTAAAAGAACAGGCTTCAAACATCACGCTAGTGAAGTAGTTAGTATCATGTCATCAAGATATACAAAAGCATTGATGATTTTTGTTGATATACTTAAACTTGATCGACCGATTTTGTTAAAATTTAAATGGAACTTGGAACTGGAATGGAACTTTTGAACAAATAAGAATGTTTCCAAATCAGTTCAGGCATCTTCAAGTAATCGGTGAACATTCTGACGAATTGAGAACCTTTTTTGTAAAGTCGGTTAAAAAACACAGGCAGGCATGATTGCCTACCATCAGGCAAGTGCGTCTTGCTTGTTCTTGTTGCCTACCTAGAGAAATGTATTGACTTTTTTTTTATCATATAGCAGCAAGCAGGCAAGCAGTCCACCTGATGGTAAGCGATCACCACTGCCTATTGACATCTGCAAAACCAGAGGAATCGCTAGTGTGTTGCCTATCCTTATTAGAGAGCTCTCATTACTCTTCATTGAAAGCTACTCAGATTAAATGCTTCTGGGAAGGTTTTAGATGGGAGGTCATTCCACATCTTACAGGTGAATGTTCCAATTTTTATTCCATTTTGTAGGATTGGTCTTGAATTGCGATAGCTATAGCTGGGCTGTGTAAGATAAGAGTAAACCTTGTTAGTGATAGTACCAAGTCTACTTACTTTATCTATGTTTTTATTTTAGTAAGTGGAACTCAATGGAATGATTCATAATCCACATTAAATATTACAAAAAGGCACAAAATACACACACAGTATGTGTATTAAAGTTGGGAGTATCACTTCTACATATTGTTTATTTTTACAAGCTTTATCTCTACTTCACGGCAAATTTATTTGTCGGTCACAAACGCGCTACTTCCAGGGGTTCGATTGAGCTGAAATGTTGCATACATGCGTAAATCGCGTGACAATGCAATATTATGATGACATGATGCTGATCTGATGATGGAGCTAGAAGGTGGCCAAAGGAACTCCTAAACTACACATGTTATACCCGTCGTGTTTGGGCTTGTTAGATTTATCTTGACATACTCTGGTTCTAGGTTATGTTAAAGCTTGTGTTTAAAAAGATTTTTTTTTAATTACTTGTTTGATATCTGATCTAGCATTTGATTTGACCACTAGGTGGTAAGTGATGATTTGATTGAAGATGGTGAAGTAAAGCCTAAACCCTCTTAACCTACCATTCATCCCTGTTCTGAGTTACTCTTGACCAGAATCACAATTTTTAAGCAAACAAACCATTATAGGATGTCTCCCTCGCTGATTTTAACCTTTTCCTAACAGATGGTACTAATTTGTACCAGGTGATTCCTTGCCAAATATCTCAGCAGTACTTTCATGCTGCATGCATTGAGTACTTGAACCTGGCAATCTCACCACTTAGCTAGCTAATCACAGTGCTTAATTTGAATTTTAGCTACTTACTGCCAGTTAATGAGGTTTGCCTCAGTTTTGGATTGTATAATATTCTGAGTTTTGGATACATTTAAAAGTAGATAAATCTATGTAAATGTTATATCAATATATTAAAGATTTTACTACTAATCAACACCAATATCATAAATGCGAAAGTGAGTTTGTAATTTTGTATCATTGTTTGGGACTTCTTCACGGCCAAACGACTGGACCGATTTAGCTGAAATTTTGCACAAGGACAATAGGATACTTTTTAACGCGGGTAAAGCTGCGGGTCACAGGTAGTATTATATGAAAGTCAGTTTGTATATTTGTTTGATATTTTGGGACTTCTCATGGTCAAACAGTTGGACCATATTAGCTGCAATTTTGCACGGAGATATCCAGTATTACGGATTAGGCTACGTAATAAAGCCAAGGTGATTCCATTGTAATTTTATTGAGATCTGATAAATATCTCCAGACATATAGAGATAGACACCTCAAACTTGGTATATTACACTCGTCTTGTAAATCTGTTTCGTCTAATCTTTCTTCATCCATCCTCTCTAGATGTGCAAACCATCTAAGCATCCCTTTCTCTATCTTTGTCACTACATCCTCTACCACACCACAAAATTCCCTTATCACGCTGTTCTCCACTTCATCCATCACAGTCACTCCAATCATACTTCTTAAACTTCTTATTTTTACCTATGATATGACCTTGTTGTACCTTTACACAGTTTTTGCAATAAAGAACATTCTATTCTATTCTCTTCATTATCTAATTCTTCTCTTTTCAAGTCAGCTAGTAGCTAGTATAGTTTAAAATAAATTTACATTGTATAAAATTATCAGTTCACAGTATTCAGTATGTTTCCTTTCAATGCAATAATGCATTATTTACTGTCTCGTAAACAATATAACATATGGCCTATAAAAACCGAATGAGGTGTGATATTATTAATTTGATAAGAGTAAATCACAACAATTTGTTATCATGTCACAATTACTGCGTAATTTACACTCGAATGCTATGTGCTGGTCTGATAATAATAGTATTTAATTAGAATGGATAGGTTGCATTCCAATTTACTTTTTTAGGGTTCCGTACCTCAAAAGGTAAAAAAGAACCCTTATAAGATCACTTTCTTGTCCGTCTGTCGTCTGTCTGTCTGTCCGTGTGTCACAACCGATTTTCTCAGGGACAGGTGGACCTAGCAAGTTAAAATGTATACCAGATACTGACGTCTATAGTCCTCTGTCTGACCTATTAGGTGTATAAAAATCAAGGTCCTGAGTCAACACGATAAAAAGATATGGGCAAATTTAGATTTTCGCGAAAACTTGTAAGTACCAAAATTTTCAACTTTTTTTTATTTTTCGGATTTTTTCCCTTTACTTATGCTGTAAGACCTTGCTTTTAACAAAAATTGACAATTCTAGGTCAACCGGAAGTACCCTATTGGTTTAGGGTCGAAAACCTATAGGGTACTTCCTGTTGACCTAGAATCATGAAATTTGGCAAGAAGCAAGGTCTTACAGCCAAAGAGAGCCCGTCATGTCCCTGCGACCCACAAAAGGATGAAAGTGCTCTACATGTCGTTACTGAGTGTCCAATCTATGCTATTCAGATGTACAATATTGAGCAGGAATTAAATATAAATTTTAGCATAAACAGTCTTAATGAAATTGTAGCGAATAAGGAAATAAGTAAAAAAAAATGTAAGTAAGGATATAATTGTTAAGGTAGTAAATAAGAACAAGTAGTAGCAATAAGATGTACATCCTATATTTAAACATATAGGAAATGTACACTTGATGTATCAATAGCATAAAACTTAGATCTAAGACAACCTTGTAAACGAAAACTTGTAAATTATATCGTGTAACATTTATATAAACCTATGTCAAGATAGTTCATAAGAGTAAATAAAAATAGCTATAGTTGTATTTTTAATTAGACGAAGTCAACTGACGTTTACTGTGTTGTCAGTTTTTGATGAAATAAAAATAGTGTTGTGACAAAGTGAATGATTGACAAAACTCCTGAATGAATGAAATTGCCTCGATTGTCTAGTGAAAAGTTAGTGTGCCGAACTGCCGATATCGGGTACGGGGTTCGAATTTTAGTCGTGCTTTGTATAATAACGAGTTTCGTTTATAGAAATAATATTCTTTTATAGTTTTAAATGATTAACTATTCACAATCATTGTTCATTCATCTGATTGAACGAGAACTGAACGCATCACTATTATATTATAAAAACTCACGTTCATTTTAAACTTATAGATTTAATAACGGGAATTTAACGTGACTTACGCGATGTCGATATAGCGATCGACATATGTTTGAGTGCGAGGCTGAACGCGTCAGCGAGCTCCCCGCACTCAAGATCCTGAAGAAGGCCTCCGGATGAGGCCGAAACATATGTCGATCGCTATATCGACATCGCGTAAGTCACGTTAAATTCCCGTTATTAAATCTATAAGCATCACTATTACTTTAAATATGGCAACATAATTTTACAAAGTGACATTAGCTACTGTCAGTTGGCTTCGTCTAATTAAAAATACAACTATTGTATAGAGTACTTAGGGACACAGTTTGGCAACCCACCAATAAAAGTATGACAGATGATGGATGCAAGAAAGATAAAGTATGTAGATTGTATGATTATGATAAATTGAGAGAACTTGAGTGACAGAGTACCGTAGAAAAGGCTTCCATCCAGTGGGACGGTTTAGAGTAGGAAATATTAAAAAAAAAAGGTGTACAGCACAAATAATGGAAAATTAAAGGGTGTCCCCATACATACATAGTATACGCCAATTAAGATAGGCCTCTGAGTTATATGAGCGCGCGCACATGTCCAACTCGACTTGGCCGGTTTTTTTTTAATGTATGTTCACCAATTACTCCGCCATTTGTGAACCGATTCTCAAAATTCTTTTTTTTTACCCGATAAGTAGATACAATCCGAGAGTCTACAATATGCAAACCGGTATATTTTAGGCAAGCGTGCTAGTGTCATAATCGCATCGATACTTACGAGTAACATCAAGTGACATAGTGGTTAAGCGCATTTCTTACACACAAAAAATCATGTTAAATTTACCTAATCGTTTAGTTTTCTTGTATATCTATTTCTGTTGATATATGATGAGGCACAAATGATCTGGGCCTGCACTATTAATTTAAAAACAGAATTTTATGCTGTGTTACCCGGAGAGCGAGTGCTGCTATCCTAGAAGTAACGGCGCATCTGACAAAGATTAAACAAAAATAAACTGGCCAAGTGCAAGTCGGACTCACACTCGTAGGGTTCCGTACCACACTACAGTATTTTATAAGATTGAGTAAAAAATACTACTATCAATTTTTCGCCAGCAAAAAATTATAATTAATAAACATTTTATTTTATAACGCCATCTACCGTCTAAAAAAGGAGTTAGGGATCGGCATTTAAATATAACGCCATCTATGGAAGTTATATTGAAATGCCGAAAAAACACGTTTTTTGTAAGGGGACCTTCTATTCTTTTTAACTTTATTCTGTTTTTAGTATTTGTTGTTATAGCGGCAATAAAAATACATCATCTGTGAAAATTTCAATTGTCTAACTATCACGTTTCCCGAGATACAGCCTGGTGACAGACGGACAGACAGACAGACAGACAGACAGACGGACAGCGGAGTCTTAGTAATAGGGTCCCGTTTTACCCTTTGGGTACGGAACCCTAAAAAATAAACTTAACTAATGTCATAGTATTTGTAGCCCTAAACCACTGCACAATGCTAGAATTATTGTATGCTTGATCATCGCAAGACTTTTTTTTTTAATTATAGAAAAGATTACTCGCAATGTGGGTTGCACATTACTAGTATTCTTGTTAACCCCTCCAACTAAGCTAAATATGCTTGTGTCTGGAGTGGGTTCACGTTAATAGTGCAATGGGTGGGGCGAGGACCGAACTCACGACCTCTCGATCGCCAGTCCGACACCTTATCCATTGGGTTATTGCCGCCTTCCGCAAACGTTGTATGAAAGTCAATTTAAACGCCACGTCAGCTAACCGTGCTCGCTTTACATGACTTCCCTTCTATTTGGACTGCGCCTGAGATTGCATCTCGAGACAATTGCAACTCATACTAGTTAACTATATAAATGATAACATAGACCAAGGAATTTCCTTAGCTCCTGAGCTAAGGTCAAGCAAAGTTCAAGTCAGCTGTAAAAAATATTATGGTCCTCCTCACATTGTAAACAGAACTATAAAATAACTTTCTATTCGCATCTGTGAATCAGTGGTTATGTGATGTTATTAAACTGTCTGCTTAGAAAACAAAACCGCTGGTTTTATAGCAGCAATTCGCGAAATTGAATCAACCCATAGTAATCATAATTAACGATCAGCGGCCTTACTGTTCAACTACGATTTTGATCGTAACTTAGAAAATAAGAAATGCAAGTAATTAAAAAAAAAGCAAAGCAGAGTAGCTGCATCTCTGTTAGTTCGTTAATTTGCTCGTTCTTCTGAATTTTGCAATAAGGTCGCAGTACCTAAATTGCATCTTTTGTTCATTCAGCATCTAATAGGGTTTATATGAAACTATGCCTTTTATATTATTTTTCACAGGAGTGTCTCACTGCAACTTACATAGGAGACCTTTAACTAGGGCCGGAGAATATACAATCATACCACAGAATAAATAATAGTACAGGTAATAATACTTCATATACTAGGGCTCAGGTGGGTGGTCTCAAAAATCACTGGGCTAACCATGATAAAATTTTGTAAAAAGATGGGATATTGAGAGCAAACCATAGGTTACTATTTATTATTTTTAAATCAAAACAGAAGACCAAGGGCTCAGGTGGGTAGTCTCCTCAAAGATCACAAAGGCGAAATAAATCTGAACTCAGTCACTGTTCGTGTGTCGCCTTTTTATGTCCGATTCACTAAGCGAACCACGATTACAGTTTGTAAGAAGATAGTTTATAGATAGACTAGAAGTGCCCCGCGGCTTCGCCCTAGTTAAAAACTTCTTTTGTTTACTTAAAACTTTTCTTTTGTAAAAACGATTCTATCATTAAATACATTAAATAAGAATTAGCCAAATCGGTTCACCCGTTTTCATGTTATCGCGTGACTAAGGCAATTGGGGATTCATATTTATAAAAACCGAAAACCCAAATTTTCAGACTTTGTTACCTACCCCATTTCAAAAACTCCTACAACACGTACTTTATCTCATCTTATTTCGCCATACAAACTTTGAATCCCCGTTCCGTATCCGGGAGGAATTTTTAGAAAATCTTTTCTGAGCGGATACCTACGTCATAATACGAGTAACTATCTGCATTCCAAATTTCAGCGGAATCCGAAACAATATTGATTTTCAGACTTTGTTACACCAGTTTATTATGGTGGCATTTTGAAAAAGTCTGAAACCCGTATTTACTTATCTATTTACAGAAGTACTTGTGTGAAATGTTGAATAAAATGACTATCCAAACTTTGAACCCCCGCTTCATCCCCTTGAAGAGTGAATTTTGAAAAATTCTTTCTTAGCGGATACCTGAGTCAAAATAACTATCTGCATGCCAAATTTCAGCGCAATCCGAAACAATATTGATTTCAGACATTGTTACCCCACTTCACCCTTTTAGGGGTGCAATTTCGAAAGAGCCTGAAACACGTATTTACTTACTTAAGTACTTGTGTTAAAATTCAAATATAAAAGACTATCAAATCTTGTTTCTCCATACAAACTTAGCACCCCCGTTTCATCCCCTTCAGGGGTGAATTTAGTAAAATACTTTCTCAGAGGCAACTATCTTCGTAATAACTATCTGCATGCCAAATTTCAGCGCAATCCGAAACAATATTGATTTTCACACTTTGTTACCCCATTTCACCCTCTTAGTGTAATTAAAATAAAACTGGCCAAGTGCGAGTCAGCATCGCGTCTCTTATCTTATCGCACACTTAGGGAGGGTTCCGTGCGATACGAAACATAACAGAGTTTCAACCTCATATATTTGAACCAAGAATATTTGGTTTGGTCGCGATCTAGAAAGACGGGTCTCGTTTACTAGCGCCATCTATGTCATTTTGCCGAAACTAATTAGATAGATGGCGTTTAAAAACACGTTTTTTGTATGGGGACCCCCTTTAATTTCTAACTTTATTTTGTTTTTAGTATTTGTTGTTGTTCTAGCGGCAACAGAAATACACCATCTGTGAAAATTTCAGCTGTCTAACTATCACGGTTAATGAGCTATAGCCTGGTGACAGACGGACAGACAGACAGACAGACAGACGGACAGCGGAGTCTTAGTAATAGGGTCCCGTTTTACCCTTTGCGTACGGAACCCTAAAAAGGGGTGTAATTAAAAAATAACCTGAAACTCGTATTTACTTATTTTTTTATTCGAGCACTTGTGTGAAGTTTCGAATAGAAAACACTATCTAATCTTGTTTCTCCATACAAACTTTGAACCCCTATTTCACCCCTTGAGGGATGAATTTTGGAAAATCTTTTCTTCGTACACCCCTACGTACTAAGACAAATACCCTCCAAATTTCAAGTCTCTACGACCAGCGGTTTAGTCTGTGCGTTGTCTGTCAGTCAGTCAGTCAGTCAGTCAGTATGTCAGGACAAAGATTCTTATAGTATTAGAAGATAGATAGTAAGAGAAAATCACTTAGGTATCACATCACATACCTACATATATAATTATCATTATAAATAGCATTGGTAATGCCGCTAAGCGTTTTCAAGCTCACTAGAGTGCAATAAGAGAAAGCTTATTTTAAGTCGCCTATCACATTATATAAGACAGCATTTTATTCAGAAATAAATACTTTTGATAGTAGCTGTATTAAGTGGAGGATTATAAATCCAAAACATCCATGTTGTTGCGTGTAAAATCGTTGATAACCTGTGTTTTCTTTTTGCAGCGTACGGAGCGTAATGCACAAATATATGGAAAAGAAGAATGAAGTAAATTTTGATAAAATATTCAATCAAGTCTTAGGTAAGTGTTTTTGTTTATTACACCATATCAATCCATACATAAACGAAAGCCTTAAAAAAGCTATCCGCTACATTTCACCACTTATCCATAGCCATTATTATTATTTCCTTTCCGCCCCCCTAGATAAAATCCAATTTTTGTTTCCATTCACGCTAACGCAAGTTCAAAATGTATGGAATGTCATTCATGTTTCCGCAAGCATTCAAGTTGTCATTCCCATACATTTTGAAGGTGCGTTAGCGTGAATAAAAACAGAAATTGGATTTTGTCTAGGGTCCCAGGTAATTCATCTCTATCACAAATGTACTTTTTGAAATATTTGATTTAAGAGTTTTTTTAGAAAAATATCCCTGTACTAAATGTAAACTAAATATGGTAATGTACAAAAACATTTTTGCTCCCAAAACGACTGCCAATACAAGAGAGTGAAAACGTTTTCCTCCGTTGTACTACCACATTTACGTAATTTTATTTGAAGCTTAAGTGCACCTAAGTGCAAGCACATTCTATAATAAATAGCTTTGGAACGATATTCCAAACTTTTAGGGATTTTTATTTTTCGTGTATACTGCAGAGTGAAGTCTCCTAGTAGTCTTTAAATTAAAGACTGCTTTTATTTTTTTGTACATATAGTGTGGCTTTATTTTGACAAAAAAAAATCCCACCAAAAACATTCTGTAAAAAACTAGCCAAGTCTCGATGGAGCTGCTTGTTTATCTCTAGTTGTGCCAAGTCTAAGGTTCCTTACTGCGATTTCTTTATTATTATAGTTAATGTTGTGTGACTTGGCCGTTGAAGGGTACACAAGGTTTTATTATAAAAACTCACGTTCATTTTAAACTTATAGATTTGAGACGGGAATTTAACGTGACTTACGCGATGTCGATATACTGATCGACATATGTTTCGGCCTCATCCGGAGGCCTTCTTCAGAATCTTGAGTGCGGGGCGCTCGCCGACGCGTTCAGCCTCGCACGGCTCGCAGTGCGAGGCTGAACGCGTATAAGGGTACACAAGGGTACAAAACCAGGTGCTCCATGACACCATTGCACCAATCTGTCGCCAGAACCGCTACCCATTGACAATGGAAAATTGCCACTTGGAAAACGTTGATTCAATAACCAGTTAATTGTAGGCTTGATAAAGCTGCGTATTACAATAATACTTATGTGTAGGCGAGCCTGAAACAAACAGTATAAAAAAATATTTCCAGTACAGACGGACTTCTAATCATTGATAGAAGTCCGTCTGTACGTCTATTTTATGTTAGATCGGTGGTCGATTTGACGCTCCAAAAAGAAGAGAGCAGAAGTACAGAATTGTCAATGCTGAATGCATGTGTTTGATGTGTTGCACAATCAACAACAGCCTAAAATGAGACACTAGCGTCCAATTACCAATACCAGTATGGGCTATTATCTCGCTTAACAAACATAGGTAGTTACAACAGATATAACATTACGTGTAAACAAAATTGACTTGTACCCACTAACGTATAAAGAATGTTCAACGGCCAAGTCACACAACATTAACTGTAATAATAAAGAAATCGCAGTAAGGAACCTTAGACTTGGCACGACTTTTTCTAGATTTCATTACTTTTTAGAGATAAACAAGCAGCTCCATCGAGACTTGGCTAGTTTTTTACAGAATGTTTTTGGTGAGATTTCACTTCTTTTTGTAGAAACGTGGGCATATTGATTTATTTTATTAGATATTCTTATTTGACACATTTTTTTTCTTTTTAGAGGTAGTTTTTTTAGGGTTCCGTACCCAAAGGGTAAAACGGGACTCTATTACTAAGACTCCGCTGTCTGTCTGTTTGTCTGTCACCAGGCTGTATTGTCCCGTAAAGTTTGTTAAGGCCCTAACTTACCTATTTGGATATGTAAATAAAAGAGGTAGGGTAAACTTAACGGTGAACAGTTTTATGTTGCCACAGGGCACAGTAGCTCAGTTGGTGGGGATATAGATGGATTAGAGCCTATACAGCGATGTGGTTCTTTTTTCTTTGCTCTGGACTTGCACTTCCCTGACGTCACACGCCGCTGGTGCAGGTGGGCGCTCAAGTAGTGATGGCCAGGCTCAGGTCGGAGTCGTCAATGGCGGTTAATGAAAAGAGCTCCAGCAGCTTGCTTAGCTGGACCTTGGACCCCAGATCTGGGGTTGAAAATAACAATAGTATGTGATATTTCCAAAGGGGAACGTTAGGGACGCCTCTGACCACGATCACGCGAATAAATACAAATTCGCGTGTTAAAGACCGCGGCGCAGGGAGGCGTGCGTTCCGCCTGGGATCAATCTCGTTCTGACGACTGTGGTCAGCGCAAGCGCAGCGGGAGCGGCCGCGTCGAAAGAACAATGGGACTGGTTTTGTGGGCACCTAGTATGCTGCTGATTTAATACAAGCGTGTTGATAAAATGTAGCTGTCCATAATAATAGTTTTTTATTTATTTATATATTGGTTAATTTATAATCTATATTAAATATTTTAAATAAATTAATATAGGCATTTTACGCCATCTATGAACGGTTAGTTAGTTAAACGTCCCATAGATGGTGTTATATTGAAATGTCGATTCCTAACACATTTGTTAGACGTTAGATGGCGTTATAAGAAATAAAATGTTTATTAATTATTATTTTTTGCTGGTGAAAAATGATAGTGGTATTTTTGGCTCGATCTTATAAAATACTGTAGTGTGGTACGGAACCCTAGTAGTGCGAGTCCGACTGGCCAAGTGCAAGTTTTTCCGGTTCTGCTTCTTGTACAGTAGCAACAGTTTTTCGTGTTGCCCATTCGCGTTCACTATTTATTCTTCGTAAACTTGTAAGTATAAGTATAAAAGCCAGTCTAGTCTTATCCAGAGTTTTCCTTTAATTTTATTTATATGCGTATTAAAAGCAGAAGGGGAGGCATTCGCCCAGCAGTGGGAAGCAATAGGCTAGATTAAATTAGAAGATGTGACCCACTACGCTGGATTTTTGCAATGACAGTCGATTTTTTTATGTACTAATAATAATAGAAGGGGGCATTACCATATCTCTAATACAGCTGAGACAAGCTGAGGGTTCTTCATCAGATACTTCAGACCTTCTAATTTTGACATCAAATGAAGAGGCAAATAAAGTTGAATATTTTTTGTAAAGGCAGTATGTCGATCTTTAATAGTTTGGTTGGGCTCTTGTGTTTTCAAATAAGGGTCACCAGGTACTCCAGATCTTCGATTATCCTAGTTTTTATAGTTTTCCCTTTATGGGGCTATTAAACCCTAACTCTGTACCAAATTTCAGCTCTCTAAGTTTATGGTAAGTACTAGTTCTATTCTGATGATCATGAGTGAGTGAGTGTCATAAATGCGAAACTTTGCTTTCGCTTAACTTCGGAAATAATGACCTACAGACTTGAAATTTTTTATTTTACGTATCGGGGGGCACGATACTGTATGACGAAAATTTCTGCGTTCTGGTCTTATCCAGAGGTTCTCAAATAGGGGCCTGAAAATGCGGCGAAATGGTTCCAGTAAAGGATGGTACGGCAGTGTTGGCTTCGCGCTCGACTTGGCGGGGGCACTGCCGTGCCCCCCGATGAGAATGAATAAATTATTTTTCAAAAAAAATATACCCGACTTCATATACACAAAAATTACTTAATATAATTATTATAAGCGCTTCCCACTTCGGTTTATACGTGGTCAGCTCCTAAACTGTAAGCTCACGGAGCAGCATTTTTTTTGAGATGTTGTCAGTTTGTATATTTAGAAGAGAGGAAGTGAGAGCGCATTAACAATTGTTTCTGAAGAATATTTTTTTTTCCTGTAAGCCACGTGAGTAAAGGCGCGGACAGAAGCTTATAACCGTATTTTAAAGCCATTTTAAAGCATGAGTCGGTCTACGCCTGAAACGAATTGTATAAACAGTGGGGTCCCTTCGGTCGTTTCATCTCGAAAGATTTACTAAGCTTTTACAGATTGCTCACCGTTTGAACGAGCACTTTTACGTAACCATGTTTGTTATTAGGTTTTATGCTGTATACTGTGAACGAAACTGATAGTGCTTCCTTCCAGACATGAAGTTTTTGAAACATGAGCTGGTTTGATTGGTGATTTTTGGACAAAGAGAGTTTTAACGCTAAAATCTGCCAGTCATATGCTTGGCTATACGCTTAGTATTTATCAAGTTCCTAGTATACTACTGACTTACTGTGATTTATCTTGAGTTCTCTGTTTTCCTTACCATCATCTAAGCTGTCTCATTAGCAGCCCGTCCACTGTCATCGGTCTGCTGCTGTTTGTGCCTCTTCTATACTATTTCGCTCGATCCATGCCGATCTTGTGAATTTGTTTTGCCCTATCTAGGTGGAGGGCGTCCTATACAATACTGAGTTCAGTTCTTCAGAACTCATTTACCTCATTGGTTATCGGTTCCTCGTCAATGATCAGCTCACAGCCGCTTCCACTAGCAACTTTTGCTTAAATTACCCCTTCGAGTTCAAAACTGCAGTTTCCCTTCAAAGTCTGCTTTGCCATGATCATAAATAAATCTTAAGGTGACTCTTAACATGACAGACGGGGGTAGACTTAGGGAGAACTGCTTTTCACACAATCAGTTATACGTGGTCAGGTAATGATTTATTTAAAAAAAAATGCCAATCGCGTTTTTTTGATTGGTGGCAAAAATAAGGGAGGAAAGGGGAGAAGTTGCGTTATTTATCGATGGATTTTGGTCGAATTGGAGAGGCACACTTTAGGACTTCACACAAGGTGAAAAAAAATACAAAAAGGGGGGAGTGGAGCGGGGAAGTTTGCTGTAGCGTTATTTATCGACGGATTTTTATATTTGATAGGCACACTAAAGACTTAATTCTACTTATAAAATATTTCTAATAAAAATTGCAAAATTCTAAGTGGAAGGGGAATGGGGGGTGAACTTTGCTGTAGCGGGATATATGGAAAAATTTCATTTTTTTTCGAAAAAATTTAATAAAACCTACCCTACACCAATCTGACTACTCAGTACGCAGTCCTCTTAGCCTTCACAAGACCGTAGACACCAGATTCAAACTCCTAGGACCAAGGGAACGCGAGTAATCGCTAAAACTTATATCCCTATTTTTTGGCAAAAGCCCTAACTATGAAATGGCTTTGCTAAGCCATGGGAAAGGGGAAAGTGTCGGTTGTTCCACGGTTATATGGGCACGCGAGGTCCATTGTTCTCACGAAACTACTAGTAATACTAAGATATACATATTATATAGGTCAGTAGTACTGACCTCTATAATTACTATTTCTTTTATATCTAACTTAATTCACACTCTCATTCTATGTACAATGTACATCCTCTAACGTATCTGATCTACATAGATGATATAAACATCAGATACAAAGAGCCGAGCGTCCAGTTTGCAGGATTTGTATCGTAAACAAGATTAGTGTAAGCATTGCCAGCGATGGCTACGTACGGCCCGGATTATGGCCCGATGGCGCAATCGTGGCCTCTCCTCTAATGAACTTGCTTTATATCTCCCGCTATAATTTGCTGCTTGACGCAACATGATTTTCTGTTTTCTATATTATCTTTGTTTCACTTGTGCAAAACATTATAAACTTAGGTGGTTTTTGTTGAAATATGAAGGTAACCAACAAACCCGTACAAGAAACATGTTTTTCAGGCGTTTTTTTGCTTGATCTTTAAACCATAAACATAATAATGAGACTTGAGGGTCCCATATGTAAAAGACTTATTTTCCGGGAAATTTTGTTCAATCTATTAAATATTGTACTGTGATACAGAACCTTGCGTGTGCGAGTCTGACTCGCACTTGGCCAGTTTATTTCTGATCACTCTACAATAATTACGAGTGGCCTGTCCACCATGTACCGTACCAATTTGCATGTCAATCAACAAGAATTTCCACTAAAGTATGCAAATAGAACTGAATGCCGTTTTTCATTTCCCCATACACCCCGCTTTATTATTTGCTGCCTGCATTTAATTAATCTGTGTGGAATACTGCGCGCTACTTTCTGCCGATTGATAAATATTTGAGCAATTAAAATTAGGCTTTTTATGTAGAATTAGCCACCCGCCCCGGCTTTGCACGGGTAGAGCATATATATGCCTAATTGCTTACATTTCTTGCATCAGTTTTTTGCGTTGAGTATGAATTAACATATTCAACAATCATCGTCATATTTCAACCAATTTACACAAAACCTTAACGAATTATATACCTAAACATTCCCCATGAATCCCTCTGTCTATTAGTGAAAACTGCATGAAAAGCCGTTCATTCGTTTTTGTGTTTATCTCGTACAGACAGAAAGACGCGGTGGGGCTCTTTGTTTTATAATATGTAGTAAAGTAAGGAAATTAGTTATGTGAAGGAAATGTGTTAGAATGAAATGAATGTGATGAGGTAAGGCTAATTATCTGTTAATAGCACTTTCCTGATGCGTCTTAGATAAATAATCACTTAAGTGGGCACACGCAATGACTTTGCATTCTATTGTCGTTTTATATAAATATAAATAAAGCCTGTAAATGGAGATGGTGAATATAATACAAAATATATAATATGTGAAACATAATATATAATGGCACCCTTACTCTACTAAACGAATGATAACTAAACATTACAATTAATTTTGCCTATTATTCAGTACCCTAATACCCACCTTGAAGACAGTGGTAAAATAAAACCTTAACCACAGAATAAATAATAGTACAAGTACCTTAACGCAATCAGTTAAATCTCATATCTTAAAACGTCTACCATTTTAAAACCACAACTGAGACTTCAAGAGAGCTACCGGATACCTTAGATTTCTCAAGAGGAAACCTCTAACTTTTGCCTAACATACGTACATTTATACTAAAGGTATCTGCCGGAGCTGCCCAGCTCGGCATAAAGTTATCTTACCTGCAACCTTTACTGAACTGCTATATTAAATATGTTTACAGCTTCTTTCATTTTCATGAAATTAACATGAGCTTTGAAGATCTAGTTGTAGGTACCTTTGTTAGTAAGATGGGTTGGATTGAGAGACATCTTGCGCCGAAGATTGGACTATAGTCAGTTATCAGCACCTCTTCTAGACAAGCATGATATCATCGTTGACCACAGTTTGGGTTAGATAGTTGTCAAGTACTTGTCTGTTACTCGCACTTTATGTTATCCATTACACGCGTGCACGTTTAGCTTCTGATGGCTCAATTTTTCACACAAAACGTACAATAATGCACTAACATATTTAACGTCTATGATATTGCCTCAATAAGCTTGTTAGTTTCACTAGGTCAGCCGTAATTTCATTAAGTATCTACGTACACTATTAACAATATACCTAGTACTTACCTACATAGCGTAGTCGATAATGCCACTTACTTTGCAATATGATTAATTTAGCACCTAATCTCATCTCATCATTGCAAGTGGATTGTACACTAAATTTGTTTTTAATGGTTCATTATCCATAGCTCCTGTTAGCACTGTTTAGTGTTTCAACATCATCCACAGCCTGTCTGATGATAGACTTCTCTCTTTCACCTACTATTTAAATTTATTGGAACTGAACGTATGTAATGTCCGAATCAGGATTTTTATTGACTAATTTATACATTTTGTAATGTCATCATCATCATCAGCAGCAGACTGTGTTAGTCCACTGCTGGATATAGGCCACTTCTAATGCTCGCCACTGAGGCCCGACCTTCGGCAGTTCGCATCCAATGACTGCCAGCTACCTTGCGCAAATTAAAATATTTTATAACAGTACAATAAAAAAAATATTGTAAACTGAAAGGGATGTAATAAAGAAACAGTATGATGCGAATCGTTTAAACATTTTCTTGGGTCAATAAGTTGAACCATTTTATGATTCTAGCCGGTTATGCCGTGTTGGTTGGTGCTGTTTTGTTACGTTGTGTAACATAACAAAACAGCACATACACGACTTAAATAGAAGCACTAAAATATGAGCCTTATTGTATCGTTGCACGTACATCTAGCCCTCTATTCTACTTGAATACAAAATTGAGTTGTACAATTCTTTTACATCATTACTCTACATCTACTTTGTATGGCAAGAACGTGTCGGCATCGAGAAGGGAAGAAAATCAATATAACGCGACGGCTAAATAAATACCTGCTCCTGTGACCCCTTCAAATTTTGAGAGATGGCGATGACGGGAGACTCCGAGATAAAGCACGAGTGAAATACGCAAGTGTCCTTATCTGACCCACATATCATTTCACCCCTATACAAGGTACAAGACAATACCGTTGAAATGTTGTTAGGCATTTCTTTCTCAGCCTGCAACGATACCTGCGCTATTATTTGCCTTGTGCCAGCAAATAAAGGGAAATGTCTCGCGAGGGAAAGTGAAACCGAGGCTCTCAGTGCGTCGCCACGCCACGCTGGAAACGAGATGGTTTTGCTATTGACCCTCGTCAAAACCAAATATGATAGATATGCCGTATTTACTTTCCATGTAGATGAGTATATAGGTTGAGCTATATTATATGTATCAATCGGATGAACTCCGTTGGAACAGTTTTTTCGGGGGCGTCAATAGAGCTCGCCCGCGTGGATCGGTTTTGATTTATGGTCTTGGCTGGCTCATGACCGGAATTAATGTTATGATTATGACGCTATATCTTTCGAACACAGTTGCTCTAGAGCGATTAAGTTTCAGGAACCGTTTACGTCGGAGGCGTAATATCGCAAATAGCCGCTGTAAACAGGTCACGGCGACAGTCGACTACCAATTATGTTGTAACAAGTTGTCCTATGAAGTTCTTTAGGTTCTTGACTGTGGCAGTTTGTTTTTTATAACTGTTAAAAACAATATTTTAGAAGCTGTCCTTTATGAAACTTCATACAGTTTATTTGGAACATTTTTATTGAGCTCCGTTGACATGACACGTTAGTTAATTAGAACTAAATTACCTAGCCACCACAGCCTTCCAAAGCCTTTCGTGAGGGCACTCACGCAATGCGTCTAGTTGTACTGTACACGAATTTCTAACATTTTTATTGTTTAGCCAGATCACGCATGGACAATTTGAAACGCGAAGCACGAAACTGAAATCAAATTCGTTGTATTTCTGTCTAGTCTAGTAAGGATCAATATCTTGAAAGTCTTCGGTATTTGCTGGAGAGCGCGAAATTGCAGTGCTCACGAGAGAGTTGCAAACGCAATTTGTGGGCCTTACTTGAACAGTAAATAACTTTATCGGGTGCACTGGACACTGAGAGCGTTCTCCTTCTAGCCAGTAAGTATTTTGTTCTTGGAAGAACTCGATTCATTATAGTGGGTACCTACCAAGTTATATTTCAATCGCGCATCTTTGACCATGGTTATTGAAATCATAATGCATGAAGACCTTAAATATACATACCACTTAAAGATTATAGTACCTACCTACTACAAAAGTTCATTTCAGCACTGTTCTATTTATAAATCTCCTATCATAAATGTTTGAATCAACTTTATGTTTAACCTATATCGGACTAAATCATTTTGCGTTCACTTTCAATGCCGTCAATATTTACCAGTGACGTTGAATTCATCTGCGTAAATCAAACTCAAATACAAAACATTTGCACACGCATAATATTTTGACCTGCGCTATAAATATTGACATACGTATCGCTAAAAGAGCTCCAAACTTTGAATATGTTCGACGCATGCAAAGTTTTGGGTATGAAAATCGCCTGCGACTTTATGTTTACGTAAAGTCCCTGCACGTGACCGTACGTGACCCTGCACGTGTGTGTACATCGAAATTATTACTGTTGGTGGTAGCTTTTAGGTTTAGGTTTGACCACCCAACTTCTGCTTATTATAATTATGTTTCAAGTAGTGTACCGCCAATCGGCTTGTCCTATTTTAGATAAGTTAATTAATAACTTTATGAAGATAGAGGTCTAAAATCTATTTAAAGCTCGTCTTGTCATTTGTTGTCACGGGAGAGGTGGTACCTCTCTCGAACTGAACAAAAAATTATATTAAAAAATTACACCAGACGGTTAAAAAAATTGGTGCCAAAATGGTATCTCGCAAGTCAGTAAAGCTGCTGTTACACTAGCGGATAAAATATGCCTCAACATGCCGCCCATAGCAAAGTTTCTGCGTAACCCTCAAAGTGCCTCCAACCCGCCAACGTGCCACATTTTTAGGTAGTTAATCTTCGCGATGCGAGTTATGTATGTTATACGTGCTACAATTCTGCGCCTTGAAAGTAAGCGCAATATTGAAAGAAATGTTCCACGACAGCCGCTTAAACTGTGACTAATTGATAGTTTTTTTTTCACACGGACCGCGAATAAGTGCGAATACTTCCCGTTGACCTAGAATCATTAAATTTGGGAAGAAGAAGGGTCTTGAAGCACTGAAAACCGTAAATATGTAGTTTAATGACAAAAATAAAAATTACTAATACAAACTTATTATTTGCGGTTGGTACAATACATTTTCTATGCATCGAAATGCAAAGTTAAGTTTGTCCTTTAACCTAGTATGACACATTTACGTGCTACAGTAGTATCTGATAAAGGCAGATGCTATCGCTAACAATAATACAAGTGTCAAGCTTGTTCTGTTACTAGAAAGCATACAAAAATTGGTCACCGTCATTGTTTCATTAAAACTAGTCCCAATCATTTAACCAGCCAATTCAAGCAAGCATATATCAACCTATTCCTCACCGTCACTTTGACTCTGGTATTGGTCAATAAGCCTCATTATACAAAAGCCATTAAATAATTCAGATTCAAGTGAAATAACCTCAAAGCTCTCATAATCCAGGCTTATCTGAAACTAGGACGATGACAATCTTTTTACGTACTTACCTACTTATTAGCTCTTTGCTCGTGGGTCCTTCGTGCTCCCAATCCCAGTTGCTTGAGTCGGAACTTTTTGAACAGATTGTACTTTGTTCAAGTTACCAACTAGAATAAACTCTCTACTAAAAGACTTGGCTAAAAATGTTGTTGAAAAGAATGGGTACAACCTACCTATTTTTACGAATGCTAGTTGTTGGGTACAATAAAATTCGAGAGAAACGTGGTTGCCCCGCAAGAATATTTATTGTAACAGAATAGTAGATTGTATACCAAGGGTGCAATATAGTACGTTTCTGCGAGGCCACTTTTTTGAATCCTGAGCGTAGCGAGGGATTTAAAGTACGTCGGCCGTGAGAAAATAATATTGCAGCCGAGTTTTACACTCTGCTTTTCATCCCCCTCTATGAGAAAAGAGAATAAAGAAAAGGCTCTATAAAATAGCAATTCTAGAGCAAAATATTGTAAAAGACGCTGACTAACATAAAGAAACGTAATAAACCAATAAATACATACAGTTTCCGATAAAAACTTCGCACCTTTTGCAGTTTTCACCCGATTAACATTTTACCCTTAACTCATTGACATATTATACATATGGACACGAAATACCTACAAAAAAAACCTAAAACGTATGCCATTAATTGTCCATTGGTCCATTGTGTCAATCAAGGTCATTCTAGGTTCAATTATGATCTAGGCACTTTTTTAGGGTTCCGTAGCCGAATGACAAAAAACGGAACCCTTATAGATTCGCCATGTCTGTCTGTCTGTCTGTCTGTCCGTCCGTCCGTATGTCACAGCCATTTTATTCCGAATCTATTAAGACTACAGAATTGAAACTTGGTAAGTAGATGTATTCTGTAAACCGCATTCCAATTTTTATACAAAAATAAAAAATATAAAATTTTAAGGGGGGGCATCCCATACATCGAACTGGAACAAAAAAAATATTTTTTCTTCAAACCTATACGTGTGGGGTGTCTATGGACAGGTCTTTAAAAATGATATTGAGGTTCCTAAAATCATTTTTTCTCAAAGTCAATCATTTAAAAGATAGGCGCGTCTAAAGTGGTAAAATGTGTGTCCCCCCCCCCCTCTAACTTCTAAAGTAAGGGAGTGAAAAATCTAGAAAAAATTTATTCTGTAGATCTCAATAAAAACTTTCAACGAAAATTGGTTTGAACGAGATACAGTCGGCAGTTGTTGAGATAAATCGACTGCAAGTATAACTTTGTTTTTCATGCAAGCACTATGAAAAACAAAGTTATTATTGTAGTTGCGAAAAATCAAAGTCCTAGAATACTCTACTGTGTTACGGAACCCTACGAGTGCAAGTCCGACTTGCACTTGGCCAATTTATTTTGAAGTTATATCCATACAAGCAAATGTATCGCGGCACCTCCATGAGTCCATGTCTATATGTATTTCCTACTCCATGGTTAAATGTGTTATTATGACAGTCTGTGACCACAGACTAAAAATGCCAATAATTCTAGAGCTTTTTTTTTCTTCTTGGCTACCACAATATATGCGTATTGTGCCACTTTGCGCGCTTAATTTTTTTTTATTTATTTGTTTCCCCGTCTATATGACGTTGCGGCATTTTTTTTAGGGTTCCGAACCCAAAAGGGTACCAACGGAACCCTATTACTGAGACTCCGCTGTCCGTCTGTCTGTCTGTCTGTCTGTCCGTCTGTCACCAGGCTGTATCTCATAAACCGTGATAGTTAGACGGTTAAAATTTTCACAGATGATGTATTTCTGTTGCCGCTATAACAACAAATACTAAGAACAGAACAAAGTTAAAAATTAAAGAAAAGTTGAAAAAAAGTTTTTTACGTGTTTTATTCATGTTTTCAATAATCAACTTTATTGATAATCAACTTTAAATATAACTCTTCCCGACATCTATTGGCGAGTAGAAGTAGCTTTAGTGTTACTGTGTCGGTAAAGCAGTTGTTGCTCTCAATTAAAAAAAAAAGTATTATTATTCGTCAATAGATGTCGGGAAGAGTCATATTTGTCTCAAAAGTCAAAAGTCAAAGTATTTATTCAGTATATGGGCAAATTAAAAATTTGCACTTACACACGTCAAATTACATTAAATAGATCATATTCAATAAAAAATATTATAGATATAACAGAAACATAACTTATTGCTTTGAATTTACAAAAAAAAAACAGGTATTGAGCCATTCAGCTTTCATCTAGACGTCGAACGTCACACTTAAAACACATGTTTAATTCCCCTGATTAATGTAGGGTTGCCAACCGTACTGTTACGTGCACCCGCAACCCAGTGCATGTTTCAGTACTTAGACAATTTTTACTCAAAAAATTGTGAAATAATGTCTGTTTAAGTGGCAAAAAATACCGAGCAAAGCTCGGTCAACCAGATATTTAATAATATTAATTACTACTATTACTATTATTACTATATAATACTATTCTACCTTTGTGTTAACGTTTACTTAGTTGGTGTTAGAAGTTCGTTAGATATTCTTTAGATGGCGTTCGGAACCCTCCGTGTGCGGGACAAAAGTCTGACTCGCACATGGCCAGTTTTTTTCACTTAATTAAAAATTAACGCCGCGCGCTCTATATTTAATTGGACAGTAACATTTCCCGTACAATATTATTATTGAACCTCCTTAGACATGGCACTATAAAAGAACAGTCAAAGCCAAAAATTAAAAAATTACTTTCCTAATTAAAAAAGACCTATTTTGCGCGCACTTATCGAGGAACAAACCATCAATTTTCGAATAGATGGGATGAAAAATTATTTGCCAGTACTTATTTTGCCCAAGAAGCACATAGTCTTCTATGCAATTTCATTATGGTCATTTTCATTCGTAGCTAGGAACCTTATATTATTTACATCTCTTATATTCGGTAAGTAGGTCCTTATTACCCCCAAATGGGGCTTGTAGGTAACCAATTAGCGCTCTAGGGTAATAATGTAGCTAGAAAAGCCCTAGGGCGGTAAGTAATAAAATAAAAAACTCTTCACTCTTTCAAAAAGTTCGCGTACATCTATCCATCATACTGGCAATAGACATCATGCATTCAGCTCAATGACAAAATAGGTCACTTCGCTATTCAGCCTTGTCTTCGTATGGGTATATGGGTATATAGTCATCAATTTTAAATATCGAACGGATGCTGGGGCTAACTTAACCACTATAAAAAGGCACGGTGGGTGGAAATCCAGCAAGGTGGCTGAAGGTTACATTGAAGATTCCATACAAAATAAAAGTAAAATTACCAACCAAATAACGGAAACTATTCAGCTTTCAAAAAATGAAACATCTTTCTCAAGAGATGATCCGCAACCATCAACTTCTGCTGAAGAAAGCTTTATCCCGTCAGATTTTGTCCATGACCAACAAATATCACAATCTCAAACTATTAACATACCCAAAAAACACCTGTCCCTAAAATTTGAAAATTGTTCTCATTTCTCTATAAATTTTAACTAATAAAATGTTTTATTCTTGTAATGCCGGTTTTTTTTACTTACCTCACAATCGAGATGTAAAGCAGAGTAGTTAGCTCGGGTGTAAGCATCAATTGCACCCTCGAACTATAGTCGCTCTCGCTGCGCTCGTGCGCCTAAATATCTCGGGCTGCCATTGTTGCCTTACAGCCCTTGGCTACTAATCTACTATTAATACTTACTACTAGGCCTGCTTGCAGTGACCAGAGTTAATACAAAATACTGTATTTCTACATAAATATTAATACACTTTGACTGCGGCACTTTTTCGCATATTTTTTAATTATTTTTTGTAATTTTTTTTCGTAGCTGTGGCATCAAATCAAAACTAAAATCCAACAGCAGAAGGTCACACGCACCCCAAGATTAATTAAAAAAAAATGTATGATATATATTTTTTTATTTTCCTTCCGATACCAAAAATCAAAAAACGCACGGTGTGTGTTTTCAGCAGCGAACGAGTAAGAATTAGCTTATCTAAAATATTGTCGTGAGAAATAGAAAAAAACATTGCAGCACAACTATTTTAGTAATAATAATAATAATTCGATCGTGGATATTGCATAACCCTGGATTATCAGAATATGTATTTATACTTTGGTCTGTGCAAGTGGGCCTAAATAGCTCTGTGACCTGTAAACCTCTCGATTCTGTCTTAAAATTGCACAAAACTGAATAACACACCCCCGCGACCCCTTAAAGTTTAATGGATGAAAAAGTTGTTCAGAAAAAAAAGCTGCGTCTTAATAAGAGAATGAAACAAACAACTATTGTGCCGTTTTTGAACATTTTTCGAAATTGTTACACACAATTCAAAATTTCGTCGTACCGACGGGACTCGAACCCGCACCCCTTGGGAAACATGCCCAGGTGTTTTTTTTTCTTTCCAAACTCTGTGTTTTTGTGTGTAATTGTAGCAAAAGGGTGTAACAATGTACAGAAATATAAAATGTGTAAAACTTCAAAAAACATAATATGTTTCGAAATGGCTAAGATATGATTTTTTTACGGTTTACGTCTCCGCCATTTTGAAAAAATTCCATAAACTGAAACGACAAAAAATTATATTTATATATGCGATAATTATTTCAATACCTTTCCGAACTTATTTATCTTATATTATGAACCTGTTCACAAAATTTCACGAGAATCGGTTGAGATATGCGACCTGTCGAGGAGAACAGACATACAGACAGACATGCAAAAGCATTTTTGCCCAAGCTGAAACAGAAAACAAATTATAAGTGTACGCTCTGTGCAATATTCCTCAACGTCACTTCGCCACTGTAAACACTGTAGTAGAATAGTCGGTTAAACTCAAGTAGCTGAGAGAAGATACCTTCTCTCAGCTACTTGTGTCTAACCGACCTCACGAAAAAGGGAGGTTTTCAATTTGACTGTACATTTTTTAGGGTTCCGTACCTTAAAAGGAATAAAGGAACCCTTATAGGATCACTTTGGTTTCCGTCGGTCTGTCTGTCTGTCTGTCCGTCTGTCAAGACCTTTTTTCTCAAGAATGCGGAAAACTATCAAGTAGAAACATATATCGAATACCTGGATCTACGCCGTCTACGGTATTTTTCAGCTGTGACAAAATTAAACTTGTAAGTAACGAAATCAAAAGATGATTAAGTCGCATATTTTGCGATTTCACAAGAGCATCAAACTTATAGGAACAAGAATCAAGCTCTTGCAATAGGAATTAATCTTAAAACCGTAAATATATCGTTTACTAACAAAGAAAGCAAATTTACTGTTATAAACTTGTTATTTGCAAATGAACTGTGTCTAGGCATCGATCTAGGGATCGAACTGCAAAGTTATGTTTGTACTTTAACCTAGTTTGTCAAGTTCGTACGGAAGCCTCGGTGCGCGAGTCCAACTCGCATTTGACCGGTTTTATTTATTTATTTGTTACCTCAAAACTCCGTGATTTACTAACCGATTTGGATTATTATTTTCTTGTTTTATAGAGTATTCTTCTCGTTGGGTCATATTGTAATTATCTCGAGATATAATCGGTATCTCCAGAAATATAGAAACAAACAAGATTTATACTGAAAATGACTAGCGAGGCATTTGAAGTGGGTTGTACACACTATTATTAACCGACTTCACAAAAAAAGGAGTAGGTTCTCAAATCGACTGTATTTTTTTTCTTTTTAGGGTTCCGTACCCAAAGGGTAAAACGGGACCCTATTACTAAGACTCCGCTGTCCGTCTGTCTGTCTGTCTGTCTGTCCGTCTGTCACCAGGCTATAGCTCATTAACCGTGATAGTTAGACAGTTGAAATTTTCACAGATGGTGTATTTATGTTGCCGCAAGAACAACAAATACTAAAAACAAAATAAAGTTAAAAATTAAAGGGGGTCCCCATACAAAAAACGTGTTTTTAAACGCCATCTATCTAATTCGTTTCGGCAAAATGACATAGATGGCGCTAGTAAACGAGACCCGTCTTTCTAGATCGCGACCAAACCAAATATTCTTGGTTCAAATATATGAGGTTGAAACTCTGTTATGTTTCGTATCGCACGGAACCCTCCCTAAGTGTGCGATAAGATAAGAGACGCGATGCTGACTCGCACTTGGCCAGTTTTATTTTTTATGTTTGTTGCCTTAGAACTCCGTCAAATCTTAACCGATTTGAAAAAATCCTTTTTTGTTTGAGGAAGTATGCCTCCCTTTATCGAGCTATGACAATTATCTCCGGAGATAAGAAGATAAACGATATAAGCAAATTTGTATAATTACTTAGATGAAATGCTTATAACTAGCCAGTACTTTTACTGACGCGGCATGTGAAGGCGGTTTTTTCGTTTTGTACGATCATCATAAGCAATAGTCTAACGTTATCTAAATGCCTATAAGTACTCCCAGTACATATAAATAATAGCCAGTTTAACGACCACACAACCTATAAAACGAAACATACGAATGCCTCATTACTTATCTAAGCAAAGATTTAACATGTACATTCCGTCTTACACTGCCGTCTAGTACATAATAAGTACATCGATTTGCGTCAGTAATGCATGTACTAGTACCATATATTGACATTGGTGACTACCTGAATGGCATTCTGTATTTGACGTAAAACTATATTGACATATATTTATCTGCGGTAAAACGGACTGTCATGCAGCAAGTTCAAGATTACTGTAACTCATTCGTAGCAGTTAGGATTTAATTAGCGAGTTGTATATAATCTTCACTCGTTATTTAGCGTATACAAGATAAGTTAATAAAGGCCTGATGTTCTACGCACAAATTTCACATTTTTTCGTGTAGCAATCGTCAGCCTTATTCCATTCGCTGCCTAGGTATTAATAGCCTTCTTCCGTATATACGGTGGATTTTTAATATGGAATAAATTATGAGATGCTACTTAAAAAAATCTTGGTATTCTTATGAAGCTGTAGCTTTATGTTTTAGGCATGGGTAGATGTCATTGTTACGAGCAGACGAGAGTGCTGTGGTATTTGTCCCGTAACCTAATACTTACATATAACTGTACTTGATTAGGTTTACCTATATAAACAAATGTCTAATAAATTGTGTTTGTTTCAGGTTACTTATTATTTAAGGAATTTTGTGAACAGACATCAGAAGAACCAGTGCCACAATTAAAATTTTATGAAGAGGTAAATTTATTCTTAACTTAATACTCTTACACCCGTATTCACAAACAATACAATGAGGTTTTACAGGTGAGGTGCTCGCGAACGTTAAGGGTCATATAACAAACAATACAATGAGCTTTTACAGGTGAGGTGCTCGCGAACGTTAAGGGTCATGTAGTAAGTTTCAACAAATTTGCTCAAAAAATGTATTTACAAAGCCTGTATACATTGATGGGAAACCTAAAAATTACGCACCATACAACGGAGCGTGCGGTAAAATAGGTACCCACACCGAAGTACCTACTTACCGCACGCTCCGTTGTATGATGTCGTGCGTATCCTTTACGTTTTTTTTTTATTTCCGTAAAACCTACATAAGAATTCCGCCAAAAAAGAGTTTCACATTGCGAGAATAACCAGAACGAAAACCAACTTAAACGGCTTGTCGTATTTTTATGTAAGTGGTGCAATAGATACAATGCAATAGATTCGTCTTAGGGCGCGTTTACTTATAATGTCCGTTTTTACAGGATCCTTTTTAACGGATCCGTCGCTACTCGAGATAGTATTCACACAGCATTTACAGGATTTACGCACCCCCGTGCCAAGCCTCGCGCGGTTTCGATCCGATAAACGGATGAGTATACTGGATCCGGAATACTGTATTATGGTGTGAACTGGCTCATATAACTACATACGCTAATAACACATACCTATTTTACCGCACGCTCCGTTGTGTGGTGCGTAATTTGCAACATTCGAATAATGTATACATACAGGCTTCGTAAATGCATTTTTGAATTAATGTGTTCAAAATCAATATACATTATTATTGCCAATACTTGTGATATCCACCACTATGCGTTCGTCAAACTCTTTTGAATACGAGTGTTAATAAATTGCTTGTTTTTATGTGCGTTTAACATGAATTAATGTAAAATATTGTTTGCAGATTAAATTATATGAAAAACAAGAATGTATAGAAGAGAGACGGCGGCTTGCGAGAGATATTTATGACAATTTTATCATGAAAGAACTATTAGCACATTCACATGTAAGTATTCATTTGCTTTGTAATGTAAAATGTGCGCCGTGGATATATTATGGTTATTTTCCAGAGGCCTTAGTGGCATATTTTGTTAATTTAATTGTTAGAACCTTATATTTCCACTTATATTACCATTTAGCAATTACAGTACTGTTAGACAAGCGTGCTAAACCTTCGACCACATCGTGAAACTCATTTTATCCTCACGAAAATATATCTAGAAAGTTATCCTTCTAGTTAATAATAATAATTAATGATAATAATATAGTAAAGGAAGAATTATATATGATAAAAGAAGAATTTTCTGTTCCTATTTTTGATGGCATATACAGTGTGGAAATTAAACTCAGGCCCTGGAGGGAAACTACTTTAAATCCTTAAGCTAGCTCATTTTACGTAAAGGAGACAATCCTTTATATTTTAAAAGAAACAAATCTGCATTAAAAGATTTTTTTAAACTCGCTTATCATTATGGTATATATATATATAGTATATATATATGGTATATATATATATATATAATCATTAAGGTATGCCCTGGCAATTCTGCTGTTGTGGGCAGGTGCACCATCTTGTTGAAAGACCTAATGTTTGTTAGAGAAACTTTATCCTGAATATTAATACTACCGATTAGTATAATAAAATAAAGAGTGTTTATTTTTTTTAATTTTAGTTGGTTCGAGTCCCGGGCGAAGCAAGCGAGTTTTAAAAAATCTTTTAATGCAGATTTGTTTCTTTTCAAATATAAAGGAATGTCTCCTTTAAGTAAAATGAGCTAGCTTAAGGATTTAAAGTAGTTTCCCTCCAGGGCCTGAGTTTAATTTCCACACTGTATATATATATGTATATATATATATAGAACAAAAGATGAAATGCTTATTCAAGTAGTCTTAGTTTGAGACCGTTACCTACAGGAAATTACATAAATAGCTACACATTCTCAACAATACACTCACAGACACGCAAACAAACAAACACACACACACACACACACACACAAATACACACAATTTGTGTTATTAGTAGGTTAGAATCTTCATAAGTTATTGTCTAAGTTAGGTATATCAATTATGCACAAATAGTTAAAAAGTAGTAATGTATAAGGTTACCCACGGTACATGTATTTGTAACATTTCTTTGTGTCAATCTTACTGAATTCCACAACACAGGATTTTTCCTAGTGTGGAATTTCAGAGTGCCAAAATGATGGTTAATTTGTGTTCATATATATAAGACTTAATGTAATAACTAGTTTAATATTTTGGAAAATAAATCTTTCAAATAAAAAAAAAAATAAAAAGTTAAGAAAAAAAGCTATTACAAGGACAGACACCTCTTTACGCAAGGATTATGCTTGCAGTGCGCAGATGCTTTCGTTTGCAAACAGTCTAGATAATTCCCGTAGCCCCGTTTACCATTCCCAAGGATTATCGAAGTTTGCAGTAGCTTACCAGTTTCCAGCTCAGGCTGCTTTTCGAGAGCAGCATCGCTATGCAGAAATTCGTACGACAAAAAAGCATAAATGTGTCCAATCGCTATGATTTAATAATGGTTGCTAAGCTTCCTAAGCTTTCAGGGCTTTTAAGGAATAGTAACATTGAACATTAATATTATGCTATTATATGATTTACTTATAACTTCAACTTTAAACATAAAACCGGTCAAGTGCGAGTTGGACTCGCGCACCGAGGTTACCGTACAATTTTGTCAAACTGGAATAAAGGACAAACTTAACGTTGCAGTTCGATCCATAAATGTATTGCACCAACCGTAAATAAAAAGTTTCTTATTAACTTATTTTTAAATTAACTTTTTTTGTTATTAAACTACATATTTATGGTTTCAGACTTATTCCTATAAGTGTTTCAAGACCCTTGCTTCTTGCCAAATTTATGATTCTAGGTTAACTAGTTCTACGTTAGTTAGGTATAGGTTTTGATTCCTTTGTGAAATCGCAAAATATGCGACAAACGGTCATATCTTTTGATTGCGTAGACTTACAAGTTTGGTTTTTTACAGCCAAAAGAGACCGTAGACCTGAGTATTTGATATAAGTTTCAACTTGGGATCTCTACGTTTCTGAAAAAAAAGTCTTAACAGACGGACAAGAAAGTGATTTTTATTTCGATAGGCTAGGCCAAAGATTCTTATAGTATTAGAAGAAGAAGATTAGTATTCTAATGGTTGATAAAAATTATAAGTGGATCGGAAGAGGTGGACCCATACCATGGCCAGCTAGAGTAGTACTATAACCCCTTAAAGGATCTAGGTTGACTTAACCTGTAACCCTATACTTATATAAAACTATAGATATAATTAATCAGATAGAAATTTAATATAGACAATAACAATAATAGTAGTGGTAGGACTTCTGCTAGTCGGCTTGGGGCGGTACCACCACTTTGCCAATTAATTTTCAGCCATGAAATAGGAATGTTTTTCGGTTGAAATGGCAAGGTGTCCAGTGAAATTACAGGGCATGTGAGACTCGACTCTTTATGTTCGATCTTTATGTCTCAAGGTAACAGGCGCAGTGCAGTGTCATGCAACATTCTGGCTGTTCATAATTTTGTATGCCGCTGTATCTGTTATAGGTAGACGTCATCGCTTACCATCAGGCGAGCGTATTGCTTGTCCTGTTACCTTTTACCATAAAAAAATAATCTATACCATCTAAGCCTTTCCTGTCCGATGTAATACATACACAACCCACATGCAAGTAAATACATAGATTTTTAATAGACATAGACAGATTAAAATTACTAAGGGTACACACACAGGTCAGTCCGGTTAGGGGAGTCAATGTAAAAAAAAATATTTTAAGTCTAGCATAGAAATCGGAAACAAAAGATTCCCGTATTCCAGCGGCAAAAAAAACTATTACAGCATTTTTCTTGTTATTCCGGATTGGCTTTATCTGTATCTCATCTGCAGGAATAAAAAGCTTGGGATTGCAATCTATTCTCATTGTTATTGTGGATAGCTGACGATGTCGCGCTTTCTTGCCTTGTCATTGCGCTGCTTAGGTTTGATTATTACTTATTGACTTAACGAAATTATAATTTATAATTAACCTGTAAGTAAATTTGTATATTAAATGTTAATACGGAGGCTTCGCGCGAAGAGATTATATGATAGTTCTTGTATAAGACATTTAGTGACACAAATTTGACTGTGAAGTGCAGCGCGTTAGTCTCGCTAAAACTCGAAAATTACTTAAACTATTTGAATGTTTTTAGGGTTTCGTACCTCATAAAAGTAAAAAGGAACCATTATAACACGTAGAGGTATCAATATGTTGAAATTTACATCAAATACTCTAGACCTGAGGGTCTCTTTCAGCTGTGAAAATATAAAACTTGTAAGTCAACACGTTTTAGTCGCAAATTTTGTGATTCATAAGAGATATAAACCTATAGGATATTTTTCGTTGACCTAGAATCATGAAATTTTGTAATAAGCGAGGTCTTACAGCACATAAAACTACATATTTACGTTTTTCCTTTATACAAAGGAAATATGTAGTTTAATAACAAAACAAAACCTTAATTTACTATTACAAACTATTTGCTACTATCTATTTGCGGTTGGTGCAATAACCTTGTCTATGGATCGAACGGCAAAGTTAAGTTTGTTTAACCTAGTTTGACTAATTGTCGGTGCGCAAGTCCAACTCACACTTGCCCGTTTTTTAATCCCCGACGCAAAAAGAAGGGGTGTTATAAGTTTGACGTGTGTATCTGTGTATCTGTGTGTCTGTGTATATGTGTATCTGTGTGTCTGTCTGTGGCATCGTAGCGCCCAAACGGATGAACCGATTTTGATTTAGTTTGTTTTGTTTGATTCGTCGTTTGTCTTCGTCGAGAGTGTTCTTAGCTTTGTTTCATGAAAATCTGTTCAGCCGTTTAAATATTATCAGCTCTTTTGTTGTAAAAAAAAAACTACGATAGCAACTTTCGTAAACTCGTAGGCCTTTGACCGCGGACGTCAAAAATATAAAAATGGCGCTTCTGCGCACTACTTACCTGTCACACTGCTGCAGTCTGTTTAGCGTAGTTATTAGTCAAATCATATCCGTGTTCTGTGGTCAAATCCACAGAAATATTAATAACGGTAGTCAAATCATATGTATTATAGATCAATATAGTAGTATAGTAGATAGTAGGATCAATTTGATAGATCACATTTGACACTTCATCAAAATTCAACAACGTAACCTTGTAATGAAGGGCACATAAAATTATTAATTATTTCAAAGTCAGAACTGCATAATTACTTAACATTTTTCAGTTACATATACATATTTATTCTAATAACTAGAAGTGCCCCGCGGCTTCGCCCGCGTTAAAAACTTCTTTTATTAACCGACTTCACAAAAAAGGATGAGGTTCTCAATTCGTCTGTATGTTTTTTTTTTGTTTACTTAAAACTTTTCTTTTGTAAAAACGATTCTATCATTAAATACATCAAATAAGAATTAGCCAAATCGGTTGGTTCACCCGTTTTCATGTTATCGCGTGACTAAGGCAATTCGGGATTCATATTTATATAACCCGAAAACCTAAATTTTCAGACTTTGTTACCTACCCCATTTCGAAAAATCCTACAACACGTACTTTATCTCATCTTGTTTCGCTATACAAACTTTGAATCCCCGTTCCGTAACCGGGAGGAATTTTTAGAAAATCCTTTCTGAGCGGATACCTACGTCATAATAACTATCTGCATTCTAAATTTCAGCGCAATCCGAAACAATATTGATTTCAGACTTTGTTACCCCACTTCACCCTTTTAGGGGTGGAATTTCGAATGAACCTGAAATACGTATTTACTTACTTAAGTACTTGTGTTAAGTTTCGAATATAAAAGACTATGAAGCTAAGAGTGACAGATGTCAAATGTGATCTATTAAATTGACCCTACTATAATTGGAAATTCCTCGGAACAATGACTAAAGCATGGAAGCCGGGCTAAAATAAGAAATGAAATACGTATGTTTACTTTTTTTTATTTACGATGTTAATAGTGCGTAGGAAAGAGACGTAAAATGCCGTTCTGTTTCGTTATCATGCAGGTTGTCACAAGTAAATTTTTGGCTAGTGATGGGCTTATCATCAACATTATCGTGTCGATGTCAGTCATCAAAGCAAATATGTATTTAATTTTATTAAAAAATCCAAATACAAGACTGTTCATTATATGAGTTGTATATGTTGTAGATATTATTGATAAAACGTTTTTTGCAAAAAATAGTAGGATTTTGGGAACACACGAAAAATTAGACAATGGCTATGATATCAATTAATCAATCTTAATGAAAAAAGTTAGTTTCGATTAGGTTTTTAAATTATAAAAAAACCTAGTTATTTAGCGAAAATTTAGTTCATGAAATTTTCCTTTAAAATCTTCTCTAAAATCGTTCTCTTCTTCACTCAGTATAATTATAAAAAAGCGTTGCATCGTAATGTAGAAATAGTATGATAATGGTGCGTAAATCCGTAATACACCCTTCAACAACACAAGCCATCTTGTCCAAAGCACTGTACACCTCACGTAAGTATATACTTTTACTTTCTGGTCACGTTCTTAGACAGAAATTAATAATTATATCGCTTTTTTCAGTCAGTGAATTCGTCAAACCCGCGACACGTATCGACAAAACATAAAACAGCAAAACTAAGTTGATAGCTGACATATAGTATTTTGACGTCTTGAATAGAACTTTTGTATTTGTTAGCATTATAAGATGACCAAAGGTGACTATTTGACATTTCCCATTTAAGCTTTGTGACATGTTTAAAAATAATAAAAACAAACAGCCATGTTTTGTTTCTTTCACACCTTATGACATGCTAATTGACATAAATGAATAAAATTAAGCTAAATCAATTTTTATTTTAGCCCGGCTTCCATGCTTTAGTCATTGTTCCGAGGGAAATTCAGTATCCTGTTACTTCAATGATATTGCAAAAATATTACGTGTACCTCAATGCACAAATATGGTAATCTTGACCTAATGCTGATACATCTCCTTGAATCTGCAGATTGCTCTCAACTCCTCGTCTGAGATGTCGTTTTAGGCTCATTGGAATGGTCGCAATGAACAAAATTATACATATAGGTACAAATCAGTCGGGGGTGGTTTTAAATTTTTTATTTTAGTATTATTATTTTGTTTTGTTCGCCTCTATACAGGGATGGTTTAAGAATAGAAAAAAATTGGAAAGGTCAACATTAGTCGGGTAAGCTACATTGTCATAAATGTGTGTAAAATATTGAAATAGGAGTGTACTCCTATTTCAATATTTTACTAAATTAAATTTATTAATTAATTAATTTTATTAATTTAATAATTTTATTAAATATTAATTTTAAAATTAATTAATTTTTACACGTACGTAGTACGTAGACGCTGTAGGGTCTACGTACTACGTACGTGTACTATGGTACGGGCTGACCAACAATAATTAAGGGACACATCTATCAGTAGTGTAATATCGACAAATGGATGTGAACTAAATGGCTCATTGCTTTACTATGTTTTTATATACGTACGTTAAATTATGTTGTCGGTATATTTCAACTATATTCATCATTTCCCCCTTCCATTGAAATATCATCATAAGTTGTGAGTAGAAAATACTCATGATAACAAAACATACTTGCCAAAATTCGACCTTCCTACAATTTTTGCCATGATTAGGGAGTCCTAGTCCTTACATTCCGACTCCTATCATCAGATCTGCTACATAGTACCATAATATTGCATTGTCACCAAGCTTACATAAGTAAAATTCAGCTCAATCGGTTACCAGCAATTGGTTTAAAAATTCTTGCAAGTTAATAAATAATCAAATAAAAGCTTGTAAAAATAAAGTCTTGTGATAAAAGCATTGAATTTGAATACTTTGTATTTCATACCCTAATTACTGACTAACAATACCACATCTAATCGGTACTTGGTTGAAGTAGCACAGTACAACTTAAATGGCTCAGTGCCATCCAGTGTAGTTAAAGACACATTATCCTAAACAATGTCCTTTACGCTAAAGTACCGCTTGCGTACTCAATCTGCATAGAATAAACCCACTTTTGCCTTGTCTTTGTTATCTGAAACTTCGCAAATTTTCTAACTACATGCATACATCTTCCTTCTCACGTATGGATATGACGTTTAACGACATCTACTTATTAGATATAGATAGAGATAGATAGTGAGTTTTCATCGTGGAATATTGCTCTGAAGTTAAGTTCATTCACCTCGGTGTTGTTTCTAATCCACTCACACAATTTGTAAGAACAGTCTATATTCTTCTGTCAAACACTAAATTCAACGTGAAGAACAGAGTTAAAAACATGCAATAACATTTTAGATATTTTATAGGCCAGCGATTAAACACTATATCGCCTGGTGGTAAGCGATGATGTGGTCGAAGATGGTAAACACGCTATAGCGGCAGATTTTCTCCTTGATGGTGGTAAGCTCCTTGTTTTGGTAGCTTAGCAAGTCGATAAAATATCCTACCACCTGTAGACAAACACCCTCGCTCGAATTTGAACCGGCTAACTTTTGATTAGAACTTAAGCCATTTATCCTTTTAAATCAACGGGGCTCTTAAAATTATATATAACGTTATTCAAGGTCATATTTATATTCTCCAAAAGTTAGTTGTACATGCAATCTCAATTGAGTATAATCTTCTTATTAAAGATAACATTACAAATTTCACAGATATGACGCAATAGCAACCCCAAATGTTTTCTGTCGGAAAATATAAATCGTGGTCGTATCACTTAACCATGATAACTTAGCCAATATTTGCAGTCATACCCCATCGTACAAAGTGCCCAATACGGTTTGTGGGAAACGTACTATTATGGGTACATTATGATCTTCTCACTTTTGCAAAATGTTGGAAGTAATTCGCCAATAAGTATTGAAAACGAAACAGAGCTATATATATAATAGTTTAAGTAGACTATTACATATATTGATCTGTTTCGTTTGTGAGAATGTGTATGAGAGGAGTGAAAACTGCGCTATTACCATATTATCATCAATAACGTTTAAACAATTGAATGTGGAGACAAATTCTTCTGTTCTATAAAATTATAGAGAAGATAAAACAACGGCATATCCTTGAAGAGTTTAACTGAAATTGAATGCGTTGTATATACAGATTATACAATTAATATATATTATACAAATAATAATAATAAACATGTACTGAACGCGTCATAGATATTCTAATTTAACGACTTTCCTATCGTATTACATTTTATTCATCTAATTACAATAACAGTTCTGGTCTTAATGACGGAAAATGGGTGGATATCAGTTTTATCGGTATATTATTCATAATTGATTCATTTGCATATGACAGTAACAATTAGCCTATATTATCCGTTGTAGTTATCATCATTGATAATATTGTATGGTTTTACATTGCTATGTACAACGCAATTAAAACGTAATTAAAACTTATAAGCATTTTATGCTAGCTGTTATCACATAACAGATAATAATTACTGTAAGTACTATGTTTTGTTACTACAATATTTTGTCCCTGGTTAAAGCTCCAGAGGGAGCGTGCCAAAAGACATGAGGGAGTGTGGTGAGCTTTAAACAAAGTGGCCAAGTGCGAGTCGGACTCGCCCATGAAGGGTTCCGTAGTAGCAAGCATAGATTAGGGATAGTACGCCAATTAGCAAAATTACTTGGTTTTTCATAGTGTTTGTATAAATGATAAAGTTTTATTTTTGCGTTCACTGTCCATCCGTCCGTCTGTCCTAACTTTATAGAGCTGTATCTCCTTAACCGTAATAGGTAGATACTTGACATTTTCACAGAGTATTACTATAGCCGCTATAACAACAAATACTTAAACCAGAATAAAATTAAAAATAAACGGGGGACCCCATACAAGAAACTTGTTTTTTTAAGGGTTTTTTGCTCGATCTTACAAACCGTAATAGATAGATACTTGAATATAGTGTGTATTAAAATGGGTGCTATAACATCGAATAATAAAAACCAAATTTAATTAGAAATTAAATGGCGTCCCTGTACAAAACACTTATTTTTCCGGCAAATTTGGTTCAATCGGACAGAATCCCACGTGTGCGAGTCCTACTCGCACTTGGCCAGTTATTTATTTTGAAATCGTAAAGCTGTTCACAGAATACATCTACCTCCCAAGTTTCAACTGTGTAGTCTTAATAATTTCGGAATAAAGGTGCTGTGACATACGGACGGTCAGACAGATAGACATGACGAATCTATAAAGGTTCCATTTTTTGCCAATTGGCTACGGAACCCTAAATAAAACTGGCCAAGTGCGAGTCAGCATCGCGTCTCTTATCGCACACTTAGGGAGGGTTCCGTACAATACGAAACATAACAGAGTTTCAACATCATATATTTGATTAATTGATATTACCAAGAATATTTGGTTTGGTCGCGATCTAGAAAGACGGGGCTCGTTTACTAGCGCCATCTATGTCATTTTGCCGAAACTAATTAGATAGATGGCGTTTAAAAACACATTTTTTGTATGGGGACCCCCTTTTATTTTTAACCTTATTTTGTTTTTAGTATTTGTTGTTCTAGCGGCAACAGAAATACACCATCTGTGAAAATTTCAACTGTCTAACTATCACGGTTAATGAGCTATAGCCTGGTGACAGACGGACAGACAGACAGACAGACAGACAGACAGACGGACAGCGGAGTCTTAGTAATAGGGTCCTGTTTTACCCTTTGGGTACGGAACCCTAAAAACGATGGTCAATGATAAAGCGAAGTGAAGAGAAAAGAGCCGGAAACGTGGCTCCACCCACCACCTTGTGGGAAGAATAGCTAGGAAGAAAAATAGATATTCTGTAGTCAAAACAAAATTTATCTTAGAAATCGAAGAATCATCACTCATCTGTCATCACTGTTTTTTTTGAAAACTGCCACAAGGCATAATAAAATATTTATGCACCCACATTATGTGCAGTGTCCTCTGATAATAAAATTAGATTCTTATGATATCATGGATGTCTTAGAATTTCCTTTGAAATCGGTCCTTTTCTGGATGATCTATGGTTCTGGAATGTCGATCGTTTTTCCGTTCGCCTGGTATGAAGTTTGCAACAGCTAGTAATAAAACGCACAGAATCTACATAAAATGTTGTCATGTAGGTACCAACCAGTAGGTCAACACACATACATTCGGGTCGCGTAAAATAATTTATGAACAAAACTCCAACGCAGTTAATTAATAGTTACTGTTCCCACGACGAATGCAATCATCTGTATATGTAATCTATCGCCACTGTACAATATTGCTTATCGTTTCAAACATACAATTAAAAAGTGCTTGACTCTTGCGATTAACGACTTTGCCTATATTGTCTTTCTTTAAAAAAAAAAAGGTAACTATTAATGTAGGTTGCACATTACTAGTAGTCTTGTTAACCCCTCGTAATAAGCTAATTATGCTTGTGCATGGAGTGGCTTCACGTCAATAGTGCAATGGGTGGGGGTGACTGGGGATTGAACTCCCGACCTCTCGATTTCTAACCCGACGGTGGCTGGTTCTAATCCTACCTGTATATAATGGATTTCTCAAGTTTCTATGTGATTTCATGAATCATGGGTGTTCGTACACAGGTAGGCTCATTAAATCGATGTTCTGCCTGACTTGCTACCAAAAAGTAGCCACCATCAAGGAGAAAATCGTTCGTTATAACCTTACGGTGTTCCGGCAGCACAGCTCTCGGGAGTCTGACCATTTTAGGCCTAGCGTGTTCACTTTCCTCGACCACATCATTATCAATACCAATATTATAAATGCGAATGTTTCAATATTATAAAAAATCAGTTTTGTTTATTTGTTTGTTTGGGACTTCTTCACGATCAAACGGCTTGACCTAAATTAGCTAAAATTTTGCACAGGGATAGACAGTATTATGGATAAGGCCATAGGGTACTTTTTAAGGCGGGCAAAGCCAAGGGGAACTGCTATCTTTATACAATAGATCAAATTATATTGACATTATTTATATTGGTTGGGATCTACAGAATTGCTAAGCGAATAATGTTTACGTATGGTCTAATCTGTGGTGTCGCTGCAAATATTTAATCAATTGTGATGCGCATAATTTTAAATCTATGATATATTCTATAGTTTTCATTTAAATAATATACTGTAACACACACACACAAGAGAATTTTAATCTATAATATATAGCCAAGGTAATTAACATATTTATTTGAATAAAGATTAAATACTGATTTGTAGACAATAGCCTTGGAAGTTTGGTAATATTTTTTATTTAAAAACTAAAGATTAAAATGGTTACTGTGAGTGAACCTTAAGAGATAGACATATGTTATCACAGACTTTTTGTAGGTCTTATGAAGTCGTACAACTTTTTCATAAACATTTTTCTCATCTGTTTCCGTTTAAGCAGCGTTCGTAAAGTGTTTTCCCGATCGTTTTATTGTCGACTTAGGCGGTAGAATAGGTCTCCACGAATATTCCTATAATTGAAACGGGACAATATATTATCTTTCTGCATATATTCATTCTAAAACTCCATTCCATAATCTAAATATCAGTGAAATAATTTTTAAATCGGTCCTGTAGTTTTTGAGCGAAATCAATACAAACATCTATTCATATATCATTACTAGAAATGCCCCGCGGCTTCGCCCGCGTTAAAAACTTATTTTATTTACTTAAAACTTTTCTTTTGTAAAAACGATTCTATCTTAATTACATAAAATAAGAATTAGCCAAATCGGTTCACCCTTTTTCATGTTATCGCGTGACTAAGGCAATTCGGGATCCATATTTATAAAAAACGAAATACCCAAATTTTCAGACTTTGTTACCTACCCCATTTCAAAAAATCCTAAAACACGTACTTTATCTCATCTTATTTCGCCATTTTTGCCAACTTTGAATCCCCGTTCAGTATCCGGAAGGAATTTTTAGAAAATCCCTTCTGAGCGGATACCTACGTCATAATAACTATCTGCATTCTAAATTTCAGCTCAATCCAAAACAATATTGATTTTTGGACTTTGTTACCCCACTTCACCCTTTTAGGGTGGAATTTCGAAAGAGCCTGAAACACGTATTTACTTACTTAAGTACTTGTGTTATGTAAAAGACTATCTAATCTTGTTTCTCCATACAAACTTTGAACCCCAGTTTCATCCCCTTCAGGAGTGAATTTTGAAAATTCTTTGTTAGAGGGAACTAACGTCATAATAACTATCTGCGTGCCAAATTTCAGCGCAATCCAAAACAATATTGATTTTCACACTTTGTTACCCCATTTCACCCTCTTAGGGGTGGATTTTCAAAAAAACCTGAAACACGTATTTACTTATTTTTTTACTAAAGCACTTGTGTGAAGTTTCGGATAGAAAAGACTATCTAATCTTGTTTCTCCATACAAACTTTGAACCCCCATTTCATCCCCTTAAGGGGTGAATTTTGGAACCTACGTACCCTACGTTATTTACATTAACATACATTATCTATATATATATATATATATATATATATATATATATATATATTAATTTACATTAACCCTACGTACTAACACAAATATACCCTCCAAATTTCATGTCTCTACGACCAGCGGCTTAGGCTGTGCGTTGTCTGTCAGTGAGTCAGTATGTCAGGACAAAGATTCTTATAGTATTAGATTATCTCTTTCCAATATTAGTATAGAAAAATATTACACTGCTGTTCATATTTTTTTCAGAGCTCCTTAGGATATGCAATAGATATAATATAAGTTTTATGAATTCTACACTTAGTAGGAAGGCTTGTTCTATATTTTAATCTAGAACCTCCTATAACGGATACTTGATTTTCTTTAACTATAATACTTACATTTAAAATGTAAAACCACCGACTAACCTATGTAAAATCTTAGTGCTAGTTTCTTTTTATTTGTGTATTACTCGATCACGTTAAGTAAACGCAGATAACAGTCTACCATCAATTTATTTTATTTAATGTAATTGACAACTAACATAGATAATAAGATGGATTTTTTATTATTATTACTAACACTATGGAAATTATTCTGAATTAAATGATTTATTATTATTATTATATTATCAAGCGGGCCGTCAGCATATTTGCTGCCTTATATTATTTAAAAAAAAAACGCTGAACAGATTTTCACGAATCAATGCTAAGAAAAGAATACTCGACTAAGACACAAAAAATTAAAAAAACCAAGTCGATATCGGTTCATCAGCGTCATATTATGTTGACGTTGAATACCTAATAAGACCTGTATTATCTGTACATACATATGAAAACAATAAATTATTGAGTATTGAATACTATAGCTCACTGAATACTATAACTGCTCACCAATAAAGTGTATTATTAATAACTTTCATTGTTGCAGGATTATTCTAAGGAGTGTGTAGCTCATGTACAGAAATATCTAATGAAACACGAGGTACCACCGAATCTATTTGAGGTAAATGTAATGAAATCTAACACTTCTGCAATATAACAATGTTTGAGCGCGTTATGTAACTATCGTTTGTGTTCCAGCCATACATTGAAGAAATATTTCAACACTTACGGGGAGAGCCATTCAAAAATTTCTTAGAAAGGTGAGTGAATTTTAATTACATTATATAGCCACTCACAAAGTTGGTGAGGTAAATACTTACATAAAATATATATCTATATATATTACAAACTCGGGTTATTTACACCATTTATAACTCGACCAGATTGGAGGCTAAATAAAAGCCAAGTCAAAAGTACCTATAACCGGCGAGCATGTATGAAAGCACTCATGAAAGTACTCATGAAAGTGGAAGAAGCTTCGAAAATTATCCCCTTATTAAGGTGATAAAGTTACTAGGGATTTTTAGCGTTCCGTAGTCCTGACTAGAAACCTTTTAAAATGACTTAAGGGTTGCTAATATCATTTTTCGATTGAATGCTCCATTTACGAAATATTTAACTTTAAAGTGCAAATTTTTGTTCCAGTAGGGCGTCCCCCCCCTCTAAAAGCTAAACTGCTGGCTTGAAAAATCTGGAAAAATTCGTGATGATAGCACATTTCATGAACTTTAAAGGAAAATTATAACGGTTGACATAACTTTATTAGTTTAGCAGTAATAGTCGTTGAACTTGGGTATTGGATAATTTTGTACCAAATACAAAATACTTACCGGGCAAAGGCTTGCAATAAGGGGCTACTACGGAACCCTATATTGCGCGTGGCCCGACACGCACTTGGCCGGTTATTTTTTCTTGGTCTAATTCACTGAAAACTAATAACAAATAAACCTTAAATTATTTATTTAAGGTTTATTTGTACTGAGTACCGTATTTTTTATTTTTTCAAATCTACCCCTAGGGTGTATGTGTGTAAAATGAATTTTGCTTGAAAAAATCATAGAAAATTCATTATTGTTTTTTCCACGTATTGCCGTGACTACAAAATCAATGTGAATGAAATTGGAAATTTAGATTGTGTGGGTTCTGGAATAACACAAAGGTTAATTTTATTTTCCAAAATTATCCCCTAAAATGGTTGAACAGGGTGATAAAGTTTCTATGGAAAAGTTTAATAACTTGGTTCGATTTACTCAAAACTCGGTAGAAGTAAATATTAAAATCCTACTTATATTATAAATGCGAAAGTAAATGGGTGTGAATCTAATATTTTTCTTTACTTGCTACACATCAAAATCCACGCGAGCGATGCTGCGGGACTCACCAAGTTAAGATATATGTTACGGGGGTGACCCATTAGCGAATAAAACCGCCGGTACGCCAATGGATCACCCGCCTAACGACTACATAATAGTATAGCATAATAGCATTATTTAAATGTTTGGTTAATTCAAATAAGGTAACATTCTTGTTTGGAGAATGCAGTAAGTGTCCTTTGTTAATTATTAACTTCATGGTGAATAAATTAAAGAGTTTATCTAATCTACTTGCATGTTATTAATTAAGTACTTGTATTAAGTACAGTTTACGGAAGTATAGCATTATCTCCCTCTCTTAGACACGGTAAAACTATATTTTTATATGTTTGAAAATACTTTAAATAAAAAATTTCAAACCACCACCGACTTCAACAATATTAATAAAAGAAAAGGATACCAGATTTCGAATTGATCAGACCAATTAAAGTCTTAAAACGGCTGAACGGATTTTTATGAACTAACAAAAAACCCAAACCAAAATCGGCTAATCCGTTTGGGCGCTACGATACCACAGAAAGACATACACAGATACATAGACACACAGATACACACTTCAAACTTATAAAACCACATTTTTGTCTGCGGTTAAAAAGGCCCTAAAGCGCATGAGACTTAAAACGCGCTATGCTGACGTGGCGCACATTTTGCAAAATTAAAGTTGGGATGTCACTAAATCACAAACACCAATCTTACCATCAGGTAGTCTTGCTAACTTATCAATTCTCAAAATTAAACCCAAATATTTTATTATAGAAAAAATCCTATCAAAGCCAGCTACAAAAGGTCAAGCTACAAAGTAACGTATTTATATGAAATCAATAATTTTGTCATAGTTATTTTTTGTGGTCCTAAGCAAACTTGGCAATTGTTTTTTAAAGTAAATTTATGTTTGTTACAGTGACAAATACACGAGGTTTTGCCAATGGAAAAACTTAGAATTAAACATCCAGCTCACAATGAACGACTTTAGCGTGCATCGTATCATCGGAAGGGGCGGCTTCGGTGAGGTAAGTCGTAACGTATTACGTACACAAACAACACTATGAGCTTTCACAGTGCTAGCGAAGTTACGGGGTAATATAATTCAATACGTTGTTGACTGAACTCTACTAATATTATTATTATTAATATTATTAAGGCGGCAATAGCCCAATGGATAGGGTGTCGGACTGGCAATCGAGAGGTCGTGAGTTCGAATCCCACCTACACCCATTGCACTATTGACGTGAACCCACTCCAGACACAAGCATATTTAGCTTAGTTGGAGGGGTTAACAAGAATACTAGTAATGTGCAACCCAAATTGCGAGTAATCTTTAAAAAAAAAAAAAAAAATGCGTATGTCGTAATAATCTTCTGGAGTACAGGTTTTACTCCACAGATATTGGAGTAAAACACAGATATTTGTATATATATATTTAGTATATATATATATTTACAAATATCTGTGTTTTACTCCAATTGCCGTATTCACAAACACTATGAGGTCTCACAGTACTAGGGTACGCATGGGGACATTCAAATTCAGGACGTTTGTCAAAATCTTCTTGAATTCGGGTTTCCCTTTAAAGAAGCAAGACTTATACCCTTCAAGAAGAATCAAGATGTATACCCAAGCAAAAGAAGAATTTTCCAAATCGGCCCAAGCGTCTAAGTAATCGGGGAACATACATAGAAAAAAAATCCGACAAATTGAGAACTTACTTCTTTTGTAGAAGTTGTTTAATATATATATATTTTTTTAATGCTGTATAGGCAAGCGTTTGACCACTATCTCACCTGATGTTAAGTGACAATGCGGTCTACGATGTAGCACGCTTACCTAGTAAATACCTGTACACTCGCGATTTGAAGACCCCCGGGTTGTAGCTATATATATAAATTGAATAATCCTCTAATCCAGTAATGGCCTATGTCAGGATCTTTAATTCGTACCTTAGTATCAGACCTACTATTACGTATTGTTTAGTTAAAATCAATCTTATTTAGAACCCAAATAGCATACACATTCCCTTGACCAACGATAGCATTGAAACCAGCACCGTGAAATGAGAGATGTCAACTCGCTATCCACTGGACCCCATTCGTTCTCTGAATTAGAATTCTATCCCAGTACATTTAACTAAATCCATATTCATCTCAGTCGTTGGAAAACCGCCTCGCAATTGTAATAAACCCGGCTGTACATAGAATTTTGATGGACTTTATGTAGGTCAACTTGCAAAACCTATTGCACTTTCTAGCAGCCGGCTGCCGGATCTCAGTCCCCGACATGACTAATGCAATGCTTACCCTTTATTGCGGCCGTATTGGAAAGGAAAAACAAAACCTTTGAGCTAATAGTTTATTCGAGTCTAGTTACCTGATAGAAAGTTATTTTGATATATGTATACGATGAACGATCTCTAAGTTTGCTTGAGAGTTAGATTAACTAACGGTGATGGAACTGATGGACTACTTTTTCTTCAAACTTATAATTCTCATTCCATATGTGGTGGCAATGATAATACTTAGGTACACTGGCGCATGGCGATATCCCGCTTGAGATGTATTGTGAATGTCTCTCTAACAACTACTAACCAAGCCATCCTGGACCTTTATGAAGCAAATGTATGGTTGAGCTAACCATTAAAATTAAAGCAGTGGTTGTTACAAAAATGATAGTTTACTCAATCAATGAATATACTCAAAAATATATTTTTTTGACGTATACATTTCCCTATCATTAAATTTTTACAGTGTATTTTCCACTTGACCTTATTCGTTGCAATAGGTTAGATGGTTAAAAAATATGTTTGTTTCATCATTTACATTATAAAAAAAATGTTGGATACGTATCTTTTATTTTATCAATTAAACAACAATGACGAAGATATAGAGCGTTGAAATTCCGCGTGACATCACAGCTCAGCTAGGCTATTCTGGAAGCTATCTCGACAGCGGAATCCGCGGTGAGATTCGAATTTCGTACTACGAAATTCAATCGTATCACGTTTGTAATACGGTATACGAAAAATAGCCTAGCAGTACACTTTTTAGCGTCACGTGCGAGAGTATTTCTCGTTTTTTTTTCACCTATATTTTAACTGACTTCAACTCTAATGAAAACCCTACATTTGTGTAATTATGGCGCATGTAATCTACTTCTGTCCACAATATGCCCAAGAGTCTAATTAACTAAGTGTAAATAAGGTATAGTCAGGTTTTAGCTTTCAACTTTACTCTAGCGTGTTATTTTCTTTACAAGGACCAAGGACATTCGATAAAATCATGCTATTCCTGTAAATTTTATAGATATTCGTAAATAACTCATATTAGGTTTGCAAGACAAGTTAGTGTGAGGAAGAATTTTTGTTTCTATTCGTTTTTCCATAGAAATTCCAATTCCATATTAGAACGTATCATCTCTTTCCGCCTTGAAATTGCGTATCATACCACAATAATAAAATTATGTTTAAATGGGTACGGAATCTGATCTGGAGGACAGAATCATAATTATACTCACTCACTTCACCAGCGAGTAAGATTTGCTCTGAGTATATTCTTAAGTGTTGTTAAGCCGTAACCAGCAGCAAATTGAAACGGACTCATAATGTTTCTAAAATGCTTGCTGCGGTCATTTCAGTGAGATTGGATGGTGTGCGGTAATCTCGTATCTTCAGTTGAGGGTGTCATTGTTCCCGTTTACTTCGGTTTTCCGGGATCTGTCGAGGCTGAATAGAAGTTTTGAATGTAGCCTCAGTCACTGTAAAGCTTACAAACTTTAAACGAACTTGGTACTTGGTAGAGAAGACGATTGAGGGAATGTAAGACAAAATTAAGACAACGCAACGGGTCAGATGAAGATTATTTCTGTATCGTAGGATACTGCTAAGTAGACTACATTCTATCATCTGAAGAATTAGGTACATAATGTTTTTGTTTCCTGTTGTTATCATAGCCAGAAAGTTTATCAATGACGTATCTAACACCTTATTTTACTTCCTCGACATATCCTTCAATATATTTGACTAATGACGCCAAAAATAAGATAAATTTCAAACTTAATTTTAAGCAAACAATGAAGTAAACGCGCAGTGCATTGTCCCGAGAGTAAATAATCTTTACGACTATTTAAACAATTTGAACACCCGGATGGAGGTACTTCCAATTGCTATAAAACGCGTCTAGTTCTGCCGAATAGCGATCAAAGTTGTTTATTGTTTACAGCGGATGACGTGCAAACTCGATTACGTGTCTATCAAACGACGACGTAAACTCGATTTCAATAGATAAAACAATAGTGCTTATCTACTATGTATACGTTGATACTAAGGCAATAGGTAGCTATACTTGTCTATAACTACTTACATATTACAAATCTTTTCTACATATATACGATGCATACGAGAATGTGGAAAAAAGTAGTATCTGCCTACCCCAACGGGAAAAGGCGTGATTTTTTGTATGTATGTATTATGTACGAACGTAATGTTATGACGCCAGGTTTCTCCTTGATGATGGTAAGCTACTTTTTGGTAGCAAGTCAGGCGGAACATTGATATAATAGGCTCCTACCACCAAGGGCGGATCCAGCTTTGGCGCCAGCTAGGCTATTCTGTAAGCTATCTCGACAGCGGAATCCGCTGTGAGATTTGAATTTCGCACTACGAAACTCAATCGTATCACGTTCGTAATACGGTTGAATTTCGTGGTACGAAATTCAAATCTCACCGCGGATTCCGCTGTCGAAATAGCTTACAGAATAGCCCTACAAGAGGGGGTCACATAGTCGTGGTCAAGACAAGAACTTATAATTTAATTTTGATAACAATAGATACAAGTAAAAGGTAGGTATTTTATTAATGTACGTATAAGTATTGAAGGTATGTAGTTACATAAAATCTGTATGGTGACAAAATATATAAATTAAATCATTATGTTCAATTAGTGGTCCACCTAAGTCCTGGAACCAGCTCAGGGGGGGGGGGGTCATGACCGCCATGACCCATCTCCCCCTGGATCCGCCGTTGTCTACCATCTGTGGAACCTTGAGATCTAGTTCCAATTCTAAGCGCGCTATGCTATCTATCCTCAACCACGTCGTCGTTTACCACTAGGTAGTCAATGCTTGACAATTGCAAATGATGAAATGCTTGACTGCATCACATGAGTAATTTTTAATAGTACTGTTGTTCAGGATTAGGCAAATGAAGTCACAGTCAGATGTTACTAACGTTGATATTCAAAAAGCTACTGAGATTACCTACATCAAATATGATTAAGCTTTTTAGAACAGGCTTGTTACGAAATACAAAAGGATCAAAAGCGGCTTCGTGACAATTATATTCTTAGATTCATGTGAAATTTTGCGCTTTATCCGACGTACAGGGAATCATTTGTGTATTTTCTGCCAATCTCCTACGTGTTAATATTCAATGTTGTACAGCTATTTTTGAGTTTGATAGAAGTACTTATTAGTAAATTATTTTTATCCTTGTACATATTTATCCGTTACCTTAGTGCTTATAGGTAAGCTATGTATAATTACCGTATTAATAACGCATATTGTGTAAACAAGGAAAAACAATCATACGTATATATGTTATTATTTAACATCGACTGTTAGTAACTGTTACTCGTTTAACTATTAACTACTATTGTCGTTGGCTTGACTTGTCAGTTAAGGTTTCCTATCAGAAGATCTGAGACATTCATATTTTAATTTTACTACGCTGGAGAGAGTAAGATAGTGCAACGTTACCTTTTTCTGGCAAAATTTTTTTAATCCCTGTGGTATGCCGCACAGGAAAGTCGTAGTATTGATAAGCTAAGTATTCCTAAGCCCCATGCTTATCAATACTACGACTATTACTATCGGTATATGTACTATCGGTATCGGTCTTTCGGATTTTCTATCGGTTTTTTATCGGATACATTTTCGAGAGTGTGCTATCCAGTTGCACGAACTAATAATACCTTCATCCCCATTTTTCCATCGGACAACCAGACGTACAGTGACACAGCTGCATTGTAAAAAATTCCATCTTTACGCACGAAGCTATATGCTCCCACATTCAGCATACGCATTAGGCACTGCCAAGAAATGGAATTCCTTGCCCGAGTCTGTTTCCCGATAACTACCATCTTGGGGTATTCAAGTAGTAAGTGAATAGGTATCTTCTAGGCAAACGTGCGACATCTTAGGCCGTATCGTCACTTAACATCAGTTGAGATATTGGTCAGTCACTTGCCTATACAACATAAAAAAATGGATGCGCAAAAGATATAATGGTGATGCCGTCATTTAATTGGTGACGTTTGTTGATGTCGTGACGCTAATCAGCAAGCTAAAGAAATCTCAACGTAAAAAATATAGAAGAAAAATGATCGCACGTTCAGCGTGAGAGTAAGTATTCTAATTATAATCTAAACTAACAGAACCAGCCTGCAATTTTCATTGTTTCTGTAGTTCAGAGAACATTCTGTAAATTTAGTTCTAATGCTCTTCAGTTTGTATTCCGGGAAGTTGGGATCGCTGCGCGATGAAAATTAAAGTCATGCAGGAATATTCCCACCTCAAGCTGTCTAAAGAAACAAAAAATAGAATAAGTCTTTCTTTTCGTTTTTGCTTCATTTCTCGATTTAGCGTTACCCTAATCCGTGTTCATGTTCCTAATCCGACTTTTTGATACATGTAGACACGAATAAAATAGTACATCAAAAGCTAATCCTTAAAAAAAAGCTCCATGAAATATGCTAAGTCTGCCTGGAGGCAATAACATTTTCAGAAATGTCCTTTACTTGATGCTGCATTGAAGATGTGATTGTGTCCAAGAATGTAATATCGATAAATGCATTTTGTGCCAACAGATATCGAATGGAATAAAATTCAGGAACATTTTGTATTGAAAACGATCTTTTCAAACTTCCATTCTGTTTTTAGAATGAAGTTGGAGAAAATGTCTTTATCTATGGTAATATGTGAAATCAGACGTGAGTCGTAATTTTTTTTTGTGACAAGCATTTGACCTCATTCTCATCTAATGTTAATACGATAATGCGGTTTTAGGTGGATACGTGTTGTCTGGAATTGAAAGAAGGAACTGAGACGAGGCGCTGGATAACTTAGTTAGACCAATAACTTAGTTAAACCAAAATAAATAATTAAATTAATAGACCAACCAAAGGTGGTAGGATCCTATCATATCGATGTTCCACCTGACATTTTACTAAAAAGTAGCTTACCACCATCAAGGCAAAAATCTGCCGCCATAACCTTACTGTGTTCCGGCAGCACAGAGCCCCTGAGAGTCAGAGTATTCTAGGCCTAGCGTGTTCACCATCTTCGGTTACATCATCGCTTACCACCAGGTGAGATAATGATCAAAGGCTAGCCTATAGGAAATAAACAAAATTTAATAAACCCGAACAGCGCAACTGCCCCAACCCGTCTTCCATACCAATTGGCACATTCCTGGTCATCAACGTCTAGGAATGTAAAAATATAGAGTTTCACATAGGCTACAGCAACTTTAGATTCTGCAAATCTGCTTCTAGATCAAACAAATATCTGTGCCTTTTTTGCTGATACAGAGAAAAAACCTGAAATGAGGTCATTGCTGTGGCCCAGAGTGGCTGTCCAAAGTTGTATTACCTATTTTTTACCCACGACGGAACGGAGACTGTATTTGCGTTTGGGGTGAGAGGATGTATGTTTGTTTGTTTGTTTGTGTGTGCAAATCCGTGTTGCAATTTTTCTCCAAAACTAGTCCGATTTTGATGCAGTTTTCAGTTATGGGTTAACTAACTGTTTTTAGATAGGTGCTACGGTGACCTTGGGTACTCACCAGGGGGCGCTGCAGTAATCATTTGTTGGTGCAAATTGATGTTGCCATTTTTCTTCAAAACGAGTTCGATTTTGTCTTTAAACGGTTCGTAATTAATCAGTGGTGGTTCTTACATAGATGTTATGACGTTAATTTTCTAAAGGACATCGTCGTGGGTGTTCATTACAAATTTTAATTTTGTTACTTGTAGACAATCAGTTGCATTGGTCTATCTAATGCATATTTTTTCAACTCTTTGGACCACTGCAGCTAGCTGAAGCACCTATAGCAGATAGTGGTACAGCATATCTATATTGTGATTGCAGATTGTGGTATAGCACAACTATAGTGGTCTGTCTACAATGGGCCGCAATGAAAGCGGGTGTGTTATAAAATATACGATAACTTTTAAAATATTTTAACGATCCTATTAAAATATAAACCAAATGAAAGACTTGAGTTATAAAATTCTCACGAGTTATATTCATTTTGTTTTTTTTACTAACCATTAAGGCATTCACTCGCGTTTATTTTTCGGATTATGCTCCGACCGGTTTCGACTCGATTTGAGAGTCGAAACTGGAGCATATCCTCTTTTAAAGATGATTTCATTGCAAATGTAGGAAGAAGTAAAACCTTTTTATTTGTTCTAAAAATTTAGTGGTTATTTTAAAAACCATAAATATTAATTATTATTGTTATAAACCGGCTATAATTCACGTACCTTAGTCGAATTTTCTCGACCTAGGTTTCGAGCGAGTCAGTCGCTCTTCCTCGGGAGTGAGGAGGAATAATTTAGGATCTTTTACAAAACGAAAAAAACCGACTTCAAATTCCGCGCTAGTAGTTTTTGGCATTATTATTTTATTTAGCGTCTGCTATTGGTCTACATAAAGGAAGTCACTAGATCCTGCGACAAAGGTTATCCTAGTGCAGGATCTACCGACCAATCCTAATCCTAACTAATATTATAAATGCGAAAGTAACTCTATCTGTCTGTGTCACGTTCACGCCAAAACCACTGAACCGATTTAAATGAAATTTGGTACACAGATAGTCTAGAGCCTGAGAATGGACATAGACTACTTTTTAATGCGAAAAGAGGGTTTTAAGGTGTTAAAAGGGGGGATGAAAAGTTGTATGGAAGATTTGTCATTTTTAAAGGTAGAAGCTTGAAACTTGTTGTTTAGGCTGTTGATTCGATATAAATGAATATGTCATTCAAAGTTTGTGAGGGGGAAGGGGGAATGAGGGGAGGGGATGGAGGGTGGAAGTGAGGGGATGGGGAAAGGGGGAGAGGCAAGGGAGGTGAGGGAAAGGGGAGGGGAGGTGGAGTGGGGTGAGGGAAGGGGAGTGGGGGGAAGAAAGACGGGGAGGGGAGGGGGAGTGGGGGGAAGAGAGAGGGGATGGGAGGAGAAATGGGGGAAAGGGGAGGGGAGAGGGAAGAAAGGGGGTGGAGGGAGAGGGTAGGGGGATTTGCGGCGTGGTACGGTGTGGTATAGATGGGATACGCATGTGTCTTATTTGTAAAATAATTAGCCTAAATATTTAAAAATACTACCCAAAGACACTAATTGCACGCGGACGAAGTCGCGGGCACAGCTAGTGTATTTTTTTTTTTTTTATGCTGTATAGGCAAGCGTTTGACCACTATCTCACCTGATGTTAAGTAAGACCCCGTGTATGATATAGGTTTATTAAGTTCTTGATATTAAACATGTTGTCTCTTTTGCACAGGTATACGGATGCAGAAAAGCCGATACAGGCAAGATGTACGCAATGAAGTGTCTCGATAAGAAAAGGATTAAAATGAAACAGGGCGAGACGTTAGCGCTTAATGAGAGGATCATGCTGTCTCTAGTCAGTACGGGGGTAAGTGAAATCAACGTATTCCATAGATACTTTATTAATGTTAAACCGGCTGTAATTCGTGTAATTTAAAAAAAAAAACAAAAAATATGTATATATCTCGACCTAGGTTTTGAGCGAGTTCTCTCCTTGGGAGTGAGGTCACGCGGTGAGATCGCGATGATCCGTGATCGTTATACAACATCTGTAGATACTTACTGTAGGACCCACTCAAAGTGTTAGTTACTAGTTAGTAATCAAGAATCCCACCAAAAACATTTTTATGTAAAATGTTGCCAAGACAGGACCATGCGGCTCTCACTGTCAAAAAGTTTAACAGATCTCATGTAGAGCCAAGCTTCTAATTCTACACGCCCTAACTGTACATACAAGCTCTAACCTCACAAGCAATACACATTAGTCAAAATAGTTGCTCATTTGGTTCGTATGGTCATCAAAATTTGCGGTCTCATACAAACTTCAATCCTCTAGTTTAAGAAGTTGAGGTGTAAAAGTTCTAAGTTTTAAATTTTTTTTGTTGTTTGTAATAATACTATCTTTCTTAAGGTCGCCTACCCTTTCTAGTACTTAAGGATTTTGATGATCATCAGTGATTGCGCTCTTTTTACGAGTAGAGTATTAGGATTTGTAGAGGCCATAGGTTTGAGGTTAGATGGTTAATGTGATCAGATTATGATTTCTTTGAATTGTCTATTTTATTGGTGATAAGACGATTGCGCACACATATCCCAGCATTAGGATTGCCGTTGTGGCGGAAGATGGCATCTAAGAATATAATATTATAGTAAACACTTATACTCATCACAGTAAATCTCGCCCTGCTCCTGTTCTTTGTACTCTAAGGAAGCCAGATCCGGATCCCTGCCGACAGCATCGCGCAGTCTTAAAAAAGGAGCCTTTACCTTGTCTTATGGACCTTTGTTTTTGGAATTAATGAAATGTTCACGTAAAGACTGAAGAGACTGCGTTCTTCCAAATCAATAACTAAAAATCACACACAAATCTAAAATGCAAGTGTACACGGTAGTGTCTACGTGTAAACACACAACTGTAACATCGTGAGTGACGTCATTAGAATTATCAATGATACTTGGACATATTTACAATAAATTATTTATTCACTCAAAGCGTATGATTAGGATTAAAGAAACGCCAAGGTCAGCGATAAACAAATATAATACTAATACGCAATAAGATGTCATCATACTCGTCTTTATATCTTCTTAGTATTCTTTATGTATGATTTTTGATTTGATTTTGATTGTTAAACACAATCCAAAATATCATCGTACCGACGGGACTCGAACCCGCACCCCCCGGATTACACGTCCAGGTGCTCTGCCAATTAAGCCACGGTTCGATACATCGATACGACGAAATCAGTCTTTTGTATTCGAAACTTAACACAAGTACTTAAGTAAGTAAATACGTATTTCAGGCTCTTTCGAAATTCCACCCCTTAAAGGGTGAAGTGGGGTAAAATAGTCTGAAATCAATATTGTTTCGGATTGCGCTGAAATTTGGAATGCAGGTAGTTTTTTGACTTAGTTATCCGCTAAGAAATAAGTTTTCAAAATTCACTCTTCAAGGGGATGAAGCGGGGGTTCAAAGTTTGGATGGTCATTTTATTCGACATTTCACACAAGTACTTCTGTTAATAAATAAGTAAATACGAGTTTTAGACTTCTTCAAAATGCCACCCTAAGAGAATAAACTGGGGTAACTAAGTCTAAAAATCAATATTGTTTCGAATTGCGCTGAAATTTAGAATGCAGATAGTTATTATGACGTAGGTATCCGCTCAGAAAGGATTTTCTAAAAATTCCTCCCAGATACGGAACGGGGTCACAGGACGTCCTACGCTACGTTTGCCGATTCGCGGTCTCCACTCAAGGACAAGTATACCCCAACGGTTATCGGTCCGACGGCAGATATGACCAGCCCACTGCCACTTCAGCTTACTAATCCGTTGAGCTATGTCGATAACTTTAGTTCTCTGGCGAATTACTTCGTTCCGGATTCGATCCCGCAGAGAAATACCGAGCATAGCTCTCTCCATAGCTCGCTGAGCGACTTTAAATTGGTGGATCAGTCGAACTGTGAGTGTCCACGTCTCGGCTCCGTATGTCATCACTTTCACTGGTTAAAGATTTTTATCTTTAAACACGCAGCGGAGCGACGACATACGCAAAGCGGTGGGCAGTGATTGGAAAATAAGAGCCGAAGATCGGGCTCAGTAGCGCACCTTGGGAGAGGCCTACGTCCAGCAGTGGACGGACACCGGCTGATAAAGATGACGAAACGGGGATTCAAAGTTTGTATGGCGAAACAAGATGAGATAAAATACGTGTTGTAGGATTTTTCGAAATGGGGTAGGTAACAAATTCTGAAAATTTAGGTTTTTCGGGTTTTATAAATATGAATCCCGAATTGCCTTCACGCGATAACATGAAAACGGCTGAACCGATTTGGCTAATTCTTATTTGATGTCTTTAATGATAGAATCGTTTTTATAAAAGAAAAGTTTTAAGTAAATAAAAGGAGTTTTTAACGCGGGGCACTTCTAGTTAGTATAGATTACACTTAGCCAATCATCGCTTGTGTGGGGAATCTATCAGTACCACTATGGGAACTGTTCGGCAAACGAATTGATTGATTCTTCGCAGAATAATTACCATAGATAAAGTACGATGTTTATTCATCGTTTCGACATCGAGTAAACAACTGAAGCGTGCAAACAAAGGGCTTAACATAAGAAAACATGACAAATGTTTTATACTAGCTTTTGCACGCGTATAGGACAGTCTGCCAGATCTATATGTATATTTGTCTAAATAGAAACTAGACTGTTCAAATGAAATAAGAAACGGACGAATAGACAAGCTGTATCTCCAGTGTTCTGCAATTTATTTAATTAAACTAGTCAATTTACTTTTTATACTACTTATTAATGACTTCGTCTGTTTATTTGTAGACCCTCAACAACTGCAAGATAGAATTGAATTAGACTGTAGTTGTAGATTTCGAAAATATATGCCATCAATTCTTAGACAACGATTTTTTTTTATTCTTTGATTGTGCTGAACCTGACAAACGGCTTATGCTCCCTTCCATCATAATTTCTGATAGAAATTTTGTCTTAAAATGTTTATAGATTTAAATATTACTGTATTTTGGAAAATCCACAGACCTCTAGGGTTCACTGCCTTGTGAATACAATACAATACAAAACTGTTTATTGATTACCAGATATTTACAAATTGTACGACTTATCTAGTACACAATAATAGTAAGGCAATACAATCGGCGGTCTTATCGCATAGAGCGATTTCTTCCAGACAATTCTTCCAGACAAAAAAAAAGTTTTTCCCACAGACAAGGTCTGTGGGAAAAACTTACCCAAAAGCGTACAATTCAACTATAGACCCGGGGCGTATTGATCGGTCGGCTTTGATGCCTGAGGTACCGAGTTTAATCCCCTCCGTGCACCAATGGATTTTTCTATCGAAAAATGTATGTGCGCTTTTTACAGTGGCCCTCCGGTGAAGGAAAAACATCGTTAAGAAACCAACAACCCCGCATGGTGGTAGAACACTATCTAGTGTCCGGCTGGCCAGCTGGGTAGAAGCTGGCATTCAAGTTAGAAAATCTGTCGCCAAAACATCTAATGTGTTCGGGCAGCTATCCTTGAGAGCCAGTTCTCATTCTAGGCCTAGCGTGCTTACGATCTCTGACCGCATCATCACTGACCAACAGGTGAGGTAGGTAGTGGTCAAACGCTAGCCTATAAGATATAAAAAAAATTGTCAAGCTAGATTATTTTATGTAATCAATCAAAACTCTCGTCCATTTTTTCAAACGAATAGTCCGAAGCCAGCAGAAACGTAAATTTCATACCGTTACCACTGACAAATAAACTGTAATAGTAACTCCATACATATAACGTCCTCGTCTAGACATATTTGTGATAAATTAACCGTACTATAGCTATTGATTTATACGCTGATTTGATATTAGGTTTATGTTACGAGCTAATTCCGATATGATAACATATTATGATAAAGTATGGAACCATCTCGCAACAACAGCCGTTTGGTAGAGTGGACATATGAATGTAACGCACTATAGAATATGTTAGACTGGGAACTGTGGTACGTGTGTAATACAGAATTACTTGATATCTTTTCTCTTCTTATAACATAAACGAGACAAATGAGGACTTTCCCGCGATCGCATTCTTAGATAAAACGTGCGGTTTACATTGGAATTATAATATATCAACTTGCTAGACCACTGAATAGAGAAGATGCAATATGTTTATTTTTACTTTCATTTTAAAGAATTACACGTAGTAATGAGTAATTATTTTATTGCAAAAACTGCGATTTTAAAGTCATAGGTGGTACTGAATATGTATAATGGATATATGGATTCAATGAAAAATATTATTATAAAAACTCACGTTCATTTTAAACTTATAGATTTAAAAACGGGAATTTAACGTGACTTACGCGATGTCGATATAGCGATCGACATATGTTTGGGCCTCATCCGGAGGCCTTCTTCAGGATCTTGAGTGCGGGACGCTCGCCGACGCGTTCAACCTCGCACTGCGGGCCGCTGCTCGTGCAGCGCGGGCGGACGGAGCGGGCGGCGGCGGCGGCGGTGGTGGTGTTGGTGGGGGGTGATGATGCGGTGTACATAGTGGAGGCGCGGGATTAGGTTGGAGGGCTTCGTCTTCATCACTGCTGTTTACTTCAGACGAAACCTCATCCAACCGGCAGACGGAACTCAAGGTGTCCTCCTCACTGTTGCCACTGGTGACGTGCTTTCCATGAAGAACGGTTTTCCACGTATTTGACAGGTACCAACCTCTGTCTCTGTTGAAGTTACGACGACGACTGATCTCAATGGCTTCTTGGATTTTGCGGGGTACAAAGTACTTTTCACGCGCCAAAATCCGTGCCTTGTCAAATCTGATGTAGTGCGTCGTCCCAGATGTGAGAGCGTGCTCTGTAACCGCCGAGCTACCGCTGTCCACGTTCTTCATGGAAGCAATGTGTTCTTTGAGTCTTGTGGACACGTTTCTTCTGGTCTCGCCTACGTAGCTTGCACCACAGTCGCAAGGAACGACGTAGACCCCAGCAGCTCCTAGGGGATCCTTATCCTTTGGAGAGCGCAACAATTGCCTGACACGTGAGGGGGGCGGAATATCGTCTTGATGCTATATCTCCGGCGTAACAAGTGTCCAATTTTGTCCGTGACCCCCTTGACGTATGGTAGGTACGTTGCTGCTCTCTCAACCGATGTTATTCGGCACTTTGTGGAGTTGTTCGCAATCCGATTACTCTGCTTCCAGCTGTATCCGTTTGCCTCTAACACCGCCTTCACATGCGCGAGTTCCGTGTCTACATGTTGTGGGTCACATAATCTCAGCGCTCTGTTGATAAGTGTCCGAGGCAACGACGCTAGATGGGCGGGATGGTGATGGGAGTCAGCTCTCAAGTACCGGTCTGTATGCGTACTCTTGCGGTACACTGTGTGTGAGAGATGTCCATTCTGTTGTCGCTTGAGTAACACGTCAAGAAACGGCAACGCGCCCTCTATTTCTCGTTCGACAGTGAAAGTGATCGTCGGATGTTTGCTATTTAGATGTTCTAATAAGGGTGTTACATGGTCCTTATGTAAAATAGCAAACACGTCATCCACATATCGCCACCAGTATCTCGGTCTAAAGGATATGTCGTGTAGTGCCGATGTCTCGAACCACTCCATAAAAATATTCGCAACTACTGGAGCTATAGGAGAACCCATGGCCACACCTTCCGTCTGAATATAAATTTTAATAAAATTCATAAATTTTAAGTGGCGCGGTGAATTTTATATTCAGACGGAAGGTGTGGCCATGGGTTCTCCTATAGCTCCAGTAGTTGCGAATATTTTTATGGAGTGGTTCGAGACATCGGCACTACACGACATATCCTTTAGACCGAGATACTGGTGGCGATATGTGGATGACGTGTTTGCTATTTTACATAAGGACCATGTAACACCCTTATTAGAACATCTAAATAGCAAACATCCGACGATCACTTTCACTGTCGAACGAGAAATAGAGGGTGCGTTGCCGTTTCTTGACGTGTTACTCAAGCGACAACAGAATGGACATCTCTTACACACAGTGTACCGCAAGAGTACGCATACAGACCGGTACTTGAGAGCTGACTCCCATCACCATCCCGCCCATCTAGCGTCGTTGCCTCGGACACTTATCAACAGAGCGCTGAGATTATGTGACCCACAACATGTAGACACGGAACTCGCGCATGTGAAGGCGGTGTTAGAGGCAAACGGATACAGCTGGAAGCAGAGTAATCGGATTGCGAACAACTCCACAAAGTGCCGAATAACATCGGTTGAGAGAGCAGCAACGTACCTACCATACGTCAAGGGGGTCACGGACAAAATTGGACACTTGTTACGCCGAAGATATAGCATCAAGACGATATTCCGCCCCCCCTCACGTGTCAGGCAATTGTTGCGCTCTCCAAAGGATAAGGATCCCCTAGGAGCTCCTGGGGTCTACGTCGTTCCTTGCGACTGTGGTGCAAGCTACGTAGGCGAGACCAGAAGAAACGTGTCCACAAGACTCAAAGAACACATTGCTTCCATGAAGAACGTGGACAGCGGTAGCTCGGCGGTTACAGAGCACGCTCTCACATCTGGGACGACGCACTACATCAGATTTGACAAGGCACGGATTTTGGTGCGTGAAAAGTACTTTGTACCCCGCAAAATCCGAGAAGCCATTGAGATCAGTCGTCGTCGTAACTTCAACAGAGACAGAGGGTGGTACCTGTCAAATACGTGGAAAACCGTTCTTCATGGAAAGCACGTCACCAGTGGCAACAGTGAGGAGGACACCTTGAGTTCCGTCTGCCGGTTGGATGAGGTTTCGTCTGAAGTAAACAGCAGTGATGAAGACGAAGCCCTCCAACCTAATCCCGCGCCTCCATTATGTACACCGCATCATCACCCCCCACCAACACCACCACCGCCGCCGCCGCCGCCCGCTCCGTCCGCCCGCGCTGCACGAGCAGCGGCCCGCAGTGCGAGGTTGAACGCGTCGGCGAGCGTCCCGCACTCAAGATCCTGAAGAAGGCCTCCGGATGAGGCCGAAATATATGTCGATCGCTATATCGACATCGCGTAAGTCACGTTAAATTCCCGTTTTTAAATCTATAAACAATGAAAAATACTTGTAAACTGTTATGTCAATAAATACATTTTGTATTTTTTTAATGGCGACGAAACGGAAGAACTTTGATGACTTCAGCGCTGTTAGTTTAGTCTTATGTTTCCATGGAAACAGCTTTTTTTATATCATCTCTATTTGCCATAGTAACGTATTGTGGGGAACCCTAAGCACAGCGGTGGAGCAGTGGACTGTATTTCTTCGGGTGAGACCTTCGGATTCCCACACTTATACTGTGAAGCTTTGGAGCTGGGATTTAAACACGTCTTCAAGCCTTCAAACGTTAATTTATTCCTTCTTCACAATCTTCTTATAGCTACTGAGCTATTCACTAGGCACTATTTACTATTCTTCCTAGTTTTCCTTTCTTCTTTCTTCTAGAGCCGCCGTTGCTGAACTGAACAATTTGGCACGGTAGCGACGCTCTATTTATACTGTTGTTGGTACTTGCAAAAGAGCGAGAGGTCGATAGTCTGGGAGCGCCCGCACTCTGTCTCGCGGGGCGTGTCCTTGTGTGGGCGCACGCACGAGATGCCGACTTTTCGGAGATATACTCTCCCGAGATGCTGTTCAGTCGAGCGCTAACCATCAGAGAGTGCGGAGCTCTCCCAGACCTATGCTATTTGCAAGTACCAACCCTATTCCTAAACCTAACCTGGTCTAGGTTGACTATCTGTTACATTTGTCTATTAAAGCCGAACATGCTTTATTCTATCTATTACCTATCTACTTAGGTTGTACGAATGACCTGTCTTTAGTCCTATAAGACCTATTTTACTATTACAAACCTTATACGAGTTATATTCCTATGTTCTAATAAGAATCTAACAAAATCTATCTATAATAAGGCTGTTTACGAATGCGATACATTTACTAAACTATATGTCTATCTATACGAAGCTATAACGAAATGCGAACTCTATACATGGCAAAGTACCCTACCTATCCTAGAGTACTAAGCTAAAACTTATCTTTATTATATACAACTTATAACTATATATCTATCTCTATATACTGTCGGAATACGAAGCTGTCCGGAACATCCTCCCGCCGTGCTGCCTGCAGCAAAAGAACCCGGTGTAGGACAGTCGTCGTCGAATTGCAGGATGCTCAGCTCCCGCCGGTGTTGTAGCTCGGTGAGGTGGTGATTCCGTTCTTCACCGGTATCTGTAGAGTCGATCGCTGTCGGTTCGGTGATGAGCGCGTCTGACTGTCGGTTGTCGACATCAAGCTGCTCGTTGCGATCTTCAGTGGTGTGGTGCGAGTCCGTTTTCGGTGGTCCGATGACCTCACGCAGCTTGCTGTAGAGCTCGTCCGAATCCGGTGTTCTGTAGCTTTCATGCTGCTCGCTGATGTTCACGATGTTGACGATGAGCGCGTCCGTTGCCGGTGGTCCGATGACCTCACGCCGCTCGCTGTTACTGTCGTTGTTGAGCGCGTCCGTTGCCGGTGGCCCGATGACCTCACGCCGCTCGCTGATGATGACGATGGTGAGCGCGTCCGTTGCCGGTGGTCCGATGACCTCACGCCGCTCGCTGATACTGTCGCTGTTGAGCGCGTCCGTTGCCGGTGGTCCGATGACCTCACGCCGCTCGCTGATACTGTCGCTGTTGAGCGCGTCCGTTGCCGGTGGCCCGATGACCTCACGCCGCTCGTTGTTGCTGTAGGTGGTGAGCGCGTCCGTTGCCGGTGGTCCGATGACCTCACGCCGCTTACTACTCGGTGTTCTACGCCGAGTTGATCGTTTCTTCTGTTGCTGCATCCTTTTCTTTTTTGTCATAATGCAGCATGCGATGATGGTGTATCTCGCAGCCGTCGACACCACACACCTTAGTACGGCAGGTGTGATCCCGCCTCCGGTAGCGTAGACACCTGAAACATAGCCGCTGTTTCTTCGCTATGTCCCAGCGCTCGTGTTCATCTGCTGTTTCGAATCTGTTGCAGTCTTCGGTGAAATGTCCCGGTTGTTCACACACGGGACAACGAGCTGTTGACTGCTGCGACTTCTGTTGTGGCTGCTGCTGTTGCGGTTGTTCGACGACGTTGTGTACTCGCTGCGTCCTCCTCTGAGGCCCCGATGCTGGCGAGGATACATCCGGATCCGGCTTCGCGAATGGTCCGCAAAGCTCGGCTTGTCGTCTCAGGAACGCTTCCATTTTCATCAGGTCAGGCATGTCTGTCGGTTGGCTCGGCAGGAACTGGTAGTAGCTCTGTCGCAGGGTCGACGGCAGCTTCTCCAGTATGTTCTCCACTACCTCCGGGTTGTATAGGTAGTATCCGCAGTTGAGGGCTCGCAGCATCGCGACGGCGTTCGTCACCTTGGTCGAAAACACGCACACGTCGGACGGTGACTCGGTGAGGCGCGGCAGGGACCGAAGAGCTTGAACTTCTGTCTTCGCTAGTGTCTCGGGTCGACCGAAGCGTGTTGCGAGGGTGTTCATCACTTGATCCGGATCTGAGTTGGTGATGAGTAGACTGTTGACTGCTTCTCGAGCTTTTCCCCGGAGGCTCCGTCGCAGGCGGTTGATGTTCTCGGTTGGTGATAACATCTGTGCAGACTCGAAGTACGCTGCGCGGAACGGTAGCCAGTCGAAGTGTGACCTGTCGAACGTCGGTAGCTCGGCGAATCTCGGGCGCTGTCCTGCTGCTATGCCAGCTTGGGTGATGGCGGTGCTCAGTTGTGCAATCTCTGACTGCACGGGGGCTCCCGCCGGTGCAGACGGTGCAGGCGGCGGCGGAAGCGGCTGTTGTAGACCCGCCATCGACGGTTGTTGCACGAAGTTTGGCTTGTCGCGTAGCTCGTAGCACTGTTGTAGATCTTGTCTACGCCGTAGCTCCTGGCTACGCCGTAGCTAGTAGCCCTGTTGTAGCTCTTGGCTACGCTGTTGCTCGTAGCTCTGTTGTAGCTCCTGGCTACGCCGTAGCTCGTAGTCCTGTTGTAGCTCTTGGCTACGCTGTTGCTCGTAGCTCTGATGTAGCTCCTGGCTACGCCGTAGCTCGTAGCCCTGTTGTAGCTCCTGGCTACGCCGTAGCTCGAAGTCCTGTTGCTGATGCATGCTTCTTTCTTGAAGCTCGAGTCCCACTGGTAGCAGGGCGCGTGGAGAATCACGTGGCACAGGCGGCGGCAGCGGCGGCTGTGACACGGAGAGCGGCGGTCCACGCGGCTCCGGTGGGCACGACGGTTGGTAGCTCTGCTCGGCGCGGAGCTCGAAACTCGCTGACGGCGACACACGTGGGTGATCACGTGACACGGCGGCGGTCGGCGGCGGTGGCACGGAGGGTAGCGGCTCACGTGGCGTCTCAGCTGGGCGGAGGGTCTCATTGGCCATAGCCAACAAGACCGGCGGCGGTGCGGCCTGGTTGTCCAACCAGGCATCGATGCTTTGCTGTGTCTCAGGCTCGGTGTACACCGAACCGTCGTCGATGTCTTCCTCGACGTCGGAGTCGCGCTCGAGCGCGGCCAGGCGGGCCGCAGTGAACTCGATGCGCAGCTGTAGCAGCTCCAACTTCGCCTTGGAGATGCGCTGTGAGCGACTCCGCACGATGGCTGCGTGCGCGCTGCTCGACGGGCTCGGCGACCCGTGGCGGCCTCTCTCGAAGCTCGTACTGTTGCCCGATGTGTGGTTCAGCTCCCAACGGCGGTACCCGCGGCGTCACGGCGGCGGCGATGTGATGCGCGGCGGCGTGCGGCGCGGGGGGGGTGCGCGGCGGCGTGCGGCGCGGGGGGGTGCGCGGCGGCGTGCGGCGCGGGGGGGTGCGCGGCGGCGTGCGGCGCGGGGGGGTGCGCGGCGGCGTGCGGCGCGGGGGGTGCGCGGCGGCAGGCGGCGCGGCGATCGATGCGGAGGTAGGTACCGGTGGCGCCATCACGGCGGCGGGGGGCGGCACGGTCGCGGTGTGATGCTCTGGAACGGCGTGTGGCGCCGTCGCGGCGGACGCGGAGCTGTAGGATGCCCGTCGCATTGGTGAGACCACAGCCGCTGACGCGTAGCCGCTGGTCGAAGGTTGGTCCTCCGTGATGACTGTTGCCCCGGTGCGCGAAGTACCCGATGTTGACGCCGTTGTACCCGTTGTCGTGGTCTCGGCGGATGACTCTTGCTCGGAGGCCGGCGCTCGTCCTCTTCCTGTGGAGCGGGTGACCGGCATGGTAGCGGATATCGAATCGAAGAGTCAACGAAGTCTTGAAAAAGACTGTTTGCGGCGTTTGTTATCGGAGTCGACGAGAAGTAGTCTTAAAAAAGACTTTGCGGCGTTTAAATTAACGTTTAGTCTTGAAAAAGACTGTTAAGGTCCCAATTATCCGGCTCGAAGGACCAAAAATGTGGGGAACCCTAAGCACAGCGGTGGAGCAGTGGACTGTATTTCTTCGGGTGAGGCCTTCGGATTCCCACACTTATACTGTGAAGCTTTGGAGCTGGGATTTAAACACGTCTTCAAGCCTTCAAACGTTAATTTATTCCTTCTTCACAATCTTCTTATAGCTACTGAGCTATTCACTAGGCACTATTTACTATTCTTCCTAGTTTTCCTTTCTTCTTTCTTCTAGAGCCGCCGTTGGTGAACTGAACAATTTGGCACGGTAGCGACGCTCTATTTATACTGTTGTTGGTACTTGCAAAAGAGCGAGAGGTCGATAGTCTGGGAGCGCCCGCACTCTGTCTCGCGGGGCGTGTCCTTGTGTGGGCGCACGCACGAGATGCCGACTTTTCGGAGATATACTCTCCCGAGATGCTGTTCAGTCGAGCGCTAACCATCAGAGAGTGTGGAGCTCTCCCAGACCTATGCTATTTGCAAGTACCAACCCTATTCCTAAACCTAACCTGGTCTAGGTTGACTATCTGTTACATTTGTCTATTAAAGCCGAACATGCTTTATTCTATCTATTACCTATCTACTTAGGTTGTACGAATGAACTGTCTTTATTCCTATAAGACCTATTTTACTATTACAAACCTTATACGAGTTATATTCCTATGTTCTAATAAGAATCTAACAAAATCTATCTATAATAAGGCTGTTTACGAATGCGATACATTTACAAACTATATGTCTATCTATACGACGCTATAACGAAATGCGAACTCTATACATGGCAAAGTACCCTACCTATCCTAGAGTACTAAGCTAAAACTTATCTTTATTATATACAACTTATAACTATATATCTATCTCTATATACTGTCGGAGTACGAAGCTGTCCGGAACACGTATCGTTAATGACAAGCCGTCAAACAAAGCAAAATAAACCAATAGCAAGAAAGGAAATTTGGCGGGAATTTTCTTTATCTTATATCTTATATATATATATATGTATACCTATATATATATACAAGAAACTCGTGTTAGTTACTACACTTATAACTCAAGAATGGCTGGGCCAATTTTTATGATTTTTGTATTTTTGGAATTGTCTTTGTCGGGAATAGGATAATAAGTATTAAAAACAATGAATAATTGACCTAAAAAAATTATATAAGAAAAATATTTTGCCAAAATGTTCCTGCAGGGTTCCTGGCCAGTAGATAGTTCCAGTAGAGCGTCCCCCCCCCCCACCCCCCCCCCCCCTCTAAAAGCTAAATAGGAAAACTATAGCGGTTAAGATAACTTTATTAGTTTAGCAGTAATAGTCGTTGAACTTGGGTGTTGGATAATTTTGTATCAAATACAAAATCCTTAGAATAAATCCTTTAATGTGACAAAGATAAAGTACCTAGTTGCTTGTTTAAAACGGGTAAAGACTTGCATTGAATAACGGGCTTCTACGAAACCCTACACTGCGCGTGGCCCGACACGCACTTGGCCGGTTATTTATTATTATCTATGTCTATATACAGATAAATAAAATTGAAGTGTCTGTTAAATTTATAGCTTTTTACTAAATGCATATGTAAGTATATACATAGATAATTTTAAAATGTTTGTCTGTCTGTCCGGCTAATCTCTGAAACGGCTGGACCGATTTTAACGGGACTTTCACTGGCAGATAGCTGATATTATAAGGAGTAACTTAGGCTACTTTTCTGTAAGAAAAAATAAAGAGTTCCGCGAAAACAAAATTGAATTATGTATAAATTTCATCCGTGCGAAGCCGGGGCGGGCTGCTAGTATAAAATAAAAACATTGCAGTAGCTTGTCTGTTATATATTTGTTACATTTCAATTATTTAAAATGCATAAATATTAATTTTGAAGCTTTCCTATTTGGCTCAGTCTTCATAGCGGTATAGCGTCCTTCCGATCTACATACCATTATTATACAGAACTCGGCGAAAACATTCGGATAGGACCTGTAGATATAATTAAAATAACATATTTTTTAATAGTATTACGATATTTACAATACACAATACAAGTAGGTATTAATATAGCCTAATTATAGTACAATCTAGCCTAGGTAGGGTAATAAGTAATTTAAATCTATTATAAACTTATACATTGACATAAATATAGGATGTGCCCATCAGCACTTTTCTTATTGTCTCTATTATTAAGGTGAAGACACATTTTTACACATAGTCGTAGTATTATTATCTATTCTGTGACATAGTACTTACACTATATTTCACTATGATTGACTATACACTATCACTACACTAATTCAAATGGTTTAGTTCTTTTGAGTGTTCTCTCTATATCTATGAGGTCGAGGAGTTGTATTGACTCGACGTTCACGTGATGGTGAAGTCTTCGTTCGTGAGCTTCTGCGCATTTTTTAATAGTGTTGGCGATAACCTCATCCCGATGGAGATCATCATTGCGTATATACCAAGGAGCACCAACAATTGCCCTCAGTACTTTGTTTCCGACTCTCGATGATGGCAATGTTGCTTTGCATTATAATTGATGGTGTAGTATTTCACATCGCATGTCGTTAATCGGTAGTATTTTAATGCAGAAACGCTAACAGATGTTTTCGATATAATGATATAAATAAGACGCATCATTTCACCTGTTCCGTGTATTTTTAACACACTGACCGTTTTCTATGAATGATATCATCGTCATTTCTGTGGGTACTTCAATGTGTACACACCTGTTTCTTGAATCTTATGCCAATGACATTGAATATGTTAGTGAGTACGCGTTTTCTAACAGCCATTTTAATTAAGATTTTGATGAATGCATAACGGTGGATTTTACACAAGTAATGTCAAGACTATGTTCGCAAGCACTGTGAGAGACCTCATTGTGCTTTTGGTGAATATAGGAGAAGTCTTTTAATCTCTCCAAAACACCTAAATGTCAATATTTCTTACCTGGGGCCTTATTCAGTATGACCAATAAGATAACGCGTTCCTTAACGCGCCACGTTACGTTTCTGAAAAATTGTACTCTGTATGCCACACTATAGGTAAATTATACAAAACGCGCGCGTTACACGTCCTCATATGTCACGATATTTTGACAGCACAAAACGCGCTCATAACCTTACCCTACCGCGTTTTAATTGGCATAGAGAATACCATAACGCGGAGATAACGTAACACGGCACGGTAAGACTTTAAAATGGTCATAAGGAATAAGGCCCCTGATGGAGAGCTGACGTGGACTAAGATGAAACGTGCTTTCTGGGATTGAATATAAATAAAACAATGGTGTGATAGTAGTTTTTACTGTGCCGGCTATTAGTAAAAGCTGAAAGAAACAAATTCTGTAGGTATATATGAAAATATTTTAATCAATGGCACAGCGCATTTCATTATTCAAATATGTAATGGTAATACTGTCCATCAATAACACTTATTTACACTCTGTGGATGTTGTTAACAGAATAATAATATATATTAATGTTAGGCGTTTGCTAATATCCTCGACCGCATTAACACTTACCAACAGATCCGATAGTGGTCAAACGCTAGCCTATAAGATATTATAATAAAGACCACCACCATGATAATAAAGACTTTTCTAAGTTCTGGAAGCATACGAACAGGCTGAATTGCAAACCGAGTCTTCCAGTGAGCGTAGAGGGCGTTAGCGAGCCTGCAGCCATCGCTAATCTATTTAAAGATAACTTTATTGTGCGTTCTCCTCTGGGGAAGACAAGTGATTCACAGTCAGCACGAGAACCAAAGTCCGAGTCTCTCGTCAGAGTGACGGCAGGGGAGATAGCGGCGGTGTTGAGGAACATGAAACGCGGTAAATCGCCTGGGCACGACTCGCTCAGTATTGAGCATCTGCAGCATGTAGGTGTTCATATGCCCAGAGTGCTAGCCATGCTTTTCAACTTCTGCCTCTGTCATACCTATCTGCCTGAAGACCTGATGAAGACTTTGGTGGTGCCGATTGTGAAAAACCGAACTAGTGACGCTTCTGACATGAGTAATTATAGGCCCATATCGTCGGCTACGATTATCGCCAAGGTGTTGGATAGTGTGCTTGACAAACAGCTGAATAAACATCTTTCACTTCACGATGCTCAGTTTGGCTTTAGGGCAGGTCTTTCTACGGAAACGGCAGTTCTGTGTCTCAAGCATACTGTCCGATACTACACCGATAGAAAAACACCCGTTTACGCGTGTTTTCTAGACCTTTCCAAAGCCTTCGATTTGGTGTCCTATGATGTCTTATGGAGGAAAATGTACGAGGAAACAAAATTGCCTGGTGAGCTAATAGAATTGTTTAGATTCTGGTACGGTCATCAGAGCAATGTGGTACGGTGGGCAGGCTCGTTGTCCGACTCGTATGGACTGGACTGCGGGGTCGACAGGGAGGTCTGACTTCGCCCCGCCTCTTCAGTCTTTACGTAGATCGGCTTATCCGTGAGCTCAGTAGCACCATGATAGGCTGTTCAATTGACGGGACCGTGGTCAATAATATCAGTTATGCCGATGACATGGTGCTGCTGGCCCCGTCAATCAGCGCCCTTAGAAAGCTTCTGTCTATATGTGAGCGATACGCGGAGGCTCATGGTCTTACGTACAACGCAAAAAAGAGCGAGTGTGTTTTATTCAAGGCGGGCTCTAAAACCTATACGGAGGTACCGTCTATCACACTTGGAGGGACCGCGCTTCAATTTGTGTCGCAATTTAAGTACCTGGGGCACTGGGTCACAGCGACGCAGACTGACATTGTGGATTTGGAACGGGAACGCAGGGCGCTGGCAGTCAGGAGTAATATGTTGATCCGAAGGTTTGCAAGGTGCTCTAAAAGTGCAAAATTAACATTATTTCGGGCATTTTGCCAATCGTTTTATACCTGCAGCCTTTGGATTGACTACACTCAGAGGGCTTACAGCGTCCTGCGCGTCCAGTACAATAATGCGTTCAGAGCACTGTTGGGATTGCCCCGTCACTGTAGCGCGTCAGGTATGTTCGCGGAGGCACGAGTGGACGACTTCTACGCTATCATGCGGAAGCGTGTCGCCTCCCTGATGCGGCGGGTGCGGGACAGCGCCAACAGTCTCCTTCGTACTGTGGCTGAGAGGGTGGATATCCCCATACTCAGACACTGGACCAGAACGCATGTCATGGCGTCAAACCGTACTTGTTGTAAATAATACTTTTAATATGAAATAGGTGTATTAGATTTTATTTTATTTTTTGACATGGTCGGTACGGTATTAATATATTACATTTATTGTAATTGATATGAGATGGATACTAACATTGGATATAAGACGGTTTTTACTAATACAATGGAACTGATTCTGAAAATAAACGATTGAAAAAATTTAAAAAAAATCCGACCCTTAAGGCACTATGGCACTGGCAGTATTTCTTTCGTCAGAGTCTAAGAATATATGTAAGTACTTAAAACTAATATCACATAAACGCTGCATAAAAAAAACTGTTAACTAATATAAGTAATGCTAAAGACGCGACTATCGCAGTAAAAATAAATATATTTTAAAAAGCAAGAGAATATACACACATGAACATGATTTCAATGTGGTTTTTGTCCGCTTTACGATGTAAGGTTTTATTGAAGGGCTATATGTTTTATGCGAGGGTCCTTTGCATACAAAGAGGCATAAGCTGTAATTGAATGCGCCCGCAAACCGACAACATTAGTGTATAAATGACTAAGGCAGTCCGTACACACTCAATATTAATAGAATCACACAGTTCTGATCGCGATCACGGATCACGGGGTCACGCCAGCACAATAATACGCATTTCTTCAGTCCGTGTATCGTAACCGCCGCGACAACACCTATTGTCTTCTCATATTAAATCCATTTCGTATAAGCAAGCAAGCGCACAGCGAGACTGATGCGATTATGCGCTTGCACGACCGCGATCTTGATTTCTTGATTTCATAATATCTAGACATTTTGTGATCAGATGCATCAATCCATCAATCTACTTCGTACATTATTAATCTCGATCGCGATCATTGATTTTGATCACAGATCGCGATCGAGATTGAGTGTGTACGGGCTGCCTAAGATCACTCGCGGTTGTAGATAGTGATAGTTATCTGTTATTTTTATAGTGATAATTTCCCATAGCCATTTTTAAGATCTCAAAGCAAAATATTGAGATGTTAAATATATTGGATTGATGCGTCTGCTTGTTTGTGCATATCTGTAGTATCGTACCTACCTGCCAGGTGAAATTATTTAACCGAAAGGAAATCGCAACCGATTTTTTAGTTGAGAGCATCCGGAATATTCCTAATCATATTACCTAGGTGTCAAACATAATTTACATTACGTGTAGTTTTTTTCACATTAAATACTTTAAATTTTTCAATAGGCTTACTAGCAATGTGGCTTGTACTATCTGTTATTGTATAACATTGTGTATTTGATAAAAGCACATTAGCTAGCTCTCATCAGCTAATAGATACACAGATCAAATTCAAACTTCTGTTCTCCTCATCTGATATTAATGGAATATAAATAGACATTGTCTAGTAGCTGTTGTCTAAGGCAATTTATACAAGGCTGACCCACCCAGAAACGACTTTCTTACAAAGTTATGATTGCAAAACTGTGTAAATAAAAATTCACCTAACCAAAATACAATCATCGCCACATCTCTCCAAATAGTTTAGTAAACATATCCGCTGCCAACGTCACGTTTATCAAAAACAAGTGTAACAGTAGAATCGATTACATTATCAGTATTGTTTCGTACTTACTCCTGCCGTCTGTGCCCCGTGCCCCGTTTAAATAGGTTAAGGAAGGACGTCACTGCGCAAACTCACTTCACAAAAGGCTACTAACGTTGAACGTCGGACGGCCTCTATACATTACTTTTATGACGGTATTTACATTTGTACCTCATGCGGCGAGCCTCATCCTCAGTGGAGATATCCTTAATTTAATGAAGAGAGCGGATCTGAGAGGAAATCTACCTCTCATGTTATTATCCTAGTATATGCTTTTCCTCGCAACTTTATTTTTGTAAGCCGCAAAGGTAACTCCGTTATTCGTATTTAATTTAGCCTGCTGATAATGATATCTATTCTCTATAGAAAAGAATTTGATAATCGAATGATCTTATGTTCCGTGCCATTACATAGGAAACCTATCTACAGAATTTCATCGGTTGCACTGTTTAATCAGGCTGTCAAATAAATTTATAGTTTTAAAAAGTAATAGTAAGTAAATAAAAAAGTATCTCATCAGGCAAATCTGTAAATAATTGAGTATTTACAGATTTGCCTAAATGCAGAACAAGTATTACGTGTATATATATTTTTACTTCAATTCACATTTGGAGAAATTAGGAACTACAGTGGAACACCGCAGGGTGTAGGTTAAATAAAACATTCTCAAACTGAACTCCCCTTAAGGAAATCCTTCGGCTTTATAAAAAGATCAACAGTGTCTTTTATCATTAATTTAATGATATTATACAGTACCAGAAAAACATTACAACTGTGCTGACCTCGTTTCCATTGAAGACTCATTGAAATTTAAAATGAATTATTTATCATCCTTCCACATACGTCTTGCACGTTTGGTGTTCTACCGATTTACTCTTGTATTGTAAGTTCACGTTTCCAGTTCCTTCGACGGCAAAATATGATATAACATTTCAGAGAAGCAAGCTTTGATATTACTTGAACCCACTAAAGAGAAGGGAGGTGGTAGTTTTTAAATGTGATTGACACACACATTTGGTATCGTAGATCGTATTAGTCTACTTTTGCCGATCAAGCTAAGGCAAGGCACCCAGTAACCGCTATTTTATGCACTATGTAATAAAACTGCAGTCACATCCAGAACTGATAATAAAGCTTTATTTGACATCCTAAAAAGCTAATTCATATTCTACCGTAAAATGTTATATTAGTCAAGTAAAGCAAAGTACATAAATGGACGGTCGTTTCGCAGTTAAACACCACGATATGTCCAGCGTCCGGCTATATCAATTCATATCTGATTGCTTATCGATCACAACTACTTTGATTCAGTGGCTACAATGGGATCATGTATGGCGTCTATAAATATACCTATATGTACATGCGATTTGGTATCGGGGACATAAACGATGCCCAGCCAATTGGACTGAAACGAATTGGAGCGCCCTCGATTTGTCGTACTACCGTCGCATCCGCTGCATTTTGTTTTACCATTCTGATTCACAATTCATTTTACAATTTTACACTACAAGCACTTTTGTGGGTCAGCATTAAAATGAGTAGAAGCAGCGCTATTGCAGTTTTCACAAGCAATTTGATCTCTATTGCGTCAATCAATTAATATTGTTTTAGTTTAGAATGAACATTATATGGTGTTACTATTAAAATCTTTGTAACGATGCTATCGTATCTTTAACAAGATTCACATGCTATTATGTAGAGATGATAATGTTACTAAAAGCCTGAAATATGTTCAATTTTTGGTGTTACTATTAACATCTTTGTAACGATGCTATCGGATCTTTAACAAGATTTACACGCTATTATGTAGAGTAGATGATAATGTTATGACATACGTACATGAGATACGTTCGTGTAGATAAGAGCTATTTAATTCTTCGTGAAAGCCTTTATAGGGCTATGTATAAAGGCTTTCCCCGAAAGTTGACAAAGGCCGGAGGCTTCCGAAGCAAAGTTTATAAAACGAGAACTGTCAGTAGTTTTGTTACATTACACCACATATAGCTTGTAGTAGGTAGCCAACTTTCAGCATGAAATTTCTTCCAACGCGACCTTGTTTTAAAAACTTTATGTTGTGAGGTAATAAAACGTTTTTATTTTATGTTTACGAGTAAGCAAACTCCGCTTTATAGGGTCGGGTCGACGTGAATGACAAATTTTATCGATATTCCATCACATAAGATGTCCGTCGCGGGCGGATTCGATTTTCTTGATGAATAACATTGATAGATTGTACCTTATTCAGCATTTATCGACCATAAAATTGTGATGTATGATTTATGAACGTTACTAAGTTTTACGTTTTATATAAGTCCGGGCCAGCTGCCAGACTAGCTCGATTGTTTTCAGTGCGTGATCTCTCAGTTGATTGAAACAAATGGTGGGAATTTATTTAGTTTTCCATCTTTATTTGCTTTCGTTTCTTATATTTTATGTTCGCTCGCGAGTCTATTTATATCCTTATTTGAAAGTTAAGTAACACGATAAGTCGATTATCGACGCGTTAGAGTGGAAACCACATCACGTCCTTGCTCGTTTATCGCGGAGACGTTCTTAAATTCTAATGCACTTTAGGTAGTTTCGTTTCGTGGAAGTTTCGTAGGTTACCTTTTACGAGAGTTTGCCGTGTTCGTCGGCGCCGAGTGGTCTGTCTCTGTCGTAGACGAGGGTCGGTTATCTCAACTGGACACGCCTTGTCTCGGTTCTTACAATAACTCCAGCTGGCGCATTGTATGCAATCCCTCCTCCCCACCTCCTGAGACATATCTCGAGAAACATTTGTTTATTACCTTGGTTTTACTGTTAGGTAAGTTGGAGCTTCGAGCAAAGAATAGTTTCTAAACCAGTAATTTATTATAAGCCGATAAAACTAATACTTATTTATCGGTCCTCGTGAATATAGGTTGATTTGATACTCTTTATATAAAAGATTAGACGATTAACACGTAACAAGCAGTAATATTTTGAAATATGCAATATCAATAAAGATACTATGACTATGAAGTACTTACGTTTACATATGTACCAATTCAGATCTAACCAATTTATTTTTTAATGGCGTAGGTACTAATATTTGTTTAAAGTTCACCTCATTAGTACAACCTCGATCTTCAGATTGCCTAAAGTATATTTTCATTCTAACAGTAAAAGAACGTCATATATTAAAGTACTTAAACGTAATAAATTTTATGTTCCTCAGCAATAGATCTAGTCGCGTAACATACATACAAAAAAAATAATTTAAAAAAAAACATACAGACGAATTGAGATCCTCGTCCTTTTTGTGAAGTCGGTTAAAAATTATGGTATAGAGGCTACAAGATTGAAAGATACTGAGCTGAAACCACTGTACACGAATATTAGAGACGTGAAGATGTCGCTACAAGAGTCGATAACTTCGATAAATATACCCATCCAGTAGATTTTTTTGTATTGCACTTAGTATTTTTAAATAATATATCTTATGTATTTTTTTACAATCACAATCATATTATTGGTGGCGTCTAAAAAATGTGACTGTAATAGCGAAGAAGAATGGACTGAATAAATTCAAAAAGCAATAAAATTGCGAATTGTGAACAAACAAAATGCACTATGCGTACCAATATGCAGTAAAATATTTCCGCTTGTCGTTTCAATTCCACAATTTGATTCTGGTTTATGACTTTTGTTCGGGATCGTACTCAGTGGGAGAGAAAAGACTATTAATCTTTTAATATTTTTAGTTTAAAAAAAATCATGTTTACTTGTATTCACGTAGGTACAATATGCTAACATAGATATTAGAAGTAATTTACTTACATAATGTTACAACAAATGTCTACTATACCATTTTCAACTTCAACTTTTTGGGGGGCTATTACTGCTCGCGTCCGTAGGATTTAGGCCTCGATGTCTTACACGTGTCCCCTGGGTGGCGCCAAAAGATCAGTACTTTGCAGGTGGTAGGCTTAGGCGGCAGCGTGTTACCACCCACCAGACAAAGCCATGTCGCCAAGCGGTCGCTTTACGGCATGAATGTGTAGCGTTATCCCCGTGTATTTGGGGTTAACGTGTTATTAAGGGTTCTTGGTTGCCTAAGGAACGTTCCTGATTGAAAATAAAACAACAAAGTTCCATACAAGATTTTATTGGAAGTTATATAAAATCAACAAAATTATCTCTACCCGCCACCGGTTAATGAATGTTTATGTACCACCACCACTTAAAACTAAACTTAAGTACTCCGCTTAGACCTACCTAGGACCTTCTGGGTCGGTGTGTCACCGCACAATAAATTCTGAAAACTTTGGGAGTCCCGATGGAAAGAACTCCCAAAGCTTCCACTGATGTCGCCAACAGCCAGAAGTAATTTACAAATTAATCCTTAGATCTAATCCGGTGGAAAGGTTGAAGACCTCAAGATTAGGCGGTAATAATACCTGTATGTGACAGAACAAAAGAACCGTTTATAAAATTAGGATAGGTTGATGTCATCCGTGTATACCGGGCTTAATTTAACTATATTTTCAATCAGAACTATAATGTCGGTATACATTATAAATGCAACTACGTGTTTCGCCCAGTCGAGTTATAAGTAATTAACCGTCATGCCTACATTGGTGGTTACAGTGCCTGAAGGGCAAGCGATGACGAGATGGGATAATAATGATTTAAACTAGTTTGTACCATTCTCTATTATTAAAGTGAAGGTGTGATTTAATGGGCGAGTCCGATGAGGGCCGAAGGAAGAATCTCCCTTGGGGTCCTCTCGATGATGGTTTGATGATTAAGTGATGGTAATGATCACCCGAGGTACCGATGAGAAAACCAGATGATGCATTCCATTAGGCGTGGCCGGGGGTGCAGTTGGTATGAAATGTGGCACTTCCCGGTTTAAATATGGTGAGGTAGTACCTTAGCACAGGCTGACGGGGTCAGGTGAGGAGTATACAACCCTTAGGGGTAGGCCGGCCGGTAGGGGTTTACTATCCTCAGCTGTGAATAGTTGAAATAGATCCATTTAACAGGAGAGAATATAGTAGTTGACGAGAATGGTTGGGTAAAGGATAATGGGAAAGTAGTTTAGCTACTCTGACTTACTATTGGTAGTCTGAAACCTACCATTATTGGTATGCTAGGGTATAACTCACCCTAACATGAGAAGAGAAGAAAAGAGATGAGAGGAAGGGCGAATAAAAAAATATATAATAGTTGAACACGAGATTCCGGCACCTATTGTTATAATATTTTATATTACGGTCATGCGCCTTACGCGGCAGAACTTGTAGTAGCAGTAGATATTGCCATTGGTCACAGCTTCACGGTCGTGGACCAACATGAAAGGAGAATACGATGCAGATTCATTCACTACCGTATTGAGAGTGAATTGTATTTATGAAAAGGTAGAAGGGACTAAATATGAATAGCATATCCATACAGGTAGATTGTGTCCAACTTAGTGGCTTATGGGTGTAAAGCTTACGTAACCTACTGGCTTTAGCTGTATGGTTTACGTAACTCACCAACCATATTGCTCTATAGTTTGTTCACGTAATGTTTAGCACTACAATTGAGAGTATATAGTCCAAGGCATCTTTAAAGGATGTTGGGTAGTAAGGAGTAGTAGTATATCCCAATAATCGGTATGGATTATGGGTAATATCCCAACATCGGTATGGATGATTGGGGGTATATATATAGGTATAAAGTATAGCAGTGCTAAACTGGTATGAATGGTATGGGTAGCAGGGATAAGTAGGTATATTTAGTTATGTAAGGTAATATGTCCCTTCTAGGTAAGAATGTATTAAGTGATACGGTAAGTATCACCGGTAAAAAGTTAAAAATCTTATTTTGATGAAGGGTAAAAGTAGTAGCTATATTTAAGTAGTAGTAATAGGTAGTATTACTAGTATACATTGGTGTACACAGTAGTACAATTTGAATTTTATCAAAAAACGACGTTACAAATGTTTGGTGAAGCCATTATGGGGAATGGGTCGGAAACAGTTGCGTTGATTACTATAGCTGGTCGTGATACGTTGAAGGTCAATTTACCTGGCAGCCAATCTTGGAGAGCAGCGGGATCCGAAGCACGGTTCTCCACTGGCCGACCGCAGATAGTTGGGGGCCCAAGTAGTGAGCCAGCCACTCATGAAAGGCTGCCCCGCCATCTCGCGAAAAATCCCGGAAGTGCGCCATCGTGCCGATTGGCGACCGGACGAAAGAACCTGATGGACACCTCTGGGGGGGCTCGGGCGTCCCCGCAGTCTCCAGGATTGGTTCCCAATAGGTGAAGAGACCTAATATGTATCACGGGTTGGTAATTAGCGCCTCGTTTCCACTTCCGTTTCCCTTACCTAACTTTTAACTTTACCTTCACTCCCCACAAAATGAAAGGCAGAAACAGAATAGAGGTTAAACAGCGGAAGCACGTCCTCTCCCTTCAAGTGCACCTCTCAAACATTCGAGGCTTGCACTCCAATATCCTCTCGGTCCACCACCATCTTGAGACCGAAAAACCCGTATTCTGTTCCTCACGGAGACGCAGATCAAATGTCCAGCTGACGCGGCGTACCTTGCCTACCCAGGCAAGGTACGCCGCGTTGTTCTAGAACATAACTTTAGGCCGAGGGCGGGAGTTTATATGTATCCCCGCGATGACATTTGCTATCGGCGTCTCCGCAACCTTGAAGACCCTCAACTTTCCGGCATGTGGATTTTGGTGGACACTGGCATGGAGAAAATTCTTTATGCTAGTGTCTACCGTTCGAACAGCGGAGATGAAGAGACAAACAGGCTCACAAACCACCAGTGAGGCGGCTGATGTGGCCCAACAGAGGTATCCTTCTGGTTTCCGACCCGGGCACAGCACAGTCACTGCTTTAGTTAAAATAACGGATGACATTCGTTCCGGTATGGAGCAAGGTAAGCTGACTGTGCTAGCCCTGCTCGATTTCTGCAACGCGTTTAATACCGTCGATCTTGACATTCTTCTCGAACTGCTACGCTCTATTAACATATCTCCCTCCGTAATTAGTTTCTTTCGTACTTACCTGTTTGGACGCCGGCAGAGGGTTCGCCTTGAAGATTCGTTCTCTTGTTGGTGTAACACTACTGCTGGCGTCCCGCAGGGCGGCGTTCTCTCTCCGCTTCTTTTTTCCAGTTTCATAGATACTATTTCTTCTAATCTCTCTTCTCCCTACCACCTATATGCTGACGACCTACAAATATATTCGCAAGCACCGCCAGATCAGCTGCATGACTGTGTCAAAATAGTCAATGAGGACTTAAGGCGCATAGCTGCGTGGAGCAAGGACTTTGGATTACAAGTGAATCCCATTAAAACCCAGATAATAATCGTAGGTAGTACCCGCATGTTGAGCAAGCTCGATCGAAGTACACTTCCTGCAATAATTTTTGATGGTATTACGATTCCATACAGCACACAGGTTAGGAATTTGGGTCTCATAATCGACCAAAGCCTATCGTGGGGTCCACAACTAGAAGCCGTCAGGCGTAAGATTTTTGCTTCTGCGGGCGCCTTAAAACGTCTCCAAAGTTTTCTTCCTACTGCTACCAAAGTTGCGTTAGCACAATCCCTACTGCTTCCTATTCTCGATTACGCTGATGCCTGCTATCTAGATTTAACTGAGGACCAGCTGAATAAACTTGAGCGTCTCCAAAATTTCTGCATAAGGTTCATATTTGGTTTGCGCAAATATGACCACGTCTCCTATTTCAGGCACAAGCTCAAGTGGCTTCCTATACGACTCCGCCGTAATACTCATATTCTCTCTCTTCTTTATAGCATTCTTTTTAGTCCTGCTTCCCCACCCTACCTTAAAGTAAACTTTGAGTATCTGTACTCACAGCACTCCCTAACGTTGAGGTCAACCGAAAATCTTTCTCTGCAAATCCCCACACATTCGTCTACCTTCTTCGACAAATCCTTTACCATACAGGCTGCACGCCTGTGGAACAGTATCCCAGTCGAAATAAGAAAATCCCCATCATCCCACACATTCAAAGAAAGATTAAGGAAATTCTACTTGCCTAATGATAACTGCTGATCCTGTAACATTTTTATTTATTTAAAAAAAAAAATTTTTTTTTTCTAATGTGGAATTTACTATCTGTATCATTATTTTCTTTATTGTTATAATGTATAAAATTTTGTAATTGTAAGTAATATGTAATATGGATACTGGTATATATGTATGTATATATGTATTTGTGTAGATATATATGTTTATGTAATGTATATGTATATTTGCATGTATGATTGTGTATACACGTGTATGTATGTATATTTATAACTATATAAATAAGTAACGATTAAAATAGATACAGCACCGTCCGTCACAGTCTCGCTATATTACTCTCAGCTCGGTTGTCTGGAAGAAATCGCTTTAAGCGATAAGACCGCCCTTTGCATTACTTAGAATGAGGATTTTCCTCTGGTATTTTTCTGTAATTATTGGTGTGCAAATAAAGTGTTTATCTATCTATCTATCTATCTTCTGCTCAATTAGTGCTTCTGAGGGATTTCAACGCCCATCATCAAGACTGGCTATACCCATACCAGAGCACAGACCACGCTGGTCGAGAGATGCGAAAGCTTGCTTTAACGCTAGATCTCACTCAGTTGGTCCAGGGAGCAACAAGGATACCGGACGTCGATGGCCATACAGCCAATTGCTTGGACCTTCTGCTGACAACAGAACCAGACCGCTACTCGATGACGGTTTCATCACCTTTAGGTAGCTCCGACCACTGTCTGGTGAAGTCTGTCACCGTCTACTCCCCGCCCGATCCCAGCCAAAAAGGCACCCGGCGATACAGGTCAGCAGATTGGGATGTGATGCGTTGTTTTTTCGCGTCTTATCCTTAGCGGCAGGTATGTTTTTCTTCGAGCGATCCCTCAGCTTGCGCGGATGCTGTGACAGAAGTGTTACGTCAGGGTATGGAACATTTCATTCCATTTTCTGAAGTTCCGATGTTGAGCAAAGCTCGTCCATGGTTTAATGCCAAATGTAGAGATGCAGAAGCATCAAAACATGAAGCTTACTTAGCCTGGGCTGATGCTCGAACCCGCAAGACTAGCGATGTACGCGAAAGAAGAAAGCCTTTAACTTAGCCGCCAAGACCTGCAAGAAGGCCCTCAAGAAGGCTCGCTTCGATCATATACGCCGAACATGGAAAAAACTTGCTTCTTACCCCTCGGGTAGCAAATCGTTCTGGTCCCTGGCGAAGTCGATCGAAGAGAACTTCTGCCGTCCCTCACTGCCTCCACTACTGAAACCCGACCTGACTAGCGCACACTGCTGAAGAGAAAGCAAATTTATTTGCTTCTCTATTTGCGGAGTCTTCACGTTTAGATGCTGGCAATGCTGTACCTTCTAGTCTGCCGACTTGCGAGACGTTTATGTCGGAAATCCGCATTCGTCAGACTGAAGTACGCAAAGCGTTGCGCAATCTAGACGTGAACAAAGCTAGTGGTCCAGACGGTATACCAGCTGTAGTCTTGAGGACGTGTGCGCCTGAGTTGGCCCCTATTTTGACACATCTCTTTCGCTTATCTATGACAACTGATTAAGTGCATAAGTCCTGCAAGCAAGCAAACGTGCAATCCGAGCCCAAAAAGGGTAGTCGCGCAGACCCTGCCAATTACAGGCCTATCTCAGTCACTTCTATGCTCTGAAAGACTATGGAACGTGTACTGAACCATAGACTCCTGGCATACCTAGAAGTGAACGATCTCCTCAGTGACCGACAATACGGGTTTCGCCGAAACCGGTCTACTGGGGATCTTCTAGCTTATGCCACTCACATCTGGAGCGAGGCCATCGAGAACCACGGCAAGGCGCTGGCCGTCTCTCTTGACATCTCGAAGGCTCACGACAGGGTCTGGCACGATAGCCTTATTAGCAAGCTTCCTTCATACGGCCTTCCCACTGGTTTATGTGTTTGGATAGCAGAGCTTAGCATTCTTGAGGGATCGGTCGATTCGAGTGGTCATCGATGGCTGTTCTTCCGACTAATTGGCCATAAATGCCGGAGTCCCTCAAGGATCAGTACTCTCTGCAACACTTTTTCTGCTGCATATTAATGACCTGCTTTAACCCGGTATCTTTGGGTACCCAGATGACAGCACTGTTGTAGATACATCCAACGCACGAACCAGTGCATTACAAATGTAGTCTCATAGAGAAGCGATGGTCGATCGCTTGAACTTTTCTTTGAAGGCAGTCTGCGATTGGGGCGATGCCAATCTGGTCAAGTTCAATGCTGCGAAAACCCTGGCGTGTCATTTCTCCGCTAAAAGGAGCCCATTTCTACTGGCTTCTACTTTCCGAAATGTGTCCGTTCCGATAAGTAACAATCTCGAGCTTCTTGGCATCTCTTTGACACCAACTCTCAATTTCGGCTCTTATATTGAGTCTAGAGCCCAGCTAGCGTCAAAAAAGCTTGGCATTTTGGCTAAGGTGAGACGGTACTTCACACCGGGATAGTTACTTAATCTTTACCAAGCACAAGTCCGGTCATGTATGGAGTACTGTTCTCACCTTTGGGATGGTTCTGCCAAATACCAGCTGGAGACACTGGAAGCTATTGAGAGGAGAGCCAAGAAACTCATCAGCGACGACCTACTAGTAAGCAAGACACTCCAGAGTCTCGCGCATCGCCGCAAAGTTGCTTGCTTATCGGTTTTCTATCGGATACATTTCGGAGAGTGTGCAATGGAACTGCATGATTTGATTCCACCATCCCCATTTTATAATCGGACATCCAGAGACACTAAAAGGTGCCATCGATTTATGGTGGATATACTATCTACCCGAACGAAGCGATTTGCTTCTTCGTTCATCATACGAACCGCCAAGGAATGGAATACCCTGCCTGAGTCTGTTTCCGGTTAATTACAATATGGGGGTCTTCAAAGCGCGAGTGAATAGGTATATTCTGGGTAAGCACGCTCCATCATCGATTGCATCATCACTTAACATCAGGTGAGATAGTGATCAAGTGCTACCCAGTTCGGTATAAAAAAAACTGTATTATTTTCTTAGAACGATTTAAAATTACTACTCTGAATAATATTGTGAAAAGGTAAAAGTACATGTATACATCTTCAACAAAATGTTTTTCTGCAATTTCTATATTTTTCTGTTTTTTTTATCAAGAAGCCAGATCGGTTAGCATCAGAAAAAATGTTGTTTGCAAAAATCTTGCAAGATACATTTTGTAAATGGTACTCAAAATGTTGCCAAAATATGGACAGTTATTTTACTGTAGCGATGAAGCAGGTCCCATCTCAAAAATGCATCCTATATATATTGACCGTATGAGCAAGTTGACTAAGGAGTACTACTATGAGATAACAGGAAGTCAATTCTTACATTGCCTGTGATATAAATATTAACAAAATAAAATATTCCATTTTTAAATGAGTGATGGGATGTTATTTTTCAAATGGATGCCGCGTCCGTCGAGAATCCAGCAAAAAAATATTTGAATTATCGTGGAAAATCTTAAAATAATAGACGTATCGTATCTATTGCTGAATCTGATTGAGAATTAATAATGCTTATTTATATGATGTGGGAATTTCACGTAGTCAGGGTTTTTAGGTGCCGTATACCGTATACCCGGTAAACGGCAACCTTTTTATACCAAAGCTCAAACTTGATATATATTCAAATCCCAATGCGTATTCCACATTTTCCTTCCGGTAAAGGAAAACATCGTTTAGAAACCCCGGCTGAGTAGCTAGGGCAGGACTTGTATCAATCTAATAACGGCCCCCGAATGGTGGTAGGATACTATCAAGTGTCCGCCTGCCCTTGAGAGCCAGTTCCCATTCAAGGCCTAGCGTGCCGCTCTCTCGACCGCATTTTCAATTTGTCACTTACCAACAGATGAGGTAGTGGGCAAACGCTAGCTTATATGTTATATAAAATGTGATAAATGTTTATGTGATATAAAAAATAAAAAAAGTGGTAATCGCACACGTAGGATTCCGATTGAACAAAATTAGCCGGAAAAATTAAGTACATTGTTTTAACATCGATATATATAAATACCGTGTCAATACTAAACATGCTTATTTACTACAACGCCAACTAACGAATAGCTAACGAACTTCTAAAATCAACTAAATGAACGTTAACGCAAAGGTCTTAGGTTAGGTAATTAATATTATTTATAAGGTAAACAATTGTTCATAGACGGCGCTATAGTAAAAAACACGTTTTTTGTATTGGGACCCCCATTAATTTTTAACTTTGTTCTGGCTTTAGAATTTGTTGTTATAGCGGCAACAGAAATACATCATCTGTGAAAATTTAAATCGTCTAACTATAACGGTTCATGAGATACAGCCTGGAGAGTAGACAGACGGACAGACAGACAGACTGGCATACAGACAGACGGACAGCGGAGTCTCAGTAATAGAGTTCCGTTGGTACCCTTTGGGTTCTGAACCCTAAAAACCATTGTTAAGTCATCGTAATTAAGAACAAAATCTTTTTATAAATGCTGCAGTTGCATAAAAAGACAACCTTTAACTAAGGTCTAAATTTGATTATTGATACAATAATAAAAATGTTCGAATATAACAAAAAACAATCTGTGTCTATTTTCAAATTATAAACTTTACGACCCATACGAACTGATAATGACGAATTATAGTCATTAAAAAATTGTATAGATATGTACTACCTTTATTCTGCTTAAATGTAAGGCTTAGAATTCAATATGTTTGCAAAAGCTCGTTAAATAAACGATAATATCCGTTCATCCGTGTATACTAGATTTGGCGCTTGATATCATGCTATTCATAACGTAGCCCCTGTAGCCCACAGCATTGTGATCCTTATTACGCGCCTCTTCACACAAACTGACCAATGGCTATATATGTCACATTGACTGTTTCAATCCCGGAATTAAATCACGTAGCTTTAATAAACCCATGATACACATGTGCGACGTTCACTATATATGACACTGGCAGAAATTTTAATTGCCTTCCAGGTCTACCTTTGTCTGAAAACCTTAAATCCAACATATTGAAAAGTTAGTGTGGGCTAAAACTTGATTTTAGAAGGACGATATAATTTGATAGGGCGATTAACAGCCGTGCGCTAAGAATGAAATGGGTAAATTCGCGACGATATCTCTTCGTACAACATTTTATATGCATTCTGATCGAAAATAATGAACAAAACATAGAAATGAATGGCAGTCGCTGACCAAAAAACACAAGTGTATCTATCACAGGCATTACAATTCATTTATAGTATTCTATTATTGAAACGCTTCATGACTCAATTATGTATGCGTCCACTTCTTTTCTTTTAAACCATTAGGCTGAGCGCAGACCATAGTCACGACCGTCTTGAGACAGACTATTGCTGTACAAAACATATGGAGACGCGCACACTTCAAACAAAACGGCTCGTAGACGAAGTTGTCTATAAAACATGAACATTTTACATTTTAAGACAGACTTGTCTATATGTAACTTGTTAAACACAATCCAAAATGTCATCGTACCGACGGGACTTGAACCCGCAACCTCCGGAATAACATGTTCCGGTGCTTTGCATAATTGGGTTAACAAATGCAATCCATGCATAATTTCGTCGTAACGATACATCGCACTGTGGCTTAATTGGCAAAGCACCGGAACATGTTATTCCGGAGGTTGCGGGTTCAAATCCCGTCGGTACGATGAAATTTTGGATTGTGTTTAACAATTTACAAAAATATAAAGTGTGTAACACTTCAAAGAAACATAATATTTGTCTATATGTCTTTATGAGACAAGTCTCTCTTAAAACTGTCGTGACTATAGTCTGCGCTCAGCCTTATCGCTGTAAAGGAAAATCCGTCTACAAAAATCTTTATACGAAGAATTTGGAATGACTACAATACAATTGTTGGGATTCCCTAGAGTATTTCGGTTAGAACGGAAACGGAAACATTAATTACATTCGTATGGTGATAGACAAACCATGGTAATGATAAATAAAAAATAAAAAATAATGATAATAAAAAAAAAAAAAAAAAAAAAAATTATACTTGGGACATGTCATGGTAATTGCGGTTCTGAATCTAGTGAGAAAATATTAATTGATTTATTTTCTGTAAATTTCAAATGTTTTTTTTTTTTAAATTTGTTCTTTAAATTCACGGCCAATAATATCATGTGAGTGTGTATTTGTGTGTGTGTGTGTGTGTGTGTGTGTGTGTGTGTGTGTGTGTGTGTGTGTGTGTGTGTGTGTAGGTATGAATAAATGGCGCCATAGTAATAGTATGTGGGATAATAATTAAAACCTAATTAATTTGTGTAACTATAAAACTTAAATTCATAACTTAAAACCACCCCCGCCTGATCTACCTTTTTTTTTTGAGTGTGGAAATCCCCACGAATACCACACCACTACGGGGGCAGCGATGTGATTATGTCGGACTCCAACCGACTAAAACCCCACTTTGTTGGCTACGGGTACGTTTTCGCACTCTCCTGCGGCCCCGACGGCTTGGTCCGTGAGGACCCCTTCTCAGTAATAGGCGGAGTTGGAGATACTCCGCCCCTACCCTGCGTCTAAGAAGCGCGCGGGAACACCACGCGCGCTTCACCACATCGAGGCCGTTCGTGGTGGGCAGACACCCCCGTGTCTACCTTCCCGGCCTCTGGGGATGAAATTGCACCGATCGGAACGACCGACCGATGCAACCTCGTGCCCATACGCATCCCGAGCGAAGCAGACGCTTGCTCCACTCGACCGCCCCCTATGTGACCAGTTCAGGCTCACGAAGGGGCGACTGCGACAACGCCATCGCGCTCGTCGCTGCGATGTACAAGTTTACAGCGACGAACGAAAGACAAATCGCGCGCGTCGACTCGCTCGACATTGACGAGCGAGTGAATGTAAATGTCGAGCGAGTCTCCATCCCCCACCTTATGACACATGTGCGAAGGGCGAATGCCCCTGCTCGCACACGGTCCACTCTCCGACTCACACGCCATTGCATATGGCTCTGCAATGGCGCCCGAGGCTCCTCCCCTACGGCCGTTACCAGCCCACCACTTGGCCCAACAGGCCCACCACTTCGGACTCATCTGTCCCCCACCAGCAGCTCCCAGGTCACGTTGTCGCTACACCGATCACCTTCTGGGCAAGCGCCAACACGAGCATGATCCCCCTTGGGGGTAGAAGCGTTTCGGTCGCTGTTATCTACGACCGAACCATCCCGACCCCCAACGCGTCCGAGCAGCATCCCGGACCCACCATCGGGCGGCTCCCAACACCAAGCTCGCCCTGCCCCGTCACACTGTGCCCTCTGCTACCTTGCCAGAGGGACACGCGGAGGGGCCCACCTCGTCGGAACTTCGCCATCGGTCGACAACTTAACCCAAAAAGGAAAAGTTGTTGACCGACACCCAGGGTGCACCACGAGGAGGTGTTCCGACCCGCACCCCCGACTGATCTACCTGCTACAATCATGTTAGAAAATCTGTCGCCAAACATCTAATGTGTTCCGGCATTACGACGATATTATTCTTTGAGAGCCAGTTTCCATTCTAGGCCTAGCGTACTACCTTCCTCGACTGCATCATCACTTACCAACAGGTGAGATAGTGGTTAAACGCTAGCGTATATTATATTTTTTTTAAAGATCTATTTATACTCTGTTGATTGAGACCATTCCAATGAGCCCAAATACGACGTCCCTGCTGTAAGTTGGTGAGGAGAAGAGTATTCTGCAGATTCTAGATGCCCCAGTATCAGGTCAATGATGTCATGTTTTTACAATATCATTTAATTGAGAGGATACCTAATTTTGAATTAATCATACATATGAAAGTGGATCTGATAGCGTCGTCAACTAGAGAAAAGTTCATAATCTTAAAACGGCTGAACCGATTTTGATAAAACATGTGTAAGATCCAGGGTACAAACCTCTTTTCCCAAAAAAAAAACGGCAACCAAATCGGTTCACCGATTTAAGAGCTACACACATATAGTGATTAAACTTTTTACACCCCTTTCTGCGACGGAGTAAAAAGTAGGCCTTTATCATAGAAAAGATAATAATACTACGTATAGAACGGACACTCTGTTCCCCCCACCAATTCCGGGCTTCCTCACCCCGCCACCGACATGGAGCTGTCGAGGAGCTGCGCTGAGCAAGGACGCCACACGCGTACGACTATGGAACAATTACTACTCACGGAGAGAAGAACATCAACTTCATACATTATGTTGGGACCAGTAGACACTGGAGGTTCAAATTTACGTAGGTTCTTATTACGTAGGTATATAATAAACACTTAATTATATTAGTGTACCTACCTACATATTCGTATTTTAGAATTCATTTTCATAAATGAAACAACTATATATATATATATATATACTCATGCGTAAATAACGCTTAATTTGTAAAATATTTAAAAAAACTTTCACGTTTAAACATTTTTATAACACAGCAATTGGGAACTTGATGTAGGTACGTAGTATTTATATTCTCTTTACTTGATGTCGCTCTAACGTGCGAGCAAGACTCACGATATTGTTTCGTACAGCTCTGGCTGGCCGCCCAACACAGAATAAAAAATAGTTACTTTGGTGCAGTTTGTTCTATGCAAGTCGACTGGACCTGGAGATGATGGTTTACGAAATAGCGACTAATATGTTTAGTGTTAAAAGCTTTTTGGGTAAGTGTACAAAAAATATTCATACGGTCAGTACGTAGTACGTATGTACGAAGTAACTATTATATAATCTGTGATACGTTGATTACGGGCGACAACCTTAGACATCACCAAGATATTTATTAGTTACATGTTTTAAGACCAATTCTTACACGAAAATTGTTGCTTTTGCATTTTTGCTAAATTACATATGCATTAAATTATCCTCTGTTATATTCGGTAATATATGCTACCTTTATGCGAAATTACAAGAACATCAGTCAATCGTTCCGTCAAGAAGGAAGCAACAAACCAATAAACATAAGTGGTTGGGTTAACTAAATTCAATATTGTCCAACGCCTATTCCCACTGCCACCGTCCTATAACAAACTGGTACGATTCTATCTTAAACCACATCGTCACTTATCATCAGTGTAAAGTTATCAAGTGCCTGCAAAAAGAAAACTATTAGCTAATTAGTATTGGCTGATTGTGAGGCTAATTAAATGTTTGTTCGTTTCAGGTGGATTGCCCCTTCATCGTATGCATGACCTATGCGTTCCACACTCCAGACAAGTTATGCTTCATCCTCGACCTGATGAACGGAGGCGATCTGCACTACCATCTTTCGCAGCACGGCGTCTTCAACGAAGCAGAGATGAAGTTTTATGCAGCTGAGGTTATATTAGGTACGTGATCTTATATGATGGATGTGCTATGAAAATCGCCCATAAATTTGCACATTATGTATAAGAGATGATATCAAAGTTCAGTAATAATTTAGCGTTCGGGAAGTGATATGAGGCTCTTTAGATTAACTGGCGAAAATGTATGAAGTCCAGCTTAGAAGTAGAGTTTGGATAGCTGAGCTTTGTGAATTAATCATTCGTCCAGCGCAGTAAAGAGCCTTTTAGTCTTTCACTCTAAGAATACCGACTTCGTTCCTAGACTTCGTCCTCACGTGTGTAAATCTTATTTATCAGCGAACCAATTTCTAATACGTCATACCATCTATCCCCCTATATCCATATCTACCCCCACAACTCAGAAAATACGCTATAATATACGGACATAGGGTAGAATCTCGAATCCAGAACATCTTCCTTTCCTTGTTACGAAATATGGATGGTGCGCCTGACCAAAATGTAGCTGACCAGCATCAAGGACAATATCTGCCGCCATTATCTTACCGGTGTTTCGGCAGCACACAGCCCTTGAGAGTCAGACCATTCTAGGCCTAGCGTGTTCACCAAATACGATCACCAGGCGAGTTAGTGGTCAAACTCTAGTATTTCAGACATAAAAAAAACGCATAACTAGGCTAGCCAGTGTTCTATGCTACGCTCATTTCCAGCCACAATTTTGTCTTCCTGTTTCTATAATAAAACAACATTATATACTCAGGTTTGGATCACATGCACAAACGTCACATAGTATACCGCGATCTGAAGCCGGCGAACATTCTTTTGGACGAACACGGCCATGTGCGGATATCTGACCTCGGACTCGCCTGCGACTTCTCCAAGAAGAAACCGCATGCCAGCGTGTAAGTTATCATTCTACGACGTTAGACTTGCTATGGCTGAGGGAGATGTTGCTCTATTGTCATATAGCAGCATTTCTATTTCTCTGGCGTTATAAGATTATCTTAAAATTTGTAATAGGCACCCTGGACAAGAGCTGCGCTCTATTTTCATTCTGACGTCTCCGTTTTTGGTCTATGTCCTTACAGTGAAATAGTGCGAACTATACTTGCTGAAACAGAAAATCTATTTATTTTTAATATAGAGTCTCCAATTTTTTTTCTGTACGCTTTTATTAGCTTCACTTGTAAACTAACTAAATTGTATGATAGTACATAATATATAAATATAGTATATAATAATAATATAATATAATATATACTATATTTATTATATAATAAATATAGTATATAATATATAAATAATATATGATAGTATATATAATAACAATAGAAGTCAAGTTGATGTTTCAACTTACTTCTATTATATTTCTTGCATCTAAAATATATGTATGTAGTTAGGATAACAATAATATAATTTGATATGTTGGAGCTGATCCGATGATGGAGCGCGAATGTGGATAGTGGAACTCTTCAATCGCTACTAGTAAAGCCCTCGAGTTTGAGCTTATTTGATTCGTTTTGACTTGCCTAATGGTCTTCTCAGCAACAAGGATCTGCCGATGGAGCCAGGAGTCTACTTTTTTGTACAAGCGTGTATTATTAGTTTTTCAAAACTAACTTATTTGGTTTTTCCAGAGGTACGCACGGCTATATGGCCCCCGAAGTTCTATCCAAAGGCACTGGCTACGACTCTTCTGCCGACTGGTTCAGTTTCGGATGCATGTTATACAAACTGCTGAAGGGTCACTCGCCCTTCCGTCAACACAAGACTAAGGACAAACACGAGATCGACCGCATGACTCTTACCATGGTAAATATCCATACCTAATCTTTTCATGTTTGTAATAGAATAGTGAACACGTAGTGTAGAGCGCCCTCTAGCTAGATGGAGCGATGATAAACGCAAGCTGGCTGGCAGTGGCTGGGAAGAAATAGCTGAAAATCAAGCTCAGTGTCATGCAATGGGTGAGGCCTATGTCTAGCAGTGGGCGGAGATAGGCTGATGATGATAAATAGTGATATATGCATTTTGTGATATCACAGAAACTATAATCAGGAAACTGGTTTTACGGACTGATTAAATTGGGTGTTAACATTCGCAAAGAAACTCTGGATTGAAATGTTTTTTTTTTGTAAAAGGTAACAAACAGGACAAGCACTACGCTCGCCTGATGGTAAGCGATGATGTTTACCTATAACAGATACAAAGGCATGCAAAATCCTGGCAGACCAGAGTTTTGCATGTCACTGCCCTGCGCCTGTTACCTTGAGACATAAAGATGTTGAGGCTCACATGTCCTGTAATTTCACTGGACGATCAAGATAAATTAAAGTGGTCAAAAGGAATGAAGAAACTCCACATTTAGATAGATATTCGAGAGATAATTTTATAAAACTAAACAATCAACCTCCACCTTAGTTATAGACTTAGCCGATGGCCTTATAGTAAAGGATCCCGTCAAACAACGACCTTCACCGAGCTGGTTAATGGATCAAACACATTTTTTATGTAATATAATATATCAAAAAATATATTGCATATGGGTTGCCTAGCAAATTTCAGTCCAGGATATTTTTAATTTTTTTATATATTTCACCGGTTTGGTTAATAGATAAATTTTATACCAATCGAAAGTATGCAGCCCTGCATATAGGATTGCCTGCGAAAAATCAATCCTGAATACCGGTTGCCGAATTTTAAAATATTACATATTGCTCCGAGTGAATATGTGCGACTGAGAGGTCCCTACCAACCATCCCATGCGCTAAAAATATTCATTGAAAAATATTTACTATCATGAGATTTGAATTTTTTTCAATAATTTCAATTGATTTTAATTTCTCAGTATATATCTATAGATATATAAATTACATACAGCGAATTTCTTGATTTTTTTAAATTAATATTTTTAAACCGAAAAATAGAAATAAAATATGCAAGATTAGAATGATATATTACTATAAATATATAAATTACATAGAGCGAATTTCTTGAATTTTTTTAAATTAATATTTTTAAACCGAAAAATAGAAATAAAATTTGCAAGATTAGAATTATATGTGTATTGCTATAACTTTCTTATTTACTAAAGATGTATATATACTTTAATGTAACAAAATATATACACATATATAATTAATTGATTTAAAAAAAATAAAAAACTAATCCTTTATATTAATATGAAACTACTGCAAAATGATGCTCAGCATGTACGCGTCTATCGCTATCCTTTTTGTTTTCAAGAGCAGAGAGCATGCGCACTCTCTCTCTCTTTAAAAGGCCGGTCTACAAACAGCTGTTATGTTGTGTCCTCTTCTAGCGCATGGGCTGGTTGGTAGGGACCTCTCAGTCGCACACATTCACTTGGAGCAAAAATTAATCTTTTAAAATTCGGCAACCGGTATTCAGGACTGATTTTTCGCAGGCAACCCTATATCACCGTGTTCGTAATAAACTAAACTTTATTTTTATTTAAGTTTCATTCATTAACCAGACCGGTGCAAATTACTAGTATCGAGTTCATACCTGGCAACCCAAGGGTTGTGACAGGAAAAAAATAGGCAAACTAACTTTTTCATATACTATGGGCTGCATACTTTCGATTGGTATATAATTTATCTATTAACCAAACCGGTGAAATATGAAAAAAAAAGACCATATAACCGAATATTAGTTTCTCACTCTTTGTGGTCTGGTCTCTTCGTTAGTCCCTTATCTAATCTTAAGTACTATATAAGTATCATCTGTGATTTTGACTGTATCGTCCTGCCTCCTTGCAAGTACTCTTTCCTCTAGTCTACCTATATTTTTTTGCTAATTTAAACCTGTTATTGTTCTAAGATATATTATAATTAGCTAGTTCACCTGAGGTGGTACCTACCACCATTTTGTCAGTAATTCAACCATGATATTCAAATTCTAAATTATATTTAAAACGTGTGTATATTGCTTGCTGTTACCTAATATCATTTTAAAATATAAACCTTTTTTAACCGACTTAAAAAAAAGGAGGAGGTTTCTCAATTCGACCGTATATATATATATATATATTTTTTTTTTTTTTTTTTTTTTTTTTAATGTTTGTTCGCGGATAACTTTGTTGTTTATGAACCGATTTCGATTATTCTTTTTTTGTTCGAAAGGAGATATCCCAAGTGTGGTACCATGGTAATTTTATCGAAGTATGATAAGTATCTCCAGAGATATTGAGATAAACATCTCAAAATTGGTACTGAAAATGAATAGCGCGGCATTGAAGTCGGTTGTTTTTTAGTTTTTAAACGATATTATTACCCTATACACACACATTAATTTAACTTTTACACTGTTTTATTTGTCAACGAATACCAATGCTGTATAAAAAGATGGAGTCATGTCTCGCAATAGAATTACAACGTGTTCCAGAACGTTGAACTGCCGGAATCGTTCAGTCCAAGCCTGAAGAGTCTTCTAGAAGGTTTGCTGCAGCGTGACATCAACAAACGGCTCGGGTGCAAGGGAAGAGGGTGAGTTTACTTATTATCAATATGTTTAACTGACTACACAAAAAAGGAGGAGATTCTCAATGCGACTGTTATTTTTAATGTTTGTTAGTTACCTCAGAACTCTGTCAAATCTTAACCGATTTGAAAAATTCTTTTTTTGTTTGAGGGATTATGGCTCCCGGTTGGTCCCATTAAAATTTTATCGAGATCTTATAATCATCTTCGGATATATGAGAATAAAACAATATAAACAAATTTGATACCTCAAAGACTAGATTATGGCTAGTGGATATTTTCACTATCGCGGCTAGTGAAGTCGGTTTTTTTGTTTTTTAGAGCCTATGAGCTTTCTTTAGGAGCACAGGTATTTTCCAATGCGCCACAATGTTACTACATATTAGAAAGAAGAAAGAAAGTATTTTATATTGATACCAGGCGATATAATTGAAAATATTCTACTCCTAACTATTGCCCCAATGTGGACCGTATGAATTAGGTTTGCAAACCTGATTTCACCTAAGTCACAATTGAACTGGCGTTTGTGTAGCACGTACAGAATCACGTGTGCAATTATCGCAGATCCATTTGAATAATTAGCAACAATGCCCTACTCTGTTCTTCATGCACATCAAGCTCGACATTAGAAATTCGTGTTTTTATGTAGTTGTTTCTAGTTTCATTATGCTTACGTGACATAAGAGTGAGTACCGCATTTACCTTTTTATATCACTGTGCGTTACGCATTATTGTCAATGAGAAGGTCGCATCTGCCAATAACTAGCTCCATCAAACACATAAACAGCACAAATGACTCAAAGCAAACATGATTACAATCAGCATATTTTTATGTCAATGAATATCAAAAGGAAACGTGATTCCAACAATTGACATCATTGTCCTTAACTTCGCCATAAATAAAGAGACCACTCAATAGTTCACTGTCAGTCAACATCGAATCATCAAATCGATTAAAACATGACCGTTTAATCGATTAGGTTAATTCGCATCTATGAGAACAAACAAGTTATTGAGTTTAGAAACGCGTCGTTGTATTCAGTATCAAAATAGATTGACACCTGACCTCTTAATCGATTTGATGAATTTGCATCTGTAAGTGTAAGCAACATAAAGCCGGTTGATACGATCGATTCGAATTTTACGCTACTAGAGATTGATTTTGTCATAAAACTTCATAGAAATAATGTTAAAATGCAATCTACAGTCAATAAATATGGATCTATCTTATAAAGAATCCGGCTGTAAAATTCTGTTCACAAAAGAAGCGTTGTCTCGTTTGCTAGGCGATGAAATATATAATGTTTATGTTAGCGTTAAATATAGAAACCATTATGAACTATGCGCGCCTGGTTGCAAGCTTTATACGACTAACTAATTAGTTTATGCTTCAACATTTAAAGTAGTTAATGTAATTAATTCTACACGTGCCAGCAAAATCTGTCGTGTAATGTGTAGCTGGAATTCCAAGCTTTGGGCAATGTTGCTTGAATTTACAGCTAATTTGGTACCCAAATTAGTTGAGAATTACTCGGATTTTGTATGTATGATTTTGTTGGATACACTTGTGTATGTATACTTAACAAGTAATTGATTGAAGAATAAGATATGAATAGAGTTTTCGTGAAGCCAGGCAGATTACTGAACCACTATGGTTCAGTAATCCTGTCAAATAAAATTCAAAAGATTCTCTGTTGTCTATCAAATTCAAATTTTAAATTTTAAAGGTTATACGCCATTGATACATAGTTGATATTCCATTCTGTCGCACAAAGCGCTTTGCGTCAACATTTACCATACGCACAGCAAAGGCATGGAATTCCCTGCCAGTCTGTGTTTCCTGTTCAGTACAATCCGGGGGTCTTTAAATCGCGAGTGAAAAGGTATCTTCTAGGCAAGCGTGCAACACATCTTCGCGTCAAACACATCTTCGCTTAACATCAGGTGAGATAGTGGTCCAACGCTTGCTTATCTACTCAAACAAAACTTACAATAAAAAAAAAATCTATTTGTTACAAGCTTTTATTTAACTTGTAATGTATGTAACTATGTATGTTCGGGTGGAATCTTGGACCCACAGAAATTAGACCCACTTCCCGATGTCCGATTGGACTAAAATTTGGTGCACTTATGTATCTTCGGTGACAATACAATGATATGGTACCATGGAGCTGGTCTGATGATGGAGACGGAAGGTGGCCACGGCATCTCTGTGATAAAACAACATAACCCCACCGAGTTTGTGCTCGATTGATTCGTCTTGAAGAGAACTTTACACCTAGATAATATCCAGGGTCTGATGATGAAGCTGGAAGGTGGCCACGGCATCTCTGTGATAACTCAACGTAACTCTACCGAGTTTGGGCTCGATTGATTCGTCTTGAAGAGAACATTTACACCTAGATATACCTACCTATATTTACACCTACCTATATTTAGCGACTGGTGATGAAGCTGGAAGGTGGCCACGGCATCTCTATGATAAAATAACGCAACCCCAGTGAATTTGGGCTCAAATGATTCGTCTTGAGGAGCACTTTACACTTAAATGATAGCCAGGATCTGATGATGAAGCTATAAGAGGGCCATGGCATTTCTGTTACAAAGCAACATAGCCCCATTGAGTCGATTGATTTTCCGCGAAGAGCACTTTACCCATAATCACATCAATTATCCGTGGAATATTTTAAAACATCATGCCTTCTCTTAAATACTTAGGTAGTAGGTAGATAGTCGGTATCTATACCTACCTACTAAAAAGTTAAAAATAAATTATAAATAAAAAATATTTTTAAAAACAAGCTTTTATCTGGGACTATGAACTAAAATGTTAAAATTAAATTCTAGTGAGTATTTGGCGTGTAGGTACTTACCTATATTTTTAAAAGCTTGAGGCACAGAATTTTTTAAAATATTTTTTATTTATAATTTATTTTTACACATAATTCTGACGGCCCGTTGGCCTAAAGTATAGATAGCTTATATTCGACCCGGGAGGTCGGGTTGTTTACTTGATGTCGCGAACGATCAATAAACATCGTATTATATTATCTATGGTAATTATTCTGCGAAGAATCAATCAATACGTTTGCCGAACAGTTCTCCTAGTTGTACTTATAGATTCCACACAAGAGATGAATGGCTAAGTTTAATATGTAAATAATCTATACTAATACTAGCAACCCGTCCCGGCTCCACACGAGTGGAATTTTTATATTTTAGATCGGACGGACGGTCCGTTTGCCGTTTGCGTAAAGGTTAGATACTTGACTTCTAGCCCGAAGGACGCTCGTTCAAATCCTAGCCGTGCATGTTTTCTATGTGCATTCGTGGATATTCGTCTACAGCGAGGTAGAAGCATTATCACCATCAAGAAGGAAATCCGCCGTCATAACCTTACGGTGTTCCAACAGCACACAGCCCTTGAGAGTAAGACAACTCTAGGTCTAGCGTGTTCACCATATTCGACCTCAGTATAGCTAATAGACCAGGCGAGATAGTGCTCAAACGCTGGCGTATGAGACTTATCATCTTGACATCTTAAGGTAACAGGCGTAGCCTGGATGCGTTAAATTCAGGCAATTTAGAGTTTTGCATGTCACATGGTGGAGACCGCGAATCGGCAAACGTAGCGTAGGACGTCCTGTGACTAGATCGAGCGACGACATACGCAAAGCGGTGGGCAGTGAATGGAAAAGAAGAGCCGAATACCGAACTCAGTGGCGCATTATGGGAGAGGCCTACGTCCAGCAGTGGACTGACACCGGCTGATGATGATGTCACAGTACCTATTATTCTGCTATAGACAGACGTCTTCGCTATCAGGCAAACGTTTTGATTGTCCTTATATCATAAAAATGTGTATGTCTTAACTTAACATTAACTTACGTGATAATTTTTAGAGCGGACGAGGTGAAGGAGCATGTATTCTTTGCTGGCATCGATTGGCAGCAAGTGTACCATCAGAAATACACCCCGCCGTTGATACCACCCCGCGGGGAGGTTAACGCTGCAGACGCGTTTGATATCGGCAGCTTTGATGAGGAGGATACTAAGGGCATTAAGGTAATTTCATTCTTATTTTCAACCGACTTCCAAAAAGGAAGAGGTTCTCAATTCCTCTGTAATTTTTATTTTTTCTTTGTATGATTTTACGAGATTACTCCGTCACATATGAACCGATTCGAATGATTCTTTTTTAATCCGTAGGGAATATTTCCGAGGTGGTCTCATTGTAATTTCGTCGAAATCTGATAAGTATCTCCAGAGATATGGTGATAAACAGCTCAAACTTGCTACTGAAATTGACTCGCGGGGCATGGAAGTCGGTTGTTTTAGTTTTTAAACTATCCTAATTATAAAAGCAATAAAAAAGGGTTTGTTCTGAGAGAGACAGAATATTCTAGTGAATGTCTGTGGGTAATGCAGAAGCAATGTAAATCCTGTTTCTTTGTCAGAATTTGCACTAAATAAAAGGATCTCAAAGCTGGTCAATGTCCGAAGTACCATTACAGGCCATACAGCGCTATATGAGATGTTACAAGCAATATCGTGGATCGGAAGTCTGCATTCAGCAGCTATCTTAAAACTGTCATTGTGGCAAAATTGACAACTTCTACGTTACTGCTACAAAAAATAGTGGTGTGTAGAATGACAGAGATGATACTACGGAATACAAAGATATCCGACAAATGTCAATAGTCTTTTTAACCGACTTCACAAAGAAGGAGAAAGTTCTCAATTCGTCTGTTATTTTTTTTAGGTTTGTTACCTCGGAACTCATTTATTAACCGCTTTGGAGCATTTTTGTTATTGTTTAAAAGAGTATAATTCCCGCTTTCCCATTGTAATTTTATATTAGATCTGATAAGTACCTCCAGAGATATGCGAGAATGAACAACAAACTTAGTACTAAAAATGACTAGCGCGGCATTTGAAGTCTGTTTTTTTTTCGTTTTGTAAACTTTCTTGAATTATTCTATAGCTCGACGCTATGTTCTGACGAATATATGTTGAAATTATGTTTACCAATGTGCCAGTAACTAAGCAAGATGTCTACTTACCACGAAACTGTCGGTTTCAGTTGACGGAAGCGGATCAGATGCAGTACAAAGACTTCCCGCTGGTGATATCCGAGCGCTGGCAGTCTGAAGTCGCGGAGACAGTGTTCGAGACTATCAACCAAGAGGCAGACAAGATGGAGATGAAGAAGAAGGCCAAGCAGAAGCAGAAGTTCGATGCTGATGAAAAAGGTAACAACAGTTATATTTCAGTAAATATTGTGCGATAAACAGCGAATTGGAAAACGTAGCGTTCACTCTAAGACAAGGTGGAGCGATCATTTTTTAGTTGGTTCGCAAGAACTGTGAGTAGAGGTTAGTGCTCAGTAGCGTACAATTAGAAACCTGTCCAGCAGTGGACATTTCTTATGATGATGACATCGATGATCCAACACTCTGAATAGTACTTTTCGATTACGATCTCCACTCTACAACCCGAGTACTTTCGTCTTCTCACCAGGTTCTTACAACAACTTTTAATCGTTGGGTGTTTCATTCAAGCAAAGATAAAAATACTCCAGTAACAATTGTTCTCAAATATTCCAGAATCCGACTGCATCTTACACGGCTACATAAAGAAGCTCGGCGGTCCGTTCGCAAGCGCGTGGCAAACTCGCTACGCCAAGTTATACCCAAACCGGCTCGAGCTCCACCTGGAGAACAGCGGCAAGCCGGAGATGATCCTCCTCGACTCAGTGGAGGAGGTGTCCTCGGACCTGGTGTCGGTTAAAGGGGAACAGTGCATCGTGCTGCGAACCAGACACGACGCCAAGATTGTGCTCACTAATACGGTAAGAAACACTGAAATTAAATAAGCTATTTTTCAAAAAAAATAAAACCGACTTCATAACTACAAAAAGGCACTCAAAAGCGAAAAATAATTTACTTAAAATTATTATAAGCGTTACCCACTTCTCTATTTGAAGTCGGTGCCAGCCAAGTCTAATAGGTAGTAGATAGATAATACCTACATGTATCTACCTACTTACTAACCTACATGTACCTACTTACTACTACTACATACATAGTATCTATCTAATATCCAATAGACTTGGCTGGCACCGACTTCAAATAGAGAAGTGGGTAACGCTTATAATAATTTTAAGTAAATTATTTTTCGCTTTTGAGTGCCTTTTTGTAGTTATGAAGTCGGTTTTATTTTTTTTGAAAAATAGCTTATTTTACCCTTTTTAGTGCAAAAAAAGTTTTAATGAAATTACATGCATCTATTAAATTTCGTGTCTGGGCCGTTATACACTGACGATATATACTTTTTGAAAATTACAAGTATGTACCTATAACGGTTAAGAAGATACAGATCTGTAAAGTGCGCACATATAGACACACGGACGGACGGACGGACGAACAGACAACAAAGTCTCAGAAAGTGTTCATTTGGTAGCCTTTGGGTTCGGAACCCTAAAAAAATTGACTTTAAATGCCACGCTAAAGTGAAAATATTCACTAGTAATAATGATGTCATCAAGGTATCAAAGGACAATGTCCAAAATGGCCCTGTACAATTAAAGCATCTGACACATACGATAATTAATTGTCTATTTTATTACAATAATTCCAAATACTTTTATAACACGGACTAGTTGTATTCCAAAATGAATATTAAAAAGTATTATTTGCGATTATTAACATTAATTGCCGCCATATGGCCAACAGAGTACTGAATCACTCTACTACGTTATAAGAGGCACTTCCCTATATTGTGGATACCCGAATTATGAAAGCACTGTGTAGCCAACCTAACAACGGAAAGTATTATTTACGTAGTAACTATTATATAATATGTGGTTTTATGCTTATAATTTTTTTTTGCTGTGTTGATTGGTACAAAGTACGTTCATAATTCTGAGTTATTTAATTATGTATGCAGTGTCGCGGGACTGAAATGGCCGCCATCTTCGCCAAATGTCATGTCATGTCAAAAAATATTAGGTATGTTTAAAAAAGTTTGCACCCTAACAAGACTTTGCCCGGTAGAACATTCCTGTGTAGACAAATTATTTATATTTATATATAATTATTTATTATAATTATTAATATATAATTATTTATTGAGGGCCCGGTGGCGTAATTGGGCGAACGGTTGGCTTTGATGCCGTGGTACCGAGTTCAAACCGCCGTGCACCAATGAATTTTTCTATCGAAAAATATATGTGCGCTTCTCACAGTGGCTCTCCGGTGAAGGAAAACATCGTTAAGAAACCAATAACCCCCGCATGGTGGTAAAACATACCTAGTGTCCGCCTGGCCAGCTACCACCCTTCGAGGGCCCGGTGGCGTAATCGGGAGAACGTTCGGCTTTGATGCCGTGGTACCGAGTTCAAACCGCCGTGCACCAATGAATTTTTCTATCGAAAAAATTATGTGCGCTTCTCACAGTGGCCCTCCGGTGAAGGAAAAACATCGTTAAGAAACCAACAAAACCCCCGCATGGTGGTAGGACACTACCTAGTGTCCGCCTGGCCAGCTACCACCCTCAAGTTAGAAAATCTGTCACCAAACATCTAATGTGTTCCGGCAGCTATCCTTGAGAGCCAGTTCCCATTCTAGGCCTAGCGTGCTTACCATCTTCGACCGCATCATCACTTACCAACAGGTGAGATAGTGGTCAAACGCTAGCCTATAACGTATAAAAAAAAAAAAAAAAAAAAAAAACCCTCAAGTCAGAAAATCTGTCGCCAAACATCTAATGTGTTCCGGCAGCTATCCTTGAGAGCCAGTTCCCATTTTAGTCTACTTCTCTATCTTCGATCGCATCATCACTTAGCAACAGGTGAGATAGTGGTCAAACGCTTGCCTATAAGGTATAAAAAAAATTATCCCCACCTTTATTTCTATCTCGCTCACAGTTACCGTAAGAATATCTTATATGCAATAGCAACCTCCATTGTGTATAATCTTCTTGGGACTCTTCTACTAAAACTAGTACATTCTCCTAATTTTGAGGTATTTATCTCCATATCTCTGCTGATACTAATCAGATCTCGATAAAATTAAAATAGGACCACCTCGGAAACGTATCCTACCTATTAAAAAAAGAATCATTTGAATCCGTTCACAATTGATGGAGAAATCGCGTAACATACACACAAAAAAAAAAAAAAAACATACAGACGAATTGAGAACCTCCTCCTTTTTTGTAAAGTCGGTTAATGAATGTTTATTTCACAAACAATAGAGTTAACATCAGGATGTTCCGTAATATTCATAGTCCTTCTACGAGTATTTTGTCATGTTTTTGAAATGTGAATATTTTATTGTTATATGTTATTGATTTATAAATTATTGATATTTAAAATTATACTAACATGTGATAACTACCTTAAAATTAATTAATATTATGACAGTGCCAAGCCCCAGATGATCCTCCTCAATTCCGAGACATTATTCATCATTTAGCTCCATCATTGAGAATGTGGTGACATTTTAATGAAAATATTGGATGAGTTCATTCAATAACTATTTATATTTCAGGACGAGATCGGGTTGAAGGAGTGGGCCCTATCGCTGCGCTCGGCCCACAAATGCTCCCAGGAGCTGCTCGCTTCCATGGCGAAGAAGGCGGGCAAGATCTACGGCACCGACGGTGCCAAGGAGTCGCAGGCGCTGGGCCCGAAGCCCCCGCCGGCCGCCGCCTCGCCGGCTCTCACGCGGGCTCCCAATGGGAACAACTAGCATGAGCTTCCCGCGCCTAATAAAGGCGCGAAGATGTTCCGTCGCTCCAAGAGCGCCGCTCAGCTCATCAAGTGAGCGCTGGCGACGGAACATACGTGTGCTCGCGGCCGCGACCGGTCGCGGAGTGCCGGTCGCCCGCATCCCGCATCCTACCGACTCGGACGAACTTTGCTCCGGTAGCAGTAGAACGCGCTAAGGACCATAGTGACTCTTAGGACTGCCAATTATAATAATAAATTCGAATGCTGTTCGCGATTTATCGTCGTACGAATTAATTAGGGCCGATCGTCGAAATGTATAAATATGTATCTCCGTTTCCTTCCGGCTCGCGATACGGAATGGTTAAACTTTTGTAATCGTTTGCACCGATTGAATTTTGTAATTATCGACGTAACCTTCTGGATGTTGTATTTAATGTAGTTGATATTGTAAAAATTTAATAACTTGTAATTGGAGTAGATAAGCATAGCGACTACCTATATATGTGTTTGTGCAATAGAACAGTATATTGAAGTAAAGTAAAATATTTAACTATTATCGATCGATTAATGAATAATTAGAGAACGTCTCGACGACTTTTTACGCAATTGAATTGTTCGTTGTGCGTATAATTATAGATGCTTCAATTTAATCGATTTAAAAATATGTAATTAGGACTTATAGCACTTTGGTTACGACGCCGACTATTGCACACGATTTACTGACCTTGTGAACATTATGTTTGTCCCAGTGGCTCTCTCGCGCTGTAGATCATGTAATAAGTTTATAATGTTATATAAATAGTTCCTTATTCGTTGATAGCGCGGAACCAACCATTTATTTATTGAACGGTACTTAACAATAGTCTTCACGTTGTGTTCTGAACCAACTGTTAGTTAAGTTTCGATGTTATTTATATAAATAGAAATACCGACGTAAGTAGAACTAAAATCTCTTTTCATATAATATTTAGAGGCAATACTTTTCTAACAACATTTAGGTGTGGTTATAATAACAATAGAAGTAAACGCAATATTTAGAGAAGTTTTAAACCACGATGATGAATTTTTCTGTATTACGTTTTTATTTATACATGTTCCATAGTCAATTTATACGATGGCATGGCCAGGATGAATTTTATATGTTGTGCATTATGTTTTATGTAATTATATATCAATGCAATTTGTTAGATACCCAGTCTGATGCAGATTTAGTGTAGCTGCTGAAATGTTGCCATAATTATGTTTATGTAACCTTACTGTAAGTAACTTTACGTTAGATGTATCTTTAATGTATATTTTAAGGGGTGTAATGTGGGCCGCCGTAAACGGTTAATTATCAAAGTTAATTATGCATTTGAAACGTAACTTAATGAACTGTTTATGTTTAACCAAAATTTTACCAAAGAAATTAAGGCCCGTGTCACATTAAATAAGCGATTTAAAATGAATACACTTCTTCGTGGAAAATCGAAGACATTTTAACCGACTTCACAAAAAAAGGGGAGGTTCAGAATTCGACTGTATTTTTTTAAATTTATTTTGTTTGTTACCTTAGATCTCCGTAAAATCTTAACCGATTTAAAAAATTCTTTTTTGTTTGAGAGATTATCCCTCCCGTTTGGTCTTATTTATAATTTTATCGAGATTTGACAATTATCTCCAGAAATATGGAGATAAACAATATAAGCAAATTTGTATACTTTGATGACATGGTTATAACTAGCCAGCACTTTGACTATCGCGGCATGTGAAGTCTGTTTTTACGTTTTGTACGATCATAAATTATAGTAAATAAAATGAAAGGCAAATCAATCACTGAATATGTGCGATTGCATTTATGATTGGCTTATAATTTTTGAAGTTAACTCGTTTGCTGGTGAAAACACACACCGTGCGTTTTTTTATTTTTGGTATCGGAAGTAAAATTAAAAAAAATATATTATACATTTTTTTTAATTAATCTTTTCACAAGGGGTGCATGTGACCTTCTGCTGTTGGATTTTAGTTTTGATTTGATGCCACAGCTATGAAAAAAAATTACAAAAAATAATGAAATAAATTAAATAATATGCGAAAATGTGCCGCAGTCAAAGTGTTAACATTATTAACAATTTTAATTTTAATAATTTTAACAATTATTTTAGTCAAGCGGGGCCAATTGTATGACAAGTTGTTCGTAGATAAAGAAGAAACATACATATTTATTCGATTAACAAAACCTCACTATAATTCAATGGTATTTAACCGTTTACGGTAGAGTAGAATTTGTATATTGTTTCGATTTTCGCAGTTATTTGAACCGTTAACCGTTACCTAGTGTTCGGTGACTTATCTTGCTATATAATTAGATGCTAGTCAAATGAATTTTACTTCACTTAAACGATTGATTTTATTGAAATTAAGTAATCTAAATGAGTAATGTAATTCTCTAACGGTTCGAGCAGTATTATAGGTTAGGTGTTAGTTTCTTGATACTATCTATCTCATGTGATATGTTTTAAAAATGCATAGGATAGTTGTATCTGTCGTAACTACATTTCGCTCGGTATATTTATTTAATTGTACATATATATCACTTGGAATATAGACGGTAGAATCTAAAGAAAATATTAGCTATTTAATATTAAAGAAATATATCTCATTTCCTTCTCGAAAATGGCGATAATTAAGTTGATGGTAGCAAAAGTTAGGCTTTCCATTTACTGAGCTTAGTAAAACTATTTAGTGGTAGAGAGAAATGCTAAGACATATTCCATGAACATTTCTAGAAAGTAGGAAATAAAGGATGAAAAGGTAAACTAAGAACATGGGCATGGATTTTAACGTTGGAAGATTCCGATTCGACGTAATGGGGCCTACTGTTTGTTCGCTCACCAGGTAGCGCCACTGAGACTGCCAAAATGGTCCTGATGACAAGCAATTTATAAAAAAGTGTCAAATGTCAATGATAAGTCTATGTCAGTCTGCGATAAATCCCATGGAGTAAGTAGTAAAAAGCAGCGTTTAAAAGCCATAAGAAGAAGAAGTAGTAAAAATTCCATGGAGGTAGATAAAACATACATGGAGGCCCCGCGATAAATTTGCCTTTATGGAAATACTTACAATAAAAAGTGCAACTACATAATGTTACATAAAATTCCTGCCATTGCTAGGATTGTGTCAATCAAGGCCATCAATGAACCAATGGCATATCAAAAGCAGCCATTTTATGTTACATTATGACATTTAGGTATGCGCCTTTTTGTAGGTATTTCGAGTCCATATGTAAATGTCAATGATAAATCCTAAACTAAAAATGACATTTGACATTTTGCGGACCCCGTAGTCCACTAATGCCCCTAGCGGTAAATTTACTAAATTTACTAATAGCTCTATTGTTTCGACACGCTATAAAAATACAATAAAAGTTGTAGACGTGAAATCCTACAACTAACCTACAAAAGTTCTTAGTCAAGGCATCTCTCACGATATTCGAGTAAATATTCAAGTACTAGCCACTGTAACCATTGGTTAATGTAAGTACTATGTAACTGCATCTGCTGATTTTTCAATGGCTGAGTATCACTAACCTAAAGTTAAGCTATCCTGTACCCTTAGTACGAGTTTTCATACTAAACTCGATATCGTACGAGTATTTATAGTAGTTTTTCGTATGTCGACCAAATTTTGTATGAAAAACAGTACAGCGCCTGTAGTGGTTATCACACTTAACTAAATTTAACCCAATCAGGGAGCCAGAATAAGTCGACAACTATATGAGATCTGTCAAAAGCGTTTACGATGAAAACTCGTACTAAGGGTACTGTAAGTAGTAACTAGAATATATAGTGTTACTTTTAATTAAAAGTTGTTCCATAGAAAAAGATTTATTGACCTGTAAAAATGTATACAAGTTCATTTTTTTTGGCAGTTTTTTCTGTTTTTTGTACGAAGTTGTTTGTTAGGATGTACTTTCTGAAGCTACTCTTTAGAGGTCGAAATATCAATTACCAATAACCCTATAAAAGACTCAAAATTCTTACTCGCCAATAATGACTCTTATCATGCAAGAAAGTAAAATAAACACTTAAATATCGCGAAGGTGTCTTAAATGTCTGTGTTCTGGCCAAAGTAGCGAAGGTTTCCACATTCCGCTGCCAAACTAGTTTAAAAACTCAACTACTGTTGCATTTATGATTATCTATTTATGTTTATTATCTGTTATTTCGCTTAATTACGTAATGTATTTTATTAAATGGAAATAGTTGAGGTATGAGAATTGAATTATTTAATCTGGAGCTGGTCTCTCAGATATACTGTACACTTAAATTGGCTATATTACATTTTATACGAATATCTTTTAAATTAAAGTCACAATTCTGATTTATACTGACTCAAAGTTTTCCTATAATTAGAGTTACCTTTAAAATTATAACTCGCTCGGGGTGTCTTTGTAATAAAAGTTATTCATTATGTAGCTCCGATTGTGGTTGTTACGAACGGAATATGTTAGATGTGCGTAAGGCTTGCCGCAGATACTTCGTAATGTAACCGCCTCGCCTTGGGTGTGCGGTCAACATATGCTATTTTGAGAATTGGGCATTCTGCGCCTAAACCCGGTCAACTCGCTCTAGCCGTAGTTGCGGCGATTTGTCGGCGCTTGTGGCGCTGCTGATACGCTACGGTGACTTTACGTTTCCATTACGTGTAATGTGCGATACCGCTCTAACTAAATGTCTTTATAGCTAAATTTACCTCGCCCGTTCGTTTGTTCGAATGATTTTTATTAAGGCTGAGTTGCACCATCTTAATTTATTAAATTTAATTAAATATAATGTCAAAAATCAGTCAAACTCCATAGAAAAACACCGGTTATAGTTAGAGTTACGGTTAAAGTAAGATGGTGCAACTCAGCTTAAGAGTTACGTGATTAGGTTGCTTCACAGTCGTATTACTGGTAATATCAAAGTACTGCTATTTTTTATCTGCTCAGTTCAACTTAACAAGTAAAACTGCGAGCAATCTGGCATTTATGGGCTTGTTGTCTCTTTCATATTTCAGTAGGAGAAACAGTATAGCACGATGCTGTCAGATCAGGCTTATATTCGCAAGTGCTCATCTGAATTGATGCGACCATAATGACTTTCTTTTATGTAGAATAATGTAATGATGTATAAAAACAACTATTTCCATTTGATCTTATGTGATAATGACGATAAAATGTTATCATGTGCTGCAATGCGCTATGCACACATACACCAAGATATTGCCACGATTATTAGCCAAGTCGATGCGGTCATGAAACAAGAATCTCTGATAAAACGCGGGCATTTTTAAGACTATTTTTATGGTGGCTGTAAATAGGTTGGCTTCCACTCCCAACACGATTTCTGTTACTTGATAATTATCGATATAACAAACCTATGATTATAATCGTAGATTGTTATTACGCAGCTAATTAACCTTCAACTTAACCTTAGTCAGAGATAACAAACGTTACGAGTGTAAGGCCTAAGCCGCCATAAAGATTGCATGCTTCTATACAATATAATAGTCCACAATGAGGCATGCAATAGGTCTTGTAGAATGGTTTGCCTTGTTTTATCAACGTACTTGGATTCTCCAACGGACTTAAAAAAAAGTAAAATTTAAAAACGAGCTTAAGAATAATCTGCAAGTGAAAACACATTGCGATATCGTGGTATATTTTAGGTTAAAAACTAAAAACGGCGTAAGTACATGCTTTATTCGCTATAAAAGTGCTTACGCCCTTTTTAGCAATGAAGCGATAGGATAACGAAACGACATGCAACTAACTAAATCTGCGTCAGACTATTGATAACATACCTCTATTAGGAAATATTTTTATTGTGAACCTACATTATGTGTAGTAAATTGTTTATTTAATCAATACGTTGTTTTCTTTCGTAGATTTTACCTTTTAAAGTCCAAAAGACCAAGCAAATAGATAACGTAGTAGAGGTTATTAAGCTACACTTATGAATCTTACACATTGATACAGGTGTCTAATGCCCGTTTGCAATAAACTTAGAATCGCCTAAGATTTCAAAATATCTCAATCAAAGCAACTTAGGAGTCAAAATCTCAAAATATATCTTGCAGATAGGCTAATGAGCCTATATTTATCTATATATTGAAATTTTGGTAAGCGGATTTGTTTATTTTGTGATATTTTGACAAGCTATGACGATTCTTACATTTAGTGCAAACGGGCCTTAGATACCTAACTGCATAGTTACTAGTTAGCTAAATAGGATGCCGTATTGCCGATTGCCGTAATGCATGCTTAGCTTATGGGGTGCTTCAAAAAGCACCCTCTCCGGACAAACTCGCTGGAGATGTCGACTTGGCCGAACCACGGAATAGGTTTATTATGTACAAGTATTTTCCTACCTAGTCGGTTACTATGTTCTTGCAATATAATTGAAGTAAAAAGATACCGAATTTCTAATTGATCAAAACTGCGAAAGTTGATCTATGAGATTTGATTTATGAGAACTTTCGTCAACTTTCATCAACAAGAAACGAGCTTAATACGGCATAATCTTCAAACGGCTGAACAGATTTTCGTGAAACATAGCTAAGAACACTCTCGTCTCATATCAAACAAAAAAACTGAATCTAAATCGGTTTGTTGATTTGGGACTTATAATGCCACAGACAGCTCCCATATGTACACGATCACAGATACACACTTCAAACTTATAACACCCCTCTTTCTATGTCGGGAGTTAAAAATAGGCCATACATACCAGATTTCGAGCAGATTTCCCATGGACCTTTAAAAAAATAATTAGACACGAACACTGACAAAGTTTATCATGTCATCAAAGTCATAACAACACCCGTCACATATTTACAAAAGTTTAACAAAAATGACAAAAAAATGGTAAAAATTGATGAAATCGTATATTTCTCGACATTGGTAACATGCATTCCTTTAGGAAGTTTGTACAAAAAGTTGGATACAATAGAACTAAAGCGTCAGTTCGGAGCAGGGATTGGACTCATTATTTCAGTACTGTTATGTGGGCAGCACATCCCTCACACTATGGCAATAGTGTGGATAAATACTTTGATAATTAAATTCTGCGATAGGCGGTAAGATATACTTATGGGATAAAACTGTATAGGTACTGTTAAATACTATATCTACCCACAGTTGGTATGTATGTAAGTTAGCAACATTCGTACACTCATATTCTGCCGAGCAACCAGAGCTGCGAGTCGTTATTATTATATATATATATATATACTTCAAGCAGCGACATCCTAACCCGACAATAACACCTAAGGGTTAGGATGTCGCTGACTTCAAGTATCTATACTTATACAATATACTTAGTATTATTATCTGTTCTGTGCATTATATACAGTATAAAATAACCGCTATCGCAAGTAGCCCGTTAAAGCTCACGCCACACACATAAGCTGCCTGCAATATAGGAAAGGGCTTAGACGTTCAAAATGTACTATTTATTATGATATAGGTATCTGGTTTACGTACCTACAGCACAGAATACTTAATAGTACGTAGTAGCAGTCTTACGCTTTTGCGAGACAAGCGTTTCACCGCTATGCTATGTCACCTTATGTTAGGTGACGATACGATCTACGATGTGGCACGTTTGTGTCTTGCCTATAAGAAGGTACTTGTTCACTCGCGACTTGAAGATCCCTGGATTGTAAATATCGTGGAAAACAGATACTGGTAAAGAATTCCATTCTTTGGTAGTACCTACTTCAGTAGGTATGATAAAAGATGAAGCATAGGTAACGAACGCTCTCGATTAGATGGAACGTCCACCCACCATGTAGCGGTGGCGCACATCAGTAATTACGTCTGGATGATATGGACAATATTAAAATATAGGAGATTAAAAGCATCGTTAGGGCATCTCTTAAGGTTCTCTAGGCTTTCACCTATATGTTTACATTTCAGCTACATTCACCTAGTCAGCTTGGCCTATTCATGGGTACACATTCTATATCTGCACATACACTTAGCAAATGCAAGTCGCTATGTCATCTTAATGCACCAGCTCATTGCTCTAAGGCTGGTAGGATTGGCATTCGAAATGAATAATCATCATAATGCGCATACAGACCATATTGGCAGTGAGGAAGATGATATATATTTCGATCCTCCTACTGAAGAAATAGTTGGGTATGCGCTTTGCTTCATTGGATTCCACAAAGGTAAGAAATAAATTCCATTATTTTTTTTAACATAGGTAATATCATATAAGCTAGCGTTTGCTCACTAACAGTTCGTCAATGACGATGTGGACAAAGATGTCAGCCCACTAGGCCTAGAATGCGAACTGACTCTCAGGGACAGGACAGGACAATAACTTGCTTATTAAAGTTTGTAACGGCTATTATCACGTAAAATATTTTTATTTACCGGAAAATTAACTCCGACCCGTTTCGAACATTCTTGAAGTACAACATCTGGGAGTTTGCCTACAGGTCCGTTCGCGATGCTCGGGCCTCGGCACGTAACTGCCATAGATGAAAGTACTAGTATATAAGTAACTGCCTGGCGGTTCGCATCGGGGCGGGGGGCTCGGGCGGTGTAGGCGATCTTCGTCTGCGCGTTAAGATGAAAACACTGAATAAGCGTTCGAAGAAGTGTCGCTACCTGTGTCATGTAGGCGAAACTCCCAGATGATGAACTTCAAGAATGTTCAAAACTGGTCGGAGTTAATTTTCCGGTAAATAAAAATATTTTACGTGATAATAGCCGTTACAAACTTTAATATGTGTAACTGTCACGATAACTTTAACAATAACTTGCTGTTGGCACACAACTTCTTCAGTTGTGGTAGCTAGCCAGGAAAACTAGATCATGCGAGCCTGCACTTTCCCCATTAGGGAGGTACCTACCTGTCTGCACCTGTGACATCTGGGGCGTATATGGACCTAAATGACTTAATACATCCATGTACGCCTTATAAATCAATGTAACGTGTAATTATAGGCTAATTTTATTTACAGGACCTTACTTCTGCTTCAAAATGTATAAAGATCATATGAGAGATTCATTGCGTAATTTGGAAGCAGAGTTTCGAGAAATTACCAAATACAAGTTGAAGGAGTTGTTCTTTTGTGTAGTGTTGTATACGTTATTACGGATGAAATATACTACCGAGGTTATATTTTATGCATACTTAGAGTAGAGAATAGATAATAATCACATCTGATATGATATCAGTCTATATTAAGATAGATCGAGATAAACTCTATATTGCCACACCAAAGATACAGACTTACAGACACACACAGGGTGTTTGGTGGATGGACCGACAACATGTTTTGGGGGGTTGGGGGGGTCATGCGCAAGTTTTCCCCGGTAGACCCGTAGTCCTAAGTGTCACGTTATTCTATATATGGATTTTTTTTCTTTTTTTTTAAGTCACCCAAAATCTTGTTTAGAAATCTAATTAACTTTTTTGTTTGTGGTTGTAATACGACGAATTAACTAGTACTGTATTCTGCAATGTGGCCGAGTATTCTAAATTCTAAAACTTTACATAAAACATTTCCCTTTAAAAAAATTAGTTCTGAGCTTTTAAAATCGTTAATCTGTTTGACTGTTTTAATAAGTGACAACTTCTTAATTTAATAAAAAAAACACTAAAAGCCATTTTTAATTTAGCATTCTTACCCTTTAGTTATTACTCTTTGCAACGACATGCTACATAACATAAGATATTATTATTCATTAGGTGGTCAAATAATAGATACTTGTTCGCTAACGTCAAGAGGAAGGTCCAAGAGGACGATTTAAATGCTAGATTTTTAGTTATTAAAAAAAAAAAATCCTATCTAAAACACCGTTTTGTGGGTCCATCAACCAAACATAACATATACAGCTTAAATTTAAAGTTTTAGAATGGGCGGTTATCGCGATTATATGAATTCCACACCACAACACTAACCCAGGTACTATTTATTATTCTGTGCCCAGGTGGCAAATATATCTCCAATATCATGCCACTGAGGAAGAGTATGGGCTATTTTCCCATCATGCTTTGCGATAATCATCACTTTACTTAGTCTGAGGGTAACCTATTTGGTTCGTTTGTTTTCAATTTACGGTCCGCCCGCATTCAAGTATTTTTTTATGATTTATTCATTGCTGGGTATTGCCAGCGCATTAAATATTAGTCGATGATTTTAGTTCTTTTTCTGATCACTTGGTTACGAATTCGATCCACAGGTTTTCTACGACTCTACCATTTACAGTTATGATGCAGAGACACGATATTTGTACAACGTACCATTATTGCTGATGTTTTTCTTGGAAAACGTGATCACCATGTTGCTAATTAACTGCGTGTGTGCTGAATCAGGATTTGGAGTGTTTCCGGCGAAGATTATGGCTGCTCCCGACCATCCGACTACGAGTCACACCATCATGTTAGACATTGTTTCTCTATCTACCATACCTATTTTGTCTTTAGTTATTATAGTTTGCCGTATGTCATTACTCCCCATTAGTTTCTTATTAGCGATACTATTCAAAATCAACTGGTTCCTGGCTAGGAATATTGATTTATCAAAAATCCATTAATGCAGTTTTAGCTTTGATCAAAATCGGGCCCGAGACTCCTTAGAGTGCCTATACTTTTCGCTATTCCTCATAGTTTCGGATTTGGCCATGCACGCATTGCACGCCCACTTGAAAAAATCATTCTGTATGTATAATCTACTAGCAGCCCGCCCCGGCTTCGCACGGGTAGAACATATATGCCTACAAAATTTGCATCAGTTTGTTGCATCGAATATAAAATATATTTAATATATAACAATAATAATATAATAACGATATTTAACAATAATCGTCATATTTCATACAATTCACACAAAACCTTAACAAATTATGCACCTAAACCTTCCTCATAAACACTCTGGCTATTGGTGAAAACCGCATGATAATCCGTTCAGTAGCTATTGAGATTATTGCAGAACAGACAGACAGACGCAGTGATGGACTTTGTTTTATAATACTTACGTAGTGATATTGGACGGCCCTTTAGCGTAAAGGATAGTTACCCTGATTCTGAGCCGACGGTTGTTGGTTCTAATCCTAGCTATATACCTACCAATGAAAGTTTGATGTGCATTCATGAATCATGAGTTTTCGTAAAGTGGGATCATTAAATCTACCAAAAAGTAGCTTACCACCAAGGAGCCCGGGCCCGGTGGCGTAATCGGGAGAACGGTCGGCTTTGATGCCGTGGTACCGAGTTCAAACCTTACCGTGCACCAATGGATTTTTCCATCGAAAAATTTTATGTGCGCTTCTCACAGTGGCCCGTCCGGTGAAGGAAAACATCGTTAAGAAACCAACAACCCCCGCATAGTGGTAGGACACTATCTAGTGTCCGCCTGGCCAGCTACCACCCTCAACTTAGAAAATCTGTCGCCAAAAACATCTAATGTGTTCCGGCAGTTATCCTTGAGAGCCAGTTCCCCAGTCTAGGCCTAGCGTGTTTACCATCTTCGACCGCATCATCACTTACCAACAGGTGAGATAGTGGTCAAACGCTAGCCTATAAGATATAAAAAAAAAAGGTGAACATCTGCCGCCGTAACCTTACGCGTTCCCCGACGCAAAATGTAGGGGTAAAATACGTTTAACGTGTGCATCTGTGTCTGTCTGTAGCATCTTAGCACCTAACCGGATGAACCGATTTTGATTTTATTATTGATAGTTTTTTTTTGTTTGATAGATGTCTTCATCGAGAGTTTTCTTAGCTTTGATTCATGAAAATTCGTTCAATCGTTATAAAACTATGAGCTTTTTTCTAGTTAATTGCGCTATGAAATCAACTTTCATAGGTCTGATCAATTCGAAAATCTTCTTCTTCAACGATATTGTAAGAACATGGAAGCATTGACCTGATGCTGGGACATCTCCTAGACTCTACAGAATACTCAAATCCTCACCAACTTACAGCTCAGATTTTAAATGTCGTGTTTAGAGTCATTGGAATGCTTTTAATGAAAAGATTATACATAGATCAGTCGGGGTGGTTTAAAATATTATATTATTATATATATAGATGAATATTATTTTATACAATAGATCATATTATTATACTATATTGACTACAAATTGATTGTGATCGGCGGGGATCTACAGCATAGCTAAGCCTATAATAATATTTTCGTAGTAACTATGACCTAAGCTGTGGTTTCACTGCAAATATTTTATTAATTTTGCGATGTGTGTATGTGCAATTCGTGATATCTTCTAGAGTTTTCATTTGAATTAAATACTGTAAAAGACATTTTAATCTATAATATGTGGCCAAGCTAATTAACGTTAATTATTTGGATAAGGAGTAATATTATATACTTGAAATAGCCTTGGAAGTTATGTAATATTTTTTAACAAAAATTTTAAGATTAAAATGGTTACTGTGAGTCAACCTTAAGAGATAGACATATGCTGTCGCGGACTTTTTTGTAGGTCTTATTAAGTTGTACAACTCTTGTATAGAAAATATTCTTCTATCTATTTTCAATTAAGCAGCGTTCGTAAGAAACGTGTTTTTTCGACCGCTTTTTTGCCGACTTAGGTTGCAAATTAGGTCTCCACGAATGTACCTTTGATTTAAACGGGATAATATATACCCTTTTTTCATTCCGAAAGTCCATTCTACGTATTAGTGAAAGAATTTTTTAAATCGGTTCAGTAGTTTTTGAGCCAAATCATTACAAACATACAAAAATACAAAAATACAACAATACAAAAATACAAATGTTCTCTCTTCATAATATTAGTATATTATGATATAATATTTATTATATATATATATATATATATATATATATATTATTATTATGACATAATATCAATATACTTATAAATTTATAACTTTGTAACCCTTTTTAAGAAAATTGCGTGAACGGATGAATGTGAAATTTGGCACACTTAAAGCACAGTTTTACAATCATATTGTACTATTGTTATAGTTTTTTAATATGGGAAAGAAGTGCATAAATATTTTTTTTAAATGTAAAATGTATTAGAAATCCGTTTAAAATTAAATTAATTACGTTCGAATTTCGACCACTAGTAAGTAATTAATATAATGAAGACGAAGTCTTTTTACTAATTAATTTCCATACCCTTTATAGAAAGTATTCGGACCAAGGTTTGTATCAAGAGTTCGACTATCTAATTCTGAAATGCTACGATCCGGAGAAGCTGTTGATCGGTCCGATGATGAAGGACACATTGCAAAGCTGGGACTCGCCCATCAGATTTTGGTTCCTCACCTATATACACAAAAATTTGATGAAAGCCAGGAAAGATATAGGGTATGTTTTACAAATATTGTAGCCGTAGTCTCAGACGGAATAGACTTCTTATTCCGTCTGAGGCCGTAGTAGGTATATTTTGAGTAGGGGTCTGCCGATTCTGTAAGTTAGGTACCGATTTCGATGGCTGTAATATTTCTATATCGAATAGGCAAACAGAATAGGTATGTAAGTGATGATGCTATAGCAGGCATATTATTATTCAATCAAATTATGAGTTAAGAGCGTACGCGGGTTGCAGTTTTCCATACGAACGTATTCCCACAGGGGAATACGTTTGTATGGAAACAGTTCCAGAAGCATTTCCTCCAGAAGCATTTTCCAGTTCCTCCCTGGAAAATGCTTCTAGAGCAAAATTTGTTTCTACAAAAAATCAAAGTCTGATTATCATTTGGTTTTTTTGACAAACCAATTGCAAATAGAAATAATGACCCTTCAAAAATCTTAAAGAGGAGATAAAAAGGCTTATATTTCTTTTTGCGATTGGTTGGTCAAAAAAGCAAATGATAGGGGCATAGCCACTGCAGACTTTGATTTTTGTAGAAACAAAGTTTGCTCTAGAAGTATTTTCCAGGGAGGTAACCGGGTAATACGTTTGTATGGAAAACTGCACGCCGCGTTTGCTCTTAAGAATGTTGCTAAAATTATGCACGTCACTGCATTGCACCCGTTAGGTGCTGATACATCTAGATTTCTTTTTCACAATATAATGAGTCGTACAGATGTGACGCAGGAAGACCAGCAGTCCAAACCACTAGAAAATCTTGTTAGGATTATTAAGATAAGGAACTATTATAAATACTAATAACACTGCAATCTATTGACTTTCAGCACTGCGTGCTCATTTATAATGTGGTCAATGTGGAGAGGCCCATCGTTGCAGCATGTCATAATTGCCAGCACAATGTGGGTTTACCTTCACTTAGAGGCTGAATATGCCGAGCTCTTCAGTAAAGCAGGACAGGTTTGTTGATATTCTAGAGAAGTAATCATAACCTAGGTTTAAATCTAGAGAAAAATCTACCAAACAAATTGCTGATGAATCATTTTGTTGATTTCAACTATTGGCCAAAGAAGTCAATATCGAAATCCTATTATATACCTAATGCTTAAAATTTAACACCCCAACTGTACGCAACCGTTGAGTGTAAGAGTATGCTGTACTATTCATTATTCTGTGGCAGGGCCTAGCGTGTTTACTCACCGTCTTAGACCAAATTTTGGACCAAATTATCGCGAGCTAGTGGTCAAACGCTTGCCTATAAGATATAATTAAGATACTTAGTCTAAAAACGAAAACAATCGACTTCCATGCCCGCGAGTCAGTTTCAGTAGCAAGTTTGACACGTTTATTGTCATATATCTGGACTACTTACTATATACTTATCAGATCTCGATTAAATCATGGGGATGGGACACACCTCGAAAATGTACCCTTTCTAATAATAAAATAATCATTGGAATCGGTCCAAAACTGACGGAGTAATCGCGTAGCATACATACAAAAAAAAACAAAATACAGACGAATTGAGAACCTGCTCCTTTTTTGAAGTCGGTTGATAAAAAATAAACTAGAAATTGTATGTTCAAATTCCAGTCTACTGTTTGTTCCACATCATGTTGAAAAATTTTTACTTTCAGATGAAACTACCTTGGGACATTGGCTTTTCAATAATGCGTTTGTTCTGCCTCATCTATCTGACTCCTTGCTTTATCATCAACGATGCTTCTACTATCCTGAGATACTACAATTCTATATTTTGGGTGTTCCATATGCTGCTATTAGTTTTTCTTGTAGGGGCCGCTGCACTTGAAAGGAGTAGTAGTAGTCATTGGTGATTTTTTGTACATACAATAATGAAAAGTTTTGTGAGATATATACGATACCTAATGAGAACTTTGTGTCATTTATTTTAACAAATCGGTAAAGCCATTAAACCATAAAAAAAAACCGGCCAAGTCGAGTTGGACTCGCCCACCGAGGCTTCCGTACCAACGTTGGAAGGTGCCAATTAAGCTAGACCTCTAAATTGTATGAGCGCTTATATAACTCAGAGGCCTATCTTAATTGGCGTAACTATGTATGTATGGGGACACCCTTTAATTTTCAATTTTTTTTTTAAATGTTTCCTTTATTTAAGCTGTAAGACCTTGCTTCTCTCTAAAATTTCATGATTCTAGGTCAACGGGAAGTACCCTATAGGTATTCGACCCAAAACCTATAGGGTACTTCCGGTTGACCTAGAATTGTAAATTTTGGTTAAAAGCAAGGTACAAGCACAAGCAAGTAAAGGAAAAAATCCGAAAAAGAAAAAAAGTTGAAAAGCAAGGTAAATTTTGGTACTTACAAGTTTTCGCGAAAATCTAAATTTGACCATATCCTTTTATCGTGTTGACTCAGGTCAAGGCCTTGATTTTTATACACCTAATAGAGACTATAGACTTCAGTATCTGGTATACATTTCAACTTGCTAGGTCCACCCGTCCTTGAGAAAATCGGTGGTGACACTCGGACAGACAGACAGACGGTCAGACAGACAGACGGACAAGAAAGTGATCTTACAAGGGTTCCTTTTTTACCTTTTGAGGTACGGAACCCTAAAAATGTTACAAACACCCATTAGACAAGATTTTTCCATTTATAAAGTTAGTAAATATTGTGGCCCTTTAATAGCAATTTCTATTAAAGTGCGGAGATAAAGATCAATTACTACTTTTTAGATCAATTACGCTTTTAGTGTTTTTACAGACGAACACACATGCTAGCTATAATACTAATAAAGAAAATCTCAAAGTATGACAACAGAAAATGTTATAATAGCTAAAACCGTCCGACATTAAAAATTACTGAAAATTTAACAAAAAAAATCGTATCTCGAAACCTACAAAAAACTGTGGAACATAGGAACATGTGGTCCAATCGATAGGTGTTGGTGTACCCAGATCACAGACCTTCGCTGGTACAGGTTGCATGAGACACCCTGTGTACAGTCCACAATTCGCTTCTGGAGGCGTTTGGTGAAATACTGCCAAACACATATACTAAACTAGACGTGCCCCGCGGCTTCGCCCGCGTTATAAATTGATTTTATTCACCTTATAACGTTTATTTTGTAAAAACCTTTCTATCATAAAAGACATCAAAAAAAATTTAGCCATATCGGTTCATCCGTTTTCAAGTTATCACGTGGCTAAGGGAAATAGGGATTCATATTTATAAAACCCGAAAAACCATATTGATTTTCAGACTTTGTTACCTACCCCATTTCGAAACATCCTGCAACACGTATTTACTTATTTATTTTCAGAAGTACTTAAGTAAAGTTTCGAATAAAACAGACTATCTAATCTTGTTTTGCCATACAAACTTTGAATCCCCGTTCCGTCTCCTTAAGAGGTGAATTTGGAAAATCTATTCTTATCGGATAGCTACGTCATAATAACTATCTCCATTCAAAATTTCAGCGCAATCCGAAACAATATTGATTTACAGACTTTGTTACCCCATTTCACCCTCTTAGGGGTGGAATTTCGAAAAAACCCGTGTTTACTTATTTATGTCCTGAAGCACTTGTGTGAAGTTTCGAATAGAAAAGACTTATTATAAAGATCTTATAATGTTTCTCCATTTTTTATACCAAAATGGGTATCGCTTGACCACTATCTCACCTGATGTTAAGTGACGATGCAGTCGATGATGTAGCGCGCTTACCCAAAAGACACCTATTCACTCGCGACTTAAAGACCCCTATGTTGTATCTAATCGGAAACACAGACTCGGGCAGGGAATTCCATTCCTTGGCAGTACGTATGATGAAAGAAGAAGCGTATCGCTTTGTACGCGTAAATGGTATATCCACCATGAAGCGGTGGCGCCTCTTAGTATCCCTGCTCGTCCGATTATAAAAAGGGGATGGCGGAATCAAGTTATGAAGTTCCGATGCACACTCTCCGAAATGAATCCGATAAAAAACCAACAAGCAAGCGACCTTGCGACGATGCTCGAGACTCTGGAGTCTTTTGCTTACTAGTTGGTCGTCGTTGATGAGCTTCTTGGCTCTCCTCTCAATAGCTTCCAGTGTCTGCAGCTGGTATTTGGCAGAACCATCCCAGAGGTGAGAACAGTACTCCATACACGACCGGACTTGGGCTTGGTAGAGATTGAGCAACTGTCCCGGTGTGAAGTATTGTCTCACCTTAGACAAAATTCCAAGCTTTTTGGAGGCTATCTGGGCTTTAGACTTAATATAAGAGCCGAAATTGAGAGTAGGTGTTAGTGAGATGCCAAGAAGCTCAAGTTGGTCATTTATCGGTACGGACACATCCCTAAAAGTAGGAGCCAGTTGAAATGGACTCCGTTTTGCGGAGAAAAGACACGCCTGGGTTTTGGAAGCATTAAACTTAACCAGATTGGCATCGCCCCAATCGGAGACTGCCTTCAAGGAAAAGTTTAAGCGCTGAACCATCGCTTCTCTATGAGACTGGATTTGTACTGTGCTGGCTCGTGCACTAGACATATAACTCTCCACAACGGTGCTGTCATCTGCATACCCAAAAATACCAGGTTTTAGCAGGTCATTGATATGCAGCAGAAAAAGCGTTGCAGAGAGTACTGACCCTTGAAGAACATCGGCATTTATAGCCAATTGGTCGGACGAGCAGCCATCAATAACCACACGAATCGACCGTTCCCTCAAGAAATCTGATATCCAGACACAAACCAGTGGGGAAGCCGTATGAAGGAAGCTTGCTAATAAGGCTGTCGTACCAAACCCTGTCAAAGGCCTTCGAGATATCAAGAGAGACAGCGAGCGCCTCTCCATGATCCTCAATGGCCTCGCTCCAAATGTGAGTGGCATACGCTAGAAGGTCACCGGAGTCACCAAGTAGACCGGTTTCGGCGGAACCCGTACTGTCGGTCACTGAGGAGATCGTTCGCTTCTAGGTATGTTAGGAGCCTGTGGTTCAGTACACGTTCCATAGTCTTACAGAGTATGGAAGTGACCGAGATGGGCCTGTAATTGGCAGGGTCAGCACGACTACCCTTTTTGGGCACGGGTTGCACGTTAGCTTGCTTCCAAGACTTAGGCACAAGTGCCTAAGTCTTGGAAGCAAGCTAACGCTAAAGCTTGAAACGCTAAAGACGTGTCAGAATAGGAGTCAACTCAGGCGCACACGTCCTCAAGACTATAGCTGGTATACCGTCTGGTCCACTAGCTTTATTCACGTCCAGATCGCGCAACGCTTTGCGCACTTCGGTTTGCCGTATGCGGATTTCCGACATAAACGTCCCGCATGACGGCAAACTAAAAGGTACAGCATTGCCAGCATCTAAACGTGAAGACTCCGCAAACAGAGTAGCAAATAGATTTGCTTTCTCTTTAGCGGTGTCAGCTAGTGATCCGTCGGGTTTCAGCAGTGGAGGCAGTGAGGGACGGCAGAAGTTCTCTTCGATCGGCTTCGCCAGGGACCAGAACGCTTTACTACCCGAGGGGTAAGAAGCAAGTTTGTTCCCAGTTCGGCGTATGTGGTCGAAGCGAGCCTTCTTGAGAGCCTTTTTGCAAGAAAGACTTAGCGGCTTTGTTTAAGGCTTTCTTCTTTTCGCGAACATCTCTAGTTTTGCGGGTTCGAGCATCAGCCCAGGTTAAGTAAGCCTTATGCTTTGACGCTTCAGCATCTCTACATTCGGAATTAAACCAAGGGCGAGCTTTGCCGGACAGAGGGCGTCAGAGAAAAGTATGTAATACTCCATACCCTAGCGTAATACTTCTGTCACAGCATCCGCGCAAGTTGAGGGATCGCTCGAAGAAAAGCAAACATGCCGCCAAGGATAAGACGCGAAAAAGCTTCGCATCTCATCCCAATCTGCTGACCTGTATCGCCATACCCGCCGAGACCCTTTAGGGCTGGAATCAGGTGGGGAGTAGACCCATACAGACTTTACCAGACAGTGGTCGGAGCTACCCAAGGGTGATGAAACCGACACCGAGTAGCGGTCTGGATCTGTTGTCAGCAGAAGGTCCAAGCAATTGGCTGTATGGCCATCAACATCTGGTATCCTTGTTGCTTCCTGGACCAGCTGAGTGAGGTCTAGCGTCAAGGCAAGCTTGCGCATCTCTCGACCAGCCTGGTCTGTGCTCTGGTATGGGTATAGCCAGTCTTGATGGTGGGCGTTAAAATCCCCCAGAAGCACTAATTGAGCTGATGGATACCGTTGTTGGGCCATATCGGCCGCCTCACTGAGATAGTTCGTGAGCCTAGTTGCCTCCTCGTCTCCGCTGTGCGAACGGTAGACACCAGCATAAAGAATTTTCTCCATACCAGTGTCTACCAAAACCCACATGGTGGAAAATTTGGCGTCTTCAAGATCACGGAGACGCCGAAAACAAATGTCATCGCGAGCATACATGCAGATTCCAGCACGCGCCCTGAAGCTATGCTCTAGGACGTAGCCTGGGTAAGCGAGATATGCTGCGTCAGCTGGACATTTAATCTGCGTCTCCGAGAGGAACAGAAGGTGTGGTTTAGCAGTTTCGAGGTGGTGGTGGACTGCATTGATATTTGAGTGCAAGCCTCGGATGTTAGAGAAATGCACTTGTAGAGAGAGGACGTGCTTCCGTTGTGAAACCGATTTTCTGTTATTTTTCCTTACCATAAATAAAGGGCTGTGAAGGTAGGTTGGGAACACGTAAGTGGATCGAGACGCTCATTTACCAACACAGTGACACACATTCAGATAAATAATCATAGTAAACCAGTTCCGGAGACCGCGGGGACGCCCGAGCCCCCCCAGAGGTGTCCATCGGGTCCTCTCGTCCGGTCGCCAACCGGCACGATGACGCACCCCCGGGATTTTTCGCTAGATGGCGGGGCAGCCTTTCGTGAGTGGCTGGCTCACTACTTGGGCCCCCAACTATCTGCGGTCGGCCAGCGGAGAACCGTGCCTTGGATCCCGCTGCTCACCGAAACTGGTCACTTAATGAAGTATCGTCCAATGTGTCACAACCTGTTATTAAAATAAGCGCAACTGTGTCCGACCCGTTTTCCCTACAAATGGCTTCACCAAACATCATGCCGTAAAGCGACCGCTTGGCGGCATGGCTTTGTCTGGTGGGTGGTAACACGCCGCGACCTAAGCCTACCACCTGAAAAGTACTGCTCTTTTGGCGCCACACAGGGGACACGTGTAGGACATCGAGGGCAAATCCTACGGACGCGAGCAATATAGCCCCCCGAAACTCCTTCGTAGAAACTTTGAACCCCCGTTTCATCCCCTTCAGGGGTGAAATTTGAAAAATCCTTTTTCAAAGGTAACTAACGTTGTATTAATTATCTGCATGCCAAGTTTTAGCGCAATCCGCAAACATATTGATTTTCACACTTTGTTACCCTATTTCACCCTCTTAGGGGAGGAATTTCAAAAAAACCTGAAACACGTATTTACTTATTTTTGTACTGAAGCACTTGTGTGAAGTTTCGGATAGAAAAGACTATCTAATCTTGTTTCTCCAGACAAACTTTGAACCCCCATTTCATCCCCTTAAGGGGTGAATTTTGAAAAATCCTTTCTCTAGAGGTGTACTCTACGTACTAAGACAAATATACCCTCCAAATTTCAAGTCTCTACGACCAGCGGTTTAGGCTGTGCGTTGTCTGTCAGTGAGTCAGTCAGTCAGTCAGTCAGTCAGTCAGTATGTCAGGACAAAGATTCTAATAGTATTAGATAATAAGAAACTATATATACTTCTCCATTGATGTGGGATTACGTCTGGGCATCTCCCGGACAGTACCTTACAATTGTCACTGCGGCAGTGAAGTACACAGGTTAGGCCACCATGGCCTGTCATGCCGTCGCTTACGTAGTATTTATATTCTCTTTGGCCGCCGCAGTGCAGGGCGTCTCCACGTCACGCCTCCTTGAATGACGTCATACGTCGGGCCCTTGCCACCGTGAACCGTGCCGGCTATATTAGAGCCGAACGGTATTTCACGTGACGATGGTAAGAGGCCCGACGGTATGACGTTGGTTCCGTGGTGCCGAGGGAGACGGCTGGTGTGGGACGCGACATGTGCTGACACGTTAGCGGCGTCCCACGTATGCGGGACCTCACGAGCAGCGGGTGCTGCAAAAATCCTCAAACGGAGGAAATATGCTGCCATTGGTGATAGCTACGTTTTTCTTCCGTTTGGGGTCGAAACAATGGGACATGGGTCCGTGGGGTCGAGATGCCCGGGGTTTTGTAAAGGAGCTGTCCAGACGCTTAATAGACGTCACTCACGACCAAAGACCAAAGAGCTGGCGCTTACCTCGGTCAACGGATTAGCCTAGCAATTCAAAGAGGTAAACGTCGTCAGCTTTTTGGGAAAGTTACCGGCAGACAGCTGCGACCTAGCCTTCTGTTTTTTATTAGGGTTCCGTACCCAAAGGGTAAAACGGGACCCTATTACTAAGACTCCGCTGTCCGTCTGTCTGTCTGTCCGTCTGTCACCAGGCTATAGCTCATTAGCCGTGATAGTTAAGACAGTTGAAATTTTCACAGATGGTGTATTTCTGTTGCCGCTAGAACAACAAATACTAAAAAAAAATAAAGTTAAAAATTAAAGGGGGTCCCCATCCAAAAAACGTGTTTTTAAACGCCATCTAGCTAATTCGTTTCGGCAAAATGACATAGATGGCGCTAGTAAACGAGCCCCGTCTTTCTAGATCGCGACCAAACCAAATATTCTTGGTAATATCAATTAATCAAATATAGGAGATTGAAACTCTGTTATGTTTCGTATTGTACGGAAACCTCTCTAAGTGTGCGATAAGAGACGCGATGCTGACTCGCACTTGGCCAGTTTTATTTAGAACTATTTTTAAACATTTACCATTTTATTTATTCTCAGTTAAAATAGTTTAATTTATTTTTAAGTTGTATATATATATATATATACTATTTATAAATACTAGATGATTATTGTAATGAGCGAAATAAAGCATCTAACTAATATAAACTACCACATCATCGCTTTCGCAGAGAAAAAAAATTACGTATACAAAACACAGAATAATATTTTATATATCTGATAGGCTAGCGTTTGACCACTATCTCGCCTGGTGGAAAGCAATGATGTGGTGCTTTATAAAATATCGGCTAGGTATAAATAAAACACATAAACAAACGATTAAATTCATACTTTATTGCATAATCTGTCACAATCAAATATGAACCAACATTTATAAAGCGAAAAATAGTTTGGTGTTCTTAGGAACTAAATCAAAATGAAATGCCATTATAAATAATAATCAAACATAATTTTCAATTTGTATCTTTATCACAGACATAGCTAAATAAATAAATTGGAAGACATTTTGGTCCGTTGTGAAGCTCTCGGTATAGCTCATATAAGTAATTAAAAACGAAACAACCACTGAAAATCGAAGTTGAACTTGACCAACAAATGTTGATAAACCAATTAGTTTTAGATAAATTTCAATTATGAATGACCACGTCTCACCAGGTGGGGTGGGCCGTTTACTTGATTACTACCTATATCATAAAAAAATAGTTAAGAACATTCAAAGATATTGTAAAGTGGTACATTTTACAGTTGACAAGTGCAGAAAGATATAGGTAAGATAGTAGAAAAAAAAAATTATCTCCACTTCTCATGTAGGGGAGCTACCTAAAAAAAATATTTTTCAAAATTTTATTTCACAATTTTGTCGGCGTAATTTATATACATACCCCTACAAAATTACAGCTTTCTAGTATTAACGGTCTCTTAGCAAAACCTGACAGACAGACAGACAGACAGACGGCATGATGAAACTATAAGGGTTCCTTGTCAGGACTATGGAACCCTAAAAAGCCCTACAGTCGTGCTTGGCTACCCCTGGCTTTGTTGGTTTAAAACTAAATGATGAGTTCTACCATTTTAATAAGGGCATTGATTATCTATCTTCTACTGAGCAATTATTGGCAGGCCTGTCTAACAATATGTTAGAACAAAGACAACAACTAAAATCTGGCCTACAACAGTTGCTAGACTGGGCAGCGGCTAATGCTAAGGAATTAAATTCTAATAACTTATATGACAAGATTTCAAGCATTTTCGGCCCGGGATCATCGTCAAACAAAAATTATGACACAACTATGCAAATAACATGTGGTAAACGATCAGAGTGTATTAAAATAAGGCGTGACCGGATTTTGAAGGAGATTGGAAATCCCAACTTAAAAGCATCTATCCAAAAAATGCCACCCAGCTAGGATCACCTATCCAGCCAAGGGGCTCTTCAACCCATCATTGTCTCTTTAGGGGGTCCACAAGTATGGCTAAATACGCCTACCTATATTAAAGAAAAAAGGATGTCGGGCATATCTCATAATCAAAACAAAAAACATGCAGGGCCTTTCAAAGTACACAATAAAGATTATAAAACAGAAAAGAAACAGGATCTCAAATTTAAGAAAAATCAGCCCTTTCGTAGGAACTTCAACAAAAATAATACCACCACCCACAACAATAGTAAAAATAGCTAACTACCAAACCAGAACATTCGAAGGGGGTTGTCTGAGGAATTATGCACATTTTTGAAAAGAAAAGGGGGCAAACGAGACTATAATAAAATTAATAACAGGCAGCCGCATTCCATTTCTAAGGAAACCACCCCTTGTGTATCCGACCAAACAAATAATGAAGAAATACTCAACCAAGGTGACCAAGGACATGTCGAGCATGATACTCAAATTAAAGAAGATAAATGTACTAGAGGTACCCCCAATATTAAACCCAGGTTTTCTTTGCCAGATGTTCTTAGTCAAGAAATCCGATGGAGGACTCATCTTCGAGCTCAGAGGTCTGAATTAATATGTGTCGGTAAAACATTTTCAGCTTATTTCTCAGACAGATGTAGCAGATTTCTTACAAACACACGATTGGCTAGTCAAAATAGATATCCATCAGGCCTATTTTCATTTGCCAATCACAGAGACATACACCGGAGGTTCCTCCGGGTAATTCACAACAACGAAGTGCTACAACTAACAGCCCTTCCATTTGGCCTCTCATCGGCTCCGAAGATGTTTGCCACAGTAACCAATTGGATTGCGGAAATTCTAAGGGTTCAAGGTTTCCGAATACTGGTCTATTTGGACTATTATTTTCTGGTCCATCAGGACAGAACAGTACTAGTTTCTCAGGTTGCGGAAATGCTGAGAACATTAGAAACCTTGGGATGGAATTTAAATTACCAGAAGTCAGTTCTAGAACCCTGTCAGGAGTTAGAGCATCTAGGTCTGGTATGGAATACTCAATAAAACAAGATGAGACTCCCTCTCAAAAAAATAGGTAAAATAAAACAGATGATTACAAAACAGTTGAACCATGGAAACAGTTCATTCAAAGAAACTCAAAGTTTATTAGGTATGCTCAACTTTGCAAATTACACAATTCCAGTAAGTCGACTCCATTGTCGAAGAATGCAACTGTTCTTAAGAAAGTTCAACCAAGGCAGACCAAGGCAACGGATAAACCTTACTTCTCCTGTACAACAAGATCTAAGATGGTGGTTGAAATCAATAAATTACAGCTTAGCACCAATAATAAAAAAGAGTGTAACTCACTTCTTGGTGACAGACGCCGCAAATACAGGATGGGGGCTCAGATAAACAACACCTACCTGTCAGGAAAATGGCAACCTCGCCAGAGTCGCTGGCATTCGAATGTCAAAGAGATGTATGCCGTGTTTGCCACCATAAACAGTCAGCGGATGACTCTACAGGAGCACACATACTAATTCAGTCCGACAAGAAAACCATTTTTGCATACATCAGAAACGAAGGGTGAACACATTCCATTGCTCTACTGAGCTTAACAACCAGACTTCTGGAACTGACAGAGAAGTTACACATAACTCTCTCAGCCACCTACCTCCCGGGGAGGTTAAACGGAATAGCGGATCGCCTATCAAGGGGTCGCAAAATACCAGAGTGGCACCTCTTACCTCAAGCTACAGAGCCAATATTCGAGATGTGGGGAGTCCCAGATATAGACCTATTCGCCTCAAAAGAAACTGCCGTAGTAGAAAGTATGTAACATAGAAACAAATCCGCAATATTTTGCGATGCCTTCAGCCGCCAATGGGATTACCAGTTAGGCTGGATATTTCCCCCGCCGTGCATAATACCAAGAGTACTGGCTCACTTAAACAGAGCAAGAGGAACATACATACTGGTAGCACCAGAATGGACGAAATGTTATTGGTTACCCGATCTCCAGTCAAGAGCCTTATTTGGAGCCATTCCCAATAAAAGACCTGCGGAAGGTAGATCATTTAACGAGCCAGTGCCCTGCACAAGTGGACGAGTTGAATCTACTTGCTTGGAAAATTGGGGGTGGTCTGAAAAGATAGCTCACTGGTCCATAGACGAACAAAACTTTTTAAAAAGTAGTTGGCGGACATCTACATTAACAACTAACAGTGCACCAATAAAAAGATGGATACACTGGTGTTAAACTTACCAGACAGACCCTAAAGCACCAAGTGGTCAGCAAGTTGCTAGATTTTTAGCTAAATTATACTTAGAAGACAAGCTTGCCTATAGGACAATACAAGTTGTTACACAAGTCAGCAATATCAACCTATTGTGCAGGATCAGGTTTAGACATAGCAAAAGATTTTTTCATTCATCAGGTTCTAAAGGGTATTGCACTCTCTAGACCTGAAACAATAAAGCCACCAATTTGGGACACAAACATTTTGTATCACTGGTTAAGACATTCTAAATATCAGGTAAAATATAATAAATCAGGTTCATTATTTGAAATTACTCGGAAAACTACTATAATTCTTTTAGCCTCAGGACGAAGAATAAGATCTCACATTACTTGAAAACAGCCCCAACAGCCTTACTATTTTAATTACTGATGATATAACCGGCCAAGTGCGTGTCGGGCCACGCGCAGTGTAGTGTTCCGTAGTAGCCTGTTATTCAATGCAAGTCTTTACCCGTTATAAACAAGCAACTAGGTACTCCGGAATTCCGGTAAATTCTAAGGATTTTGTATTTGGTACAAAATTATCCAACACCCAAGTTCAACGACTATTACTGCTAAACTAATAAAGTAATCTTAACCGCTATAATTTTCCTTTAAAGTTCATAAAATGCGCTATTATCACGAATATTTCCAGATTTTTCAAGCCAGCAGTTTAGCTTTTAGTGGGGGGGACGCCCTACTGGAACAAAAATTTACACTTTAAAGTTTAATATTTCGTAAATGGAGCATTCAATCGAAAAATGGTATTAGAAACCTTTAGGTCATTTAAAAAGACCTATTCAACGATACCCCACACGATGGGGTACACGATGAAAAGAAAAAACCATTCCCACTTCTCATATAGGGGAGCTACCCTAAAAAACATATTTTTCAAAATTTTATTTCAGCACTTTGTCGGCGTCATTTATTTACATACCCTCACAAAATTACAGCTTTCTAGTATTAACGGTCTCTTAGCAAAACCTGACAGACAGACAGACAGACAGACGGACATGACGAAACTATAAGGGTTCCTTGTCAGGACTACGGAACCCTAAAAATATGTATGTGGCCAAGATTTGGTTCTAAAACAGACACAAGCACATACAGACAATCAGGTTGGTTGTTGCGAAGACAACCTGATTATCACGTTTATCCTGTCAGACATATTAAAGATTATACTGAAAAATCTCAAAATCGACGAGTGCTTGATAAAGATGTTACTAGATTATTTATATCTCTATCTGGAAAATTAAAACCGGCTTCAAGAACTATGATTACCGGCTAGATACGGAGTATTTTTATAGAAGCTAACATTAATGCCTCACCTGGCAGTATAAGGTTAGCAGTTGCTTCTAGGAGTTGGCTAGAAAATAAACCAGTTCAAGAGATCCTTGACAGAGGCAATTGGAAGAGTATCGAAACTTTTCAAAAATACTATTGTCGACTAGTTGACAATAGTTCTAATGCCAACTCAGTTGATTTACTTCATAAAAAAATTTCTAATATTAATTAGGTATAAAACCATTAAGTAGTTTTATAATAGAGTACCAACTGTATTTGTTTTTATTTTACATTTGTTTATGATTATAATATTTGTAATTATACGTTTTGTGATTATAATAATTTTTAATAATGCTGATTTACAATTCAGAAGTATTTCAGTTCATCATAAAGTTTGTGCCTTTTAATATCACATAATATGACTGTTTTGCATTCCAACAAAACAGGTATTATGTGGGGAATAAAACACACATCGTTGCAGCAATCCTCTTGCTGGTGAGCTGAAGACTATGACGTAAAATATTGCATCATCCCTTAATAGGAAAGATATGCACGCTGGCGAAAGAAAGAGAAAGGTATATAAACCATAGAAATTCGGTAAGTTTTAACACAGATAATTAATTTTATGGCAATTTCACAATAGCTTCTGCAACTCAACGCTGTGTGTTTTATTCCACACATAATACCTGTTTTGTTGGAATGCAAAACAGTCATATTATAGAGCTACACTTTATTATAGACTTTCGAGTTAAGTACTTTATCAGCTCTCGTCATATTTTAAACAATTTAAAGATACTTAAGGGGGTTAGACTTCCATACATAAGTATAATGCACAAATATGAATACGAGAAATAGAGCAAAAACTTGTACTGAAATGGCATCTTTTGGTCTTGTCGGGAATTATATTTATCTACACATGATTTAAATGAAAAATATTGACATATTATTCAATTTTTTTTTATTTGAACTTGAATTTTGCTATTATTTAAACAAATTTCATTCTAATCAATTAAATTATGATGTAGGTAAATTAATTTTCCGACATGTAAATACTTATAAAAGAACAATAAATTTATTGCTACATTTTCTCACATTTGCACATTATACTTTTGTATGGAAATCGTACCCCCTTAATGTAGATTTTTAGGCCTCTAAGCTGAGCATGTGTACCGTAAAAAAACCGTGCACAGGTTGTACAGTCTTTTTAACAGTTCGTGTTTGCTTTTGATAACTTGCGATAATTATGGCTTTACTCAAGTGACATAATAATCTCACGTGAAGAAACTAAATCGACTTTGTCCGTAAATTAAAACTGTATTTACTACGCGCTAATACACACTACCTAAGTGTTATATGTAGGTATAGGTATATATCATGATAATACACTCAAACACGTTTTAAACCGTTATCATTGCACAGAGTACAACTGTTAAGGTATTTACTACTCATTGGTAGAATATAATATAACATGACCTTAAAAATCTATAAATGTTGAACTAAATAACTTAATAACTATAGTAAATATAATAATATATTATCTCCTAAGACTATGCTTATTGCATCTACGCTTACAGGATATGTAGATAATATTGCCTTTATTTAATATTGTTATACAAGATGCCGATTAAAAAACCTGCACTATTAACACGTAATTTATATATAGGTAATTATTTTGACGATGTAAACAAATCAATAACACAGGTTCTGAATTGGTTTACAACCAATAACTTATTGTTAAACGCAAAAAAAACTAAATGTATTAATTTCTCTCTACCAACTGAAGAAAGGGTATCCTATAAATAGAAGTATATTAATAAATGATGTACCATTAGAACTTGTTGAATCCACAACATTCTTGGGCACATCACCCTGGATTCAAAGCTTCAATGGGGTTCTCAAATATCGGTTCTAGTAGGTAGGTCAAGCTCCGCTGCATACGCAGTACGTAAAATTAGATTTTTAACGGAAGAAGCCACTGCAAGATTGGTCTATTTCAGCTACTTCCACAGTATAATGTCTTATGGCATTTTATTGTGGGTGAAAGCCGCTGAAATCCAATCAATATTTGTTTTGCAGAAACGAGCTATTCGCTCTATTATAGTTTGAGGTCGCGAGATTCACTTCGTGAAAAATTTAAGGAAATTAAAATTCTAACAGTGGCGTGACAATACATTTATGAAAATATTATGTTCAAACGCAAGAATATTAATGATTAAAAAAAAAGGTCTGATGTACATAATTTTAATACAAGACATAAAAATAGATTAATTATACCTAATTTCAGACTGAGAAAGTTAGTGGTTCATTCATGGGGAACTGTATACGCTTTTACAATAACCTACCCAAAGACATTGATCAATTGCCTATGAGCAAGTTTAAAATCTATGTAAAATCCAATTTGATGAAAAAATCATACTATACAATAGGATATATATATATGGATGACAAAAATGCATGACCTGAATGCCCCAAGCTCCAAGAACAAACATAAATTGTATAATAATTATTAATATCTAGTTAAAATTTTAAAGCTGACATGTACAATTCATTTAATAAAAAGAGAAAATGACAAGACAAGCCCCATAGAGTTTCTTGGTGTTTCTTCTCTGATGGGAGTATTTCCGAAACACCGGTAGATTCAACAGCCATTTAGTTTTCCCCTTTTGTCCGCAGATTTTCTTTCTAGGCTTGCCATTTTTAATTTTATTTAAACAATATTATGCAGCTCACAGACGGACTATCAGTACCATTTGGATCATGATATGTACTGTGATCGGCATGCGTTTCTTTAAGTTGTGTTTCACTATTTCACTTTTTTTATTTTTTTTTATACAAAAATTGTCTGAAGTACTGAAACACAGTTACATGTATGGTTGGTTTTAACCTACTTTAATATATATTTTTTTAATATTCTGTCGTAAACGATTGGATGAAAATGGTTCATTACTTTTGTTTTTTTTTTCTAATTCAAAGCGTTAAAATTCTGCTTTTGCTATGTTTACTTGATAATTGGTTATGATTTATTTTATGATTTTGACGTGTATATGTGTGTATATTAATACTGCCTACATACTGAATAAATGCTTTGATTCTTGATTTATAATAATTAATTTATATTATTAATATTAATTACATATTAATATTATTAATTGATTTATATTTTATATTTTTTATTTTAATTGATTTATATTTTTTATTTTTTTGTAACTAGCTGAGTCCCGCAACTTTGCCCGCGCAGAAATTGATGTGTGGTAAGTGGAGAACAATATCAGATTCACAGAAACTTACTTTCGCATTTATACTATGTATTAGTAGGATTTAAGGTTTATTTGTACCGAGTTTGGAGTGAACAAAACCAAGTATACAATCGCGGTTTATTAAGTGCCTACTTTATGAAAGTTAAAATTACGACAAAACATTTGTAATAAGGTCAACGACAGAATAACAAAATGAAAGCGACATTTTGATGGAACATTAACTTATTATATTTTTAATTGTTATGGATTGTATATCGCGGTCTGATTTACCTGTTAAAAGGATGCAGGTAATAAAATCGGCATCCTGTATATGTATTCATATTTCACAAAATTTTAGAACAGTGCTACAAAAATAATATTAATCACAACACAATAAAATTATAAGCATGTGCATTTGTTCTATTACAAGTGGTATTAATGTATTTGCTGTGCGAGTCTTAAAAAAAACCGGCCAAGTCGAGTTGGACTCGCGTACCGAGGCTTCCGTACCAACGTTAATATGAACCAATTAAGCTAGACCACCAATTTTCTCAGGAACGGGTGGACCTAGCAAGTTGAAATGTATACCAAATACTGAAGTCTATAGTCCCTATTAGGTGTATAAAAATCAAGGTCCTGAGTCAACACTATAAAAAGATATGGACAAATTTAGATTTTCGCGAAAACTTATAAGTACCTAAATTTACCTTAATTTTCAACTTTTCTTATTTTTCGGAATTTTTCCTTTGCTTGTGTTGTAAGACCTTGCTTGTGACCAAAATTGACAATTCTAGGTCAACCAGAAGTACCCTATAGGTTTTGGATCGAAAACCTATAGGGTACTTCCCGTTGACCTAGAATCATAAAATTTGGCAAGAAGCAAGGTCTTATAGCACAAATAAAGGAAAAAATCCAAAAAATAAAAAGAGTTGAAAATTAAAGGGTGAATATTAAAGGTAATACATACATAGTTTCAACCAGTTAAGATAGGCCTCTGAGTTATATGAGCGCTTGTACAATTTAGAGGTCTAGCGTAATTGGTACTAATCAACGTTGGTACGGAAGCCTCGGTGGGCGAGTCCAACTCGACATTGCCGGTATTATTTATTTTTGAGGTACGGAACCTTAAACATACAAAAACAATCTTGTGATTGTATTTTTTAAATGTACTTTAGTACATTTTTCTCAGAAATAATTCATATATACATTTACGCCTACATTTATTTTTATTTTGAAACAATTATTATTGTCTTTTATAGCTTATTTAATATTAATTATATGTCAATGTAAGTTCAGTGGGTATTAAAAACATCGAAAGCAATCCATCATACAGCTAACTATGCGTTTATCCAATAATAGTAATATAAAAATAATAATAAAGTTTCGCTGTCAAACGCTAAACCCTAATATAAATCATATCATTCGTATAATTTTATAACTTTTTTTCATAAAATATACCTAAATCACATTATAAGATTATTTAGATTACAACGACATAAAAATATAGAATTAAAATCATGCATATTGCTTGTATCTTTGCATATGACGGTTTTTTTACGCTATATAATTTCAATTTAAGGTTTCACAATTCTTGAAACGTTGTTTGAATAATATTTATCCTACACTTGGTAGACGAGTTCTAGAGCGGAGACCACGGCTCGGCAAACGGAGTGTAGGACGCCCTTTTTTTTTTTTATACTTTATAGGCTAGCGTTTGACCACTATCTCACCTGTTGGTAAGTGATGATGCGGTCGAAGATGGTAAGCGCGCTAGGCCTAGAATGTGAACTGGCTCTCAAGGATAGCTGCCGGAACACATTAGATGTTTGGTGACAGATTTTCTAACTTGAGGGTGGTAGCTGGCCAGGCGGATACTAGATAGTGTCCTACCACCATGCGGGGGTTGTTGGTTTCTTAACGATGTTTTCCTTCACCGGAGGGCCACTGTGAGAAGCGCACATAAATTTTTCGATAGAAAAATCCATTGGTGCACGGCGGTTTGAACTCGGTACCACGGCATCAAAGCCGAGCGTTCTCCCGATTACGCCACCGGGCCCTCCAGCTAGGTGGAGCGATGATATACGCAAGCTGGCTGGCAACGGTTGGAAACGAATAGGTAAAGATCGAGCTCAGTGGCGTGTCATGGGAGAGGCCTTTTCCAGCAGTAGACGGAAATTGGCTGATAATGATGATGATGATGATACAGGCCTCCGTCACTCGACCATACCTTGCGCGATATTATACCTATTTTCGGGCGGTCCCGGGACCGCGTTCGCCAGTAGGCTCACAACGCTCGGGCGCGAAGACATAAAGTGTCTGAAGGCGTCTCAAATTGCTATTTTAAGTTAGAAGATACTTACTATTAATATACTATATTGAATTTTTTTTAAGGTAATATTGCGATATTGAGAAAAATTAAAATACATAGCTTTATTTTTTTGCTATACTTTACGGGAGACGGCTTAAAAATGTATGTTCGGGTATTATTTTCCCAAGTAAAGACTTCGTTCGAAGGAAATTTATTCTGAAATGGTCCCTTTGTAAATTTTTCGACATCTGATGAGTATCTCCAAAGATATGGAGGTAATCACCTCAATCTTGCTACTGATAAATTCTAGCGTGGTATGCGAAGTCGGTTTTGTTAGTTCTTTAAACGATCTTAGATAATTTATTTCAATGAGTCAACCCTACACTAATGCATACGTATCGGGCGCGCGCCGGTACTTGACTTGTACGAAGTAACGCTAGGTCGAGCGCCTTACACTTATTTTTGTGTGTATTGTCTGACACTGGAAAAAGTAGGTAATTATAAGCGTAGATATAATGAAGTATCTGTTACGTAGTAACTATTATCTGTGCCCCAAATCTCAGGCAAAGCTAAGTGACTAGATTCGATAATCAATTTATTCATATCACCATCATGGAAGAAAAATATTGGTCTACAACGTGTCAAAGTCTAAACATTCACAGGCGTAGTAAGAATGGATCACAATTTTTTGATCTTATAGACCAATGGAAATTTAGTAGGTATAATACTATAACAATATCATTAGCAAAGTTTATTTAAACTTGTAATTTGCGTGAAAAAACCGTCATATATAAAGGCAGTTCAATACTATCTTCTAACTTTATCTTATTTAATAACAAAGCTGTTTTGTCCTTGTCAATACATATGAAAGGCAATGGTTACTTTGACATAGCAACTATTTAATTTGTTCTTTATTTCATTACCTTATTGCCTTAGGCGTCCATTACACGGTAGGTTATCCGTCATTCAAAACAAAAAGTCATGACTGATGGCTGCTCATGCAGCGAATCAGAGTATGTAAATATCGGTCAGTCACCACATCACACGATCAGTTATGCATCAGTCACAGCCTTGACTGCCAGCAAACTGACAGCGAAACCTATCGTGTAATGGACCCTTTAATTATTATGATGAGCGTTGTCGAATTCGAAACAAATGTTTCGATCGTAATCAATTCGTAATGTTACGAATTGCTTACGATTGCCATACTTTTACCCTCACCTTATTGTCACATCGTCTTAGGATACCGAGAGATAAGATAAGAAATTCTAAAGGGACTGACTTGCAGTTGTTTCTAATATTGTATGTATCCAGATTCTTTGGGCAGGGAACTATTAAGTATAAGTATAGAAAAGTATACTTTACGTCAAATTTTAATTTCTGCATGAAAATTATTGGTCAGTATCTATATTTTACGCTAGAGCCATCGATTTTCAGATCTATAAATATAAAACTCTGATTTTACTTCGACTAAGGTGAATAACACTTTTTTCTAGACTATTCTAGATGGTGTTTGACCGTAACCGCTGTACCGCACATTAGGAAGGCGCGGCGAGGCGGGGGACGGGTAGCTACATAGATATTGGTATATTACTATTACTTATTGTCGTGGTCGACAAAAATGATGAACACGTGATACATATGCCAGCTATAAGATAAATGAACAACGTAATTTGGTCGAGTCATACATGACGGCGGGTGAAAGCATTGTTGTTGGAGCCACTGGAGCTGGATCCAAATAATAAAATCGCATATGCAGAGAAGGATAAAAAATTATTGCCGTCTCGCTCTCCCTTACTACTGATTGTATAGTGTTATTCTTCTCATATTATTATTGTTATTTTAATGCCAGCTCAATTTGGCGTGGCGAAAGAGGAGTGGCCTACGTTGACCAACCCCCCCCCCCCCTCCCCCGGTCTCCCGTCTCGTCGCGCACATATCCAAGTCGCGGTGCAGCGGTTTCGGTCAAACTATACTACTAAACTATATATACCATAAGAATAAATATGTATTGCAATAAAAATATGCATTTTAGTCAATATTTGGTGTGCACATAAAAGCCTTAGATTTTAACTGCTTGTATTTCTACCTTTGGGTCTTCAATTGTAGTCTTGTTTTGAACCAGCCGCAGCTCTTTTAGACGGCAAGGTATTGCACCAGTTGGTTGTTTCACTAAAAAAAGGAAACATATTTATTTTAAACATGCTTTTAATATTATCTGACTAACTTTATGGAGAGTCAAGAATCAAAGAATCAAAGCATTTATTCAGTATGTAGGCAGTATAAATATACGCACATATACACGTCAAAATCATAAATCATAACCAATTATCAAGTAAACATAGCAAAAGCAGAATTTAACGCTTTGAATTAGAAAAAAAAAGTAATGAACCATTCAGCTGTCATCCAATCGTTTACGTCAGAATATTTAAAAAAAATTATAAAATATAAAAAATAATAATATTTTACACAATTTATTAGGTAAGGTTATAAAGTGAATTAGTAAATTTGGATGCAGCAGTAAATATCTAAAGCAAATAATGCGATTTGGAATAATACCTATTCATTTACTGGAAATAAATTAATATTAAAACTTTTTAAACACAACACTTTCATAGGTTGTAGGAGCATATATCTATGTTCCGCCTGACTTGCTAACAAAAAGTAGCTTACCACCATCAAGGAGACAATCTGCCGCCATAACCGTACGGCGTTCCAGCAGGAGACAACCCTTAAGAGTCAAGACCATTCTAGACCTAGCGTTTTCACCATCTTCGACCATATCATCGGTTACCGCCAGGCGAGATATCAAACGCTAGACTATAAGATATAAAAGAATTAAAAGATTATCCAAATCGGGTGCAGAATGTTCCGAGGCGAGGTATTTCGTAAATTTTGTAAATCTCTGGAGATTGCCAACGAATCGGATCTAGGACTAACTAGGATGCTGTAAAATGTATGAAACAAGAAAATATTCTCAACTGAGATTGCTATGTACGCACTATTCAATGTATACACGTGTACTAAATAAACAACTTGCTTGGAATAAATACTTTATTGTATTTTTAACCGACTTCAAAAAAAGGAGGAGGTTTCTCAATTCGACCGTATATTTTTTATTTATTTATTTTTTTTAATGTTTGTTCGCGGATAACTTATGAACATACTTATGAATAATTATGAACAATTAAATGAAAAATCAATGAAAAAAATTATGAAAAATCAAATATAACTTATGAACAATTAACTTTATGAACCGATTTCGATTATTCTTTTTTTTGTTCGAAAGGAGATATCCCAAGTGTGGTACCATGGTAATTTTATCGAGGTATGATAAGTATCTCCAGAGATATTGAGATGAATAGCGCGGCATTGAAGTCGGTTGTTTTTTAGTTTTTAAACGATATTTTATACATATACATAGTGGTGTTCAGTTCAGTAGTTCAAAGTAGTTTAAAAGTTATGAGGGAACAGATAAACATACAAACATACATACATACTTAGATACACATATGCCCACATACCGGTCAAAAACATAACCCTCCTTTTTGCTTCGCCGTAGTCGGGTAAAAAGCAACAAATCTCACCTCTGGCTCTAGAATAGGTGTCTTTACACACTGCGTGTAAAGTGGCAATCGTCTTCTCGAGTGTCAGTTTAACATCGTTGCCTGTTTTGTGCCACCAAGCGAGGAACAGCGCCGCGAACAGATCACCCGTTCCCGTGAAATTTACGTCGAGCTTCGGGATCTCGATCTTGTATGATACGCCTGTGGGTATACATAAACTGTATAAGGTACATATTCTTTACATAGTATAAAATAAAGTTGCTCCCGCTGTCTGTATCAACACAATATCATAAATGCGAAAGTCAGTTTGTATATTTTTTTTGTTTGTTTGGGTCGTCTTCACGGTCAAACGGCTGGACCGATTTAACTGAAATTTTGCACAGGGATAGCCAGTATTATGGATTAGGCTATAGGATACTTTTTACGCGAGCGAAGTCGCGGGGCACAGCTAGTCTTAGATATTTTAAACTACGCAAGATTTAGATTTTAATGCAGTTTTCAGCAATAGAGTATTTCAAGAGGAAGATTTGTAACCAGTTTTAAACGCGGGCAAAGCCGGGGGCGCAGCTAGTATCAGTCCACGGTTGGACGCCTCTCCCAATGCACAGAGGTCTTCAGTCTTCTATGCCAGTCTTTGCCAGCAACCCTACGTGTATCGACATTCGACGCTCCACCTTGCCACAGGGCGTCCTACACTACATTTGACAATTCGTGGCATGTCTACCCTAATGTATAATGATTATAGGTTCTGCGACATATGGACCAGCCCACTGTCACTTTAGCATGCTAATGCGAGATGGGCAAATAATAATATAATTGTACCTCATTCCAATAATAAGACATATTACAACTGAATCATTAAATTTTTTAATGTTTACACAACTTTCTTTACTTTAGACTTTACACAACAATTAACACTGTGCTACAGGTGAAAACAGTTATACCTAATTCTATAATATATAGTATAAGTTATATAAGTTGTATTATATAAGTTATATTAAGCGTGAAGAAGTAACATACACAAACACTTTTGTCTTTATAATATTAGTAGGATAGTTGTAGTATACTTCAACTACTGCATTTTTGACGGTAAAATTGACGAATGTCTCACCTCCACTACTCGCGATGCCGATCATATGCGTCTCATCTCCCAAATCCGTGCTAGAGAGTACCACGGTCATCACTCCTTTACTGTGAAGTGCCTTCACAATATCCAGTGCAGTGTTCAAGCATATCATCTTTATTCCCGTCATCAGTTCTGCTTCAAACTGGTTCGGCGTGATTATGTCGGCCAGGGGAAGAAGGATATCCCGGTAAACAGGCAGTATATCTTCTGGGACGTACATTTTTCCGTTGTCGCCCATTACTGGGTCACACACTGTAAGGGCATTGTTAATTTTAGAATGTTTAACACAAAAATTTGCACTTGAAAACTAAATTAAATTCTCAAAGGTTTATATTTGCAAGTGTGCACAGGTCTAAATTTCGTACTACTACAAGCGCATAGTCCTCACGCACACAGAGACGGGATGAAAACGACTCAATAAAATCATCTTGATACATTCATAGCTCAATGGTAGTAACAGTAGCTAAATGGTTCATTTCTTTTGTTTTATTTTTTAAAATTCAAAGAGTTAAATTGTGCTTTGACACAGAATAATGAATAGTACAAGGCTTTGACCATGTTTACTCTTCGAGCATTTACCAATGGTGATGTTAACGCAAAGCGTACCCCTCTGCTAGCCATATAGACATTATTGGCCATATGAGCGTGCGTAACTACGCTGTAATTTTAATAATGTGTGCGTGTTTCAAGCTAGTGTGCGGGATCGTTAAAGTGAGCGATTTGTGTGTGTGCAATGCGTGTTTACCCCCGTAAGTATCGGCAGAAAATAATGTTTGCGGATTACAACGTTAACATCTCCATTGGTAAATGCTCGAAGTGTTTATTTGATAATTAATTATGATTTATTTTATGATTTTGATGTGCATATAAGCGTATATTAATACTGCCTACATACTGAATAAATGCTTTGATATGATTTGATTTGATTATATATTTTTTTAAACTTTGCTGCTTGTATGAACTTATGAGCCCCGTCTTTCTAGGTCGCGACCAAACCAAATATTCTTGGTAATATCAATATCAAATATACGAGGTTGAAACTCTGTTATGCTTCGTATTATACGGAACCCTCCCTAAGTGTGCGATAAGAGACGCGATGCTGACTCGCAATTGCCCAGTTTTATTTATATATGTGATTTCATATTTTCTTTTAGCAATTTTTTTTTATATCATGCCGGCTACCGTTTGACCATTATCTCACCTGTTGGTAAGTGATGATGCAGTCGAGGACGGTATCATGCTAAATTATGTAAGATGTGCCGTGTTTGAGCTCGTTTTGTCGTGACGAGACTTTTTCTTTAGACCTTTCTCAAGGCGTGACTTGACTGAACTGATGATGAAATTCGGAGACTGCTACTGGAACTGCTAGACGGTCAGAGTTAGATGTGCCGTGTTTCGGCATGTTTTGCTAGCGGTGACGAGAATTTTTTTTAAGGGGCGACTTGACTGACCTGATGATGGAATTCGGAGACTGTTACTGGAACTCCTAGATGGTTTGAGTTAGATGTGCCGTGTTTGGGCTCGTTTTGTTACACGTGACGAGACTTTTCTTTCGGAGTTACTTGACTGACCTGATGATGGTATTCGGAGACCGCTACTGGAACTAATAGGCGGTCAGAGTTAGATGTGCCGTGTTTAGGCGTTTTTAGTATCTTGTTGACTAGCGTTTGACCACTATCTCAGCTGTTGGTAAGTGATGATGCGGTCGAAGACGGTAAGCACGGAAGGCCTAGAATGGGAACTGGTTCTCAAGGATAACTGCCGGGGCTACGCTGGGAATTGAACTCGGTACCTCTGGCATCAAAGCCGACCATTCTCCCGACTACACCACCAGTGACTCGAATGACCTGACGATGGAACTCGGAGACTGTTGCTGGAACTGCTTGACGGTAAGAATTCAAAGAAGTAAGTACCGTGTTTGGGCTCGTTTTGTTAGTCGCAACGAGACCTTTATCGAGCAGTGACTAGACTGACCTGATGATGAAATTAGGAGACTGCTACGGAAACAGCTAAACAACTAGAATTAAATGTGCCGTGTTTAGGCTCGTTTTGTTATTCGTGACGAGTCATGTCGCTAGGAGTGACTTGACTCACCTGATAATGGAATTCGGAGACAGCTACTGGAACTGCTAGATATTAAGAGTTAGATATTCTGTATTCGTTCAAATAGTTTGTCCGAACACGGCCCATCTAACTCTTATCTTACAGTCTAGCAGTTCTAGTAGCAGTCTCTAAATAACATCATCAAGTCATCCAAGTCAGAGTGACTTGAAAAAAAGTCTCGTCACGACTTACAAGACGAGCCCAAACACGGCACACCTAACTCAAACATTCTAATAGTTCCAGTAGCAGTCTCCGAATTCCATCATCAGGTCAGTCATGTCGCTTCTAGAGAAAGGTCTCGTCTCGACTAACATAACGAGCTCAAATACGGCACATCTAACTCAAACCATCTAGGAGTTCCAGTAGCAGTCTCTGAATTGCATCATCAGGTCAGTCATGTGTCGCTTCTAGAGAAAGGTCTCGTCACCATTAAAAAAACGAGCCCAAACACGACACACCCAACTCAAACCATCTAGAAGTTCCAGTAGCAGTCTCCGAATTTCACCATCAGGTCAGTCAAGTCACTCCTAAAGAAAGGTCTCACCACCACTAAGAAAATAAGCCCAAACACGGTACATCTAACTCAAACCATCAAGGAGTTCCAGTAGCAGTCTCCGAATTCCATCATCAGGTCAGTCAAGTCACTCTTAAAGAAAGGTCTCGTCACCACTAACAAAACGAGCCTAAACCCGGCACATCTAAATCTGATCATCTAGCAGTTCCAGTAGCAGACTCCGAATTCCATCATCAGGTCAGTTAGTCACTCCCAGAGAAAAGTCTCGTCACGAACAACAAAACGAGCCCAAACACGGCACATCTAACTCAAACCATCTAGGAGTTCCAGTAGCAGTCTCCGAAGTCCATCATCAGGTCAGTCAAGTCACTCCTAAAGAAAGGCCTCGTCACCACTAACAAAACGAGCCCAAACACGGCACATCTAATTCAAACCATCTAGGAGTTCCAGTAGCAATCTCCGAATTCCATCATCAGGTCAGTCAAGTCACTCATAAAGAAAGGTCTCGTCACTACTAACAAAACGAGCCCAAACACGGTACATCTTACTCTGACCGTGTACATTAGCCTGTCTGAGATAAAAACTATATATTTGTAATTGATCACCTACATACTTTTCTTCGCAAGGATCAAGTTAGAGGAAAATTTCCGAGTCTGTACAGCGATGTTTTTTCGACAGGCTGATATCATCAACCGACACAGGTCTTGCCTCTACGGCGATTGACCGCGGACCATAGTGCCGCGGACTGAGGTGTAATTTCTTATTTCAAATGATTGTTTATTTATACTCAAAATTGCCATAGGAAAAGCAACATTACAGTCGTGTTATTACGTTTTATAGAATGTAGCAAAATCTACGATAACTCAACAAAACAAAGGTAAAAGTATTGTTTTTTTCTTAACGTTATTGGAAACATTTTTAAATGTTTTTACTACTTTATTTGTTGTTCAGTATATATGCTTTTTTTATTGTATTTTTCTTTCCGTTAGAAAATTGGTGTTTTTGTGAAATATTGTACCGAAACTCGACTCGATTTCGATATTTTCGTGGTAGGAGTCTACGGAAAATATTTTTCATTGTTGAATATTTTTTTTAAAATATAAATAAATTGCTTAATTTCATTGCAAAGGACCTTTCTATTGATAGATAATAATAACAGTTGACTAAGTTTCGTAGAGTCATAGCCAATTGTACCTAAAATATGCTAAAATCAGCTATTTTATGACATTTACAGAAATGCGTCCTTAAGAGATTTATACGCATTGAGAATTTGTGAGATACCTGTAAGTGTGAGGTAGATGATGGTTATATCTGACCCGGCGAACTTCGTACCACGAATATAAATAACCTGTCCAAGTGCGAGTTGGACCCGCACACGCAGGGTTCCAATTGAACAATATTTGCCAAAAAATACGTTTCTCGTATTACCGTATACCCCCTTCAATTTTTAAATTAATTTAGTTTTTCAACCGAATACCAAAACGGAGGAGGTTCACAATTCGTCTGTATGTTTTTTTTATTTTTTTTTAAATGTATTTTACGCGATTACTCCGCCAATTGTGAATCGATTTCAATTATTATTTTTTTAATCGGTAGGGTACCGATTAAAAAAATAATAATTGGAATCGGTGGCGGAACACTTCCTAGGTGGTCTCATTGTAAATTAATCGAGATCTGATAAATATCTCCAGAGATATGACGATAAACGTCTCAAAGTTGCTACCGAAACTGACTCGCGGAGCATGGAAGTCGGTTGTTTTAGTTTTTAAACTATCTTAATTATATTATTTGTTCCTATAGCATCCATTGCAATACACACCATGAGTAAAGTCTTTATCTATTAAGGTTTGTAAGATCGAGCAAAAAGCTTCAAAAACACGTTTCTTGTATGGGGACCCCCTTTATTATTTAATTTAATTTTGTTTTTATCGGTTATATAAATAGCACGTAGTATTTATATTCTCTTTGCAAATAGCGAATACCCATGTATGGAAGCGCCATACTGACAACCATAACAATATGTCAATACAATGAATAACCGGCCAAGTGCGTGTCGGGCCACGCGCAGTGTAGGATTCCGTAGTAGCCCGTTATTCAATGCAAGTCTTTACCCGTTATGAACAAGCAACTAGGTACTTCGTCTTTGTCTCGTCACTTTCAAGGATTTTGCATTTGGTACAAAATAAACTGGCCAAGTGCAAGTCGGACTTGCACTCGTAGGGTTCCGATTCCGTACCACACTACACTATTTTATAAAATCAAGCAAAAAATTCTGAAAGAAATCACGTTTCTTGTAATAAATTGATAAATCGATCTAGCTAGGTTTTCATTTTCAGAAAATGTTGTTTTATTATGTTTTCAGGTAATGAAAAACTCGTACAATATAATTAGAATATAAAGGTAAATTTCGCCATTGTTACATTGTTATGATAGCTCAGTGGGAGATCGATCGGATGGCGATCAGAAGGACCCCGGTTCGAGTCCAGACGAGATGATAATTTTTTCCAAAATTTTTCTTTTGTTAGGTAACTATTATTGGGAGCCAAAACTTTACATAAGACACGATTTACCAAAAAAAAAAAAAAAATGCGAGCAAAGCTAGGTCATCCAGATATTATTATATTATATTATATTACCGTGTCAATTCCAAAGGAAGGCCGCGTGCTTACGTTTTAGTACAACGCTATCTTACGAACATCTAACGCCAACTAAGTGAAAGTTAACACATGGGTAATTAATAAAATTAATACATTCAAACGTTCATAGATGGCGTTTTAGTAAAATGCCGATAAAACACGTTACTTGTATGGGGACCCCCTTTAATTTTTAACTTTATTTTGTTTTTAGTATCTGTTGTTATAGCGGGAACAGAAATAGTCATCAGTGAAATTTCAACTGTCTAACTATCACGGTTCATGAGATACAGCCTGGTGACAGACGGACAGACAGACAGATAAACAGACAGACATACAGACGGACAGCGGAGTCTCAGTAATAGGGTTCCATTGGTACCCTTTGGGTTCGGAACCCTAAAAATTATCCAACACCCAAGCTCAATAACTATTACTGCTAAACTAATAAAGTTATCTTAACCGCTACAGTTTTCCTTTCAAGTTCATGAAATGCACTATTTACACGATTTTTTCCAGATTTTTCAAGCCCCTGGCTTGAAAAATCACACAAAACAATAAGGGGGACAAAATTACACAAAACAATAAGGGTTCCTTGTCAGGACTACAGAACCCTAAAAAATGCCTGAACGAACCAACAATGACAACCTGGGACAACCACCAAATACAAAATATTAAAATGTAAATACCTACATTCGAGTAATGTGGATATGTTATGTTGTCGATTCAAAACCCTTGATTTAAAACGTGCTTCAAATTTCAATTCGAGAGTGGAACAGAGTTTACCCTACCGTACCGAAGGGACGAACATGAAATGTTTGACAGGAAAGTAGGTAGAACTGTTTATATGGGAAAAATGAAATTATTGTTTTTACTACCTCGCAATTTTTCCAAATTTTTCTCACCGTTTAAACCTTCCCTGGACTACGACAAACATTTCAGAAACAAAATCAGCTATTTAGCGAGACTAACGAACGGCAATTGATTTTTATATATTGGTAATAATAATAATAATAAAATACCTACTTACCATAGGTCAAATTAGGATTCTTTATCCTTAATTTCTTTATAAGTTCGGCAATTTGTTTCAAGGTCTCTGGGTTCCGTGAGTATCCAGTCAAGAAATGTGTGTAATAATCAACTTCATTTAAACTCAGGCCTTCTATTATTTCAATCAGTTCATTGTTTTGCATCATGGTTCCTTTGATATGTTTGTATCCTGTATGTGTTGAAAATTGAACTGTGTTGACAAAATCCACTTCGAAGCCGAGAATCTGAAGAAAATAAAATACCTACAGTATCAGTCATAATTGGAGTAGCAGTCTCAAAAAGCAATAGCATGACAGCAAAATATGCACATACCACTTTCTTCTATGTTTCGAACGTAACATAATGAAAGAGAAAGATATACACCATAAATCGCACTGTTTCATTATGAACCAATAAGATGCGCTCTGCATGTATTAATTAATAGAATAGCTAGACCAGGGCCCCTAGACAAAATCCATTTTCCTGTTTGCCTTCACGCTAACGCAAGTTCAAAATGTATGGGAATGACATTTTTGTTGCGAACAGGAAATTGGATTTTGTCTAGGGGCCCTGGGCCCTTAGACAAAATCCAATTTCCTGTTTTCATTCACGCTAACGTAAGTTCAAAATGTATAGAATGACATTTATGTATCCGCAACAAAAAAGTTATTTCCATACATTTTGAACTAGCGTTAGCGTGAATGCAAACAAGAAATTGGATTTTGTCTAGGGGCCCAGTTTTGCTTCTTTTATCAGTTATATAAATAACGAGGGTAGATTTGAAACAAAATGTTTTGATGGCATAAATGTAAGAACATAACATTGTCGTTTGGTGAACTTCGGTGGCGTTTGAAGTTTGGTTAATGAATAACTTAAAAAATCAAAATTCAAACAAATATAATTAATAAGACGGCGAATATTGAGGCATTGCATAGAAATGGACTAAATAAATTTTATTATCTCAAATGTATGGTGAAAGCGGCATAAGTGTAAGTAAGTTATTACTGTGTTTGTGATAAGTGATGAGAAATCGTAGTGAAAGTAAATTGTTAAAAAAGTGTGTTAATTAGATTTGGCGTTTTCAGAAGAATTTGATACGTCATTACGGAAAGTTCGCCGCGCACTCCATGGGGTTTAATAATGCAAAGGTGAGAAGCACAAGACGAGAGATGTCCTGATCAGCTGTAGTCCCCCTGGATGCAGTTTGGGGAAAATTCACGTGACATAATATTATGTGCGAATATTGTGGATTTCAACGGCTCGATCGAAAACAATAGAAGTCACACGAAATATTAATTTAAAAGTATATAAAAACTAGGCAATGTGCCGGCTGTGATAATTTGTAATAAGTAATTATGTAAGCTATGATTATAAAGGATTAAGCTTCAATCCTTTTTTCCTAAGGAAAATGAATAATTAAGCTATTAATAAGCTAATAATTATTTGAGGTTATACCTCAAATAATCAATAGGTAATAAGAGCAATTCTCAGATACGACCAAAACAGTCTTATTTTGTCAAAGTAGAAAATTGTCAATGAAGACGGTTTCAATTTAATGTAATATTAAATAAAAATAGTAGTTTATGATATTTCGATATGGTGTAAATCTGTTTATTTAAAAACATTGTTGCTGTGTATTTTCTAAGTTATACAAATAAATAGATATTTCCTCAAAAACTATTAAGATAACATCACCATGCTATTTATTTTATTTCACATATAACATAGATCACCAAATTACCTTTATTAGCTAAGTTTGTTTAAGCAGATATAAAATACTCGTAATACAAGCTATTAATCATTGATATATATATTTTAAATATCTTATAGGCTAGTATTTGACCACTATCCCACCTGTTGGTAAGCGATGATGCGGTCGAAGATGGGAAGCACGCTAGGCCTAGAATGGGAACTGGCTCTCAAGGATAGCTGCCGGAACACATTAGATGTTCGACGATATATTTTCTAACTTGTGGGTGGTAAATTGTTAAACACAATCCAAAATTTCATCGTACCGACGGGACTCGAACCCGCACCTCCCGAATTACACGTCCAGGTGCTCTGCCAATCAAGCCACGGTTCGATCCATCGATACGACGAAATTAGTGGATTGCATTTGTTAACCCAAATGTGCATTGGTGTCGAACAATTTACAAAAATATAAAGTGTGTGACACTTCAAAGAAACATAATATTTGTGGGTGGTAGATGGCCAGGCGGACACTAGAAAGTGTCCTACCATCATGCGGGGGTTGTTGGTTTCTTAACGAATTTTTTCCTTCCCCGGAGGGCCACTGTGAAAAGCGCACATAATTTTTTCGATAGAAAAATCCATTAGTGCACGGCGGTTTGAACTCGGTACCTCTGGAATCAAATCCCGATTACGCCACCGGGCCCTCAAAATTATAACAAAATCATGCACTGGATGGAGAATCAAACTCGGGCCTCCTGCTTCCTTAACACGTGGAGTGTTAACCCGTGCTAACCACTCCACCAAGATGCTGTTAATGTCTCATTCAAATTTAAGCATTCGTTACTTGTTGCGTAGCTTACTCGGCGTTATGTTAACTCAACAAAAAGAAAACGAGTATACAGTGAAATATTGTTATCTCTAATATACTCAATTGTTATCTCTAAATATGTATCTATCTGACGCTACGTTTCACCTTTTTATTCGTCTGTGGTCTGGCTAAGCATGCCATCTATGCCATATTCACGTGTTATTGTTTGCGTTGGAACATTCGACAGAAATATCGTGCAGGCTACTATGAACATTGAGGTGCTACTGGACTATTGTCCCTCGATAGTACATTCATTATTATTTTTTATCCTTTGGCTAAGACATTGATCGAGATGTCTCGAGTTTGATCCCATCTATTGCAAGATTGACCTGAACCCACTTCAGACACAAGCATATTTAGCTTAGTTGGAGGGGGTTAACAAGACTACTAATAATGTGCACCTCAGATTGCTAGTAAACTTTTCTATTTAGGGTTCCATGCCTCAAAAGGAATAAAACCGGCTAAGTCGAGTTGAACTCGCCCACCAAGCTTCCGGTACAACCAATTAAGCTAGACCTCTTAATTGTATCAGCACTCTTATAACTCAGAGGTCTACCTTAATTGGCGCAACCTATGTATGTATGGGGACACCCTTAAATTTTCAACTTTTTTTTGTCTTTGAAATGTTTCCTAAGTTGTGCTGTAAACCTTGTTTCTTGCGAAATTTCATGATTCTAGGTCAACGCGAAGTACCCTATAGGTTTTCGACACAAAACCTATAGGGTACTTCCGGTTTACCTAGAATTGTCAATTTTGGTTATAAGCAAGGTCTTAAAGCACAAGTAAAGGGAAAATTCCGAAAAATAAAAACAGTTGATAATTTAGGTACATTTTGGTACTAACAAGTTTTCGCGAAAATCTAAATTTGCCCATATCTTTTTATTGTGTTGACTCAAGACCTTGATTTTTATACACCCAATAGGAGTCCCTATTGGGTGTATAGACCTCATAGACACATAGACCTCAGTATCAGGTATAAATTTCAACTTGCTAGGTCCACCCGTTCCTGAGATAATCAGTGGTGACACACGGACAGACAGACGGACAGACAGACAGACAGACGGACAAGAAAGTGATCTTATAAGGGTTCCTTTTTTTTACCTTTTGAGGTACGGAACCCTAAAAGAGGAACCCTTATAGCAGGGTAGGCCAACTTGATTAGATCCAAGATCTACTGATTACTGACGAAACTTTGTGCGATCTACCAAACATAAGTTTACCAGCTTTACTTATGTTTTTTACTTTGCCACAATCAACTGGACTAATAGGACTTTTTCTCAGAAACGTGTAGAGATATATCAAGATGAAATTTATATCAAACTAGAAGTCCCCCGCGGCTTCGCCCGCGTTAAAAACTCCTTTTATTTACTTAAAACTTTTCTTTTGTAAAAACGATTCTATCATTAAAGACATCAAATAAGAATTAGCCAAAACGATTCACCTGTTTTCATGTTATCGCGTGACTAAGACAAATCAAGGTTCATATTTATAAAACCCGAAAAACCCAAAAAAGCGCAATCCGAAACAATATTGATTTTCAGACTTATTTATCCCAGTTCACTCTCTTAGGGTGGCATTTTGAAAAAGTCTGTAACTCGTATTTACTTATTTATTTACAGAAGTACTTGTGTGAAATGTCGAATAAAATGACTATCCAAACTTTGAACCCCCGCTTCATCCCTTGAAAAGTGAATTTTGAAAAATCCTTTCTTAGCGGATATCTACGTCAAAATTACTACCTGCATGCCAAATTTCAGCGCAATCCGAAAAAATATTGATTTCAGACTTTGTTACCCCCCTTCACCCTTTTAGGAATAGAATTTCAAAAAGCCTGAAACACGTATTTACTTACTTTTTTACTGAATCACTTGTGTGAAGTTTCGGATAGAAAAGACTATCTAATATTGTTTCCCCATACAAACTTTGAACCCCCGTTTCATCCCCTTCGAGGGTTAATTTTGGAAAATCCTTTCTCAGAGGGAACTAACGTCGTAATAACTACCTGCTTGCCAAATTTCAGCGCGATCCGAAACAATATTGATTTTCACACTTTATTACCCCATTTCACCCTCTTAGGGGTGGAATTTCAAAAAAACCTGATCCACGTATTCACTTTTTTTTTACTGAAGCGCTTGTGTGAAGTTTCGAATATAAAAAACTATCTATTCTTGTTTCTCTATACAAACTTTGAACCCTCGTTTCATCCTCTTCAGGGATGAATTTTGGAAAACCCTTCTCAGAGGGAACTAACGTCGTAATTAATAACTATCTGCATGCCAAATTTCAGCGCAATTCGAAATAATATTGATTTTCACACTTTATCACCCCATTTCACCCTCTTAGGGAAGGAATTTCAAAAAAACCTGAAACACGTATTTACTTACTTTTTTACTGAATCACTTGTGTGAAGTTTCGGATAGAAAAGACTATCTAATCTTGTTTCCCCATACGAACTTTGAACCCCCGTTTCATCCCGTTCGAGGGTTAATTTTGGAAAATCCTTTCTCAGAGGGAACTAACGTCGTAATAACTACCTGCATGCCAAATTTCAGCGCGATCCGAAACAATATTGATTTTCACACTTTATTACCCCATTTCACCCTCTTAGGGGTGGAATTTCAAAAAAACCTGAAACACGTATTCACTTTTTTTTTACTGAAGCACTTGTGTGAAGTTTCGGATAGAAAAGACGATCTAATCTTGTTTCCCCATACAAACTTTGAACCCCCGTTTCATCCCCTTCAAGGGTTAATTTTGGAAAATCCTTTCTCAGAGGGAACTAACTTCGTAATAACTACCTGCGTGCCAAATTTCAGCGCGATCCGAAACAATATTGATTTTCACTATTTATTACCCCATTTCACTCTTAGGGGTGGAATTTCAAAAAAACCTGAAACACATATTTACTTATTTTTTTACTGAAGCACTTGTGTAAAGTTTCGGATAGAAAAGACTATCTTATCTTGTTTCTCCATACAAACTTTGAACCCCCGTTTCATCCCCTTCGAGGGTTAATTTTGGAAAATTCTTTCTCAGAGGGAACTAACGTCGTAATAACTACCTGCATGCCAAATTTCAGCGCGATCCGAAACAATATTGATTTTCACACTTTATTACCCCATTTCACCCTCTTAGGGGTGGAATTTCAAAAAAACCTGAAACACCTATTTACTTATTTTTTTACTGAAGCACTTGTGTGAAGTTTCGGATTGAAAAGACTATCTAATCTTGTTTCTCCATACAAACGTTGAACCCCCGTTTCATCCCCTTTGAGGGTTAATTTAGGAAAATCCTTTCTCAGAGGGAACTAACGTCGTAATAACTATCTGCATGCCAAATTTCAGCGCAATCCAAAACAATATTGATTTTCACCATTTATTACACCATTTCACCCACTTAGGGGAGGAATTTAAAAAAAATCTGAAACACGTATTTACTTTTTTTTTTACTGAAGCACTTGTGTGAAGTTTCGGATAGAAAAGACTATCTAATCTTGTTTCTCCATACAAACTTCGAACCCCCGTTTCATCCCTTTCGAGGGTTAATTTTGGAAAATCCTTTCTCAGAGGGAACTAACGTCGTAATAACTATCTGCATGCCAAATTTCAGCGCGATCCGAAACAATACTGATTTTCACACTTTATTACCCCATTTCACCCTCTTAGGGGTGGAATTTCAAAAAAACCTGAAACACGTATTTACTTATTTTTTTACTGAAGCACTTGTGTGAAGTTTCGGATTGAAAAGACTATCTAATCTTGTTTCTCCATACAAACTTTGAAAACCCCCATTTCATCCCCTTAAGGGGTGAATTTTGGAAAATCCTTTCTTAGTACACCCTTACGTACTAAGACAAATATACGCTCCAAATTTCAAGTCTCTACGACCAGCGGTTTAGGCTGTGCATTGTCTGTCAGTGAGTCAGTCAGTCAGTATGTCAGGACAAAGATTCTTATAGTATTAGATACTAGGGTCTACGGTCTCTTATGATATTTTGCAATTTCACAAGGGAATCAATACCTATAGGGTACTTCCTGTTAACCTAGATTATGAAATTTAGCAAGAAGCAAGATCTTGAAGCACTTATATCTAAAAACTGTCAATATGTAGTTTAATAACAAAAAAAAGTGAATTAACTACTACAAACTTATTATTTTCCAACTTTTACATTATTTTTATATATTCAGATGGCTAACTGGATGGATGGTGGTAAGTGGTAATGTGGTTAAGGACGGTTAATACATTTTTTATTCTGGTGTCTATAGAAATAGAAACACTGAAAGAAACATCGAAATGAAAAATGTGTTTAATCAAAAATCTATTTACTTATTTCGTTTTCAATTATTATTACATACAGTCTTGATTGATATCAAATAACTTGTTCTGCTAGGTAATACTGCAAACAATGTATTGTTATGGTTAACTTGTTATTGTTTGCTTTTACAATAGCTTATTATTTGTTGAAATACAGATAGTAAAGGAAGGTCATATAAACAAGGTTAATTACATTAGCTCAATATTTTGTTGATTTTGGAAAGCTATTCAAATTTTTCTGCTAAAATATGGAATGTATTGCAAGACAGGCTTGAGGTAGTTGCATTACAGATTTTGTGAATTAAAAGAAGTTGGGTGTCTAGCTTTCTGCTTCACTGCCATCTTCCGGTTCAAGACTGCTTCCATCGCAGTCCGCATCATCACTAACATCAGCTGTGATAGAGGGCAAGCGCTAGTCTGGCTGGCAAAAACTCAGCAATTTTGTTTCCTATTTTTCTAGAGGTTTTTACATACATAGTAGTAAATACATTTTCCGCAAATGCTACAGAGTTTATTTTAGTATTTCAGATTATTGTTTCAAATATGTCAAACTATGTAAGATACTACTTACATTCATATTTACCTATTAACAATTTTTTGTCAAAATTTTCTGTTAGTTAATACAAGTTCAATCGTTTTCAGAATAACTATAAGCGCGATAAGAAATAAACGTAAAACAAAAGTTTCTAAAGATTTTGGTGTTTTAATTCATAAAATAAGAACAGTTCTAGATTTACCTGAAGAGGAAATACTGCACTTTTATTTCCAACATAGCCATGAACCACATGACTCTGGATAGAGAGAACTATTGGCGTGGAATCCGAAGACATTATGAAATATTATAACAACTTCGCTAATCGATCCAGATAACCCTAGAACAAGTGTGCTGAATGACGGGACTGCTGTGAATGTTCTTGTAAGTAAAGTCATAGACAGCGGCTTTATTAAATAATGAGATAAGAAATCTTATCAGCAGTATTGGCAAATGGCACACTTATCATTGAATTTAAAATTAATTTCAGCAAAACTGCTGTCTCTCGATTCGTCTCGCACAAAATCTTACTATTATTAGCAAAGAGAATACAACCACTACGTTAAGAAGAGTCGGGACTCCCATAGAGCAAACTGACCAAATAGCGAAATGTCAAAACACAGGGCTTTTATAGTAGCCAAAATACCAGCGAAATAATCTTCTGCTAATTGACCAACATAACAAAAAAAAACCTAGTGATGTACCGTGTCGTCAAAAACATCGATAACAATCGAACTACCGTTGCTTGGTCAATACTTCAGAAGGTTATATATTGTACTTAACTAATTTTGTTTTAGTGGTTAGATTGTGAAAGTTATATTTTTCCTATTTTGGTTTAACAACTCCATCACTAAGACAAAACCAGTTTGAGAAAATGATAGGCAGTAAAACAAAATATTAAATTTTATCAAGCTTTTTATTTTTGGAGTATGATGCTCTGTAGGGTTCGCTCATTCGGCATCGGCATCAGCAGCTTAAGATAACGATATACCTGTAATGTAATATTGACTTATTAGTTTATCGCTTAACACTAATTTCTGGGGCATGCTGTATACAGGGCCTAATGTTTCCTTTAATTTGTGCTATAAGACCTTGCTTCTTGCCAAAATTTGTGATTCTAGGTCAACGGGAAGTACTCTTATAGGTTTTCGACCCAAAACCTATAGGGTATTTCCAGTTGACCTAGAATTGTACATTTTAGTTAAAAGCAAGGTTACAGCACAAGTAAAGGAAAATTTCAGAAGATAAAAAGAAGTTGAAAATTCAGGTTAATTTTGGTATTTACAAGTTATGCGAAAATCTAAATTTGCCCATATCTTTTTATCGTGTTGCCTCAGGATCTTGATTTGTATACACTTAATAGGGACTATAGACCTCAATATCTTCAGTTTCTTCTTCATCTTCAGTATCTCAGTATCATCACACGGGCAGACAGACAGACACACGGACAGACGGACAAAAATTGATCTTATAAGGGTTCCTTTTTTAACCTTTTGAGGTACCAAACCCTAAAAAGCTCGGAAGGTTTAATTCCTTAACGCTAAAATTTCACTTCAGATCATTCTTATTTCCGATTATATTTATATTATTTTTGGTTATAAATAAAGGAATCTACTACTACTTGGTTTCACAATAAATTATTTATTGGAAAACTCAACTGAAAAACTATCTTCATTTTATTATGAAAATAATTTGGGGCCAGGAAGCATCCACTCCTATGTTGCCCCAAGGCCTCCAGACCTCTAAATCCAGCACTGGCTGTAAATTATACAAGGTGTAACAAAAGGGTGTAGTAATACTTAAACTGTGCATGCCATACCTAGCCTGATGTATAATCTACCAGCAAAGTCTTCCTTTCCTCAGTATCTAACTGGGATCGCGAGTTATCATATTATCACATGTTAAACTTTTACGTAAATTTAGCCAGATTCAACCAGCTATTCAGCGTCATTGACCTAATGAAAACAGAATAATAAGTGTTGTCTTTGCAGAAGCAAAATTGTTATGAGTGGACGCCTGAAAGGGTCTAGATATAGTGCCAATTGCGGTAGCTTGAAGTTAGTCTTGATGTATTCATCACCAGAAGGATGAAATCATTGCCCGATGATGAGGATGAGCTTGCGGACATTGTTGGTTAAAATTACTCAAAATCACTTTGATGGTTTATCCCTATTAAAATATCGTCATGACATCTCGCGAAATTACACTTCTATTCCGATCACTGATCATATCATAACTACATAATAATATACACTATCGATATCGACAAGCACCGCAATGTGCCCCGCACAATTTTTCACAAAGAGTTTATAAAGATTGTTAATTGATGAAATATTGAGATATTTGGCCTAAAGAAGCAGTAAACGGCTATTATTTTAAGATATTCTACTTACTGTGCTTCATAAAGTGGAAATCTTGCCATAAAATAACGTTTAGTAGAGTAAGTCTGCAGCCCCGCATATTTCACTATTTATGTTTCATTATCACTTCAGTTCCTTGTAGGAAGGTGTTAATAACCACACACCTTAAATTCATGCTAAATGCATGCTTTCTAACATCCACACTAGGTTATTTATTGTAAAACACAAAATAAAACAATAAAATAATTATTTTGAAAAAGCCGATTAACACGCTACCACAGGCTAAGTAGAAATACATGCTAGCCACAGACTATGTAGAGATGAAACTTCTTTTTCTTCACATCATGCTACTTGATGGCATTTATTATGACAACCAAACGAAAGAGATAGTAAGAAATAGTGAGTGAGACGAATATAGACTTCCATCGGACGCGCCCCCCTTTTCATTAGTTTTCATAGATCTTTTTTTTTGTACTGCAGTTTCAGTAGACTGTTATTAGTATTTAGTATTATTTATATAATTATCTATGTAATTGTAATGTACGTGTCATCATACTGATTACTGACCACAGAGCACTGAATCACTCTACGTGACTCTACTACGTTATAAGAGATGGCACTTCCCTACATTGTTGATACCCGAACTATTGGGTCCCCGAGACGATCAAGTGCACTTGACAAGTCTACGTGCTGGAAGTGAATATTGATCGTTTACAGCATTACTTGACAAGTCCCGTCAAGTGATCTACGGGCTTGACCATACTTGACAGAAATTTTGATTGACGGCACAGATCGGTAGGGTCGATAGGCGAGAGACTTGACAGCACCTTCAATAGTCGTCAAGTCGCCCATCAAGTCGCGTCAAGTCCCTCGTCAAGTGAAATCGTCAATCACGTGAGACTTGTCAAGTGCACTTGATCGTCTCGGGGACCCATATGAAAGCACTGTGTAGCCAACCTAACAATGGAAAGTATTATTTACGTAGTAACTATTATATAATCTCTGGTATTATGCTTATTATTTTTTTGCCGTGTTGGTTGGTACAAAGTACGTTCATAATTGTAAGTTATTTAATTATGTATGCAGTGTCGCGGGACTGATACTGACACTAGCAGCTGGACTTAGGATAGGACTGACATTTGACAGTCCCAGACAGACACAGATCATTATTTTTTTTAGTTGCATTATGAGTCCATACGATAAGTCTATTTAGCCAGTGTCAAGTATAAAAAAAGTTTTTTAAATTAAGAAGTCGAGTCAAAGTCAAATTCCAGATCCAGTTGAAGTCATAGTCTAGTTCATAGATGAAAGTATATAAACGGGTTTAGTTAAAGTCATATGCCTAACTAAAGATGTGGACTTGTGTGAGCTGAAGGTTTTTTATGGAATTTGTGATGTTAACGCAAATAGCATTTTCCCACATTGTACTGTTTCCCTACACTCGCACTCATTCATCGGCACTTAATGGTTAATCACAGATTACTATATGTGTCAGAGATGGTAAATAATCCACATCTATTACATATTAACTCGCGGAAGAACACAAGTTTTAGGAAAAAATATAAATAATATATATATACATACGAATTGAGAACCTCCTCCATTTTTGTGAAATCGGTTAAAAATACAATGCGAGCACACACACTTTTACACATTCCCACCTAAACTATTACTTTCTGTACATGTATTATGATTAAAATTTGGTGGTGGTAAAGCAAACTATAGCATTACAATCTCAGAGTAACTATGAGATTACAATCCAATCACTCTATCGAGTTTTTATTACGGTTCCGTAGCCGAATCGCAAAAAACGGAACCCATAGAGATTCGTCGTGTCTGCCTGTCTGTCCGTCCGTATGTCACAGCCACTTTATTTCGAAACTGTGTATTAGAACTACACAGTTGAAACTCAGAAGGTATATTCTGTAAACCACTTTACGATTTTTATACAAAAAAAAAACAATTAATGGTAGCTCCCCATACATGGAACTGAAAGTTAAGGTTTCAAAAACCATTTTTTCTCAAAGGCAATCATTTGAAAGATAGGCATGTCAAAAGTGGTATAATGTGTGTCCCCCCCCCCACGAACTTTTAAAGTAAGGAAGTGAAAAATCTAAAATAAATAAATGCCGTAAATATCAATAAAAACTTTCATCGAAAATTGATTAGAACAAGATAGTCAGCAGTTTTTGAGATATAGCGACCGCAAATATAACTTTGTTTTTCAAACACTATGGAAAACAAAGTTAATTTTTTGTGGGCGAAAAATTATAGTTATAAAGTACCCTACTGTGTTACAGAACCCTACGACACAAAAGGAGTGCGAGTCCGACTTGCACTCGGCCAGTTTATTTCGGGTGGTTATATCAATGTTCCGCTTGACTTGATACCAACAAGTAGCTTACTACCATCAAAGTGAAAATTTTCCACCTTAAGTTTACAAGCAGCACCCGAGTCATTCCATTCTAGGCCTGCAGGGCTAGCATGGCCTTATCCCCGGGGGAAAGACAAAATTGTTTCCGTTTTTTGCCACTGACAGGAGATCAACACAACAATTTAAACGCTTGGTGAAGTTTAACCCCGAGTTTTGATATTGTTTCTTATTAAAAAAAGAATAGATTAAAAGTCAGCGGGTGTTTATAATTGTCAAAAAACTTTACTTAAAATTTGCCTTCTCCACGAAACAAAACATGGATAGGTGGAAAGACAAAATAGTCCCCTTGCCATCCTAGCCCTGCTGAGATGTAAAAAATACTGGTACAACCAGTATTTTTTGCATATAATTAGTGCATAATTGTTTTATAAATATTATTTAATATTTAAACAGCACAGTTAATAGTTACTAACAAAAATATAGATGTTATAATAAAAATGTAGCACTTGAGTTTTATACATTTATTGAGTAGAACTAGAACTACAAGTAGGTTGTTCTTGTGTCATTTCGTAAGCTTTTTCTAATGTGTCCTGAATAATTTTCATATCACTTTCTATGCTCCGCGCCCAGTTTTCAACATCTCCAATCTCTTTCAATGCACTGCTGAAGTTTTCAACGAGAGCGAGCCATTGCTGAGTCTGTTTGGCAAAGTTTATTGCACCTTGATGAAGCAGTTTTGCTTCAGCATCTAGTTTCTTTTGGTTTAAGTATGCTTGGGCTACACTGAAAATAAGATTTTAATTAATTTTTTTATACAGCCAAAGTTCCTATGTACAAAGGAAACATTTCATAAATATGGTGCTTATACTTATTTATTTGTAAATATACTTCTAGCTACTATTGTAGACAATCGTAGCATTTGGAAAGTGTGGTATCTGCATACGAGACGGGCAGATAACGGGAAAAAAGGCGTGATTGTATGTATTTTATTTTATTTTTTCAGGATAGTATGTACTTGTATGTATGTATCGTAGATGATAAAATTAATAATGCAATTTTTATTGATAATTTCCTATTTATTATGAAACTTACCCCACATTTAAATGATCTACTAGTGCCTGAGTTAAATCATTCGCTGCTGCGATACAGTCTTTGCGTTTTTGTTCTGAAAAAATTACAAAGAGATAATAGGTACCTAATGTGTTCTGAGTAAATTATTTGTAGAAAATATACCTTGGACGACTCTCTTGGCTGTCTGTCTTGCTTGGTGGTCTTTTATTAGAGATGATAGCATATTGGAATGTCCTTTCCTTTTTGGAATAAAATAACATAAATATTGCTTGAACGGCAGGACTTTTAAAGTTGTATGAGCTCAGATAACGATCGGATAGTCAGATATTTCACCATAAACTTAATATTAGCACATTGATCGAAAGGCAATACAAAATTATTGAACTTTCATTCAAATTTCGTTTGTCCGACCAATTCTACGAATTCCTTTACGATTTTCCAAATCACTGATTAGATTACGTCCAATTATAATAAAAAGAAAGTGACTGAAGTGACAGTAAAAACTATTGGCATTTGTAAAATCTGGCATTGACTTGACAGTGATACTTCATTTTTTTTAGGTTTTGTTATGGCTCCACACGATTAGTGTATTTAGCCAGTGTCAAGTATTGAAATTCTTTAAGTTTTTATGAATTTAAGTCGTAGATATAGGTCAATGTTCCGGACAACGACGTACACCGACAATATGAACGCACTATGTATAGTTAGTTATAAGATGTATATAATAAAGATAAGTTTTAGCTTACTGTAGTACTCTAGGATAGGTAGGGAACTTTGTAATGTATAACAATCATATTCGTACAGATAGATAGACATATAGTTTGTAATTGTATCGCATTCGTAAACAGCCTTATTATAGATAGATTTTTGTTAGATTCTTATTAGAACATAGGAATATAACTCGTATAAGGTTTGTAACAGTATAATAGGTCTTATAGGACTACAGACAGGTCATTCGTACAACCTAAGTAGATAGGTAATAGATAAAAATAAAGCATGTTCGGCTTTAATAGACAGATGTAACAGATAGTCAACCTAGACCAGGTTAGGTTTAGGAATAGGGTTGGTACTTGCAAATAGCATAGGTCTGGGAGAGCTCCGCACTCTCTGATGGTTAGCGCTCGACTAAACAGCATCTCGGGAGAGTATATCTCCGAAAAGTCGGCATCTCGTGCGTGCGCCCACACAAGGACACGCCCCGCGAGACAGAGTGCGGGCGCTCCCAGACTATCGACCTCTCGCTCTTTTGCAAGTACCAACAACAATATAAATAGAGCGTCGCTACCGTGCCAAATTGTTCAGTTCACCAACGGCGGCTCTAGAAGAAAGAAGAAAGGAAAACTAGGAAGAATAGTAAATAGTGAAAGCGACTAGTGAATAGCTCATTAGCTATAAGAAGATTGTGAAGAAAGAATAAATTAGCGTTTCAAGGCTTGAAGACGTGTTTAAATCCCAGCTCCAAAGCTTCACAGTATAAGTGTGGGAATCCGGAGTCCTCATTCGAAGAAATACAGTCCACTGCTCCACCGCTGGGCTTAGGGTTCCCCACAGTCAAAGTCACATTTCAAGTCAGTTTTCTAGTAAAAGTCTAGTCTAAGTCATACCTTCAGTAAAGATGTGGTGTTTACATGTTTTTGAAGTTTGTTGCATTGAACTTTCTGATGCTATAGTAGTCGCTGTGTATCGTTCGCCTTCGGCTGACTTAGAAGTCTTTACATCTAAAATTGAACAATGTCTGGACAAACTTACATATAACAACAATAAAACTGTTCTAAAACTGTTCTGTAAATCTTATGTGGTTACTTTAATGTGGACTTCTCTTTACGTAATAATGATATTAGCAACAGTGAAAAAATTATTTATGATGTACTGGACAGTTTCCTTTTAATGCAACAAATTTTTGATTATACTCGTGTGACCGCAAGCAAAAAATCATGTATAGACAATATTTTAACCGATTCATGTGAGACATCTGATGCGAGGATATTGAATGGTGTAAAATCGGATCATCTCGCACAATTACTTAACATTAAACTGAATGTCGATTATGTAACATGCAGTAAAACTAAGACCCGGAAAATTACTGAGACAGGGCTCTCTAAATTGAAAAATGACCTGGTTTCTATCATGCAAGATCCTGAATGTTATGATAGTTTTGAAAGATATTTTGACTTTTTTCTGTGCAACGTGAATAAACATTTACCAGTTGCGAATATAGGAATTAATCAATCCACACATTTTTCTCAGTGGGCAACAAAGGGTATATTAATATCTCGGAAAACTTTATTTAACCTTTATGCATTAAGTAATGAGTCTGTGGCGACCTCGCCTTATTTTATGATGTTCGAACTCTTTGTTGACAGCTTAATTTTCTCATCCGATATATTTGAATGTTTTCATATGTCGATGGTAGAATTGGTTGCCAGGGTTTCGACATGTTATTTTTGACAAGTTAATATATTTTCACTGATAATGTTTGGTTATTAAAGAAAACCAATATTCTTTTCAAATTAAAGGATTAAAATCACATGAGACCGTTTTGTAAAGTAAACCGTCCATGTGAGGATTAATGTTAAACCATTAATAAATTATTAAAACATACAAGACGAATTAAATGATTGAAGAGAATCTGTCACATACAAAACGAGCACTTGACGGTCGTGTCGGAATAATATCTTCCTGGGACCGTCGATATAAAAGCTAAGTACCTACACCTTCCTTATTAATCTAGAAGAGGACCCCGCTCTGTTCTTCCCCGGCTCTTACGCCTCAGTCGTAAAACGCCGGAACTGCAAGTGCCATCCCATTCCTGTCTCAGTATTTAAGTAACAGTAGATAGGGTTGGCACACATAAAAGTAATTGGGATTTCCCGGGAGTTTTCCCGGAGGTCCCAAAAGTCAAACAACTCAAAAGATAAAATTAAGGTAAATAAATACAGTAAAATATTTAAAAATGTATGTCTAGCCGCAAAAAAAATTCACATTGCACAAAAAATTACTAACTCGACTAATAATAATAATAATTATTATTTTACCCCTGTTCTGTGAAAATCCGAAGGACATCGCTATTATTTAACTGTGATAGTAATGACACAATATGTCAATAGTGAAAATAGTGAAAAACCAACAAACAATACGAGATGAAAGTAAATAGAAGAAATGATAACTCGTTTGAAAGCACGTCGAGAACAAGCGGTACATAGCGCGCACCCACCACCTCCGCCCGTCGCATCATCTCCGAGCACATCGTCGGGAGACGAGTTTGTCACTCCCCCGGAGGGCAGCTCGTCGAGTGATGACGACGGGCCTACGCCGCCGCCGCCGCCACCACCATCTACGCGACGACGAGGACGGCCACCGCTACCGGCACGCGTGGGGCATTCTGCTCCGCGCCCGGCCCTCGCTACCGGTGGTGTAGCGCGTCGCATGCGATGGACCCACTCTTTAAATGAGAACTGCATGCGCGCCTACTACGGGGCTACAGAGGGAGGAACTAACCTGACCGCCTACCGCGATAGGATACTACCTCTGTTTCAGGCCCTTGAACCAGCCGTCACCGTTACCGCACAACGACTATCGGATCAGGTGCGGGCCATCCAGCGGCTCAAGCTGTTGGACGACTCTGCGCTTGATCGGCTGCGTCTGGAGGCGTTACCTATTATTCCTACTACTTCTGCTTTAGCGCGGGACCCGCCCAGTGTGTCGTCGACGCAGGGACCGACAGGCTCGGCTTCGACGTCTGCTCCGGCGGATGCCGCGCTAGACGCAGACGATTGTACGAATACTAACGTAAGTACCCAGACTAATGAGCATTTGAGGAGGGCTTTGGAAGACGCGATTTTGGAGTATCGCACTACTCCTGACTCTAGGCCGCGACTACCACGTTTGCCAATGAATAAAAGTAACCTGGCGTTAATGGGAGCCCTAAACGTTTTGCTAGTCCCATATATGCAGACTAGCGAAACATTAGTTGATACACACTCGATTCTTTACTGCGCGGCTATAGCGGCGTGTCGCGTTGTTCGCGTCAAGTTTCCGGATACTGACCGAATACCGCGACGCCCCGCTATCCCTGCGTGGCAAGAACGAATCGAGTGTCGCATCAATATGTTTAGGACTCTTATTGCGAAGTTGATCTGCTTCAGAGGGGGTAATCATCGCCCCTGAGTCATGCGTTTCGTGAACCAGGCCTTTGCTGGGACCGGGATTAGACCCCGGGACTACATGACGTGTGTCACGGAACGCATTAACTTTCTGAAGCAGAAAGTTTATGCATTGGCAAACCGTATTCGTCGCTATAGAGCGCGTGTAGATCCCTATTATCAAAATCGCCTCTTCCAAAGTGACCAAAGGAAGGTATACCGAGGTTGGGAAGGAACCAATCAACGTGTGAATGAGGAGCAGTGTCCGGATAATACTACCATGAATAACTTCTGGCGTAGTATCTGGTCGGTGCCCGTCGAACACACGGAGGGCGATTGGATGAGCGTCGTTGAGCGCGCGTGTGAGCCTATCGAATCCATGGGGGCTATTAGTATTAGCCCCGAAGACGTTAGTTGTGCGATCCGTACGGCCCAGAACTGGGAAAGTCCAGGACCGGACGGATTACACAACTTTTGGATAAAGTGGATTCGATGCTCACACGACTGCTTAGCGGCGCAATTCCAACAAGCCCTCGAGGTTGGTTCCTTGCCAACATTCATGACAACCGGTGTCACCTTCCTGCTCCACAAGTCCGGTAGTACCACGGAACCGAAGAACTATAGACCCATTACATGCTTACCAACGCTGTACAAGCTTCTTACATCTATTCTGAGGTTTAAAATTAATTCGCACATTGTTGCGCATAATATTTTGGCCCCTTCTCAGAATGGATGTAAGGTTGGGTCCCGTGGTACTAAGGAGCTCCTCCTCATCGACACGACCATTTGCCAACAAGTCCGGCGGAACAGAGGGGTTCTCTCCACCGCCTGGATTGACTACAAGAAGGCCTATGATTCAGTGCCTCATACCTGGCTGGAGAGGATCTTGGAGTTGTATAAAATTGATACAACTCTGAGATCTTTGAGACTCTGAGATTTGAGGGCCCGGTGGCGCAATCGGGAGAACGCTTGCCTTTGATGCCAGAGGTACCGAGTTCAAACCGCCGTGCACCAATGGATTTTTCCATCGAAAAATTTATGTGCGCTCTTCACAGTGGCCCTCCGGTGAAGGAAAAACATCGTTAAAAAACCAACAACCCCCGCATGGTGGTAGGACACTATCTGGTGTCCGCCTGGCCAGCTACCACCCTCAAGTTAGAAAAATCTGTCACGAAACATCTAATGTGTTCCGGCAGCTATCCTTGAGAGCCAGTTCCCATTCTAGGCCTAGCGTGCTTACCATCTTCGACCGCATCATCACTTACCAACAGGTGAGATAGTGGTCAAAACGCTAGCCTATAACGTATAAAAAAAAAAAAAAATCTTTTCTAGGTTCTTGTATGAGGCAGTGGACCACAGTCCTTCGTCAACCGGGTGATGGAGACAGCCCCTCTGATCCGCAGGACTTTACAAGGATTGAGCGAGGAATCTTCCAGGGTGATAGTCTGAGTCCGTTGTGGTTCTGTCTAGCCCTAAATCCTCTAAGCACATTATTAGAAGATTCAGGGCTGGGCTATCGGCTTAGAAGAGAGGGTGAAGTCATTTCACACTTGCTGTACATGGATGACCTCAAACTTTTTGCACCGAAGCGCCATGATTTGATGGAATTACTGAAAGTCACTGAGAATTTCAGCAACGCCATCAACATGGAGTTCGGTGTAGATAAGTGCGCGGTCATGCACGTACAGCGAGGTAAAGTTGTGAATTCATTGAATTTTCAACTTTCAGACACAATGACTATCAGATCTCTCTCCGAAGCCGACACCTATAAATACCTTGGTATGTCAGAGTCATTAGGTATCGAGAGTGGGGGGATAAAACAGTCGGTGAAGGAGCGTTTCTTTGGTCGTCTGACGAAGGTACTTAACAGTCTTTTGTCAGGAGGCAACAAGGTACGTGCCTTCAACGGCTGGGTTATGCCCCTACTTATATACACCTTTGGCATACTAAGGTGGACTCAGACCGAATTAGACGTCCTGGACAGAAAGGTCCGACAGCAACTGACGTCACATCGCATGCTTCACCGCCATGTGGGATGTTGACTCAACTATCATTGTATCGATAGTCGTCTCTGCGAACGGCCTAATAGCGAAGAGTCTCGACCAACATCTCAAGAGGCTCTCGCTAGACGGCTGGATCAAGGGCCAGATACAGAAGGCAGTGCTTCTTGACACGGCACGCATCGTCAGGAGGTTTCTCTCTCTGCAGCCCTAACCCCCGGTAGCTTGGGCCCTGCCCCGCTACCGGCGGCACCCTAGGTTTAGGTTTTTTTTATAGTATTGTTTATTTTACAATGATTTTTGTATTGTTGTTTTGATATCTATATTGTAAAAAAACCTAGACTTAAGAAAAATAATAAATACGAGCATAATAATAAAAAATAAAATAAATAATAAAACCGCAGGGGTGGCTTCGTGGCGAGCCGACGGTGAGTGGCGACACCGCGTACCCCTATCCCGTGAGGGCTAAATGAGACCTTCTGACCCCCGGCTTGCCTTTACCGGCCGGCCGGTGGTGGGAATCGCAAGAGCTAAGACCTAAGCTCCAGGGTGGAAGTGTTAAAGGCATAAAGCCGCTAGTAGCGTTTAGTGAAAGTGACGCACACCTCTCAACACCCTTAGCTATCCACGCCAATGTTGCCCCTCGGCGCCAACATAACGGTCCGCCTTTATGGGGGGTCCATTCAGTGGGTGGCAAGTTACCACCCGCCTAAATATTTTGTAATGAGGCATAATTGGCGGGTGCCGTACCTCATCCCATAGACCAGCAATCGGACATTAATCAGCTCACCTAATAGTCTCATAAAATGTACCATCTTTTAATAATATAGTTTCCCATATCTCCTCCTCATCAATTAATAATACCTAAGTAAACAATGTAAAGGGCCTCTTGATGTTGGCTTCGGCTCCATCAATGCCCTCCAAAAGACCGGGCGTGTACGACCCGTGAGTTAGATTGAATAAATGAATAATAATAAATAAATTACTTTATTGCAGACACAAAAAAGTGATCCATATACATATCTTAGAGAAAGCAAAAGCAAAAAAAAAAAAAATATATGAAAAAATTACATCAAATTTGTAAAATATTTAATTTTTTTTTTTTTTTTTTTTTTAAATATCAGAATTTACGTCATCAGGTAGCAATCGACACCCAACGTCTATACATAGGAGTGAACATAACTCTTTCTGTCAGACTTCTTACTATCTGGTTCCTAGAAGATCCAATTCTGGTCATAAAACCTGCGATTCTCTTTCGTTGTATGGCATTAAAAGAGTCAACCCTAGCGTTAGTGTACATTTCTGAAGCGCTGCAGTAACGCTTTAGACCCATGAGGTGTCTGAAGATGTTATTATAGGTCACTCTTATGCAATCATGAGACGTTTTTGTATATTCTGTCCAGAGCTGACATGTATAAAATGTCTGACAAAAAGACCTAAACAAGGTAACTTTCACATCAGGCGCCGCTCTGCGGAACTTTCTGGCGATCATATTACCGACCACACACAAAACTCGACGCTGTCGTTCTATATCCGCATCGTCAGTGAAGCGAGATGTCACGATGTGGCCAAGATACCTGAACTCGTCCACTATTCTGACATGCTGTCCGTTGAGGTATAGTGGGGGAACGTGTTGAGGCCCCTTACCCGATCTGAATATAACCATTTCCGTCTTCTTTACGTTATATACTCGTATTAAGTCATGCTCTGTTGCATATTTTTCGCATATTTTAATTAATTTGCGCAACCCCTTAATCGTAGGGCTGAGCAGCACCATATCGTCCGCATAACTCAAGTTGTTGACATATCTGCCGTCCAACTTGAGGCCGACTGGAGTGCTGCTCAGCTCCACGATTAGGTGATTAGGTGAGCCCACCCTGTCTCACTCCACATGACAGCTGGTAACTATCCGATAATTCAGAGCCCCATCTGACGTTGTTGGTCTGATTGCGGTACCAGTACCCAAGAAGATCAACAATATCAGAAGCGACTCCTCTCTCGCGCAGCTTTTCCCAGAGAAGGTTGTGATTCAGCGTATCAAAGGCACGGCTCAGATCTAAGAAACAGGCATAAACAGTAGTACTATGCTGTTTATAGTAGCTTACGACCTGCTTTAATGAAAATATAGCTGTGTCTGTAGATACTTCTCGCCGAAAACCAAATTGGCCATCATCAAGTGTGATGTTACATAGGTGAGTCTGGACCACACGTTCATGTATCTTGGCCACTATCGTGGCCAATGATATAGGCCTATAGTTGGCCGTGCTCGAGACATCACCGGTTTTATTTTTAGTGATCGGGACGACTATGGTTCTGATAAGTTCCGTCGGTAAGTAGCAATGCCTCAAGCAGAGATTAAAAAAACGGGACAGTATCCCACATATGTGCTAGCCTGCATAAAGTAAATGTTCTATGCTAAGACCATCATGGTCCGGGGACTTACCACGCTTCATATTCCTAAGGATTGACTCGATTTTATTCGGGGTAACTGATACATGGCAAGTCACCGGGCCACGTTGTGGTCGGTTGATGTTATCATTTAAATTACAGTAGTCATCAGGCTTAGGCATAGCGTTAAAATTATTTTTAAATATATTGCTGATATCCTTTTTATTGGTTTCACCCTCTACACTAACAGGCAAACTAATTTTACTGTCTAATTTCTTAGTTTCTTTCCAAAATTTTTTTGCAGAGTGATGTCGAGCCTGAATCTCCATTTTAATTTTATTTTGATTATGTTGAACATATTTTAGCGCGGATTTAAATTATCTGCTTGAGACAATCATATTATCATAGTAATATCCCGAGCTCGGCCTTCCAAACTGCACCTACATTAGGAAATGCTCTCTGGCCTTAAGATGAAAGCGCTTGACGTGAAAATTCCACCCCACCACATTTCGTCTTTTCTTTATAACCTTACCATCAAAACTCTGTTCCGCTGCCGATTGCAGCCCACTTACAAATTCAAGATACATGTCGTTAATATATTTATGATGGTCACAGTCCTCACATAACAATTCTGTCTGTAAACAATCTAAGATTTTATACTTATTAACTATATCACCTAATTTCTTATCACACAACTCTGAATATTTAAATATCTGTTCCGTCTCTCTAACACCCCAGAGATGTTTTAAAACTGGTTCTGTTTCTGTATCACTGCAATGTCTTGGTCTTATCAAATTAAAATTACAGTTAATGACTAGAGGGAGGTGGTCGGACCACAAAGCGTCATACTTCATATAAATATCCGTCACTAAACTCGCCGCGGCATCAGTCACTAGGCAGTGAGCAGATCAGGCACTAGGCAGATTGAATTTCGTACTACGAAATTCAATCTTATAAAGTTCGTAATACGGTTGAATTTCGTAATACGAAAGTCAAATCTCACCGCGGATTCCGCTGTCGAGATAGCTTACAGAATAGCCTAGCTGATCTATACATCGTAAAGATTGCTCGCCACAATAATGCACCAGCCCTTTTCCAAAAAGAGTACCCGGGTGCGCGTTGAAGTCACCTATCATCAATGCACATTCCGTGTCCGAGTTTTCGATGACCGCACTGATAAGCGCAAGACACTGGGTAAATTCCGGTAGATTATCCTCACAATCTGTAGGCATATAGACGCTAAATACTAGTAGGCTACGATAACTCTGAACTAACCGCACGGCCACTATTCTATCACTATCGCAGTGCACTATCTCAGCTGCGGTGAATAAGTTCGAGCGCCACATGAGCGCAGTCCCTCCGTAAGGGCGCCCACGCAGAACACCAGCCGATGTTTCGACAGATGACTTCGCACAGCAGCCAAACTCCTTATCGATTTCGTTTATGAAACCTAAGTCGTGCGGCATTAGCCAAGTCTCCTGTAGGGCTACGATATCCGAATCCACACACAGATCTCGAACGTGCTGAACAGATCTTTTAACCGACTTGCAATTAAAAGAGACAATTTTCAATTCTGCTGTTAGGTGTACATCCATATTAAGAGCTATGAGTTGCAGCGGTTTCGTTCTTTATAGAACGCGGTTCTCTGTACCGACGGAAGACTAAGCCCTCCGGCCAGAAATCTTTTTGTAAAAATCTATTTATTTTTGAAGTCAGTACTTTTATCTTAAATGAATTAAAATTTGTTTCTCGTGTCTGATTCAATATTTCTATTTCTAAGCATTCTTCCTTCATTTCTTGTATATGTTCTCTAATGTCACTTTCTTGTATACATTTCTTCGTCCGAGAAAGGTAAACATATGCAAACGAATCGGCAGCTTGCAACTTCGTACTACTTTTTAATGTTCCTCGGGTATTCCTGTATTTATATACACGCCTATGACGAGTCACCTTCGTAAAACCCTCTTCATCAATCTCCCTGCCTATATTTTTGGCCATTGCGCTTGCAATATCTCTGTACGTAGGTACAAAGGTCTTATCGTTCACAGTGCTCAGCTGTTGTGTCCTGTTACTCGGTGTAGGTATCGATGGCCGCGGCAGCACAGCAGTCAGAGTCGAGTGCGAGCGCGCACGCTCTTTATCGCTCCACCGACCTCGCGCCTCGCACGATCCTTGTTTACGCGCATTGTTCACGTCCGTTTTGACAGGTTCGACGCTACTCGCAGCAGCTGCATTCCTCGTTGACTCTGTATGCGACTGGTTTCTCGTATTCTTATCATCATGATAAGACATAAGAAACAGATCTTCCTGTACTGGCTGCTTACTGCTAGCAGCGCTGTCGGTGCGAAGCTCACATAACATTTTTTTTTAACGTCATCAATTTCCTTTTTAATTGCGTTTATATCCGCGGACGAAGATGCTGATGTACCGTTCGTCTCGAATTCAGTGGTTTTAGCCTTTATACAGGCCACGTCATTCTTTAATAACGTCATTTCTTTTAGAAATGTGGTTATGTCTATATAATCGAACGATACAGCCGGAAGTAAATTGAGATTTTTCGCTACAAAAGTAGGCAGACTGTCGGGCTCAGATTCCTTAATACATTTAATTATATCTTGAATGCTCTTCTGTTCAGATCCCTCTTTCCGTCTCGTAAATTTCTTCGTAGGTGCCATAAGATCGTGTGCAATATGACGTGCAGTTTCAATGTCTTCGTACGAGTATGTACTAAGACATATTTGGATGATTCCTGTCTCAGGCAGGGTGTCGACTTTATTGTTCACAAACGCTAACAGTTCGTTTATTATTATTTTACACTGGTCACATGGCAATTCGTATACCTTTTCACTATTTTTACTACGCTTATTTTTACTATCTAATCGTCGCCATTTTGCGTGATATATTGATATAATAAGATTAAATGTGTTTGGAAAATAATAAAGGAAGAAACTGGAAAAGGGAATAATTCTAAGGATGCTTGTGATGAAATTAAAATTAATGACAGTAATGTAATTAGGAATAAAAAAGACATTTGTAATTATTTTAATGATTTTTTTGTGAATATTGCTAATGAAAATATTGAATTTTCCGTAGAAAAGTCGATGGAATATCTCAAAACCTATTTTGAGCCAAATAATTTAAAAGATAAATTTTATTCAAGCCTTTAAGTATAAGTCATATCATAAAAATAATTAGGAGTATGAAACCTGTAATGACTTATGGTACATTACACCTCATCTTTAAAAAAAATAGAATTAGAAATTGCTTAACAAAAATAATAAATCAATGCATAGAAAACGGCCATTTTCCTGACGAAATGAAAGTTGCAAAGGTGGTTCCATTGCATAAAAAAGGAGACACAAATTTATGTAATAATTATCGTGCTGTGTCAATCTTACCTAGTTTTAGTAAAGTTTACGAAAAATATATTGCGGATGAAATTGTGTCATATATGTCTGAGAATGATCTCTTTAACTGTCGCCAATTTGGTTTCCAAAAGGGTAAATCGACCAAACACGCTATAATAAGGTTAATTGAAGATATTTTTTCGGGCTTGGAGACATCGCAAAAGACATATGCGGTCTTTTGTGATCATTCCAAAGCTTTTGACTGAGTATCGCATGACATATTAATACACAAATTAGAACACTATGGCATTATCAATAGTGAATTAAACATTCTCAAATCGTATCTGACTAATAGGAAACAAGTTACGGAAGTAAATGGATATCGATCCAATGAACAAACCATTTCTACGGGTGTGCCACAAGGCTCGATTTTAGGACCTCTCTTATTCCTCATATATATTAAAGACATATCTATTGTATTAAGTGATAATATTTATGTAGTGTTATTTGCAGATGATACTAGTTTAGTAATTAAAGACAAATATGACAATGGTGTATGTCATAAATTGAGTGCAATTATTCCAAATTTATCAGATTGGTTCTCTGCAAATAATCTTTTGCTAAATTTAGAAAAAACTCAAACTATGAAATTTGGTTTGGGTTCAAGGTCTCAAAAAGGCCTCCCAAATTGTGTAATGGAGAAACTTGAAGAATTATCTCTGTCATCTACTGAGCACATAAAATTTCTAGGTATTTGGATAGACACGAAACTTACATGGGCAGCCCATATTAAAGAAATAGCAAAGAAACTTAGTTCTGCAACATATGCCATTAAAAAAACTAAAGAACTAGGCGGTGTACAGGCAACTAGAGATACATATTTTGCGTATTTTCATTCAATTATGACCTATGGCATAATATTTTGGGGAATATCGGCAGATGCCAAGAGAATTTGTATATTACAAAAACGTGCTTTGCGTTATATTTTGGGGTTAAAGCAGAGAGACTCCTGCAGGAATAAATTTAAGGAAATTGGTATAATGACAGCAGTAGGCGAATTCATGTACCAAAATATTATGTATGCCCGAGAAAATATTGGATGTATGACATTACATGAAGATGTACACAATAACAACACTAGACATAAAAAAAAAATTGTTATTCCTCGAACCAGGCTGTCGAAGATAGCAAAAAGCTTTCTGACCATATCTGTACAATTATATAATAAAATACCTTACCATGTAAAAAATAAATGTGATAATGACTTTAAAAATTGTATAAAACGACATTTTATCATTAAGAGTTATTATAAGATTGACGAGGCTTTTGCTGATAATGATATTTTCAATATTGAAACTACACCAGATGTAGATTAATTTAATATTAATTTTATTTTTATTTATGTTTGACATTTTCATACAATTTTTATGGTTTTATTTATATTATTATCTTAATTTTGCATTTTTGGACATTTTTGTCATTTTTAAATATAATTGTTTTGTAAGTTCTGACATATCTAAGCGCAATTGTATTGTCAAAAGATGAATAAATGAATTGAATTGAATTGAATTGAATTTACTGAATATTTTCAGTGGAATTTGGTGAAAACGCAAATAGCATGTTTTTCAACATTGTGCTGTTTCCCTACACTCGCACACATTCACCGGCACTTAATGGTTAATAATCCACATTTATTACACATTAACTCGCGGAAAAACACAAGTATTAGGAAAAAATACAATGAGATCACGCACACTTTTCCACGTTCCCGCCAAAAACCGTGATACTCACTTCATAGGGTTACTCACTTCCGTGATACGTGCCGGAAACTGCGGCCATTAAATTGCTTTATAAAAATATATAGAAAGTATTTTATTTGGCATCATACAATTTTAAAAAGTAAGCTTAAGAAGATACTCCTAGTCCACCATTTTTAGGGTTCCGAACCCAAAGGGTACCAACGGAACCCTATTACTGAGACTCTGCTGTCCGTCTGTCTGCCTGTCTGCGTGTCTGTCTGTCTGTCTGTCTGTTCTTCTGTCGGTGTGTTGTAAACGTGTTTTTTTTATGATATGATGATGCATAGATGGCGAGTTTACCTTAATCTTGGAATCTGAATTTGAATCTCGGAAACGGCTCCAACAATTAAATAAAATTTAGTATACAGGGGATTTCGGGGGCAAAAAATCGATCTCGCTAGGATTCATTTTCAGAAAATGTTGTTTTATTGGTGTATTCAATAATCAACTTAAAATATGACTCTTCCAGACATCTATTGGCGAGTAGAAGTAGCTTTAGTGTTATTGTGTAATAAATAGTATTATTATTCGCCAATAGATGTCGGGAAGAGTCATATTTTTGTTTAAGTGGCAAAAAATACCGAGCAAAGCTCGGTCTTCCAGATGTTTAATAATATTAATTACTAACGTCTTTGTGTTTACGTATACTTAGGTGTTGTTAGATATTCGTTAGATGGCGTTCGGAACCCTGCGTGTGCGGGACAAAAGTCTGACTCGCACTTGGCAAGTTTTTTGGAACTAAGGCTGTGCGAAGTATGTGCTGGCGAAGAGCTGTTTCTGTTGTCTATATGGTAGATGTGGTTTATACGAAAATGATACCAAACTTGCCCTAGTAGCCACCAGGACGAGAATAGATTTTTTTTAAAGATGACGGGTGGCGGCCATCTTTGTACCCCCCTCCCCCTCTCCTACTAGCCGCACATTTCGTATTGCCATATGTATTGTCTCTTGGACTAGAAATGCTTAGAATCGCTCATACATGGTGAAGCTCATAGATAAAAATTTGGGTTATGTATGGGAGCGATGCATAACTTTCTCCACTACACGACGTTATCTCGTCAAAAATTCGCTAGCATCAAACAACATGCCGGAACTCGGCGAGCCGATTACATGTCTTGCTACATGTCTTTGTCCGGTGAGTGGTTTGAGACACATTCTAAGTTTTCGTATTCTTTACCTTGGATCACTTTGGTACATACCTCAGCATCACAGAATAGTAGAATTAGTTTACCTATTCTGTATCAAAATGTGAGTTACTCGTATCTATGCTATGCGAGTAGTAATGTCATATAAGTAAGTCAATAAGTAAGTCAATAGTAAGTTACCTACCTACTTAGAGTGGCCCAATGAAGCGGTGTGATAATAATTTATGAATTACAGCTGCCTCCGTAAGCACATGATTGGATTGCATTAATTATAGGGCACTAATGGAGAGAGAAGAGCGAGCTATTGATTTTCGCTTATCGCTTATGACGGTGCCAGCTGTGATCGAACAAAGAGTTTAAAGCTTGTTTTGGTTGTTCCTTTTTATCAATTTTATTTGGGACAGCGAGCGCCTGGCAACAAACTACCTAGTCGTTCCTACCTACCCTGATGAAAACTGAGGCCACGGTATAAAACGACGTTGTATTCTGAGGATTTGGTAAAATTTAAGATGAGATCTCTTAGTTAGAGTTTCACCAAACATTAGGTATCTACCTACATACTTATCTAAACTAATATTATGAAGCGGAAAGATTCGATTTTTTGTTTTTTACGATTTAACTCAAAAACTACTGGACTGATTAAAAAAAAATCACTAATGGAAAGCTACATTATCAGCGAGTAACAAGCTACATATATTTTATCCCCGAATTCTCATGGGATGGGAACGGGAACTACGCGGGTGAAACCGCGAGGCGCTGGTAGTATCAAATATATAAGCAGTCAATTCCAGTCAATGGATTTGCTGGTGTAAGTTACCCCAACAAGAAAGTATCTCCTACAGTGATATGAGTGAGACGTATAATTAGTGCTTGGTCTGCTGTAAATGTGCGCCGAAAAAAAAATTTGTGCGTCTTGCCGTTAAGAAAAAAAACGCAAAATACGATTCCTGCTGGAGTAACGTTGTACCAGCAAGAAAATTTTAAACGAATGATCGGAGAGAGAAGTATTGTGCATGGGCAGATAGCTTATATTTGTGCTAGAATATACGCCGAAAATATAATTTGTGCGTCTTTAGGTTTTTGAGATATTGCATTTCCTGCTGGAGTAACGTTTTGCAGAATCGTGTATCTCTTAAACCATTGTATGTGCGCTTATGGGATAAACATACACGAGTAGCTCTTAATTTGTGCTAATTTGTGACAGAACTAGATTTAAAAAAATATTTATAATTTCCAAGTAATAGCACTTTTTATATATTCCGAAAAAAAATCGCTGCGCTTAAATGAGAAAACGTATAAACTCACTGAAAACTGTATTCGTTCCTTCTTGTCACCTGTAATAACTATAAAAAGTTTCAGAAGTCTACATACATGCGTTGTTGAGAAATAATAATAAAAGTGAAAACGACGGTATCATAACTTTGACGTCAACATGCAAGAATTCTGCGCAACCCAAGATGTGCGGGTGTAAACCAAAAATTAGTGCGTTTAATCATAAAACATAGTGAAAATTTTCAGCTTGAAATGTTTCTTATATACGTAGATATAAACAAAAAACAAAACATGTAAATAACGGCCCGTTATCCGACCAAATTCTTATGACTACAAAAAAGCGATGGTTTCATATATATCGATGACCTTCTATATTTGAACGTATTCACCTATGCTGTGGTATGTACAGTCGCGTTCAGAAGTCTGATGGTAATTTATAATTATCATCTAACTAGCTGCACCCCGCGGCTTTGTCCACGTTTAACCCTGGTATTCCTGGTTGTAAGCTTTCCTCTTGAATCATCCTATAAAAAAAATCTCTAGAAAATATAGGAATACAGTAAATTTGGACTTCAGATAGCCTTGTCTTATATCTTTAAACGGAGAAATTCTTGTATGTATTTCGGGTACCTATACATTTTGATGAAATGTTGTATAGAGATACAGTTTAATGTGTACCAAAAAAAAGTTCTAATAACTTTCTATTAGCGCCACCTCGAATTGTTGTCGCTCGATTTCCCAGGTACCTACAACTTAGGATATTTTTGTAATATAGGTACTAAATTATGTGCAAAGTCACGAAAACAGCTAGCACAATATTATCCCATAACAGTTTTATTTTTATATTTGTTGTTTTCTACTTCAGTGTACTCCCGCACGGTAAGTGTCAATCTGTTCGTGGGTAAATTTAAGAAGGTCATCGATATGTATGAATCCATCGCTTTTTTGTAGTCATAAGAATTTGGTCGGATAACGGGCCGTTATTTACATGTTTTGTTTTTTCTTTATATCTACGTATATACGAAACATTTCAAGCTGAAAATTTTCACTATGTTTTATGATTAAACGCACTAATTTTTGGTTTACACCCGCACATCTTGGGTTGCGCCGAATTCTTGCATGTTGACGTGAAAGTTATGATACCGTCGTTTTAACGTTTATTATTATTTCTCAATAACGCATGTATGTAGACTTCTAAAACTTTTTATAGTTATTACAGGTGACAAGAAGGAACGAATACAGTTTTCAGTAAGTTTATACGTTTTGTAATTTAAGCGCAGCGATTTTTTTTCGGAATTTATAAAAAGTGCTATTACTTGGAAATTATAAATATTTTTTTAATCTAGTTCTGTCACAAATTAGCACAAATTAAGAGCTACCTTTGTATGTTTATCCCATAACCGCACAAACAATGGTTTAAGAGATACACGATTCTGCAAAACGTTACTCCAGCAGGAAATGCAATATCTCAAAAACCTAAAGACGCACAAATTATATTTTCGGCGCATATTCTAGCACAAATATAAGCTCTCTGCCCATGCACAACACTTCTCTCTCCGATCATTCGTTTAAAATTTTCTTGCTGGAACAACGTTACTCCAGCAGGAATCGTTTTTTGCGTTTTTTTCCTTAACGGCAAGACGCACAAATTTTTTTTCGGCGCACATTTACAGCATACCAAGCACTAATTATAAGTCCCACTCATATCACTGTAGGAGATACTTTCTTGCTGGGGTAACGTACACGATTTGCTGACATTATCTAAAATGGCATTATCTTTGTTTGGTGAATGGGTGGTGCTGTGTGTTTTGAAGGTTGGGAAAAGGTTAGACGAGATTTCTTAGTTTTTCAAATAGCTGAATAGGTACATCATATTGAAGTCGACGGATTTACAAAGTGACCTTATTCGGTGCAGGGGCTCAGCCTCAGCTCAGCCTTCTGACCAGTGTTTGCCTAAGGCGATTCGCACACTGCACCGCATCACGCACCGTAGCGTGGGAGTGCGTGTTCTTACGTTGTTTGCAAGCATCTGTTTTTGTATAGAAAACACGCGTAGTGTCACACACAGAAAACGCATTCACGCTCAGAGTTTCAAATAACGTCCCTACATGCAGAGAAACACGCATCCCAATGCGTGCGTGGGTTAATTTTTAGGAGAAACTGCATATTGTCGATGCAGAATGCAGATCTGCACTCTCCCGCACCCGCACCGCACGCGTGGCCCCGTCGCCACGCACCCCGCAGCGTAGCGTGGTGCAGTGTGTTTCGCCTAAGTGCACAGAAGTTTAAATAGTGCCTTATTATTTAGACTTCTGTAAAAAGGGTAATACTTTACCTTAGAAACTAATCTTCAAGCACCTCTTAGAGGTCACATACTGCTTTTTATTGTTTCTACAGAGTTCAAATTTTAAAATATTTAGAGACGAAGCAATTGCATTACAAACATCGCGGAAATATCGTGCGCGATGCAGGATCTCATATTTTTAGGCAATATTTTAAACTGTTGAACGGATTTGGATGAAAGGCAAACAAATCACCTGGATAACACATATGTTACTTTTAAATGTGGGTGAAGCCGTGGGATGCAGCTAGTCCTCTATGTGTATTAATGTGGTTTTGGTATAAATTATGTAGACAGTTGTGTTAGATATCATGTAGACCGGCTAGCTACCGAATAAAACAATAATCATAATAAAAAAATGCGATCTATTTATTATAAAAATAGGTAGGTACTAGTTATTCTTACTTAACTAAACAGTTGTTTTGTAACTCAATTTTTGCCTGAATATAATCATCAGTTACAAAACATAATAACTCACCGTCATATAAAATAGATTAGGTACTTTTAGTCGTAGTCGTCCTCATAGCTTCATATTTTGAACCGAAACGACTGTTTTTTTTCACGCAATCTTTCTATCATCTTTAAAGTTGACTGTAGCGTATTTTTCCTTAAGTTTCTCTGTGAATGCGGGGTCATCCCAGCCCCAAAGGTTGTGGGAACCGTCGCCAGTACGGAGCGCGCGTTGTTTTATTATTTCTGGAGATACAGCTTTGAGGTCGTAAGCCTGACCGATCTGCAAAAGAAAACACATTAGTTCTCGCCCTGCATTAACATAATACCGTATAGATAGATATTCGTTCTTAGTTTTTAGGGTTCCGTACCCAAAGGGTAAAACGGGACCCTATTACTAAGACTCCGTTGTCCGTCTGTCTGTCTGTCTGTCTGTCTGTCTGTCTGTCTGTCCGTCTGTCACCAGGCTATAGCTCATTAACCGTGATAGTTAGACAGTTGAAATTTTCACAGATGGTGTATTTCTGTTGCCGCTAGAACAACAAATACTAAAAACAAAATAAAGTTAAAAATTAAAGGGGTCCCCATACATAAAACGTGTTTTTAAACGCCATCTATCTCATTAGTTTCGGCAAAATGACATAGATGGCGCTAGTAAACGAGCCCCGTCTTTCTAGATCGCGACCAAACCAAATATTCTTGGTAATATCAATTAATCAAATATATAAGGTTGAAACTCTGTTATGTTTCGTATTGTACGGAACCCTCCCTAAGAGACGCGATGCTGACTCGCACTTGGCCAGTTTTATTTATATCGTGTTTTGTCAAGGATATCTATCTCTGTCAACACCATAGATAACAAACCAACCTAGGTACTCAAAGGTAAGACCAATTATTTTATTTTAAATTAAGAAAAAAATGTGTGTTTGAAATTGCTTGTTACCTAATCAGCAAAACAGATCGATTGGTTTGGCTAAAATATTGCTCAGAGATAGCCAATAGGGTAAAATAAGACTAGGACGTTAAAACGCAGGCAGAGCGGCGGGGTATTTTATAACAATTTCTAATAGGTATCGATTTCCTTCAGTTACCTTAGCCATAATTTCTATGAACACAATAGTCGGTGTCAGCATGTTGATGATGGGATGTTCAGCCGCGCGGTAGTCCCACGGAAACGTGTGGTGGTAGTTGTGATAGCCTTCTACGCAGACCATCCACACGCCAATGTTCTCACGAGGGTTCAATGACCTGGGAAAACGATTTAGATATCAGTGGGGTCAATGACTTTTGACTTCGAAATCAGCTATAAGTCATTCTGATTTTAAACTTGGGTCACAAAATAAATAATACCTAGTACAAATACTCAGGTACTAATAACAGGTGGGGTGTTGAAATTGGCAGGTTTAAATCAGATAGAAGAAAATATGCCTTTACAAAAGAAACCTACCACTGAAATAGATAGATAGATATACTCTTTATTGAACACCAAGAAACTTATAACTAAAACATTTTTGTTAAAAATTGTGTCAATGGGCGGTCTTATCGCTCAAAGCGATCTCTTCCAGACACCCATGCATGGAGAGGTTTAAAATATGGATAAAATATAATATAATGGATGGCGGTGGTCATATTCATCGTTGAAATAATACATCCTGTGTATGTAATAACACAAGGGGATAAAGTAATAGTGAATTTAAAATGTATAGGTAGGTATGGAAGTACCCACCTATCATGGCCTGAATTTAGTGAATGGATGGACTAAGAATTATAAAAAGTGCGTATTTATCGAAACAATGGTTTAATGCATGTCATTTAAATGTAATTAATGAAAATGAAGACAATGCCACGACGTACGTTTTTCGAATGTATTTTAAAAACTTAGATGATTGTATTGTTTTGTACTGTACCACGTGTATAAAAGGTAACCTTCAACTCAACTAGGTGCTTAAACAGTCTGTAACATCCATTAGTGGCGAGTACCATAGATGTTTGCTCATAACCATAAAAGTCCCTTGACGCGGAGAAAGGAACGGAATTATCCTTGCTCTACTCGTAAAGTTAATTGGCTAAAGGAAATATGGTTATTTGACCGTATGGTACTTTCAACAAGATTTTTTTTACTGAAACTTCCAGATAGGATGAGCTGTTATGGCGGTTAGTTCTGCATGTATATTGGCAATTTTTTTTTTTCTGACAATATCTTTAACTGATTTTTGTGGGATTATCTAATATGCCTAATTTATAAGTTGCAGCTGTGTTCAGATTATTTATTGAACCGTAGCTACCAATTTATTTGGGAAATTCTATTATTTTTGTTTGGAAATATGAATCAGAATTATTTATTGATGTAACTGACTTAATAATTATTACGCTAGGTCACATATATACAACTGCAGTAATGTGACAATGGAGTCTTATGATTTTGCAATAAGAGCGTGTGTTTGTTCGGTTAATACGCCTACCACTTGTGAAAATCTTTGTGAAACATGCAAAACGTAAATAAGTAGAAAATTAATGAACGCACTGAGGTGAATGCTAAGTTTAGTGATGTCTACTTACTTGTCATAAGGTCTATATCCATACATATGTGCGAAGCTGTTAACGCTCCACACGACATTGATGCCGCAGGTGTACCTCAAGATGGTAGGTATGAAAAAGGCATTGGTGAAGCTCTCGCCCCAGAAATACATCGGTATTATTGTGGGTAGGACGAAACAGAGAACGGGCATCATCTTCATATAGTGTCTGGAAAGAATTTTTCTTTTTTATTCACTACGGGTCCAGGTATTTGAGGGTTATATTTTGGTTACATTACTGTTAGCATAATTTTATTATTTATTAGTACTTTTATTCATTTTTAGGGTTCATAAAAAATTTAATCAAATGCAGAATCACAATAGTACAAAGATCACTTTGAAAAAAGCTAAGTTATGTATTAAAAATTTGGATGCATAAATAGCTTTTAACCTAATATTACAGCGAAGTACAAAAGTTTAACTCGAAACCATGATTTTTAAACAACTTCAACAAAACACGACGCAGTGCTATCTAAATGTTGAATCCAGATATGTGATTTTTTTTCTACTTTTGCGTCACAAAATCACGTAAACATAACGGTAGTTTGTCACGTGTAGTGGAAAAATATAAACTAAAATACTAAATCACAATAACTACACTAATTGCCTTTTGAAATACGAATAATTTGAACCGCAATTGGTTGAATCCATGCTCGCTCTATTTCGGTAACGATAACATTTTATTACCATACAATTAAACTCTATGAAACAGTAATATTTAACATTTGATATAAATCGAGTATACAGGTTCTACATATAAAGGCTATATATATAGGCCTACATATCATAAGTACCTAACATTGTTTAAATAATTTAATCGCTGACTTTAAACATTGCACGTAATTAGCATTATTCTACATATCATTATGAACTGTCTCGTTAAAATTATCAATGTTCATGGAACCTATCTCACCACTAACGAGAAAGCGTTTAGACATCGACTGTTTAATAAAAGTTTTATTTAAAATAGATTTACACGCTCAGAGAACTGTAGATACTATAAAGAATAGAATAATAGTAATAGGTGTACTTTAAAACAAATTCCAATGCTATTTATCCAAATAACAGCAACTAACAGTATACTGTGTCGAAACTTATAGGTACCTACGTTTATATGGTCTTCTGAAACATAACAACCTCATGCGAGTCCTTTTTTCTCCACTCAGGAGGACTCCGAGGACTTCAAGCTCTTAAATACCGAGAACCAAGGTTAATAGTAGCCCTCGTAATATCTCTACATCTACTAGGTGTTTGTAATGTAACCGAACACCAATGTTAAGCAACGGACAACCCGGTCGGTTCTTTGGTGGGTGACCATAAGTGGCATTTACAAATTGGAGCGGATAACACGTTAAATAGTAGGTCCTGGTTTTTACTTTTCTTGTAGTCACAATATTTGAAGGCCATGTCCTCTGAGATGGCGATATGAGTTGGTCTCTACCAACAAACTTTGACACCACGGCTAGCGACTCAGCCTATACGAGACGCACGCACCAAGGTTAATACTATAATTCAAGTCAAATCAAAGGATTTATTCAGTATACAAATTAAAATATGCACTTACCTACATACGTCAAATAATATTAAATAGATCACATCAATAGTAATTATTCTAAATATACAAAAAACATAACTTATTGCTTAGAATTTAAAACATTTAAAAATATAAAAATTTAAAGGAAACTTACTTCTTCTGAAACATAACAACAGGGTCATCGTACAAGTCGCTGAGATCTATCCTCTTGCCTCCCTCTATGACTTCAGGGCTCTTCTTGCAGCACAGCCAGCCCATGTGAGAGAAGAACAGTCCTCGTTCAGCATTATGAGGATCTGCGTCTGTGTCGGCGTACTTGTGATGTGTGCGGTGGTCACGAGCCCATTCAAAGATACAGTCCTAGGGACAATTACCCAAGGATAAAAGTCAAAAGTCAAAGCATTTATTCAGTATATGGGCGAATTAAGAATATGCACTTACACACGTCAAATAACACAACATAAATAGATCATATCAATAATTATTATTCTAAATATAACAAAAACATGACTAATTGCTTTGAATTAAAAAAAAAAAGTAATAAGCCATTCAGCTTTCATATAAACGCATTCTGATGAGCACCAAATTATATAAGTTTTTACAGTAGTACTTTAGACAATTTAGTTTTTAATGTTATAAATTCATATTTATAAAGTTTGTTTTAAAAAAAGGTGTTATGGTATCAAACATGCAATTTTTACACATTTATATAGTTTGTATTGCCACCACGAGGTTAACTGTGATACGGTTTGGCATGCTTTCTAACAGATTTTCAAATTTAAAAAATCGTCTTTATGTTCATTTATTGCTTTTAATACGATCAGCAAAAAGAAATAAAAAGTGTTTACTTCTTCCTATATTTGTAATTAAAATAAACTTTAGTTTCTATTTAAAAGGCTTGCTCATAATTAATTAAAAAAAAAAACGCTTTTTTTAACCAACCCGCTTTCATTGCGGCCCAGTGTAGTATTGTCAGTGTAGGTAGTAGGGGAAGATCGGGAAAAAAATATGTCACTAATATACATAATAACAAAATTGTGATAAAACATTTTTTATGAACTATGACCGCTTTATCAGTTATTCAACGGGTTTCACGGGTTTCTGATAGCTCTATAAGGAACTTATCAGACAGATTTATGATAACTTTTATATGGCGTTAAATATCAGATAGCTATCTGAAACTTTATTAGGATCCGAAGAAATAGGCCCTTATTCTACGCAATCACCGAGTGGGTTTAGATATTAATTACAATATTTAAAGAAGCAATAATTCTAAGCCAGCCGGCGCGGCGACAACCGTGCCTACAGGTAAATTTGATTAAATTACCATTTTTACTCTAAAACAATTTTCAGGGGCCAAATTAATTTCTAAGCTCAGCTGTTTGTGGCATTAATCATTTCTCTTCCATCTTTATTTTGTTATATTAGGCCATTGTTACGTCTTTTATCAAATTATTTGTAAATGGAAATTGAAATTGATGATTGGGTCTGTGTGCCTCGTTTATTACTTGCTTTTATAAGAAACACAAAGAATGCGAAGATTGAGTTGAATACAATAGATTAGGTACTTGATTAATGATGTACTATGTAGTGTAAATAATGTAAATAAGGGTTACTGATATTGCTTGTTGAATATTGTTTATTTTTGAGATCAGGTCACATTGAACATTTTACATATATAAACCGCGCTGAAAGACGAAATCCGTTGTATTATGCAACCGATTTAGTGCGGATTTAACAAAACTCGGACAAGAGTTACTCTAGAGTAAATCATTGGAAACGTCAAAAATTGTATGTTTGTACTTTGAACAAATGATTATCCGATACTTTTTTTTTTGTTTGGTAAAATAGCCACTTCATCAATCACCACCAATTTTTTTATCTTATTACATTACCGGTTAATTTTTTTATTTGATGCTCAATAGGTAGAAAGAATAGCGACGACCTACTTTCTCAAAATCTGTTTAGTGTTATTTGCGTACTCTAAAGAAGACAAAAAGTAAAATAATAGATGATACTACTCCTAGGACATTTTATCACGCAAATGTTTTTTTACATTTCAATTTTCGATTTTATTACAGTTTACAAGTCATATATTCGTTAAACTTTTTAGCCTTTTTTTTGGCTGAGTTGTAGTCAAGTTGCAGTTGAGAACAAAGAAAAAATCTTTCAAGAAATAATTCAAGAGGCTTTATAAGTATATTTAGCTGGCTCGTAATCAAGACATATCAATTACCTGGAAGCCCATTGTTTGCCATAACATAAGAACAGTTCTGAGAGGAGTCTTCGCCTTAAAGCTCCTGTGGGTCCAGAGCCGGTGAGAGCCAGCACCAATACCAATAGCACACATCAGATGGACGGTAAACGCTAAAATGAAAGACATAAGTTAGGTACAGAGAATCAAAGAGTATTAGATAGCATTTAGGTACAATAAGTACAATACAAAACTCTTTGCTTTCTCTTTACTACAAAAAACACAAAGAACCTAATTGCGGATGTAGCTATGCTTTGTAAATCTGCCGCCATAACCTTACAGTGTTCCAGGAGCACACAGCCTTTGAGAGTTTGAGTATTCTAAGCCTAGCGTGTTCGCTTCGACCATATCATCGCTTACTACCATGCGAGCGAGTGGTCAAACGCTAGCCTATAAGATATAAATTAAAAATAAAAGGTTTTTTAACACGCTTTTTATTTATTTTAAATATCCTGTGTAGGTAATCAATCAATCATATTATAGTCTGTCCGTGTGTCATCACCGATTTTTTTTTCATCATTCTCATTTCTCAGGAACGGGTAGACCTAGCAAGTTAAAATTTATACCAGATACTGAGGTCTATAGTCCCTATTGGGTGTATAAAAATCAAGGTCCTGAGTCAACATGATAAAAAGATATTTTCCTTTACATGTGGTGTAGGACCTTGCTTTTGACCAAAATTGACAATTATAGGTCAACCGGAAGTACCGTATAGGTTTTGGGTCGAAAACCTATAGGGTACTTCCCGTTGACCTAGAATCATGAAATTTGTATATGTAATATGAGCGCTCATACAATTTAGAGAACTAGCTTAATTGGTACCACCAACGTTGGTACGGAAGCCTCGGTGGGCGAGTCCAACTCGACTTGGCCGGTTTATTTTTTGTTTTTCTTTAAGTTTTCGAGCAATGTATAAATTAGAAACTACAATCAAATGTTGTCTGTGTCACTCGGGTTACAAAGGAACGAACCAAACCTGATATTAATCCTTCACCTTTCAAATAAAAATTTAAATGTTATCTACAGGCGGTAAAAACAAACATACATACTCGTAGGTAAATGTATATCACAGAGTTGCCAGTTCGATAACTACTAAAAGCACAGAAAAATAAAGTTACATTTCGCCGTAGCTTATTCTACGAAGCTACGAACGTAATTAATTAACTACAAGCGCTCGAACATTCGAAACAAGACACTTTGTTTTTTTTAGCCACCAACTGAATTCGCACAATTATAATGAAATTGCTTACCAAAAACATTGGTCTGCCATTTCGCCGAAGTGAAAACCAGGTAGAGACCGTAGAGTGAAGCGATGTGTAAGTACAGGAACCAGAAAATATTGAACCAGACGTATTCGTGCTTTCTCGGAGCAGCTTTTTTCAATACTGATACATCTTTGTCCAGGCCAAGGTCAGAAGTTTGTGTGTCTGTCTCGAATAGCACCCCGCTGGGCGTCGGGTCTACTTGTGGAGGCATCTTCTGGGGGAAAATAAAAGACTTTTAATTGGAATCAGATAATAAGGATTTGAGTATCAGTTCGTATACTGTCTAATGGTTAGTGATGATACGGTCTATGATGGAATGGTAAAGAAAGAGAGAGGTGAGGAGAAGATAATTTGAGTCCAATCCAATCAGCGCAAGTGTTCTTCTTTACTTTTGAGGTTCGGAACCCTAAAACAATAATATGTAAATACTACAAAATAAAATGAACCCTACACAACTAACGAGCATTAAAGCAATGCATTCTTGCATAGGCGACTTCATAAAATAAAACATTACAATTTTCAATTTCATTAAAGCTTGACACAGATTTGATTTAGACTCCTTGATATGTTTTAATTAGGAAGAGTGCTGTTTAAAATAGTATCACATTTTTTGAACTTGCTGAGAGTAGAAACATTAATTTATAGCATTTCTACTGAAATGAAATGAAGATGAAACCAACTTCGTTTTCTACAGATATTCCTAACAAACTGTGAAAAGCTTTTGATTTTATTATAATGAGTGGTTTTAATAGAAGTGGTTAGTTAGCGGTTTCAGTTGGCTGTACTTTGATGTAAAACCATGAGTTTTCAATGTATCGACGATAAGGTTTCAATGTAGAAAGACTCTTGTCTGCGTTTTACTCTTGTTTACTGTTTACTTTTGTTTTTGTTTGTGACCGATTTGGCTTATTCTTTTTTTTAAGTGTTTTCGTGATAGGGATTTACAAAAAAAAGTTTAAAGAAATGTTTAGCGAGCGAAGCTCCGGGCACATGAGTAAAGAAGGTACAGAGACAAAGCTTCATAAAACTGCGCTGTGATGATGACGTAGACGCGCGTGTGTGCCTGAGCACTAGCGGCCTGTGTGCCGCCTGTCACGTACGGAGTGAAACCGGTTTATAGTGGCTCGGCTGGTGCTTTAATTTAGGGCTGGTGCTTTAATTTAGGGCTGTCGCTCGCGACGCGTCACTTTATATTATTTTTTTTCATCCTATCTATTCGAAAAGTGATGGTTGTCTCCTCGGTAAGTGCGCGCAAAGTAGGTCATTTCCGCCCTAGGGTAGGAAAGTGATTTTTTATTTTTTGGCTTATGAATGTTCTTTTATAGTGCCCTGTCTAAGGAGGTTCAATGAAATTCCTTGACATTTCATAACATTACATGACATTTCGTGACATTTCATGAAATTTCGTGACATATCATGTCACGAACATCATCACAGTTTGTCACATTTCGTGGCATTTCGTGACATTTTGTGATATTTAAAGACATAAAATTATATTTTATGAAATTTCGTGACATTTCATGACACTTAGTTACTTTTCACGACATTTTGTGACATGTCATGACATTTCGTGACATTTATGATATTTTATGACATATCATGACATTTTATGACATTTCGTGACAATTCATGACATTTCGTGACATTTCATGACATTTATGACATTTCGTGACATCTCATACATCGTTGTCGACAATGATGAAGCTTGAAAAATAAAAAAGCAGGTCATATTTACTTGAAGGAGGATTTTATTACGATGAACATTTTACTTGTTTTTTTTTGTACCAACCCTACAAGAATAGGTAAACATTTTGTCCGTTCCTTAGAAGGTTTGTGTCTGTTCCTTCTTTACTCATGTGCTTCGGGGCACAAGTTTAATAAAAATAATTTAACAAAAAAAACAATATACCACAGGTAACTAAAAGTTGATAAATATTTAATAATATTGTATCTCACCTCCTCCAGTATTTAAAACGACTTTCAGTGTTTCCTTACACTATTCTCTTTGAGTAGTATCACACAAACTGATCAATCTTTTAAATGTCCCGTATTTATAAAGAAGTAAACAATGGAATATTCAATTTAAATACATTAAAACATACAAGTAGGACAAACAGCATTATAGGACGGTATGATACGTTATTTTGAAAGAATTCATTATAATGTAGGCATTACTCTGTATGATAATGTAAACAATTAGATTTAGGACTTCATTCATTTTGTACATTTACTTGGTGATGGCTCGTAGGTCATTAGCTTCACCAATGCTAGAACACGTTATTTACATAAGTGAATGAACGGCGCATGAATTAAACTCCGTTTTTATTGCGCACTAGGCAAGCATAATTTTATTTAATGGTAAAAATGTACGAACCCGTCGAGGATGCTCAGTAAAATAAAACCCTGCTCTCCACTAGAAAGATCGAAACATGATCGTATCAAGGTCGGAATGGATTAGAGGGGAAAACAGACGCCAGCATGTCATTTTTCTTGACTGTTTATAATAACATAATTAAGTTACGAGTAGTTTAAAAACTAAAACAACCGACTTCAATGCCCCGCGAGTCAATTTCAGTAGCAAATTTGAGACGTTTATCGTGATATCCCTGGAGATACTTATCAGATTTCGATTAAATTACAATGGGACTACCTCGAAAACGTACCCTACCGATTACAAAAATAATCATTCAAATCAGTTCACAATTGACGGAGTAATCGCGTAACATACACAAAAAACAAAGAAAAAAAAACATACAGACGAATTGAGAACCTCCTTCTTATTGGAAGCCGGTTGAAAAGATAAATACGCCTCTTACTGGATGTTGAGTCTTGAAATTAGAGAAATTGAATGTACTCTTACAAAATAGTAACCCTAGAATATATAGAATATAACATAATTGACATAGAAATAAAACTAAAATATTGACTATGACTAAAATTAAAATTCAAAATACAAATAAAAAACAGAATTTAGCTTTTTGGTCATGGGATACATCTATCAGGCGTCTGCACAGTTCCTTGAAAAAAACACGGGCTTGTAACTTAAGTTTAAAGTTAATGAAATTAATTCAGTCTACCTAGAGCAGTGCCAAGTTCAGCCTTAAAATAATCTAAGATCGTTTAAAAAACTAAAATAAAAGAATCGACCTCAAACGTTGCACTAGTCAAAGTAGCCAGTAGAGGTAGTAACTATTATATAATCTGTGCCAGTAGGTAGTATTATTATCTTTTCTATGCCAGTAGTTAGTATGTCGTCCAGCAGGACTAGCATGGCCTTATCCCCGGGGGAAAGACAAAATTATTTCCCTGTTTTTCGCCACTGACAGGAGTTCAACACAACAATTTAAACGCTTGGTGAAGTTTAACCCCGAGTTTTGATTTTGTTTCGTATTAAAAAGTTTAAAAAAAGAATTGATTAAAAGTCAGCGGGCGTTTATAATTGTCGCAAAACTTTATTTACAATTTGCCTTCTCCACCAAACAAAACACGGATAGGTGGAAAGACAAAATAGTACCCTTGCCATGCTAGCCCTGCAGGTATGTAAATGTATCGTAATATATTAAAAATGGCTCGACCGATTTTGTTAAAATTTAAATGGGACAACCTATAAAGGGTACCCTTTGAAACAAAAAAATAATTTTCCAAATCGGTTTAGCCATCTTCGAGTAATCAGTGAACTTACATAAAAAATAAAACCGGCCAAGTCGTGTTGGACTCGCCCACCGAGTCTTCCGTACCAACGTTGGTAAGTACCAATTAAGCTAGACCTCTGAATTGTATGAGCGCTCATATAACTCAGGGGCCTATCTTAATTGGCGTTTACTTTGTAATGTATGTATGAGGACACCCTTTAATTTTCAACTTTTTTAATTTTTTGGATATTTTCCTTTATTTGTGCTGTAAGACCTTGCTTCTTGCCAAATTTCATGATTCTAGGTCAACGGGAAGTACCCTATAGGTTTTCGACCCAAAACCTATAGGGTACTTCCGGTTGACCTTGAATTGTCAATTTTGGTTAAAAGCAAAGTCTCACAGCACAAGTACAGGAAAAAATCCGAAAAATAGAAAAAGTTGAAAATTAAGGTATATTTTGGTACTTACAAGTTTTCGCAAAAATCTAAATTTGCCCCGTTTTTATCGTGTTGACTCAGGACCTTGATTTTTATCCACCTAATAGGGACTATAGACATCAGTATCTGGTATAAATTTCAACTTGCTAGGTCCACCCGTTTCTGAGAAAATCGGTAGTGACACACGGACAGACAGACAGACGGACAAGAAAGTGATCTTATAAGGGTTCATTTTTTACCTTTTGAGGTACGGAACCCTAAAAAGGTTCCGACGAATTGAGAACCTCCTCCTTTTTTGTGAAGTCGGTAATTAAAAATATTTTTGGCTTTAAGGGCAAAGTGTCCCGAGAAATTACAATGTGTGTGAGACTCAACATCTAAGATGTCTAAAGTTACGAGTAACACGGGTGCAAAATAGTGAAGCGCAAAATTCTTAAAAATCTAGTTTCTCGTATCATAGTATCTGCCTGTGGTTTCTTCTATAGTAGAATTTACTACGATAACATGGCCCGCCCCTCCAAATTACTGTTTTAATGTGTGTAGTTTGTATGTAGTTGTAATTATTCGTCTTCAGTAGCAGGCCGGCAGTACCAGTACGCACACATGCGTGGTGGTGCGTTGTAAACACTTTCAAAAATACTTTTAAACGTTTTGAATTTTGGAGGGGCGGGTCATGTTATCGTAGTAAATCTTTACTAGGAAGATCACTGACCATCATGCGAGCTTCTTACTTTTTCTGTTTCTTTATATCATAAAACAAATCTAACATGCCAAGTTGTACATGTTTTGGTGAAGGAAACGGATGCAAGTTTCCTTCGTTGTTGATGATCCTGCAATCAAAGTTTTCATAAAAGCCTGGAAAGTAGGTTACATCTAAAGCAAAGGTAAATAATATCAAAGTAAAAAATTACGTAACTTCGTTAAATATTAAATATGCAGGAAGCAGCTCGTCTTCACTGTCGATATGTACTAGTACATAGCGTTTTATACGCACTGTGAACATTCACTGTGCACATTGTTCATCAACTTGAATCTGATTTCCGGTTCAATAATAACTGCTAGAGAGATCTTGCAAAAGATGAACTAACACATGATTAATTAATTTATCATTACAGTCTCTTTTCATCAACACAAATACCTATTAAGCCTCTTCAGATAGGATATCAAAATAAGTATAAACCTCGCTACAATGCAATGCTGCTACAAACAAAAGCTACAAACAAATTCCTCAAAGATGTAGTACATACATAGGTATACTTTATCCTTAAACACATATAAAGCTTTCTCGTGGTAACCCAGCTTTTTCTGTATCGCATCATGCAAATGCGGCGAGGAATTACCGCTGAGGTGGAAACATCCGAGTGGTCTCGGCAGAAGCTTCTCAGAATAAAATCTCCGTTTCACGCCCCAGTTACCGGGGGCGGCAGATCCACCATTCATTCTGCTCACATGTGTGGACAGTGCCGTTATAAGGGCAGGGGGAAAGAAACCTGCCACATGATAGATACATAGATAAACTCTTAATTGACCATAAACACACTAAACTTAGTTATATGAATACATCTTAGTTATTTTTTTATTTTATATTTTTATTTTTTTTATATATCTTATAGGCTGGCGTGTGACCACTATCTCACATGTTGGTAAGTGATGATGCGGTTGAAGATGGTAAGCACGCTAGGCCTAGAATGGGAACTGGCTCTCAAGGATAGCTGCTGGAACACATTACATGTTTTGGCGACAGATTTTCTAACTTGAGGGTGGTAGCTGGCAAGGCAGACACTAGATAGTGTCCTACCACCATGCGGGGGTAGTTGTTGGTTTCTTAACGATGATTTTCCTTCTCCGGAGGGCCACTGTGAAAAGCGCACATACATTTTTCGACAGAAAAATCCATTGGTGCACGGCGGTTTGAACTCGGTACCACGGCATCAAAGCCGACCGTTCTCCCGATTACGCCACCGGGCCCTCAAATCTTATATATAATCTTATATATCTTAGTCATCTTCAGTATAATGTTATTTCGCTTATTTCTTCCACACATCTTTTGGATAGAGAGGACAGAACATGAATAAGGACTGGTATATAAAATAATACTAGTGGCTCAATGAACTGTAGACCTCGCCAATCTGTCTTTGCATAAAAGTTTATGAGATAAAAAAAAGTTCGTACGAAAAAGTTGCGTTTTATGAGTACCAACAAAAAAGTTTTGTGACATTTTTCAAAATGGCTGCAATTATTATATTACGTTTTCAACCCCGATATCTCTGCCATTTTGAAAAATGTCCATAATCTGAATCGGAAAAAAATCCATGTAATTATCTAACCTGCTCACAAAATTTCACCAAAATCGGCGACCAGTTGAGGAGAACAAACATCCGGACTTCCGCCGGTCATACAAAAGCATTTATTCCCAAGCTGGAAGCTGGATACGCTCCACTTTGCTCGGTCTAGGTCTTAGTTTTGGCGGTCATCTTAAAAAAATCCTCTTTGATATTTCATTCATATGATTAATATTTTGTGCAAGTTGTCTTTCATTACACAGTTTTTTTGTAACATGATTTATTTATCTTAAAAGAAGCTCTATCACAAAAAAACGTTCTCTAATTTTGTCAGAATTCTATCGTGTTTTGTTTGCTGGCAGTTACATTTCGGAAGAATTTCAATTAAATTTTTCTGCCGACATTCAAATAGCTTTCCGTGGCAGTTATTTTGTTAGGTAGGCACAAGACGTGGTCATAGAAAATGTAATTATAAAACCGAAGTAATGTTATTTACGCGATCAATATTAAATCTATAATTATTATTTAAAACCACAGTATTTACCAGGATCACGTAAGCTTATTGCATGCTACGGCTGGATATATGTCTTGTCAATCTTTAAATTGTATAAGAACAAGATGCTCGCGTATGCGGTGTTGTATTGTACTAAATATCATAAAGCTGTTTTTTGACAAAAGTATTTTTATATACCTGAAAGGCTAGCGCCCGGTGGTAAGCGATGATGTAAACGAGGATGGTAAACATAGAATGGTCTGACTCTCAAGAGCTGTGCTGCCGGAATACCGTAAGGTTATCGCGGCAGACTTTCTCCTTAACACGTTCGCTGCGGCACCAATTTTTGCATACTTTCCGTTCCTGCGGCACGAGGTATAATCGGCCCGTACCGTGACCAGACGTTAGGGCGACACGCGGTCTATTAGACCCCACCTCCTTTTACAGACTAAAATCCATTTTCTGGCGCGAAATCAAAGATAAATGAGAATTTTGGTCCTTATTGATATAGACAGTGAATTGATGAACCCTAATCCACCGTCGCCCCGGGATCTGATGGCTAGTTTAGGAATTATTAGCAAAACAAAATATGGGATCTTATACACCTCGTAACGCACTGAAATAGGGCAAATTTTCGCTGCGATTAGTGATGGGAAAAATAATATCGACGTTTTTAAACTGTCTTAACTACGCAACGACTTGACCGATTTTGATCAATTATATCTCATTAGATCGTTTTAAGGGCAAAACCTGGCAAAACAACACAAAGCTATCAAAGGATACATTTTTTTTTAAATAATCTAAAAGGACGTGCTCTCCAATCGACGTGATGCACAACACTGGTCGCGGGAAGCTCGCGTTGAGTGCGGTACGAGGTCAGGGGGGATATGGGACGTTTTAGCCTCGTTCCGCACTGCATTAAAATTATATTAATTCAGTGCGGCACGAGGCCTAAGACATCCGGTACCAAGGTAGGTACACCACCGAGTCCGGAAACCATTAGTGTTCTCAAATATATATTTATCTCTTTCCTACACTGGACCAAACCAAAGCTATGCCATTCGCACGACAGAGAAATTCACTTTTTTGCTTGCCGCACCACAGGGAAGTTGCATCAGGGGTGATTTAGGCCTCGCTTCGCACTTAACGTGTTAATGGTGGTAAGCTACTTTTTGATAGCATATCAAGCGGTACATCGATTATTGTTTGTGTTATCGTTACACGGCTACGATTAAAACCAGCGACCATCTCAAACATCTATACTGGAAGAATTCAAGGTATCCTTTACGCTAACGCTAATGGTACATCCTTCCGACCTATTGTGATATGAATTTCTCCAGCGCGGAGCCACAGAGCCAGGCGCGGGTTGATAGTAATATTGTAAATGCGAAACTGGATAAGTCTGTGCGTCCGAGTGTGTGGCTGGTCTGTGGCATGTCAAACTCCATGTTGCATGTCATTGGACTGCGCCTATACACAAAGACGTCAATAATCCAGATATCCAGATATATATAATAAAGAGAAAACGTTTTTAGAAGAGTTCAACTTTTGAGATGTTTAAGGACTATTGTCTTCTCGCGAAGTCCCTTCTCGGGCGCGGGGGCCTGGTCAGGGGACCAGGGTGTCCATCGCCGGACGTAAATACGTTCGGGAGTCGGGGTGGCCATTTCTGGGCCGTGGTAGATTGCCCGACGGGCAGGGCGACCTGCGTGTTAGGTCGGGTTCCTCGTCTTTCTCTGGGAGTCGCGTGTGGAGGTGGGGGTATTCCCCGGGAACTGGGTAGCCGGGCGAGACGTCCATGCCAGGTTGATCCCCGTTCGGGGAAGCCCAGCTAAACGCCTCAGCGACCGACTAGGTTCCCGAGTTCAACCGCCACCATCCGAGTCGTCGCTACTGCCAGCGACGAGGTCTCGAGGATAACCCTTTCCGTCGGGTGGCCTTCTATGGTAGGGGGCGATGCCCCTCAGGTGCTCCCATGATGAAGAGTCCGCTCGCTTGAACAGTTTCTTCGTGAGTCTCTTGGTGAAATTGTCCAGGCTGTCCATCCGGAGGTCTCTCTCTATGGTACTTCCGCGTACGTATCTGGGGGCGTTGACGATTTTCCGTAGTGCCTTTCTTTGAACTACTCGGCATCTCTCTTTGTTGGTCTCGCTTGCCAGTGTCCACCAAGCTGGAGTGGCGTATGTGAGCCTCGGTCGAATATATATAATAGAGGGAGTGGAGGGGGAGGGTAGGGGAGAAAGAGGGGGAGAGTTGGGGAGTGGAGGGGGAGTGGAGGGGGGTGGGGGTAAGGGGAGTGGAGGGGGAGGGGAGGTGTGTTGGAGGGGAGAGGGAGGGGATATGGAAGTGAGGGGATAGGGGAGGTAAGGGGAGGGGGAAGATAATATGACATTTAAAGTTTGTGAGGGGGAAGGGGGAGTGGAGGAGGAGGGTAGGGGTAGTGGAGGGGAAGGATAGGGGGAGGGTAGGGGGAAGATAATATGACATTTAAAATTTGTGAGGGGGAAAGGGGGAGTGGAGGAGGAGGGTAGGGGTAGTGGAGGGGAAGGATAGGGGGAGGGTAGGGGAGTGGAGTTGGAGGTTAAGGGGAGGGGAAGGGAGGGTAGGGGGAGTGGAGGGGGAGTGGAGGGGGAGTGGTCGGGGAGGGGAGGTGATGGGAGGTGAAGGGGATGTAGAAGTGAGGGGAAGGGGGAGGGGAGGGGAGAGGGAGGGTAGGGTATGTGAGGGGAAGGGAATGGGAAGGGGAAGGGTAAGGGGAGGGGGCAGGGAGGGAAGTAGGGGGGAGGGGGAGGGGAGGTGGAAGTGAGGGGAAGGGGAGGGGAGGGGGAGGGGAGGTGGAAGTGAGGGGAAGGGGGAGGGGAGGGTAAGTGAGGGGAGGGGGAAGGGGGATAAGCGTGGCGTGGTGCGGTGCGGTGTAGTTGGGAAACGTATGTGTCTTATTGGTTAATGCTACTCAAAGACACGGACGCGGACCAAGTCGCGGGCACAGCTAGTTTCCCTATAATTTCATAAACCCCGATTCGTTAGGAATAAGGATCTATAAATGTCCCCTTTTAATTGCACCCTGAGTTTATCCCACAAGAACGCCAGCGAACTGGCATGGATACACTTTGATGTCATTTGCGAATATATGCTTTTGTAAATTATCGGTTTTTCTACATCGTTGGATGTTTTATGCTTCGGATGGGTTCTTATGTAATCACTGCTTGATGGGGTTGCGTACGCTTTATTGACTTTAAATATGGAAATATTTGACAGATACTGTGTAAGGTAAACGTGTAAGTACAATAAAAGGCAATTAATAGCCATAGGCGACGGTGACCACTCTCCATCAGGTGGGCCGTCTGCTTTTTTGCTACCTATATCATAAAAAAAAAGTTATGGTCAAACCATTCATCCAAGGATTCATCCTCGATAATGAAAATTACAAATGACTTACATACAGCAAGTGTAAACTCTTTAAGATTTACGATTTGAAGGTAAAATGGCTAATGAATTACAAGGCGATAGAAACTCAAGATCATGACGTACAATGCTAAATAACGGACGTACCTACAGAGTTTTGCGTCAACTTGTTTATATAGTGTCTCTTATAGAAGCACATGTGATTGCTTACCATCAAACTAGTATATTGGCATATCCTAGCATATTCTTACTTACTAGTAAAGAAAAACTAAAATCCTTACAAGATGCCAATCTTGGCAAAGCAATCGATGATATGGCTACTGTCAAGTTTGTAAATTTTCCACGTATCTATTTCTGAACTACATGACAAACCAATTTCAGTCCTAGTTGCAGCGGAAATGAATTCCAGATCAAACTGCCGTTGATGTTGTACTGCGTTTTGCGGAAATTTGTACAGTTTGGTTACTCTCTGGAAAATTTTGAACGCGCACGATAGTTGGGTTGAGTTTCTAGGCTGAATTATTTTCTCTATAATTGATTATTAATATAGGTAACAGTCATTTGATTACAGAGCAAAGCCTTATCATGTTTTTCATGTGCAAGTGTAACAATTTTGAGTGGTTATTAAAATGTTATATGTATTGTTTACTATCATTAAAACTACTTTGTAAATATGCATATTTCTATTTATTTATATTAATGTGTTCCTAATTAGCCCCACGTTTCTCAGGAAAATGTAAGTTATTGCTAGTTATTTATTCTTACTTACTTACTTACTATTATTTACTTCCTTATTGAGTTTTTAGGTCAATAAAGTAAACCTAAACTTTTATATGAATTGTAAATATCAACGACAATGTATCATGTTTTTATTGTTTATGAGTTTCCGATATATCGGCAATGTTATAAAAGTTCTATTAAAGAGTCAGTGATCTTGAAAACTTAAAAATAATTGTCCTGACAGTGTTCAAGCGTAAACTGACTTTTTGAAGGAACCACAAAGACTTAAATGCTTTCAAAAGAAACATATCAAAGAAATTGTACTGAAACTAATTTTTCATAGTTTAGAAGGCACAAAAGGTTGAAACTGTAATAACTTTCTTGTAAGAACATAATTTAAATAATGGTAACGTCATGATTTTAGCGAAATTACTCTCTATGACTCATCGATATAGGTAATTATTATTTATACGATACGTAGGTTATATAATGTCTCTATTATATCTTCTTGTATAATATGGAAAAATAAAATCAAGTAGTTAAGTACTAGGATTGCAAATCTATTTTTTTTTAAATTCGTTATAGTCAAGCGTTTGACCACTATCTCACCTGGTGTTAAGTGACGATGTGGTCGACGATGTAGCACGCTTGGCTAGAAGATACCTATTCACTCGCGACTTGAAGACCCCTAGATGGTACCTTTCTGGAAACACAGACTCAGGCAAGGAGTTCCAATCCCTGGCGGTACGTATGATAAATGTGGAAGCAAATCGCTTCGTTCGGATTGAGGGTATATCCACCATCTATCCATGTGGTTTCCATTCCCTTTATTTACTTCTTACTATATTATTACAGTATCTAATCAAATTTTGATCTTGAAGTGTAGGCACAACTATCATAACCCTTATCTTAAAAACATATTGCTTATTTTGATGATTTTATAATATCTTCATTTAACAGACAACAACCATTCGACCTAAGCTATCAGTTAACAAAAACATTATCTATTATAATTGTAATGTTACTTTTTACTTCTTTGTTATATTTGATCGCGACGTATAAGCGACACACTAGACGAGATTGCATCGTGTAGTCTAATCTACAACCTCTATGGATGGAGAAGTCACACAATTCGTCCCATTGGTAAGTACGGGCGGAAGCGGTCCAATATCGTTCCATGTGTGGGTCTAAAAATAACTGTTAAGTTTCCCGCCGCCGCCAAAACACAACATTTTGCCGCTGAAGCTGGGTGATTGATCCCGGCCACCGAGTGAGTTCGTCGGGTTGGCAATATGGAGAGTAATTACATTGGGAGGCCGCCAAAGCTAGTATGAAGCGATTGACAGATATTGGAAAGTTATACGCATTGGTCCAACCCGATTGGCCTAGATCAAGAGAGTCAGGACGTCACCTGGTGGACAGAAGGAGCGACAGTTGGCGACGCCGGGGCAGCAGGCTTGGCAAGGCTTGGAGCGAAGAGTTCTGGGACGTGTGTTCACCGACTGACCAGATTGAGTTATTTGCATTGGAGAACGGCTTCAAACTTCAAGAGTGAACGTGGGTCCTGATACCAAGGGACCTGACATGATATCGTCACCGGTTGGAGTGAAAAACCCGTATCCAGGCGGCCCAAGGTCCTAGATGAAACTTGAGAGAAGGTAGTTCCTGTCTTCGTGCAAGAGCGTCACATAAGCAATCACGTTGTCACGTAGGTAGGACACGTAGGTCTTGCTAGGAGTTTTTTTTATTTTTTTTTCATATAGAACTGGGCAACACTTGACCACTATCTCACCTGATGTTAAGTGATGATGCGGTCGATGATGGAGCGCGCTTACCCAAAAGATACCTATTCACTCGCGATTTGAAGACCCCCATATTGTATTTAGCCGGAAACACAGACTCAGGCAGAGCATTCCATTCCCTGGCGGTTCGCATGATGAACGAAGATGCAAATCGCTTCGTTCGGGTAGATGGTATATCCACCATAAATCGGTGGCGCCTTTTAGTTTCTCTGGATGTCCGATAATAAAATGGGGAAGGTGGGATCAAATTTTCTCCATGCCAGTGTCCACCAAAACCTACATGATGGAAAATTTGGGGTCTTCATGGTAGCGGACACGCCGATAGCAAATATCATCGCGGGCATACATACAAACTCCCGCCTTCGTCCTAAAGTTGTGTTCTAGAACGTAGCCTGGGTACGCAAGGTATGACGCGTCTGCTGGACATTTGATCTGCGTCTCCGTGAGGAACAGAATATGCGGTTTTGCGGTCTCACGATGATGTTGGACCGAGTTGATATTAGAGTGCAAGCCTCGAATATTTGAGAGGTGCACTTCTATTCTATTCTATTCTAAATTAAGCCTTTTTACCTATTGGGAACCAATCCTGGAGACCGCGGGGACGCCCGAGCCCCTCCCAGAGGTGTCCATCGGGTCCTCTCGTCCGGTCACCAACCGGCACGATGGCGCACCTCCGGGATTTTTTGCGAGATGGTAGGGCAGCCTTTCATGAGTGGCTGGCTCACTACTTGGGCCCCCTACTATCTGCGGTCGGCCAGCGAAGAACCGTGCCTCGGATTCCGCTGCTCTCCAAGATTGGCTGCCAGGCAAATTGACCTTCAATGTATCACGACGAGCTATAGTAATATACGCAACTGTTTCCGACCCGTTCCCCATGATGGCTTCACCTAACATCATGCCGTAAAGCGACCGCTTGGCAGCATGGCTTTGTCAGGTGGGTGGTAACACGCCGCGGCGTAAGTCTACCACCTGAAAATACTGCTCTTTTAGCACCACCCAGGGGACACGTGTAGGACATCGAGGGCTAAATCCCACGGACGCGAGCAGTACAGCCCCCCAATTAAAATAAATTAAAAAAGATTTAAAAAAAATAAAAGCGTAGGTACTAAGTTGTGCAATAAACTTATGTGTGTATTCTTTTGTGATGTGTGTCATTAATCGAGGGATCTCCTATAGGGTCTCACCTGTCGACCCTTCTGGGATGAAACGTAGTAAAAGCCAAATGGCCATTATTCAGTACGGCCGAAAAACAAAAATGGTAAAGTTTATTTCTGCTATATCTTTTGATTTATTTAATCTGTAATAAACCACTATAGCTCATTAAGCTGAGGTTTTCAAGTTGTTTGCTAAATAGAAACTCAAAATAACCTATATTCATTAGTTCCAGAGATGGTATGGCTTTTACTACAAAAAAAAAACGTAAATGGCTTCTAAGACATTTTTCTTCTGCTTGGCAATTGTAACCTTTTTTTTTATGAAGTGGTGGTGACGTCACAATTTGTTTTATCAAATAAATTATGGAATTAAAAGACAATTGTAACAAGAAGAAAGTTTAATTTAGTGTAGTAAATACAGAACTCATTTATGACCAAAATAATATAATTTGAATGTTTTTCATTATATAAAAGTAATATTGTACTTTTTCTGACCAACACTAATAAAAGTATTAAACTAAAATCAATATAACCTCTTAACTATGCAAAATAGGCAGTGAATCGAACCCAGTAATGAAAATATTCTAATTTTCTATTTTATTAAACTACGAGATACAACTGCGCATTGTGCACACACGAAAACAGGTAAGTATTTAACAAAAACATAGCTTAAAACAAATCAATGTCTTAATAAAATCATCATCGTCATCATCAGCCTATCTCTGTCTGCGGCTGAACATAGGTTTCACCTATGGCACGCAACTTAGCTCGATCTTTAGTTCTTTGTTTCCAGCCGCTGCCAAGCTTTGCAAGCTGTAGATGAGTTTTTGTGCCCGATGGTACTGGCAGTGCTAAGGCAGATAGCGATGATGATGATAGTAATAGTGATACTGTTTATAATTATCGTTGTGTTTGCCGCGGCTGCTATTCTTCATCTGTGTCTCGGTCGTTTAATACATATTTTAAAAATCCTGGGTTATGTAATAGCTATGCTCAGATTCTTTAGATATATAAAAACTGTTGTATTGTTAACTCTAGTCCGTCTGTTTTCCTTTGATAGATGATGATGACATTTGTGTAAGGCGAGCTGACGAATGACACCTCATTAATCAAATACACCCCAAAATTTCTAAAGACTTCATAACTCATATAATAAAACTTGGAAAAAAAATATTATTGGTTATTTACTCACCTCCGTGATGACTATCAATATCAATGAATAAAACTAGCGGTATCAAAAGTAACCCCACCCCATTCTCAATATAAAATTGATAACGCAGTTTTTATTTTTTTTTGTCAAAACAAATGTTTGTTTAAACAAAATTTACTGAATGTATATAAGCACTCGCTAATACAGTATTTATTTCAAATTTTTAAAGTAAATTTTGGTAGAAAAACATCCATTTTAATTTTGATATTAATCAAATCTACCCCGTTTTACGGTACCTAAACACGCCTAAACGGACGATTCGATCTTACTGATATTTAACAAGGAAATACTTTATAGCATGAGGATGAACAAAGGCTACTAAATTCTTGGTATACGTGAACGAAGTCGCGGGTATCAGCTAGTGCTGTATAAAACAAGGTCGCTCCCGCTGTCTGTACGTTTATATTTTTAAACTACGCAGCGGATTTCAATGCCGTTTTCATCAATAGATAGATCAATATAATAAATAAGATCAATCGATACCAGATATTTAACGTAGGCAAAGCCGCGGGACGCAGCTAGTATAGAATAAACCAAAAGGCTTCGTTGTTGGTAGTTTCATGCACTTAAGTCACTCTGTGAACGTCGCTGCATAGACGTGTTTTGTAAAAGTCTAATCGTGTTTTATAAAGCCATCCTGTGCCGTTCCTACCTAAAAATACTAGGTAGCAATTTTACACGAGTGAAAAGGGAGCCACGTGCGGATTTTCGGATCGGTTTTTGGACACAGAGCGTATTACGAGCAAAATTACGGTTGGACGCCGTTCCTAGATTTTTATGTACTCCTTATTTATACCTATTACCTATTTATGAACTATTTTAATGATTTTTTCTCTCGCCAATCCTTTTTTCCTCATATTAATGTAAACATCAAACTTTCTCGTTTTATGCAGATTTGTGTTTCTTGTGTATTCCATATCCAGGTGTGTATTGCATAAACCTTGAATATAAAAAAAATGTAGTAACTCTGGTATCTGCAAGCGGGCCTAAGTCTCTCACATTTTAATTGATAGCAATTCCCGAAGCAGTTTAGGGCCTAGACACACCATAAGTTGTCCAGTATTTATAGTCGACAGCACTGACCTGGAGGTGGTTTTGGATAAATCAAACTGAAGTATTTCTGGTGCCTTTAGCTTCGCCCGAAAAGCGATCAAGAAGAAATACACTGAGTTACAGATATAACTGGTTACATTGAGAAATTGAGTTTTCTTAATTACAGTATTATTAGCTGAGCCCGTGTTCTCTCAACTCAGCGCTCTATTTTAAAAACAATTAAGCGCACGAAAAAAATATTTGGAACATTTGTTACAGATTTTATGTTCAACAAATTTGTTCTGAATGTTAACATCAACTACTGGAAAGAGGCATAGAATCTCAGATATTTACAAATAAAAAACGCTTCTAGCGAGCTTTGACCTAGAATAACTCAAGATGCAGTCTTGATATATTACTAAAAAAAAACTTTTAGAATGCTAAAAATAAAAAATAAGTTCAAAAACTAAAACCCGACTACTGAAATATCACACTCTAAAAAAAGTATGAAACAAGAACATATTCTCATCTGAGATCGCTATGTACAAACTATCCAATATGTTTCGTTTATTATACAAAAAACTTACTTTTAATAAATATTTTATCGTATTTTACACATATTCTTAGTGGTGTTCAGTGGATACCCGTGGTCGTATGATACTTTTCAGAATGTATTGTGTTGTTAAGGTAGGTGACATACGACCACGGCTATCCTCTGAGCACCACTAAGAATATGTATAAAATACGATAAAATATTTATTAAAAGTAAGTTTTTTTTTATAATAAACGATACATATTGAATAGTTTGTATATAGCGATCTCAGATGAGAATATGTTCTTGTTTCATACTTTTTAGAGCGTGCTATTTCAGTAGTTGGGTTTTAGTTTTTGAACTAATTTTTTATTTCAAGTAGGTATTTAAGGGTTTTTGCATAAATGTATGCATGCATACATGTCAGCATACTTACATACATAGCGATCAACAAACACATAACCCTCCTATTGCTTCTTTGCGACGCCGCGCCGTGGGGTAAAAATAAGTTTTTCTTGACTTCGACGGGATATATCTCGCAAACGCTACGCTTGACAAAAATATGATGTATCAAACCCTACCTTCATTTTAAAATTTCTATTTAACGATACCCCACGGAATGGGGTGGGGTGAAATTTTTTTTTAGTTCTTGACTTCGTGCCCTCTAGAGGGCGCCACATTCAATTTGTTGTAACGTCACATAGCCTAAAACCAGCAGACAAATAAGATGCGTCCAACGACACCTCATTTGTCAAATTATGATAAGTAGTTTAGATGTTATGAGGGAACAGATGAACATATATATGGAACATATACATACATATATAGATACCTACATATATATACCCACATACCGGTCAAAAACATAATCCTCCTCTTTGCTTCGCCGTAGTCGGGTAATAAAGGCTTATACAAGTTCCCAGCTTATTATCTCTCATTCCGAGGTGAAACCCCTAATATGATTGGACTAAGAAATTTCCAACTAATCTAAGCGACGAATAATGAATAATCCATACATTGTAAGCCAGTTTGTACTTGACAAAAGATTTGTTAATTTACTTACACGTAGTAAAAACCCTGCGTTGGTATCAATTTTAATTTTCCATTAAATTTGCGGCTGACTGTACTATCGCCGATTACCGGTATTGTGGTTAAAATGGGGTTCAGTCTTGAAAAACGATTCGTCTGCGGTCGCCACTCGAAATTCAATGTTTGCGGTCATTCCATACAATTTAGATTGAATTTTATCGTCCGGTTAGAGGGCAATTGGTTTGGTATTTGGCTCGAAATGCTTGCCGCTAAAATTTGATTTAGTTTCATTATTTTAGCAGCGTTTTAGCTTTAGGAAATGTGTTAACTGTGAAAATACTTTTGAGCTGTAAGAGTAGTTAGTAGTTTAATAAAAAAAGGAACACAAGTGTTAAATTAGCTTTTATCAATTTAGTAACGCTTTGCATGGTTGGTCACTATCTTGTGCCGGCCTGGCTAGCTCAAGTTGGAATATCTGTCGTCAAGCATTAACTAATGTGTTCCGGTAGCTGTCACAGGTGAGACAGCGGTCAAACGCTAGCCTTATAGGCTATTAAAAGTGGGTGTGCGTCATCTCCGACGCACGACTAGAGTCGAATGGAGACGATAACATTTCCATACCGCAAAAAGCTTTATGTTTCCTGTCAATGTCAAATGTCGGTCTTCTTACGTTATATTCGAAGACAAAATTATCCCTTAGTTGTCTTCGAATATGACGTAAGAGATGAGAGATATAAAAAAGAGAGAGGGGGAGAGAGAGATTAAACTCCAGTCGTGTGTCGGAGCTGAGCTGATACACACCTTATTTGTTTGATACCTAATTCGGGGGCACCTCCTGGATCTAAAAGATACCCCACTTCTGACCAACTTCAATCAGAGATTTTTTAAATATGATTCGGGGGCTTACATAGATACATCGTACATACATACAATCACGCCTTTTTGCCGTTGGGATAGGCGGAGACTACTTCTTTCCATAATCCATCCATATCCATACTAATATACTATATATACTAATATTGTATTAATTTATAGTTTTATTATTAATATTCTTTTGATACTAATATTGTACAAACGTTTGTAACTCTGTCTGTTTATTACGTAATCACGCCTAAACGGACGATCCGATCTCACTGAAATTTAACATTGAGATACTTTATGGCATGAGGATGTATTAAATTCTTGTGTACGTGAACGAAGTCGTGGGTATCAACTAGTATTTATTATATAAGTGAACTGACCCCTTCTTCTGTGTTTGGTTGTCTATAGATTATTTTGTGAACGCTGTAGATACCTACCTGCATGTCTTTATTTTGTATAGATAACTGGAAATAGACACCCCGAGTTTCCGTCCTGTTGTCACATAAACTTCCAACTCCTGACACATATTGTTGCTCATACAAGTTTGTTAGCATATTTCATAACTCTTGCATATTGCTTGCATGCTGTCGAGAAACTAGGTGTCCAGTTTATATTAACGAACATACACCTAATGTTATGTATAAGTAGCACATTTTATTGTTTTAAGGTTCCGTACGCAAACGGTAAAACGGGATCCTATTACTAAGATTCCGCTGTCCGTCCGTCACCAGGCTGTATCTCATTAACCGTGATAGTTAGAAAGTTTAAATTTTTACGATGATGTAGGTATTGTAGTACATCTTTCTTGAATCACCTCCATTCACATTCGAGATCCATACGTTTTTGATAAATATGTTTCTTTTATATTTGGAACGTTTTTAAATATTCGATTAGAAAATGACAAGAAAAAAATCGTGACTGTCAAATTCCTGCATTGAAGCAGGTCGAAGCAAGTAACCTAAACAATGATGGAAAAACGAAGAACATATTTAAATCTTACAAAGTTAAAATTAGCTTCCGGCCAGAGAGGGCGATACAGATGGCTGAATCTAAGATATTACAGCGTCTCTGCCATAATGACGATGTTTTCTGCAAATCGAGAGAGACAGACTGGCCGTTATTGTAGATACTGCAATCTTTTCAATCTTTCAGTCCAGCGTCTGGTATACGCGAGGCGAACTATGAATGTGCCATACCATAGAAACCACAATTATGGGTTACGACGGTATTTACAACATAAATGCTAGGCCGATATGATTGTATTGCAAGTGAGCTGGCCTTTCACTCGCTATTATAGAGAAGAAAATATTAGACCATAATGGAACAGAAGATTAGTAACGAACGTTCAGTATAGTGTTAAAGTTAATATTCTGAGGAATCAATATATGTATAACTAAGTATTCCGTGTTCATATTTCTTCGTCTAGGTTCCCTCTATAAATGTAGTAAGAGGTAGGCGCTGCGTTTCGTTACAGTATTTCTGTTGCCGGTATTACAACAAATACTTAAAAACAGACTAAAATAAATATTTAAGGGGGCTCCCATACAACAGACATGATTTTTTTGCCGTTTTTAGGCTTCCGTACCCAAAGGGTAAAACGGGACCCTATTACTAAGACTCCACTGTCCGTCTGTCTGTCTGTCTGTCTGTCTGTCTGTCTGTCTGTCTGTCCGTCTGTCACCAGGCTATAGCTCATTAACCGTGGTAGTTAGACAGTTGAAATTTTCACAGATGGTGTATTTCTGTTGCCGCTAGAACAACAAATACTAAAAACAAAATAAAGTTAAAAATTAAAGGAGGTCCCCATACAAAAAACGTGTTTTTAAACGCCATCTATCTAATTCGTTTCGGCAAAATGACATAGATGGCGCTAGTAAACGAGCCCCGTCTTTCTAGATCGTGACCAAACCAAATTTTCTTGGTAATATCTATTAATCAAATATATGAGGTTGAAACTCTGTTATGTTTCGTATTGTACGGAACCCTCCCTAAGTGTGCGATAAGAGACGCGATGCTGACTCGCACTTGGCCAGTTTTATTTTATTATACATAAATAGTACGGAATCATTCGTGCGCGAGTCCAACTCACACTTTACCGGTTTTATTTTTTTTATATCTTGAAATGTCAATCGGAACTTGACTACCTAATTGTAGGTCTATTATTATATTAATTACTCATGATTTTATTTATAAGTTTTTTTTAATGAATTTAGGATTTAGCGCAAATCGAGTTAACTAGCTTTTTACCTGAACGTTTTGGAGAATCGGGAGACGTGTTTGAATTGAGATAGTTGCGCTGTTTGGAACGGTTGTCCAGTACTTGATCATACTACCATTTTCCAGTGGTGTAGTGGGAGAATGGTCGGCAATGACCAATGACGCGTTCAATCCCCGCCATGCATTAATGGATTTTTCTATCGAAAAAATTATGTGCGCTTTTCACAGTGCCTTTCAGCTTTTCTGGTGAAGTAAAAACATCGTTAAGAAACCCCCAACCCCAGCATGGTGGTAGGACACTATGTAGTGTCAGCCTAGCCAGCTACCACCCTCCTAGTTAGAAAATCTGTCGCTAAACATCTAATCTATTCCGGCAGCTATCCTTGAGAGCCAGTTCCCATTCTAGGCCTACCATCCTCGACCGCATCTTCACTTACCAACAGGTGAGATTGTGGTCAAACGCTAGCCTATAAAATATATTTAAAAAAATAATTGATCGCATAGTCATTTAAGATCAGGTGAGAAATTGCCTGTCAGTTAAGAAAAAAAATAATATTGAACAACAGAAATGTTAAATTCCTGTGTAAGAACAGTTATGAATAATTAATATTAGCTTAATCGATGACACTAAACCAGCACTAAAATCTGATAATCTGTTGTTTACCAATTTCCACAGGGAAGGATGTCGTTTCAAACGTAATTAATTCTGGTAAGCTTCAGCGCAGTCTGATAAAACATGAATTTATGCACCAAATTATGTCAGGTGTCTGAGTAAACTTGATATATAGGATAATTAATACCGTTCCCTCATTATTGTTGCAGTTATTGCAGGAAATGACACAATATGCGACGGATTGAAATAACTAATATTATAAATAATCTTCCACTTTTTGTGATATATGAGTATTTTCATCCGCTTGCCCAATTTGCTTTATCGTAAATTTATAAGTATATTGAATATACTTAGGTAATATATGAGTCGTCATTGCCTTTATTTGTTAACTTTGGGTAATACTCTAACCTATTTTTGACCTTAGGTATTAATTTAGAAACTAACAACCGACTTCCATTCCGCGCGAATCAGTTTCAGTAGCAAATTTAAAACGTTTATCATCATATCTCTGAAGGTCTCAAATCAGATCTTGATAAAATTTAAATAGGACTACTTTGAAGTCGTACTTTATACCTGTAAAAAAAACTTCCTCCTTTTTGAAAGTTGGTTGAAAAGGGCAGGTTCGTAATTGGTGTGAATGTTACTTTTGTTTATTTATTTATGGTACTTCAGTGCGCAGAAAAAATGGGATGTCAGTACTTATTAAAAACAAGTAACGGCCATGCATAGAACAAGAACAAGCTCAAATAAAGTGCTCGTACTATGTAAAATACCTGGCGTAAAATAAGAAAGTCAGAAAGCAGGTTATTTTAAAAATGTTTCCCCAGTTTATTTATCAAGCAAACAGAACCATTTGTCCTTGGCTGTCATCTTCAACACGCGACCATTTATCCAAAGAGTATTAGAAGCGCATCTATTTTGAATATGCCGTATATTTCGGAAATAAATGAGGGAAATGTGGTCGAGACCATTTATTCTTAGTCAGTTGACATCGGCGGTTATGTTAGGTGAAGTGGAGGTGATGGTACAAATGGAACTGTTTACGAAATAACGTAAAGAAGTAAGAAGTAACGTACAGCAAGACGCTTAAACATAATAATGTATATCATCATCATCAGCCTATACTAGTCCACTGCTGGACATAGGCGTCTCCAACTGCACGCCACTGAGCACGATCCTTTTTTTTCCCCAGGAAAATCCTTTATGGATACCACTCGCCCGGGGGAGCGAGATGATTATGTGGGACTCGCTGCCTTAAAGGCAGGATACCGCACTAAAAACCTGGGATGAGCCATCATCCACCGTGGTGGGGCAAGATAGGGTTGTGCTAGCATTCACCAACTTGCCCCGGTGGCAGACCCAAATGGGCCTCTGCCGCTGCGGAGGGCTGACTCTGCTCACCAATGTCAACCCTCAACTGTCATGTGGGGAGTGCAAGCCGTCGGAGAGTCCCCCGACCCTCCACAGTTACCCCACAATGACAGAGGAGTGTGGCACCTGGCCTCACATCCTCCGTCCCTCTGAGGACATGTGTGCGAAGAGCAAATACCCCTACTCGCACACCGTCCACTGTTCGACTCGAATGCCAGTGCCAGTGGCATGCGAGACCCCACTCTTCGACCATCGCCGGCCCCACCACTCGGCCCGAGTATGTCGGACCCACAGCCTAAGAGGAGTGTGGCTCGTCTTCTCCTCAAACTCACCACACCCTCTATCCCTCATATGACAGGTGTGCGAAGGGCAACTACCCCTACTCGCAGATCGTCCATCGTCTGGCTCGCATGAAAAGATCATGCGAGCAGCCCTCTTGCAGCCGATACCGGCCCCACCACTAAGTCCGAGCATTATGCTCAGACCCACCACCGGGCGGCTCCTACCACCGAGCCTGCCCTGCCCCGTCACGCTGTGCCCTCTGCTTAATATCAGAAGGACACGCGGAGGAGTCCCTCACGTCGGAACTTCACTATCGGTCGACAACTTCTCCCAGTTGACTGGGAAAAGTTGTCGGCCGATACCCAGGGTACACCACGAGGAGGTGTTCCGATCCGCACCCCCTGAGCACGATCCTCGGCTTAGGTAATCCAGCTCTTGCCAGCCACCTTGCGAACATCATCGCTTCACGGTCTCCACTCAAGGACTCGTTTACCCCAGCTGTTGTCGGTTCTACGGCTAATGTGGCTGGCCCACTTCAGCCACTTCAGCTTTCTAATTCGATGGGCTATGTCGATGACTTTAGTTCTCTGTCGTATCACCTCGTTTCGGATTCGATCCTTCAGAAAAACTCCGAGCATAGCTTTCCATAGCACGCCGAGCAACTTTAAATTTGTGGAACAGACCAACCGTGAGTTTCGGCACGTTTTGGCTCCGTATGTCATGACGGGTAGGACGCACTGATTGAAGACTTTCGTCTTGAGACATTGTGAAATAATGTATATGCAAAACTAGATTTTTAGAATTTCCTGCATCACTGCGTATGTAAATTAATCCAGTGAAATTACAGGGCATGTGAGACTTATCTTTTCTCTCGAGGTATCAGGCGCAATGTAGTGACATGCAACATTCTGGCTATAATATTACGGCTGATATCTAATTTGCTGAATACAAAATAAATGTGCCTGAAACTTTAGTAACCATAAATTTAATTCTACAAAGTTCTAAAGAGCTTTGTAACATTAAAGACCTTTTTAATACTCCCATCTCCCAGGCACCTGTATTTTTCCAGGTTTCACATAAAATAACTCCACCCGGGCCTTTAATCCTGGATGGAAGGCTTTCCTAGATTGCCTCAGCAACTTTCGCAAAACAAATTTACATATTTTCCGTTGTGTTATGATTGATCATCCTTCCCGCCTCGAATATCAACCTTGATATTTCCTTTTCATTCTTCTGCCTTCAACACGATTTACATATCTCGCTGCTCAATTGATAAGGGCCTTGTCTCTGTAACTGCGTATGAAAGGAACACAATAATAAAGATTTGCTATATGGTGAGATTGAGTAATACTGTAGGCCGTAAAGAAAGCGAGTCAGAACAAGGGTCAGTAAGAAACATCTCACTAACTTTCAAAATATTGGAGCATCATACATGTATGTATGATATATATATATATATATATATATATATAGATATATAGTAAAAATTTTTCAAAGTCATAAAATTCGAAATTATAAAGTTTATTTTGAATAACAGATTACTTGAATAGTCAGTTGAAAACTGTTAATCACATATCACTACATAATGAAAATGTGCTATGGTATCGAATATGCAATATATACACATTTACTTAAATATTTTGTATGGCCACCACGAGCTGTTAAATACGACGATAATGTTATAGTCAGATTTCATCACTTGCCATCAGTCCGAACCATTCCTCGCGTCAGGTGTCTTGCGCTAAGATGACCTCTTAGCCTTGAGAAGCGACCCATAAATTGATGGATTTTTTCTAATAGTATAGTGCACATATAATTAAGTACTATAGTTTTTTATACAAACTTAATTTATTTTGGTATCTTTGTTACCTCCGAACACAGCCATTTATAAAACCGGCTTGAAAAAAAAATTTTGAGAGAGTATACTTTCCGTTTGATTCAATTACAATTCATTCAGATCTGATAATTAATCTCTAGAGATATTGAGATAAATACCTCAACCTTGCCACTGAAAATGGCTAGCTCGGCATGTAAAGTCGGTTTTTTAGTTTTTTAAACGATCTTAATTATTTCTTTATTTATTTTACGAATTTTGCTTTTAATATTATTCTTCATTCATTTTTTTTTCTTGGTAGACATATCCTTGAACAGCTTTGAGAAGGACTATTAATCAATTATTTCTAGAATATGTTTTTTTAAATTATATTCTGAGAGCCTGAAATAAGCTCCAGTTATTATCATTGTCTATACCTTACACAAAATTTACATTTCTTGTTCGCAAACTCACTGTAAAATTTATTATTTTATAAAGCTTCATCAACCAGAAAAAAACTCATAGTCGTAAACCGGCTAAATGGATTTTTATATATATTTAATAAGCTAAGAACACTCTCGATTAAAACACCTAGCAATAAAAAAAAAACTAAATCAAAATCGATTCATCCGTTTGAACGCTACGATGCCACAGGCAGACACACATACACAGAAACACATGTCAAACTTATTATAAAACCTCTGCTTTTTGCGTCGTAGATTAAAAATAATAATAATAACACGAGACCGGGTGAAAGGGGGTATTAAGACGTCAAACGCCTTTAAGCTAAATAAAAAATGCACGTTACAAACGTTACACTTACCATGTGTATAATATACTTCTACGTACGTAAATCTCCTATGCGGTGCTACAAATACTGGATTACAGATGTTATTAGTAATTAACTGCTGCAATCCCGATAGCGTTTATCTCCTTGCGTTATTTTTCCGAGTCAACGACAGATTCGTATTTTGTCGCTACATAGACGTCGGAGAGGAAAATTATATCTCGAAAATAGTTCGGCATTGTGCATTGGAGAGGACGGAACGAATTAAATTAGCCGAGATGTATGGCGCTGGGGCGCTTGCAATTTAAGCTGGTTTTATTGTCATAGGTTACATGCACGAATAAGATTGGCTTTTTCCTTTGAAAGCGATTGTTGAGTTGATAAGCTGTGGGGCTGGACTTTTGCCTCAATAAATGTTTGTATGGGTAGAAAGATGTATACGAACCTATCTATAAATACTTTTAAAGATTTATAATAATTATAATTTTTGATAAACTTGGCTCAGACTCATCTGGGACAGAGTGCCACATTTTCATGTAAAGCATCCACCAAAGGTCAAGAATACACATACAGGCCCATTACAACCAATCGGGTTGAACAGTTTGTGAATATCATTGACAAGCAACTAACGAACCTAATATTTTCTGAGGATCCCTACCTATGCAGCATTTTATCTCAAATGTTGGGTGCAGAGTTCAATAATTCTTGTAATAGTTTTAAATTAAAAATATTTTAAATTTAAAACTATTACAAGAGGTGGAAAAATTTCGGTTCGATGACTGGGCTATTCCTGGTATTTACAAAAGTAAAAACAATTTATACAACTTATACTCACAAAAACACATTAATTTACACAATACTAAATTCATAAATCACTTAAAATTATATTCCAAAACTTTTAAAGTGGTTTGTCAGACAGCAAAATCTTTGCATTTTAGTACAAAAATTAAACATGCTGATGATAAAAAAAAATGACATGGAAAATCATCAATACTGAAACTGGTAAAAAAATAAAACAAAGAGGCGGTAAGATCATCTTAAAAGTTAACAATAAATTAATCATGGATAATAATGAGGTTGCCAATACATTTGATGAGTTCTTCTCTCAAGTACCCATTACTACTACTCAGTCCTTAAATTCTAGTCCCGCTGATGCTTATTCTTTATTATCAAAGTGTGTAAATAAATGTGATACTTTGTTCCAGTTCAAACAAGTAACTGCAGACTCAATTGTGAAAACATTTAAAATGCCAAACAAAAGAAAACCGAGGACCTGTGGGGAATGTCAACCACAGTTTTTAGTTACATTACTACTGTTATTAGCCCATACTTAGCTTTTATTTTTAACAGATGCGTTGATCAAGGTGAAGACCAATCCGGAAAGATCCGGATTTAATTAAAAAAGTAAATTGATTCCTTTATTTAAATCAGTAAACAAAAATGATCCATCTAACTATAGACCAATCTCTATACTACCGGCATTGAGTAAAATTATTGAAAAAGTAATATTAGACCAGCTTTTAACACATTTTAACATTAATGATCTTTTAAATAGCAAACAATTTGGATTTACGAAAGGGCGTTCTACTACTGATGCAAGAATAGGTCTTCTTAAACATATATTTGATGCATGGGAGAAAGCACAAGATGCTATTAGCGTGTTGTGTGACCTATCAAAAGCATTTGATTGTGTCTGACATGAATCACTAATTTACATGTACAATTAATTAAAAAAAAAATAGAAAATTACAAGACAAGCCCCATAGAGTTTCTTGGTGTTTCTTCTCTGATAGGAGTATTTCCAAAACACCGGTAGATTCAACAGCCATTCAGTTTTCCCCTTTTGTCCGCTGATTTTCTTTCTAGGCTTGCCATTTTTATTTTTATTTAAACAATATTATGCTGCTGACAGACGGACTATCAGTTCCATTCGGATCATGATATGTACTGTGATCGGTATGCGTTTCTTTAAGTTGTGTTTCACTATTTCACTTTTTTTTATATAAAAATTGTCTGAAGTACTGAAACACATGTATGGTTAACATGTATGGTTATTGCATGTATGGTTGGTTTTAAACTACTTCAATATTTTTTTAAATATTCTGATGTAAACGATTGGATGACAGCTGAATTGTTCATTACTTTTGTTATTTTTTTCTAATTCAAAGCGTTAAAATTCTACTTTTGCTATGTTTACTTGATAATTGGTTATGATTTATTTTATGATTTTGACGTGTATATGTGCGTATATTAATACTACCTACATACTGAATAAATGCTTTGATTCTTTGATTCTCTTTGAAACTTACGTTACACGCGCGTTACATTTTCAACTGATTCCGCGTGCGCGATCGCTATCTGAATTAATTTTTTTTCTAATCGCCGTAGATCGCTTTTGGTGTGAACGAGTCAGGACAAATACTACTGCGCTATCTGATCGCCGCCTAGATCGCGCACGCAGGACGCCGCGGTGTGGTCGTACCTTTAAACGTGAACATTGTGTGATCTGAGAATGTACGTCGAAAGTACATGAAACCTAGGTCGAGACAGTTGACAACTATTTTTGCACAATAGTCGAAAAATATAATCATAAATCCAACTCACAAAAAAATTAAATAATAATAATACGTTTCAATTTAACTTTAAATTTACTTGAAATATATGGCGTCATAAACAAAATTGAAATGAAGTAATAACGAATCCAACGGAGATCCAAGATAACGAAACAATTCCAATAAAACTTTATTGAAAATATTCTGCAGTAATTTCGCAGATATACCTTATGAAAATTATGTCGTAAAATATTTCTTCTCGATCTATTAGGTTATTTGATTAAAAAATATTTTTCATCGTTATGGAATCTATCTGTTTACAAGCTTTTATTTAAATTGCAACGTTCATAATTATGTAAGTTCTTTCTCAAAATTTGCAAACCATTTTGCATCTACTTGCTGTTATCCGATTGAGTTGAAATTTAGCATGGTGATTCAAAATTTCGTCATCCAGCGGGACTAGAACCGGCGTTTCCTGAGTAACACCACAGATTATATAATAGTTACTTCGCAAGTAACACGCACAAGCCCAACACTCGCACTGAAGCGATGAAACTTTTGAACTGCATTTTAAACAATTATACATTGGTAGCGCCATCTGCAATAACCGTTTAGAAGTAATTGCTCGACTAATCTGCAGGCGCGGGTTTGAGTCGCACTGGACGGCAAAATTTTGTATAAAATATATATATATATATACATAAATATATTATGATTGTATAAAATAATGAACGGAAATATATAGAATAACACATAAAGAAACATAATATTTGGCAAGGTATGTTTGGTGACAATCAGACAATGCTATATTATGGTAGGGGTGACCTGATGACAGAGCCGAGATGCAGGGACTGGAGACTGGAACTTCCTGATGGCAAATGGACACTCAGATTTGGGGTGGTATAAACATAACTTGATAACAAAACTGTAATCAAGAATTATTTTCGTTGCACATTTTACATAAAGTTTTAGCGCTGGAATAATGAAACCTTACACGAATCCGATATTTTCATATCCAATAAGCACTACGCAGGCTAAAAGGCTAACGAAATGAATGGAATGGAAAACGGGACAATAAACGACGACGTTCCGTTTGAGTGATTACTTGATTTACTTACCTCTGTTGTTTTTCAGACTTGAGTATTGAATCGCATAGCTTAAAAACATAGTCAGTATTTAAAGGGTAGTAGATCATAGAATGGTTATGTTTTTTTTAAATATCTTATAGGCTAGCGTTTGACCACTATTTGGAGGTAAGTGTTGTGGTCGAAGATGGTAAACAAGCTAAGCCTAGAGTACCTACTCTAACATGACTGGTATCTCTTTTGTGCTCTGACTCTCAAGGGCTGTGTGTTGTCAGAGTTCAGTAAGGCTATGGCGCCATTTTTCACCCGACTTCCAAAAAGAAGGAGGTTCTCAATTCGTCTATATGCTTTTAATTTTTTTTTGTATGTTTGTTACGCGATTACTCCGTCAATTGTGAACCGATTTAAATGAATCATTTATTAATCGGTAGGGTACGTTTTCGAAGTAGTCCCATTGTAATTTCATAGACATTTAATAAATATCTTCAGAGATATGACGATAAACGTCTCAAACTTGCTAATGAAATTGACTCGCAAGTCGAAGTCGGTTGTTTTTAGTTATTAAACTCTCTTAATTATTTAACAGAACAGAAGAACAGAATGCAGATAACAGCAGCACAGAACGCTGCAGATACAGATATGAATAAGATATGTTTTACAATTTTCTGAGCTTCAGAAAAACATCTTATGACATTGTCACTGGCCGCCTGGTCGGCAGTAGAACCTGTCGCCCCTATGTGCATGTCACTATACTACAAGACAACAGACATACTGGTTATAATTAATAACATACACCATTCTATTGCAAGTTGAGAAGCAATATAAGGCTCACCGAGTCCCTTTCCCATCGCCTTTCTACATCTTCCAATACCCTCAACTAAATACAGCAGAGTCGGCTAAGTAACCGCGGCTCGGGTATTAACTCCATAAATCAGGGCAGCACAAATTGTTATCGAATGAGACAAGCCCTGACTGAGCTCTCGGGTGCCGGCCCTCGCTTTCAATCGGGTTCGATTTTTGAATATTGCGAGCGTCAGATTGTGGGTAGTTTGTATTTTGATGTTATTCTTTCTTCTCGGCCTATCTTGGTACGAGTAGATATACTTAGGTGCGAATTCTAGAACAATACTCTAGAATAGATCTAAAATAAACTTATGTACTTATTTACTCGTTTACTAGTGTACTCGTTTACTCGTTTACTCGTTTACTCGTTTACTCATTTACTTATAATTAATTGTTTGGAATTGACACGGTAATATAATATAATAATATTGATAATTAATAATTAATTAATAATAATTTATGTAAAGTATTGGCTCCCAATAATAGTTTTCTCACAAAAGAACAAACTTGGAAAAATTAATCATCTCGTCTGGACTCGAACCGGGGTCCGTCCAGATCGCCATCCAATCGATCTTCCACTGAGCCATCATAACAATTAGCAAAATGTACCTTCATATTCTTATTATATTGTAGGAGTTTATTATTACCTGAAAACAGGGATAAAACAACATTTTCTGTAAATGAAAACCTAGCTAGATCGATTTATCAAATTATTACAAGAAACGTGATTGCTTTCAGCATGTTTTGCTCGAGTTTATAAAATATTGTAGTGTGGTACGGAATCGGAACCCTACGAGTGCAAGTCCGACTTGCACTTGGCCAGTTTATTGTTTTAAATTGATGTCTATTTGTATATCGGAGTTGTATGTGTGTTCGCGGATAACTTCATCGTTTATGAACCGATTTCAATATTATTTTTTGTTGGAAAGGAGATATCACAAGGGTGATACCATGGCAATTTCATCGAGATCTGATAAGTATCTTCAGAGATATGTTGGTAAACGTCTCAAACTTACAATTGCAACTGACTCGCGCGGCATGGAAGACGGTTGTTTTAGTTTTTAAACTATCATATTAATTATTAAAAGATATCGCTTTTTTAGGACCAACCCGCTTTCATTGCAGCCCAGTTTAGTTGTAAGATCTTGTTATTGATGTCGCGGGATTGTAGTAAGTTCTGTGGTAAAGTGTTTTTTAGAGAGCTTAAACTGAAACACTTTACTTAAACACAAATACTTTATTTGGTCCTACCACAGACCAGTATGTTCTACCAAGTCATTAGAAATACCAATACATGTTTCATTCGTCATTGTATTTCTGTCAACCTTTCTACTTTTTAAAATACATATATATATATTTCTCAAGCGACTATTTGCTGGATAGCGATAACTGGAACATAAGAACCAAACTCAGAAATTAGTGACTTGTATCGGAAGAGTCAAGAGTCTTATATCGAACTGGACTAATATCAGTGGTGAACTAATCTCCTTATATTGCTGAAATACTATTTGTACTCTGTGGTGCCACTCAATACCTAAGACGTAATGGGATACTTCTATGGATAGTTGTTGGTTGTCCCGTGCCTTGTTTCACTGTCGACTTCCATATACAGATATCATTATAAGAAGTCTTTACAAAATAACAACAAAAAAGTTATGTGCGCATTTTCACAGTGGCCCTCCGGTGAAAGAAAAACACCATTAAGAAACCGATAACCCCCGGCATGGTGGTAGGACACTGTTTAGAGTCGGCCTGGCCAGCTAAGCTAGTTGGAAATTCTATCGACGACTAATGTGTTCTGGCTGCTGTCCTTGATAACAAGTTTCCATTCAAGGCTTAATTATTAATGTGCTACCATCCTCGACAGCATCATCACTTACCAACAGGTGAGATATTGGTACAGAATTAATAAATCTGAATCTCAAACCCTTCATAACAAATAAACTTATAATTATGTACAATACGATTGTAAACTTGATACATTCTCATCTCATTCATCTCTAGACAATATTTTTAAACCTACTGATAAACCCAGAATTCTACTTAGAAAAGTTCTGTACACTAAGGGCCAGTTTGACCGATTCCTGCTAGCGCTAATATGAAGAATTCTGACAGATTTCTGACATCTTTTATATGGCGTCATGTGTCAGATAACTATCTAACGCATTGTCAGGAACCGGTGAAACTGGCCCTAACAGTTTACTTTAGAACGTTTTATTCGTATTATTATAAAGATCAAATCTTCAAACCATCCAGCGGCATAGACCCCCAGTAACGTTACAGATACCACTGGATAAATTGAATGTCCTCAGAGAAATGTAATAAAATTCCGTGTTGTTTTAGGACATTTCATTTAAAAAGTCAGAGTAAGGTAAACACTGACGTCTATTTCTGAAAAGGATACTATAAATTTATGTAACGTCAGTTTGCTTGTTTCGCCCAATCCGACCAAATTATCTTGACCATGTGCGAGCGGTTCGTGTGAGGATGATAACATGCCAAAGCTTGTAAGTAAATCTTGATCTGCCAACGGTGAGGGTTCAAGATTTACTGGTAGGTACACTCGATATGTGAGAAAGGTAGAGCAGATTTTTATTTCGGGTAAGTTATGGTCAAGTCACTCGTCGTGATACTCGCGTTGTGCTGTGTAGTGTAGTAACATTGTAGGTTAGTAGTATAATCCTTCTTACTGCTAGCTTTGCTCTCTATTGCTTATGATGACTACAATGTTTCTCTGACCTGATTGGTTTTTATGACCTGCATGATTTGTTACAGTGCACTTAAAAACTTATAAAGTATTTTTCTTGCAATTGGCTGATCTCTCTGATCTAATAACTTTATAGTGTGGAACCATTTTAAATATGATAGATAAAATAAGATTACTTTGAATCAAGACTGAAAGACAGATTGTTTAAATTCCATTCACCTAGTGTGCTACCATCCTCGACCACATTGTCACTTACCAACAGGTGAGGTAGTGGTCAAACGCTAGCCTACAGTAAATCATCATCATCATCATCCCCATTCTGTCCACAGCTGGACATAAACCCCACCTAAGGGACGCCACTAATCTCGATATTCAGCTAAAACAAGTTAAGAATACCTATGAAAAAAATAATAATTCAAATCATGATATAAGAAATTATACGAATGTATTATTGTAGTACATTGCACTACGCCACTATGCAGGTATCCATAACGATTTGTAACGATTCTAGTAAATATTTGTAATGACCGTGGACCAGTCAATCTCCCTTTAAATAGATTTTTAAATAGATAAGGCATGGTATTTGGATAGCTGCAAACCACTTTTTAGGAAATATAAAATCCTCCCCTTGCCATGCATGTACATCAGGGAATTGTGTTGTTTCGTGAAAAGAAATCCAAGTTATTTCCAAAAACGCAGTGAGGTAATGACACGACAAAAAAGAGCGCAGTACACAAATTTATTATTTCAACCGCCTTGTCATAAAGATATCTACAAGCGTAACATGTATAATATGTGCATCACAGTTTATAATAAACTGCCAGACGACATAAAGACACTTAGTGGTAAGGGTTTTAAGATTAAGATAACTGAATGGCTGCTGGACAAATGTTTTTATAGCAAAAAAGAATATGTAGATAATAAATCAAAATAAAAATTATTATGTAAATACCTATATACCTAAGCATAGATAATACATATAAATATTTGTACGTCTGCTTGCAGGCCGAACACATTGACAAACTGTTTAATAAGATCCGGAACTAATTATTAATGTAATATGTGTTTGACGAATAAATGATTGATTATTGATTATTTTATATTTTGACTATAAACCGTAATATACTTGTCGCAGCCAATTAGATTACCCTTTGAGCGCCAAAGTCACATATATGTGACGAGCACTGGAGCGCCCTGTACTCTAAGCGTCCTCTATAGATGACAAAATCCATACAAATCCGTACGTACCGCTTAGCGTACAGGGCACGGGAGTTTATAGCGTGGTGCTCAAAAGGTTAATTAGCCGTTCAATCAACAGCCTAGCCTCTTTACTAAACAACGTCGTTGAACTAGCTGTCACCATTACTTGAACCACTTGTAAAAATACAGCTCCCAAACCACGACCGTAACATTGATGAACATGTGACCGTATGTTACACGTTTTCCACCTATCGTAACGTCGTGGAACGTCTGTAATTGGCAGCGCCCGAGGTCGCTGATAAATCTTCATTATTCGAACAAGAACCGACGTACTCCTTAGAAGCCGGTTATGTAATGACCCATTCATGGTGTTTTCATTTGTTGTTTTCCGGGAATTTATATGGAAAAGATATAACATGTGTACAATAAAATTGAAAACGAAATCCACATTCGCATATAAACGACGATCAATCAGCGTATAATGTTTTTGTTATTTTTAACCCCACGTAATTCACACACACATTGAATTCACATTGAATGATTCAGATAATATCTAATTGGTCGAATGGATATTTTTGCAAGTTCGTTTACGTACCTTTTATCAGGATCTGATATAACAATTATAATCATGAAAAGGCATAACTTTCAGCAGTAAATAATTAAAAACTGATGATAAATTATGTATTAACTGATGCATTACAATTTTATACAAGCTTATGTAATAAAAACAATAACTTATAGAACAAGATATTTACCATGCATTAATTAGATATAACTTGTGTTCATTTCCAGACTGGCAGATAGCCAGTGTAGTGTGATGTAGGAATATGCTGTCTCGTTCTAACAATATGACCAAAGTACTTGTCTATGTTTCCCACAGACCTAGAATTTCACTACGTTATAGGTCTATGATGTTTCCTTTTTACATAAAGTCTTGGAAATGTTATGGATGCTCTTTCTTATCCTCACAGTAAAATATTTACACGTATTCCTATCTTCACTTATCGATTATGTTTGGTATGCCTGTTTATTTGTAGAAGTTCCAAAATGCAATCGCTAGTAAGAGAAAATCTATAAAGTCTGTGAAACGAACCCGATGTTAAATGCTGTTTCCTTCAAACGGTTTGTAATTATCGGTATAGGCTCTCAGAAAGATGTTAAGAAAGCGCTGTCGTTGGTATTATTAACCCCCGGTGCAAAAAGAAGGGGTGTAATAAATTAGAAAAAAAAATGGTTTTGTATTTGCTACATATTATTTGCTACATATACCTACAATTATTTTAGACATCATCGAATATTCAGAAAATAAAAAGAGTCAGGAACAAAGCAAGCCTACAAATTGCCTCGACAAAACAGAAATAAAATTCGAGTATCTGATGTTCCCAGACAGAAATGTTCACGTTTTGATGGATCTATTTGAATCTTGCGATCCTTTTATAGTAGGGATTAGTATCTATGCATGTTCAAACTAGAATACATTGATTTATTTTACGTGTTTCGTAGATGTAAAATAGTAACAAAGTCCCACTCACTGTTATATTACTTCCGATCTACGTTGGACAGGTGGTAGGAGAATATTATATCGATGTTCCACCTGACTTGCTACCAAAAAGTAGCTTACCATAGCTCCATTAAGGAGATAATCTGCCGCCATACGGTGTTCCGGCAGCACATAACCCTTGAGAGTCAGAGTATTTTAGGCCTAGCGTGTTCACCGTCATCGAGTATCGAGATAACTTAACTAAATCTATTATGATCTCAAAACACTCAAAAGTACCAACTTTCTTACTCAATGGCAGGTTGCTTACACTTACCTAACAATAAAAATATATATATATATATGCATTCATTTATTTTTTTAAAATTTACGAGCTCAATCGTAAATTGATAGCCCCATATACCACTAATAGGCGTGACGAGAGATTTTGAAATCCTCTTCCGTAAAGTGGGAACACATTTACTATTCACGAAAAAACCTATATTTCGGTAATTAACTTAAGTTTAATGAAGTTTAAAGCAATTTTTCTAATATTTTTTCAATAGTTAGCAAAAACAGCTCACATATGTCATGGCGTCGGCTGTGACCTCACGCATACATAATTAACGTAGTAACTATTATATAATCTGTGACAATGAATACATGGGTTTTCCAAAATGTAATAACATTTTCAAGAAAACCTCATAAGAGGATATAGTCGTGACGTCATGCGCTGTGATTGGTGTTTCAATCAAAATGGCCGATAGCAGTATTTTAATGTTTTATTTTACTGAAAATCTTAATAATCTCAATTTTTTAATAAAACTAAACTAGTGTTTTAAATTGTTTTAATATGTATTTTCCCCTAAAATCATCAAATCTTTGATTTTTTGATACTGTCGTCATGCCTATTATCGGGTTATATAGACGTAAGCGAGTAGTCATGTATTTCTCCTTTCTTCACTATTATTTAGCTGCCACAGAAACCGTCTCAGAATAATAATTTTGTATCAAACCGTATATAAAAAGGTGGCAAGTAAATAGTCATAACAGTTTTAATCGCTGTTGACGGATGGTAGTCACACCCCTGACAATAGATGATAAAGTATGTGACAATCACTGCAACATGCAGTCGCATCGTTTTGTGGAATAATCCTTTTGCGAAATACAAAAGGGGTTGGATTTCATTACAATAATATTGAGAGGTGGAACAACTTTTATAATAGTGTGTTGATTTTGTGCAAGCATACAGCTTGTTGGACTAATTTATTCCTTGAATCTCATTCTAGGAAAATTAGGTCAACGGGAAGTACCTATCTTATAGGTTATGATTAATTTATTTACTATAATAAATGTAGGCTAACCGTATTATTACACGGACATGTTGTTGTGGTACTTCAGACATTTTTTGTGAAAAAATGTATATTATGAAAAGAAAGATAGTTTAAAAACTAAAACAACCGACTTCCATGTCCCGCGAGTCAATTTCAGTACCTAGCAAGTTTGAGACGTTTATCGTCATATCTCTGGAGATACTAATTAGATCTCAATGAAATTTCAATGGGACCACTTCAAAAACGTACCCTACCGATTAAAAAAAGAATCATTCGAATCAGTTCACAATTGACGGAGTAATAGCGTAACATGCAAAAAACAAAATAAAAAAAAAATAAGCATACAAAAAATTGAGAACTTCATTCTTTTTGGAAGTCGGTTGAAAATATGTCAGAAGGAAAGAAAACTACTCAACTGTAAATGATTCAACAGAAACATATTCCTATCCCAGAATCTCCCAAGTCAAAACAAAAAAATAGTCTGTACAAAATCGCAACATATCGCGACGAAATGCATCTAAGCGGAATTCTATGGGTCTCATATGGAGGGGCCAAGAGCCCTTTCAGTAGGGGTTGTAGGACCCCTGCTGTTACACTGACCCTTTGTGCACGGTGAGGGTGCAAGTCACGAGAGAAACATTAGTGATATCTTTGTTCATGTTAGTTGTGTATAGAGGAATTTTCTTCGACGTTGTTAAGTTTTTTCAAAGCCATAAAAATTTGTATGTTTTGTGGTTGCCGGTTGTAGAAACTAGTTTCTTGATGCCACTGGATTGCTTTTTTAACCGACTTCAAAAACGGAGGAGTTTTCTCAATTCGACTGTATTTTTTTATGTGTGTTAGCGGATAACTTCGTCTTTTATGAACCGATATTGATGATTATTTTTTTGTTAAAAAGGAGATATCCCTAAGGTGATACCATAGTAATTTCATTGAGATCTAATAATTATCTCCAGAGATATGTTGATAGACGTCTTAAACTTGCAACTGAAACGACTCGCGCGGCATAGAAGTCGGTTGTTTTAATGTTTTAACTATCTTAATTATTAGTGAATAGCCATTGATTTCACGATCCTTTGCGATTTACCCATTCATGACACAGTTGTGCTATTAGTGCTCAATTCGATGTAGCGGTATAATTATAAACTTGACAGTTTAAGAAATAGTGCTAAGTATCCTTTTCTCACCTCTGAAGTAAAATAGAGACGACAAGAGTTTTAGTGATACCAATCATTACATTTTCGCCTTTATTTTGGATTCCGAAACTTATTATAATATATCTTATTATCTATGTATATATATATTATATCTTATTATTCTTATTATATATATATATAATATATATATATATAATATATATATCAATTTCTACAGGTGGTAGGAGCATATTGTATCGATGCTCCGCCTGACTTGCTACCAAAAAGTAGCTTACCACTATCAAGGTAAAAATCTGCCGCCTTAACTATAGGGTGATTCGGCAGTACACAGCCCTTGAGAGTTAGAGTATTCTAGGCCTAGTGTGTTCACCATCTTCGTCCACATCATCGCTTGCCACCCGGTGAGATAGTGGTGAAACGCTAGCTTATAAGATACACAAAAAAAGCTTTATTGTTATTGTATACACTCAAGCACTTGATCACTATCTTATATGAAGTTATGTGACTATGAGGTCTAAAATGGTTTAGCACTTGTTTGAAAGTGCAAGACAGTAGTGAGCACTCGAAAGCTGAATTTTCCGACCCAGGTAGCCTTCAGCATTTACTATCCGTCTTGCGACTGGCACCAAGCATTGTGATGCTGGAACTCAGCTGACTGTTTTGCGGATATTTGTTCAGTGGGTAGTTTAAGTCACGTACGAGTTGGAACAATAAAGTTTGATCAACTTTGTATTTAATATTTCTTATAACACAGACCACATACAACATTGGGAGCTATTAACAGAAATGCGGCGGTGATCGCGTGCGTCCCTCCACGGAGCTTCGTCATCGATGTCACCGTACCACAATGTATCGACGATGAACCTACATCAACCGCCATGTTTTACTATTATGAAACCTGGTTTTGATGTCGGTTCATTAAATAGACTACGACGTATCAACAATAGCGTAGCTACAAAAGCCTATTAAATTGTGTCTGTAAATTGGAAGAAGTACGCCTGTAACTTTCAATCACCACAATCTTCTTTCTTCTTTCTATAGATGGTAAGAGCATATTATATCGATTTTCCGCCTTACTTTCTACCAAAAAGTACCTTTCCACCGTCGAGGAGAAAATTTGCCGCCATAACCTTACGGTATTCCGCCATCCCACAGCCCTTGAGAGTCAGAGTATTCTATAGTTTAACTCTCAAGGGCTGTGTGCTAGCCCAGCGTAGCACTATCTTCGAACACATCTTTGATTACTACCTACCAGGGCCCCTAGACAAAATCCAATTTCCTGTTTCCATTCACGCTAACGCAAGTTCAAAATGTATGGAATGACATTCATGTTTCCGCAACAAAAATGTCATTCTCATACATTTTAAACTTGCGTTAGCGTGAATGGAAACAGGAAATTGTATTTTGTCTAGGGGTCCAGGCGAGATAGTGGACAAACGCTAGCCTATAAGATATATTAGACATATCTTGGGTCGTAACTAGTATCTTAGTGGGCAGTTTCTATATTCGATCGAACTAGATTTCTTATAACTGAAGACTGCACCATCCCCAAAATTGCTATTATACTAACGTCTTGAATTATTTTTTATTATGTCTCTAGGAGACTATTAACTTATATATCAATTCATAAAATAAACTAAAAAATTAGAACGAAAGGTATGCTAATAATGCAAAGTAAGTGCATTAGGTGTTAAAGTATGATCTGAGTAGAATGTAAGCTTAAGCTTCGAATTCTTCTTGGAATTTGAATTGAAAATTTGGGATTTAGCTTCGAATCACATAAGCTGATTCAAAAGGTGCCTTTTCTAATCGCTAAACTTGTAATTTATGCTCCTAAACGACTTTTTCTAAAAATAATTTTAAAATCACTGTTTTAAAAACTGTTATTACCAACCTCATAGAATATATTAGGTAATAGTCAAAATTGAAAGCATTTATACATACTATCCATATTTATTTATTTCAGAAAATAGTAAGCTAACAGCATTGCCAAAACGCTAACTATTTAGTAACTAAGTTATAACAAGGGTTAAACTAATTATGAAAACTTAAAAATATCCTAAAGTTATTAATAATAACATTCAACTTATCATATCCATACTTAATAACATAAAAACGTTTGTAACTCTGTCACTTTGTCTGTTTGTTACCTAATCACGCCAATGCGAATGATCCAATCTTATTGAAAAACAAGGAGATACAACATCAAAGAGTGAACAAAATCGCGGGTATCACCTAGTTCTCACAATGGCATTAGAAAATATAAGCACGTCAACACATTAAATGATCATTGAATCTAGCAGTCTTTTATTACATAAATACAATATAAACACATACATACAACGCCATCTCTTTTAGTATACACACATACTAATAAATCCATTTATAGTTCCTCCTCATTCAAAGACGACTCGATAAGATCAATTTTAGAACCTTCATGAATAAGGTCTGTTTTGCACGGTAAGAAGACGAAAGCAGATTTATTACTGTCGATTGTCTCCCTTGTTACTAATCCACTTTACTACGATTGTCGTTTACCAACCCTCCGTAGAATCGGAGAGGCCTATGATAAATGTTTGAACGTATCAAAAATCCATTAAAATAATCCTCTAGAGGTTATTGACAGTATCGATTGAAATACTTGCGAAGCTTTTCTTTAGACATGATATTTTTAACAAGGGTGTATTAGGAAGATTTGAAAGCATGAAGCTTCTTATTAGCACTCTGTATTTATAATTTTCAGAAATTGATGCTGCAGTCATGCAAGAAAAAGTAAAGCTTGTGGACTGCTCTTTTAATTTGCTTGGAAAGGGAATTTAACTAAGACACACAATGCTCAAAATTAGATTCAAACTCATTGTTTTAAAGGGGGTCTTCGACGTTTGATCACAACTACAATTTGAGTCTAAAGTATGAAACTGTATGTATTACCTAAAATGATTGAATGTAAACTTTAAATTTTAGCAATATTTTGATGATAGTTTGTAGATTAAAATATCATAAACAAAAATCATTACGGTTTTTATCGAATTAAAAAAGACAAGAGTCAGTCACAGCTATGATTAAATGTGTAGTAGGCTACCACACATGTATTGATTATCATTTAAATTGAAAAAAGATGTCCTAGCATAGGATCTCGTCTTTGTGACACGGAACTGATCTGTGGTAAAAACAGTATCACGTCTTCCCGCAATATATGCAATCTACCTGACCCCAGTGAAGTGATCTATGACAAATGTCGGACACTGGAGACGTACAGTGCACGCGAGTGGGCGGCGGGCTCGGTGTGCTGACGTCACAACGCGCATGCGCGCACTGAGACTCCTTGCGATACAGACCATGGGATAATATTGGATGAATCTTGGCGATATTAAAATTATTGTTGGTTATTTGAATATAGCGAAGTAATTGTAAGTTACTTCTTACTGTAAAAGTTACTAAAAATTTTTTTCCACTGATTTTAATCAGAATATTTATTTGCAGATTCTAGTTTAGAAGGAGTTAGGATAATGAAAATACATTTAACGTTTTATTTACATTATACACATAGAATTTTAAAGTTTTATAAGGCACTGCAGTAAATGCAGTACATTTCACATAATAGGTAAATGTTTAGCTTATTATACTGGAAACTAGTTTGGTAAAATGTTCTCTCCTTATCTTCGTCTCGTATATTTTCAATCGACTTCCAAAAAGGAGAAGGTTTTCAGTTCATCTGTATCTTTTTTAATACGCTTTTATTAGCTTCAGACGTATGTATGTTTGTATGTTAGTATGTAACGGAATCTTTGAACATGATTTTAACCCCCTTCAAAACGTCGGATTAACTCGACATTTGGCATACTTATTAAGGACCGATGACAATTCAGTATTTTAAACATTTTGACCCGTTATCCTTACTAGGATTTTTTAAAAAAATCGACAAAAAAATGAAAAATAAATAATAGTTTAAAAAACTAAAAAAATACGCTTTTATAGAAAATCCAACTAAAAAATAGAAAATAAATTTTAATAAATTTGAATTAAAAATAGTGTAAGAAAAAATGATTTTATTGTAAAAAAAGCGTGGGGTGCTTTTCAGGATATTATCAAAATAACCCTTCTAGTCATATCTGTTCATAAAATATTTGGAACTATTGATACCATGCACCCCACGCTATTTTTACAATAAAATCATTTTTTCTTACACTATTTTTAATTCAAATTTATTAAAATTTATTTTCTATTTTTTAGTTGGATTTTCTATAAAAGCGTATTTTTTTAGTTTTTTTTAAACTATTATTTATTTTATGTTTGTTACGTGATTACTCTGCAAATTGTAAACCGATTTGAATGATTATTTTATTCATGGGTAGGCTACATTTCCACATCGGTTTCATTATACAATTTATTGAGATCTAATGAGTGTATACGTGACTCACGGATACACTCATTAAAATAGGCTCACGGACCGTGAGCCTATTTTAATCATTCTTTAGTATGTGTGATTTTATTAGTAAATTTTATAAAAATCTGAATAATATCTCTCGAGATATGGTGATTAAAATGTTAAACTTGATAATGAATGGTTTTTTTAAAGTTTTATCTTAATGAAGATGAACACGTTCGCAAGCAGAACTAGAACTTGATAAGTATGATAAGTTCTAGCTTTGTTTACGAACGTGTTCGTGATAAAAATACTCTTGATTTATTATGTTGATTTATGCTATAAATTAAATGTAAAACAATGTATAATTTGTATAAATTAATAATTTAGATTTATTATTTTCTTGCCGACATAGATCGATGAAGTCACTTTTTGTATACAGTTTTTTCATTCACAGAAGAGTAAATTTAACAATAATGTTTGTTGACGTATGTATAAATAATGTATGCTAGATAATATACAGACACAACAAATTAAATAATCAGTTTTCCGGTTTAATCTTTAGTTCGCGAGTGTACTACGCCCTGCGATCCGTGTCGGTGCCTGCTAGCTACCAGTCGAGTCGTCCGCGCGCGCCGCTACGTACGCTACGCCGCACGTAGCCGACTACGGCGCTACGACCGCTACGAGGAAAAAAAACTCAAGTGACTGTGTTTTGCATATCAATAAGGAATTAAAAAAACTTGTGTGTTGGTGATCGTTTCATAAAGATGGCGCTATAACCCAGGTTAGTTGTGTTAGATAAGAGTATGAGCTGTCGAATGTCAAGGACACGGATATCGATCAAGACGTTATTTGTTTTATTTACATTTTTTTTGTTTGCACTTTTGGAGTATGTGTTGTTTATTCTTTACTTTAACATAAAAAATAGATTTCTGGGAAATCGCCGTTACGTTGTAATTTATTACATTATTTTGGAGATAATATGTCGTTACAGATTCAACAGCCATTCAGTTTTCCCCTTTTGTCCGCAGATTTTCTTTCTAGGCTTGCCATTTTTATTTTTATTTAAACAATATTATGCAGCTGACACACGAACTATCAGTTCCATTCGGATCATGATATGTGCTGTGATCGGTATGCGTTTCTTTAAATTGTGTTTCACTATTTCACTTTTTTTATTTTTTTTATATAAAAATTATCCGAAGTACTGAAACACAGTTACATGTATGGTTAGTTTTAACCTACTTTAATATTTTTTTAAATATTCTGTCGTAAACGATTGGATGACAGCTGAATGGTTCATTACTTTTGTTTTTTTTTTCTAATTCAAAGCGTTTAAATTCTGCTTTTGCTATGTTTACTTGATAATTGGTTATGATTTATGATTTCTGACGTGTATATGTGCGTATATTAATACTGCCTACATACTTAATAAATGCTTTGATTCTTGATTGACAGATCGATTCAGCATCAAGACGATCTTAAAAAAAAATCGCATATTTATAATATGTATTAGTTAATTCGTTTTAACTAAGGATTGTTAGTGTCAGTCAAATTATTTTTTCTTTTTAGAATAAGAAAATGTCTTCATATATGTATTATTTTAAGTCCGAGCGTCTTCGGCCCATCAAGCAATTTATAGTTATTAAAATTACTCATACAATTTGATTGTACCTTGATAAGAATGTTAACTAAAATATGACAAAGTAATCATATATCCTTTGTGAATTAATTTAGAAGCATTACTTCTATACCGGTCTTATATTTTATTATATATATTTTATATATATATTATATTTTATTATTTTAATGTGCACCTTCCTAATTAAAATTATTATACCTATTGGTGGTTACAGTAGCATAAGTTGTGTATCAAACCAAATCATGAAGTTGTCGACTGCCCGTTACAAGTAACACGCAACAAAGGGATAAAGAAGTGTCTTCGAATAATTTATAAGTAGACATCCGCGCCCTTACTGCTTGCTCCCATTTTTTTAGTTAAACGTATTTTTTACATATACTTATAATAAAACAATTAGGCGTTCACATTATACAATTATAGAGTAGCGTCATGATAGGTATATAGTCAGATATAACTTATGTACAAAGTACAGTCTAAAGGTACGGACACACCGCAGCGTCCTGCGTGCGCGATCTAAGTGGCGATCAGATAGCGCAGTAGTATTTGTACCGACTTGTTCACACCAAACGCGATCAGAAAACAATTGAAAAGTACTGAGATCGCGCCCGCAGATCGCAGGACGCCGCGGTGTGATCGTACCTTAAGTATGATTCCACCCCAGATGTGCAAGATGGCGGTCGAGGGAAAAAGTCACCAATTAACCAAAACTACTTAATTTTCCTAACGTCGCTCAAAGAGGTTTAAAAAAATAGCTGTGTATAGCAAGTACATCCGTGCTGAAACGCAGCCTAAAAAAAATGTGGAGAATATTTGTTATGTTATGAGATGAAATGGACTTTGTATTTATTTTATACTGAATATGCCTTTAATTGAAGCATTATTGAAACGAACTCTTCTAGACAGCTTTAATCTGAGCAGTTTAATTTACTATTTAAGTTTGAGAGCTTCAAACATCAAACATGTAAAATTGAAATCCTTATAATATCCGTCAGATGCTTGAGCCTCGGAAGTTATATGAAAATTTTGCATTTTAGTAGGTATATTTTGATAAGAACTTGCAACCACGTCCAAATTGCACCACTAGCCTAACCACTGACCAGGTAGGCAGTCAATTTATTTATAAAATTATTAATAAACTAGCCGAGCACTTGCACGTCCCACTCGCACTAAGTTAGTAGGGTTTCTATTGAACAAAATTTGCCGGAAAATCAGTTTTTTGTATGGGGACCCCCTTTAATTTTTAATTTAATTTAGTATGTTATTATTTGATGTTATAGCAACCATTGTTATACACACTATGAGCAAATTTCTGGTCTCTATCTATTAAGTTTTGTAAGTACGAGCATAAAACGCCTGAAAAACACGGTTTTTGTGTCGGGAACCTCCTTTTATCCGGCTTCCATAAAAAGAAGGATGTTTCTCAATTCGCTTGTATTTGTAATTTGTTAAACACAATCCAAAATTTCATCGTACCGACGGGACTTGAACCCGCAACCTCCGGAATAACATGTTCCGGTGCTTTGCCAATTAAGCCACGGTGCGAAGTATCATTACGACGAAATTAGTGGATTGCATTTGTTAACCCAATTATGCATTGGTGGCGCCATCTATGACTACTTATTACGTAAGTTAATCATTCGGAAGAAATCATTACAGTTTTCAAATCGCCGTTCAATTCAAATTGCAGACACCAATGCATAATTGGGTTAACATATGCAATCCACTAATTTCGTCGTAATGATACTTCGCACCGTGGCTTAATTGGCAAAGCACCGGAACATGTTATTCCGGAGGTTGCGGGTTCAAGTCCCGTCGGTACGATGAAATTTTGGATTGTGTTTAACAATTTACAAAAATATAAAGTGTGAAACACTTCAAAGAAACATAATATTCGATTGTATTTGTTGTTGTAGCGGCTATAGTAATACATACTTTGTCAAGATTTTAATTCTCTATCTACATATTATAGTTCATAAGTGCAAGCAAAAAACGCGGAAAAAACGCGTTTCTTGTATGTTTCTTCCTTTTAATATTTTATTTAATTTAGCTTTTTTATTTCCTTTGGTTTTATTACCCTTTACGTACGGAACCCTAAAAAATATGACTGGCATCAGAATAATAGAAAAAATTACCAATCTGATCAGTGGTACAGGCTAGTGGTGCATTCGGTAATCAAGTATTAATTCATCTATTCAAGTATCAGAATAATACTTAGTCGTGTTTTTACGCGAAAACTTTGTTCATTCAGTCATAGTTGCTGTCTTCATAAGCATATGAAGAGTACAAGTCAGCTGTTATAATTTTCACAAATGAAACTTAGACATTCTAACCAAAATATCGGTTCAGCAACTCCGACTCGATACTGAAATATCATATTTACAACTAGGCTAGTTACACTAGTCGTAATTTAAAAGACTCGTCGTTATAGCTGCCACAAATGTAGATAGGGCTATACTACCACTAGTTAATTGTTTATCACACTACTACACTACAAGTCTGATTGAGGAAAATATAATAAAGTGTGCAGGTGTGCACACAAAATAATACATATCTTACACGTTATAAATAACTTGCATTTCACTTTAAGGTAGGGCCACGACGCGGCGTTCTGCAATCTGTGGGCGCGATCTCAGTACTTTTCAATTGTTTTCTGATCGCGTTTGGTGTGAACCAGTCGGTACAAATACTAATTCGCTATCTGATCGCCGCCTAGATCGCGCACGCAGGACGCTGCGGTGTGGCTGTATCTTTACTGTTGATGGAAACATTTTATGAAGTGGAAATCGAACAAAAACTGCACTTTGGATCTACGTTAATAATTCGATGATGATGTGCAAGCATTTCTCTGACTACTAATTCATAATTAGGAAAAATAATGGAATTTTCGTCTCAATTCAAAAAGTTTGAGTGTTGAAGCTGGTTTTTGTTAATGTGTTTCTTTCGTTGCCTCACAGCCTAATTGAAAAAGTTCCCCGTTTGGGCGGTAATTTTACATTGCTAATTTAAATATTTTTTACGAGCAATACTTAAACTTAAAGGATTTTTGCCTTCATTAGGAGTGTTATAATTTAAGAAAACACTTTGATGTTTGTAATGAAGTATTTTTGACTCCTATCGTGCTAGAATATCTGCGCCCTGAGTATTCATCATCATCGTTATTAGCCAATTTCCGTTCATTGATGGACATAGGCCTCTCCTATCTAATCCCTGTGGCTTGCTCTAAATCGTATTATATGTGTTTATTAGTATAGTACATACCTATAGGTAACCATGAGCAGTTATTAATGTCAGCCGTTTAATAAGAAACAAACTTATTGATATTCGCATCGAATTCGTATAAACTTTTTTTTTATCTCAAAGACATAATAGCCACAATAGACATAAATCATGCTTAACAGAAAAGGCTACCTCATAAAGTACTCACAAGACAAACCAATAAACGGCATCCGTACAAGGTAACTTATTCCAAAAATCCACACTGAACATATTTTTTCCACTTTCATTATTCGAACAGCATAAGAATGGAGGAACACTGACCTGAACCAGGCCTGTCGCACTCCGCGCTGTAGCTATGAAACTTCAAGTACCTCCGTGCACCCGCTTGGTTACAAGTTCAGTCAGTAATACGTCACACGCGCTCTCGATCGGCCGCGCGCCTTACTTGTACCTACCTCATTATTATATTCCTTGCTTACGATATTGACATACATTGTCGAGACAAACGAGTTGTATAGTCCAAGAGCTGATGCAAGATATGTACTCAGATAAATAAGTACGGTTACCAATGTTTACTTAAGGTTTTATTTTATTATTTTGTTACAGTATATAAATTATAAGTAGATATATAAGTATATAGATATATAGATTCGTTCTACGATAAATAAATAGAGTAGGTACCTACTAACGTTTACTTAAATGTTCCTTTTTTTCTTTCTTAATGATTTTGTCATGTCATACGATATTCAGATTTTTATAATCCGAGAGTTGATGTAATTAAAGACTTATAGATCTCAGATCACTGAGATTCACTGAAATGAGATAAGTATCTCCAGACATATGTTGATAAACGTATCTAACTTGCTACTGAAATTGACTCACGGGGCATGGAAGTCGGTGTTTTAGTTTTATACTTCACAAAAACGGAGGAGGTTCTCAATTCGACGGTTTTTTAATGTTTTTGACCTCAGAACTCTTTCAGATCTTAACCGATACAGAAGACCTTATATGTAAAATACCCTTCCAATTTATAGGTAATGAAAAGTATTAATTTTCATACAAGCTTTTCTTTATTTTTTCTCGTCAACTATGATTCTACGTTTTTTACACATAGGGGAGTGGTCTGCATCTAACCCCCCGCTCCCTCTCCAGCCTTAAACTAATTATTTATACATTTTTTAGTACTTAACCTCAAAACTTTAAAATATTAATTTCTCGTAAAGTGGGGTGTTCCGCAATTTTTCCTTCAAGAAGGGGGTTTTACCCCTCCCCCCTATTCCCCCCACGCCGCCCCGAAAATCGTTGTCAGTTAAAGTCCATTCCTACCAAATTAAGAGCCTTTAAGTTGTTAATGATTATAAAATTATTAAATAAAGTTGATGCTTTATGCTTTTTGTTATAAAGATCTCCCTAGTTCATTAAGTATCCCAAGTCCCATATACATCAAGTCCCTTCCGTGTAATGATAATAGAAAGTATTTTTAAATCGGAAGTAAAATAATAAATGTTTTATTAAATTCGAATTATCTGTTTTTTTATTTAGAGATTCAACTATTACAAAATAAAGTTTTCCTACAATGAATAAAATACATAATTATTTTTGGTCGAAAAAGTGAGTCAGCTCCTAGACTATTATAATGTAACAAGTCAAACAACCTACGATTCTAGGCAAATGAGTACTATTTTTTCGCGTTACTATTATTATTCGCGTTTATACTTACACAATCTAAAACTTTAATCAACTACTTTACTTAGTATAACTGTAGTACTTTTATCCTACCTCAACATTAAACATTAATGTAGCACTTACTATCAGTAATGTACTCATTACATTGTTCCACCTTAGAGTATTCTTCTACCAATTAAAGGTTTCAATAAGTTTCCTCATAACACTCAACCCTATAGGAAAGGCCGCGAGTTGACCGAGTTATTCTGACTCTTGCTATGTAGACTTACGGTGCATTTTACTGTGGGCAACACGCGATTCATAGTTACTATTAGTTGATACTGTGACGCAAAATCAAGGTCGCACCGGAGGCGTGAAGCGCATTTTGAAGGTTACCAGCGTTGTACCTAGGTTTAATCTCGCATTTTTGCTCGCAGGGAGTGCAATTTCTGTACTTGTACTATTCATTGTTCTGTGCCTGAACTAATTGAACGAGCTAACTTATTCCGAGTAGCTAATTTTGGTGTCTTCAATTTGGAAGGATCTCCTAGACATGCATGCTACACCTTCAATCACATCGTCACTTACCATCAGTTCAGATGGCAGTGAAATGCTTGCCTAAACAGTAAGCTCATCAAGTTTTGGATTATTCGAAAGGCGAGTGAGTCACCAATTCATTGCACTGTGAACGAGCAGCTGGTGCATTATTATTATTTATATTTATCAGGGCGAGCGAAGCGAGCCCTAACACTATCCCACAACCTGAGCACTATTGTGGTACACATTACTGAAAAACTATCATGCCTATTGATTTGTGATTTAACATAATAATTTTAATTTACATGTAGATGTGTTATCAGTAAAAAAATATATCATTTTATTACCATTTAAAAAAATGAAGATTAACAATTTGTGTCTAGGATAGAATATTATTGTACAACTAACGCCATCCGTTAGAAGATCAAAGAATTAACTTCGCTGCGAACATAATGCTTGGTTACTAACGCCATCTGTTGGAAATCTAAAGAATTTACATCTGTCATCCAAATGAGGTCTGGTATCAGTGTGACTATTTGTGGCAGATTTCTGCCATTTAGGCAGATTTGGGACCTAAATTTTAACTCTGGCAGATTAAGCTGACGATTCCAAAAAGTGGCAGATTTCAAGGATCTTTATGAATTTTGAAGTATAAATAGGATTTTGACAATTTTCTGTTTATATTTAAAGTATAACATTTTTACTATGCATTTATTTGGTTGGTGGCCCTAGGGCATAGGGGTATAAGCTAAGAAAATCTGCCGGAAGATATTTGATTGATATTTATACGATATTTACTTATAAAATATGTATTTTCTGAAAGTTTTTTTTAATACAAAACATGTAAAAAACAGAAAAAAAAATTTTTTCAAGACTGACTGCAGCAATTAATCCAATTTTTTTTATATATCTTTAGGACTAATAATAGTTATTACAAAAAAAAACTAAGAGTTGTATAAAATCATAGGATCATACAACATAGGACAAATCTATAAGGGTTCTGTTTTTTGTCATTTGGCTACGGAACTACGGATATACATCATCTATTCAAAATAAATATTATTTTGAATAGATGATGTATATGTGTACATAAATAGCGGAAAAAAGCAATTAAAAGCGAGCATGTAAAGTATAATATGTAAATTATCATGAATTTAGAAAATATATATAAATTTATATAAATTAATATATAAATTTAGGGGCCAAAAAGAGGTTTTAATTTTTTTTCACTATGGCGTACCTTTTTTTTTTTAAATAAAAATTATGTTATTATAGGGAAATATTAAAGGTACAAAAAATTTTTCTTTTTGTTATTGTGCCAAAATTGTATCATGGTAAAAAATTAAATATAACAATATTTAATTTATTTTTCTAAGATCCTATGTTGTTATACAGCTCTTAGTTTTTTTATGACAGCTATTATGAGTCCTAAAGATATATAAAAAATTGGATTAGTTGCTGCAGTCAGTTTAAAAAAAAATATTATATGTTATTTACATTTTTTGCTTTACAAAAAAAACCAGTTGAGTTGAAATCCTAAACTTTCAGTAAATACATATTTTATTAGTACCTACATATAGTATTAATATCAATCAAATATCTTCTGGGGGCAGATTTTCTTAGCTTATACCCTTATTGCCTTTGTAAAAGTTTGAATGAGAAGGTAGATAAATTTTATTTTTATGCCTTATTTTATGCCATAATTAAATAATATGATGGCAAATTTTATGCATTTGTTGGAGTGGTTGGTGGTTTGGCAGATATTTTGCCAGTGTCGGGCAGATTCGCCATTGAATATAAAAAAAACTGCCCTAAAAATTATTACCAGGCAGAAAAAACTACGCGAGCCCTCACAAAGCTCGGCTTTTAGCTAGTAAATAAAATGTCTATTAATTTATTAGTTTTATTTATTATTATTTATCACATACGCGTTAAGTTTTGCTATTCATTCCACTACTGTTCTCAAACAATTTTATGCATTTACTTCATTTACTTTTGTGTTTATTTTTCTACTTTTGCAGTACTAAAACGAATTCTAAAAATAAAAAGGCGCTGCCGCTGCAACTTTTACGAGAGTTTTCAATTTCGGTTTTGAATGCTAAAACTGATGCGAACATGTATGGATCCAAACCCTTTCTATGTTTGATGCTAGTACTGTTTTATTTTTTCCTTAACAGTTTTCCGGTCCTATAAGCCGTTGACGGGTATTTAAAACTGCAAGCTTTAAAAAATTTTCTACTGCTTTGACAGCTTTATATGGTTCGTTGAATTACTAGATTTGGTGATATGTAGCTTGCAGGTATGTACTCGTAAATTTGTGAGGGTATGATTTGTACAAATGATTTAAGTTTTAATTAGTCAAAAAATATATAAGACCAATTAATTATATTAGTAAAGGAGGTACACTTGTGACGAAAAATCTACCCAATAATCAACCCTTGATGCATGGAGGTACGTAGTACGGTCATATCGATGCATTGATGGCACATATTAAGCAATACAGATATTTAAAAAAATCTAAATATAAATGTATACATGTCAAATTATGAACACATGCACCTTGAAATATTTCCATAATTTTCAAAAAAAAATTGCCATTACAATATTAGGTTTTACATCAGGCACAAAATCGCGAAAGAATAGCACAGTACCTAGCCGTTTCTAGGCTGGGTGCCGGGTGCAGTTGAATACAAGTCGTTATGGCGAGTGCGCTGTGACGCCCTACTGCCCTCACGAGATACATACATACAACATGTACATACAATACACTGTATTGTTTTATGAAGGAATGCTGCTTTGAAGAGGCTTGTGAAGAAAAGTATTGAGATTTTGTTGGACTGAGAAGGAAATCTTTACGCAGATATTTTCGAAGTTATCACTTTGATCCCTACCTCATTATTTATTGAACTTACTTTTCCGTGAATAAAGTTGGCTTTGGATATTGAATAAGTTTTAAATACGTGGACAGATAAATTAATAGGATCACCACGGAGCTCTGTCGAAGTTGTACCTAAATATAAGTGTAATGCTCAGACTATCATAAAAAAGGCAGACAGATTCGTGCCGAACACCCGAGTGACCGCAAGTTCATAATACTACATTCTTGAATAATAAGTTTCCGCGCTCTGTCGGGCAAAGTCAATACGGCATGATTACTACGTAAGCAACGCTGCGAAGTAATACTGCACGGAAGCGTCCGACCCTGCTGCCGCTTGGTAGCAAACTGAGCGCGGAAGCGTATTACTCAAGCATTTAGTATTACTGAACTTGCGTTCACTCGGGTGTTCGGCACGACTCCGTCTGCATTTTTTATGATAGTTTGAGGTGTAATGTGATCTCTGTCGAAGTATAAATGTGAGCAGCTATATTACAACCATTACACTATAGTCTATCAAATCAGTTGTCAGAAACCTGACAAAAATGTAATCAGTCAGAATAATAAGCTAATATGTATATTAGCACAGATTTTTAGTACGATATCAGGGTTTCGAACCCAAAGGGTACCAACGGAACCCTATTACTGAGACTCCGCTGTCCGTCTGTCTGTCTGTCTATCACCAGGCTGTATCTCCGTACCGTGATAGTTAGACAGTTGAAATTTTCACAGATGGGGTATTTCTGTTGCCGCTATAACCACAAATACTAAAGTCAGAATAAAGTTAAAAATTAAAGGGGTTCCCCATACAGGAAACGTGTTTTTTTCGTAACTTCACTATAGCGCCATCTATGAACGTTTTGTTGAACGTTTACCTACCCTAACACCTTAGTGTTGACTTTCACTTTGATAGCGTTAGACGTTCGCTAGATGGCGTTATATTAAATAAGCACGCGGCTTACTACTCTTGTTTAGTATTATACTGTGGCACATAATAGAGACTAGTCCTACGTGTGTTATACGGAACCCTACGTGTGCGTGACTGCGAGTCTGACACGCACATGGCCAGTTTATTTAAATATATCTTACAAGCAGTCAATTTCTTGAAATCGCAGAGAGAAGCTATTTACACAGGGCAACGTTGACTGAGGAAGGTCATGCTCATTCAAAAAGGTAAGACTCAGGTCAATTCTGATCACCGTCCTAACCTAAATATAGGCCCTTTTATCGCAGGGCCTTCTGCCTGCTAGCCTCCATCAAACATTCTTCGAGCGTGAAATACAAATAAATATGGGATTGAATTTCACGTTTCCACGATTTTATGTGGGAAGACGGAACGACGTCGTTATGTGACGTAAATGTGGGATAGAGTTGCTTATTGCCAGTAATATTTATGAGTTCGAGCTCAGTATTGAATATAGTTGTGTTGATATGTAGTTATTTCGTACGTTAGTTTTCCTCCATCTTTAGTGTAAAAAGGATACGAATTACATATTTTGTACTAGTAATGCCAGGATGTTTTGAATTATTATTGTTAACAGAATCGAAGCTTGATATGCTGCAAAATAGACTCAAATCAGTTGGAGTTCTGTGAAAATAGCGATATTCCTACATTATCAGCGCTTATGAGCGCTCCTTTCATAAGTACGTGCGTTCCTTGCACTACTTTTACATAATACACAATCATAAATCTTCCTAACATACACATTACATTTAAATCGACCTGTCTATAAGTATAATTCAAACTTTTCATCTTGTAAGTTGAAGCGAGGAAGTTACGAGATTACCATCAGAATTCTGACCGCAATCATATCGCAAAGTGGATCGTATGCAATACAGGTAGAACACCATCGATAAAGCATTATCGTGGCAAATGATTGATCACGGTTATGTGTGCAGAGTACCGGGTGCTTTTATTCAAGGATAATATCGAATTGGAAACCTTTTGAGGAGAAATACAGCAGACATAGATTTACTAAGAATAGACTCGTAGGTACGTAAGTACTTGTATTCACACTCGCAATAGAGAATTGCCTGAATGGTTGGAGCGCTGCGTAAACGTCAATCTTACCTAGTTTCATTCTATGAAAATTGATTTGATTATTAGATAAACAAACTATCGTTTGCCGCTCACGCAATTTTTTTTTGCCTTAATAAATTATATTTCATGTGTATCTCATGCGAGTATAACCATGTGTGTCTTATAATCTATATTAAAGAAAAGAGAGTCAAGAACATCAATTAACAAGTTGACAGACCGATTGATATGAATTTTTGTAAATTTAAGCGTATTGCATTTTTACCTGAATACTAGATTGCATCACGAGAGTTTTTTAGTTGTGCTTAAATTAGTACATAGAATGTAAAGGTACAGCCACACCGCGGCATCCTGCGATCTGCGGGCACGATCTCAGTACTTTTCAATTGTTTTCTGATCGCGTTTGGTGTAAACCAGTCGGTACAAATACTACTGCGCTATCTGATCGCCGCCTAGATCGCGCACGCAGGACGCTGCGGTGTGTCCGTACCTTTAGTGTAAGAGCGTAGCCTAACTTCTGGAAAGGTAAATTAGAGACTTGCGATGTCTAATTTGATCTACGTTTAAATAACTTTTTGTTACATCTTACTCGCCTCGGCCTTATAGCAGTCTGCATGTCGTGACTGGTAACTTTCATAGCTTTTATTAACAAAAATAATTTAATAACGTGGTTTATGAAAAAATCATTAATGTTAGAATAGAATAACTCTTTATTGAACACCATTCAGAAAACATTAAAAAACTTAAGTAAACATTCACAAATAAGTGTTACAAAAGGCGGTCTTATCGCTGAGAGCGATCTCTTCCAGACAACCTTTGGGTAATGAGGATTTGTTTAATGAACATGGCGGGGTAAATATGGTGTTAAATACCTTAACTAAAATAAATAAGCAAATACATGCACACTACACTGCAGATACAGATAATACATAAATAATATATTTATCAATAAACAATACATATACTAAATTGTTAAACACAATCCAAAATTTCATCGTACCGACGGGACTTGAACCCGCAACCTCCGGAATAACATGTTCCGGTGCTTTGCCAATTAAGCCACGGTGCGAAGTATCGTTACGACGAAATTAGTGGATTGCATTTGTTAACCCAATTATGCATTGGTGGCGCCATCTATGACTACTTATTACGTAAGTTAATCATTCGGAAGAATACATTACAGTTTTCAAATCCGACGAGAGATGTTGCACTGCGTAAATCAAATATTATGTTTCTTTGAAGTGTTTCACACTTTATATTTTTGTAAATTGTTAAACACAATCCAAAATTTCATCGTACCGACGGGACTTGAACCCGCAACCTCCGGAATAACATGTTCCGGTGCTTTGCCAATTAAGCCACGGTGCGAAGTATCGTTACGACGAAATTAGTGGATTGCATTTGTTAACCCAATTATGCATTGGTGGCGCCATCTATGACTACTTATTACGTAAGTTAATCATTCGGAAGAATACATTACAGTTTTCAAATCCGACGAGAGATGTTGCACTGCGTAAATTTAATTTTGTCGTAACGATACTTCGCACCGTGGCTTAATTGGCAAAGCACCGGAACATGTTATTCCGGAGGTTGCGGGTTCAAGTCCCGTCGGTACGATGAAATTTTGGATTGTGTTTAACAATTTACAAAAATATAAAGTGTGAAACACTTCAAAGAAACATAATATTTGATTTACGCAGTGCAACATCTCTCGTCGGATTTGAAAACTGTAATGTATTCTTCCGAATGATTAACTTACGTAATAAGTAGTCATAGATGGCGCCACCAATGCATAATTGGGTTAACAAATGCAATCCACTAATTTCGTCGTAACGATACTTCGCACCGTGGCTTAATTGGCAAAGCACCGGAACATGTTATTCCGGAGGTTGCGGGTTCAAGTCCCGTCGGTACGATGAAATTTTGGATTGTGTGTAACAATTTACAAAAATATAAAGTGTGAAACACTTCAAAGAAACATAATATTTGATTTACGCAGTGCAACATCTCTCGTCGGATTTGAAAACTGTAATGTATTCTTCCGAATGATTAACTTACGTAATAAGTAGTCATAGATGGCGCCACCAATGCATAATTGGGTTAACAAATGCAATCCACTAATTTCGTCGTAACGATACTTCGCACCGTGGCTTAATTGGCAAAGCACGGGAACATGTTATTCCGGAGGTTGCGGGTTCAAGTCCCGTCGGTACGATGAAATTTTGGATTGTGTTTAACAATTTACAAAAATATAAAGTGTGAAACACTTCAAAGAAACATAATACATATACTATATAAATAAATATAACAAGGAGAGAGAACAAAAAATCAGTAGGTAGCAATTTAATCTTACGAGAGATAGTGAGCTTTGACACGTTCTTTGAATGTAGTAATGGTCTGGCAACGTCTTACTTCAACTGGTAGCGCATTCCAGAGCCTTACAGCTTGTACTGCGAACGATTTATCGTAGAACGAGCTATGATGACTAGGCATCAACAATGTATGAGTCTCTAAAGACCGTAAAGAGAGAGAATTCGAAGTGTGTAGGAATTGGAAGAGGTCTTTAAGGTAGGGAGGAGAAGTAGGATTAAACAAAATATTAAACAGGAGGGTAAGGATATGAGCATTGCGGCGAAGGCGGATGGGTAGCCATTTTAGCTTTGAACGGAATTCGGAGACGTGGTCATATTTGCGTAGGCCAAATATGAACCTAATCGCAAAATTTTGGAGTCGGTCGAGCTTGTTTAGCTGTTCCTCAGTGATGTCCAGATAGGCGGCGTCGGCGTAATCAAGAATAGGAAGAAGAAGAGACTGTGCAAGCGCAGCTTTAGTGGGAGTAGGCAAGAAATTTCGTAATCTTCGCAGTGCACCCGCGGCTGCAAACATTTTGTTACTGACAGCAGTCAACTGAGGACCCCAAGACATGTGCTGATCGAATAATACTCCCAGGTTCTTGACAGTTTCACTGTAAGGGATGGTCCCACCATTAAAAACGACATGCGGTAGAATGCTTCTATTGGTTTTTGACACAGTTCTAGAACTGCCCACTATAAGGACTTGCGTTTTATCCGGGTTAATTTTCAGACCATGGGATTCGCTCCACTCAGATATACAGCGTAAGTCGGCATTTACACGTTCTACAGCAGTTGCTATTTGATTCAGGGGCGCGTGACAGTAAATTTGGAGATCGTCTGCATAGAGGTGGTAGGAAGAAGAGATATGTTGAGATATGGAGTTAATAAAAATGGCAAATAGGAGAGGAGATAAAACACCGCCCTGCGGTACGCCGACAGTCGCGTCGCACCATGAAGAGAGAATCTCTTCAACGCGGACGCGCTGACGACGACCAGACAGGTAACTATGAAACCAGTCAATCACCGATGGAGATATGTTAATAGAGTGAAGAATTGCAAGAAGAATGTCGAAGTCAACGGTATTGAAGGCGTTGCTAAAATCGAGTAGCGTCAGCACAGTTAACTGCCCATTTTCCATAGCTAAACGGATATCATCAGTAATTTTGACGAGTGCAGTGACTGTGATGTGACCTGGACGGAAGCCGGATTGAAAAGGATTGAGGAGTTGATTAGAGACAAGAAAGGAATGTAGTTGATGATGGATGAGGCGTTCAAGTACTTTAGAGAGGAAGGGGAGAATGGATATCGGACGGTATTCAGAAAAGGTCTTTGGGTTAGGTTTTTTAGGTAGGGGTATAATTTGAGCTTCCTTCCATATTGAAGGAAAGGTGCTACTGGATATGGAAAAATTAAGGATATGGCAAAGGGTAGGGAGGATGACATCGATCAAAGGGATTAGCATGTTCTTACTAATACCGTCAAATCCGACTGCGTTAGAAGATATGGCAAGAATACTCTTCTTAACATCACAAGCGGTAAATTCACTAAAGAAAAATTGCGGGTGGTCAGGAGTCAGAAAAAAAAAAAAAACCGTAAAGTAGCAGTTTTATTGCTGTCCATAATAGACGGCGGCGAAGTGAAATGCTGATTGAGAGAATTAATGTCTAGGCTATGAGGTAAAGTACTATTTTGACGAGATTTACCGACTCCAAGAGACCTTAGAAATTTCCACACTTTAGCAGAATCATTATTATCAACAGATTTGTGAATATGGCGGCGTTGTGCATCCCTGCACACTCTATTGCAGCGATTCCGAGACCTGGCATACCTATCTTTGTTGGCTTCACTAGGATTGTTCTTATAGCTAGATTTAGCAACAGACTTTTTAGGCATTAGGATTTTAATATCATCGCAGAGCCATGGTGCAGGTAGTTGTTTAATTTTTATTCGCCGTAATGGTGCATGCTTGTCGTAAAGTTGAGTGATGATAGAATTAAAAATTGCAACTTGATTATCAACGGACTCAGCCTCTACGACGTCAGACCAGTCAATTTTTTCAGCGTCTGCGATGAAATCTTCCTGGTTCGTGCCACTAAAGTTACGCTGAAGAATAATAGTTGGTTTTGGCTTAGGAGGTCGTACTTTGTAGGAGAGATAGATTAGGTCATGATACGAGAAAGCATCAGCTGACAGCTGACCGTGCTTCTCAACATGCGATAAAGAAGATACAATAATTAGATCTAGCAGTGAAGGGACAGAATTAGGAAAGTGATGCGTAGCGCTAAAAGGAAGAGAGAACAAATTACAAGAATGAATGATAGACATGAGACGAGATGAACGAAAATCATTTTTTAACAAACAGGTATTAAAATCACCCATAATTATTGAGTGAGCATAGGAGGGTAATAGATTTCATTAAATGTGAAGAAATGTTCATTGTTATGAAATGGAATATCAAGTCAAAGTTCGCAAAATCCGAACAGTGGTTTGAACTTTATTCACTGTGTCTTTGATGGGGTTTGAAGCACAGAAAATCACTAGAATTCATAATATTATAGTAGAAGAAACAGCGCTTCGTACAAAAGGGTGCGGCATGGCAGGGTGACATGTCGTGGAACAAATAAAGGGCCACCCCACCTACGCCGATATTATATTTTAGAATGGGCTTATTGTGTTATTTTTATTAAATTCCTTGAATATCATTTTGGATCCTCATAGCTTTAACGTAAGTAAAATGAGTGCTTTTGTAAGTACGTATGTATGGGTTTCTCTACTTATTCATAATTAACAATTTGACATTCGTATTATTAAAACACATGTAGGGTGGGGTTTTATCTGAATAAATAGAAGAAAAAAAACTAAACTTTACTGTAGTATATTCGATTGTAAATTATACTTATTTTATATTATAAATTATATTTATTTTATATTAAACTTATTATACTTAAAATAAATATGATATAAAAAAGTGGAATAACAATAGCTGTTGTGCTCTGCGTTATGGATTCAGCTCTCAGCTCAAATTGCCAAAGGCATTACGGACGAACGTACGAATCGAGCAAACCTTTTCGGGATTAGGTTTTAAAAATTAATCGAACGAGTGTGTCCTTCGCCTCCAAATGATCCCTCCGTTTAAAAAGCGCTTTTCTGATTCGTATCTCGATCTCATTCTAACATTCACTCTTTATATCACATAGAGAGAGATAAACTGATTTTACGACAGCACAAGGATGTGAAAATCGAGACACTTTACTGTTCACTGCACTTGAGGGAGTTAGACGTCCATCGGGAATCGGGAATATCTACAACGAGCTCACAGTTGGCAAAGTATATTTTCATTCATTTATGACGAGTATTTGCTCGTGGCGTATTGTACGATAGCAACGTATGATCTTAAGAAGCTTATGTGTGGCATGTTACTTCTAACGCTTTGAGCTAAAAGACGTAAATATTGTGCTTTGATAGTTGGGGTAGCTGAGAAAAGTTTCTCAGATCAACAGAATAAGAGAGAGGTCTCTTTAATTGCTCGAACACAATAAGTCAAATTAAATCATCATCATCAGCCTGTATCAGTCCACTGCTGGACATAGGCCTCTCCCAAGATGCGCCACTGAGCCCGATCTTCGGCTCTTCTCTTCCAGTCACTGCCCACCGCTTTGCGTATGTCGTCGCTCCATCTGGTCACAGGACGTCCTACGCTACGTTTGCCGATTCGGGGTCTCCACTCTAGGACAAGTCTGCCCCAACGGTTATCAGTCCTGCGGCAGATATGACCAGCCCACTGCCACTTCAGCTTGCTAATCCGTTGAGCTATGTCGATAACTTTAGTTCTCTGGCGAATTACTGCGTTCCGGATTCGATCCCGCAGAGAAATACCGAGCATAGCTCTCTCCATAGCTCGCTGAGCGACTTTAAACTGGTGGACCAGTCGGACTGTGAGTGTCCACGTCTCGGCTCCGTATGTCATCACAGGTAGGACGCACTGGTTAAAGACTTTTGTCTTTAGACACTGTGGTATAGGCGACGAGAAGACTCGACGGAGTTTTCCGAATGCTGCCCAGCCCAGCTGAATTCTTCTCTGGATTTCCTTCTCGAAGTTATGTTTGCCTAGTTGGAGCGTTTGCCCTAGGTAAACGTACTTAGTGACAACTTCGAGTGGGATTCCATCTACGGCAATCGGTTCCGGAACAACGTGCTCGTTGTACATGACTTTGGTTTTGTCCAAATTCATCCGGAGACCGATGCTACGAGAAGAATCAGCTAGGCCATTCAACATCCTTTGTAGGTCCTGCAGCGTCTCTGCCATAATGACGATGTCATCTGCGAATCGTAAGTGAGAGATGTACCTGCCGTTGATGTTAATGCCACGATCTTTCCAGTCCAGCGTCTTAAACATATCCCCCAAGGCGTTAGTGAACAGTTTCGGGGATATGACGTCCCCCTGTCTCACTCCTCGACGCAGGTGGACATGTTTAGTTCGCTGATCCAGTAGGGCTATTCTGTAAGCTAATCTCGAAGCGAACTTCGCAGTGAGATTTGAATTTCGTGTTACGAAATTCAACCATATTACAATCGTGTTACGATTTGAATGTCTTAGTACGACTCACTGCGGATTCCGCTTGCGAGATGCGTAAACTAGCTTAGAGAATAGCCTGGCTGTACTTGTACAGTCATCGTTGCGGCATTATATAGACATCTCATCACTTCGATATATCGCCAGTCGACTTGGCAACGCTGCAAATTAAATACAAACAATTAAATCTAATACTATAAGAATCTTTGTCCTGATATACTGACTGACTGACTGACTGACTGATAGACAACGCACAGCCTAAACCGCTGGTTGTAGAGACTTGAAATTTGGAGGATATATTTGTCTTGGTACGTAGGGGTGTACTAAGAAAGGATTTATCAAAATTCACCCCTTAAGGGGATGAAATGGGCGTTCAAAGTTTGTATGGAGTAACAAGATTAGATAGTCTTTTCTATCCAAAACTTTACACAAGTGCTTCAGTAACAAAATAAGTAAATACGTGTTTCTGTTTTTTTTTTTAAATTTACCCCTAAGAGGGTGAAATGGGGTAACAAAGTGTGAAAATCAATATTGTTTCGGATTGCGCTGAAATTTGGCATGCAGATAGTTATTACGACGTTAGTTCCCTCTGAGAAAGGATTTTCCAAAATTCACCCCTGAAAGGGATGAAACGGGGGTTCAAAGTTTGTATGGAGAAACAAGATTAGATAGTATTTTCTATTCGAAACTTCATACAAGTGCTCCAGTAAAATAATTCGTGTTTCAGGTTTTTTTTTATAACACCCCTAAGAGGGTAAAATGGGTAACAAAGTGTGAAAATCAATATTGTTTCGGATTGCGCTGAAATTTGGCATGCAGTTATTACGACGAAAGAGCCCTCTGAGAAAGGATTTTTCAAAATTCACCCCTAAAGGGGATGAAACGGGGGTTCAAAGTTTGTATGGAGAAACAAGATAAGGTAGTATTTTCTATTCGAAACTTCATACAAGTGCTCCAGTAAAAAAATTAGGAAAATACGTGTTTCAGGTTTTTTAATTACACCCCTAAGAGGGTGAAATGGGGTAACAAAGCGTGAAAATCAATATTGTTTCGAATTGTGCTGAAATTTGGCATGCAGATAGTTATTACGAAGTTAGTTGCCTCTGAGAAAGTATTTTCCAAAATTCACCCCTGAAGGGGATGAAACGGTCCTAAGTTTGTATGGGGAAACAAGATTAGATAGTCTTTTATATTTGAATTTTAACACAAGTACTTCGCCAACAAAGTCTGAAATCAATATTGTTTCGGATTGCGCTGAAACTTGGCACGCATATAGTTATTTTGACTTAGGTATCCGCTAAGAAATATTTTTTCAAAATTCACTCTTCAAGAGGATGAAGCGGGGGTTCAAAGTTTGGATAGTCATTTTATTCGACATTTCACACAAGTACTTCTGTAAATAAATAAGTAAATACGAATTACAGACTTTTTCAAAATGCCACCCTAAGAGGATAAACTGGGGTAACAAAGTCTAAAAATCAATATTGTTTCGGATTGCGCTGAAATTTAGAATGCAGATAGTTATTATGACGTAGATATCCGCTCAAAAAGGATTTTCTAAAAATTCCTCCCGGATACGGAACGGGGATTCAAAGTTTGTATGGCGAAATAAGATGAGATAAAGTACGTGTTGTAGGATTTTTTGAAATGGGGTAGGTAACAAAGTCTGAAAATTTAGATTTTCGGTTTTTATAAATATGAATTCCGAATTGCCTTAGTCACGCGATAACATGAAAACGGGTGAACCGATTTGGCTAATTTTTATTTGATGTAATTAATGATAGAATCGTTTTTACAAAAGAAAAGTTTTAAGTAAACAAAAGAAGTTTTTAACGCGGGCGAAGCCGCGGGGCACCTCTAGTTATGTTTATAATATAGTCAGTCGTCTCGTGATCACGATCAATGCAACTTGGTCGAAACGTCGAGTTTTACAAAACTTAATTACTTAACTTAAAACATTAATTAATAATTAATGTTTTAAGCACGATAAGAACCTTCTTTTAATATTTATAACTACTTATGTTTATAATATAGCTGCAAAATAATGTTTCTGAAGAGTCATTCAATAAAGAAATTAACAAAGGTATAATTTCTTGTATACATAATGTTCCTTACACTAATGTTGTAGTGTAAGGAACATTGTGCCCAGTGTAGTGTTATTGATAGGTGGCGCTAGGTCATTTTATATATTACATACTTACCTAGTTTAAGTTATTATCCGATTACAGGAGGGTTATGACATTGATCTCTATGTATGTATGTATGTACGTTCATCTATCCCCTCATAACGTCTTATCGTAGTTTGATAAATGAGGTAGGTATCGTTGGAAGCGTCTTGATTGTCCGTTGTTCTATACTATGTGATGCAAGTATCACATTAAATTGAGTATGGCGCCCTTTGGGGGACATAAAGTCATTAACATTTTTTTTTGTTAATTTACTGGTGTTGGGTATCAAATGAAAGGGGTTAATTAGCACTTTTTAAATATATATATATATATGTATATATACATATATTGTAAGCTATATATATATATATATATATATGCTCGCGGCTTTACTTGCATGCATCCGATAATTGGAAACGTGACTTTTTAGTAGTCGGGTTTTAAGTTTAAACATACTTTTTATGCTTGTTTAAAAATTTATTTATACCTAACATTTTTAAAACGTTTAAACCTAGTGTCAAACTGCTACAATACAAGCACTTGATAACAATGCCATCTGCTAAGAAAATCTATTAGAGTCTGAGATTATACAATTTTAAAGCTCTATAGAATATTATATACCTATGTCTGCGAAGATTTGACACAATGTTTTTATTCTGAGTGAGCCAGGGTCCGTATTTCAAGTGAAATTGAAAAAGTTTAGCGTTCAGACATAAAAATGGTTTTTCATAATGTATTTAAGCGAGATTAATGTGCGGCAGCTTTTATGTGCCAATGTTAAGTGTCATTTAATTAAAATATATTTAAGATTATAATTCGTATCTTGGATATATGTTTATTTATTTTAATCAGGTTGGATAAGTTCTAAAATATGGATCGTAGCGGCAAACACTGATATACATATTATACACACATATACATTATATTTATTACTATTATGACATAGTACAAAAAAAGTTTGCTTTCCGCGTCTGTATGCTTAGATGTTTTAAACTACGCAACGGATTTTAATGTAGTTTTCATCAATTAGATAAAGTGATTCAAGAGGAATGTTTATAACTAGGATTAAACGAAGGAAAGCCGCGGTGCGCAGCTAGTGTTTAATAAATAAATGATACTATTAATAAATGAATCTAAATGATGTAGAAAAAACAACGGAGATACTTAGGCATCCTGCTTTTTCGAGGTTGTTTTATGTTGTTTATATGAAATTTATAATGGATACTTATAGTACATCATATAGCGAAAAAAAGCGCAGATAAAACCGCGCGGCGCAGCTAATATAATACGGAATTACAAGCTTAGCCGTAGTAGTTTAGTAGTTTAGCCTACAGAATTATACTTGCTCTAAGAAACATGAATTTTGACGATGACATTTTTACTAAAATTCCCGAATCAAATGCTCAAGCACGTACTAATTTTATAATTAAAATGTCCCTCCGTCATCATCACGTTTTTCTAACAGCGTAATCTGTTTCCAGTTCATTTTTCCGGTATTCAATTAAGTAATGCTTTCCATTATTCCAACAGAGCAGTCGACAGGTTCCGCTTCAACAAAAGGTACACAATCGATATTTTCCTACCCTCAGGGAATCGTGGGTAGATGTAGAAACGTTATAGAGTTGCCGCTTGCCCTTTAAAATCAAAAAGCATTGACAACGGTTTATGGCGTGTAGGAGGAAAGGAAAGGAAATTACATTCTCGTTACAAATGTTACTATAGCGCTTTTTCAAACATATTTCTTGAGTACGTTGGTCTATCTATCTTAAATTTGCAAGGTCCCTACCTTGCAAATTTACTTCCTTCCTTCTTACTTTCTTAAAGTCCCGGATACCTACCTTCTCAAAATTTGACAGGCACTCCGTGAAAAGTCGTAAAGTTTCCACAGTGGAACGTGCCTGCATTAATATAATACATCTTCCATTGTGATTTAAGGGGATGAACGTAAAATAAAATTGTCGGATCGCCTACAAAAGCCGTCGTCAACCGACAGCGACTAATGTAAAAGGCGGATAATGCCACAATAACAAACGCGATTCGTTCCTATTATCCTAACAGCCTCTTGAAGTTACTAACTCTGTCCTCATCCAGTCTGTGGTAATCCGTCCAGTGTCGAGTGTTCCACTGAGGTAACAGTGGAAACAGTGACTTGGCTTGATGTTTCAGTAATATTGACGTTATTCATTTGTGCCCCGAATCAGGAACACTGATTTTGGTCATTCATAAAATTAAACATGTTATCCTTAGTAAAATCGCGTATAGGTGAAACTTAGTAATGATTTATAAGAGTATTATGTTAATTTTGATAACAGCTTTGGTAGTATTTTTTTTTATCTGATAAGCTAGCGTTCCACCACCATCTGCCTGGCGGTAAACGATGGTCGTTATAGATGAACCCGCTAGGTCTGGAATGGTTTGACTTTCAAGAACTGTGTGCTGCCGGAACACCGTAAGGTTATGGCGGCAGATTTTCTCCTTGATGGTGGTCAGCTACTTTTTAGGAGCAAGTCAAGCGATATAAATTATCCTTCTACCTGTGGATGAACACCCGTGCTACAATTTGAACCGGTGACCTCTCGCTTACAAGTCAATCCATCCCTCACGCCAATAGGCTATTAAATTTTTATTGGGCTTATAACCAGTGACTATTTCTATTACGTCTGTCCCATCTATATAACTGAACTCAACAGCCTACAAATTTTGAAATGCAATGATGCAAATTACCACGGATTAGACAAAGGAGGTTGGATTGGCAATAATCACACTTTTGTTTGAAAACCAGCGTCGCCGCGTTACTCCCACCAAACGATTCCACAACATAAACAATACAAATAGATACACGAATTACGCAAACTAATAAACAAATTACACATAGAACACGGGGCTGCAATTGCTTCGCACACTACTGCAATTGTTACGCACATTACTTCGAGACTCTATAAGTTACACACAATCACACGCGCAATCAGCCGTGCAAGCACTAGCCGGCGACCGACGCGAACGTGAATATAACGAGTCGGAGAGGCGTGGTGATTTCGCTCGCTTTGCAATCCATTGCGCGTAAACTGCGTCTCGAGGTAGAAATATTCGTACTTTACCAGCAATGTATAGTTATCTGTTCTCTGGGTATGTTGTCGTTTGAACAAAGAATTTCATAATTAAAAATAGTTTTTGGACAAAAATATCTATAATACGAAGATTTTATGCTTACCGATGAAAAGAAATTCCTCCTTGTTTAATACTTGATGTCTGACTCTTTAATTTACACGTAATAATCGCACAACACGGCATTTTGAGACGATTTTAGCGCACCTCCGCGCTGCGACGCAAACCACGAGCCACTAAAAAGTATGATCGCGTGGTTCTATGAATCTATGATTGTCTAATCATACTAGTGGCGCGCCTGCCCCGCCCACATTGCCAATCCAACCTCCTTTGTCTAATCCGTGCAAATTACCACCTAAGGGAACAGCACCAAAACGCGTCTCGCACATTCGCTGCGATCTATACAACATCCTAGGGGCTCTGTTTACGCACTGGCTTCGGCAAAAAAATACGTGTACCCTCCATGGAGTGTTCATAACTCGCAGGGACAAGGGTAACATTTACTTATCGACGCGGAAAAGGTCCCATAATACATTTTGTCGAGTTCCGCACCTCGGAGTAAATTGCAGACTTTTTATTTGCCTGGCAGATACGTGGACGACGGAATACTGCTCTAGACGTATTTTATTGCTGTTGCTTGTTATGCATATGAAAGCTTTTTGGGTTAGATATAAAATGGTGAAGTCTATTCTTGGGTTAGAGTAATGATTAGGATATGGTACCTATAAGGAGATTTTTTCATGAGAACCGGGATTTAACGAGCCTTATTTAGAATATATAAGATATTTTTAATCACAAACCCTGAGAGGAATAACACAAACCTTTGGCTTAGGATTTGAATCAATCATAATTTATAAATATAAACTCTTATACTTAAACTCAATTTTAAAGCATCGAGAATAAATGCCGGCAAACGACGTTTATCCACTACCGCCATTACACTTACACTACAATATGGTAATAGTTTTATTACTTTCGTAATAGATGTGACTACCGTTTTGCAAGATTTTACACGATACAGTCTTAAGCAAACCGTCAACGAGAATGAAATAATTTCGTACACAATTCATGAATAACGTAACGGCGATCGCGTGTCCACCACGATCGGTCTCGTTGGTTTACCTCAGACGAAATAAGAAATCAGTTGGTGGACAGACATGTTTTGTATTGCCGGTACTTCGGCCCATTAAAAATTTAAACATAAATGCCAGAGGCAGCGCTAAACGCCGAGATTTTAGTTAGTTTAGACAACAGACTCAGCACCTGCTGAGAACAACCGGCCATGTATCGTTATTTCAGCAATATCATCTCGTTCTCGATTGCAGCGGAGGACAAACGCACATTAAAATACATTAGTCGGCACTTTAATCACTACTCGATGATCGGCAAGTTATTTGTAGCGAGTCACCAAAACTTCTATAACACACTAAGTTACTTGTTAAACACAATCCAAAATTTCATCGTACCGACGGGACTCGAACCCGCACCCCCCGGATTACACGTCCAGGTGCTCTGCCAATTAAGTCACGGTTCGATCTATCGATACGACGAAATTAGTGGATTGCATTTGTTAACCCAATTACTTACATTTACCAATCACTTACTTACAACTTACGTAATAAGTAGTCATAGATGGCGCCACCAATGCATACTTGGGTTAAAATATGCAATCCACTAATTTCGTCGTATCGATGGATCGAACCGTGGCTTAATTGGCAGAGCACCTGGACGTGTAATCCGGGGGGTGCGGGTTCGAGTCCCGTCGGTACGATGAAATTTTGGATTGTGTTTAACAATTTACAAAAATATAAAGTGTGTGACACTTCAAAGAAACATGATATTTGATTTACGCAGTGCAACATCTCTAGTCGGATTTGAAAACTGTAATGATTTCTTCCGAATGATTAACTTACGTAATAAGTAGTCATAGATGGCGCCACCAATGCATAATTGGGTTAACAAATGCAATCCACTAATTTCGTCGTATCGATGGATCGAACCGTGGCTTAATTGGCAGAGCAACTGGACGTGTAATCCGGGGGGTGCGGGTTCGAGTCCCGTCGGTACGATGACATTTTGGATTGTGTTTAACAATTTACAAAAATATAAAGTGTGTGACACTTCAAAGAAACATGATATTTGATTTACGCAGTGCAACATCTCTCGTCGGATTTGAAAACTGTAATGATTTCTTCCGAATGATTAACTTACGTAATAAGTAGTCATAGATGGCGCCACCCATGCATAATTGGGTTAACAAATGCAATCCACTAATTTCGTCGTATCGATGGATCGAACCGTGGCTTAATTGACAGAGCACCTGGACGTGTAATCCGGGGGGTGCGGGTTCGAGTCCCGTCGGTACGATGATATTTTGGATTGTGTTTAACAATTTACAAAAATATAAAGTGTGTGACACTTCAAAGAAACATGATATTTGATTTACGCAGTGCAACATCTCTCGTCGGATTTGAAAACTGTAATGATTTCTTCCGAATGATTAACTTACGTAATAAGTAGTCATAGATGGCGCCACCAATGCATAATTGGGTTAACAAATGCAATCCACTAATTTCGTCGTATCGATGGATCGAACCGTGGCTTAATTGGCAGAGCAACTGGACGTGTAATCCGGGCTCGAGTCCCGTCGGTACGATGAAATTTTGGATTGTGTGTAACAATTTACAAAAATATAAAGTGTGTAACACTTCAAAGAAACATGATATTTGATTTACGCAGTTCAATATCTCTGGTCGGATTTGAAAACTGTAATGATTTCTTCCGAATGATTAACTTACGTAATAAGTAGTCATAGATGGCGCCACCATTGCATAATTGGGTTAACAAATGCAATCCACTAATTTCGTCGTATCGATGGATCGAACCGTGGCTTAATAATTGGCAGAGCACCTGGACGTGTAATCCGGGGGGTGCGGTTTCGAGTCCCGTCGGTACGATGAAATTTTGGTTTGTGTTTAACAATTTACAAAAATATAAAGTGTGTGACACTTCAAAGAAACATGATATTACACTAAGTTACTACCAAAAATCAAAATATTAGTGTTTCCAAATAATTCTATAACAGCATTATAACAGTAACTGATGGCTTATATCACTACTATCAATGGTACTTTAAAAGTATATTTACTTTCAATTCATACCACGAAAACTATCGAATATTAATACTTATATGTAAATTACAGCTCATGTTTGGTAAAAGTCGTTTCGGACGTGACGTAGGTTCATGAATTATTTCTTTAAATATAAAAATGTTTTTCAGAAAAATTATTTACGGAGTTTCCAGATTGAAAGTTTTTAAGACATTTTATTCCTTTTCTTGCTATTACCACGTATTCTTAATGTCAGTTATAACATTGCGATGTTCCAATGAAAATTCTCAATCCGTCTATCAAGTACCTATTTATCTTGAAATATTTTTTAAAATATGAGGCGTTTTTAAATGTGAGGCACTTTTAAGCATTAACAAAATTTAAATGATTTCGTAATTACAATTTTATCGTTTATTATGATGTTGATTTCTAAATTAGTTTAAACATATTTAAAAAAAAATCTAAAATAAAAAAAAAACGTGGCAGTTAAGTCTCACATATGTATTATATGTGGGCTTCTTAATATTAGTATTATTATAATTACTAATCGATTAAGAATACTAATTAACTCATATTCGATATTTCCTAACTTATGAAGTTGAAATGAGTGTGTTGTATAATTTAAGCAAAGCACAATTTAGAATCAATTTAATTGACTACCATCACAATGACAAGACGATATTAATCATAAATTTGAATAATTTTCGTTTAGTAAACGATCTAAAATAATGTTTTACTTTACTTTACTTGAAACACGAGAAGAATCAAGGTTTGCTTTAACTAACTATATTTTTTAAATTTTCTCTATGGGTAAGTAACCACCAACCATCCAAGTAAGATACTACTACTGTTCTGCGTGTTAATCATTGTCAGTAATTATCAGTTCTTATCTGTGGAGTCATTAAAAAAAATAACGGGCTGCACTCCGGGAGTGCCAGCAGAAGTTAAACGTAAAAACGTAATTTTTTAATATTTTGGAATGACACCTCGCACAAACGCCCTGCGCTCCGTCTTACGACCAGGACACGTGACTCTGACGCAAGTTTAACATTTTTTACCGATCCCAAGAAAAGTGCACAACGCCACTAAAGAAGTTTTCACTTCAAAAACTGCGATAACATAATATACTGTTTATTAGAATTATCTAAATAGTAATGTTATTCAAAACATCCCGCACAATGAGTGCGGTGTTGCGAGTATGTTATTTCCGTCTCATTATTTCGCTAATTATTTCGACGAGTGCCTGAGTGGTGCTATCACATGTGAATTTACAAGAACTAGTGGACGAACTAAGGAATTATTACTGTTAGGTTCTTATCTGGCTTTTAAGACACAAATTTGAATAAAGTAAAAAAGGTAGGAAGTTTAACGAACGGAGTAAAAAATATGTAGTCCGCATTTTTTTTTATATTTATTAAAAATACAATGTTTTGTTAAAAATCAAATGAGTTTAGAACTCTAAACTCATTTGATTTTAATGTTAAAGTTATAAATGTATTATTTATCTCAATAATAACAAGAATGTGAAAGTTTGTTTGCTTGTTACTCAGTCACGCAAAACGAAGGAACGGATTCGGATAAAATTTGACAGCAATTGTTTAGAACCTGGACTAAAACATTGAACACTTTTAGTAAGCATTACAATATAAACCAGTCAAAGTCTACATACTCGTAACATAAATTAATCTTTCATTCATAATATCAAATGTAGTTCCTTAATCATTAATTATACCTCTGAAAATATATCTCTGTGAGCCATATAATGGCAATCTTCGAACCAATTATACAATTTTCGAGATGGGACATCCTTATTCCCTGAAGGTCAGTAATGCTCATTAATCCCTCCCTAGTTGCGACTCTGTCGATACTCAAACCACAGCGGAAATGCGATTCGTCTAATTTGCTTACATAATTAGCGATATAAGCTGTGTCGAATTTCATTATGGATGATAACGTGTTTCCATATAACGACGAGAATTCCATTATGTCAGGCGGCTATAGCCGCAAACAGAATTATGTTCCGTGTAATATTAGGTAGTATATTGTATTTGGATTTATAAAAAGAAAGATTACTCGCAATGTGGGTTGCACATTACTGGTATTCTTGTTAACTCCTCCTACTAAGCTAAATATGCTTGTGTCTGGAGTGGGTTTGCGTCAATATGGGTGGGGTGGGGATCTAACTCACGACCTCTCGATCGCCAGTCCGACACCCTATCCATTGGCCTTAAGTTATAAATTAGTTGAAACGAAAACTGCTAATCCTGCCTATTGTTATGAATTAGTTGAAAAGAAAACTGCTAATCCTCTGTCATTTATCAAGTTTTGTTTCCCTGTTCATTACCAACTGTTTATATGTAGGTGGAAAATGAATAAATGTTACATTTGATTATCAATATTATTTATTTTTATTTAATTAACATTAAATTATTATATCAAACAAGGCATTAAGTTTTGTTTCCCTGTTCATTACCAACTGTTTATATGTAGATGGAAAATATATAAATGTTAATGTGAACGTACCGGCTTTTGTTCGCGTGTATCGCCCGCGCTTCCCGGCGCAACTGAACTGGTTCCAGTTGCGTTGCCGCCATCCTAGCCGCTCCCAGACGATGACCTACGTATTAGGTTGAAACCTGGTCGGAGCACATCCGAAGTAAATACACGCGAACAAAAGCCGGTACGTTCACATTAAAATGAATAATTTTCGCAAAACCTTTCAATATATAAATGTTGCATTAGATTATCGTTATTTTTTATTTTTATTTAATAAACATTAAGTTATTACGTTTTCTTATCTTCCAGAAGTTTGTTGTTACCAAATTGGAATTAATTATTTGAATTTAGATATACTCTAGGCTAGAAAGTGTTTTAAAACCGGCTAAATGAATTTATCACAAGCGATTCACATTATAATATGTATTTACAAATATAAGCATTTTTAATACATTATTTGCAATGAAGACACTATGCCTTACAGTATTGCTCTCTCCTGTCAAAAAAAGTTCATTAATTACGTACTTTAGAGTATTTGGCATCGCATCGCTAGAGCAGCTTGAATTGAAATTCACCGTAGGTATTGACTAAATATGCATAATACAAGACACGAGGAAACACTAATTTATTTTCTATCCATAAAACAAAAGAAGAAATTGTTCAACTATTTCAAAATACCTTTGACGCGGACGCTGCTGCTAATAGCTGCTGTAGAGCAGTAAAGTAGTTGTAGTATCACAGTAAATCCCCACCAGTTACATAACACGATAGTCCCGTCCCGCACGATTTCCTGATTGTATCTAGTATTCATCCGGAACAATGAGCGAGTCGACGAGCTCTATCTCAATGCTTTGTTTAATATCGTTATCTTCGTCACCCTGTATCGATTACTTCCTCCTCTCGAGGGATTTGTTAACGAACATTTATCTGCAAATGTTTCGGAACGATACTCAATGCGTAATTAGGTAATTTGGGTGGAATCTAATCTCGAATGAAGTTACTGAATCACCGAGGGGGTGGAGAGGTTCACCTACTTTTGAAATAAAACAGCATTTGAATTCTGCCGGATAGACATGACGAGCTTATTTGAATTCCTTTTCATCATTCAAAGCCAATATTCGCCCATAGTTGGTCATAGGCTACTCCTATGGTACGCCCCTGAGTCTTTAGCAGGATTCCTTTTAGTACCTAGCGTGTTTAGGTTCAGACTTAGCGTGTTTAGCATTCTCGACTACATCATCGCTTACCACCAGGCCAAATAGCAGTCAAACTCTAGCCTTTAAGATAAATAAAGAAATCTACAGAACCCTAAACAGAGCCATAAGAAAGCGCTTTTAGAGCAATTACCAAAGAAATATTCAATACAAAATATTAAATTACGTACCTGTCTCGAATAAGTTATATCTTCTGACAAAAAATATTTGCTTTAAGTATAACCTATTATAATTCTGCATTCAATTATACATTACGATGAAAAAGGAATCGTTATTTATTACCAAATCGAATTCGAATATTTTCTAATATTCAATTTACAAGGGAAGGAAACGTAGACAGAAATCGATTATCGTGCTTCCCTACAAATATTCTATTATTTTATTTCCATAGATTGTTCAGATTTCTCCATCATTCGCTTGTTATATTGTATATATAAGCTTTGATATTCTATCAAATAATAAATTATTCAGGGATCAGTGAATTTAGCAATTCTTTTTTATTACTATTTTACTACATCTAATCTAATACTATAAGAATCTTTGTCCTGACATACTGACTCACTGACAGACAACGCACAGCCTAAACCGCTGGTTGCAGAGACTTGAAATTTGGAGGGTATATTTGTCTTAGTACGCAGGGGTGTACTAAGAAAGGATTTTTCAAAATTCATCCCTTGAGGGGATGAAATGGGGTTTCAAAGTTTGTATGGAGAAACCAGATTAGATAGTCTTTTCTATCCGAAACTTCACACAAGTGCTTCAGTAAAAAAATAAGTAAATATGTGTTTCAGGTTTTTTTTTTAAATTACACCCCTAAGAGGGTGAAATGGGGTAACAAAGTGGGAAAATCAATATTGTTTCGGATTGCGCTGAAATTTGGCATGCAGATAGTTATTACAAAGTAAGTTCCCTCTGAGAAAGGATTTTCCGAAATTCACCCCTGAAGGGGATGAAACGGGGGTTCAAAGTTTGTATGGATAAACAAGATTAGATAGTCTTTTATATTTGAAACTTAACACACGTACTTAAGTAAGTATATACGTGTTTCAGGCTCTTTCGAAATTCCACCTCTAAAAGGGTGAAGTGGGGTAACAAAGTCTGAAATCAATATTGTTTCGGATTGCGCTGAAATTTGGCATGCAGATAGTTATTTTGACTTAGGTATCCGCTAAGAAATTTTTTTCAAAATTCACTCTTCAAGGGGATGAAGCGGGGGTTCAAAGTTTGGATAGTCATTTTATTCGAAATTTCACACAAGTACTTCTAAGTAAATCAACACCAATATTATAAATGCGAAAGTCAGTTTGTTTATTTGTTTGTTTGGGACTTCTTCACGGTCAAACGGCTTGACCGATTTGGCTGAAATTTTGTATAAAGATAGAACATAAGGCAGAATAGGATATAGAATATTTTTTTATGGCTATGGAGTCAGGGGGTCCAGATATTATTAATTGAATTTTGTAAATATAAGACTTCTTCTCGAATGAACGTCTTGACCGATTTCCCGGCAATTTTGTATGAATATTATAATTATTATAAATATTATAATTTTGTATGTCATAGGGCAGAATAGGATATAGGATATATTTTATTTCTGGCTGTCGAGTCAGGGGTCCAGTTATTTTTAATTGAATTTTGTAACTAAATTACCTCTTTTCGAATAAACGGCTTGACCGATTTGCCTGAAATGTTGTATAAAGACAGTTCATAAGGCAGAAAAGAATATAGAATACTTTTTTTCTGGCTATCGAGTCAGGGGGTCCAAATATGTTTAGTTGAATTTTGTAAATATAAGATCTCTTCTCAAATAAACGGCTTGACTGATTTGCCTGACATGTTGTATAAAAACAGTACATAGGGCAGAAAAGGATATAGAATACTTTTTATTTGGCTATCGAGTCAGGAGGTCCAGATATTTTTAATTAAAATTTGTAAATATAAGACCTCTTCTCGAATCAACGGCTTGACTGAAATATTTCAGCAACTTTTGTATTTTAATAGCCACATGCATCAAAACGAGTCCATAAATTGAAACAGTACAACCTTCAATAATCATAATGATTTTTAACCTTAAAATAAGTGGATACCAAGTTTACCCTTTGTGTCATCAGTATTAACTTAGTAGGTAAATTGTTAAACACAATCCAAAATTTCATCGTACCAACGGGACTTGAACCCGCAACCTCCGGAATAACATGTTCCGGTGCTTTGCCAATTAAGCCATGGTGCGAAGTGACGTTACGACGAAATTAGTGGAATGCATTTGTTAACCCAATTATGCATTGGTGGCGCCATCTATGACTACTTATTACGTAAGTTAATCATTCGGAAGAAATCATTACAGTTTTCAAATCCGACGAGAGATGTTGCACTGCGTACATCAAATATTATGTTTCTTTAAAGTGTTACACACTTAATATCTTTGTAAATTGTTAAACACAATCCAAAATTTCATCGTACCAACGGGACTTGAACCCGCAACCTCCGGAATAACATGTTCCGGTGCTTTGCCAATTAAGCCATGGTGCGAAGTGACGTTACGACGAAATTAGTGGAATGCATTTGTTAACCCAATTATGCATTGGTGGCGCCAACCAACTTAGTAGGTCATAAAAACTGTCATGGTCATAATAGGTCGTAAAAATTTTTCGCGCTCGCTTCGCTCGCGCAGTGACAGCGCTTTCTACGCTCGCGCAGTAATAGCGCTCGCTCCGGTCGTGCACGCATTTGTAATATCTACTTTGTAGGAAACATTTCAGCAACTATTGTATTTTAATAGCCACATTCATCAAAACATGTCATACATTGAAACAGTACAACCTTCAATAATCATAATGATTTTTTACCCTAAAATAAGAAGATGTCAAGTTTAACCTTAGGGTCATCGGTGTTGACTTAGTAGGTCTTAAAAACTTTCAGGGTCATAAAAAGTCATAAAAAAGTTTCTCACTTCGCTTGCGCAGTAATAACGCTACATAGCGTATAATAGCGTGTTTTAACAGCCTCATACATTAGACTGACTCAAATACTTAGAACAGAAAAACTTGGTAAACCTTGGTTAGGTTTACCAAGTACCAAGTAATGATTAATAACTTTAACAATAGACGATATCGAGTTCGACCTAAGAGTCATCTATATTGACTTGATGATTAGGTCATTAAACTGTCAGGGTTATAAAAAGCTATAAAAAATGTTCACGCGCCCAATAATAGCGCTCGCTACGCTCGCGCAGCTATTCACCTTATTTCCTTTGTAAGAAATGTTTCAGGAACTGTTGTGTTGAGTCAAAAATTTAAACAGCACAACTTCGTATACCTAACCAAAATGATTAATGACTTTATCAATACAGGATATTGAGTTCGACTTTGAGGGTCATCTATGGTGACTTGGCCTAAGAGATCATTGATTTAGACCTCAATGGTCATAGACACAAATAACGCGGGCGAAGCCGCGGGTAACAGCTAGTTTAATATATTTGCTTACTTGACTTTGTATTCTATCTTTTTTTACGTGGGATGTGTAATTTTCTTGTACTGTTAAATTAATTATTGCCTTAAATAAATTTGTATGTTAGAGATAACAAGGCATATATCAAAATAAATAGGTATATTGAATTTTCTTTTTAAATGGGTATACAACCGGAGTAACCAACCTTACTTCATATTGTTTTTGTATACTTATTTTATGGTAGCTACTTGCACTATAAACGATCTTCTATGTATCATCTATTTCCATCTAGTTATGAGGAATACACGAGCAGGAACTAGGCACTTAGTGGTGAATTGAATGTGTTTGCCCGCATGTCCGCGCCGATCATTGCAGCTATTTTAGACGTTGACCTCTAAGGAATGTAAATCTTTTTCAATTTTAATTTCATTTATTTGCATAAGATGTACATAACAATACATTAGCAGTGGCACAGAATAAATAATAGAACAAGCAGAGGGCCCCAAACTCGGCTATGTCTTGTATCTTGGGAGCCCGGTGGGTAACAAATTTGAGTAAGTATCCCATGTTTGAATTCTGTACCTATGTATGAACCACTTTATTAATTTAATGTTTGAAGTTATTATCTTTCAAGAACTTTAATAATTTAAGATTGAGGTGTTTATCTCCATATCTCTGGAGATACTGAACATATCTCGATAACATTTAAATGGGTCCACCTTTTACCCTTTCAAACAAAAAAAAATCCAAATCGGTTCACACGAGTCTTAGTCTCTCAATAGGTGAAAATCTAATACTATAAGAATCTTTGTCCTGACATACTGACTGACTGACTGACTGACTCACTGACTGACTGACTGACTGACTGACTGACTGACTGACTGAGATATCAACGCACAGCCCAAACCGCTGGTCCTAGACACATGAAATTTGGAGGGTGTGTTCTTTATGAAGTGTAGACATCCACTAAGAAAGGATTTTTCGAAATTCCACCCCTAAGTGGGTGAAATTGAGGGTTGAACTTTCTATGAAACTTTTGATTCTCTGGGTCAATTGTTTTGAAAATTGGTACACACTCACTGTTTTAATTAAAGAGTTAATTAAAACAGTGAGTGATGGGTATCACAGTTCTTCAAAAATCATCACCCACGCTTTTTTCTGACTAACTAAATGACTGCCATATATATCAACGCACTGCCTAAACCACTCGTCCTAGAGACATGATATTTGGAGGGTATGTTCTTTGTGAAGAGCAAGTATTCACCAAGAAAAATTCTATTTCTTATTAAGAATTTTTTCGAAATTCTACCCCTATGTGAGTAAAATGGAGGGTTGAACTTTCTATAAAACTTTTTATGCTCTAAGTCAATTGTCTCCAAAATTGATACACATACTCTTTAATTAAAATAGTGAGTGACGGGTATCAATTTTTTTTGAAAATCATACCCCACGCGTTTTTCTGATTGACTAAATGACAACCTCATATATCAACGCACTGCCTGTATTCACTTGGAATAGTTTTCCGATATTCCACCCTTAAGTGGGTTAACTGGAGGGTTGAACTTTCTATGAAACTTTATATTCTCTCAGTCAACTCTCTCTAAAATTGGTACACATACTCTTTAATTGAAATGGTGAGACACGGGGTATCACAGTTTTTCAAAAATCATCCCCTACGTGTTTTTCTGGTTGACTCAATTACTACCTGATATATCAACGCTCTGCCTAAACCACTGGTCCTAGAGACATGATATTTGGAACTTGTGTTCTTTGTGAAGTGCAAGTATCCACTAAGACATCGATTTTCGAAATTCTACCCCTAAGAGAGTATGATGTAAGGTTACATCTTCTGTGATATTATTTTATTTTCTGGGTCCGGTCGCTAGATTATTTCAAAAATTGGTACATATACTCTTTAATTAAAATTATTACGATTCCATACAGCACACAGGTTAGGAATTTGGGTCTTATAATCGACCAAAGCCTATGGGGTCCACAACTAGAAGCCGTCAGGCGTAAGATTTTTGCTTCTGCGGGCGCCTTAAAACGCCTCCAAAGTTTTCTTCCTACTGCTACCAAAGTTGCGTTAGCACAATCCCTACTGCTTCCTATTCTCGATTACGCTGATGCCTGCTATCTAGATTTAACTGAGGACCAGCTGAATAAACTTGAGCGTCTCCAAAATTTCTGCATAAGGTTCATATTTGGTTTGCGCAAATATGACTACGTCTCCTATTTCAGGCACAAGCTCAAGTGGCTTCCTATACGTCTCCGCCGGAATACTCATATTCTCTCTCTTCTTTATAGCATTCTTTTTGATCCTGCTTCCCCACCCTACCTTAAAGTAAACTTTGAGTATCTGTACTCTCAGCACTCCCTAACGTTGAGGTCAACCGAAAATCTTTCTCTGCAAATCCACACACATTCGTCTACCTTCTTCGACAAATCCTTTACCGTACAGGCTGCACGCCTGTGGAACAGTATCCCAGTCGAAATAAGAAACTCCCCATCGTCCCATACATTCAAAGAAAGATTAAGGAAATTCTACTTGTCCAATGATAACTGCTGATCCTGTTATTTTTTTTAATTTTTTTTTTTTAATGTGGAATTTACTATCTGTATCATTATTTTCTTTATTGTTATAATGTATAAAATTATGTAAGTGTAAGTAATATGTAATATGGATATAGGTATATATGTGTGTATATATGTATTTGTGTAGATGTATATGTTTATGTAATGTATATATATATTTACAAGTATGTTTGTGTATACACGTGTATTTATGTATATGTATAACTATATAAATAACTAACTATTAAAATAGATACACCACCGTCCGTCACTGTCTCGCAATATTACTCTCAGCTTGGTTGTCTGGAAGAAATCGCTTTGAGCGATAAGACCGCCCTTTGCATTACTTAGAATAAGTTTTTTCCTGTAGTATTTTTCTGTAATTATTGGTGTGCAAATAAAGTGTTTATCTATCTATCTAAAACTATTTCAATGTTTTTAAATTATAAACTATTGGGCTTGTTACTTTGTTGTAAGTTTTTAGTTTTTTTTTTGATTATTTTATATTTTACACTTTTTAGTTAGTTCCCCATGTACTAAGGGCAGTATAACGAAATACTAAAGTATGTGTTTAAAGTACCTGTTATATGTAGGAAACTAATCAAGAATATTTGTTAACTAGCCTTAATTTGTTATATAACTTGAACTGTTATTTAATATGAAAATTATGAAAGAAATTTAAACATGATTTGTAAATACCCATCGTACCCTTGTGTATATAATTAGAAACAGGTATATTATGTAAAACTTACATGTAAGGTTGTATGAATTAACCATTTCATTTCATTTCATTCAACGATACACAACTTGACCGTAGTTGGTCGACTTTTTTGTCATTTTGACAATACGGCATCTGTCTGTCGCTGTAGTGGATTTTAATTAATGTCTTGTTGTTAGTAACACTCGCAAGGTAGCATTGAAAAAATATGAGGCGTCTAAATCGCCGCAAAATTTTCGCACGCCTCTGTGACGTCAAAGCTCACCACACTGTCCCCACAGGTAAAATTTTTGTAATAGAAATAACAGAATATTCGTACAACATATTATCGTATTATTATAGTACAGAATATTCGTACAACAGTTCATACTATCTCTATGACAAAGATTTAGTCTGTGGTGACAGCAGTATATGTTGTGATGTCTCTTTCTAATTGACAAGTGGTAATGTGTTTAGTAAATTAAAATTTCCCACGCTTGTTTTGCATTTTTTCATATAATATGTTAAACAATTTAAGAGTATTTTATTTATGACATACAATACCAGAACAATAATGATTCGAAAATAAACGATTTCAAGTAAATTTATACCACATGCATATTCCCTATTAATAAGTTTTTTCTTTCAACAGAATGTTAACCTACAATTTTCTTTCAGGTACAATCCCGGCTTTAATTTCACTTAGAGACAACACTCAAAGTTCAGGTATTGTAATTGAAACTTACACAACATTTTACAAGCTCCATGACCTCGACTTGTTATTGAATCAAGTTACCGTCAGTAATTTTATTTACTAATTGCATATAGCCTTGGTAATACAAATGATAGTAATATTGATAGTAAGCTATATACATAACTTTGGTACTACAGTCGCAAATAGATAAAAGTTAGTATTATACCTACGTAGTACTAGTATTTATTATGTGGTTTTGGTATAAAGTTTGGCAAAGGAGCGATTGGAGAATTCTCAAATGTTGATTATAATTCAGGAAATAAAATGCCCACTTAGCCATAAATTACAGAGAAACAATGATTTTCTAACGACAAAATACCTAACTCTGATGGTGTGGTAGAAGATAATAATTAATATAATAATAATTGGCATCAAAGCTACAAAATATGTACAAAAGAAAATATTGTTCAAAATGTAGTGACCAAGATGCTTAGATGAGAGATGCTTAAGTGATTTGGACATCTAGAGAGGATGGATGAAGGAAGATTGACGAAACAGATTTATGACACGAGTGTGAATGAGGCCGGCCCAGGCGAACGTATCACGACCAGATCGGAGACGTTTTAAGGCAAAGTCAAAAGTACCTATTATACCTATAACCGGCGAGCATGTACGAAGGCGCTCAATAAAGTGGAAAAAGCGAAAGAGGTTCATCGGGATCGTAGCATGTGGAAAGAAGTAGTCTCTGCCTACCCAACGGGGAAAAAATCCGTGATTTTATGTATGTATGTCAAGTACAACCAACTACCAATTATAATAAATTCGTGGCTCACGCCAGAAGTCCTGGATTTTTCTATTGTATATCTTCGTCCGATTTTATAGGACTGACAAAAATATCATGGATTCATTTTACCTGATCGTTTCAAACAAGCTATAAAATGCAAGTCTGTTTTTGTAGTCTCTTCTCAATCCTGTTTGGCTGATTTATATGTATTTTTTGTAGGAGTTTACTATACGCCAGAAAACAAAATAGGACAACTGCACAGCAACCGGCAATACAGGAAACAAATATTATTATTTGCATACTTAGACTATATATTATACATATAGCCTAAGTTCTACCTTCTCAATTACTTAGTCTTGTAGCCATCTATCACAGAGAGAAACTAGCCAAGGTTTCCCGTATACAGTACTCTGTCAGCTAAAGCTAAACTTAAATACACCGAACGTTGGAAATGTATGTGCCTCGTACAACCTCGCTCTAAAGAGTAGTATGTTTCTTGGTGCGGCACTAAGGCCAGATGTGACCACACTCATTTCACATAGACGTTGGCTTGTGACGTCACAAACAGTGCTACCAAGAGTGCATTTTAATTATTTTGCGATGTCCACTCCTCCAATGCAAGGATTGCATTAATAAACACAAAGTCATTGCTCGAATAATTATATTTCAGCATGTGGTGAGTACCCTAATATGTATTAAAATAATTGTTTTGTAAGTACAATTACAGTACATATTTTACAATGATGTTGACGAGACTTACATTTATTTTTACTTGCTCTTGGTACTCTTCGACATAGTATTTTTGATACTAGCTGTGCCCCAGGCTTAGCCCGCAGTAAAAATACATTCATTTATTTTAAACTTTTCTTTCACGTCCTTGTCCTGATAATTATAAACAAAACAAAAAATTATAAGCTAATTTCGGTCCACCCGTTCTCATGTTATGGCGTGACCAAGGGAAATAGGGATTCATTTTTAAATACCAATAGATAAAGAAAGGAGGAAATGTGTAAAATATCAGGTTAGTTTATTATAATTTTTTATAGTTTTGAGCTATCGTTTTCAGTTCAAACGTGTACACGTTTTTAGGGTTGGAAGCAAAGCGCTAACTGCTAAGTGATACATATTTCAAGGCGTTTAAGATCTAATATGGAGTAAGAGTACGAGTACAGTGACACTCAAAATTCTGAGAAAACCAGAGGTTTGTGTGAAGTGGAATCAATCGTCCAGTAACTGGATTACAAGGTTCAACCACGGTTTGGTGCGATCGATTTATTTGAAGTTAGGGTTTGGCTAAGCATCCCACATCTGTCCCGCAGTGCTCTGTTGAATACTGTGCGGTGAAACGTTGCTAACCCTAGAGGAGGCAGGACAATAAACTATGTGTAGGTTTCGCCGAAGTGACAGGCCCTGTAAAACACTGAAGCTAACTGGCTCAGTGTGAATTAATGATTTCATAGTAGGTTTACTATGGATAGGTACTCGTACATGTTAAAAAAAATATAATTAAGATTCGATATATCAAATTTAATAATAAAATTAAAATATCGCGGTTAATATTATACAGCAATCTCACTTAGCATAATATATTCTCTAAGGACATATTAATATTAATATGCTATATGATATATCTATCAACTTCTTGCAATTACTTCTGCAATAAAAAGGCAAACACGCCTTATCACCACGTCATCATCATTTTCGTTAGTAGTGTCGATCTTAACTGTGTTGTGTTTGATAATAATATAATTTAACTAGCTGACCCGGCGAACTTCGTACCGCGAGTATTAATAAACTTTCTAAGTGCGAGTCAGACTGGACACGCAGGGTTCCGATTGAACAATATTTGCCGGAAAAATACGTTTCTTGTATGGGGACCCCCTTTAATGTTTAATGTTATTTAGTTTTCATTATTTGATTTTATAGCAGCCATTGCAACATAAATCATGAGTAAATTTCATGTCTTTATCTATTAAGGTTTGTAAGATCGAGCATAAAAAACCTCAAAAACGTTTCTTGTTTGGGGACCCCCATTATTATGGTATTTTATTTTGTTTTTATCGGTTTTTATACACAATAGCGAATACCCATGTATGGAATCGCCATAATGACAACCATCAAACAAACATTTCTAAGCGAACCAACAATGACATCCTGGGACAACCATCAAAATTCAGAATATTAAAATTTAAAGACCTACGCGATAATTCGAGTAAGGTGGATATATTATGTTGTTGATTCAAAACCCTTAATTTAATACATGTTTATATTTCAATTCGAGAGTGGAACAGAATCTACCCTACCGTACCGAATAGACGCACGTCAAATGTTTGACAGGAAAGTAATTAGAACAGTTTATATGGGAAAAATGAAATTGTTGTTTTTACTATCTTTCTCGTGGTTTTTCCAAATTTTCTCACCGTTTAAACCTTCCCTGGACTACGAGAAACATTTCAAAACCAAACTCATCTAAATCGGCCCAGCCGTTCTCGAGTTTTAGCGAGACTAACGAACAGCAATTGATTTTTATATATAAGATAAAGTCCTTAAATACAGTTCCACATACCGCATGAGTGAATTTCAGTTCTGAGTTCCTCGACTATATTTATACATCTGGAGATATCTAAAGGATCTTGAAACAGTTTACAAGCTAACAACCTGCAAGCATTGGAAAGTAATTAAATAATTTAAGATCATTTACAAAACGAAAAATATCGACTTCAAACGCCACGCTGGTTATTTTATTCATATCTCTAGAGAAGCTAATTAGATATCGATAAAAATACAATGGCACCAAACGGGAAGCATACTCGTACACTGTCAAAAAAATATAAATCAGTTTAAAAAATGACGGCGCTATGAGGTAACAAATACAAAAAAAAAAACATTTTCTCTGCAATAGATCTCTCATACTCTCTACCATAGTAAGGTTGGCACGCTGCTACGTATTTTCTGTTCTTCTGCACGGAGTCGAGTTACGGACCTTAACCCAAGCGACGAACAAAAGACTAGAAGCTTTCGAAATGTGGGTGTACAGAAGAATACTTAAAGTATCGTGGATGCACAAAGTATCCAATGAAAGAGTTCTGAGAATGTTGAGCAAAAAGCTGGAGGTTCTTAACACTGAGAATCCGCAAACTACAGTACTTTGATCATATTATGCAAAATAACAAGTATAACCTGCTACAACTTATGATACAAAGAAAGATACCAGTTCATTTCTCAAAAATCTAAAAACCTGGTTCAAGCAGAACACCAGATCCCTGTTCTGAGCAGCTGCATCTAAAGTTAAAATATCTCTAAGGATAGTTAACCTTCGGTAGGAGATGGCACCTCAAGAAGAAGAAGAAGATGAAGGTAAACAGGACAAGTACAACACTCGCCTGTTGGTGAGGGATGACGTCTACCTATATATAGATACAGTGGCATGCAAAATCCTGGAATATTTTTTGTATACCACAACACAATTTTGCACGTCATTGCACTACGCCTGTTAACTTGAGACATAAGGAACTGGACTTGCCTATCAAACAGAAAAACATTCCTATTCTACAAAAATACAAATACATTCACGACTGAATTAAGTGAAATAGTGGTGGGACCTCTTCAGGCGGACCAGCAGAAGTCCTACCACCACAACAATTAACAAAATGTTGTGAAATTATACATGTTTCATAAATCAATAACTATAGTATTTAAACTCTAAATTCAGCACTCTCAAATAATAAAGCCCCTAAGAGTTCACGTCGAACCCTAAATCATTTCACAAACGAACTCGAAATCTTTAAACTGATCTCCTCAAGTTAACCCTGTAACACCTGTTAATTAAAACTTAAGGTATCAAAAAGTAAGCAGGCACCGTAAACAACGAACTCGAGAAAATATTTTAAACAATGCTTCGCTAGGTAAACTTCGCGATTGTAAGGGGTGCGGCAATGAGGGTGGGAGGCAATCGATACGGACCCTTCTAATGCACCCTAACGTACCAACTGCATGGAAACCGGATTCTACTGGGTCATTTGTGTGCATATTATAGTTTAGAAGTTTAGATGTTTCTGTAATTTTTCTTTTGTGGACATAGTTTGGTTAGAAATGTATTTGTTCAAGTGAAACTAATTCTGACATTTTTAGTACTTACCCTCCTAGTGTCAAGTATATTGCTTTTTATCACGAACACACATAGGTGGTAGGAGCATATTATATCGATGTTTTGTTTGACTTGCTACCAAAAAGTAGCTTACCACCATTAAGGAGAAAATATGCCGCCATAACCTTACATTGTTCCGGCAGCACACAGTTCCGGAGAGTCAGAGTATTCTAGGCCAAGCGAGTTATCCATCTTTGACCACATCATCGCTTACAACCAGGCGTGATAGTGGTCAAATCTAGCCTATAATAGATTAAAAAAAAAAACAGAATTAATTGACATCCAAAAATGTTTTTGTTAATTGCGCATTTTATTGCTGCAGCATTGTTTCATAATCACTGAATGCAGCACAAAATGTGTGTTTTCTAAAATGTTAAAAATGACCGAGTCTCTTAAAAACATTTTACTGTTGTTACCTGCAAAGGCTAAGGCAGCTTACCTAACAGTACTATCTAATAAGTCCATCAACAACGGTTAAGGTTGGTAAAAACCTACCTTTCCGACCCCATCTCAAGATACTATACTAAATACTAAAACACCATTGAATTTCGACGCAAATAAGTTTCACGGAATACAATTTCATTGATATACCAGTGTTATCCTGAACACCGAATACTCCCAGTAGTAAACTAAACTTACCAAGTAACCCGTTATTCAAAGTGGTTTTATTCAATCCAAGTTCTTCACGTCGAATGTAAATTCACACTTCCACATTGAATATAACGCAAACAATAAATAGGGCCCCACAGAGTGCCTGGCAACCGCGTTTAAATATTGAAAAGCCTCTTAAAAGCGTTTCCCTAAGCTCTGAATGCAGAATAAGCCACTATTGCATTGGAGACGTCCCAAGGCGCTCGAGCCTTGGTAAAATGATTGTTTTCATTTTTCTAGTAACAAGAGCCTTAGTTTGTTTGCATTGTAAATTTTTCGCAGGTTATGCTTGTTTATAACGGCGTTTGTTTAAATAGTTGATGTGCGTAGGTTATGGCCATTCAAATTACAGGATATGATCGAGAGTCATCATTTACATTATGTATTATCATTTCGTTTAGATTATTATACATGTATGGTAGTGAATGCTGGGTGTGGCAGAAAAAGCGCGAAAGTAAAATTAATGCTGTAGAAATGAGATGTTTGAGAAATATGGTTGGAGTGACTCTGATGGATAAGGTGGAGAACAGCTTGATAAGGGAACGTTGTGGTGTGGTAGAAAATGTTGTGACAAAGATAAAGAAAGGAATGGTTTTGACATCTAGAGAGGATGGATGAAGGACGATTGACGAAACAGTTTTATAAGACGAGTGTGAATAGTCCAGCCGGTAGAGGCCGACCTAGGCGAACGTATCACGACCAGATCGGAGACGTTTTAAATAAAGTGTTAAAGAAACGTTTTAAAGAAAAGCCAAGTCAAAAGTACCTATAACCGGCAAGCATGAATGAAAGCAATCATGAAGGCGGAAGAAGCGAAAGAGGCATGTCAGGATCGTAGCATGTGGAAAGAAGTCTCTGCCTACTCCAACGGGAACTAGGCGTGATTTTATGTATGTATATTTAGATCTCGCAGTGCGGTGACGTGCACAATTTAGGCATACCAAAATTTTCAACGTAAGTAAGTACTATGTAGGGTATCTACCCTAAATAGTAGAGCTCCGATTGGCTAGCCGCTGCGTACTTTTAAGCCCCGACCCAAAAAAGGGGGGTTAAAAGTTTGACATGTATATATCCAATGTCCGTTGAGCTGTGTCGATCACTTTAGAGGATTGCAGAATTATTTCATTCCGGATTCAATCCCGCAGAGAAAGAGAGGACTGTAACTAGGTGGAACGATCACAAAACGATGGGTATGGTGAGTGAACTGGAGAAGAAACGCCGAAGATCGGTCTGAGTGGCGCGTCTTAGGAGAGGCCTTCGTCCAGCAGTGGATTGACACCCGCTGATTATGATGAGCATGATGATGTTAAATGTCTGTAACATCGTAGCTCCAAAATGGATGAACTGATTTTGATTTGTTTTTTTTTGTTTTGAAACTTAGGAAAATCAGTTCAGCAGTTTAAAGCCGTTTCAACATACAGTCAATTCGAGCCGAAAACCTTAGTATTGAACATAAATTTATAATATATGTGTACCCCAGAGTTGTTACTCTGGGGTACACATATTATACATTACACAATGTTTTACAATAGTTCGTTTGTTACTGCCATCAAAGTTTACAATCATCTACCCACAGATTTTAAAACTTAAGCCATAAATGTTTTAAAATTAAGCTTAAAGAATGGATAATATCTACAGCGTATTACAATTTAAATGAGTTCTATAACAATAAAGTGAATACATAGAATACTAATTGATAAATTGTATGATTGTACATGTTGTATTCAAGGAACACTATACAAATTATACGCCCGAAAGGGTAAACTATTGATACTAAACATATTGTATACAATAAAAACAACGGGTTGCACTCAGGGAGTGCCGGAAGAAGTGAAAACTTGAACATTGACGTTGTGCATTTGGTCTACTCTGCCTCTGTCTTACAAATTTTCGATCAGGTCACGTGTCCTGACGCGAGATTAAAATTTTTTACCCATCTCAAAAAGTTCACAACGCCGCTAAAAAAGTTTCACTTCAAAAACATTTCTATTTCTATAAAGTTCATCATCTCTATTTTAGTTTAGGTTTTTTTAAGTGTCAGTTTAATTTTAACTACAGCTAATGAATTTCAATAAATATCTGTCAAATAAATCTCATAATTCTTCATCAACATTTTGTCGGGTAGAATTATTTGCCTGCCTCCAACAAAAAATCTAAATTAATTATAAAACAGTTTGTTGAAATTTTCAATCCACTGTCTGAAACAGTTCAATACTTCACTGGAGCCCGCCACAAAAGAGTTGCCCGTCTCACCTAAATTAGCTTGTTTGAAATTCCTGAAAAAGTTTCAGTAGACCCAAAAACAATTTACAGATTGTTCCCAACATTTTCAGTTTAAAAAATTTTGCCGTACATTTTGTCTCAAATTACAAGCGGTACACGAGTCGCTTAATAAAAGGATTTTTCATGATTTTTATTTTTAAAGATTCACCTTTTGGCAAAAACTTGCGAATAAAATCTTCACGGGCAGTTGAACCTACGTTTCTTTGGCAATATGTCTCGTTCCCTTATTCTTTCTGTGCGAAAAGTTTCATTATTTTACTTTTATAAGATGGTGAGGAGAGATTGGGCGCGCAACGCTATTGTGCTCTATTGAGAAGGGTGATACGAATCTTGTTCTATGTAATAACTCGATAGAATGAGCCTCGCCTATTTTCTATTTAGAAAATATTAAGAGAGTGAGGTAATATCACAGAATGAGGGATGAATAGGTGGATGGTTTTATGGATCTTTTAAGCCTTTTTTGTCGCTTGGTGGTAAGCAATGATATGATCGAAGATGGTGAACACGCTAGATCTATAATTGTACTTTCAGTTTTAGAGTTTCATACCCTAAAAGTTAAAAAGGAACCTAATTGTATCACTTTCTTGTCAGTTTTTTTTTTAATGATATAAGGTAACAGTACAAGCACGACGCTCGCCTGATGGTAAGCAATGACGTGTACCTTTTACAGATATAGTGGCAAATAAAATTCTAGACTTCCAGAATTTTGCATGTCACTGCACTGCGCCTGTTACCTTGAGACATAAAGATGTTAAGTCTCACATGCCCTGTAATTTCACTGGACACCTTGTCATTTCAACCGAAAAACATTCCTATTTCACCGCTGAAAATGTATTGGCAAAGTGGTGGTACCACCCCAGGCGGTCTAGCAGAAGTCCTACCATTGCAATTTTTTGTCTGTCTGTCCATCTCTCCGTCTGTCCATCTGTCCTGAAAGAGAGAAACAGAGAGAGAAAGAGAGAGAGAGAAGGTATATTTGTGCAAGTAATTCAGGTATAAAATATGTGAATAAAACTTTAAAGAGAAAATCAAATAATAATACCTACAGCGGCTACAGCTGTTTTTTCATATTACCCAAGTTACAAGCACTTTTATTCACATCACAAAAGTGCACCTTAGAGCAGCGTCTATGAGCGCGCGGAAAAGCGGAAAAATGAAATAACTTTAAAAGCTGTAATAAACTTTGACTTTATTCGCTTGAACACGTGTAACTGAGAGTTACGATGAGTAAGAACATCTGTTCTTCTAAATGGACACAGCAAAGGCAATGTATTTATTATTGAGTGATGGAAACGTTCCTTCTTTCTGTTTATTTGTTCAGGGTAGTCAATCAGGTGTGATTGTGCTCAAATGAGGAGATCGACGATGTAGCAAGTCGTGTTGTAGTTTTTGAAGATTGTTTAACCATACAAATGACCATAATTATATAAAACACTCGTCCAGGTACATCCTGTATAGGTTGTATATGAGATTTTTCTCATTCGTATAAGTCAAAAATTTGGTGGAAAAAATCTCTAGATCTGAAATGAATAATAGTAGCAATAGTAGTTTATGGTACATATAACACATTATTCTATTCTGGGAGAACTCCACAGGCATGGAACAGAAGCATGGTGGTTTTGTTTTTCAAAAAAGGAGACAAAACCCTATTGAAAAACTATCGCCCAATTTCGCTTCTGAGCCATGTCTACAAGCTGTTTTCAAGGGTCATCACGAACCGTCTTGCGCGAAGACTCGACGAGTTTCAACCTCCGGAACAGGCCGGGTTTCGAAGCGGTTACGGCACCATAGACCACATCCACACGGTGCGGCAGATTGTACAGAAGACCGAAGAGTACAATCGGCCCCTGTGCTTAGCATTTGTGGACTATGAGAAGGCCTTGACTCAATCGAAACCTGGTCTGTTCTCGAGTCCTTGCAGCGTTGCCAAGTCGACTGGCGATATATCGAAGTGATGAGATGTCTATATAATGCCGCAACGATGACTGTACAAGTACAGAACCAGCGAACTAAACATGTCCACCTGCGTCGAGGAGTGAGACAGGGGGATGTCATATCCCCGAAACTGTTCACTAACGCCTTGGAGGATATGTTTAAGACGCTGGACTGGAAAGATCGTGGCATTAACATCAACGGCAGGTACATCTCTCACTTACGATTCGCAGATGACATCGTCATTATGGCAGAGACGCTGCAGGACCTACAAAGGATGTTGAATGGCCTAGCTGATTCTTCTCGTAGCATCGGTCTCCGGATGAATTTGGACAAAACCAAAGTCATGTACAACGAGCACGTTGTTCCGGAACCGATTGCCGTAGATGGAATCCCACTCGAAGTTGTCACTAAGTATGTTTACCTAGGGCAAACGCTCCAACTAGGCAAACATAACTTCGAGAAGGAAATCCAGTGAAGAATTCAGCTGGGCTGGGCAGCATTCGGAAAACTCCGTCGAGTCTTCTCGTCGCCGATACCACAGTGTCTAAAGACAAAAGTCTTTAACCAGTGCGTCCTACCTGTGATGACATACGGAGCCGAGACGTGGACACTCACAGTCCGACTGGTCCACCAGTTTAAAGTCGCTCAGCGAGCTATGGAGAGAGCTATGCTCGGTATTTCTCTGCGGGATCGAATCCGGAACGAAGTAATTCGCCAGAGAACTAAAGTTATCGACATAGCTCAACGGATTAGCAAGCTGAAGTGGCAGTGGGCTGGTCATATCTGCCGCAGGACTGATAACCGTTGGGGCAGACTTGTCCTAGAGTGGAGACCGCGAATCGGCAAACGTAGCGTAGGACGTCCTGTGACCAGGTGGAGCGATGACATACGCAAAGCGGTGGGCAGTGACTGGAAGAGAAGAGCCGAAGATCGGGCTCAGTGGCGCATCTTGGGAGAGGCCTATGTCCAGCAGTGGACTGATACAGGCTGATGATGATGATGATGATGATGATGATTCTATTGTTAATGACAAATAACTCTAAAAATTGGTTATAGCATTTTAAATCAATATAAAATACTCAGTTTTTAGGGTTCCGTAGCCGAATGGCCAAAAACGGAACCCTTATAAATTCGTCATGTCTGTCTGTCTGTCTGTCTGTCTGTCTGTCTGTCTGTCTGTCTGTCTGTCTGTCCGTCCGTATGTCACAGCCATTTTATTCCGAAACTGTTAGGACTACAGAATTGAAACTTGGTAGGTAGATGTATTCAGTAAACCGCTTTCCGATTTTTATACAAAAATAATAAATATAAAAGTTTAAGGGGGGACATCCCATACACGGAACTGAAAAAAAATTTTTTTTTCTTCAAACCTATACGTGTGGGATGTCTATGGATAGATCTTCAAAAATGACATTGAGGTTTCTAAAATCATTTTTTCTCAAAGTCAATCATTTGAAAGATAGGCGCGTCTAAAGTTGTAAAATGTGTGTCCCCCTCCTCTAACTTTTAAAGTATGGGAGTGAAAAATCTAAAAAAAATGTATTCTGTAGATCTCAATAAAAACGAACAACGAAAATTGGTTTGAACGAGATACAGTCAGCAGTTCTAGAGATATGGCGACCGCAAAGATAACTTTGTTTTTCATACAATCACTATGAAAAACAAAGTTAATTTTGTAGTTGCGAAAAATCATAGTTATGGAATACTTAACTGTGTTACGGAACTCTACGAGTGCGAGTCCGACTTGCACTTGGCCAGTTTATTCTTTAAAACACGTGCACTGCAATGTAAAAATATTGAATGTTGCGCAGTTTAAAAACATCTAATATGTGAAATTTTTACCAGAATGAGTTAATTTTTGATATCTAAAATTCCGTAATCCAAGATCTTAATCCTGTAAGGTACGGTAGGATTCTGACATGACCGTCGTTAAACGACATCGGGAAACCGATTTCCTTCACGTCTAGACGTTCCCCGCACCTGTAACTGAAATCAAATTTTAGGAGCCGCCTTGCTCTTTGCTTAATACGTTTGAAAAAGCGGGACTTCAAATAGACGTTATAGACTCGATATATTATACTATATATTATACTTATATATTAGACTCGAGCTAATCAAATTGATTTGCCTCGATAAATAATACTGTGAGGCGTTTTTAGGATTCCGTACCTTAAAAAGAAAAATGAACCCTTATAGGAGCACTTTGTTGTCGGTCTATCTGTCTGTCCGTCTGTCAAGATTCTATATCTCCGGTATGGGTAGAGGTATCAAGTTGAAACTTATACTAAATACTTTGGTCTACGGTATCTTTTGATGACTGTGAAAAAAATCAAACCTGTAAGTCAATACAATCAAAAGATATGACCGTTTACGCTCGTTTATGTCGCATATTTTCGCATATTTTACGATTTCACAAGGGAATCAAAACCTATAGTGTACTTCCCGTTGACCTAGAATCATGAAATTTGGCAAGAAGCAAGATCTTAAACAACTTATAAAGGAATTCTAAATACCACATATTTGTAGTTTAATAACTCCAGGTGTGTCGGCAGAAGTGAAAACTTGAATACGTCATTTTTAAATATTTTGGAAAGACACCTCGCATAAGCGCCCTGCGCTCCGTTGGAATGACACCTCACGCAAGCGCCCTGCGATCCGTTGGAATGACACCTCGCGCAAGAGCCCAGCGCTCCGTTGGAATGACACCTCGCGCCAGCGCTCTGCGTTCCGTCTTACGAATTTTCGTCTTACGATCAGGACACGTGACCCTGACACCAGTTTAACATTTTTTAGCCATCCTAAGAAAAGTGCACAACGCCGCTAAAGAAGTTTTCACATGAAAATAAGTGAATTTACTATTACAAACATATTATTTGCCGTTGGTGCAGTAAATTTTCTATGGTTTGAACTGAAAAGTTAAGTTTGTCCTTTAACCTAGTTTAAGAAGTTGGTACGGAAGCCTCGGTGAACCTAAATAACTCGATTTTATATACTTTTCAGTTTTGCTTGTTACAATTTAACATACAGCGAGAATTTTGAAGACATGTGTTCCGTTTATGACGTAGCTCGTAGATGAATAGTCTTAGGTATCTGTAAAAACCGTGGAATATATTTTAAGTAGGGAGTTTTTTTTCTGTTTACCTTGTAAATTAAAAGTATTTTGTGGCAATGTGTACCTTAGTGGAAGCGGAATGTAGATATTACTAAATTTTGTATTTCATCGCATTGTAATGACTACCGTCTGCCAATTTTGGGTAAGAAATTTTAACTTCAGCCAGTATCTGCACTCATCGTGCTTATCAGTTACAAATAAAATAACCTACAGAGAAGTAATTGGTACGCACATTACTATATTTATTAAAGTCAAACAGCATCTTGAGTAAAAACAATATTCATTCCATTTAGTACTATAAGTTAAATAGTGGCGTAGTAAAGACAAGGACAAACATGCACTTAATCTTATTATCTACTTCGCTTTTCCAGAATCTTCTTGTAAAGCGAGTAAGCAAACGTCAGCGTAATAGGCAGCTAAAAAGTTAAATAGAACTCAAGTATAACGCATGGATGTAGACTACCTATGACTAATTGAGTACTCTCGGTACTGTCTGCCGCAGCTTTGAAAGTTGTCCGTGAGATTATTTTGTGAAAAAAAGTCGTATTAACTACGTTTAACCCCTTTACTTCATACATTTACGCCACTGTATCATCCTGGTCTTAGAGTCTTAATAGATTATTTTTATTTTAGGTACGTTTTCCATAAGTACAACGCCAGTCTCATCATACCTCAAATCTTCTCAAATCAATATAGATATACTCATTCATATACTCATTATACTTATTCTTGGTCCTTATATCTTTGGAGTTTTAATGATTTAATTATTCATAGTCGTAATTTTCAGCGATCTCTCGCCATCCTCATGCGTGTTGTGATTGTATGTATAAAATTCTACTGTCACTCTCATCAATGACTTCCAAATTATCACTATTATTTAACAAATTCGTCATGGCACTATATTCAATTATTTGACTGAATGAAAAACCATTTTATTTTTGCTAGTAGTCGTTTTAAAAGAACAAAACGAAAAATAACATTAAGATTAAATAAGTGCTTTGATAATGGATTGCCATTTGGTTCTATTAAAAAATATATGACTTGAAGACTGATCAAAAATGTTTAAATTTTACTAAGCAAAACGATAACATAGAAGGTGTTTAATCTTTTTGAAGCAAAAATTCACTATATGTTTACCTTTACAGTGAAGTAGCGAACGACCGAAGGAACCAAGCATAGAAATACAAAATAGCCTAGGTTGTCTATTTGCTTAGCTTCACGCATCGTAACTCTACTTGGAACAGGATTCGCTCTAATAACGTTTGTGCAAGTAATGTAGAAACTGTGGCTAGGACCACAGAATAAATAATAGTACCTGGGACTTTGTAGAAAGAAACCAGTACACAGTAGAAAATTTGCATTGTCCGTGTGTAAGTAATGTAAGTTGTCTGTTAAAATTTGCAAAACCTTCTTTCACCATATGCTGGGGTAGATGCTGAGACACCATTGAGCTATTTCGCATATTAGAGCATATTAATGTTCAGAGACAGTTATTGTACAGTTGATCTGAAGATAGAGCTGTAATGATGAAGACTCGACTGGGTCGTGACATAACAATAACAAAACGTAAGCCACATTGGGCCTAGTATGTATGTTTTAATATCATGAGTAAGTACATATAACACAAAGCCAGAATTAATGTATATTATGAATAGAAATCAATCAATCAATCAATCAATAACCATTTATTTCTCTCTCACAATAAGAAATTGGTACAGTTTGGACTTATGTTATTGTACATGTAAAAATATAGACACGTAAGTTTGGGCTATGTTTGAATGTTTTTAAATGTTTTTAACTTGTTATTCAGTTTAGAATATTCATGCAATAATGTCATTTGCATATGTGATCACAAGATATTAATGTGCTGGAGTGCTAAGTGCGAAATAATTTAGATTGGTTTACTTACTCGATTATGGTAACGTCAACGAAGATTTATATAAAATTAAAAAGCGCCATCTAGTGTTTATTTTATTGCAATGCAAATTTGTGTTCACTTTAAAGTGATCGGGTAAAGTAAATAAATCTAAAGAAACTCGCACTAGGCACTTACATAATTTAATATCGTTTAAAAAACTAAAAGAACCGACTTCAAACGTCGCGCAAGTCAAAGTAGCCAGCAGTAAGTAGCATGTCATCGAGGTATATAAATGCATCGTAATACAAATGTTGATATAATTAAAAAGCGTTTGATCGATTTTGTTAAAATTTACATGGGACCACCGTCCCATGGTGGACATTTGTATTACGATGCATTTATATACCTCGATGACATGCTACTTACTGCTGGCTACTTTGACTTGCGCGACGTTTGAAGTCGGTTCTTTTAGTTTTTTAAACGATATTAAATTATGTAAGTGCCTAGTGCGAGTTTCTTTAGATTTATTTACTTTACCCGATCACTTTAAAGTGAACACAAATTTGCATTGCAATAAAATAAACACTAGATGGCGCTTTTTAATTTTATATAAATCTTCGTTGACGTTGTTCGGGAAGGTGTAGGGAAGGGTACCGTTTGAAACAAAAAAAGAATTCTCTAAATCGGTTCAGGCATCTTCGAGTAATCGGCAAACATACATAAAAAATATTCCGACGAATTGAGAACCTCCTCCTTTTTTGTGAAGTCGGTTAAAAAGGAGTTTGATTTTACTCAAACAAACCCTCTATTAACGTCCGCGTTGTCTAATATTTATCCGTGAAATAGATTTTGTTTTCCTAAAAAAAGGAAATGTTTTTGAAGAACGTGACCAATTGTTACAAAGTGTCCAGTAAAATTACAGAGTGTATAAGACCATGATTAATTTAGGAATAAATTATCCCTAGTAAATGTGTATTCCTATGTATAACTTTTTACAGTCCACCTTTTGCGAGAAGTTCTCTCATTAAAAGCGCTACAAACTAACCATGCAGTAAAGTTAACTATAACTAAAAGTTGTATAAGTTATATATAATACACGGAGGTAGAGGAATGACTAATTGAGTACCCAAGTTCGTCTGGCACTCGCTTTGACGTCAGACCACCGTTGCCTTTGTTTATTTGGTGAAATTTTCCTAACCCGTCGCCGGGCATGCCTGCAGGCAATTTGAATTATTTAGCGGCCAGCCAATGACCAGCGTGTACCTACGTAAATTATGTATGGTTCGACGTGAAAGGTCGATAATTATTACTTTGTGTGTCTATTACCGACACGTATATCGGTGTAACTTTGAGGCTTTGTTACATGCAAAGCGTATAATAGGTAATTATTGGACTGAAGTCTCGTTTAAACAAGGCGAGTGACCCGAATATGAGTTTCAAATGGTATCCTAGTCTAAACGTTCTTGACACTTAACTCGTAAAGAAAGCTTTGCCGTTTACAATTTTGTCGAGTTTTTGAAGTTCAATAGCATAAGCACTGATTTTTATAAAAGTGTCCAGTGAAATTATGGTTCATGTAAGACTCACAAGTGGTGATCGTGTGTACGTTTTGGTAATAAAGACGTTTTGCAATTATGCCAAATTCTGGTCACAATAAGTTTTGCCTATTAGACTTTTTGTTATAGGTATCGTCATCACTTACCATCATGTAAGCGTCGTGCTTGACGTAATTCCTTCTATCAATGAAATTTGATAGGTAAAGAGTTTAGGTAAAGTTTTGTGGGCTTCCCTCACTTGCATGTAGCAAAATAGAAGAGGGTAGATAACATCGTGTGCTGAGTAAAAATAGTTACATTAATACTTCTCTCTTATGATGAAAGTAATAATTCCGAACTGACCTCTCTTTGCAGGCTAGAATTGTTTTATACCAATGTATGTTAATCTCTTTGAATACTATCAATCCGTTCCTGACGGTCGAGAACAAAGGAGCTTGTGGGGATATTTCTAGCGTGCTCTTTCTATATCATCGAGGCGTATGCAATCTCTGTTCATTTAGAATGACCGGTCGTTTGAATAGCCCCCGCACTCCGGCCGCGACAATGGCCGACAATGAACTGACCAGTTCACTGTAATATACGCTGGGAAATAACTTCTGGTGGATAGAAGAGCACAAAAGTAAATAGGTTTACTTATCAATGTTACTTAGCGTGAATTTTCATTACCGACTTCCAAAAAGAAGTAGGTTCTCAATTCGTCTGTATAATTTTTTTTATGTAAGCTACGTGATTATTCCGTCAATTGTGAACCGATTCGAATGATTCTTTTTTTTAATCGGTAGTGTACGTTTCTGATGGGACCACCCATTGTAATTTAATTGAGATCTGATAACTATTTCTAGAGATATATCGATAAATATCAAACTTGTTACTGAAATTGACTCGCGGGGCATGGATTTCGGTTGTTTAAGTTTTTAAATTATCCTATTTGCAAAATGTCGGATCATCACTATCATGCCATGAATTTCGTTCAAGTATAGAATAATTGAAGATTGTTTACAAAAAGAAAAAACAAACTACTTCAACTGCCACGCTAGTCATTTTCACTTTCACTAAGTTTGAGATCCATTTCAGATCTCGATACAATTGGAACCAAACTGGAAGAAGCATACTCTCTCTCTCAAACAAAAATAATTTTCCAAAACTTTGTTCAATGTGAAGTTGACAAAAAGTTTTAAGCTTTGTTTAGTTTAACTACCGTTTATAAACAGAACAGATGTGTTTAGTTTAGTAAAATTAAACTTCTACTGTAATAGTGGGCAGGGTATAAGGTCACTGTTAGTAGGATTTCGAAGTTTTACACAAAGTTTCATTTCGTCTTTAATTACCTGATGTAATTTCAGGAATCTTTATTGCTTGCGTTACTAACAATAAAAGGATTGAAAAAAAAATTGCAAAATTATATTCTTTTATACAAGTGGCTAATGTAAGACTTGTTAGTATTATGGAGGTTTTTGTATATTGTGCTTCCCGGTTCTTCGTTCAGCAGGTGTTTTTAGAGGTAAGCATGAAAAGTAAGAAACACTCTCATCCGTAAAACAGTTTCATATCGGCTAGAAGTTTAAACTGGGCAATAAATTTCAAAGAACAAGAATTTAAAAATCCCCAAGTAACTATTAACATAATACTGTTACAATAAAAAGGTCTCATCATCATCAAAACATTATCATTCAATTTCCGTCTACAGCTGGTCATAGGCCTCTCCTAAGAGTTAAATTGACGTTTAAAATCGATTTTTATCGTAGAAAGGTCTCTTATTACTTATTTAAAATCATGTATTAGTCTAAACTAAACTCTAAAGTTTCATAATTCAATTTTAAATCCATTATCATCTACATCCATTACAAAAATATCTTGAGGCGTTCAGCAGCTACAATCAGTGCAATCAAAACTCAGACACATTGCATACCCACTAAACTGTATTTATTATTAATAGACAAACAACAGCTTACTGCTTAGCTTTCCAAATATCTAGCAGTAGAGCTCAACTGCTTATGGTTCATTAACAACAAATCACAAAACAAACGTCAAACCTGCAGCCTATTCTTTCTCAGTACCTTAACAAAGTGTTTCACTTGCTCGCCTAGCTGTACAGAGTACTTGCGGCAGGACAGCCATTGAGTGACATTACAAAAGGTATTGTGTCGAGAACTCCGGACTAGTTTATCTCGTACGTCTGCTTGAGGAGTGTTCCGCACTGATAACGAGTATCTCGTGATTGCGCGGCTGATAGAACGGGAATGTCATGCCAACTTCCATTACTTTGTCATTTATTTGCTAGATTTGGAATCGGGTTTGGAAGTTAGACTGTATAAAGGCAGTTCATCTGAGTTGCTAGTAAGGTATAGTCACGGGAAGTTTACTTTAGAAATTTGGCGCGAAACGTAAAGAATAAGAGAAGCATGTCTTCATCAACAGTCATAGCACAACGTTTAAGGATTGTACTACTTAGCGCTGTTTTATTTAAAATGCGTATTAAAAAAAAAAACTATTTTTATTTTTCGTGTGATCAATTCTCTTATGAATGAAGTGATTTTGCACATATTTTTAATATAAATAATCACTCCATTCATAAGAACATTCATCATACGCACAGCGAAGACATGGAATTCCCTACCAGAGTCTGTGTTTCCTGTTAAGTACAGTCCGGAAGTCTTCAAATCCCGAATGAACAAGTATCTTCTAGGCAAGCGTGCTACCTCATCGATCGTATTGTTACTCAACATCAGGTGATATAGTGGTCAAACGCTTGCTTATAACGTATAAAAAAGCTGGCCGCCGTTTCTTATCAACTTTGATTAAGTGGACGATCCTAGATAATGTCAATCATCTCACTATATTGAAGTAGTTTATCTTTTGGATATCAGTGTATCCGATAGTAACCTAGAACTATAACGTGTGAATGGTGTACCGATATGCCCTATAGAAAACTATCAAAATGTCAACAAGATTTCATGGAGTTAATATACAAAGTGGCCGAAAGACTCGATATGCGTGATATAAATTATACCATCAGAATTGGTTCAGAAGATATCGATAGATATTTCGGTGGCCTATACGCCGTGGAAATTAGAGGCTACAGAGATAAGCAGAAAATAAAGCAGTCAGTGGTGATCAAATGTCCCTCCGATCCAGGAACTCGATCAGCATTTAGGGAATCCTACAAACGTGAAAATATATTTTATTGCAAAACGGTTCCGATGTATCTTGAAATTCAACAAAATTTTAAAATCATCGAGGGACTGCGGATAAAATTCCCCAACTGTGTGTTAGCGAGCGACGAATACGACAAAGAAACCATCGTCGTCATGGGACTGGGAGAACACGGATTTAGATTACACGACAGACTTCGAAAAATGGATTTGGATCATGCCATATTGGTGCTCAAATATTTGGCAAAACTGCACGCGTTTTCTTTCATTCATGCGAGATGGAAACCTAAAGAATTCGAAGAATTGAAGAAGTTATACTGTAAAGACGTTCAGTACGGCGACTTGAACTGCCAATCTAAGCAGATGGAATGTTTCTATGATGCTTCAGTAAGCGTGGTATCTGATCCCGTCGCTAAAGAAAAGTTGAAAGAACTCGGTCCGAACATTTTATCGATTTTACATAAATGTACGCTGCCGGTCCCGGGGTATAGCGTTTTCTGTCATGGAGATATTTGGAATAACAACATTTTATACAAGTACAAGGTAATTTGATTTATTCATAAAAGCGTTCCGTAACTATAGTATAAGATTTACCAATTCCACATCACGTGATACCAATACCCACTTACCCGATCTAATTTATTTAAAAGTTCACGAGTACTGGAGAGCGTCGCGTCGTAAAAATTCAATACGTTCTTATTGCTTTCAGAATAAGAGGCCTGTGGATGTAATTCTTATTGACTACCAGCTAATGCGTTTCGCTTCGCCGGCTACAGATATAGCTTATTTCATATATATGTCTACAGATAGAGAATTTCTATCCAAACACTATGAAACAGTCCTGGATATTTATTACGGAACATTAGCGGCAGTGCTCCGAGAATGTAATTTGAACGTCGAAGAAATTTATCCTAAGAAAATATTCGAGAGCCATCTCCGGGATTATTCGGTGTTAGGTTTAGTGGAGGCTTTGATATCAATGATGATAATTACGGCGCCGTTCGAAGATGCCCTCAAGATGACAGAGATTAAGTACCAATTTTGTAATGAGAGGATCCGTGAAGATGAAGGCAACAATTTATTTAAAGAGAGAGTGAACGACATCGTCGATGATTACTTTTCAAGGAATTTTTCTCTTGATGCAGTGCTTAGTAAATAAAAGCGTAGTATGTACTACGCTTTTATTACGCACACCATTAATATATATATGTATATATACACAATGGTGTGATTATTTCGTAGTCAGAAGATAAAGAATGAGTATAATAATATGTAAAGTAGGATATTACTTAAACATATACCGTAAATTAAGGCCATATATTTGCAGACCACCATTAACCGAATGTGTGGTTTGCCGAGAAAACTGTAGTAATAAACAACTGCGCTAACAAACTTTAAATTAATTTGCAGTTTTAATTGGGAAAATATCAAGACTCCTTGGAGCGTTCTATCTATAGAACGAAATTAATTCCTCGTAGCTGCACTTAATTGTCTGTAACGAAAGCTTTTTTCTTTGAATCTTGAATGGCTCGGATCTTTGTTGGACTGATAATAATGGATCTAAAAGCAGATGGTAATATTTAACTTTGTACGTTTTGTTGAAATTCCGCGAACGCTCGAGTAAATATTTCTTTTGCGAAGCTGATCCTTAAATGGAATTTGTATTTGCTTCGTTCACGTATTACGCTTGTAATATCAGTCATTTTTACAACGTTAGGGAAAATATAAAGAGCAGAATCCATGCAAAAGGGAATTTTATATTTTCTACATGCTATATTATCAAAGAAGTTCGTCACAGAGCATTTTTAACATATTGGAAAGAGGATTGGACTTTTATTAAAGTAATAATGTAAAGTTCATTTACTATTTCTAAAGTGCGTATGAGTCAAGTGTTATTATAGTGTAGATATTATTTAAAAAGTTATATATTTTCTATGAAGTTGTTAGTTTACAAGCTGAAACAGTAGCGGCACATGTCTATGTTGAAAAAATTCTTCGCAAATCTTATCTCCTTTTATTCTATCAAAGACGAAAGCGATCAAGTATTTATATGTTTACTCACAGTATAGTGGGGATATATATCTTTTGGGTACCAAAACAACATATTTCATAATTTATTCATAAGATGAATAGTTGTTAATCCGTAATAGTTTGTATAAGAATAAGAATGTTCTTTAGTGCATTATCTGTGAAGTAAGTACATGGGTACAAGGTCTTATGTGTAGTAACGTGAATCAACAGTTTTCCCATTCCGGGCGTGCAATGTATAATTATAAAAAATAAAAATGGTTTCTAAAAATAATATTTTAAATAACGAATTACTTATGTACACAATTAATATCACTTGCTCTATTAATTATCTTAAACATATTTTACTTACATTGATTATGAACTAAAACTACTACTTAGTTACACTATATAGCTATAAATTATATCTACCTAATATGTTTTAAGGTCGTAATATTCCTTTATATTATAAAATACTTTATTTACAACCCAGTTTTTAAGACATATTTTAAACTTCTTCCCGTCTAATAATTTTATGTGTAAGGGAAGATGATTGTATATAAAATAACCGGCCAAGTGCGTGTCAGGCCACGCGCAGTGTAGGGTTCCGTAGTAGCCTGTTATTCAATGCAAGTCTTTACCCGTTATAAACAAGCAACTAGGTACTCCTTCTTTGTCACTTTAAAGGATTTTTTGTAAGGATTTTGTTTTTGCTACAAAATAATACGAATTTTTCCAGATTTTTCAAGCCAGCAGTTTAGCTTTTAGAGGGGGGGGGGGGGGGGGACGCCCCGACGGAACGAAAATTTGCACTTTAAAGTTTAATATTTCGTAAATGGAGCATTCAATCGAAAAATGGTATTTGCAACCCTTAAGTCATTTTAAAAGACCTATTCACCGATACCCCACACGATAAGGTAGATGATGAAAAAAAATTCATCCCCACTTTTCATATAGGGGAGATACCCTAAAAAAAATATTTTTCAAAATTTTATTTCAGCACTTTGTCGGTTTTATTTATTTACATACCCCTACAAAATTACAGCTTTCTATTATTAACGGTCTCTTAGCAAAACCTCGGACAGACAGACAGACGGACATGACGAAACTATAAGGGTTCCTTGTCAGGACTACGGAACCCTAAAAAGCACTTATAAATGGGCTCCTGTGGTACATCGAATTGTTACTCTGTATGATACATATATTATGCTTACCTATATCTACTTCGTTGACTCCCAGCACGAACAGACTCTGCATTGAAGAAATATTTTTTATGACTTTTTATGAAAACACATATTTTCAGAATAGAATAGATGTATATAATCCTATAATCCTATATATATAATCCTATATGTATATATAGGATTCTATCAGTAGTGGTCCGCAAGTTATATAAGATAGAATTAAATTATTATCTTTAAAAATATTCCCAAGAGAGAGATAGATAGTGCTATGTAAATTGAATATAGTGCGTAAACATCGTTATGTAGAAGGAAAGCTTACTGTACATTGACATAGTTACCCCAAAATATAATTCCGTAGCTTAAATGGTAAAAAGATAAATGTAACCAAAATATGCATTGAGTGCAGTTGCTTTTATTTGATATATTTGTTAAATCTGATACTCACTGATTGTTTTCGGAAAGTAAGTGTATTGTATCGAGAAAAAAACCAGTGTAGAAGCATGTTAATCAAACCTACACACGTTTGCAGAACAACTTTTAACTCTACTACGTTTAGTTTTTAGTAATCAAAGAACAGTCCATACAAAAGTTACTTAATATTCGAGTACATCAAACACCACCAAAATTTTGTTTGAAACTAAATTTTGAAACTGTTTAATTTCGTTTCGCTGCCCCGAGCGGTATTAAATCTTACTTTGTTGTCTAAACAATCAAGGGTGCTTTAATTTATTTTCGTTTTCAAACAAAACTAATTTTCGTATGGAGTCGGGTCGAACAAGTTATGTGAGTTGAGGTCTCACACGTAAGCTGTATACTATTTTATGATAAGCTAAAGTGTTATATGACTTAGTGGTTTCGTATGAATTTCATACAGGGATTTAGTTTGAAATTATTATTGTAAGTGTTGGTACAATATTGCTCCATATTTGTTGGCGAGTTATTAGAAGTATGTAGATGTTGGAAGCACGTTGGTTATTAAACCATTATTCGCAACGCCAAAATGTTACACGTTTATATAAAATTTAGAAACAGTTTCTATCTTCATAATTTATACGGTAGTAAAATAAGATAAGATAAGATACTATCTATCTTCTGATAAAGGTGCCTTCTTTTAGTTATTTTCATTATTTCTATCTTTCCAAATCTTCTTCCTACCGCCTATATGCAAATGATCTTCAGATCTATTCCCAGTCTTCCTTTGACCTCTTGCCACATAATACTTAATAGTTCTACGTACTCTTGCACTATGGCATTGACTATTGGCATTAACGCTGACCGAAAACATATTCTAGAATGGATTAAAGCATCCTAAGTGATCACATTAGGCAGCTCTTGAATTACTACCAAAATAGATTAAAGTAACCTTCCACCTATATTATGTTTGATATAGTTGTCGTTCCGTACAATAAGCGAGTTAAACATTTAGGGTTGATAATGGACGAATCCATGACTTGGGGCCCGCAAACTGCACCTGCAACTGCAACCCAAATTCGACTATTCTATAAGCTGTCATTACGGAGTTTCAGTTCATCGTCATTGGTTCATCATCAGGTCAGCTCAACGGTACCATAATATTATTAAATTATCTCTGAATATCCAATCAAATGCCAGAAAGTATTCTAATTTCGCTGCCAAGATTTAACCTTTAGGAATTTCTATGGCCACCTTCCAAATCCATCATCAGATCAGCTCCATGGTAACATATTCTTGCCTCGAACCACTAAAACATCCGGACGTGGTTTTAATGTAGCTTCCAAGATTTGACCTGCACAAACATATTATATTACATACTAATAATTTGGCAAGTTAAATAAAAGCTTGTAATATATGTTATTTCTTAAGCAAAGTTCTTTATTGATTAATTAAAAGACGTTTTGACTATGAAACTGAACAAATAATGACTTTGATAATGTGGTTTAACCACAGACATATTAATAATTTATTAATATTTCTGTGAATTTAACAGTGAAAAGGTTACCTACTGACAAACATAAAGAGATTATATATTTATGTATATTCGCGTTAATAATATTTAACACAGATAAAACACACACTTCATTTGTGACGTATACAAAGTTTAACCTGTTGCAAGTTAGTTAAGCTAGCATTCATTATATCCTCATCATACATGTCAAGTACAAACATGTAATAGAACTCCATAAAGAGTAGTTAACTAATCGCCGTCTTGTCCCGACCCGTAGCCATTCACCCGTGGAATGAAAAGCTTCTAATCCCTTCTTTAGTCTAAAAAGGCTGCAAACTGACTGAGCCGATCGATATATTGTAAAACCTCAGACTATCATAAAAAAGACAGATTCGTGCCGAACACCCGAGTGACCGCAAGTTCAGTAATACTAAATTCTTCAGTAATAAGTTTCCGCGCTCAGTCCGGCATAGTCAATACGTTATGATTACTATTTAAGCAACGCTGCGAAGTAATACTGCACGGAAGCGTCCGACCCTGCTGCCGCTTGGCAGCAAACTGAGCGCGGAAGCGTATTACTCAAGCATTTAGTATTACTGAACTTGCATTCACTCGGGTGTTCGGCACGAATCCGTCTGCCTTTTTTATGATAGTTTGAGTGTAAAACAAAACACCTACGTCACACTTTAATCAGATTTGATTTGAGAGCCCCGCAAAGAATACATGGCTTGACTGCTAAGCGAGATGTCACCGGTTCAAATCCTGGCACGGGATATTTTTCCATAGGGGGTAGGACCATATTATACCGATTTTTCGCCTGACTTGCTACGAAAAAGTAGCATACCGCCCATCAAGGAGAAAATCTGCTACCATAATCTTATGGTGTTCCGTCCAGCGCACAGCCTTTGAAGTCAGAGTATTCTATTCCTATTGTGTTCACTATCTTTAACCACATCATTTCTTACCATCAGGCAAGATAGCTGGCGGCTAGCGTTAGACCCTTCGAGTATTTACCAGTGGAGATATTAACGTAAGGCGTACCCCTCTGCTGGCCATATAGCCATTATTGGCCATATGAGCGTGCGTAACTACGCTGTATTTTTAATACTGTGTGCGTGTTTCAAGCTAGTGTGCGGGATCGTTAAAGTGGGTGATTTGTGTGTGTGCAATGCGTGTTTACCTCGTCCCCCGTAAGTATCGGCAGAAAAAAATGTTTGCGGATTACAACGTTAACATCTCCATTGGTAAATGCTCGAAAGTTTGACCACACTTTGGCCTATCAGATATAAAACATAGAAAAAATTGTCCCACGCTGTAGAATAAAATAAACTGGCCAAGTGCAAGTCGGACTCGCACTAGTAGGGTTCCGTACCACACTACAGTATTTTATAAGATCGAGCAAAAAATACCACTACCATTTTTCGCCTGCAAAAAATAATAATTAGTAAACATTTTATTTCTTATAACGCCATCTAACGTCTAACAAAGGTGTTAGGGATCGAAATTTCAATATAACGCCATCTATGGGACGTTTACTTAACTAAGCGTTCATAGATGGCGTGAAATGCCGAAAAAAACACGTTTGTTGAATGGGGACCCTCTATTATTTTTAACTTTATTCTGTTTTTAGTATTTGTTGTTATAGCGGCAACAGAAATACATCATCTGTGAAAATTTCAACTGTCTGACTATCACTGTATGACTATCAGACAGACAGACAGACAGACAGACAGACAGACAGACAGACAGACAGACAGACATACAGACAGACAGACAGACAGACAGACAGACAGACAGACAGACAGACAGACATACAGACAGACAGACAGACAGACGGACAGCGGAGTCTTAGTAATAGGGTCCCGTTTTACCCTTTGGGTACGGAACCCTAAAAAAGATAAATAAATTATTTAATAAACACATCTTCACTTAACATCAGATGAGATAGTGGTTAAACGCTTGCTTGTTCACTATATAAAAAAAATGAAACGAACATCGATTACAAACATATCTAACGAGTATTACCGTGGGTTCCTGACATATTAAATATGGCTTAAGCAACTTTGATAGTGTTGTAAATTCTACCAGTGATGATAAAAATTCTTCATTCTTCTAAAAAAATATGAGAGAGCAAAATAGAGCTACTAAGTTTCTGATCCTTAATTTAGAGTTTGGCGGTGTACTGTTTCTATATAGATAGATAGATAAACAACTAATTTGCACATAAATAATAAAATAAACAAAAAACTCCGTCTTATTGTTTCTTTTAGACAATCGAATTGAGATATCGCTACAGCACATGAGTAAAGAAAAGGTACAGTTTGAAGGACACTATACTGCAACAAACATACCATGTCACTTAAGCGTCATCTGCTCAAAAAATACTAAACACTAGGGCCACGTTAATCAGAGTAAAATTCAACCTTATGGTCCAATTTTCTACGTCACTAGGTCTGCATGCACAGGCAATTTGCACATTACTGCCGCGTACATAAGGTATTAGGTGTGCAATTTCTTTAATGGATCCATTACCTACTTCAATAAATAATTTACGCCCGGCGGATATCAACCCTTACAAGGCGATAGGCTGTTTAAATCCAACGGCTAAAGTTCGCACTCGCTTCAGCCGTCCTCCAAAATTCATTCGGGATTAATTTGCAGGCTTTAAACAAGACTTACCTTGAGCTCATTAACATAATTAAGGCTACACACAATCGCTTCTCATCTTTTGTACTCCGTGTTGTGTTATGAACCCTCATAAATAAAAATAAAAATTATAATCTTTGCACAGGCAGTGCTTTAGAACTATCTGGCGGCAGCAACGCGGTATTGTGTTTATAAAACAATATTTCAACGCTGACTGCCGGCTAAAAATATTGTCGAACATATGTTAGCACGTAGAGGTGCGAGAATTGAGTAGTGGCGGGTTAAGTGCTCCGACGTTTAAGTTAACCCTTTTAGTTGGAGAACAAAGGGTGCGCTGCCGCAAAACCCCGCTCTTCACCCTTCTGAACCTGTTTGCGTAAATGTTAATTTTCATCTAAATTGTTTTCTTTGCACCCAAAAATTTAATTTTGCAGTCCGACGTCTACGCGTCCTAAAATAAATTGCATTTCCGGAGGCAGGTATTTGTTTATGCAACGCTCTGGTATTTTTTTTTCAAACATAGGTTAGGCAAACATAACAGAAGTATGTATGTAAAAAGTGTATTTACAATAAAATTGCCAATACGCGTCATATTAAAATAATATGCCTTCGCTGTGTTTTGGTACGTGCCTGTCATGAATAACAATAAGGGGGTCACATTCACCCAAAACGCGTGCCAAGAAAGCTATAAACGATTTGATAACATTTTATGCTTACCGCGGTAACATCTTAAAATAGAAATAAGGTCTGACCTGACCATCCTTTGTTTCAAATGAAGATATACTCGCTTCATTTTACGCGGCCGAAGAAAAATATAAAATGGATAAACCGGCGGGTGGAGTAGCTAAAAGGGACGTAGACATGTAGGTAAAGCCTCTCGCGACGGTGTCGGGGTTAAATCTAATTTTTCCCCCGCTAATGCTCGCCTGGCCCGCCGCGCTCAAGGTTGAATGAGCGCGAAAATTGTAACTTCGGAGAGAAAAATTCCAAGCTTAGGGATAAAAATACCCGCGTCTGCAACCACAGGGTTGTGGCCCGTTAAAATGTACAGCCACGTATTCTACGATATTCATCAGTTGCGGTAGAGTTTTAACTTGATTCCAATTTAAGATATTTACCTTTAGGTATATTCCTTTAAAGGAAATTTATATGTAAGGTAATCTACACTAATGTTATAAAGAGGAAAACTTCGTTTGTTTGGTTGTAATGAATAGGCTCAAACACTACTGGACCGTTTTTAAAAATTCTTTCACCATTCGAAAGCCACAGTATCCACGAGTAACATAGGCTAAATTTTATTTTGGAAAATAATAGGGTTCCGTAAGATATTTGGGTTTTAGCAAAACAACGTTTGCAGGGTCAGCTAGTGATATATATGTATATACATTTTAACATATGACGAACCAGACCCCAATGTATGAACGTACTACCTTCTGCTCCCTCCAGACATCATTATATAAATGACCATTCATAGTATGAGTCGATAAGGTACTCTAAAACCCTCTAAATACACAAAACAACTTCTTCACAAATAAAAGTGGTAATAAACTGTCTCCATTACCGACATTAAAATAGTAATAGTAGTAGTAATAGTATCTATACATCGAGGGCGCAAAATAGTACATTTCTGCGAGGCCACTATTTTAAATCCAGAGCGTAGCGAAGGATTCTAGAGCAGAATCCTGAGCGTAGCGAGGGATTTAAAGTACGTCAGCCGAGAGAAAATAATGTTTCGGTCGAGTTATACACTCTGCTTTTCATCCCCGTCTATGAGAAAAGGGCATAGATAAAGGCTCTATAAAACAGCAATAGCAAGGTAAAAGACCCGAAACGCCCCAAAAACTATTTGGAGCGTTGTTAACGAGCAGAGAGGGAAAAATAATTTAAATAACCTAGACTTTACAGACATCGTCAAAGACGCAAACGGTGAAGCTTACAAATGTAAGCGGGAAGTAGTAAACGTGATGAACGCGAGGTTCGTAGGAGCTGCCGCGGCGTGCGGTGCGCCCCCTGCGGACCCCGCGACACGTGCGCATCCGCCGCCTGCTCGCTGCGACTGATACCCTTCACGCCGGAAGAGGTGTATCGCATTATAACCACGCGCATTCCACCCAAACTGTCGCTAGATGTATACGGTATATCCATGCATCTGGTAGGTATGATAGCTGGGCCGATCGCTCCGATCCTCGCCGACCTATTCAACGGATGCCTTAAACATGGAGAGTTTCCGGAACCACTGCAGCTGAGCAAAGTGGCGCCTATATTTAAGGGGAAGGGGAAGCGCCAGAATATAGATGGATATAGGCTGGTGTCGATTATCCCTGCGGTAGCGAAGATTCTTGAGAATGGACTGAGCTCCCGCCTGACGAAATTCCTCGCTTCGACTGATGCGCTGTCAGATCGACAATACGCGTACCGCGAAGGTCGGTCGACCACGTCACTGACTCGGGAGGTGATCCGCCGCGTGATGGACGCCCGTGAGAGGAAGCTACACGTCGCAGTGTTGTGTTGTGATCTCTCGAAGGCGTTCGATGTGGCGGATCACAATATTCTTGCAATAAAAATGCGACATTATGGTATCGACGACAGAGCACTCGCAATGCTAATCGATGCTTTCCGTAGTAGATCTCAGATAGTAGTGGGCGATGGAGGAAAGGAGAGATTTGACCCTCTTACCACTGGAATGGGTGTCGCCCAAGGTTCAGCAGTGTCAAACATATTGTTCTCGCTGCTCATGAACGACCTGCCAGTTGCGATAACGAGTGCGGAGATATTCATGTACGCCGATGACGTCGCCGCCATCGTAACGGCAAAGTCGATCGAGCTGCTGGAAATCAGGTTGAATGAAACCGCCACGCTTCTTGCGAAATGGTTTCGACAGAATGGGCTCGTTCTCAATCTGTTGAAAACCCACTTCATACACTTCAACCTGTCCGGTTGTTCGGTTCGGCGCCTGAATGACCTCGCACAAGGCACTACATTGGAACAAACTGATCGCATCACATTCCTAGGCTTTGAGATGGACAGCGGCCTCACCTGGGAGTCTCACATACATAAAGTATGTGGGAAACTCGGAGGCGTGTGTTTTGCACTCGGCCGTCTATCTCGAATCTTGCCTCGCGAAGTGGTGCGGTCCTGTTACTTTGCCACCGTCCACTCTCTACTGCAGTACGGCGCGGAACTGTGGGCTCGCGCGGCTGACTGGGAGAGAGGGTTCCGGTTGCAAAAGCGTGCAATACGTGCAATTGTTAATGTCTCGCAAACTACTCCGGCAAAACCCTACTTCAGGTCTCTAGGTATTCTTACGTTACCGTCAATAATGATTTTGCAAGTAGCGGTGTTTGCGAGACAGACTCTGGGCACGTACGACAGACTCGGCGACACCCACGCGTACAATACGCGCCGGAGGGGTCAACTGGCAACTGTGAGGTGTGCGCTCGCCAAGTCTACTAAGTTGACGCATGCCATGGTGCCGGCAGTCTACAACCGCATGCCCAAACATGTTAAAGAGTCTCCGAATATGACACTTTACAAGTTATATTGTAAACATATTAAACATGTTATATTGTAACAAAAATCTGCCGATGTCGTCAGTATTGTGTGTCGCAATGGCAACTCCGATCAAGATCAAATGAGGGTAGTTTCAAACTACTCTCAATAAAAACAATGCTGATACCCACAACTTCAGTCTTCTCGTGGCCACGGTCAATGCAACTTCATCGAAACGTCGAGGTAAATAAAATTACGTTTTTAGCGCGATAAGTCCCGTATTACAATATAATTATGTGTGTAAATCGCGAAAGTTTAAAATTTACTACTTTACAAGTTGAAACTAAAGCGCTGGCTTGTTAATCAGGCCTATTACACATACGCCGATTTTTTGGCAATAAAATTATAAATTTAATTAAAATTATTAAATGACACTTAATAAACAAATAAAAACTTAAAACTAAACATAACTTAAACACACTTAAATAACACTTAATGTTATTGATCTTTTTATGATGATATATTTGACTTGTATTTTTTAAATATCAATAAAAGATTATGAATTATTATGAATTATGAAAGACACTGATTAACATAAACAAACATAATAGACTAGTAAATACGGTTTCCGATAAAACTTCGCATCTTTTGCAGTTTTCATTCGACAAAAATTATCATAATAATATCTGGTTTACCGAGCTTTGCTCGGTATTGTATGTATATATATATATATTTTAAATCGTGTTTTTTGGATTTATTTTAGCTCCCATTAATAGTTTTACCCACAAAAGAAGGGGAAAAAATAGAAAACAAAAATGGGAAAAATAGTCATCTCATCTCGAACTCGGGACCTCCGAACGCCATCCAATCGATCTTCCACCGAGCTATCATAACGTTGTCAAATGAGTCGAAATTACCCTTTGTATTCTAAAGATATTGTAGCAGTTTTTCAATGCCGAAATACACGAATAAAACAATATTTTCTGAAAATGAATCTTAGCCAGATCGATTTATCGCCCCTGAAATCCCCTGTATATTACATTTTATGAAAATCGTTGGAGCCGTTTCTGAGATTCAGATTTTATTCATATATATATATACAAGAATTGCTCGTTTAAAGGTATTAGATATAATAAATACCTACAAAAAATGTCGCATACCTAAACCTAAAATGTATGCCATTGATTGTCCATTATGGTCCATTGCTGGGATTATGTCAATCAAGGTCGTCCAAATACTTACTAGAATTTATTTTTAACATTTTAGTTCATTGTCCCAGATAAAAGCTTGTTTTTAAAAATATTTTTTACTTATAATTTTTTTTAAGTTATTTCCATGTTCTCTTCCATTGTCTTCCATGTTATAAGTATTTTCTACCTTCATTGGTAAATGTGATGTGCTGACAGTCTGTGTCCACAGACTAAAAATGACAATAATTCGGGCGCATTTTTTCTTCTAGGCCACCACAAGATATGTGTGTGCCACTTTGCGCGCTTATTTTTTATTATTTTTCATCTTGCGGCATTTTTTAGGGTTCCGTAATTCTGACAAGGAACCCTTATAGTTTCGTCATGTCCATAGGGTTCCGTAGTCCTGACAAGGATCCCTTATAGTTTCGTCATGTCCGTCTGTCTGTCTGTCTGTCCGAGGTTTTGCTAAGAGACCGTGAATACTAGAAAGCTGTAATTTTGTTTGAGTGTGTATATAAATTACGCCGACAAAGTGGTGAAATAAAATTTTGATATTTTTTTTTTAGGGTAGCTCCCCTACATGACAAGTGTAATGATTTTTTTTTCATCGTCTACCCCATAGTGTCTGTCCGGTATCGTTGAATAGGTCTTTTAAAATGACTTAAGAGTAGCTTATACCATTTTTCGATTGAACGCTCCATTTACGAAAAATTAAACTTTATAACGCAAATTTTTGTTCCAGTAGGGCATTTCCCCCTCTAAAAGCTAAACTGCTGGCTTGAAAACTCTGGAAAAATTCGTGATAATAGTGCATTTCATGAACTTTAAAGGAAAACTATAGCGGTTAGGATAACTTTATTAGTTTAGCAGTAATAGTAGTTGAACTTGGGTGTTGGATAATTTTGTACCAAATACAAAATAAAGTGACAAAGACGAAGTACCTAGTTGCTTGTTTATAACGGATAAAGATTTGCATTGAATAACGGGCTACTACGGAACCCTACACTGCGCGTGGCCCGACATGCATTTGGCCGGTTTTCACTTAATTAGCGCCGCGTGCTCTCTCTATTTAATAGGACAGTGACATTTCCCATACAATATTATCATTGAACCTCCTTAGATAGCAATATAAAAGAAGATTCATAAGCCACTAATAAAAAAAAATTCTTTCACCGCCCATGGGCGAAAAAGACCTAATTTTCGCGCACTTATCCAGGAACAAACCATCGTTTTTTGAATAGATGGGATGAAAACATTATTTCTGCATCGAAGATCAAGCTGAAAATATTACCCGAGACATTTACGTCTGTGAATATGTGAAAAGCTTAGTTAACAATGGGCTAGCTGAACCGGATTTCTGTAGAACTTTTCGCCAGTAGTTGTGGTAATGGGATAAAATTCGATTTTCACCAAACTTGCCAGACCAATAAAGTCAAGTAGACCTTAGAGTGGCCACGATTTATTGATAGCAACTTATCCTTTTACGGAATGAGTTTTTTATGAGTCTTTGAAATTATTTTGGATACCTAATAGATGTTTAAGAAAACAACTTCACAGATATTGAAGTAGATCAGTAATGTCAGCTGTATTTTTTTAAGTAGGGTAATTATATTTTTTATGTAAATACTTGGTTGCTGGCTTGCTTGTGATACAGGGACCAGAATAGAAGAAAATCGTGCTAAAATGTAGTTTCTAAGAATTATACCAGAATACAATTGACATTAGAAGAAAAGCTTTTCTTTAGTAAAAAAAATATTGTAGGTACGAGTATAGTAAAGGCAAACCATGTGAAATGCCTATTTCTATATTCTATAGAACCGAATTTCACACGACTGGCGATCGGTTTGGTAAATAAAACTTCATAGAAGTAATGTCAAAATGCAATCTCAAGTTCTAAAACATTCGGATAGATAGAATATAGAAACTAAGAAAATATCCTACTTAATACTTAACTTAATAATACTTTAATAATACTTACTTAATAGTAACAAAGAAAATATCCTACATAGAAAAAAACGAACAAGAACCACCCAGACGTAGATTCAGCACAGGGAAAGAAAATGACCATACCACCGACACTCATTTTCCTAGACAGGGGGCAAGCTACTAATGTTTCGGCGATCGAACACTATACGGACCTTCCCCTTAATAATTACGGTCAGTTTCGGTCTTAAGGTGAAATATGGTCTGTGATTTTACGAGTAGCTTTCGACAAAAGTTATTTTGAGTCTATCTTTATGCGGCATAGGTAAGACAGTTTTTTTAGATTTCCTTGATTACGGAGGTTGGTTTGATAAAATGTTGTGGCGTATATTTTCTGGTGTGTGAAGGGAAGTTAGACAAGACGACCTGGCAAAAAAAGATTTTAATTTGATTTTATCACGATATTATTTTGTGCCCTCATAATACTTGACATGCTACTCCTATATCCCTACTCCCTACTAATCCTACAAATTCTACAAGTATTATATATGTTAAATGTTATGTATAGAGTTCAAAGAGATATCAGCTGACGAAGCAAGTGCTTCTGGTTCTAACATCGTAGCAAAAATCGTTTGCGCAATGCAGGATCTTATAAATTTAGGCAATATTTACAGGAGGAGAACTAGGAGAATTAGGAGAACTGTATAAAATAAAGTCACTTTCCGCTGTCTGTCCTTCCCTCTGTACGACCAAATCTTAAACTATGCCACGCATTTAAATGCGGTGCGACGATCAATAGATCGAGTGATTCCAGACGAAAGGTTTAAACCAGGATAACACGCAGGCAAAACCGCGGGGTGCAGCTATGTAGTTTGCTATAAACTATTACTGTTTACTGTATGTCAATAGGTATATATCTAAGCTTTATTATTCCCTCGTTAAACGAACCAAATTAATGGAACGTAATACAATTACCTTGGATAATTGATTGGCAAATAAATAGCGTTCATTTTCTAGCTGTTAGTTAATTATATTAACGCTAGTTTAGAGATGTGGATAGCTACAGCAAATTACTGGCAGCATGTAGGCATATTCGATGATTAAAATAAGTTAGGTATCGTTCTATATTATATATATGATATATGATGTATGGTTGGTTTCTGAGGTACATTTATTGAGAGTTTATCTACTCTATAACGGTACAATTGAGTATATAAACTCTCAATAAATGTACCTTAGAAACCGACCACTAGTTGGCTTTTGACATTTACTTTACTATTTGACATTAATGACTTTTTTTGACATTACTGAGTCATGCAAGGATATATGTAGATATACTACAGCATTCTAAAGGTTGGTGACGTCACCAGTTTCTTTCCACTTACTATAGTTATAACCTCAAAAAGTTTAGCAGTGGAGAATAAATACTAAATCCATTAGTAGTTATTTAGTATTATTCTATAACCATAGTAAGTGGACAGAAGGAAAATCCACTTTGTTAGAAATGTACTTTTTCCGTAAGTCATTTCAAGTGCTAGGAATAATTCAAAATCTTTCACCAAAAATCTAATGTTCAGGCAGCTGTCCTTGAGAGCTAGTTGCCATTCTTGGCATTGCATGCTGCCATCCTTGACCACATCGTCACTTAACGATAGGTGAAGGTGAGATAGTCAAACGCTAGCTAGCTAGTTATTTACTATTAAGACACATAATTTAAGGTACGTATAATATTGTGCAAACAAATAGCTCCTTAAATGTGGTTAGATTAAATATCGATAATAATAATTTATCGATGGCGCATATAAGTGCCTACGTCTGTTTGTTGCAGTATTGTTAGAATAAGACATAGTAGGTACGGTACAGCTTCCCGTGTACCTTTCTGTATAAAAAACAAAATACAACGCAAAACCCTTATAGAGCCCACTCATTGCGGGTAACGCGCAAAATTCAGCACCAAGCATCATTTCGCATAACAAAAGACTTTATTTACTTAAGGAAGCACTTTACAGTGATTAGATTATAAACGGCTAGGGTTACCATTCGTCCTAATTTCCCCGGACAGCGCGCTTAATGCAGGGTTGTGCAGGGAAGTGACAGAGATAAGAACCTTCCATGATAGGAATGACTTGATATATGCTTTGTTTTCTTACTTAGGTACTTTACAGGGCAAAAATGTTTAACCTTAATTAGACCATCGCTAGTCTGTAAGCATTTATCCTGTCCATTTAAAGTAATTAGGAAAATTTTGTTTTCAGAAATAAGACCGTAAATTTTTGTGTTACTATTGTACATTTTCAAATTTTTTAAATGATCTCTAAAGAGATTTTGTAGTGTACTGTACTATACTTTTCTTATGTTGTGTATACAATTCAAGAGGTACCTGCCTTTACTTTTCTCATCTCAAAAATCCATCAGTATTTTCAACCAACTTACAAAAAGAACGAGGTTCTATGCTTTTCTGTATGTATGTTACGGAGTAATCACTCCGTCAATCGTGAAGCGATTTGAATGATTCTTTTTTTAATTGGCAGGGTGCACTACCAAGCTGGTCCCATTGTAATTTCATCGAGGTCTGATAAGTATCTCCAGAGATATGGAGATAAACACCTCAAACTTAGTATTGGAAATGACTAACGCGGCATTTGAAGTCGTTTTTTTTTTCATTTTGTAAACGATCTTAAAATAAATAACGTAAGTGAGAATAACATAATGTTTAAATATTGACAGCTAAGAGCTGAAAGTTCATTTTGGAAAAATGGATTGTTTACGGTACCTTACCTAAGATATTAATTGCCATCCTATTCAAAAACATAATAGGATATCATGGTGTCCTTATATACGACCATTCTCAGGACAAGGGCGGGAGTCAACAAGCCGAAACGTATTGAGGGCAGGACCCCTATTGTCTACCTATAAAAAGGGAAGGTTAACCTAGAACAGATTTAATCTGAGCTCTGCAAACATCTCCCTTTTAGAGTCTGTACAAAAAGAGAACCGTCGTAGAAATTGAGGTCGTGTCAGTCGTCGGTCGTTTTATTAGGGTTCCGTAGCCCAATGGCAAAAAACAAAACCCTTATAGATTCGTCATGTCTGTCTGTCTGTCCGTCCGTATGTCACAGCCATTTTATTCCGAAACTATTAGGACTACAGAATTGAAACTTGGTAGGTAGATGTATTCTATGAACCGCTTTCCGATTTTTATACAAAAATAAAAAATATAAAAGTTAAAGGGGGGGCATCCCATACATGAACTAAAACAGAAAAAAAAAAATTATCAAACCTATACGTGTGGGGTCTATGGATAGGTCTTTAAAAATGACATGAAGGTTTCTAAAATCAGTTTTTCTCAAAGTCAATCATTTAAAAGATAGGCGCGTCTAAAGTGGTAAAATGTGTGGCCCCCCCCCTCTAACTTCTAAAGTAAGGGAGTGAAAAATCTAAAAAAAATATATTCTGTAGATCTTAATAAAAACTTTCAACGAAAATTGATTTGAACGAGATACACTCAGCAGTTTTTGAGATATAGCGACCGCAAATATAACTTTGTTTTTCATACAAACACTATGAACTATGAAAGTGAATTTTTTGGTTGCGAAAAATCATAGTTATAGAATACTCTACTGTGTTACGGAACCCAGTTGGCCAGTTTTTATTATTTACTGTTTTTGTTGCATTGACAACACTGCTGTCATTACTAGTACAACAAAAATGTTTGATACTTAGTAGGTACCTACTCTATCATTATCGTTTGCTACTAGGTAGGTATGAACCTTCCTTCCTTACCTTTGAATGTTAGTTTATCGTAACGCCGCGTCGGTTCTCTTTTTGCACAGACTCTACTTGCATAACATCAGTTTTAATAGTAACGACTTTTTCTGTTTTGGTTTAATTAACAGTGTTATCGCAGAAAGGAATACCTACAGTTGAATTAAAAGTAAAGAAAAAGCTACTCTTCGCATGTAATAATTTTGACTACTTCAAAATAGAAGATTTTAGAATTCTCTCTATTCATAATGATTGTTAACATATTCAGAAAATTTATTTTTATTATAACTAAAATTCTAGCCAAGTGTGACTCGGACTCGCTCGAACAAAGTTTCAATGAAATAACTAAAAAGAGTACAAAAGTTAAAAAAATGCACTCATTAAAATTGACGCCATTGAGATTCGATCCCGAAAAACAAAATACTTTGTATATAAGTCGAATTGAGAACTTTTTCGTTTTTTAGCCGCTTATTATTTTTGTTAGAGACATTTGAAGAAGATACGCGCGAAGAGACGCTCTTTAAGAAACTAATGCGTTGCCCGAGGTAAGCGCCAGCTCTTTGGTCGTGGGAGACATCGATTAGGCGTAGCGTAGCGTTTATAATTTTGATAACATATACGATTTGTTCATATATTATACTTCTGAGGTGGTTTCATTGTAAATTCATTGAGATCTGATGAGTATCTCTAGAGATATGGAGATAAACACCTCAAACTTGCTACTGAAAATTACTACCGCGGTATTTGAAGTAGCTCTTTTCGTTTTTAAAACTATAAAAAAAGGTTAGAAAGAATAAAATAAAAACACTAGTTTCTTTCTTCTGAGTTTTGTGGTTAGTTTCCGTTCTATCAAGTATTTACGACAGATAAAGAAACCCGCCCTTATGTAGTAATCCAGTAATCCTTGTTTACTCTCAAGCGGCGATTAAAGCCACAAGTCAATTAAGAACCCCTAATAAGGATAGCTACTGCCTCAGCTAATGAACAAACAAAATTTCGGCAAACCTTTTAGTGATTTCAGGATTTTTTTTTCATATCCTCTAAGCTAGTGTTTGACTATTATCTCGCCTGGTGGTAAGCAATGATGTGGTCGAAGACGGTGACTTTAAGGAGGTGGTTCTTAATTGGGCTGTAAGTATGTGTTTTCAGGGTTCCGTACCTCAAAAGGTAAAAAAAGGAACCCTTATAAGATCACTCTCTTTTTCGTCTGTCCGTAAGTCTGATACTGAAGTCTATAGTCACTATTAGGTGTATAAAAATCAAGATTTTGAGTCAACACAATAAAGAGATATGGGCAAATTAAAATTTTCGCGAAAACTTGTATGTACCAAAATTTACCTTTATTTTTCGGAATTTTCTCTTTATTTGTGCTGAAGACCTTGCTTTTAACCAAAATTGACAATTCTAGTCAACCGGACGTAGAAGTACTTCCCGTTGACCTAGAATCCTGAAATTTTGCAAGAAGCAAGGTTTTGAAGCACTTATAGAGGAATAAATCTGAAAACTGTAAATATATAGTTTAATAACAAAAAAGGTTAATTTAATATTACAAACTTATTATTCGTAGTTGGTGCAACACATTTTCTATGTTTCGAACTACAAAGTTAAACTTGTACTGTTTGTACGGAAGCCTCGGTACGCGAGTCCAACTCGCAATTGACCGGTTTTTTATGTATGTTATTTATTTATGTATTCGAAAGAGTATTCCCCTAAGGTGGTCGCATTGTATATTTATTGAGATACGATACGTCCTTAAACTTGCTAATCGTAAAACTTTCCGCCGAAAAAACTGAAAAGCAAAAAATAAATAAACGTTTTTATTTAACCGTAATAACGAAGTTCTTAAAATACTGTCAGTATCCTAAGTATATATTTTTGTAATTGTTTTGAGTTTTTAACTAAACATAATAACTAAGTTCTTAAACTAATGTAAGTATGTATACCTAAGTAATTTGAGTCGGCGTTAAACAAGCAAATTAATTTTATTAATTACGTAAAGCGTGATGCGCGGCGGAGGCATGGCGTGACACGCCAGTTCGTCGGAAAATGCCGAGTTTTGACGAAGTCAATGTCAGCGAGACTGCAACCTGAACGGGCACCACATATAGTAATCTGAGACGGCCCGTGACGGGCACACGTCGTTGCGAGTGGTCGTGCATCTCTATACAACGAGGTAGCGACGCTAGCTTTTTGGGAACATTACCGGCAGGTAGTGACCTAGGTTCTGTCTTTATTTATAGTATAGTTACTATATTTTGTAATTTATATAATTTTGATATTGTCATTAGGTAATTTATTTTTAAGTTGTTTAAATAAATATATGTTTATTGTTACAAAAAACACTAAAATCAGAATAAAATAAAAAATATAAAGGGACCATACAAGAAACGTGTTTTTTCGGCGTTTTTTATCTTAAATTTGTGATACAAAATAGATCGATACTTTTCTTATAGTGTATATTACAATGGCTACTATCAGACTGATGAATGAAAACTAAATAAAATTATAAATTAATTTTAAATAAAATAAATTATTATTATTGATTATAATTAAATTATAATTATTTTTCCACACAAGCAACTTATTTATCCGGCAAATTTTGTTCAATCGGAACTCTATCTCGTGTGTGAGTCCTACTTGCACTTTAACAGTTTATTCTTTTCGTTGTTTAAACGATCTTAAATTATTCTTGCAACAAATTAGTCAAGTGATCCGTTAAAAAAATTTAAAAGCATTATCGGAGTGAAAAATAAATATTCAAATCACTGTTGAGATCCACAAAATGTTATAAAACGTGATATTTTCCTCATTCCAGGACTGCGTAGACAAACAAGTGCCAAGAAGAAAATAAAAATGAGATCCTATAAAGATATTTACAGAAATTTAATTAGTCGACCCTCCAGCGCTAATTCCACGCATTTTATTATTATTTTTCTTTTTAACGGTTAGATAAACTTAAGCCGAATTTTAGAAGTAAATGGATTAGCTGTGGTACTGATTGGGAAATGAGAGGAAAATCTTGTACATAGATTTCTTAAGCATCTTTAGTAATCGCATCTATTACTATATATGCTTAAGAAATCTGTGTAAAATATTATAACACAAATATTAGAAATTAGAGTACTGAATGGATTGAAGAAGTAAATTAAGTATTCTATAAGGAAGTTACCAATTCTATGTTTGAAAATGATTGTTGTATTTAAAAACATTTAAGCCTAATATAATTTAAAGGGTACCTAGTACCTCTTCTGTATGTAGCAGTTTATTCCAGGCGTAAAGCGAGTCTCTTGATATGTTTGTTGAGAGTCTTCGCAAAAACGTCTATCGGGACAATAATTGGCGACGAGTCAATATTCCACATCCCGATTATTAATTACAAGGAATTACTCGAAACCTAGGCTAAGAAAATCTACTACAGGGTCTTGAGTTCAGCCAATATTAAGAAATAACACATAACGGCTCAGTGGCGTATCTTGCGAGAGGAGTGGACCAGCAGTGGACTGATAACGGCTGATAATGATGATGATGATGAAGAAATAACACTTAATATTTGTGGTATAATATTTGTTTGATCTTTAGATTTACTCTCTTCCTTCCAATTTCACCAGTTTAACGATAAAGTATATTTTTCTTTGGCAGAGTTTCCTTTGAATTTGGTTCTATTCCAGACAAAGCTAAATGAAACAAATGTATTACCCACGTATCCGTATTTAACGAAGACCCAAATTCGCGCCTCACATGCCTTTGAACGTTTTAATAAAGAACCCGTGTCTTTGTTTCCCGGTTCTGAAAAAGAAAAACAATGTTTGGGGTCTAATCTAACTTCCTACAATCGGGATCGCTGAAAACCTTGAATTCTTTCTTCTAATTGATTATACCAACTTTATACTCGTATTTCTTTGGAGTTTACGATGCTGCAGATAGACACATATACACAAATACACACGTCAAACTTATAACACCTTTTTTTTGTGCCAGGGTTTAAAAAAGGCAAGATTCGCATGAGCGTTAAATCCAAAATAGAGGTCACGGTAGGGTCAAGCACACAAATAATTAACATCGATACATTCACGAGTCATCGGGGAACATAATTAACCCAAAAACATTTCTTTACCCAACCCGACTACCCAACGGAAATATCGACCTCAAGGGAAATACTCTTAGACTATTAAGAAGGGGATGATTAAATTTAGGCTCTACGCAAATAGAGCAAATTCATATCAATTTCCATATTATTTAGTTCAGTTATTTACCTTAGATTACCTCAATAACGGAGCTGAGATTATATTTACTAGATGTCTATTTGTCCGATATTGCTAAGTTACATAATAATTTAAGATCGTTTACAAAACCAAAAAAAAAAATGACCTCAAATGCCGCGCCAGCCATTTTCAGTACCAAGTTTCAGGTGTTTTCTCCGTATCTACTAATCCGAAGATACTCAATAGATCTTAATAAAATAAATTTCAATGGGACCAAACAGAAAGTATAGTACTCTCTCAAACAAAAACCTTTCCAAAGTATATTTTTTCAAGTTCTAACAAAAAAATACAGAGGAATTAAGAACCTTCTCATTTACTGAAATCAGTTGACGATATAATATCAATTTCATTGAGATGAAAGAGTGGCATTTGGTAATATTTTTCCTTTTAATAATGGGGTGATAACGATTACAGATAAACAAATGGAAACAGTAGATCTATTACAATATCTCCGTTGTCATTATTTATCACTCGCATGCTAAATTGATTGGGGTTCGGGAAACATGAATCGATTTATATCACAACTGATATTTTACAGTTCGCCAGCCAACTATGTATGTTGTTGTTGAATGCTTCACCATCTCCGGGTATTTGCATCTAATCGTCCATAAAGTCGTCTTGACAGACGCGACAAAAATAATGTGATGGTAAATTTTAACCTTTTGCGATTTACACACATAATTATATTGTAATACGGGACTTATCGCACTAAAAACATAATTTTATTTACCTCGACGTTTCGATCGAAGTAAATAAAATTATGTTTTTAGCACGATAAGTCCCGCATTACAATATAATTATTAATGTGATGGTTAACATGCATTTCAATATTACAAAACTATGCTACTGTGTACACCTTAAAATAGTTTGTACCTTACGGTTTAAAAAGGATTGTGGAAAAGTAGGAGTGGAAAAGGAAAAGTGTGAGTGTGAGTTGGTGTAGTAACAGTCACGTTAATTGATCAGTGACGAAATTATTTAAATATTTGCTGAAATACTGCACATATGTAACAAAGAGTACCTGAAAATTGAAGAGCAAATCAAGTATAGTGTTGTTTGCGTTAAGAAACGCCCTTGCAGATGTCGTACAAGGAAATATCACGGTTAAAAGGTAACATTACTAACGGAATTTTTAAAACGCGCACACACACCATAACAATCACTGTAATTATTACTTTGTTAATTATCCAATAGTAATTAAATAAACATCTGAAAACACAGAGCAACAATTGCATTGTTACCAGAAGAATATAAGCAGCTGTCAGTTGTTTACGACTTTGACATTGACATATATGACATTTGTTTGAATAGCTGGTGGATCTAGACGTTCAGATATGGTTGATGAAAAATCATTACTTTTCTAAAATTGAAAGCTGACATAAAATTAAAATTATTATTATTTATACTTTATTTACGATTTACAAAAATGACTACGCGCTCACGCAAGCTTATGCAAGACAAAACAATGCTGAACGCAAAATGGTCGATATGGATATGACTATATTACTAAAAAACTAACGAACAAACCATAGAAAAAATTAAAAAAGATTTAACCTGCAAGGAAGAATTAAACAAGAAGTTGATGGAAGAACATGAAAATAACACGGCAGAATATGAAATAATGTGTAAAGAAAATAATACTCTACGGATAAAGCTATCTAACTGTGAAAAAATTAAATCAGATTTATTATCAGATAGAGACTTGATGGAGCATAAGATACTGGAGCTTATTAAGGAGAAAGAAGAGTATGAAATTGAGCTGGCACGCATAATATATCCTATTCAAGAAAAACTGGACGTAAAATCAAAGGAACTGGATGAACTACAAATAAAGTACAGCGAATTAGTGATTGATTCTACGAATAAGCTAGAAATTAACAAGAACAAACGAAATTGTCAAGGCATCATAAAGCCAAAATTGAAATTAACTTTAAAAAATAGGAAGATTTGGAATAAGCTAAAGAAAAAAAAAAAACTCTCCAAGAAAATACAATACTATAACGAGAAAAATGAAACTAAAGAAATACAAGGAGACAATATAAAAGAGATTGAAAAGGAATATCTATTTCAAGAGAACGTGTTACTAACGGACGAATTATTAAAGAGAAGTGCCATAATCGAAGATCAACTAATTGAGAATAGTAAATTAATTGAATTGGTCAATAAGTTCAAAATTAACCACGCTCAAAATGAAAAGACCATTGATACGGTAAATTACATAGAAAAACAAATAAACAAGCTGCAGAATTTTATTGATAGTACTGTTGAAGAAAACTGCGAATGCAATAATAAAGGTGAGAATGGGATAGCGGATTGCTCCCTAAAAACAGAGGAACCTCTGACGAAAAACTCTAAACTATCAATCGGTAATAATAACATTTTAAATGACATCAGAATGTATTCAGACATGTCAGGTCATGGGCTCGCAGCCTGGCTTACAGGACACACCAACAAGCGTATCTTCAACTTTTGTAGTCCTGGATTGTCTCTTAACATATTAATTAAGAAACTTTGTGATGACATTGCCTTGGCAACTTCAATATCATCTTGGGTCTTAATAGTCGGTGAGACGATAAATAACACCCGAAAGGATTTTAGAGACAGCATCCAAGAGTTGTTAGACACAATTACAAAACACCCAAATCAAACGGTGTTCATATGTACATTACCATATGGTAACAATTATAAATACGATAACTTCATATACAGACTAAATATAGATTTATACAACATGATTTCTTGTTACGACAACATTGAATTAATTGATACAAATAATATCAGTACTCTGGCTTCATGCAAAAGAGTATTTAATCTTAGATATCGTGACATTTTAGGTAAAATTTTAATTTCAAATATTGACGCTCCTATTGGAAAGAGAAAGACAATTATAAATGTTATAACAATTGACGAGCTTAAGTTTAATGAAAATAGGCTTTTATCTAACGATATTGCAAACGTTGATGCGATTGGGAATGAGCATAGTAAAACTAAACCAAATTTTTTAACAATGTGCCGGACTCAGCAAGTATTAAGATAGTGCATCAAAATATTCAGGGTTGCTTGAGTAAGGAAGAAGAAATTAGTCTATTTTTAGAACACAATTTGGTAGATGTTTTGTGCCTTACTGAAAGCTGGTTAAAAGATTATGAGATGCAGTTTGGTTTAGGTATGCATATAGTAGGAAGCCACTTCTGCAGGGCAAAGGCTATCAGAGGTGGTTCCATTATACTACTTAGTAAAAACCTTAAGTTTAAGTGCAGATCTGATGTTGTAAGACTTTCTGTTGAACGGAATATTGAGATCTCCTGCGTAGAGTTATGTCAATACATTATTATTAATGTGTATAGACCGCCATCTGGATCATTTAGTATTTTCGAAACTGTAATGGAAGAGGCTCTACGAAAAGTTGACTCTAAGAGTAAACATGTTATCGTCACCGGAGATTTTAACATACATTTATTAGAACAATCTAATCTAAAATCTAGTTTTATAAACCTATTCGAATGTTTTGATCTATGCCCTCAATTTTTAGAGCCCACAAGAATAACAAAACTTCAGCAACATGTATTGATAACATTTTTAGTAATTGTGAAGTTCTTAGTAGATCTGTTATATTATGTATAACAGACTCAGCTCAGACCATACAGGACAAAGTGTGATTGTACCCATGAGCAATAATGCACACAATGACTATTTAAAAATGACTACAACGAGATGTATCACACGTAAAAAAATAGAAATCTTTAAGTCAATGTTTGACATTAAGCAACGTGATTTTAATAAAGTCAATACTAAATCGAATAACGATCCAAATGTAAATTATTTTAATTTTTTAAATGTATTAAAATTATGTTACGACGAAGTTTTCCCACTGAAAAATAAGATTAAAAATAATAAAATGACATTCAATTATTGGGCCACGAAAGGCATTTACAAGAGTAGAAATAAGCTATACGAACTTTATAGTGAAAAGGCCTATAGAAATGAGTCATTTTTAAATTATGTCAAAAAATATAGCAAAACTTTTAAGATAGTGTGCAAGGAAGCCAAATCAAGGTATATTAATAATATGATAGCAACTTCAAATAATAAAATAAAAACCGTATAGTCAATAATTAAAGCAGAAACAGGGAAATCACGTAATCATAAAGGGCAAATAGAGATATTGTATCAAAATAAAATTGTGTCAGAAAAGATGGAATTGTCGAATATCTTTGCAAATTATTTTCATAAAGTGCCTTACGAGACGACGAAATCCCTATACCCCTGTAAAAATAGAGCTTTAACTTGTCTAATAGAAAATATACAACCCAATCCACACAACTTTACTTTTCATCAAATAGCCGTATCTTATATTATTAAAACATTCAAATCACTAAAATTAAAACTATCCGAGGATATTTGGGGATTCTCTATTTCGTTTATAAACAATATCATTGTAACTCTGGCTCCGTATCTTGCTGATATCTTTAATGATTGCTTACACAATAACATATTTCCAGATCTCATGAAGTTCAGCAAAATAATACCTCTGTTCAAGAGCGGTAGCCATCTAGAGTTGAATAATTACAGACCCATTTCAATTCTGCCTGCTTTCAGTAAGATTTTTGAAAAAATATTGCTTAATCAGCTTATTTCTTTTTTTAATTGTAATAAATTCTTCTACTCACAGCAATTTGGTTTCACAAAGGGATGCTCTACAACAGATGCCGTTACAACTTTTATTGACAACATTTTTGAAGCTTGGGGCAGTTCTCAAGATATGATTGGTATATTCTGCGACCTTTCAAAGGCTTTTGATTGTGTCAAACACGACATACTGTTGGCTAAACTGTCACATTACGGTATTCGGGATGGAGCTCTGGAGCTCCTACATTCTTACTTATCTCAGAGAATAATGCGTGTAGATGTAGATAGTGTCCTTTCAGATACATTATCCGTAAAGATAGGTGTTCCTCAGGGTTCAATCTTGGGTCCATTTCTATTCTTGGTCTACATAAATGACTTACCCTTTTTTATGGAGAAATTTGCGAAACCTGTTTTATTTGCAGATGATACATCACTGTTGTTTAATGTCAAAAGAAAACTTGATAATACTGACAACATTAATTTGGCTTTACATGACATCCATAATTGGTTTAGTATAAATAATTTATCGCTAAATGCCACTAAAACTAAATGTATGAAATTTTCGCTGGCAAATGATACTTTTTTACCTTCAATAAATATTAATAATAATAATTTAGATTTGACATGCCATACAAAATTTTTAGGATTAATATTAGACAAAAAACTTCAATGGGGACCACATATTGATGAACTGGCAGGTAAACTTAGCTCAGCTGCTTATGCAGTTAAGAAAATTAGAGATTACTCCAATGTACAAACAGCAAGACTCGTGTTTTTCTCCTATTTTCACTCAGTAATGACATACGGAATTTTACTATGGGGAAATGCAGCAAATGTAAATACCATTTTTGTGCTTCAAAAAAGGGCGATACGAGGCATTTATGGACTTGGGCCCAGAGAATCGCTGAGAGAACGCTTCAAAACAATTAGAATCATGACAATGCCATGCCAATATATTTTGGCTAACTTATTGTATGCACGAAAAAATCTACAAAAATTCAGTAAGCGCAGTGACATACACAGTTATAATACACGAAATAAGGACAAATTACTTTTGCCTTCTACTAGACTGTCCAAAGTAGACAGATCGTATTATGTAAACTGTGTTCGATTTTATAACTTTCTACCAGAATGTATAACTCAGCTGAAGGAAAAAGCATTCAAGTCTATAATCAAGTGTATGTTACTAAACAAGGCTTACTACTCTGTACAAGATTTTGTCAATGACAGAAAAACTTGGCAAAACATTGACTGTCTTGATTGACTGTCTTGGCAAAACATTGATTGTTTATCTTTTTTTTTTTATAAGACACTTCTATTTTGACATTTATATTATTTGACTTTTTATTGTTTTGACATTAATTTGACATTCTCAAAATTTTGGTAATTGTTTTTACACATAGCAGTCTTTATGAAGTTATTGTATTTATAAATATTTAGCAACTACTGGACATGGATTGTTCCTTTTCTTTTTAAATAATATTCTATATATGTGAAATGTAAATTGCTGACGTTCAAAAGTGTACCATGTACCTAATTGAAATAAACGATATTGAATTGAATTGAATTGAATTCAATTGATTTCCATTCTAATTAATTGCCAAAAATAGATGAAAAAGACTTATTTTTTTAAAGCCGCTTCAAATACATGTAAGTACAAATAGGATGAGAAAACCTAAAGAGCTTTTTCAAAGATCCCACTGTCCTTATTATTTTCTGTGCCATTTCCTCTTGTTATATTTATGAAAACATCACAATCACAACAAAGGGGATGTTTAATAATGTAAATACGCGTGTTGCGTCGGCTTTTAAGTGACTATTATTCCTTATTTTTGCTACAAAGAAATTCGTTGACGGCCCAATAGGTGAAGGGGAAAGTCATAAATATTTTGTAGAGCTTCAAAGAATTCAGGAGTAAAAATTGAGTAGTTATTTATTATCTTTGGATATGGTATAAATACGGTTTCAAATTAGGTTTTTATAGGGATAGAATTGGGATAAAAGAAAAGGTATTGTGCTACACTTTTTTAACTCACTCTTATAAATATCGTAACAAATGTTACACTCACCTTTATGTGTAGTAAGACGTATACAATACAATATAATAGGTATACAATATTGTTATTCCACGTTTATCAGTGACTCGAATCTAGAAATATTTTGAAAATAATGTTTATTTTCTAGGATAATTTCTAATATTACCATTTAAAAAATTGAAATAATCTAGACGCAAAAAAATAAGATCCGTTGTATAAATAAATCAAAAATGTTAGGTCTACGAAACGCGGTACGTAAGTTATACTCCCTTAGCAGGATTTTCACCTCACAAGCGAAAATTTATTGAGGAAAAGTTTGACTTTACTAGGGATTGACTTACCGGTGATACCATTGATCGATTGAATTCCCAGGGAAATGCCAGTTGTATGATTTCCTTCTCAAGGAGAACATGAGTATATTGAGTTTTGATCAAATACGTACCGGATATCCTGTTCCAACTTTTTCTATAACTAAGAAGGTGATACGATTTCATCGTGTTGTGATCTTCTAAAACTGTTGGAAGGTTTCGATTTCCGAATAAATTGGCAGCAAAAAGTTATATCGGCCATTTGTTTTGCGCTGTGAAAAATACGCTGTATTTTGATGCCCCGCATACATCAGTGTCGTTTGTCAGGTAATATATATCAATGTTAGTACTTATAGGATATTTTATTTACTGAAGGAAAATATGACATGCAGGATGGTGATAGTAAAAATTATTTAATATTTTGGGATATGGAGCAAAACACTTTAATGACTCACAGAAAATAACTCATTGTTATATGGAATCCAAAATTTCACCGTACCGACGGGACTCGAACCCGCGTCTGCCCTACCCAGGTTACCATGCACGGGGAACTCCACGGAAGGTGCGGGTTCGATTCAGATTTTCAGATTGTATTATAACAATCTACAAAAATATAAAGTGTGAAAAATAACTCTCGCGACTCATTAAGTCGGTAAGTATTTCTTTTATATTTGACCAATGCAACATGTTCAGCTTACACATGCTCAATATTAATCCCACAAAATAAGCAGCAGTGGGTCAGTAATCCAGTCTGAGCTAATCCATAACTATGAGGCAATCTGCGGTGAAATACCACAGAACACATAGCACAAGTACCAATACTCTAAATTGGATGACCACGGGACAAAGACGTTTAATTGACCGGTTGTTGGGGCAAAATCAATAGCGCTACGTGGTTTCCTAGCACGTGATGGGAAACAATGATTGGGATAAACAGGAACTGGTATTCTAAGCACAAACTAGTTGTAACAAGAATTATGTTTCTTGACATTTTTGAAATACATCGGTACAGCTAAGTAGTCTTTGTTAAATAATTTATAACAAACATCGTCAAAATGTTAGCTGCTTTTTGTTTTCATTGTACTGGTGTTTGTATACTTGTACCAATAAAATTAATCCAAATAAGTAAACATTAACATAATACAAATTGGTTGATATAGTTTTGCTTATTTTAATTTAGAATTGCGCTCAATTAGAAAAAAAAGCTGTAACCATATAGACACGGAACAGCCGTTATTGTGGGCCTGAGGATCCAGGCAAAAGGAAAGTAGCCAAATGTCTGTATAGCTAGTATTATTAATGATAACTAACATCTCTTATATTATGATGTCTTTAGAATTCAACATGTTTCAAGCAGAGTTTTTTGAAGGATGTAAAGGGTTATTCAAGAATTTTTTTACTGGAATGCTCCAGCGCTCCGCCCCTAGCTGTTCTTTCTACAATATTTATCATTGTTAGACTTGGCCAGAAAATCGTATCCTTAACTCTTATTTGTCTTCAAAAAACTCCCGTAATAATCGATTTTGCGTTCTCATTGACGTACCTTAATATCGCTTTTAGACGGTTGTGTGCTCACCAAGTAACTTTCAATGCCTCCATTAAGTTTTATCAAAATTATATCATATTCGTAAATTGCTCCGAAATTAGTTGGACAATAACTCATTGTACATTTCCGGTGCTATTACTCGGTTACACCAAAATCGTTTTCCCTACAGTTATAATTTAATGTCCGGACAAGAGAGAAATCCATAAAATCTAATGGAAAATTCCAGAAAACGATGAGGTTCCAAGATTTATATCAGCATCTTAAACGAGCGCCGCATCGGCTGTAAAGCTTATTACGGTTGATGGAATTGAATTATTATTTTCTACTGAGGACATAAATGTGTTTGTCATTAACCTAATTTGTTTACTTGTGCCGGTGACAACCAAATTTTCTTTTTTTGTGAGGCGCAAGCGTTTGATTTGTTATTAGATTATAACTCGTGCGTATTCGTACGTTTTATTGAGCACCGTTTCGCCTTGAAGCTTTTTATGGCTCTGTGTCTAAAATGGCGAAAGGGCGCGATCTCAGTACTTTTCATTGTTTTTTGATCTCGTTTGATCGCCTCCTAGATCGCGCACCCAGGACCCTGCGGTGTGTCCGTACCTACAGATGCTCACAATAATATATGCTGAAGTCTTGATTAATTTTTGTAAAATAACTGATTTCAACAAAACAGTGCACACCTGCGCATAATTTCATACCATATAAAAGTACTAATGATTTCGCGCAGGTGAATCTTTATCTCACAATAAAATCCGTACGTAACTTATAAAACCTTTGTTAACTGATAATGATACAATAACAGAAATATTAATGATAAGGTTTAACAATTCTGTGGATATAATTGTTAATCCTTGTTATATATTTGTAAAGCAGAGAACACTACTGTGGTTCTTAGTTAATTTTTAAATTCCTACTCGTCCATGACCTACACAAAGAATGAAACTACGGGTAGCAGAATGGCTGGCCATAAAAGATTCAGCTCCATCCGAATACCGAACATTTGTCAATGAATTTTAATTTCAGACACGGGTGTGTGTGTACGACGTATCATTAGAAGTCGGAGTTTAGAACAAGCCGGAAAAGCTTTCACGTTTTTACAATTTAAGTTTTTGGGGAATTTTAGACTGTGTTGCTAATTGGTATTTTCTTTTCTGCAGGTGTTGCTGTTTTACCTTTTGACATGCACAGTACTACATAGGCATTAAAAAGGTATGTTATGTTCGTTAAACGTATGGAAATAAAAATACTAATAAACCAAGGAAGTTGCATTTAAAATAAGATACATACCACGTAAATTGCATTTACAATAGACGTTTATGATAAAGTAATTAATGAAACAATAATGTGAATTGTGAAATTATGTATTTGTCATAAATCAATAGGTTTTAAGTTCATTTTATAAGTCAAAACTGTAAGTTCTTCTTTAAAGGCTACTATTACTAAATCAACACACGTATAACAATCACGTGCGAAAAACATATCGTGAAAGAAAACTTTAATACTGCACCTTAACACGTGGCAGCAACATAACTCACAATGCAAGCTCCGTATCTTGAACATTATCGAGCTAAATTCGCTCCATTACAGGAAGTTAACCTAAATGTTTGATAGATTGTAGCTGCCTAGCTGTTACAATATTAGGAGCGAGCGGGTGCACGTTGCCTTTTGATGGGGTCGTAAAATTTAACGTGACTTTAGATCGACGCCCTACGCCACGCCGCCCGTCTTGCCACCTTCAAGCAGTTGGACAGTTCTTTAACTTTTTTTCCATTCAATTACACCTTTTTAAATTATTAAAATAGGCGATAATTTTTATCAGTAATCATTAAAGTATTGGATCTCGAGTGAACGCTAGTTATTTTAATTGTAATATGAAAGAAGATTAACGAAACATATTTATGAGACAAGTGTGAATAGGCCAGCTGGTAGAGGCAGACCTAGGCGAACGTATAATATCAGGACCTGATCGGAGACGTTTTAAAGAAAAGCCAACTCAAAAGTACCTATAACCAGCGAGCATGTATGAAAGGACTCATAAACGTGAAAGAAGCGAAAGAATTATGTCAGGATCGTAACATGTGAAAGGAACTAGTCTCTGCCTACCCCAACGGGAAAGAGTCAATCTGATACAATAAAATCCCATAGTGATTACTACAGCCTTTAATCTTCTCATGAGTCATGCATGATGAGTCTACTATCGTTAACTACAACAATTACAAACAAAATTCGTATCCAAAATACAACCTGATCAAAGGGCGCACAAACATACATCAAAGTCGTAATATTATATATGATCCAGAACAAATCTCAAGAGCTTATCTACTGTTTGAATATTAATTTATCGTGCCGGTGCTACCTGTGAATATATTACGTTCAGTATGTTTGGAGAACATGCTTCCGTGAACACCAAGATCGAGTTTCAAAGATCCAATAGAACCTCAGGTGTGGTAAACATGTAGGATCTAGTTCCATCAACAAGTAAGTGATTCTATTCAAAGAGCTTATTCTAGTGCTTAGTACAGTTTTCACTATTTACGCTCAAAATTGTCTGCTCTATACTTTAGAGCTTTAAAACTGTGGCTTTATGTTTACCCAACCAGCAAAAACTACACTTAAAATAAACCACTGTTTTTTTGCTCTTATACCATTCTTATATCGTCGTATAAGCCTGGATTTGGGCACCATTTATAAGCGTAATTTGTTTATATCTTTCTAATGTCAGTCTTATTGAATGTTGTTTTCACTTAAATTATTCTTACCAAAACTAATTTAAGCGTACATAGGTTTACATTGTTTTGAGGTTAAGAGTCCTGTGAGCGTAAGAAAGTTTATTTTGATTTTACATAAGATCAAACACAATCGTAATAAAACTTGGTGTAGTGTTTGTTTGAAAGTTACAACTAATAAAAAAGAAATCGAAAACAGTAAGGATAAAGGTATTTAATAATTATATTGTAATAACCGTACCATTATTAACAAGTGTTTCGTTTTTTGCTTTTCGATAAGTATTAGTATTGGAAAATATTATTTACTGTAAAGTAGACCCTAGTTTATGCTTCACAACTCGTGCGCTTCATCAATTTATAGTATTTAGTTTCTTGTTTAATTATTTTATTTGTTAATTTGTATTAAATTAGGTTGTAATGTTATTAATTAACTTTTTAGGAGAGTGTGTGTGGCTTACAACGGCACTGTAAATTTAAACTTATATGCATAATTAAGACAAGGTATTAAGATCAAGCGTATTAGAGCCTGTAACGGCTTGTCAGAGACTAATATAGGAGCGATAGCAATGACGAAAACAGATAAGAGACCACTATAAGCTCAGAACTCTTATAAAGTGAGAAACGTAAGACGATTTTGCTAGTTGGGTATTTTATGATTAGAGAGATGAGGTAGTCGAAATATAAATGGCATATGACTTAAATAATAATAAACCAGGTGCGATTAGTGAACCTTCGATTCGTGTAGTGAAACTTCGATTGTTTTGTGTATTGTGCCTGGATTGTAGACTATTTAGTTAACTTAAAACCAAGAACATCGACACTTACTGTCAAGGGCTTTAGTTTTCTTGGTAAGGACTATCACTTTTGTTAACAATATAGAGCTTGCTTGAATTGAATACAGAGAAGTGAAGTGTAGGCTTCACATCGGTTTGTGGAGGCCTACTCCGAAGTGGTAATCCGGAGTATCGGCCAAAATTATCGGGCGTTTCCTGCTACGAATCACAATCGGTTTGGTCGGTCGGTTCAGCTTATCATTCAGTCTGACAGAGTTTGATGTATCGTATACACTTCTAAATGAAAAAATCCCGACCTCTGGTATGACAAGAGTTTTTTCGTCATTTTATGTCAAAAATAGCCGAACTTTTTTCGTAGTAGGTCATCGGCAAATTCGGTCGTGTTTTGGTCGGGCCCGAACTTTCGGATGTGTCATTTCGGAGTTTGGCCTCCTGGGATTCTGAATTCTCAATCACAAAGAATTATTTATTTTAAGCTTTACAAAACATAATTCATAACAATATTCTTCGTCTATGAAAAGCTAGAAATTGCCGTGAGCTGCGGCGAGACATACGAAATTTTAAGCATATTTACATTAATTAGGTACCTACTGAAAATAAATACAAGTGCTATCCAAAGTCAAATATACTCCATGTTTAAACTTGAATTTGCATAATATTTATTACAATAATTTACATTACAGCTTACCGCTTTATAATTTCAGTACATACTCATAAATCTAGAAATACAGAATAAAATTTAGCATAATTGCAGCGCTAAATAAATACGTTTAATGACAAAGTACACTTACAAAGATTACTTTGTGAGTATATGTTGTACCGTACCATATCTCCTAACTAATGTAATGTATGCGTCTCGCACGATATAAGCTGCAACGTTGCTGACATAAGTTATACCTTGTTACTGACAGCGTAGGTGTACTGGTAAATGGGATACAAATTAACTAGCACAATGTTTAGTAATGAGTTTAAATGCTTTATAAAACCTTTTAAACGGTGTATTTAGTACGATGAAAACAAACATTACTGTGGTTAATATATGTGGAGTGTATTTTCAACCAACTTCCAAAAAGGAAGAATTTCCCTGATACTTTATTATCAACTGATGCAATTAGCCCTAAGGCCAATTATCTGACAGATAACGACAAATAAATGTTGTTGTTTATAATATGGCAGATTATTGATAGCCTTATCAAGGACCTTATTGTTCTAACCGGAAATCAAACCTCGTAATATTATTATAAATATTCCGAGTACTTTAGAATTTGGCAATCCAGTCGAACCACAATATAAATTTTTTTCAAATTCAAATACGAATGCACATATGTACATTGTAGTATTTGAAAACGCAGTCATAAACATTGAACGTACCTTCGCACCTTCTATTTTAACAGCTGTGAGCACAAGGTTGCTACACACAAGTTACCTCATACTGGCTCATAAAGCGATTCGTACGAGGCTAATTTTATATTTTCAGCTAACTTCTAACTAGTTTCTGAATACAGAAGCGGGTAGAGGTACTCAACTTTTTTGGTAGTAACCCTAGGCTATGAAATTTAAAAAATGTGTAACAAATTTAGGTTAAAGTTTTCCAGAGGGTAAAATAAAAATGAAAATACTTTAAAGCGGATTAGCTCAAGTCTGTTATTAAAAAGTTTATAATGTAAAATAACTGGAGGTACAAAAACAGTAGTTTACACCAAGATAGCTTGTTATTAAAGTCTCGGTTAAGATTTATTTCTCGTCTATAAGTTGAAAGTTTGCAATATTGGTGGAGTCTCTAATTGCACAGAAACATTGTCATTTGTTCGTGCCATTACCTTAACAAGCCTCGAGTTCCGAGGATCTGAAGCTTTCACGACAGATTTAATTCACAACCTCAAAGCAGATGTTACCTTCACCCTTCCAACCTCCGAATAAAGTCCAACTGCTTTTATGACAACTCTGGGTCGTTATAACCTTGATTTTATTGTTGTTTGTTCGAAAATTTTACCAAACACATTTTTTTAAACATCTAATAGGCTAGCGATTGTACACAATCTCGCCTGGTGGTATTATGGCGATGATGTGGTGGAAGTGGAACACGTTAGGCCCAGAATGTTCTGACTCTCAAGGACTGTGTGCTTCCGGAACACCGAAAGCTTATGATGGCAGATTTACGCCATAATTGTGGTAAGCTACTTTTTTGGTAGCAATTTAGGCGTCAAATATTGTTTTTGTTGGGCATTATGCTGTGTATATGAACAGTTTGTTCGTATCATTTATACACACATCAGACACACCTGTTCAAATAAAGTATAGTTTCACATACATATTTTGTTGGTTAATTTATGTTTCTAACGATTAATATATTACTTATGCAACAGGACTGTACCTACGCATTTAGCTACATTTCCACTACAGACATTCGAGGTACAGACATTATCAGCCTATCTTTGTCCACTGCTAGACATAGGCCTCACCACTATGACACGCCACTGAGCTCTATCTTCAGTTTTTTGTTTCCAACCACTGCCAGCCAGATTGCGTATATCATGAATTGGCTTAAATAAAGTTGTAGTTACTATCGGTGGGTATTTCTCACTCACCACTAAGGTATCTTGAACTTTTTGTTTTACAAACACACCGTGGACACATGATGAAATACTATGTTGCTATGAAAATAGCTCGATTTTTGAAAAGAGTAAGCAAATACACATCCCTTGTATTTAAATAATCTATGTGTTTTTAATAAAGGACTTTTCGTTTGGAACCTCTGTTTTGTTTGTTTTAAACTGTAAGCGAAAAGTTTTTAATTGATACCGCTCTTTCTTTGTCTTGGAATTCGAGTGGAAGTCGGGTGCGATCGATAGTTACCTGCGTTGCCATGACGACTAACCCGCTCAATTTTTCGTCTAAGCCCTGGTATTCACTCGAAAAGAGGAGCCTCTCTTCACGAACGAATATCCAGACTAATATTTTAAAAACGTTTGTAACTCTGTCACTCTGTCTGTGATCCGATCTTACTGAATTTAACAAGGCGATACTTTATAGCATGAGGATGAACATAGGCTACTTTTTGTAAAAAAAAAAAAAACATTATTTTTACACATAACTTGTATACTCAGATCACACAAATGTTGATTGATGGAGTTTTACAGTGATACAATTCTTGGTGTAAGAGAACAAAGTCGCGGATATTAGCTAGAATATGTATAAAATCTTGTTTATTTGTTTAAGATTTAGGATAATATTTTGCTACACGGGTTGGATTTAATTGTCATACGAGTACAATAATAATAGATGAAATTGAATTAATTTCTTCTATCGGACAACCAGACGTAGGTACTGATGTGCGTCATCGCATTATCGTGGACGTATTGCTTCTTAAAATCCCTAAAGGTACGGCCACACCGCGGCGTCCTGCGATCTGCGGGCACGATCTCAGTACTTTTCAATTGTTTTCTGATCGCGTTTGGTGTGAACCAGTCAGTACAAATACTACTGCGCTATCTGATCGCCGCCTTGATCGCGCACGCAGGACGCTGCGGTGTGTCCGTACCTCAATACTTACTGCTAAGGTATGGAATTCCATAGCGATTTTTTACAATGTTGATGACTATAAACCGGGGATCTTCAAATCGCGAGTGAACGGGTATCTATTAAGTAAGCGTGATCGACCACATCATCACTAAACACCAGGTGATATAGTGGTCAAATGATTGTCTATCTGGAAGAAAAAATAAAATAAAATGTAACTTCTTGATTTTATTTATTTCAATTATTGTATTTTGATAGCAGAACTAGCAAAAGTCAATTTTAGAAGGTAATGTAACTGTGGCACGCAAAACTCTAGATTTCCAGAACTTAGCACATCTGTAGAATATAGTAGGTACGAGGGTCATTCAATAAATACTTAGCCTACAAAAAGTAAACGAAAATTTTGGAAAAGTGGCAATTTATTTTTCAACATAGTCTCCTTTTAGTTCGATACACTTAGCCCAGCGATGCTCCAACTTTTTTAACCCGTCCGAAAAATAGTTTTTGTCAAACTCTGCAAAATAGGCCTCCGTGGTGGCGATGACCTCCTCATTTGATCCATATCTATTCCCGGCGAGAGAATTTTTCAAATTAGGAAACAGAAAGAAGTCACAAGGGGCCAAATCTGGAGAATACGGTGGATGGGGCAGCAATTCGTAGCGTAATTCGACCAATTTGGCCATGGCAACGGCAGACGTGTGAACCGGTGCGTTGTCGTGGTGAAACAGCACTTTTTTCTTAGCCAGATGGGGTCGTTTTTTCTTTAATTCGGCGTCGAATCGGCCCAATAAATCGGCATAGTAAACCCCTGTAATTGTTTTACCCTTCTCGAGGTAATCGATGTAGATCACACCTTGTGAATCCCAGAAAACGGTGGCCATAACTTTTCCGGCCGATTTTACAGTTTTCGCCTTCTTTGGAGCACGTTCCCCGGTCTGGATCCATTGTTTTGATTGCTCCTTGGTCTCTGGTGTGTACCAGTGGATCCAGGTTTCATCGACGGTGACGACGACAAAACGACGCAAAAACTCCGCTGGATTCCGCTTAAACAGCGCCAAACACGTCTCCGATGTGGTCTCACGGTTGCACTTGTTTTCCGGTGTGAGTAAACGCGGCACCCATCGCGCTGACAGTTTTCACATGCCGAGTTCCTCGTGAAGAATATGATGCACTGTTCCTTCTGAAATGCCTACAGTCGCAGCTAGCTCCCGAACCTGCAATCGGCGATCTGCCAATACGAGATCATGGATTTTTTAAATTTTTTCTTCCGTAGCAGCTGTTTTCGGTGCACCTGGACGTGGTTCATCAAAAACCGACGTACGGCCACGTGCAAACTCGTTGAACCAATTCTTGACGGTGGCCATCGATGGAGAAGAGTCACCGTACACAGCATCCAAGCGCTCTTTGATTTCGATGCGCGTTTTCCCTTCCAAAAATAGGAATCGAATCACCGAACGATATTGCTCTTTTTCTATTTTTGTAAAACCGATCGATACGTTCGCTTCCATAAGTTGTCAAAATAAAACAAATGAAGGGATTGGAATGAAAATTTGAAAAAAGAATTAAAAAAGAATGTGCTACACTGTGGTAAAACTCTTTTGAAATTACAGCGCCCTCTGGCGATGAGGCTAGGTACTTATTGAATGCACCTCGTATTAGATTCCTCCTCTCGTATTGAATCCTCGATGAAATTGAATAGCATCGTAGGTGTGATCTTCCTATTGTACTTATGTGGAGAAAACATGCTTTAATTGTTTTAGCTTGTTTGTTGTTTGTTGGGCGGTTAAAATGCAAAATGGCATAGGGCCTGTAGTAACTACATTGATAGCGTTGACTTGGGAACCGACCTTAGTACCTAGTATAGAATGCAGCTATACAGCTATGTCTCTATATGTCTAGCATATGTCTCTTTCTATTAGACGTTTGTACTACCTATAATAGAATTTACAGTTAAAATAAAAATAAAATAACAAATCCTGAGTGCCCTTATGATGGTTACAATTATAGAATGTAGTCCCTAGTATCGTACTATTACTACCTACACATTAGATTTTATTTACGTCCTAAAAATCTTCAAAAATTATTTACTTAAATGCTTCAGTCGTGTCACAAAACTCAGTTCTTTTGAAAGTAAACGGAACGGAACTTTCCCTATTTCCCTACCTCCCAATATTTTCAACGCATGTAGAAGAATATGTAGAGTTTCCAAAGTATTCCGCTAACGAGACTCCGGAACTCCGTTTTATAACGGAGTTATAAGGAATCGATCGAAGGTCTACATACCTACATCCTAACTTTTCGTCTCTCTTGGTGATTAATTTATGACTGAGAATGTTTCATGGATGAGGAAAAATTAGTTACCTAATTTTATACAAAAGATTTAGGTATGATAAATATTTTTTTTACAAATGATCATATTGGAGAGTATCTCAGAACAAGGATGATTGGCATTAGAGGGAGCAGGCTTATTATTATTATATCCTGCAGTGAGCGGAAATGAGCTGCAAATAATGATGATGATGATGATGATGAATATTGGAGAAGCCATCATGCTACACAGCTACTTTAGGTACTTATGGAATCTTATTAAGGTACGGACGCATCGCGGCGTCCTGCGATGTGCGGGCGCGATCTTAGTACTTTTCAATTGGTTTCTGATCGCGTTTGGTGTGAACCAGTCGGTACAAATACTGCGCTATCTGATCGCCGCCTAGATCGCGCACGCAGGACGCTGCGGTGTGTCCGTACCATTATTAATAATACAATAAGTATATATTTTAGATTTATAGTTATCGTGAGTTTGAATGATTATAAATTACTGGTCTGACTGAGTGAACGCAAGTTCAGTAATACTAAATGCTTCAGTAATAATTTTTCGCGCTCAGTCCAGCATGATTACTACGTAATCAACGCTGCGAAGTTATACCGCACGGACGCGTCCGTCCCTGCTGCCGCTTGGTAGCAAACTGAGCGGTCAGCGCGGAAGAGTATTACTCAAGCATTTAGTATTACTGCACTTGCGTTCACACGGGTGTTAGGCACGGCTCCGTCTGCCTTTTGAGCTCGCCACGTAGTACCGCGGACACATACGTAGGTAGCGCAGTAGCGGCAAACAAAGTCGCTTCCGCTGTCTGTCATCATCATTATCCTATATTAGCCAACTGTTGGACATAGGCCTCTTTAACAGGCATGACGACAGTATCAAAAAATCGAAGATTTGATGATTTTAGGGGAAACTACATATTAAAACAATTTGAAACACTAGTTTAGTTTTGTATCAAAAATTTAGATAATTAAGATTTTCAATAAAATACAACATTAAAATACTGCAATCAACCATTTTGATTGAAACACCAATCACAGCGCATGACGTCACGCCTATATCCTCTTATGAGGTTTTCTTGAAAATGTTATTAAATTTTGGAAAACCCATGTGTATTCATTGTCACAGATTATATAATAGTTACTGCGTTAAGTATGTCATTAACCATATGCGTGACGTCACAGCCGACGCCATGACACATGTGAGCAGTTTTTGCGCACTATTAAAAAAATATTAGAAAAATTGCTTTAAACTTCGTTAAACTTAAGTTAATTACCGAAATAAAGGTTTTTTCGTGAATTGTAAATGTGTTCCCACATTACATACATTACATAGTGATATCTTCTAGAGTTTTCATTTGAATTATATACTGTAAAGGACAATTTTAATCTATAATATGTGGCCAAGCTAATTAACGTAATTATTTGGAGAAGGATTAATACTATATACTTGAAAATAGCCCTGGAAGGTATGTAATATTTTTTAACAACAAATTAAAGATTAAAATGGTTACTGTGAGTCAACCTTAAGAGGTAGACATATACTGTCGCGGACTTTTTTGTAGGCCTTATTAAGTTGTACAACTCTTCTATAGAAAATATTCTTCCATCTATTTTCAATTGAGCAGCGTTCGTAAGAAACGTGTTTTTTCGACTGTTTTTAAGTCGACTTAGGTTGCAAATTTAGTCTCCACGAATGTACCTTTGATTTAAAAAATTAAGGATAATAAATAGCCTATTTTCATTCCGAAAGTCCATTCTATATATTAGTGAAAGAATTTTTTAAATCGTTCTAGTAGTTTTTGAGCCAAATCATTACAAACATACAAAAATACAAATCTTCTCTCTTTATAATATTAGTATAGAAGTATAGATAATCAACATTTGTATTACGATGCATTTATATACCTCGATGATATGCTACTTACTGCTGGCTACTTTGACTAGCGCGACGTTTGAAGTCGGTTCTTTTAGTTTTTTTTAAAAGATCTTAAATTATTATTTACAAATTTACAATACCCTGAGATACTTCTCAAAACTTTTTAGTTTCGATGCACAAGTGAGCACGACGTCGTAAGTTACGCGATTGTTTTTGAGCACTCTGTTATTAAGTCACTTTACTGAATGCTTTGATGATCATAACTGCAAAAATTTTTCTACGAATTAGAGTCTTCTAAAAATTACCACTAATGATGATTTACAGATTTTTCGCAACATATGCCCAATAGAATACATAAAGGTACAACCAATTACAATCCACCCTTGCTTAAAATGCATAATTACTTACCCTATCATAACCATATCCACAGACTAACCCGTTTGACAACCACTAAGGCGAACAACGAGAGCCATTGAGTTCATAATTAAATTGGAATTAAAGCAAGCAATCTGAGGATACACCCGCGACATCAATAATCCCTGAGACTGAGAGGCACTCCTTTCTAAATTAGATTTCTCAACCCGTGAGAGGATCTAAATTGTCTTTGGATCGAAACTTTATTATAAGCAGGTATTAGACAATAATGAAATGAGCTGTGAGCGCATAGACTACGCACGTTCACTTCTACTTCTAGTATAGCTTAATAACGATTATAAAGCTACTTACTTTTTTAGTTATGAAATTCTCACGAGTCATATTCATATTTTGTTTTTTACTAACCGGCATTCACTTGCGTTTATTTTTCGGATTATGCTCCAACCGGTTTCGACTCGATTTGAGAGTCTTCGTTCCGGGAGCGGCTAAGAGTGCTGTGACTGGCGGCGTGCCGCACGCAGTCGCGCTGGAAAGCTCGTGCGGCACGCCGCGAGTCACAGCACTCTCGCATAACTCTTATACAATAATGTACAACATACATTAAAAAACCACGAGAGCAACCTACGCAAAATGCTTGCTTTTTGTAACTCAAATAAATCTTCTTAAAATTGGCAATCGTCTTTGATTGACAGAACTTTCCTTGACAGAAGTTTCCTTGTTTCACTCAACTCTATCTACTATGTAATATAAACTTTTGGGACCCAAATTCTTCAGATCGCAGTAACTTGTATTTGTATATTTCTCGGAAGCAAAGGGTTGATGATTTGTTTAAGAGTTTCATTTATAGTAGCTGGCTGGGATGATACAATTGATACATAGGAACACCTTATAAGAACATTCAGAAAGTAAGTAGGTACTTTATAAATATAGTGACAGTGTAACAATAGGCAGCTTTATTACTAATCTTTTCAGAAAATGTATAGATGTGGAGTATACCTCTATTCACATAAAGGTTACATCCTACATACAAAACGTGATACGAGACACAAAATTTATGATAACAAATCAAAGTCAAAGTCAAAGTCAAAGCATTTATTCAGTATATGGGCAAATTAAAAATTAGCACTTACACACGTCAAATAACATTAAATAGATCATATTCAACAAAAAATATAGATATAACAGAAACATAACGCTTTGAATTTACAAAAAAAAAACAAAGGTATTGAGCCATTCAGCTTTCATCTAGACGTCGAACGTCACACTTAAAACACATGTTTAATTCCCCTTATTAATGTAGGGTTGCCAACCGTACCATTACGTGCACCCGCAACCCAGTGCATGTTTCAGTACTTCAGACAATTTTTATCCAAAAAATTGTGAAATAATGAAACATAATAGATAAATAAAACGCAGACTAATTGCAGTACAAATCATGTTCCGAATGGAACTGATTGTCCGACTATCAGCCGCATAATAACGTCGTAACAGGCAACCCTAGATCTGCAAACAAAAGATGAAAACTGATTGACTGTTGAATCTACTGGTGTTTCGGAAGTACTCCCATCAGAGAAGAAACACCAAGAAACTCTATGGGGCTTGTCACTTATTTTAATTCATTTTTTTTAATTCATATTAAATAAATGTTTAATGTACAATAAGTAATTCTATTATCATACAATTTATATTATATCTTGGAGCTTGGGGCATTCAGGCCAAGCATTTTTGTCATTCATATAGTCATTTATTGTATAGTACGATTTCTTCATTAAATTGGATTATACAAAGGTTTTAAATCTGCTTATAGACAGTTGATCAATATCTTTAGGAAGTTTATTATAAAATCGTCTACAGTTCCCCAGAAAAGAACCACTAACTTTCCACAACCTGAATTGAGGTAGAATTAATCTATTTTTGTGTCTTGTATTGAAATTATGTACATCGGACCTCTTATCATACTCATTCAAATTTTTGCGTACATACATAATATTTTCATATATATATTGACATGCCACTGTGAGAATTTTAATCTCCTTAAATTTTTCACGAAGTGAGTCTCGCGACTTCATGGTATATATAGATCGAATAGCTCTTTTTTGTAAAACAAATATAGATTGGATTTCGGCGGCTTTCCCCCACAATAAAATGCCATAGGACATTATACTATGGAAGTAGCTAAAGTAAACCAATCTAGCAGTGGATTCGTCAGTCAAGTTTCTGATTTTACGTACTGCGTATGCAGCGGAGCTCAATCTACCTGCCAGAGCCGATATTTGAGAACCCCATTGTAGTTTTGAATCCAGGGTGATGCCCAAGAATGTAGCGGATTCAACAAATTCTATCGGTACATCGTTTATTAATATCCTGCTATTAATGACACCCTTTCTTACATTTGGCAGCGAGAATTTAATACATTTAGTTTTTTTGGCGTTCAGTAATAAGTTATTGGTTGTAAACCAATTCAAAACCTGTGCGATTGATTTGTTAACATCGTCAAATCCAGGCGCAATCCTATCTATTTTGAATATTAAGGATGTATCATCCGCGAACAAAACAATGTCACATAAGTTTTGCACGAAAGACGGCAAGTCATTAATATAAACTAGAAATAAAAATGGTCCTAAGATCGATCCCTGCGGAACTCCCATTTTTATGAGGGATCCAGATGACCTGACGCCATTGACCTCAACCATCTGTATTCTATTACTGAGGTAGGATGAGACCAGATCAAGTGCTTTTCCGTTAACGCCGTAGTGTTTTAATTTGCAAATTAGCGTTTTGTGACAGACGCAATCAAACGCTTTAGATAAGTCACAGAAAACGCCGATAGCATCTTGTGCTTTCTCCCAGGCATCAAATATATGTTTAAGAAGATCTACTCCAGCATCAGTAGTAGAACGCCCCTTAGTGAAACCATATTGTTTGTGATTTAAAAGATGATTAATATTAAAATGTGCCAAAAGCTGGTCTAATATAACTTTTTCAAAAACTTTACTGAGCGCCGGTAATATAGAGATTGGTCTATAGTTTGAAGGGTCATTTTTGTTCACTGATTTGTATAGGGGAATTAATTTACTTTTTTTCATTACATCAGGAAAGACACCTTCATCGACGCATCTGTTAAAAATAAACGCTAAGTGAGGGCTAATTGCATTAATAATATAACTAAGTACTTTGGTTGACATACCCCACAGATCCTCGGTTTTCTTTTGATTGAGCATTTTAAAAGTTTTGATAATTGATATTGAAGTTATGTGTCTGAACTCAAACATAGAGTCACATACATTCACACACTTCGATAGTAAAACAAAAGCATCCTTAGGGGAAGAGTTTAAAAGCTGAGTAGTAATAATAGGTACTTGTGAGAAGTACTCAACAAATGTGTTAGCGACATCATTATTATCTATGACTAATTTATTATTAACTTTTAACATAATTTTACCGTCCCTCTGCTTAATTTTTCCAGTTTCTGTATTAATGACTTTCCATGTTGATTTTATTTTGTCATCGGCATGCTTAATTTTTCTACTTAGATGCAGTGATTTTGCTGTCTGACAAACAACTTTAAAAGTTTTTGAATACAATTTTAAGTGATTTATGAATTTAGTATGTAAATTAATTGTATGTAAATTAATATTATTATTATTATTATTATATATATTATTATATTATTATTAAATGTATGTAAATTAATGGTTTTTTGTGAGTACAAGTTATACAAATTGTTTCTACTTTTATAAATACCAGGAGTTGCCCAGTCATCGAAACGAACCTTCGCACCCTTTCTAACCATTTTAATTTTAAAAATATAATTGAACTCTGCATCTAACATTTGAAATAAAGCACTGCATAGGTCATCAGGATCCTCAGAAAATCTTAGGTTCATTAATTGCTTGTCAATGATATCCACAAACTGTTCAACCCGTTTGGTGGTAATGGGCCTGTAAAAATGTTCTTGGCCTTTGATGGATAATTTACATGAAAAAGTGACACTTTGTCCCAGATGGTCCGAGCCAAGTTTATCAAAAATTGCAATTTTTTCGGGTTCACAGTTGCAGAACACATTGTCCAAGCAGGTAGCTGACGAGCTAGTGATTCTTGTTGGCTGATTAAAAAGATGCTTCAGATTGAAGCTTAGAAATAAATTTTTTAATTTGTCGCTGAGCGGAGACTGCTCAATTAAATTAACATTGAAATCGCCATAAACTATTAAAGATTTAGAGGTGTTGAAGACTTTGCTCATTACTTCTTCCATAATTGTTTCAAACATTTTATAATCAGCCGATGGAGGTCTGTATACACAGATGACTATATGTTGCCCCAGCTCTATACAAGATAATTCAACACATCGTTCCACAGACAAAGCTACTATGTCTTTACGCTCTTTAAAGTTACAATTTTCAGTTACATATATTAGTGAGCCACCACGAATTGCCTTTTGTCTAATGAATGTGCTGGCAATTGTATAATTTTTTAATATTGGTAACAAAGTACCTTTCACAAACCAGTGTTCAGTAATACACATTATGTCAACTTTATAATAATTGAGAAATAATTCTAACTCTAAGGCTTTGCTGGAGAGACCTTGTATATTCTGATGAAAAATGTTGATTGAGTCAGGCCTCCCCATTGTCTTAGACATTAGTTTAAACTAACTAAGTCTACTACGCTACAATTACCCTGCATAGTAACACCACTACGTTGGGGCTCGTCTTTGTGATCTGTTACAATATGTAAAACAGGGTCATAAATATTGTATGCTAATAACTTAGCAATGGTCGACTTATTAGTCTTATTGGGATACAAATGGTGTTTTATTTGATGCAAGAAGCAAACAATGACTTTCCCGTGAGTGACAATATTGACAATGTATTGTCTACGCTACGTAAGAACATTTAAAAAAAATATTTGACCACATCTCGCCAGGTGCGATGATGTGGTCGAAGATGGTGATCACGCTAAGCATAGAATCACAGACATATTAATAATAAGGTAGTATGAGAAGTACTGAAGATACACAGGTAGAACCTTGAGGTGCTACACTATGATGTCATCAGCTACGCCATGACGTCAGTGCTACGCAGTAGTCGACGCAGACGAGGGGAAGATGCGGGGAAGGGAGACATTCTAATTATACACTGATGAAGAGTAGACGTGTGTTGCCTAAGATATAAATAATTGTTATTATACGTGATTTGAAACCACAAGAAAGGTGTCTCATTTCTAGACTCTCTAACAGTAGTTATTAATATTACTGTGCATAGAATACTCTGACTCTCTGGGCTGTGTGCTGCAATTACTACGGGTGAGCTGCCGGAACATCGCAATGGCAGCAGATTTTTTCCTTGATCCTTGGTAGCAAGTCAGGTGAAACTTTGATGTAATATACTCCTACGACTCCTACCACTGTGAACGAACGGGTGTTCGTTGCTATGCTAGAATTTGAACCTGCGACCTCTCACTAAGAAGTCAAGCCATCTATCCTTTACGCCAACAAAGCTCTCAATGTGTTGTAAATAAAGCATCTGATAGGCTTCATTATTAACATCATGAGTTAAGAACCGAGATCAAAATTAAGATCTACAATTTCAGACCTACTCCTCTTTCAAAGACAAACAGAACCTCTAATACTTTTTTATCTCAATCCTACTTCCAGCGTCTAGACATTTATTATGCAGAAAAAACATGACAACATGTGCCAACAAGTTCAATGCATACAAAGAGAGAACCAGTCACGAAAATAGAAATAAAAACAAAACTTCCATATAAAAAGGCGACCCGAGAGCTTTCATAAGAGCAGTCCATAAGACTAGCAATAAACGTAGGCGTATAAGGTACCACCTACACACTTATGTTTTACACCGAGACTCGCTTCCTAGAAAGTTGGTATCGGATTTTCTCCAACTTTATCTGTTAGTTTTGGCAGTTCTCCCAATTTGCGCCAGATGTTGATAGAACCTCAAGTAAACTTTTGTTAAGTACGATGGACTTTCCTCGCGATATTTTTATTGGTCTATTGATAGTGTCTGTTTTTTAGCTGAAAAACAAATTATACGTTTGAACATTGTGACGTTATATCCGATGAAAATTTTTCTCACTTAAAAAGCGTTATGACGCGAAAGTTTTACAATCTTTTATTTTATTTTTACCTGTAGTGGTATCTGAGAGTAATCAAATTTTACAAGCTAAACTCGACCCACTTCTCAGTGGTCGATTGTGCTGGAATATTGAATGCTGTATATGTAAAGCGGATGACAATGCAATATAATGGTACCATCGTGAAACGTGCAAGAACTCTTAAACTGCACAGGATAGCACCTGTTTTCTTAAAAGTTATTTCGTTCCTTTTAGGAAACAGTTAAGAATCACTTGATTTTTGTATGCCCTTACGCAAAAAGAAGGGGTGTTATAAGTTTGACGTGTGTACCTGTGTATCTGTGTATGTGTGTCTGTCTGTGGCATCGTAGCGCCCAAACGAATAAACCAATTTTGTTTTTTTTTTTCTGTTTGCTAGTTGTCTTATATTGAGAGTAATCTTAGTTTTCATTCATGAATGTTCAGCTGTTTTAAGACTATGAGCTTTTTTCTAGTTGATGGCGCTATAAAATCAACTTTTATAAGTCCAGCCAATTCAAAATTCGGTATCCTCTTACTTCAACGATATTGGAACTAACATAGTAGTATTAACCTGATGCTGGTGCATTTCCTGGAACCTGCAGAATACTCTACTCCTCACCAGCTCAGGGCGGAGATGTCGAGCTTGGGCTTATTGGAATGGTCTCAAAAAACTGATTATACATCAGTCATTATAGATCAGTCGGGGGTGGTTTTAAATTTTGAATTTAAGTATTATACCGGTCAGACACATGTTCAATCACCGCGATACTGATTTGATAATATTGCATAAATACATTCAGAAGTGAATTAAAATTCAGAAGTGAATTGAAATTCAGAAGTGAATTCAAAAGTTGAAGAAAGGCGTGGACCAAGAGTGTGGTGGTAATGTTCTTCAAAAAAGGAGATAAAACCCTTTTGAAGAACTACCCACCAATCTCACTCTTGAGCCACGTCTATAAGCTGTTCTCAAGGGTCATTACAAATCGTCTCGCGCGCAGACTTGACGAATTCCAACCCCCGAACAAGCCGGATTTCGTGGAGGATATGGAACCATAGACCACATCCACACAGTGCGGCAGATTAAACAGAAAATTGAAGAGTATAATCAGCCCCTGTGTCTAGCATTCGTGGACTATGAGAAAGCCTTTGACTCTATCGAAATTTGGTCTGTTCTGGAGTCTTTACAGCGGTGCCAGGTTGATTGACGATATATACAGGTGTTGAGAACTCTTTATGAGGCCGCGACTATGACCGTCCATGTACAGAACCGGAAGACTGAACCCATCCCACTGCATCGAGGAGTGAGACAAGGGGACGTCATATCCCCGAAGCTGTTCACGAATGCATTAGAGGATGTGTTCAAGACTCTGGACTGGAAAAGACGAGGCATAAACATAAATGGCGAGTACATCTCACATCTGAGATTTGCGGACGATATCGTAATCATGGCTGAAACCACTCAAGACTTTCAACAGATGCTGCAAAGCCTAGCTGATTCCTCCGAACGAATTGGACTCCGAATGAACATGAGCAAAACGAAGGTCATGTTCAATGAACATACTAAACCGGAGCCAATTTCTCTAAATGGAGACCTTCTCGAAGCTCTCAGAAATTTTGGATTGTGTTTAACAATTTACAAAAATATAAAGTGTGTGACACTTCAAAGAAACATAATATTTGATTTACGCAGTGCAAAATCTCTCATCGGATTTGAAACTGTAAGGATTTCTTCCGAATGATTAACTTACGTAATAAGTAGTCATAGATGGCGCCACCAATGCATAATTGGGTTAACAAATGCAATCCACTAGTTACGTCGTATCGATGGATCGAACCGTGGCTTAATTGGCACAGCACCTGGACGTGTAATCCGGGGGGTGCGGGTTCGAGTACGATGAAATTTTGGATTGTGTTTAACAATTTACAAAAATATAAAGTGTGTGACACTTCAAAGAAACATAATATTTGATTTACGCAGTGCAACATCTCTCGTCGGATTTGAAAAACTAGTTTCGTCCTATCGATGGATCGAACCGTGGCTCAATTGGTACAGCACCTGGACGTGTAATCCGGGGGGTGCGGGTTCGAGTCCCGTCGATACGATGAAATTTTGGATTGTGTTTAACAATTAACAATTCACTTCTCGAAGCTGTTCGCGAGTATGTCTACCTTGGGCAAACTATCCAATGAGGCAGAAATAACTTCGAGAAAGAAGCTCAGCGGAGAATACAGCTGGGCTGGGAAGCATTTGGGAAACTATGTCGGGTCTTTTCGTCACCTATACCGCAAAGCTTGAAGACGAAGGTCTTCAATGAGTGCCTTCTCCCTGTTATGACATACGGAGCCGAGACGTGGACGCTCACGGTTAGACTGGCCCACCAATTGAAAGTGGCGCAGCGAGCTATGGAGAGAGCTATGCTCGGAGTTTCTCTACAGGATAGAATTCGAAATGAAGTCATCCGACAGAGAACTAGGGTAACCGACATAGTTCAGAGGATTAGCAAGCTTAAGTGGCAGTGGGCGGGACACATATGCCGCAGAACCGATAACCGTTGGAGTAAGCGTGTTCTAGAGTGGAGACCACGACTCGGTAAACGCAGTGTAGGACGCCCTCCGGCTAGGTTGAGTGACGATATTCGCAGGGTAGCTGGTAGCGGTTGGAAAAGGACAGCTGAAGATCGAGCTCAGTGGCGTGCCGTAGGAGAGGCCTATGTCCAGCAGTGGACTAATACGGGCTGATGATGATGATGATGACATTCAGAAGTGTATTTTTTAAGTGAATTTATCTACTTAGCGTAGAGCCTCACTAATATTACAATTTAGCCTTGTAACTAGGCTATAGAAGATACGCTGACTCACGGACAGACGGACGGACTGAATGACGGACTGACAGCAAAGTCTGTGTAATACCGTAAGGGTACCAAGGGTACCCTTACGGTATTACCGTACCGTACCGTACCGTAAGGGTACCAAGGGTACCCTTACGGTACGGAACTCTAAAAACGACTAAGACAATATTCAATGAAAGAAAGTGTCACATGCGGCATATCAAGTAACTAAGTAAGTACGTATATGGTGAGATTTTCTTACTAACTTAATAGATTATTCTTATCGTTAAAATAAAAGGAAACCTCTCCCTACACTGTTTCTGCTGGGAAGACGTCGCGTGACTTGGCGCCGAATGTTTGTCTACCAGCTCGCATTTAACTGTGCTTTTTCAAGTCCGTTTCTAATGGATGTCCCAGTTAATCCATCGACAGGAAACTTAAACTCTTAAGCCTTTTAGGGATCTAGTTTAATGTAGCCAACGTTTATCTTAGCGGACAGGTCGGCCCACGTCGGATTATCACGATTAATGAATGGTTGAACATTCCCTGAGAGTCTACAGGTTCACTTGTAACTATGGTAAATGGATGATTTATTATTTTGGGACCTATGTGGATGTGGCCGCTTGTTTTTAAGTACTGGTTCAGGTGTGATAGGTTTTGCTCAGTGCTTATCTAGATGATTAATATTATAGTGAATCTTAATGTGTTTAGGGCCAGTTTCACCGTTTCCTGATAACCCTAGGAACTAATCTGACACATTTTTGACAGCTTTACTAGGGCGTCATCTGTCAGATAACTATCTGTCACTTTGTCATGAGCCGGTGAAACTGGCCCTAAATCTTAATAATAGTTTTGTAAAAATACCAAGCCAAATAGAGCTCTTAGTACAGTTTAAGAGTTGATTGAGTGAGTTGTAGACATGTGTTATAGATCAAAATATTGGCCTACCTATATAAGTAAAACGATACATTATTACTATTTAGTAGTATTTGTTCTTTAAACTTTTCAGAAATACTTTATGAACATACCAAACACAATGGGTTTTAACAGGCTCTATTCCCTGTGAAAAGTGTGCACACAATGAATTTTTTTTAACATCTTTTCTTAGCAAAATACTTTTACTGACGCAAAAAGATATAAAAAAAAAATACTGAGCTAAAATTTTGCAACAAGTTGCCGTACGATATAAAGCATTCACTAAGATACGATATTAGTTTGCAGTCGAATTTGACAGGTGAATAAGGAGATAAAACACCACTCTTATAAATATAAATCTCTATTTATACAACACACAAATTGTTTCCACCTGAGTCCATTATAGACTTTGGAACGATCCAACCGATGTGTCCCAAACCGGTTTCATGCGAAGATGGTTTTACACCACTACAACAATACATTAGGCACATTCGGTCACATTTCTTTTTCTTACACATACACCGGTAGCCGCTAGTATCATATAAAACCCATACAATCCATACATGATCATTAAGAGTGGAGTGTTCAAATTCAATTTATTTTCGCTCTAGCATTCTCACGTTACGGGTAAAGCAGCTAGGCTAACTATAAATAAGCAGAGTCAAAATATATGCTAAATACACTGCCACAAATGTAAAACTACAGTACTTTAGTATTCACTAGTGTAGCAAACTTCAAAACAAATGAATATTCTATTAGTTACGAGCTCGGTCGTAGCAAAATAATGCTGATTTTGTAAAATGTTACATTCTGCGTTCCTTAGTTCGTATTACATCAAAAGATTAGTGTCTACATGTTTTGTTTTTTTATATTTGACAAGCTAGCGTTTCACCATATTCTAGCCTGGTGATAAGCGATGATGTGGTCGATGGTGGTAAGCACGGTACGGCGGCAGGTTTTCTCCTTGATGGTGGTATGCTGCTTCTTTTTGTAGCAAGTCAGGCGGAAAATCGATTTAACATACTCCAGTAACCTGTGAATGAACACCCGTGATAGGATTTGAACCGGTGACCTCCCGTTTAGAAGATAAGTTATCTACCCACAGAGTACTGTAGTATCTATCCCTGACGCCAACGCGGCTCTTAGATTCTTGTTGTATGTACATTCTAGATATGATTTTACTTTACCAAGTATGTACATAATATATATTATATACATTTAAGTTTGGGTAGATATTTCCTTGTATTATTTATGAGTAAATAATTTCTACATTTGCATCGAGGAATTTTCAACTATCAGTATAATTTAGTCCAGTCCAAAATGTATGTATGTATGCATTGGTAAAACATAGGCAAAAATTTCTTGATAGGGGTTTACTTTCTGTGACTTTCCATAACCTAGTCAAAAGCTCAATAAAATAACTTTTAATTTAACACGGATCTAAATTGATTGCCTTGCTTGAGTGTAGCATGAAAACAACTTACACAGAGTACCTGTAGGTAACCAGTAATATCACGTACTATAAGCACACTAAAAATAATCATACAATTCGTCGCATCTATAAAAATTTACTTCATAGAAAATAGATATGTTAAAAACTACCTACGTGCCCAATATACCATTAGAGACCGATATCCAGCAGTTTTACCCTGAGGGCAACCGGAGCACTTCTAAGAACCGCCGGCAAACACTTCATCTTCCATTCATGGCACAGGAGCGCTCGAGAGGTGAATTAAGATGGACGAGCCACTGAGATGAGACCCGGGAAGGCCGGCAACTTGCTAACCTGTTTAGATACAGTGACTTTGTATTTATGGAAACTATTATTATACAGATCGGACTAACTTACCTAGTGACGTCCGATCCTCAATTATGTGAAGTAATCGCGTCCTCATTCTATGAATGTTATTATTATTATTATTTAATTATTATTATTAATTATTCAACTATGAATAAAATATAGTTTTCTGTATTGAGTCTAAATCCATGGCCAACCTCTCGTGAAAGCTCTAGGATGTAAATATAGTTTCGTGTATTGAGTCTAAATCCATGGCCAACCTCTCGTGAAAGCTCTAGAATGCAAAGATAGTTTTCTGTATTGAGTCTAAATCCATGGCCAACCTCTCGTGAAAGCTCTAGGATGTAAAGATAGTTTTCTGTATTGAGTCTTGATCCATGGCCAACCTCTCGTGAAAGCTCTAGGATATAAAGAAAGTTTTCACTATTGAGTATAAATCCATGGCTAACCTCTCGTAAAACCTCTAGGATGTAAAGATAGTTTTTACTATTGAGTCTAAATCCATGGCCAGCTGCTCGTGAAAGCTCTAGGATGTAAAGATAGTTTTCACTATTGAGTCTAAATCCATGGCTAACCTCTAGGATGCAAAGATAGTTTTCACTATTGAGTCTTAATCCATTGCTAACCTTTCGTGAAAGCTCTAGGATGTTGAGCTGTGTTATGATGGGACCGTTGAGGGCGTGCTGATCAACGCGTCGTGCGATGATGCTACTCAGAGCTTGATAACAATACCACCGGCTAACCTCTCGTGATAGCTTATTTTGGGGTTATTGTGTAAAACATAGCACACAGAAAATATCCTTCAGGATAACCTCTCGTGAACACTCTAAATATCATGTACATGTAAGGTTCACGTACATCTGATCTTGTCGCAAATAATTCTTTAGCTGTTATAAGTTCCGTGTAAAAACTTACCCATATTCTAATGACGATACCGCTTGTATAATGCGTTTTTCTAACTTATGTAAGCGCTCATTTAGCTTACCAATATCGTTGTGTCGTTTTATTTGTGTTTTTCCATTTTTATATTTCTGAAACGTGAACAGCGCGCAGCAAAAAAAGTACAATGATATTGACAGACGACGGACCACAGAGGAAAATCTTTTCGAGATTTCATCTTTTAAAAATTGTGACAGCGAGTAGGTGCAAGGTAAAAACTACATTGTACAAAATGAGGACGAGATTAAGGAACATAATTATGTATTAGATTCGTAGCAACCAGCGAAAAACAAATTAACTAGATTTTTTAAATTAGGTTAACCTAATTGTCATAGATCTAATATATGTTATGTTTCTGTCACGGTTTCTCTACTCTCATATCGTTAAATTCTAATTATCAACTTCAAAACCAATACAATACAATGTTTATTCATATAGTTTAAAAACACATTATCGAATTAAAAATAAAATTACATATATACATATAACACTTTTTCCCTACAAAATATTACTTTAATATAACTTTTTTTCTATTTTAGTACACGTTGGATCGACCAAGGAGTTTTCAGTTCTATTTATAACATTGTTTATGGGGAATGCGTTAGGGCGCATGCACGGTTAATCATGAGTCAAAACCGACTAGAGTCAACCGCGCATGCGCTCTAGCCTTTACAAAATAACCAAGTCAGAACCTCTGACTTGGTTAATACGTAACAGAGCCATTGTTGTGTTTGTTACGTTTTTGCTAACTTTTGTTTATTATTAAAATGGGTATTGCATAATGGTACGGACACACACCGCAGCGTCCTGCGTGCGCGATCTAGGCGGCGATCAGATAGCGCAGTAGTATTTGTACCGACTGGTTCACACCAAACGCGATCAGGGCCGGGAGTCTCTACATGAATAACGATGAATTTCGACCGATAATCTTCGATAAAAAAGAGATGCAGATAACAACAGTCTAGCTGCATCTCCTTCTACTAGATGTTGGCGATGACAGAACGCATCGCTATCAATGTAGAGATTTCCACCCTAGAAAACCATTGAAAAGTACTGAGATCGCGTCCGCAGATTGCAGAACGCCGCGGTGTGGCCGTACCTTAAGCGTAGATAAAGTAGTGCATGAAACTGCACTTAACTAGATATTAAGACACGAGTGTGTGTTTCAAAATCGAGCCATAGGCGAGGTTTTTTATATTATACCCCTAATTATGCAGCAGTTTCATAAACTACTGTTTTATACACGCCCAATATTAGAAGTACCTGAGCATGGCTGCCTACGTCATGTTCACATCATTATTCGATCTTCTGTGATAATACAGAGATAGTAGAGCGTAAAAACTGTTATGCGTGTAAACAATGTTAGCTGTTGCTCATACTACAATATTTCTTTAGTTTGTTCTTTGTGTTTATAGGTGAAATTAAAAATCAAAATAGGGACGTCGGTAAAATTATTCAAGCTGTCAGTTGTCTATTTAAAACACAATGACATGCGGATGTACAAGGATGATCGACAATAATTAAATCCTATCCTACTAATATTATTAATGCGAAATGTTATGTATAAGTTCAAATTTAGCAAGTGCATCTGGTTCTAACATCGTAAAAATATCGATTGCGATATCGATGCAGGATCTCAGGCAATATTTATGAGGAGTACTGGAAAATCTACTGCAGCGCCATCTAGATGTTTTCATATTAGGTGAAGTTAAAATAAAGTTTAGTGATAAAGTGCTAATAGTGCTATACGTATGAACACTTGAACAATGTGTATACATCTTTATTAGAGACAATAAGAAAAGTGTCAATGGACACATTCTTAGTGTAGTTTATGTATACAGTTTAGGCTAAAGTAAAATTGCTTATTAGCCGAAAAGGCTAGATTGTAGTTACAATAGGGACGTATTACTAACAAGTAATATGCTCTATAATACAAAAAAAAAAAAATATTGGGTGAAGTTGGTATTTTGTTGAAAACTTCCAAAATTGGGTATTTTTCCAAAAGTTACTAATTTCCAAATATCTCGTTAACTATTAGTTTTCAACAATACACTGTGGAGGCTAAATATATCGCATCTTAGCCCTCCAATCTGCTCCTGCCGGGAATACGTCAAATTACCAATAACCCTGTATATAGATTGGGTGGATATTTATTACTCTTTCACGCAATAACGGCTGAACGGATTTGGATGAAATTTGGCACACAGATACTTTTTAACCTGGATAAACAAATAGGATTTTAAAAGTGGGAAAAGCCGCGGTGCGCAGCTAGACAATCACAAATACAATGTCCAAGACACAATAAAACTTATTTACTACCTTAATTCATACTTTAGCAGCCTTTCAAAACCGAAAATCTAAACCCCATAAAATACCACCAGATTGCTCACCAAGTCTTTTTATTGATCATTCTATTACATATTTGTTTTTAAAATGTAAAATTAACCACCAATAGAATTAATTTTAATATCGACACAAAGGAGCTATCTTTCCAATAAAGCAGTATTTGTAATATATTTTAATGAAACATTTGTTTATTCACCAACCCTTTCCCCTTTGACTCCTATAATTGAAAAGGACAATTTCGTAGGGCGTACCCCCTTTAAGTGCTCGTTGCAACTAAGTAATTCCAATTAATTGCTACCAACAGATTTGTAATTATCCCGGTCGCAATTATTACGGATGTAAAATGTTCGAGAGCTTTAATTAAATCCCGAAAAGGGTTGACTTTAAAAAGTTATGTCGTTTAGAGCTCAAATATGTAGGTAAGTGAATCTTTTTTATGATATAAGGTAACTGGACAAACACGACGCTTTCCGAATGGTACACGATGACGTTTTACCTATTACAAATACAGCATTCAAAATTCTGAGTAGTCAGAATCGATGCCGGAACATGGTGGTGGTGGTGGTTAACTACATTTTGGTGGCAAGTCAGGCGGAAAATCGATATATATTCCTAACACTTGTGCACGGACACTTGTGCTTGAATTTGAACCGACGACGTCACGCTTAGAAGGCAAGCCATTATATCCTTTTCATTAATGGAGCTCTCAACTAACAATAACTAATACACTAACAAACCCAAACATGACCATACCTTTACCTCCTTTATTGGGTTCAAAATCCTAAAAACGTCTCCATTTGGTCCGTATAGCGATTATTCTCTTCATTCAATAGAAAAAAATATACAATTTATTTCGTGAACTCAATTTGATCAAATAAAATCAGGCTTGAGAAAATATGTATTTATTTTTCTTTTCGCCGAAATGTTGTATTGTAACAATAGTACGGGATTGAATAGCCAATAATAAAAATTTAATTTAAGAGGGACCGAAATAGATAAGTAAAACAGTGAATATTCAAAATGATATAGGCCATTAGGGTAGTATAAGCATGGCGAATTGGCTCCGGGCATATATTGAATTGATTTTTAGAAGATATGTATAATAATATATTCATTGAAACTAAAAAAAAAGATGATATGTAGACAGAGATCTAAAAGTTTCAGGGAATAAATATTTTATTAGTGCCTACATATTGCTAGCTACTATATATTTTCTTGTTTAAAATAACGTACTTACATTATTATAGATATTGTCCCTTTTTAGGGTTCCGTAGCCGAATGGCAAAAAACGGAACCCTCATAGATTCGTCATGTCTGTCTGTCTGTCCGTCCGTATGTCACAGCCATTTTATTCCGAAACTGTAAGGACTACAGAATTGAAACTTGGTAGGAAGATGTATTCTGTAAACTGCTTTCCGATTTTTATACAAAAGTAAAAAAAATAAAAATTTAAGGGGGGGCATCCCATACATGGAACTGAAACAAAAAAAAAATTCTTCAAACCTATACATGTGGGGGTGTCTATTGATAGGTCTTCAAAAATGACATTGAGGTTCCTACAATCATTTTTTCTCAAAGTCAATCATTTGAAAGATAGGCGCGTCTAAAGTGGTAAAATGTGTGTCCCCCCCCCCCCCCCTCTAACTTTTAAACTATGGGAGTGAAAAATCTAAAAAAAATATATGCTTTAGATCTCAATAAAAACTAACAACGAAAATTAGTTTGAACGAGATACAGCCAGCAGTTTTTAAGATATGGCGACCGCAAAGATAACATTGTTTTTCATACAAACACTATGAAAAACAAAGTTAATTTTGTAGTTGCGAAAAATCAGTTATGGAATACTTAACTGTGTTACGGAACCCTACGAGTGCGAGTCCGACTTGCACTTGGCCAGTTTATTTATATAGCTCAATTGAAATTATCATATAAATTATGTTACTAAACAAAGATACCGTTTGATATTACTTCATCATCATCAGCCAGTATCAATCCACTGCTGGACATATGCCTCTCCCAAGTCATGCCACTGAGCTCGATCTTCCGCTCTTTGTTTTCAGTCACTGCCCACCGCTTTGCGAATGTCGCCGCTCCACCGTCACAGGGCGTCTTACGCTACGTTTACCGATTCGCGGTCTCCACTCTAGAACCAGTCTACCCCAACGGTTATCGGTCCTTTTTTTTTTTTGTCCCAGGAAAATCCTTTATGGATACCACTCGCCCGGGGGAGCGAGATGATTATGTGGGACTCGCTGCCTTAATCCACCCTACGACCGTCACCGGCCCCACCACTTGGCCCATTGGGCCCACGACCCAGGTACACAATGTGCACCCCTCAATAACAGAGGAATGTGGCACGCGCTCTCCTCAGCAACGCCCCACATCCTCCGTCCCTCTAATGACAGGTGTGCGAAGGGCAGATACCCCTACTCGCACACCGTCCACCGTCCGGCTCACATGACCAAAGCATGCGAGCAGCCCACTTGCGGCCGTTACCGGCCCCGCCACTTAGTCCGAGCATTATGCTCAGACCCACCACCGGCGGCTTCCATCACCGAGCCCACCCTCCCCCGTCACACTGTGCCCTCTGCTGAATATCAGAGTGACACGCGGAGGATCCCCTCACGTCGGAACTTAGCTATCGGTTGACAACTTAACCCAGTAGACTAGGAAAAGTTGAAGGCCGCTAATCCGTTGAGCTATGTCGATCACTTTAGTTTTCTGGCGAATTACTTCGTTCCGGATTCGATCCCGCAGAGAAACTCCGAGCATAGCTCTTTCCATAGCTCGCTAAGCAACTTTAATTAGCTTAATACATTAGAGCAATTTTTTCTGTTCCAAAAGTTATATATCTGTGATTAAAATAAAATTTATTACTTACTAGCTGTATCCGCGACTTCGTCCGCGTGGAATAGTGTCTTTGGGTAGCATTTTTAATTATTTAGTCTGATTATTGTACAAATAAAACACATTCGTATCTACACCGCACCGTACCACGACGCGCTAATCCCCCCTCCCTCTCTCCTTACCCCTCTCCCCTCCCCCTTTCCCCTCCCCTCCCCCTCTCCCCTTCACTCCCCCTCTCCACTTCCCTCCCTCTTTCTCTTCCCCCTCCCCTCCTCCTCCCCTTTCCCTCAACTCACTCTCCCACTCCCCTTCCCCCATTCCACGTCCCCCTCTCTACCCCCCTCCCCTCCCCTTTCCCTCCCCTTCCCCTTCCCGTCACCCCCCTTTTCCCTTCCCCTTTCCCTTCCCCTCACGTCCACCTCCCCTCCCCTCCCTCCCCCTTCCCCTCCTATCCCCTCACAAACTTTGAATGTCATATTTATTTATATCGAATCAACAGCCTAAAAAATAAGTTTCAAGCTTCTAGCTCTAAAAATGACGATACTTCCATACAACATTTCATCCCCCCTTTCAACCCCTTACAACCATTTTTTCGAATTAAAAAGCCTATGTCCTTTCTCAGGCTCTAGACTATCTGTGTACCAAATTTCATTTAAATCGGTTCAGTGGTTTGGCGTGAAAGTGACACAGACAGACAGACAGAGTTACTTCCGCATTTATAATATTAGTTAGGATTAGGATTAGGATTAGGATTAGGATTAATTAAGTACTACTTCGTTAAGCATGAGTCTTATATAAAATGCTTTATTATAATTATTTTGTTGTTGATATAGGTAAGATATGAAAACATTTTTCGTTTTATTAAATTCAGAAAGTATGACACCGAGCACAATATGTTGCACAAGAAGGGGTCAAAGGAAACCATAAAAAAATATGAGATTTTTCCGCTCCAACGATACATAAGAAAAAGAAAAACTTTGTACAAAAATTCAAGTAACGTTTTGACAGGCTGTTTCCAAAGACAGACATAATTTTGGAAACATGATTCATATTCGCTTGTTCCGAGAACATTAATTGTATTGTATTCAATTTATAAACACATGAAAAATATATTACAGACGTATTAAATTCATTTAAAAATTATCAAAAATGTACAATTAAATGATTAAATTTTCAAGTAAATTAATAAATTTAACAATTAAACATATTTAGGTAAAACAATTTAACAATAAATGCATGAGTCAATTTTAAAATATTCCAATAGTCACATCGATCAAAAAAAAAACTTATATAGTCAAACAAATAAAGATTCCATTAACGCAATTCATTTTTATTAGTCAAAATCAAATTATTAAAGCACATGTTGAAAAAAGGTGGTTAAGATAAATATGTATATAAAATATGTCAGAGAGTTAAATTCACTATTTGAAATTTCATAATATCATATTTAATAGTGTGTCGGTGTTCCATATATTCCGTAACAGAGTAGTAACACTTTTCCTACAAGAAATAAAATTGTTAAATGTAGTAATTGTTTTTAAAATAATTTACAGGCATTATTTTAAAAACAATTAATAGATTTAACAATTTTTAAGGCAGTTGGTAATTTATAAAACAGGCGAACTGACTGCACTCTGACACACTGACTAAACTTTTAGGGATGAGACAAAATTATTTTGTATAAAAGATTTAAGATGATTTAAAGTGATACAAAAATATATTTATCTTATCAGTAACTCTTCAGTATACACACATCAATGATATTATTTAAAAAGATCTTCACATGCCATGTCAATAATTTTCAGTAGCATTTTTGAGGTGTTATCATATCTCCAAAGATAATCTCTTATCTTGACAATAGGCGGAAACATCGAGTAGAATACACACAAAATGTTTGTCTGATGATGAAACACAAAAATAAAGTACAGATGAATTAAGAACTTCTAAAATTAATAATAAATCTTATTAATTATATTACTAATAATATATTAATAAATCTTAATAGATTTTATTAATATTGACCACTATCTCGTTTGCTGGTAAGCGATGATGAGGTCGAAGATGGTGTTACACGCTAGGCCTAAAATACTCTGACCCTTAAGGGCTGTGTGCTGCCGGAACTCCTACCACCTCTAGACAAACACCTGTGCTAGGATTTGAACCGGTGACGTCTAGCTTAGAAGTCAAGCCATCTTTCCTTACGCCAACAGGTCTCTCCAATTTCTAGATCTCCATTATCCTAGATAAATAAAGTATTTTTAAATGTAAAAAAAAAATAAGTAATCCTTTGAAAATTTAACTATTTAAAGTTTATATCATCATAAATATGGAATGAAGTAAAACCTTTTAATTTATTTTTAAATTTTATTCGATCCTCAGATACAGCAAGCATGCCGCCAGATTTTTACACAACATACTTCTTCACATACATCTTCAGTGGGTTGTTTGAATCAATCCATTTACCCTCCCTATGCACTTTATGGCATGTTTTACCCTCAGGCGAGCGTAGAAGCAAGCTCTCCTGTCAAGGACTAGCGTAGGGCGCTGTTATGATGCCCTATTAGGGCCCACTTTCACGTTGGGCTTTTTAATTAAATTGTGGGAGCGCTGACGGGAGATGCCTGAATTTTAACGACGATTATGTAGGTATATTAGGTATTTATATTTTGCTGGTTAGCTTAGCTGGAATGGGTAGATTTCTTTCAATTATGCAAGCAAGATATTATAATGATAAGTAGCAACATTTTGGATTTTTTCCTGCATTCTAAATATTTATTTTTTATTAAAAAAATAATGTACTTATATTTTTTTTTATTTTTGTGCGATAAAGTAAAGTTGTGGTGTGTTAGAAGATGTTGTGACAATTATAGAGAAAAGGATGCTTAGATGATTTGGAAATCTTGAAAGGATGATGAAGGAAGATTGACGAAGCAGATTTATAAGACGCGTGTGAATGGATCAGCCGCTAGAGGCCGACCTACGCGAACGTATCACGACCACATCGGAGACGTTTTAAAGAAAAGCCAAGTCAGTGCGAGGCTGAACGCGTCGGCGAGTGCCCCGCACTCGAGATCCTGAAGAAGGCCTCCGGATGAGGCCGAAACATATGTCGATTGCTATATCGACATTGCGTAAGTCACGTTAAATTCCCGGTTTTAAATCTATAGGTTTTAAATCTATAAGTCAAAAGTACCTATAACCAGCGAGCATGTATAAAGGCGCTCATGAAAGTGGAAGAAGCGAAAGAGGTATGTCAGGTTTCGTAGCACATGGAAAAAATTAGTCTCTGCCTACCCAAACGGGCAAAAGGAGTGAATTTATGTACGTATGTATGTATGTTTAAACATTTTCAACGTTTTCCCTTTCCTTTTTATTTAAGTGATTTGCATACTGTTTCATATAATGTGCTTGAAATGCATAGCAATTAAAAAACTCCCCTACCACATATTGAAAACACTATTTCAGAACATGTTAACTGTTAAGTATACCTACAGCTGACATAACAAAGACATTTTCACACAATGCGGCTATAATAGCTGCATGTTTCCACGCACATACTTTTAGCGGTCTGCAAACAATTTCAGCTCGGTATTCGCACGAGCAGCTTAGTGTGTCAATACCTAGACGTAGGCGTAAATTACTGACACTTTCATCTTCCCTCCCAGAGGAAATTAATGTTTCGTATGACAATAAAGTTTATTACGGCACGGTGACAATAAATTTAAAAAAAATGCTCGCAGGCCGTTTCAGCAACAAAGCCCGGCCCGCTTGGATTTTATGGTTGGGACGTAGGTAGGTACTTTGTTGACGAATTGCCACAGAGAGATTTTATTAACAGTAAAGTATAATTGCGCTATTGTAATAGCTGCCTTGTAACAATTAGTATTCTACTTTTATTTTCAACCGCCTTCCAAAAAGGTGGTTCTCAATTCGTCTCTATGTTTTTTTTTGTATGTTTGTTACGGCGTTTGCTTCGCCAATTGTAAACTGATTCAATTGTTTCTTTTTTTCATGGGTAGAGTACATCTCTACGGTAGTCCTTTTATATGATTTATTGAGATCTGATGAGTATCTCTAGATATATGGAGATAAACATCCCAAACTTGCTACTGATACTGTCTTGTATCGCGCGGCATGTGAAGTCGGTTAATAACCGATTTAAACATTATTTTTTTGTTTGAGAGATTATGCCTCCCGTTGGTCCCATTCAAATTTTATCGAGATCTGGCAATTATCTCCGGAGATATAGAGATAAGCAATATAAGCAAATTTGTATACTTTGATGACATGATTATAACTAGCCAGCACTTTGACTATCGCAGCATGTGAAGTCGGTTTTTTCGTTTTGTACGATTATAAATTACTAGCAACCCGCCTTGGCTTCGCACGGGTAGAACATATATGCCTACAAAATTTGCATCAGTTTGTTGCATCGAATATAAAATATCAACATATTTAACAATCATCGTCAAATTTAATCCAATTTACACAAAACCTTAACGAATTATGCACCTAAACCTTCCTCATAAACACTCTGGCTATTGGTGAAAACCGCATGATAATCCGTTCAGTAGCTATGATTATTGCGAACAGATAGACAGACGCAGTGATGAACTTTGTTTTATAATACTCACGTAGTGATATTGGGCGGCCCTTTGGCGTAAAGGATAGGTACCCTGATTCTGACCCGACGGTCGTTGGTTCTAATCCTAGCTATATACATACCAATGAAAGTTTTATGTGCATTCATGAATCATGAGTTTTCGTACCTACAGTGGTAGTGGGATCATTAAATCTACCAAAAAGTAGCTTACCACCAAGGAGAACATCTGCCGCCGTAACCTAACGGCGTTCCCCGACGCAAAATGTAGGGGGGTAATATACGTTTAACGTGTGTATCTGTGTGTCTGTCTCTAGCATCTTAGCACCTAACCGGATGAACCGATTTTGTTTTTATTATTCATAGTTTTTTTTTTGTTTGATAGATGTTTTCATCGAGAGTTTTCTTAGCTTTGATTCATGAAAATTCGTTCAATCGTTACAAAACTATGAGCATGTTTCTAGTTAATTGCGCTATGAAATCAACTTTCATAGGTCTGATCAATTCGAAAATCTTCTTCTTCAACGATATTGTAAGAACATGGAAGCATTGACCTGATGCTGGGACATCTCCTGGACTCTACAGAATACTCAAATCCTCACCAACTTAGAGCTCAGATTTTAAATGTCGTGTTTAGAGTCATTGGAATGCTTTTAATGAAATGATTAGGTATACATAGATCAGTCGGGGTGGTTTAAAATATTATATTATTATATATATAGACGAATAATATTTTACACAATAGATCATATTATTATACTATATTGACTTTAAAGTGATTGTGATCGGTGGGGATCTACAGCATAGCTAAGCTTATAATAATGTTTTCGTAGTAACTATGACCTAATCTGCGGTTTCACTGCAAATATTTTATTAATTTTGCGATGCGTGTATGTGAAATCCGTGATATCTTCTAGAGTTTTCATTTGAATTATATACTGTAAAGGACAATTTTAATCTATAATATGTGGCCAAGCTATTGATAATTATTTGGATAAGGATTAATACTATATACTTGAAAATAGCCTTGGAAGTTATATAATATTTTTTAACAAAAAATTTAAGATTAAAATGGTTACTGTGAGTCAACCTTAAGAGATAGACATATGCTGTTCCGGACTTTTTTGTAGGTCTTATTAAGTTGTTTAACTCTTGCATAGAAAATATTCTTCTATCTATTTTCAATTAAGCAGCGTTCGTAAGAAACGGTTTTATCGACCATTTTTTTGCCGACTTATGTTGCAAATTAAGTCTCCATGAATGTACCTTTGATTTAAACGGGATATTATAAAGTCTATTTTCATTTCGAAAGTCCATTCTATGTATTAGTGAAAGAATTTTTTAAATCGGTTCAGTATTCAGTTCAGGTTTTTGAGCCAAATCATTACAAACATACAAAAATACAAAAAAACAAATGTTCTCTCTTTATAATATTAGTTTAGATTATATTTATCACGAAGTAGCCGCATGTTATATCCTAGTTTGCGTCTATTCGTTAGATAGCTGTTAGGTGCTTGGATATTTAAAAAAACTGTGATGGCAAAGAAATAACAATTAATTTTACCTAATTACGAGTAGGACCAAAGAAAAAAATGTTTAATTTCATAATACATTTTAATAGTTAACACAAGTAGGACCAAAAAAGTAAATTGTTTAATCACTTAATAAATTTTAATAGTTAATAATAAAATCTTATACGTATATACAACTTAAAGATAATCACCTAATTAGACAATATAAAAAATATATAATACAATTAGTAATTATAATTGAATTTCTATTGAACTATATTAATAATTTCTTGAACTATATTAATAATTATAATTGAATTTCTTCTTAATTAAGTGACTGCACTAACTACTGTAAACCTATTTTTTTCATTAATATTGCTTAGTTAGAGCTTTATTCGGCTTTGTTCTCATTACGCTTTCAAGATAAACAAACCAAGTGATTCTGATGTTCAATTTTAGCACTTTTTACGTCGATGGGAGTGTAAAAACTTATTTACAACCAACTTTACTGGGGTACTTTAAAGTACTGGGGTTTTATTGAAATTTTATCTTATTTAGTAGAGTCAGGAGAGAAAACGAAATAATGAACAGTAAACCTTAACTAATGATGTTTTGTGAAGGTATCATGAAATACGGCGGGTCGCAGGTGCCAGGTTTAAAGGTTTACACGCTTTATTGGAAGCCTTTTGTCGCTAGTGCCTTTTGAGAACTAAAATAATACATAATACGTTGTTTTGAGGGTACATGGTACATAATATTTATTAATAATCTTTATTATTCTTATTATTATTCCGCCTATTGGTACTCTATTGTCTCATTTATTGTAATGTACTGTTTCTTTTTTATACATACATACTTTTTTATGGTGTTCAATAAAGTGTTTTCTATTCTATTCTCTCGAGTACTGCAAGATAGTGACGTTGTCATTATGTGAACAATTAATATTCACATATTAGCAGTGTTATGAACACACAATTTTTGTGCTTCGTTCGACACTAAATTACGATAAATCTAGTCAAGAGAGTACTTCCGTGATGACTGAAAATCTGTCATCACAGAAGTACTCTCTTGACTAGGATTTAAATTTTAAATTAATATTGTTACGTGCGTGGTATATAAAAACGCCAAGGCGATGAGATATACGTTTATTTAAAAAAAAAAAAAAACTACGGTTAGCACAAAGTTCCATGTAGTCGTCCACAAAGATCAATTATTAATCTGTCAACACACTCTGAGGTCGTTGGTAGTTCACAATCACTTATTTACTGATCGCAGTTATAAGTTAACTCTGTTGTGTATCTTTAAAGACTGATTAAATCGCGCGGCTGAACGCTTACAATATGGTCGCAATCAGAGCAATCAGAATCGCAATCAATATTCTAGCTTACCTGAACTTAAGACGTCTGTGCAAACGTATTAAACAATTTACTTTGTCGTATCACAACATAGTTAGTGAGTTTGTTTGGCGAGCCCTCCGGCAATCTGCCGTCAAAGTGCTTGTAGGATTAATTTAATATCGCCCACGTTGTGACTTTCCACTTGGATACCACTATCAGTTTATGTTTGAGAGTTCTATTTAAGGCTTTAAAGTTATCGTGGATTTGTCTGTCTGCATGGATTTATTATTACGAAGTTGAGCCGAATTTTAGACTTAACAGTTTTATCATTTGTACTGTTTAGTGCTAATAAATGATTGCATTTATGGTGACAGGTAAGTAACTGTAAAATAAAAAAAGTATCACGAACCCAAACTAATTATATATTATAACTATTATAAATTTTTATCGGTAGGTTGATGATGTTGTCGAAGATGGTGAACACGCAGGACCTAAAATACTCTTGACTCTCAAAGGATGTGTGCTGTCGGAACACCGTAAGGTTATGCCGGCAGATTTTCGCCTTGATTGTGGTAATCTACTTTTTAACCCCTAGCGCAAAAGAAGGGGTGTTTTAAGTCTAACGTGTTTATCTGTGTGTCTATCTGTGGCATCGTAGCGTGCAAACAGATGAACCGATTTTGATTTAGTTTTTTTTTGTTTGATAGTTTTTTAATCGAGGCTTTGATTCATGAAAATCTGTTATGCCGTTGTAAAACTATGAGCTTTATTCTAGACGTTATGAAATCAACTTTCATAGGCCAGATCAATTCGAAATTTGGTATCCTCTTATTTCAACTATATTGTAAGAACAATAAATACATGGTAGTATTAGTAGCATAGACCTTATACTGGGACATCTGGAATCTGCAGAACACTTAACTCCTATTAAGGAGTTAAGTGTTCTGCAGATTCCAGATGATATAAATTATTAAATTTACAGCAGCCTTACCTTAATAATATGTCAAGTTTGGACTCATTGGAATCTCTCTCTCGTGGAGTTTCAATAACAGATTATACATAGATCAGTCGTAAGTGATTTAAATTTTGAATCAAGTCAGGCGGAACATAAATATAATTTGCTCATTCTACCTGTAGACAAATACTCATAATAGGATTAAAACCGGCAACCTCTCACTTAGTAGCCTAGCCATCTATACTTCACGTTTACGGGTATCTCAAAGAAAAATGATGCCTTTGATATACCACAGTACATTTCTTAAAATTATTAGAAAAGCAATATAATATTTTCTTAGAATACTTTGCTTCACAATGATGATCGTTACGTGAAAAACGATCTCGAAAGAAAAAAAAATGCAGGTCGCTTTGTAGAAACATCAAGGTGTTTTTGTAACAAAGGTATTTTCCAACATAAAGAATTCTTACGGTAAATATGGCTCAGGAGCTCCACCTCGGAAATTGCTAGGTAATAATTTAGAGACAACGCCACGTAATGGCAAAGCTACGTCTGTATCAGTATCTTCGTATATACCTGGGTCTAGACGTGTTGTGGTGCCTAGATACTTAGGCGCTAGATAGATCGATTCTAAATAAATAAATAGTTGGAAACAATTTAATGAACACCTTTAATGAATGATACATACATTATAATTATAATTTATAGTGAAATTGCAACAATAGGCGGTCTTATCGCTTAGAGCGATCTCTTCCAGATAACTTTTGTATGAAGATATATGTTTCTTTTTTTTATTATAAATGGTAACAGGACAAGCACGACGCTCGCCTGATGGTAAGCGATGACGTCTTCTCATAACAGATACAGCGGCATGCAAAATTCTGAACTGCCAGAATATTGCATGTCACTGCACTGCGCCTGTTACCTTGAGACATAAAGATGTTGAGTCTCGCATGCCCTGTAATTTCACTGGACACCTTGCTATTTCAACCGAAAAACATTCCTACTTATATATTTTATTATTAAGTGGTGGTACCGCCCCAGGCGGACTAGCAGAAGTCCTACCACTACAGTAACATGATATTGAAGTTAATGGGGTATAAGCAGAAGAAATAAACCAGATTTTTTTTTTTTTTTTTTTTTAATAAAGATTACTCGCAATGTGGGTTGCACATTACTAGTATTCTTGTTAATCCCTCCAACTAAGCTAAATATGCTTGTGTCTGGAGTGGATTCACGTCAATAGTGCAATGCGTGGGATGGGGATCGAACTCACGACCTCTCGATCGCCAGTCCGACACCCTATCCATTGGGCTATTGCCGCCTATATTAAACATATACAAAAGCAAGATATTATTCTATTATCTACACAGAAAGGAAAAATATTACAAATGGTTAGCGTGTAGGTATACATTGAAGCGAGATAAGTCTTGACGCTTTCCTTAAACGCTCAGAATAATGTTCGATGCCTTGCACATCTTTGATGAAAAAGCGGCTTAACACTATACATGAATACTGCTGTGAGATAGATATTAGCTAAACATAGATGCTTAACTCTGTGTCAATTTTTTTTTATATCTTATAGGCTAGCGTTTGACTACTATTTCACCAGTTGGTAAGTGATGATGCGGTCGACCGCATCATCACCAGTTCATTCTAGGCCTAAGCCTAGAATGGGAACTGGTTCTTAAGGATAGCTGCCGGAATATATTAGATGTTTGGCGACAGATTTTCTAACTTGAGGGTGGTAGCTGGCCAGGCGGACACTAAATACTGACCTACCACTATGCAAAAGTATTTACCGCTGATGACATCGCTGCAACTTCTGCATGATTACAACTGAAAATCTGTAGTTGCCTGATTCCTCTATATGTCTTGCTCATTAGCAGCACGTTAGCAACCCTACCTACATACTGTACGTTCATATAAGCAGAAATGAGCACGTTTAGTTCTAGGGGCTACTACAAGAACTGAAATGTTGTTATTTCAATCTTACTTCATTGGAAAGAGCGACATGCTGCTGAATGGCTTTTTAATATCTTATAACAGTGGGATTTGTTTATATGGTTTGTTAAGCATTATTATGTCACTTGAAGTTAGGTGACACTGCGGTCAAGGAGGAATCATGCCTATTTGGAAGTAGCAAAAAAAAAAAACAGTGAAACGACGCACTGGATGTGGCGCTGGTAAGCTGACTTTAGTCTTATCAATGGTGTTCTAGATTTGATTTTATTTTGTACTTTTTAAAATTAATTTTGGTATTTAAATGACTTAATAATGATTATTTGTTTAAATTTGTGTATAGAATACAAAATTTAATTCTTTATGAGTTTATGTAAATTAAAACGAAGATTTGCACTCCTGATAGGGTAAAATAAGTGAGAGTACTTTGTGTAAGTACTTTGTTATACCTTGTTCTAAAGCATATAAATTATTTAATTCAAATCTTCAAATAGCGCAACAATCCCTGCCCGTCTAACAGCTGGTTTATATATAGTTATATCAAGTATTCTTTCAATTCGAGATTCCGTGTTAACATTGTTTCTATCACAGAATAGGAGAAATACTAAGATTTCCATAAAGATTTAGGTTTAATTCAATATCTAGTCGAGTGTACTCCAAATAGATTAAAAATGTAAAACCCGCCGATAGTCAGCAAGAACTTTTAAGAACCTCTGGAGCCTACTTGTGGTAGGCCCCCTCCCCTAAACAGATGTGTGTTAAGGTCGAGAACCCCTAATAGTGAAACGTACCTCGTGCGACTCGGGGCCACATTTACATATACAATTAACGTTCATATGCAATACCTACAGTTAAACTTGAATAAAAACGCTTTTTACATGAAACTGGTAAAGTTAAATTTATTATTATGTTTGCTTTTAAGAGAAAGTTCAACGTTAAAATCCTGCACTTTTAATTTACGTGTCACTGGGGATGTTTTGTTTAGTTAGTCTTTGTGAAAAACGGCACGGGTAGTTTGTAAGATGGGTTTTAGTTTAAGGTTTCTTATTAGAGAAATAATACATTACATGCTGCTAAAAGTTTGTAAAGGTTTGTCAGGTTACGATACCAGATGCGCTATGATATTAGAGTCAGATTTCAAGTGCCGGGTCTCACTACCGTCTTCCATTTCCAGACAAGCACGATTCAACATTGTCACTTAATACAGGATAGTACCTTGTCAAATGCTTGCTTGTGCGTGATTTTAACTGTCACAAATATGTGTTATTTCATCTTCGTTCTTTCCATTGTTATTCTTACGAATACTTAAAACTATAGTATAAAACTAAACTACTGTGTCCTGCATTTTTAGAAAGACCTGGTATGAACTTAGCTACGCTTGTATATATAAAGTCACAACGCTAATTACTCGTAGATATGTGTTTATATACCATAGCTACTTAACCGTGTGTTGTGATCAAATGCTCTGACGGATGAAGTACAATTATGAGGTGGACTACGCACAACCTAGGCTAAAGTTGAAAAGTTAATTATTTAGAGGCATTTTATAGAGATCAAAAAAAGAGTCAAAGAAAGTTTTTTTTAATTTTTATTCGAATGACATGAACACGCCACCGCATTAGTTAATTTCTGAGCGAAAGAGAAAATTAGTGTGAGAGAAGAGTAAAAAAGTGTAAGCTATATAAACTCTTACCTTAAAATTAGCCTGGCATAAAATATAGGGCCTAAATATAATATCTATTTGAAAATATTTGAGGGTTCTCAACTAGGTACCTAATTATTGAAGCGTATGGCTGAAGCATTAAAATTCAGCAACGTAAAGTCCTTGAGACTCCTCGAGTGTAGGATCCACTCAAAGCTGAATTTAATATTAAACCTTAGTTACCTATATTACAAGGTTTATAATTTACACCTACTTCACTAGTAAGATTTCACGTATAAAAAAACGGGTAAAGTTAAACTGAAATAGACTGGAAGCGAGTTTTTTCGAGTTGACTTCCTTTATTCGCGATATAAAAGGTGAAAATAAAATTGTGCGTTTTGTAAGCTTGAGTATGAGTTTTGTTTCTGTTTAATGACATTAAAACATTTAATTAGGAATTGTACACAAATACCACAGATACAGTTGTATTTTGTTTAAAGGTTAATCTACTTTTAGAGTCGTTTAGATGTTTGAATTCGTGGCTGTTTAGTCACCAATATACAAATCTAAGATATTAAACTATCTAACGCCTAGTTTTACATTGCTTTTGCAAATGTGACAGCAGAATCGTCCAACTGAACGTCATATCTTGATCTTTTGGAGTTTACTACTCCCTATGAAGCGATTTTTATATTTAGTTTTCGGTGTGAAATAATTTTATCATACGATTTTTCAGTATTTTTTAATTCCCTTTCATACAAACCTTATCTCAACAATTACAAACACAAAAAAATCTCTCGTACATGCGGGATTTTCTATGAAGAGTCTATCCGGCTCGTCACGTGAATGTTCACAAATATGTTATCTGCTGCTATTCTTCCTAATATATATGTCAGAGAAGATTCTCTTTAGATTTGTATTGCAACGCTATGTGGCCGTATAGAGTTGATAATGGTTCATGGTGCGAGTTGGTGTCGGCTGTCAGGGTCAATGTCATCTTCGCTCAGTCAGAAGTGCGTTAAATGGAGGAGAGAAAGATGGGGCTGGAAGTTAATCCTCTCATTGGAAACGTCTGCCATTACAGTATATGCAAACCTGACGATAATGGTGAACATGGGCGATGACCCTGATGGGCGGCATCAACAAGTACTTATTTAGCTCTCAGAGAGATCAAAACTAGCTTGCTCTAATATATATATATATATATATAAAATTGCAATCAAAACTTTTATCTCACTCTAATGTCTATGTATGAAAATTCCTCTCCACTGCACTTCCATATATCAACATCCAATGCAAATCTGCTAAGATACGAAACTTACCAACAGAAAACCGTGCAGCGTTTTGAAATCAATTCCACAAAGTTTTTAAGGATCTAATTTATTTTAAAATTGCTACTACAATATATTCCAGAATGTTCCTTGCAAGATGCTCGTATCTCACATTTTCTTACAACGAATATTTAGCAAATTGATAAAATGGCAACACCAGTTGATTACGAAGCAATATTCATAGTGAGCACCTGAGCCCTGCGCAGGCCTGCAGGAAATTAACTTCTCCATCTATTTCAATGGGACCGGCGGCGTATAGATGGATGAACACTTTGTTGCAGGGTAAAACATGGTAAAGGCAAAAATATACATGTTTGCTTGTCGACTTCCTATTATATGATTAGATATGTCATTGGAATTTGAAGAAAAATGCAGTCTTACTTTGCATGAATTAGGGTAAAAGTAAATCTATAAGCAGTAATTTACGATTTCCTAGGGTTTGTCAATTATTGCAATAACTCTCGTTACTTGTTTGAATATTACGTATTAGGGTAAAATCAAACATACTGAGACATTTGTTTAAAATCTCTCCACGAATAAGCAGCTGACTCCGTTTGGCTGCATAGCTTAGGTTATCTGTGTAGTACAGTAATTGTCAGTACTTACAGTCCGGCAAGTATAACTTGGCGTGCCTGTGCGCCACTGTGCTTTTACTTTGTACTTTGATAATAGTTTCTCTTAAACCACTTTTAATTACTTTTGGCATTATTGAACTATTTTAATGTAACAGATTTATCAACAATAATGTCGCGGTAATCTCTCAAACGTCAAACTCACAGTTTCAATTAAAAGAATTAGTTCCAAAAACCATCACCGCCAAGTTATACTTGTGGCACTGTACGTTTTTTGATGCTAGAATAGACCCAATATCTCTGACGAGTTCGTGAAAAAATATTGCTTTCTTCACTCTGCAATTCTTCACGCTCTACTATAAAATATTCCCCCAAAACGCTATTCCAGCAATTCGAGCTGGTCTAATATTTCACCAACGATTTTATCAATTCAATTCGTTCCACGCACCGCATGGGTTGACTTTAACCGGATTAATGTATCAAAAAGTTGGTTAATGTCGTAAGTTAGTTCAATGTTATGTAACTTTGATAATTATCGTGATTTCAGTCCTCGTTAAACTGTTCAAGTTGGAGCATCCCTTGTAAAATGATTAACCCAATTTGGATTGGTAAATTGATTATGGGAGTATTATGTGTGTTGCAAACAATTTTTGGGGCTGTTAGGAGGTTAGCGGTAAGATATATCGATCATTACAATACGCTACGTGGCTCAGTCGGTAACTTCAGGAGCCTTGTAAATTGTAATTTTCGGGTTGGAAACCGCGTAAGCGATGAACATACTCGTTTTATCGTGTGGTGTTGTCTTCACGTTATACAAGATTTTTACTTTAAGACTATGTAGAAAGCAATAAGATTATTTTTAAATACATAATCAGCCAAGGTTGACGCAGACACCGACGTTATACATATATGTGCAGCTTTATATGTATGTTCTATTTATTATTTATTCGTCGATTTAAAAATAACATTAATCGTTCATTCAGATAAAAACAAATACACTGGCCAAGTGCAAGTCGGACTCGCACTCGTAGGGTTCCGTAACACAGTAGAGTATTCTATAACTTTTATTTTTCGCAACTACAAAATTAACTTTGTTTTTCATAGTGTTTGTATGAAAAAAAAGTTAACTTTGCGGTCGCCATATCTCTAAAACTGCTGACTGTATCTCGTTCAAACCAATTTTCGTTGATAGTTTTTATTGAGATCTACAGCATATATATATTTTTTATTTTTCACTCCCATACTTTAAAAGTTAGAGGGGGGGGGGGACACACATTTTACCACTTTCAGCGCGCCTATCTTTCAAATGATTGACTTTGAGAAAAAATGATTTTAGAAACCTCAATGTCATTTTTAAAGACCTATCCATAGATACCCCACACGTATAGGTTTGAAGAAAAAAATTTTTTTTTGTTCCAGTTCTATGTATGGGATGCCCCCCCTTAAACTTTTATATTTTTTATTTTTGTATAAAAATCGGAAAGCGGTTTACAGAATACATCTACCTACCAAGTTTCAATTCTGTAGTCCTAACAGTTTCGGAATAAAATGGCTGTGACATACGGACGGACAGACAGACAGACAGACAGACAGACAGACAGACATGACGAATCTATAAGGGTTCCGTTTTTTGCCATTCGGCTACGGAACCCTAAAAAATCACACTATTCTTAAATAGCTTCTAGAAAGGTTTGCTTTTGCACCGGTTATTTTCCTCGCCCTCTTGCTCCACTTTCTTGAATAACTTTAAGAAAAGTAAAGTTTCAATGCATTTGATTTCACAGTCAAGCCATTTCGAAGTAAAAGTAATGACTTTATAAAACTATTATGATTTCGACAGACTTCGCTCGCTCGTACGCCTGTGGAGATTGAAAAAATCGTTTTGTGATTCGAACATTATGATTATGATTATAACTACTCACTTCGAGTCGTTATAACAGCCTTTTAATTAAAATTGTGCAGCAGTCACTATCCCTCCAATTCAATCTTTAGAAACAAACCTAGCCGACGTACTATCCAAGCCAAAAAAAAATGTTCTCTGTGCCACTTACATCTCTCAAGTAGCCCATTCTTTATATTTTCCTCCATACATCCCCTAATGAGACAAAAGCACGCACCGCCTCGTGTCATGTAGGTGGATAACATAAAACGAAGCTCGCTTATTAAATAGCGTTGAAATCCTACCTGACATTTCAATTACACCACCCGAGACTTGAACAGAGTCTTCTTGAATTATAAATGTGTGAATACATTTACAAACAAGTGATTTCATTCAATATTGAAGACAATTTAGTCGTCTCATTGTTGGGAAATGGAGCCAAGTCCTGAAGAAACCGCTTTTTTATGGACTGCCACATATTGAAAAAGATTGTACTTACCGGTGGATATAGAGACAGTTTATTTTCATTATTCGAAATGCAACAATAAAAAAATTGATCACACACACAATCAAAAAGAATGACGTGACGGTAAGTGCCCCGGAGACGGTCATTCGCAATTGTCAATTTTCACGTGATTTTTGGAGCAAATGATCGTCTACAGAGGCAATTGAAGCCATTGTCATTCGCAACTACGAGGTAAAAAGCGAATGATGGAAATATTGATTGAAGCCCATAGACAATTTCGAATGACCGTCTCCGGGGCACTTAAGAGTACATTCTTACTAATAAAAATAAAAACACTCAAACAAAACTAACCTTAAAGCAAATTAGTATCAGAACTGGTACTGGAAATCATAGCGTTATTGCGTAGATAAACTCTCAATAAATATACTCAGAAACCGGCCATAACCACAGAATAATGAATAGTACAATCCATAACGGACTAATCTGTCAACACACAACTCAAACCACTAAACAGATTGCGCTGAAATTTGGCATGCAGATAGTTATTATGATGTAGGTATGACTAAGATAGAATTTTTCATAACTTTTTCGAAATTCCATCCTTAAGAGGGTAAAATGGGGTAACAAAGTCTGAAATGAATATGTTTTTTGAGTTTTATGAAAACGGGATTTGTTTTCATATTTTTTTATATAAATTATATAATTTTTTTTATTTATTTTTATATATTTTTATTTATTTTATTATGTATTATTTATTTTAAAACTCAAAAAAAAACATATTTACCTAAGTCACCTCATAACTTAAACTTAAAACGGGTGGACCGATTTGGCTATTTCTTTTTTGATATGTTTTTACGAAAGAAAAGTTTTAAATAAATGTAAGAAGTTTTTAACGCGGGCGAAGCCGTGGGGCACTTCTAGTAAATATATATTTTCGAACATTTTAAAGCACTTTTTCAAAATGTGTCATCATGCCCATTCACACAATACCTAGAATTACGCTACGCTATAAACTCTATGCATGCAATAAATGTGCGTCGCTGAATGAAAAGAGACAGCTTTGAATATTTCATGGTACTAAAGCATTCTGCGCATGCCGTCATCCAATTTCAAACAAGCACGATTCCATCTAAGACTGCATTTTCACTTAAATCAAGTGAAATATTTTACTGGTGCTTGTCTGCCCGACATAAAAAAACTAAGTACAACGTTACCAACACTATTGAATAAATTATTTTTAGGAAAAAGAAAACCGGCTAAGTCGAGTTGAACTCGCCCACCGAGGCTTCCGTACCAACCAATTAAGCTAGACCTCTAAATTGTATTAGCGCTCATATAACTCAGAGGTCTACCTTAACTGGCGTAAACTATGTATGTATGGGGACACCCACGGATTAGACAAAGGAGGTTGGATTGGCAATGTGGGCGGGGCAGGCGCGCCACTAGTATGATTAGACAATCATAGATTCATAGAACCACGCGATCATACTTTTTAGTGGCTCGTGGTTTGCGTCGCAGCGCGGAGGTGCGCTAAAATCGTCTCAAAATGCCGTGTTGTGCGATTATTACGTGTAAATTAAAGAGTCAGACATCAAGTATTAAACAAGGAGGAATTTCTTTTCATCGGTAAGCATAAAATCTTCGTATTATAGATATTTTTGTCCAAAAACTATTTTTAATTATGAAATTCTTTGTTCAAACGACAACATACCCAGAGAACAGATAACTATACATTGCTGGTAAAGTACGAATATTTCTACCTCGAGACGCAGTTTACGCGCAATGGATTGCAAAGCGAGCGAAATCACCACGCCTCTCCGACTCGTTATATTCACGTTCGCGTCGGTCGCCGGCCGGTCGGCCGCGTGTGATTGTGTGTAACTTATAGAGTCTCGAAGTAATGTGCGTAACAATTGCAGTAGTGTGCGAAGCAATTGCAGCCCCGTGTTCTATGTGTAATTTGTTTATTAGTTTGCGTAATTCGTGTATCTATTTGTATTGTTTATGTTGTGGAATCGTTTGGTGGGAGTAACGCGGCGACGCTGGTTTTCAAACAAAAGTGTGATTATTGCCAATCCAACCTCCTTTGTCTAATCCGTGGGGACACCCTTTAATTTTCAACTTTTTTATTTTTTAGAATTTTTCCTTAATTTGTGCTGTAAGACCTTGCTTCTTGCCAAATTTCATGATTTTAGGTCAACGGGAAGTACCCTATAGGTTTTCGACCCAAAACCTATAGGATACTTGCGGTTTACCTAGAATTGTCAATTTTGGTCATAAGCAAGGTCTTAGAGCACAAGTAAAGGCAAATTCTGAAAAATAAACAAAGTTAAAAATTAAGGTACTTTTTGGTACTAACAAGTTTTCACGAAAATCTACATTTGCCGATATCTTTTTATCGTGTTGACTCAAGACCTTGATTTTTATACACCCAATAGGGACCATAGACCTCAGTGTCAGGTATAAATTTCAACTTGCTAGGTCCACCCGTTCCTGAGAAAATCAGTGGTGACACACGGACAGACAGACGGACAGACAGACGGATAGACAGACAGACAGACGGACAAGAAAGTGATCTTATAAGGGTTCCTTTGTTTTTACCTTTTGAGGTACGGAACCCTAATTAAACCGTCTTCGAAACCACAAATAGGCACTCAAAAGCGAAAAATACTAAATATTATTATTAAATAATAAATATTATTATTATAAGCGCTACCCACTCATCTATTTGAAGTAGATGCCAGGCAAGTCTATTAGGTAGTTAAAGGTACGGACACACCGCTGCGTCCTGCGTGCGCGATCTAGGCGGCGATCAGATAGCGCAGTAGTATTTGTACCGACTGGTTTACACCAAACGCGATCAGAAAACAATTGAAAAGTACGGAGATCGCGCCCGTAGATCGCAGGACGCTGCGGTGTGGCCGTACCTTAAGAATTATGTATAGCAAACCAGTTACCTAAAATACTTTCTATTATACGCATACTAATTGTTTTATTTCGTGACAAAGCGTCACGGTCCGGTATTGCCTGTAGGATTACCCAAGGGGAACAAAGGTGATTTATAAAATAATCATTATTCAGAGTGCTTTGGTTTAGTTTTGATTTAAGTCGACGTAATCTTTTAAAGACTCATTTGCATTAGAAAAACGGTGACGTGGAATTGTTTAGTCAGTTGGACGCTTAATGAGGATTATGAACTCTGAATACCTTAGTAAGTGATTGTGTGTAGCTTTTTAATTTAGCTGCCAGTATAAATGAAAAAGAAAAGATGTTTGCTTGTGAAGCTTGCAATAAGCTTTTATTTAACTTGCAACGTTCGTCGTAAACATTTGCAATCAATTTTTAATGACTTGATCGTATCCGGTTAGGCTGAAAGGCTTTAGGGGTATCATCATCATCAGGCCGTTTCTGTCCACTATTAGATATAGGCCTCATCTACGACAGCACGACGGGTTTATCGGGTGTTGTTTAGGTGTCCCTATGGCCACCTTGCGTCTCCATCATCATACCAGCTCAATGGTCCAATCAAATAGCACTGTCAGCCGATTTACATATGCATGCAAAATGTCAACTCAATAAAACACCGGGAAGTGAGTCTTTAACTTGCAAGAGATAACAAACAGACACCAGAACATAATATGAAACTAAATAAAATAGTGAACAAATGTTTTAGGATATATATAAAAAGGCGTTATTGTATGTATGTATGTTCAAAGTATCGAATATATAAACGGTTATACTACTATACTAATATATGCTATATACTAATACTAGCTGACCCGGCAAACGTTGTTTTGCTAAAACCCAAATATCTTACGGAACCCTATTTTTTTCCAAATAGCCTATGTTACTCGTGGATAATGTGGCTTTCGAATGGTGAAAGAATTTTTAAAAACGGTCCAGTAGTTTTTGGCCTATTCATTACAACCAAACAAACAAAGTTTACCTCTTTATAATATTAGTGTAGATATACTCAGGCTACTGCTACTACCTCAGTTTTACATATGGATTGTAAAGCTGTGCTACTACCTTAGAGTCTCTGATAATTTTTTACCAAAAGTGTTTTACTCAAACAACGAAGATTTTCGAATTACCTAAGTAATGACGTCACTGATATATGCACATTAGCAGCAATGCATGTAACCTGTGTGTATTGGATGGAAATAACTTATACTAATCATAACTGAAACAAGAACATTAAATTACAAGAATAAAAACGAAAATCTTTGCCTAGACTTTGGCAGTCTCGCACAACACCAAAGTCATATTTATACGTATAATTAACCGAGCTAAAGTTCCGTCCCTATCTAGTTAGCAAGTTAGTAGGAAGTGCGAACTTGTGACGTTGTGACATATTCGTAATGAACAGTATATAATATTCAAGCTATAGAAATTAGTATGTATAGTATATTATATGTACAGAGTTTTGAAAAAACTAATTGTAGTTATGTATCTTTCTACACTGTATATAAAGCGAAGAGAAGAGGTCGAATAGAAACGAGGTAATTTACGTTCTATACATTTGAAGATATAAGAATGGCATTACGTTATTTAGCAACAAACTAATGCATGCTAAGAGGGAGAGTTTGTACGCATCACTAGTCAGACGAAATTTATACTAATGATTACTCATTGAAAAACTATAATTGAAACAGATGGTGCAATACAACGGGCCGAGTCAATAAGCTTAATATTTAATGGACGTTTAATGCATTGAATTTATCTGTGTACTCAACTTAGCCACTTATTCAAAGACTGCTAAATACAGGTCAGTCAATTAGTTAAACATTAGTTTCTTACTTTAACTTAATGCTTTTCTTTTCAACCAACTTAAAAATAAGGCGGTTTCTCAATTCGACTGTATATATTTTTTTAATGTTTGTTCGCGGATAACTTCATCGTTTAAGAACCGATTTTGATGATTATTTTTTTTCGTTGGAAAGGAGATATTCCAAGGCTAGTACCATAGTAATTTCATTGAGATCTAATAAGTATCTTCAGATATATAGAGATAAACACTTCAAACTTGGTACTGGAAATATATAGCGCGGCATTTGAAGTCGGTTCTTTTAGTTTTTTAAACGCTCTTTAGTTAAGCACAGTCCATAATATCCTGGTATTCCAGAGGGCACTATTCATTCACCATGTGCACTTTGTTCCTTTCATCGAGTAAGATGGTATACTGCGCCGTCGGTGTTTACCATTCAGCCTAACTGTTCAGCGTAGTCGTACAACGTAGTTCGTAGCCCGTAGTTCGAAGTCGGCAGAAACTAGGAAATGTTCATAGCTCCCAGCTACATCGCTGCGAACTTTTCCCGCTGACGTGTATAACTGCGCATTATTTCAGACTTACCCGGCTTACTTTATAAACTGTGACGTCAAACTGTCAGAAGTTGTTTTTCTTTGAAATAACTTGTTCATCTGCAAGACTGATCTATAATGATTATATGTTATGGCGTAGCTAAATACTACAGGCTGGTGACGGGTAGCAGCGTCACCGGTGCGAGGAGCTACGTCCTGCGATCGCCAACCCGCCTGCCCAATGAGCCGAAGATCGGTCTCAGTACCGTATCTTGGGAGAGGCCTACGTCCGGCAGTGGACTGACACTGGGTGATTATGATGAGCCGTCTGCTTGTTTGCTATCTATAGCATCATAAAAAAACATGCGTAACGTTTTTATAGGTATACATTAAAAATACTTTAGCAAGAGCATTGAAATTGTTAGGACATGTAGATATAAACATAACTACCGTGGGAAATAGTTTTTTTGAAACTAAAGATACTCGTAGGTACAAACATTTAAAATTATTTATGTCATAGGTGAAAAATAAGCAGAGAGCTCACCTGGTAGAAAGTTTTCTCCGATAGAAATGGTTCACATTTTATGAAATTGTTTTGTTCCAAAGGCGGATATATTTTAATAAATACAATCCGAAATTCTAAATATCCGTCAAGGTTTCAAGCGCAGCGGCTGCGGTCAGTTACACCGAAACGTCGGCTGTCACTTCACTGATACAAATCCCGGGTAAAAGATTGTGGTGAAAGCCAGTGTACCGGATTTCTGTTAGACCTAGGATACCTACATTGTTACATTAATTTATAGCTGTTTGTCATATTAGGTATCCTATTGTTACGGAACTAGGAACAAGAGGATTTTCTATAACTGTTTGGTTGAAATGTGAAATAAATTCAATATTTAAGAAAGAGCCACCGTAATTAATTTAGATTTGTTTATTATTATCTATCAAGGTTAACCTAATTTTTGAAGATATTTCTGACCAGCTTTAAATTCATTGCACTAAATTAGTTATATTGTAAACAGATTTCATTCATTCATGATTTACATAAAACATTTCAGTTTTAAATAGCACTCAGCTCAAAATTACTCGATCAAAGTAATGTCTTGATGTATTATATAAATGTTTTTTAGCAATTTGCAAACGCGTTTTGAAACTGAGGCATGCATCAGTTTACAGTAAAAAAATAGTCTTTGCGTAATATTTTCTAATATGGGACTTATAGTGTTTAAACACATACATTTTATTTACCGATCGTACCTCGTTTCGATCAAGTTGCATTGATTCTAGTTTTTTCGTGACCACGGTCAATGTAACTTGATCATAACGTCGAGGTACTCGTAAAATGACTGTTTTTAAGAACACTATGTTTCGTATTTTAATATAATATTATTTTATAGATTTTACATGTCTACTAATGTACCTTTGATCAGAGCTTAGCATAATATATTATACCAGTATTATATTAATGCACTAGTGTACTAATCTATAGAGATGTACCCATTATGACTTTGGCGGACTAGCCGATTAGTCAGTTGTAAACATACTTTTGATTATTCTGTGAAAGAGGCCAAGTCGGCCAAGCCGAACACGGTTTTGAGGATTTCCGTTACACTTCGTTTACAACTGATTTGCGCGCAAGTCGCAACCGCCGCCCGCGAGCTGGCGGAACCTAATTTGTCTACTTCGCATTGTTTCTTGATTTTAGCTTAGGTACGGGTCAGAGTGATTTTTTTGTCAAAAATAAATATTTTTATGTAAAGACTAATATTTTTCATTAAATTGAAAGAGCTCAATTAAAATTGAATCATATCAAAAAGAAAGTCTCCTGAACTTATGGATTTCTTTTTACAACTCCCGTAAAGTGTAACCAATGTAAAATGATAATTTCATACATTTTATTAATAAATACATACAAAGTAAGAAGCCGGATAGTCGGCGCTCTTTGCCGAATAGTCGCTGACTATATAGTCGCCGACTACTATAGTGGCCGCATAGTCATCTAATCGCTAGTCGGCACATCTCTACTAATTTATTGTCAACAGACGGAGCTGCCTACAAGCAGTGCTCAATGGGCGTCCATTGAGCACTGCAAATAAGCTAAGCGATGCATTAGTTAAACTAAAAATGAAGGTTTAACTGCATACAATATAAAACCAATAGAGATATTAGATTTTTCATGACGTTTTTATTTTACTAGGCTCAGTATTTTGTAAGTGATGTTTGAATCTCAATGGTGTTTGGAAGAGATCGTTATTTACTAGCGATAACACCGTCCATTTTCAACCACATAGTAATAGAAAAAAAAATTCTACTACTAGCTGCGCCTCACGGCTTTGCCCGCATTGATAAGTATCCTATTTCCTTTTCTACCATATTGGCTATCACCATGCAAAGTCACAGCCAAATCGATCCAATTATTTGACCGCGACACTAACAAATAAACAAACAAATAAACTAACTGACTTTCGCATTTATATTATTGGTGTTGATTCTGTGATAGCAAAACTTTGAGCTGTCGTATATTTGTTGATAAGCATGATGTGGCAGAAAACAATTGTAAACAGGTTATCTATCGATCAATCAAAATACAATAATAGTGCTAACAGCTTTTCAGCTGTTGGTAATGTTCCCGGATAGCCAGCGACGTTCTAACCCGGACGTTATGACGTCGCAGCTGATAGCCTAATAAAAACTAACTGAATAATTCAGATAGTTTAAAAACTAAATCAACCGAATTCCATCCCCCAAGTCAGTTTCAATAGCAAGTTTGAGACGTTTATCATCATAACTCTAGAGATACTTATCAGATCTCAGTGAAATTACAAAGGAACACCTCCATAAAGGTACCGATTAAAAAAAATAATCAGGCGAATCGGTTCATAATTGACGGAGTAATCGCGTAACATACATACAAAAAAAACATACAGACGAATTGAGAAACTCATCCTTTTTGGAAGTCGGTTGAAAATACTGTTTCTGTATGGCGTTAAACCTCAAATAATTTTTCGAAATTTTATCAGGAACCAGTGAATCTAACCGTCAATGTCGCTAACACTTTTTAGGGTTCCGAACCCAAAGGGTACCAACGGAACCCTATTACTGAGACTTCGCTGTCCGTCTGTCTGTCTGTCTGTCTGTCTGTCTGTCTGTCCGTCCGTCTGTCACCAGGCTGTATCTCATGAACCGTGATAGTTAGACGGTTAAAATTTTCACAGATGATGTATTTCTGTTGCCGCTATAACAACAAATACTAAGAACAGAACAAAGTTAAAAATTAAAGAAAATTTAAAAAAAAGTTTTTTACGATAGCGCAGCGCCATCTAGCCTAGCATCAAAGATGGCGCTATCGTCTTTACCTTAATCTGAATCTCGGAAGCGGCTCCAACGATAAAATAAAATTTAGTATACATACAGGGGATTTCGGGGGCGATAAGTCGATCTAGCTAGGAGTCATTTTCAGAAAATGTTGTTTTATTCGTGTTTTCATTAATCAACTTTATTGATAATCAACTTAAAATATGACTCTTCCCGACATCTATTGGCGAGTAGAAGTACTGTGTCGGTAAAGCAGTTAGTTGCTCTCAATTAAAAAGAAATAGTATTATTATTCGTTAATAGATGTCGGGAAGAGTCATATTTGTCTGTTTAAGTGGCAAAAAATACCGAGCAAAGCTCGGTCAACCAGATATTTAATAATATTAATTACTACGATTACTATTACTAATATTACTATTACTACTATATAATACTATTCTACCTTTGTGTTAACGTTTACTTAGTTGGTGTTAGAAATTCGATAGATGGCGTTCGGAACCATCCGTGTGCGGGACTAAAGTTTGACTCGCACTTGGCCAGTTTTATTTTATTATCTCCATTTCCACATCGATGAGTCCATCATTTTTACAAGCTTTATCTCTACTTCACGGCGAATTTATTTGTCCGTCACAAATCTTGCAAATTAAATTTAATTCACTTCCCGGTTACCGATTGAGCTGAAATTTTGCATACATATGTAAATCGCGTGACAGTGCAATATCATGATGACATGGCGCTGATCAGATGATGGAGCTGGAAGGTGGCCAAAGGAACTCCTAAACTACACATGTTATACCCGTCGTGTTTGGGCTCGTTGGATTTGTCGTAACATACTCTGATCCTAGGTTATGTAAAAGATTGTGTTTAAAAAGTTTTTTTAATATTTCTTGTTTAATATTTACTCGGATTTTTAAAGACAATAACAATCCTTTTTTTATTCAATAAACTCTCTTCACATAAAAAAAAAGTTTATTTTCCTCATAAATTGGAAAAAAAACAAGTGGTTCTGGCATTCCTGATTTGCGAACACTTTACTGAAAAACGACGTGAAATGTTTGCATTGTATTTTTAACCGACTTCACAAAAAAGATGGAAGTTCTCAATTCACCTGTTTTTTATGTGAGTGTTACCTATGAACTCTGTCGTTTATTAACCGATTTGGAAATTTATTTTTTGTTTAAGAGAGTACCTATATTTCTTGTTTGGTCCTATTGTAATTTTAGCTATTAAATAAATGTATCTCGAGATATATAGAGATAAACACCTTAATCTTAATAATATAAACCTTAATATCTAAGTTTGTTTCAAGTTTAACAATGACGAACACCGTATGTTTATTTAGATTTATCACCTATTTTATACAGTTGATTAATAACGCTGTACAATGTTGCAAGCCAGATTTTGGCGAAATATGCCGAACATCATCATATTATCGTCATCAATTTGTACCATGTTTCATGCAAAATAAAATATTTCCTTTTGTTTGGTTTCGTTTGGTTTCGTTTCGTTTCATTTCGTTTCGTTTCGTTTCGTTTCGTTTCGTTTCGTTTCGTTTCGTTTCGTTTCGTTTCGTTTAGTTTCGTTTCGTTTCGTTTAGTTTAGTTTAGTTTAGTTTAGTTTAGTTTCGTTTCGTTTCGTTTCGTTTCGTTTCGTTTCGTTTCGTTTCGTTTCGTTTCGTTTCGTTTCGTTTCGTTTCGTTTCGTTTCGTTTCGTTTCGTTTCGTTTCGTTTCGTTTCGTTTCGTTTCGTTTCGTTTCGTTTCGTTTCGTTTCGTTTCGTTTCGTTTCGTTTCGTTTCGTTTCGTTTCGTTTCGTTTCGTTTCGTTTCGTTTCGTTTCGTTTCGTTTCGTTTCGTTTCGTTTCGTTTCGTTTCGTTTCGTTTCGTTTCGTTTCGTTTCGTTTCGTTTCGTTTCGTTTCGTTTCGTTTCGTTTCGTTTCGTTTCGTTTCGTTTCGTTTCGTTTCGTTTCGTTTCGTTTCGTTTCGTTTCGTTTCGTTTCGTTTCGTTTCGTTTCGTTTCGTTTCGTTTCGTTTCGTTTCGTTTCGTTTCGTTTCGTTTCGTTTCGTTTCGTTTCGTTTCGTTTCGTTTCGTTTCGTTTCGTTTCGTTTCGTTTCGTTTCGTTTCGTTTCGTTTCGTTTCGTTTCGTTTCGTTTCGTTTCGTTTCGTTTCGTTTCGTTTCGTTTCGTTTCGTTTCGTTTCGTTTCGTTTCGTTTCGTTTCCTTTAATTTCATTTTAAAGTTAGTACTGAATATGACTAGCGCATTTGAAGTCGATTTTTTTCGTTTTGTAAACGATTTTATATTATTATATTATTTCCTAAAATGTATATGTTCCTTCGCGATTAAATGTATAATCCGGTGACTGTGTACAAGTGTAGAGAAATAACACAATGTCGAAAAACATGCCATCGTAGAGAAATATTATATAAGACATGCCGTTTTGGGTTCTCACCAAGATTCCAATGTAAGCCTTCAGTAAAGTCCACATATGTACCGAGGGAATGACTAGAACTGGACTATGATTCAAATTGACTTAAATGTGACTTTAACTTGACTTTACGACTTGTATCCACGAAAACTTGAAAAATGATGACTACTAATTTACGCCGAAACTCCACATACACTAATTGTCTAAAAAATGTAGGTGGCTAAGTGATCTGAGCGCACCTTCATTAAAATATAAAATAAACTCGAGTAGGTACCATCGCGTACAGTTGTGCGTATCCAGTTTCAAAAAAATTTCGGTTGCAAGTGTCGATTATTTTTCTAACCAATCAGAAGAGCCAAAACCAAAAAAAAATTCTTACCAATCAGAAGAGCCAAAACCAAAAACAAAACATTTTTTTGGCTTTGTCCCTTCTTGTCATTGGTCAAAAATGTCAACATAAGACAGAAGCGAGATGCCAATTCAATAAGAGTGAGAGATACGCACAAATGAAGGCGATTGTACATCTAGATAATATCGTTTAAAAACTAAAAAAGAACCGACTTCAATGTTCATTTTCAGTACCAATTTTGAGATGTTTATCTCAATATCTCTGGAGATACTTATCAGACCTCGATAAAATTACCATGGTACTACACTTGGGATATCTCCTTTCGAACAAAAAAAGAATAATCAAAATCGGTGCATAAACGACGAAGTTATCCCCGAACAAACATGAAAAAAAAAAATATATACGGTCGAATTGAGAAACCTCCTCCTTTTTTTGAAGTCGGTTAAAAAAACTGGCTTTTGGCACTTGGCTGTTCCTAAATCCTTTGTTAATAATGCTGTAAGCGGATTAAACTTGGACTATTCAGTCCATTGTAAATGAAAGAGCAACATCTGTACGGGAAAGGTAGAGTTCCAAAAGTTTCCTCGTAAATAAAGACCCGGTGGTCCCCGGGATGATTCTTGTCACCTGCGTCTTGTTAATCTGTCCGTGACACTAATTTATTATGTTTTCGTTGCCGACATACATTTCCTTCTAAGAGTTGTTTTCCTTCACAGTATGTTAAAATCGTGGTGAATGCAGTTTTTGCAATGCGCCATTAAAAAAAGTTATGGTGGGTATGGCGGCCATTTTTTTATAAATCTAAATGAATTTTAAGAAATAATATTTGGATCAATAAAAATAAATTCTAGCACATAAATTAATATTAGATACTGGGTAGCGCAAAAGTACTGACATTATAGAAATTCCTTATATATTTTTTTGACATATCCTGTCATTCTGATATTGAAAATTTTGTAGTAATCAAATGTAAAATTCACTAAAAATAATCATGGACCGTTTTACTCACAAAGAACGTGGAATAATCGTGTCAATGTTTTTACGGAATAATTCATCAGTGATAAAAACACAACGTGAATTTCGTCGACGATTTCCCCACCGTCCGGCACCGGTTGGTCGCACTATTCGACGCTTTGCCACACGCCTCGAAGCAACTGGCCCAACATTGGATAGACGTAAGTCTGGCAGACCTAAAACAGGCCGTTTAGCCGAAAATATTAAAGCTGTGCGCGAAAATGTGGAAGAGTGTCCAGAGAAATCAGCGTGCCACGCAATTGGGGATCTCCAGGCGGACTCTGCAGCGTATTTTGGTCAAAGAATTGAAGATGTTTCCGTATAAAACTCAGATGACTCATCAGCTGCTGCCTACTGATCACCGAGCTCGTCTAGAGTACAGCCAGCGCGTCACAAACCTCAACCTTGAAGAATATAATTTTTCTTCAAAATTGATTATGAGTGACGAAGCGCATTTCCATCTCTCGGAGCATGTCAATAAGCAGAATACTCGCTTCTGGGGCAAAGAAAATCCGCGCATTATTCAACAAACACCTTAGCATCCACTAAAAGTTAGAAATAAGAAACATATCACAGGAAGTGTTACAGCTAGTTATGGAAAATGTCATAAATAGGGCTCAAATGTACTTCAACTCAGGAGGTCAACATTTAATAGACATCATACTTAAATCATAATGCAACTAAATTTCATGGCATTCAAAAAATAAAAAATAGTTTCAAAATTTGACATCGCTAAAGTGATGTGTGTGGGCACTCGCTCGTCCGTGTGTAGCGATCCCACTGTTATAGTTTTATATCTTCAAGTTTTTAGTATTTAGGTTGCAGGTTTATTCAATCAAACTTTTTACGCTTGAGTTTCTTTTTATTACGGCGTACACGCCGCCATACTGTTTGCAAGAGAGTGAGGGCTCAGTGTTGCCAACATAAATCAATAAGGTTTTAATTCGCCTACATTCAGTTTAAGTTTATAAATTCTCAACAGTGTGGTTAATAAACACAGTTTTCTTGCAAAGATGAATTTTGAGGAGGAGATTGCAGAAAGAATAGTTCATTATATAATATTATAATAACCTTGTTCCATATTCTACATATCCCATAGGCAACACAAAAAAGATTATGTTCATGATAAATTGAATTACTGTGAAAGCGATTCGAAAATTCTTATCCAATTAAAGTTGGTCAAAGCTGAGTGACTACTAATATTAATATCATTTCATTACATCTGCCGCCATCTTTAATATTCCACTGTAATATAAAACCCCTGTGACTCACTTTTAATTAAAACATGAAGTATTCAAAGACTGCTTTCGCTCGTTATTACTAGGAAGAACTTGCTTGAGTTATTACCGTACAGTCGACCACATAAGGGTCTGACATGTTTATGGAAAACGGTTATCCGTGCAATACAGTAATGCAATTATTTTTTCGTTTCTCACCTCACACTTTCACTTTTTACAGTACAGAGCTATCTGTGCTGAGCATATTACTATGATTTTATTTTTTTATAGGTAGGTACTTTAGGTTATCATTCGGTAGGAGGACTTACATAGTTTTTTAAATAAGTATATGTTCGTATTGTATAATTGCTATAACTAGTGGCTTTCTGAGCTGTAGACCTTGCAAGTCTGAGTTTGCATAGCATAAAAACTAAATAGCTGAAATATGATGTTTTAAACCGCCATTTCTCCACCTCTTTGAAAATTTCCATAAACTGAATAAACAAAGAAATCGATATATTTAATTATCGAACCTGCTTACAAAATTACAACCCAGAAAACCCAGGGTTCTTCAAATCACGAGTGATCAGGTATCTTCTAAGTAAGCGTGCTAAGTCATCGATCACATCGTCACCTAACATCAGCTAAGGTAGAGGTCAAACGCTTGCCTTATAAATAAAACTAGTACTTCGATACCTACATACTGACTATACTGAGACTAAGAAGTACCGATGAATAATAATAAATAAATATAATAAATAAATACTCACTACTTTATTTGCTGACTGTCTCAATCTAGTTTCTGCAGCATGTCCGATGTACTTCTTCAAAGAGCTTACAGTAGTCGTCGTGATCTTGATACGTAAGCTCTCTGAGAAGCTTCATTGAACATAAAGAAAACCAGGATCGAGGCTATCGATAAAAATTAGAATTTAATAAGTAGCTCCTTCCCGAATTGTCAAGGAAAATAAAACAATGTCTTGCGCGATAAGTCCCGTCCCGTATTTAATATTTATAACTATAGGTCATTCACGCCTAATTGTAAATATAAAAAATATAGACCTTATTTTTCTGATTAAATTGTTTAACGGTATACCTATATTAACGTTATTGGTGTGGTTGAGTGTACCCAAATTTTGTTTGAATAACGGATGTGAAACTAAAACCATTGGGTAGGTCATAAATTACATGCTAAGTGCTGAAGTTAAATAAGTTACGGTCTAATAAATGTCTTTACTAGATACTTACCTATATGACTATTAATGTGCTTACCTATTTAACTATTCTTAGAATTTACTATACGAAACTTTTATGTTTTATTAACGAGCAAACTATTTTTTTAAATATTTGGCTAACAAGTGCTTGACCACAACTTGATCTGATTTTAAGTGACGAAGCGGATTATGGTGTAAACGTGCTTTTTTGGAAGTTAAGTATTAAATGAGGAAATGGCCCGCTAGTCTTTAGATACCATTAGCGATAGCATTGCGACTGATGTTAGTACTGTCCAATTGAATCTACCATCATTAGATGTTGTACCCTTACTGTATTTGGGTATAAATGTAAAGACGTTTGTAGTGGCAGGACTTCTGCATCACATATATCGATTTCATCCAGGTTTCCTAAAGTAGAATCCCATAAACCTTGAAAAGAGATTGTCATGTAACCTCACGTTAAAATGTTATTTAATATAAACGAGAGCACTCTACAAACCTGGAGACCTTTTTTATGTAAATCTTGAAAGATGTGCCGGGATTTTTAATGAAACTGCGCAATTACTTTGATGAATACTGCATTCGTGACGTGTCAGCCCTTACCGGGACTCAGAGCGCGTTTAATCTAAATTAAACTCCAGGTATATTGATTCACAACTCCCTGAGAGTTTCTAATTTGGAATACGGAACTCTGACGGAGATACACAGAAATACGCATTTTACCTTTCAACTGTCATCATAGGTTTTGGGATCATTTATTTTTGGGAGATTTTTGTTCTTTCTTTCAACTGACTTTACAAAAGGAGGAGAGAGGTAACCAAGGCGACGCATATATTTTTAAACTTTTATTGTATAAGTACACGACATTAAATCTACATAGATTACATAATATGTAATAAAATTATTGTTGCAATACCTTAAAGCAATCGACTCCAAATTATTTTAAGTTTGTAACCCTCTTATTTGACTGCATAGATCACGTAGCCACTACCCCGATCCATTGATTAGCCTCACTTAATCAATACAAACTTGTTAGGCAGTCGGTAAAATCAAACGGAGACGAAGACAACTCTGTAACTCAGTGAAACGTAACGGTCTTCAGGCAACGCAATCTAATAAAAAAAAGTAGATGAGACTCCCTTACGCAGCTGGAATTTTAATCAATTTTGTGGCCAATAACTGAAGCTGGCGGCTCAACGAGCCTCACTTTGCAAATTACCGCCTTAAAACGTTTGCTTTAACTATATTCGTCAGGATTAAAGCTCTAAAATAAAATAAAAAAGTTTAAATTCGTTGTGAGAATTTGCATAACCCGACGTTTGCGTGAAGAACGATCACGTTTGTTTGAACTGTCCCAGTACTCTACGCCGAGACGAAGTATCTTTAGATTTCTGACATGGAAAATGACTGACAAGGAAAATTATTATTTTAAAAAGAGAGGACTAGACTAATATACAATTTATAGGAAGTAACAGATGGACGCCAGTGCCGTATAATCCTTCGATGGTCTAATCTAAAGCAAATATCTTATATCATAATAATACGTCATATAAAAAAAACAAGAAATAAATACTAACGAGATCTCTGGGGACCTGCCAAGCTAGGTTACAGTGGTGGCTGCTTACCGTGCAATGTGCATGACTCCAACAAAGACACGCTGTCATTTTAATTCTTCGAGTGCCAAAACGATTTATAGTATACTAGCTGCGCCCCGCGGCATCGCCCACGTTAAAAAGTCCTAACCTATGTTTAGTATATAGGTTAGGACTAGGTCTACTATACTGACTAAACCTGTGAAAAAAATCAGCCAAATCGGTCGCAGTTTTAATATTGATGACGTTGATTGATGGATAATATATATATATATATATATATATATCTATTAACAGATTGACACCACGCTTGTTTGACTGCATAAGCATCCTTACCAGATTGAAAGTAATAATGCGATTGAAATAATGTGCTACAGATGTGCTACACTTTCACACTACACCACATCAACAATTATTATTATGTGGTACACACACAGGCCTAAGATCGTGTTGTGTTCCGCTACTATGATCTATGGGTATACAATACTCTCTTACGCTTTCACTAAAGCACATTATTTAAATCGCATCATTACCTTCAATCAGGGGCCTTATTCAGTATGACCATTTTAAAGTCTTACCGTGCCGTGTTACGTTATCTCCGCGTTATGGTATTCTCTATGCCAATTAAAACGCGGTAGGGTAAGGTTATGAGCGCGTTTTGAGCTGTCAAAATATCGTGACATATGAGGACGTGTAACGCGCGCGTTTTGGATAATTTACCTATCGTGTGGCATACAGAATACAATTTTTCAATAACGTAACGTGGCGCTTTAAGGAACGCGTTATCTCATTGGTCATACTGAATAAGGCCCCTGGTAACGATACTTGTCAAGTACTTGACTGTAAAAAACCAAGTATACCCGGCAAACATTAGCAGATGCAAAACAAACAAGTATTTTATTTAAAGCTAAAATGTTTAGGAAAAGAAGTAGAAGAAACCCTTTTCCTTTTATTCTAGAATGTTTTGAAAAGGCGCCGGCAAAAGTAGCATAGGAAATATTGTGACGTCAAAGACAAGAGTCGTTTGTACGTCTCAGTCGCCTCGGGCGCCCTGAATAATGAGTTTCACAAGTATTTTGAAGGAACTTTATTACGGTTACTACTTAGCAGGCAATTAAGAGCTTTAATATTTTTCTTTCAAGACGTGGTAATTAGTTCGTTCTACGATTCAAAGGCGGTAACGAGAAGCGTTCTCGGTAACCCGATTAAAATAGAAATGACAAAACGAAATAAAAAGTGTTAAATAGGTTGCTTTGATACCAGATGCCTATAAAATCTTTATTTAGCCGTTTTAACCGACTTCAGAAAAAGGGACGTTTTCAATTCGCCTGTATTTTTTAATGTTGTTACCGCAGAACTCCGACATTACTTATCCGATTTGGAAAACTCTTTTTTGTTTAAAAGAGAAAGCGTCCAAAATTCAAAATGTATCACGGCACACAAAAACACGACTCTCACACACACTCACCTGGTGATGCAGAGTGACATGGAATCGTGCTTGTCTGGAAATTGACGTCGACAGTATGGACTAAATATAGTCTAATCCAAATAGCGCAACGATCCTAACTTATCTCATAAAGTGACTGGCACCGAACATAATGCGGTACTTTTGTTTGGGTGGTAGTTTACACACCACACACACAGCCGTAGCCTTTGATAGGGATTCAGGCACCCAGTTAGCCTCGCCTTGGAATCAATTATTTAACAAACTCACAAAAAAGAGGAGGTTCTCAATTCGACTGTTTTCTTTTTTTTAAATGTTTGAACCTCAGAACTCCGTCAAATGTTAACCCATTTGAAAAATTATTTTTTTTGCTCGAGCTATGACAATTATCTCTGGTGATATGGAGATAAACAATATAAGCAACTTTGTATACATGATTATAACTAGCCAGTACTTTGACTATCGCGGCATGTGAAGTCGGTCTTTTCGTTTTGTACGATCATAATTTATTATTTCTGATAGGCTAGCGTTTGACCCCTATCTCGCCTGGTGGTAAGCGACGATGTGATTGAAGATGTTGATGACTCTAGCTCTACCTAGGATACTCTCAAGGGCTGTGTGCTGCCGGAACACCATAACGTTATGGCGGAAGATTTTCTCCTTGATGGTGGTCAGCTACTTTGTGTAGCAAGTCAGGCGGAACATCGATATAATATGCTCCTATCCCCTGTGGAAGGTCACCCGTGCTGGTATTTGAACCGGTGACCTGTCCCTTAGAAGTCAAGCTATCTATCCTATACGCAAATGGGACTCTTAAAATCACTTGTAGCATTACAACCGCAGTGGTAGGACTTCTGCTAGTCTGCCTGAGGCAGTACCACCACATTGCCAATTGATTTTCAGCCGTGAAATAGGAATGTTTTTGGGTTGAAATGGCAAGGTGTCCAGTGAAATTACAGGGCATGAGAGACTCAACAGCTTTATGTCTCATGGTAACAGGCGCAGTGCAGTGACATGCAAAATTCTGGCAGTCCAGAGTGTTGTATGCTGCTGTATCGTAATAGGCAGACGTCGTCGCTTACCATCAGGCGAGCGTCGTGTTTGTCTGGTTACCTTACATCATAAAAAAAATACAAGGTCATACCTACGTAGGTAGCATAGCAAAGACGTAATTTTTATATTCTGTGGTTTGATACAGATAGCATGGCATGATCCTCTATTAATTTACTTGCAAATGTGAATGTGAGGGAACGTAAATGTGACGTAAAACGCTGCCTCCAGGTCGAGCAAGAAGGTGGCTGCCAAGGCCAGAGATCAGGATATTACGAGGATTGGTGACCGACTCGCCAGTTATCCATGAGAGTTTTGGTCACTTGCTAAAGCAGCCGATGGTAACTTCTGCCAATCCTCCCTACCGGCCCTACGAAATTTGGATGATAGCCTGGCCCATACTGCTAAAGAAAAAGCCGATCATCTTGGTAGTATTTTTGCATCTAACTCGACCCTCGACGATGGGGATTTATCACAGCCGATTATCCCGAGATGTAAGAGTTCCATGCCAGAAGTACGCATCTCCCATAAAGCAGTACGGAAGGAACTCTTTTCCCTTGATGTGCGAAAATCGAGTGGGCCAGACTGCATTCCGGCGATCGTCTTAAAAAGATGTGCTCCCGAGTTGACTCCAGTGTTAATGCGCTTGTTTCTGCTCTCCTATACCTCAGGATACGTGCCCTGTTCCTGGAAAGTTGCCATAGTCTACCCAATATCCAAAAAAAGGTGATAGCACAGACCCGTCTAACTATAGGCCTATAGCAATTACCTCTCTACTCTGCAAAGTTATGGAGCGTGTTGTCAACACGCAGCTTTTGCGATACCTCGAAGAGCACCACCTGATGATTGATCGTCAATACGATTTTCGTCATGGTCGCTCAGCTGGTAATCTTCTGGTGTATCTCACACACCGATGGTCTGAAGCTGTAGAGAGTAGAGGGTAGGCTCTTGCTGTAAGCTTAGATATTGCGAAAGCCTTTGACCGGGTCTGGCACAAGGCGCTTCTTTCCAAGCTTCCATCTTACGGCCTACCAGAGGGGCTTTGCACATACAGGGGGTCGCCAGCTTACTTGATCACCGTAGTATATCGGTAGTGGTTGATGGTTTCAAGTCCAACCAAATTCCCATCAACGCTGGTGTCCCACAGGGTTCTGTGCTGTCGCCTACTCTATTTATTCTGCATATCAATGATATGTTGCATATTGCCGACATACATTGCTATGCAGACGATAGCACGGGTGACGCACACTATACCGGTCGTGTTAACGCCTCTCCTTCCGAGGTGCAGGAAAGCAGAGACAAACTTGTGTCTCAAATAGAAAACTCTCTTGAGAAAGTCTTCAAATAGGGTGAATGTAATTTGGCCCGATTTAACCCCACGAAGACAAAAGTTTGCGCTTTTACTGCTAAAAAGACTACTTTTTCTGTAGCTCCCCGATTTCAGGGCGTTCCTCTAACAATATCCAACAGTCTTGGGATCCTAGGCATCGACATTTCTAGTGAGGTCCAATTTAAGAGTCACTTGGAAGCCAAAGCAAAACTTGCATCCAGGAAGCTAGGTGTGCTTAACAGAGCGAAGCGATATTTTACACCACGTTAACGGCTTGTGCTTTACAAAGCACAAATTCGACCATACATGGAATATTGCTCGCACCTCTGGAACGGCGGTCTGAGCTACCAGCTTCAGCCTCTTGACTCCTTACAGCGAAGAGCCACTAGAATTGTCGACGATCCCGAGCTCTGTGAAAAACTGGAGCCACTAAGCCTCCGTAGAGACGTCGGAGCGCTATACATCTTTCACCGTCTCTATAATTAGGAATGCTCTGAAGAGCTTTTTGACTTGATTCCACCATCGCCATTATTTTATCGTACTGCTCGGCACCGTCAATAAGCTCATCCTCACATCTTACAGACCTGGACATCTCGAACTACCCGTTTTAACCGAGGATTTTTACCGCGTACCTGTAAGATGTGGAATGATCTACCCGCCGCAATCTTTCCATCTAGCTATAAGATGGAGTCTTTTAAAATTATCCACAAACTCCTCAAAGGTCGGCAACGCATCAACAGCACTCATGGTGTTGCAGTTGTCCATAGGCGACGGTAACCGCTTACGATCAGGCGGGCTGTCTGCTTGTTAGCCAACCATAACGTAAAAAAATTTAAAAAAATGTGAAATAGGCGATACATAAATTAAATCTATATATATAAAAGAAAGTCGTTTAAGTTACTACACTTATAACTCAAGAACGGCTGGAATAATTTTAATGATTTTTGTATTTATGGAATTGTCTTTGTCAGGAATAGGATTATATATATTATTTAATACTTATTATTAAAAGCAATTAATATTTGACCTAAAAAAAATATATAAGACAAATTGTTTTGCCAAAATGTTCCTGGGTTAAAAAACTGCCAATAATTTGATGTTCAATTGTTTATCCCGTCGATACGGTAAACCGCAAATTAATAAGGGTCATCGCTCCACACGATTAGTGTATGTAGCCAGTGTCAAGTACAAAAATGCTTCAAGTTTTTGTGATTTCAAGTCATGTACATTAATACAAAATTTAAAAATGTTAATAAATTTAAATACTGTCAGTAATGACAATTGTATGACATATTTATTGATTGTCAAATATGCGTGTGAATGCTTATGCTGAGTTTTTGGCGGGAACGTGGAAAAGTGTGTGTGATCTCATTGTATTTTTTCCTTAAGCTGGTGTTCTTCCGCGTGTTAATTAGTAATAATTATGGATTATTAACCATTAAGTGCCGGTGAATGTGTGCGAGTGTAGGGAAACAGCACAATGTTGTAAAACATGTTATTTGCATTCTCACCAAAATTCCACTGAAAATCTTCAGTAAACACCACATCTTTACTGAAGGTATGACTTAGACTAGACTTTTACTTGAAAACTGAGCTGAAATGTGACTTTAACCCATCACCACGACTAAAATTGATCAAAACCTGAAGAATTTTAATACTTTACACTGGCTAAATACACTAATCGTGTGGAGCCATAATGAAATAAAAAAAATATATGCTTACAAGTAATCAAGACAATAATAATCAATGCCTACATTGCCTAATCAATCAATTTTATATTTTGTCAGAATGTAGGTAAATACACGGATATGCAAGAATGTGATAGCCAATTTATGAATGCCGTATGTATACAGTTTTATCCATAAGGCAAAAAAATATTAGACAGATTCATGAAGTACTTGACTGTTGTATTTTTATTCTATTTCTGTATTGCCATAACTTTTTTTATTTACTTGATAATCAAAGTGCCATAATACATTACTAAACTTAATATCTATTTTTTATTCATTGTATTACGTTCATAAAAGCCTAAATTAAATTCATCTAAAAGGTAACACGACATTCATTGTCTGTTAGGTGGTACGAAGTTCGCCGGCCCAGCTAGTATTTTGATTAAACAATAATATCGTTTAAAAACTAAAAAACAACCGACTTCAATGCCGCGCTATTCATTTTCAGTACCAATTTTGAGATGTTTATCTCAATATCTCTGGAGATACTTATCATACCTCCATAAAATTACCATGGTACCACACTTGGGATATCTCCTTTCGAACAAAAAAAGAATAATCGAAATCGGTTCATAAACGACGAAGTTATCCGCGAACAAACATAAAAAAAATATTCATTTTCAGTACCAATTTTGAGATGTTTATCTCAATATCTCTGGAGATACTTATCATACCTCGATAAAATTACCATGGGACCACACTTGGGATATCTCCTTTCGAACAAAAAAAGAATAATCGAAATCGGTTCATAAACGACGAAGTTATCCGCGAACAAACATAAAAAAAAAAAAAAAAAAAAAAATATACGGTCGAATTGAGAAACCTCCTCCTTTTTTTGAAGTCGGTTAAAAAAATAATTTAATATTTTGATAAAACGATGTGTTGTTTGTCCAAACTTACCAAACTACCCGAACAATATATGTTTACAAAGTGCGTGCTATGATCCAATTCTATTGTATGTATGTTAATTTAATACACAATAAATATCATAACATTTACACCCATATCATGGGTCACATCTATAGAGTATAATAATGGAGAAAATATAAGGCATTAATCATCAATAAACAACGCCATTGTATTCTACAATGACAGCCACAGTGTATGGTAATAAAATGTTTCAGAAAATGAGTTTAATATTCATAAAGTTTACGAGATTATATAAAATACTTTCATTATTTGTAGAGTACACCACAGTAACTGTAGGTGGGTCAGTATATATGATTGTCATACTTATAAGAAGAAACAAATGAAGTTACAGATACTAATTTAGATTTCTTAATAATAATCCTTAATTCTAATTCTAAATAATCCTTAATCGGGCACTATATTTAATACTTAACTTAACTTAAAATCTAAATTTGAAAACCACCCCTAACTGGTAAATCCGTATATTGGTAAACTCTTGGGCACTATGGTGTAATGGAAACATATACACAGATATACACTTCAAACTTAAAGAACCCCTTCTTTTTTTGCGTCGGTGGTAAAAAAGGGGTAAAAAATAGTAAATGTAGCTTATTTTATATTTATATTTTCTTGATTTTAACGAAATTTTTTTCAAATGGTCTTGATATACAAATTATTAGAAATCAAGACATTAATTCTTATACTTCTATATACCTAGTGTATAAGCACTACACTGCACTATAATTTGGAGTGATAATCGATCCACATTATACCGCATTTCACGTCTACATTCTCAATAAATAAAGTTTTAACGATGACACGTTTCATTGTTATTCATATAATTGTAGTTATATACATATAGTAAGAGCTTATTGACGTAAACCATAGACTATAAAGGGAAAACGTAAACAGCAATTTTTCATCCCTCTCATATTTCATATGACATCATATATTATATCTAAATAGATACTGAAACAAAAGTTCAGTCCGAGTATTACATAAATGAAGTCCTTGCCTGAAGTTGACTGCCACGTGTTCACTTGTACATTTTCTTTTGTTTTAGTTGGCGTGAGACGCGACGCCCGCATTCCTCGCTATCACACTTCAGGAAGGGGAGTGTTACAAAGTGGAATAGTTTCAATTTGTATCGCAAGTTTAGAGGTGAATAGAAGGTGTAACGAGCGTGTGGCAGGTGTCAAAGCGGGGACGATGAGGCGAGGTGAAGGCGGGGGATAGCATGACAGCGCCTGCCACGGCGGCCTGATGGCGCTAGTGCGCCGCATTCTAGGCGACGCTCAGGTAAGCCGGCCAGTCAGCCACCCCTCGCATGCATGATTAGCACGCCACACTTCAACAGACTTAAACCTTCGCTTCACAGACCGACTCTTCACTACCTCCCGTACCGTGACAAGCGGACATGCTTCGCCTCGGCCCATTTCACGCTGCATTTTCTAACGCAGTACCCACAGATATACGGTTAATGCTTGTCGCTTAGTTAAATGGTGGTATTACCATTAATTACAAAGTTGCTATGGAATCGGTCCGAACCCTAAAATGCTGCTATTAAAACGAGCAGACTTAAACGTCTATTACATCAAACGGTGGCAGGTGAATTAACTAAATGGGTGGAGGTATAGCTTTAGATTAATGGCCAGAGATATGGAAGCGTCGGGTAGCCAAAATAGCGGTGCTGTTATCATGAAACCTGTTTTAATGAGCTTGTTAGTTTGTATTTTATGTAGGTTTCAGCACCTTTTCATTTCTAAGCATCAATGTAAATGTAGTACGTTTTCTAAGATAGAATGTGGCAAAGCTGACAGTAAAGTTTGCACGCTCCAAAGTATATATATAAATATAGTTATATAAATTTTATCGCGAACGCGCACGCGGACGCCTCGGTGTAGTTGTACCTTAACAGCTGTATTAAAACCCGTAGTGGCAATACAAAATATTAATAAAATATGTAAAAATGTAATATTGGATACCATAGCAAATTTTTCGGGATCTATTGAAAGTTGAAAGTTATGTGTTATGTTTAAATAATCAAATGTTTAAAATTATTAATTTAATCAAATTAATAATTTTATACATTTTACAACATTAAAAAAAATGTCTACAATAAACTCTTATAATGTAATGTTTTCGAAGTTATTGAGGTTTTTGTTAAGGTACGGACACACCGCAGCGTCCTGTGTTTGCGATCTAGGCGGCGATCAGATAGCGCAGTAGTGTTTGTACCGACTGGTTCACACCAAACGCTATCAAAAAACTATTGAAAAGTACTGAGATCGCACCCGCAGATCGCAGGACGCCGCTATGTGGCCGTACCTTTACTTACCGACCCGGATTTTTTTCATTGCGGCTCACTGTAGCTGACAATACCTTGGTAAAACGCTAATTTATCAGTTTATATCCCACTCAAACTTAATGTAAGAAAAAAAAATCTTTCAGACACAAAATCAATCTGGTACTATGGAAAATCAGATAAAAACCATGCTTGATGCTATTTAAGATCATATTCATCATATGTTGTCTCCATCTCCATCTTTGGTTGTCATCATCTCACCTTTTTAGTTCGTATAAACTGTTAAACAGCTTTTCATTTTGAGATGTGTTATTTTATAAGGACAAGTTTTACTTTTTCCCCTGTAAGCTCTAAATCCTATAAATCCAGGCGAAACTACGGAAGATGGTGGACGAGCAGGTCTCGGTGGGTGCAAGGGTCGAGGACATCGAGCCTGAGCCAGCCGACCCTCTCATCACGCCAGCTAGCTCGGTCCTCGACCGCCCGGACTTCGATCCTCGGCCAGTGCCGCCGGAACGACGACTTCTCATCGGTACCTTGGACAAACGTAACGGATCCCTCAACGGAGATAGAGAGGCTACCTTGAACAGGACTCGGCTGGCTATCAGGAATGGCAAGGACAATCCTTTCATTGGTACGATCCCAATCGTTTTTTTACAAGCTTTTTTTTATATATATATATTATAGGCTAGCGTTTTGACCACTTTGGCCTGGTGGTTAGCGATAATGTGGTCAAAGATGGTAAATACGCTAGGCTTAGAATACTCTGACCTGTGGGTTGTGTGCTGCCGGAACGCCGTAAGGTTATGGCGGCAGATTTTCTCCTTAATCGTGGTAAGTTACTTTTATGGTAGCAAGTCAGGGCGGAACATCATCATCATGTTGTTATTCAAGTCATCATGATGTAATTTTCTATCACACTTTTTTCTTCATCTATTTCCGAATATTTCAAAAAGAATATAAAGAAATCGAATCAATATAGCAAAACCACAACCCTCTATACAAAGCTAGTTAAAACACTCCGCACATTGGGGTGCATTCCCAATTTTTCCATTGACCCTCCTCTTTGTATTGGCATCATTTTCATCCACATGTCAGAAAGGGCGTTTTATCTTTCCCAATTGGCCATAATTCAATATTCTGTTTCGCATACGTTATTCAGGAATGTGAGCGTCATTGGATCCTTAGTAGCAGGTACGCCATCAAAATAGGAAAATATTTCCCTAAATGAAGATAAATGGGCCGTACTCAACGGAAGGGCCTTCGATCCGATCGGAAATCCATCTACGCCGTGACCAGAATTGAAAAAATGTCGTGGTATTTTTGTTCGTTTCATGCATTTTTTCTTGGGTATACACAATATTCTTGTAGTATCCAAACCTACAACCCACACTTATCAAAGTTAATTTACATAAACTTTTCAGACATGTAGCCAAATATTCAAACTCCATAATTGAGTTCTCTCTTAGTCCCTACAATAATACTTAAGCACACAACAGCCCTTAAGATTGAGAGACCATTCTAGGCCTAGGTAGTTAACGACCATGTAGCTTATTATTTCCCCGTATTATTCAACCAAACGTTGATGCTAATATGTTTGCTGAAAGCAGAGATTTTTTAGGCCTGATTAAAACTTCATTAATGGTGCACTTTAATCATCTGATGGCGGCCCCGTTTCACTTACGATGTAGGTCACTTTTGTATTGGAACATTTTGCTATTCCTGCTGGTGTTGAATTATTTTAAAACCAATAACCTATAAAGTGTTTTATTTGGCAATTCCTACTATTAGCGGCCTCACTCTCGTATAAAAATATTCTATGTACTATTCTAGTTACTTTACTAGCTATAATCCTGTACAAAAATTTCAGACAAAACCGTCCAGCTGTTTAATCGCGAAGAGTTATTTTTTGTAGCTTAAGATACCACTTAGGGTGTCTTGTCGATATTTTTAGATGCGAGAATTCCCGGGAAATGTGTCGTTACTCAGAGAAAAGAGACAAGAAACATTAAAAGTGGAAGTTTCATATGTAAGATCCTAATAAATAGATAAAAGCTAGAAAGTGTATATGTATACTTATGAATTTTTCGAGTTCCCAGGTATCCCAGATACATTTTGACACGAATTATCGCAACCCGGAAATAAAATTGGTCGAGAAATCAGAAACCCTAGACCCTATCTAACCCTATCTTAACTGTTGGTGGTGATAATGTGGTAGCACGAAAGGCCTATAATGGGAATTGGCTGTCAAGAAAAGCTGCCCAAACACATTACATGTAATAAACAAACAATAAAATAAATAGCAACTGACTTTTGCATTTATAATATTGTTGTTAATGATAACATGATATTACAAATGTTGACCTTTTGTTTTGGTCAATAGAGATATATTTCTTAATGGTTAAAACAACAAATAGGCATTGAATTGGACATAACTATTAAATATTACACTGGCATCCTTATTTCAGCTTGACTTGACTCATCTTTTATCTCTCTAAATAATATAAAACGATTTTTAACAGATGACGACAACAAAGAAAACCATGCGAATGGTAAATTGGAATCCCCAGTGAAATGGAACCAGAATGGCAGTGACAGTGGCACGTATGCCGAGATTGGTACCGGTGGCACTAGTAATACAAGCGAAAGGAATATTCTAGATCCAGATACAAGTTCTGAAGAGGAAGTGCCTCTACCAGATGCCACATCGCCTGGACGGAGTAGCGATGGGCCAGAACCTAGAGGTGATATTACTGCGACTCTCGATGGAGGTAAGTTGTATATATCTTATAGTCTTTGTATATAAAATCCGTTTTTCTACCTTTCTATACTAATATTATAAAGAGAGAACATTTGTATTTTTGTATGTTTGTAATGATTTGACTCAAAAACTACAAAACCGATTTAAAAAATTTTTTCACTAATATATAGAATGGACTTTCGAAATGAAAATAGGCTATATATTATCCCGTTTAAATCAAAGGTACATTCGTGGAGACCTAATTTGCAACATAAGTCGACAAAAAAACAGTCGAAAAAACACGTTTCTTACGAACGCTGCTCAATCTAAAACAGATGGAAGAATATTTTCTATGGAAGAATTGTACAATTTATTAAGACCTACAAAAAAGTCCGCAACAGCATATATCTATCTCTTAAGGTTGACTCACAGTAACCATTTTAATCTTTAATCTTTTGTTAAAAAATATTACATAACTTCTAGGGCTATTTTCAAGTATATATTATTAATCCTTATCCAAATAATTACGTTAATTAGCTTGGCCACATATCATAGATTAAAATTGACCTTTACAGTATATAATTCAAATGAAAACTCTAGAAGATATCACGGATTTCACATACACGCATCGCAAAATTAATAAAATATTTGCAGTGAAACCACAGAATAGGTCATAGTTACTACGAAAATATTATTATAGGCTTAGCTTTTCTGTAGATCCTCACCGATCACAATCAATTTGAAGTCAATATAGTATAATAATATGATCTATTGTATAAAATAATAATGATCTATATATATATATATATACATAATATAATATAACTACCCCGACTGATCTATGTATAATATTTTCTTTAAAAGCATTCCAATGACTCTAAACACGACATTTAAAATCTGAGCTGTAAGTTGGTGAGGATTTCTGTAGAGTCCAGGAGATGTTCCAGCATCAGGTCAATGCTTCCATGTTCTTACAATATCGTTGAAGAAGAAGATATTCGAATTGATCAGACCTATGAAAGTTGATTAAAGCTCATAGTTTTATAACGATTCAACGAATTTTCATGAATCAAAGCTAAGAATACTCTCGATGAAGACATCTATCAAAAAAAAAACTATCAATAATAAAATCAAAATCGGTTCATCCGGTTGGGTGCTAAGATGCTACAGACAGACACAAAGATACACACGTTAAACGTATAATACACCTACTTTAAATCAAAATCGGTTCATCCGGTTGGGTGCTAAGATGCTACAGACAGACACACAGATACACACGTTAAACGTATAATACTACTACTTTTTGCGTCGGGAAACGCGGTAAGGTTACGGTGGCAGATGTTCTCCTTGGTGGTAAGCTACTTTTCAACCGACTTCCAAAAAAAGGAAGTTCTCAATTCGTCTGTATGTTTCTTTTTTCTTTCTTTTTTTGTGTGTGTATGTTACGTGATTACTCCGTCAATTGTAAACCGATTCGAATGATTATTTTTGTAATCGGTAGGGTACGTTTCTGAGGTGGTCCCATTGTAATATCATTGAGATGTGATAAGTATCTTCAGAGATATGACGATAAACGTCTCAAACTTGCTACTAAAATTGACTCGCGGGGCATTGAAGTCAGTTGTTTAAGTTTTTAAACTATCTTAATTATTAGTAGATTTAATGATCCCACGAAAACCCATGATTCATGAATGCTCATAAAACTTTCATTGGTAGGTATATAGCTAGGATTAGAACCAACGACCGTCGGGTCAGAATCAGGGTAACTATCCTTTACGCCAAAGGGCCGTCCAATATCACTACGTAAGTATTATAAAACAATGTCCATCACTGCGTCTGTCTGTTCGCAATAATCTTAATAGCTTCTGAACGGATTATGATGCGGTTTTCACCAATAGCCAGAGTGTTTACGAGGAAGGTTTAGGTCTTAGGTGCATAATTCGTTAAGGTTTTGTGTAAATTGGTTGAAATATGACGATGATTGTTAAATATGTTAATATTTTATATTCGATGCAACAAACTGATGCAAATTTTGTAGGCATATATGTTCTACCCGTGCGAAGCCGGGGCGGGCTGCTAGTCATAAATAAATTCACAGCAATTTAATCAAATTATACCTACTATTTCATCGCGAATTCTTCCTGAAATTACGTACGGTTTATTTATTCTGTGGTACGGTACGACTAGCTATTATAATCGGAATTTTCCTGATGGCTCGGATTCGAAATGAATTTATCCGACAGAAAACTCAGGTTATCAACATAGCTCAGATCAGCAAGATTAAATGGCAGTAAGCGGGTCATACCTATATGCCGCAACGGTGGGGTAAGCGTGTTATAGAGTGGAGACTGCGTCTCGGCTAACGCAGCGTAGGACGTATTCCAGCTAGGTGAACTGACGATATTCGCAAGGTGGCAAAATCTTACATACCGACGAACTGAGAACCTTCTACATTTTGTAGTCAGTTAAAAATAAAACAGCGTAAGGTAAAGTTCTGCCTTCGTTTGCTTTAAGAGTCTGTAATCCCGGAGATAATACACAGTTTGTAACTATTCAGTCAGATTGTTTGTTTTACTGATGAAGCGAGCTCAGAAGTTAGTTTGTAATTCTTGGTACAAGTACGTACTTCTTTAAATACGTTTATAAACGTAGCGCATGAAGAGAATATTACAGTTTATAAAATGTTTTGTCTTCACAACTACTTACAGCAACAAGAATGCACACACACACACATATATATATATATATATGTATATGTATATGTGATACAGTAGGGGTAAATAATATTATGACTACAGATTATTAGTAACAAGTAATATTAGGATTTAAAAATTATGACTTTCAAAAATAGGGCTGAAAATGTTATGCGAATAGATAGGGAACAGTCTAACACAGCCTATACCTAACTGTCCAGCTGTGGACAGATATAGGCTGATGATGATGAATCCAGTTATTATTGTTTTTTGTTCAATAAGATATGGCCGAAGAATGGCCCAGTGAAAATATGTAAGAAATCTATGGTAAACTCCAGAGATAAAGATGAAACCAAACACCTCAGAATACGACCTGAAAATCACACGCTCGGCATGTCAACAGTCTTCAAAGTTTTTAATATTTATTCAATTTCATCAACAAATATTATAATTACATATAAATACATAAATAGTTTACGCTTTGATCTTAAATCATAATACAGTATTTAATTGTTGACCTTTAAAGGTATCCGTATTTCTTTATAAAAACTTTAGCTGACTCTAATGAAGCTGCAATCATGTGACCCAAAAAGAATAGCTTGTTGTGCAGTGTTAAACCAATCCCTATTAATTTAGTGAGAGATTACATAAGTATTGCGCAGTTCGTTGCAGATTCTCTGCTAATGAGCCTCCCTGCCTGCAGGGAATAAGCTCATTTCCCACTGTAGATAATAACAAGAAACCGTTCGATATACTTACTCTTGGAACTATGATCTATGTATATTTTCTTCTATAACTAGTATAATAATATAAACTTTCGATACTTTATGCAGTATTTTTTTGAGATATAGTATTTTTAGAACTTTAAATTTGTCAATAGCTTTTGGTTAACAAACACGGAGATCTTATAACAAGTATGTCCTCTATATTTTATAACAAGCTGTTGTGTTAAGCATTCATATAACGTTCGGCAAGTATGTAATTAAATTGCACCATTCACTTTTTAACAAGTTTTTTTATGTGAAAACTTTTTTAGCGGCGTTGTGAACTTTTTTGGGATGGTTAAAAATGTTAAAATTGCGTCAGGACACGTGACCTGATCCAAAATTCGTAAGACAGAGGGACAGAAGAAACTTTTTTTGAGATGGGTAAACATTTTTAAACTCGCGTCAGGACACGTAACTTGACCGAAAATTCGTAAGACGGAGGGAGAGTAGACAAAATGCTCAATGTTTATGTTCAAGTTTTCACTTCTGCCGGCACTCCCGGAGTGCAACCCGTTGTTTTTTAACAAGTTTTTGTTAGAATGTGTGTATGTTAGTGAGGGTCAAATCTTGGAAGCTAAAGGATTAACTTCCTGACGTTCGATTGGACTAAAATTTGGTATACTATCGTATCTTCCACAGAATGGTAGAATAGTAGAGTTTCTTCAGTGACAATACAATAATGATAGCAAACGGTAGGACAGTCGAATCTTGGCTAGTAGGTATGTGTTATTATCGTAAGTACTTTTAATTGCACACGATAACGTCTTTACAAAAAGCTTATGTTTAAAAATTTTTCTACTTTTATAGTTTGTTTTATCGTGTATATGTATTGATATGTGCCATCGTTACATGCTGGATATTTCATCAACCTGTAGGTTCTGAGAAGAAGTAACATTTCTAGTCCGAGTCTGTGATTCCCATTACGTATCATCTAGGGCACTTGACGTCACGAGGGACTAACGGCCGTATTCATGAAGATTTTGACGAAGGCATAGCATAGCGGAGGATTTAAAACAAGTAATGTCACAGATGCTCTGTATTTCTCTGCGGGATCGAATCCGAAACGAAGTAATTCGCCAGAGAACTAAAGTTATCTACATAGCTCAACGGATTAGCAAGCTGAAGTGGCAGTGGGCTGGTCATATCTGCCGCAGGACTGATAACTGTTGGCGTAGACTTGTCCTAAAGTGGAGACCGCGAATCGGCAAACGTAGCGTAGGACGTCCTGTGACCAGGAGCGACGACATACACAAAGCGGTGGGCAGTGACTGGAAGAGAAGAGCCGAAGATCGGGCTTAGTGGCGCATCTTGGGAGAGACCTACGTCCAGCAGTGGACTGACACAGGCTGATGATGATGATGAATGTCACAGAATAAATAATAGTACAAGTATAATGTCAATATTGTATTGGTTTGACTAACTATGTGTTTGCGAGGAGTTGTTTGTGAATACAGGGGTTAATTTCTGGTTGGTTAGCTTTATTGTGTACGACGCAATAATCGTCAAACACTATTCTACTCTCAAAAAAATGTCATTTGTTGGTAATTCTCTAATTTAGATCAAGTGTTCATGCAATCAAATTAGTTTCTCATCTGCCATATATCTTGTCTAAACTTCTATCAAGAGATGTAAACAACTGAACTTTCTCTATGTATATTTCAAGTTTTACAATAATAAATACTTATCCCATTCACCTAATTTGCTCCAATTTAATTAGCCCCTGCAAAAGCTAACCTCGGCATGTTAACCGCATTGACTTATCAAAGCTAGTCGAATAATAGGCTCACAGCGCAAGTGTCTGGCACCGCATAATTTATCTGTCACGACTATTGCCCCCAGTAACAATAATAGAACCTGAATTACGTCGCGAGCAAATTGCTGACAGCTCATTTGTTACTTAGTTTATTGTTTCTTCGGGGACTCATTGACTTCGGGCTAGATTTATTCGCTAATATCGCGATTCCGGATGGTTCTCGGTATTCGCTGGAAGTGACGGGTGTTTGGGAACAGAACAATTAGGTTGCACAAAGGCGAAATATAGAGTCGCGATGGCACAATGAACTGGCGTCCCACACACACCTGGGGCGTGACGCGTGCTACATTTGTACGTACAATCGATTCGTCTGGACCGCCATAGCCGCGGCATTCGTGACTCGCACAACTTTTACGTTATTACTACGTTTACGTCGCCATAACCGATTCCATTTATACGACTAACGGCACCGTACTTTGCTTAACTTTTCATATTATAGCACGACAGCTAATAATGAGGGTCCTAACGTGAGCCCTTGAATGCTAAACAAGGACAGAACTTTGTAAAGTAAAGCTATTAGCGAGACAATGCCGGAAAGTAAACAAATTGTGAATTAGGTAGTCGACTTGAAATAAATTTATGGGCGTGCCTTCGCATTTTGTTTGAGCGATTATTTGTCTTCTCTCCGAAATTTTCCAGGTTGTTAATTTATATTGAGCTTGTTTCTATCAGAGTGCTAACACTGCTGACTTAACGAAAAGTTTCACTTTGTTACGTCATCATTATCATCAACGTCAAAATCAGCTGGTCTAGTCCACTGTTGTACGTAGGCCTCTCCCAAGATGTGTCACTGAGTCTACTATATTACGTATGTATAAAAAATATACGCCGCGAAACCAAGATTTGCACTCGGAAATTGGAATATCCTACTGCTATTATAAATGCGAAATTGTATGTAAAGAGTTAAAACATTAATATGTTTGATGACAAAGTCAGTGCTTATGGTGGTGTTCTATTCAAACATCGCGGAAAATATCATTTTCAACACATTTGCTCAAAAAATGCATTCATGAAGCCTGTAAAGGAAACAACGGAGCTTGCGGTAAAATTGGTACTCTCACCTTAGTACCTACTTTACTGCTTACTATTACTGTAATTTGTGTCTAAATAAACTTTACTTAAAAACTATTACTAATACAACTTATTTTGTACGGTCTTAACTGGGATCGTACACAAATTTTTACTACACGTGGCACCATTTGTAAATTCGCGTCATATTCATATTAGAAACGTCAAATATGATTTCAACATTCCGACTGATATATTTATGTATGTTTCATTATAAATTGTACTGTTTTCTCGCAAATGTGTTGAAAAACGTTATATAACACACGTGCGGATTTTGGTGTTTACGAACTACTGACTATGGTAACACCTATTCGCTTTTGTTTTATTTCTATATATTATATCGGTATATCTATATATATTTAGTTGGATTAGGCATGTGTTACTTTCGTGACATAGCTACAATGTGTCACAGCTGCAAACTTGGCGAAGGGTTAAGCGATAAACTTAAGTGTTAGCGGTAACGCCAAAAGTTTCTCTGGGGACAGCCTACCACTTCGTCAGATTTTCGGCAGCTAGTAAAAATGTTTAAGCAAACAGTTTCAAGGTGACTGCCCCATATTTTATATCCATATGTACCTACGTACAGTTTGAACTTTCGGGGATGGAAGTGACGCTACTTTTTGTCAGTTTATGGTAGTATAAGAATAAATAAGTTGTAAAAGAATAGGTAAGCCACGCAAGTAATTTGTTTTTTTTTTTAGTTTTCACACTAAAAGTGTTTCACACGTTACATTAAGTTTAATGCTTAAGATTAGATCAGAAATCGTCCTCAAACTTCCACAAAATATTACGTTAGCATTATTTTAAGAGGGACCGCGGGGTGCACTTTTCCAAGCAAATGTATTCCCCCGTTTCTTCCTGCAAAATGCTTCTAGAGCAAAATATGTTTCTACAAAAAATCAAGGTCTGTTGTAGCTATCATTTGCTTTTTTTTGACCAACTAATTGCAAAAAGAAATAAAAGTCTTCTAATCTCCTCTTATGATTTGGTCATTTTTAGGGTTCCGTACCCAAAGGGTAAAACGGGACCCTATTACTAAGACTCCGCTGTCCGTCTGCCTGGCTGTCTGTCTGTCTGTCTGTCTGTCCGTCTGTCACCAGGCTGTAATTCATGAACCGTGATAGTTAGATAGTTGAAATTTTCACATATGATGTATTTCTGTTGCCGCTATAACAACAAATACTAAAACAGAATAAAGTTAAAAATAATAGAGAGTCCCCATACAAGAAACGTGTTTTTTTCGGCATTTCAATGTAACGCCATCTATGAACGCTTAGTTAGGTAAACGTCGCATAGGTGGCGTTATATTGAAAGGTAAATAATAATACCTTTCTTAGACGTTAGATGGCGTTATAAGAAATAAAATGTTTATAAATTATTATTTTTTGCTGGTGAAAAATGGTAGCGGTATTTTTTGCTCGATCTTATAAAATACTGTAGTGTGGTACGGAACCCTACGAGTGCTAGTCTGACTTGCACTTGGCCAGTTTATTTATTAATTTGGCATACCTGGCAAAGTATTATTTTGTTTGTTTGGATCCCTGCTCTTTGCTCAGACATTAGACATTTACTGAAATCTTATTAAAATATTGGATTTGTGATAGAAGCGGCATCGCCTGGTGGTCGATCGGACAGATCAAGACAAGAAGAAGTACCCGCGTCTCCGGGGATGCTCACAGCAGCTCAGCTGGCAAGGAGGCTGCGGATGGAAAATGAAAGACTTCAGGTAACACTTATCTTCCAAATCAGAGAATATTTATAGGCATGAGAGGTTCTAGCAAACAAGGTAATATATGTGAAGGTATATTAATCAGTGTTTCTACGAATACTACCTTCAATAATTGTGAGATGTGTTCAGGCCTTCAGACCCGAAGGTATCTGAATTAACATCAATTTATTTGCAACGGCTTGTTTGTTGTACGGAATTAGATGCATCTTACCGCTATCTAGCTGCATTTATCTATTTAGACGTCTTGACAGCTCAAGCCACCCATAAAACATATATATTGCGTCAATTAGTTCGCCAAGTTGTGTTGATGTTTGCCATGATGTTCGGTTCTGGCCCTCCTTTAAGATGACTTGGACTTGGGATAGTTGCTCTATGTAGATTGCATTAAAGTAAGTTGTCCTACCTCGTCTAATTGCCTTCCATTTTCAGACAAATACGATTACATCTTAGACTAGGCCACATAGTTACTTAACATTAGGTGAAATAAACCCCTATTTCACCTAATGTTAAGTAAGTGCTTGCCTGTGTCTATGCTTGCCGAAGTTTAAGACGATAAAAACTTTTATAGTTAGGAACAAATACTATATTGTGTTTCTTTAATTACACACTTTATATTTTTGTACATTGTTACACACAATCCAAAATTTCATCGTACCAGTACCGTATGGGATTCGAACCCCCACCTCATGGGAAACAATCCCAGGCGCTGTAACCAACTAAGCCACAGCACAATCCTATCGATACGATGAAAGTAATAGATTGCATTTTAACCAATTATGCATTGGTGGCGCCATCTGTGACAACTATTTAGAAAAGTAATAATTCCGATAAAATCATTACAGTTTTCAAATCCAACGAAAGATGTCGCACTGCTTAAATCAAATATTATGTTTCAGGAACAAGCTATCCCTCGATAGGTTTTATGTGTCCTCTGCCCACATTTATCCCCTGGAGCTTAAGCGGTTTGACTGCGATGAGAACTCGTCGCAATCTATAATCCTGTAAGCTCACTGAGAATGAGCTTGGAACCTAGAACATTGACTTTAGCTTAGAAGCTTCATGTTAGACACGTCTAATATTTTCACACTTTCAATTAACAAACTGTACTTTGGTTTTGACAAGGAAAAATGTATGATAGATTTTTTTTGAATCCGAAAGCCTATATTTGACCACTATCTCACTTTATAAACATATACCATGCTTGCCTAGAAGTTACACGTTCACTCGCGATTTTGACGACACGACTATAGTCCGACAATCTCGTGCGCGACCGTCCCGCGGGGTGTCAGACGGTGGCGGGGACGAGGTACCCAAGATGTCAGCGGGTAGCGGGTGGTGTAGCGGGGAAGGGAAGCATGTGTAGCCGTGTCACAGATTATATAATAGTTACTTGGTAGCCGTGTGCTAGAATGACCGCTACCTCGTCCTCGCCACCGTCTGTCACTCCGCAGGACGGTCGCGCACGAGATTGCCGGACTATAGCCTAAACTGTAACTCTAAACCATAGAGTAACTTTTTATACCGTTCTACTCATCTAGGGCCATTAAGCAGGTTTTAGCGATCATTTGTATTTTAACATGTGGGATAGATAGACACCAATCATACATATGTTTATAATATTTCACGCTTTGCAGAAATGTTTAGTGGCAGTCTGTCGCAAAACATCTCATGTTTGAGTCTCTGTCCTTGAGAGCCAGTTCTCATTCTAGGTCTAACGTATCTTGCGTGCTACTATCCCCCAGATACCTAGTAGTTAAACCCTATCTTATATAAAAAGTGACCTTTTAAATTAGATAATCTCCTTTACCAACTTACTATCAGCAAAGTGAAATTGCGAGTATATGGAGCTTCCCTAGCATCGCTGCGCAAAGAAACTGAAAATAAATACAAAATTAAACACTGCAGGTACCATGCCCTTTTAATGTGGTCCTTAATTAGAGCTGGGATTTCGTTTTAATTAGATTATACTTTACATGTTTATTTGGGCTCCTTTAATTAAACAAACATGTTTATAAAATCGACGTAGCTGTATAAAACTTGGAACGACTTTTATTAATCATTCTGGTGGTGACGGTTTTACCTTTAATTGCTCAATTGCATGACTGGAGGGGTCTATCATAATTATCATAAACGAATGCTGTCTAGACGTAAAAATGTACTTTTTGTAGAATAAAGTATATAGTCATTAAAGTTGGAAAAAAGTTTTTGGTAATTTTTGTTTTACATCAATGTTAATATTATGCCTTATGCAATACGATAAATAATTGATTTGTAAAATTACATCTTCATAACAAACTCATTAAATCTTCATAAATTGTGTAATGGGAGAAACCGGGAAATACACCACTCACTCAAAAAAAATATATGCGGGGCAGACTTTGGGGACTGTCGATAGAAGTGAAAAATAAAGAACTTGTGAATTGTACCGTCGAGATACACAGTGTACATATAGCTCATGGGAAGCGTGCGGTGACGATGACGCGAGTTTCACGCTTTTTGATCAACCAAAAAGTACACATATATACACACAGTATACATATAGCTCATGAAAAGCGTTCAGGTACGATGACGCGAGTTCCATGATTTTTGTTTATCCAAAAAGTGCTCAACGCGCCTAAATAAGTTTTCACATCAAAAATAATATTCCTAATCTGTTCATAAACGACGGAGTACTGCGGTAGTAAAACCATATAAAAATACAATCGCATTGATAACTTCTTTTTTTTTTAATTGGTTAAAATATTAATAAAAACACTCTCTTTGTAGTAAAATAAATCTTTATTAGCAACATATAAAAAAAGCTTTTCCAGCTTCGATTGGATAATAAAATAAAAGGTTCGAGTAAGAACCTAAAGGGTCATTGGAGAACATTGGCCGTTGGTATTATTTATTTCATTGACCGGATGGTTATTATACCATTCAGAAATAAATCAATTTTGGTTCCATCATTTAGTATTGCTAGGATTTTATATTAATAAATTTGTGGTAATCGTATTTGGACAAGAGTTATTGCGGTAGAGAGGTATTTATTAATTGATTTATTTAATATTCGGTAGCAAGGATCTTTATGACAAATTAGCATCTAATGTCGTACTTCTCTTTTTTTTCTTTCGTCTTCTGTTGATTAATTCCGGCCGCTTTCTCTCAACTTCTTGCTTTAATCTTATCAGTTGTTCACAGTACAGTTCAGAATCGATGGTCCTGCCTGGTGGTAACAGCTCATAATGAATAATGCCCTTCCAATCCTACCACACACACAGCATCACCTTGTTGCGAGTAAACCCGGGTTTCACAACAGTCTGTGAGGTGCCCAAATTTCGAGCTTTTTTGTGTACCCAGTTTTTTTCAAATGCGCCAAAACTGTTTTGTGGTCAATTCCCAGTTCTTCAGCTACGTCGTAACTACTGATATGCCGATCTTGCTCCACTTTTACAAAAATGGCATCCATTTTATCCGTAATAGTATATATATGTGTATATGTAGTATATGTATGTATATATAGTATATGTATGTATATAATATATTTATGCGACCAGAGCGAGGTGCATCTTTGACATCAAAATTTCCGGACTGAAAACGCTTAAACCAAATTTGTGCTACTCTCACAGCATTTTACCTTTTTTGTACTAAAATTTTAAAATGTATCGAATTTCTTCGTTAGATTCACTCATCTTCACAGTACGAAAAACAAATGAAAATCACACATTTTTCTAATTTGAATACGGAATTATCTTCTTTAAAATTTAAAGTTTTAATGATACCAAAACCAGCCAGATACAAATAGTATAGCCAAAGAGATTTGATTACAAGTTCATATTTACTATAATGCGAAAAGACTTTTTCCTTTTTTGAAACACTTTTTACTTTTTAGGGTTCCGTAGACCTGACAAGGAACCCTTATAGTTTCGTCATGTCTGTCTGTCTGTCTGTCCGAGGTTTTGCTAAGAGACCGTTAATACTAGAAAGCTGTAATTTTGTGGGAGTATGTAAATAAATGACGTCGACAAAGTGCTGAAATAAAATATTGAAAAATATTTTTTTTAGGGTAGCTCCCCTATATGAGAAGTGGGGATGAATTTTTTTTTCATCGTCTACCCCATCGTGTGGGGTATCGTTGAATAGGTCTTTTAAAATGACTTAAGGGTTGCTAATACTATTTATTGATTGAATGCTCCATTTACGAAATATTACACTTTAAAGTGCAAATTTTTGTTCCAGTAGGGCGTCCCCCCTACTACCTCCAACACCCAAGTTCAACGACTATTACTGCTAAACTAATAAAGTTATCTTGACCGCTATAATTTTCCTTTAAAGTTTATAAAATGCCCTATTATCACGATTTTTTCCAGATTTTTCAAGCCAGCAGTTTAGCTTTTAGAGGGGCCCCCCCCTCTAAAAAGTATAATAGTCGTTGAACTTGGGTGTTGGATAATTTTGTACCAAAATCCTTAGAATAAATCCTTTAAAGTGACAAAGACGGAGTACCTAGTTGCTTGTTTATAACGGGTAAAGACTTGCATTGAATAACAGGCTACTACGGAACCCTACACTGCGCGTGGCCCGACACGCACTTGCCCGTTTATTTTTACTTTTTTTAAACACATGGAAGACTACGGGATTATTAGATTATATTTACCTACCATTCAACGTATCATATACAAGTATAATATCGTATACAAATAAATTTAATGGAATTAATAATATTTAATTGGAGTTAATTCAGTTGTATCTATTTAGGCTGAGTTAACCCGAGTCCGTCGTCTATTGGTGGCGGCGGCTGAGCGAGGAGAAGCCGGTTCAGCGCTGATAGAACGGAGCAAAGGCGACGGTGGTGAGACCACCCCGTTGGACCCTCAGCTGTTGGAGAAAGAACTGTTGTTAGCGAGAGAGGCTGTAAACTGTGAGTACTTGTTTTCAAAGCGTTAAAATTCTGCTTTTGCTATGTTTACTTGCTAATTGGTTATTATTTATTTTATGATTTATGATTTTGACGTGTATATGTGCGTATATTAATACTGCCTACATACTGAATAAATGCTTTAATTCTTTCTTTGATACAGCATCATATTGAAACCTTGAGGTACTTAAAAAGTTAAATCCCCGTGATACTTCTGAATCTTGTGTTTAAACCACGTTCATACTAAAATCTATATATCATGTTACATATAAATACCTACAAACATTAACGATGTAATCACTGACGAAGACATTTTGGACATAATCTAATTGTATAATTATTAATTACCACTGAATGTATGCTTGAGTACATAAATTAGTGATGTATTTGTTTAATTTAATTAATTAATTTGTGTATTTCATACGTCATATCGCAACAAGATAGACGAACTTATAAAATCACCAACATCTTTGTTCTTACTCTATTTTTTATGAAATAAATGTATTTACATTCATATAGAATAACAAATATCTATATTTCTCGTATGCTTAGATTTCTAGGCATACTTAAGTGAAAAAAAATTTCCCACAGCCTTCCGCCATTTCAGTATTTAAAGTCAAACGGAAATATGACTGTACGCATTTTCATATCGGAAAAAATGTTACAATAACGTTGACCTCAAAACCCAGCCGACCCTCGGGCCGGGAATATTACCTCAAATCACAATTTGTAACTTATGCTCGCTTCTTCACACAATAATCCGAAGATTCCGCGAAAGTGGCCAATTTGTTGAGTGCCGTCCAGGATACGGGAGGCGTGTTCTTTACTGACTTCTTAGCTTGGGTAGATTTCAAAGCCAATCGTAGCGAGTTGGAGTTACAAGGTCAATAGGATGGAATTTTGTATTAAGTGGTGTATGAGTAAAATAAAATATAAGAGGGTGCTTTGGTGTTATTGCGTATCGGAAGTGAGAGTGCTTAATTTAATATCTAACTAAGCTCAATGGTATATCGATGTTTATTCTCCTTTCTTCTAAATTACTGATGGTGAGAGGGTCTCAAGTGTTAGGTAAGTGCCTCTATTAAAAACATCGCCATTCTTTTATCGAACTGCTCGGTACCGCAGAAAAAAGCTCATCCCCATATTTTATAGACTTTGCTTAAGTCTCATCTCAGTCTCACCACCCGTTTTTTGCCTTACACCTGTAAGATGTGAAATGATCTTCCCGCCACGATCTTCCCATTGATCTATGTAATGGAGGCTTTTATAAAAGGAATAAATAAATTCCTTAAAGGTCACAATGCATCATCAGCGCCCACGGTGTTGCAAATTTTTATAGGCGATGGCATCAGGCAGGTCGTCAGCTTGTCTGCCAACTCTTACAAGAAAAAAATTGCGAATAATAATTTTATGTCATAAATAATTTTCAATTCGTTATGATTTTGATGATCGTGTAAGTGTAAGTTGGTAAGTGTCAGGTCTCGTGGTCGCAGTCCGATGCGTTGGTCGGACCAGATTCGCGCCACTCTCGAGACTCCAGTACATGAGGCTCTACAAGTCGCTGCAGATAGACCTAAGTGGCGAACTATAGTGAGGAATAAGTTGACTGGTGAATTAGGTCACGACCCCCAGTAATGGGACATCGAAGAACGGAGGTAAGTGTAAGGTAGTTTTCAACTGACTTCCAAAAAGAAGGAGGTTATCAATTCGTCTGTATGTTTTTCTTTTTCTTTTTTTTTGTGTGTATGTTACGCGATTACTCCGTCAATTGTGAACCGATTTGAATTATTCTTTTTTTAATCGGTAGGGTACGTTTCTGGAATGGTCCCATTTTAATTTCATTGAGATATGACTATACACGTCTCAAACTTGCTACTGAAATTGAGTCGCGGGGCATTGAAGTCGGTTGTTTTAGTTATTAAACTATCTTAATTATTTACCATTTTACCGCTTTTTATGTGAATTTATCTACGTTCTTAATAGATTTTAAAATTTTGAGTTTTATTGCAATTTCTGTAAATAAAAACTATTACAAGTAAAAAAAACTTGTAAAAACATTTGCCGAATCCGTACCTACCAAAGGTATACTACCACAGAACTGCAGCAGTGACTTATGCTATCCTATGGGTACTCCACACTATTTACCATTGATAGATAAATATGTAAGACAATGTGTTATTGATGGATTAAGTGTTCCTGCCCGTAGCCACCCTCTTGTCCTTCGTGTCCCTTCATAGGTGATTAGATGCCAAAAACACTGATCGATAGTAAATTACACACGAACACGTGGTCTCGACGTGGAAATTGCTAAAGGGTTGTATTCTCGCCGGGTGACAGATATCGTTCAATTTTCTAGGCAGACAGCGGCGCTCTCAGGCTTTCCCAGAAATCTTGGAATCTTGGCAATTATCTATCTGACGCTCGTTTCTAAATAAATTTTAGTTCTTTGGACTTTTTTTTTGGATAGGTTAATTTATTTGAGATTTATTTGCGATGAATACTTTATCTAGTCAAGTCTTTTTAGGGTTCCGAACCCAAAGGGTACCAACGGAACCCTATTACTGAGACTATTAGTAAATAAGCATGTTTAGTATTGACACGGTATTTATATTATCGATGTACTTTGTACTTTATTTTTCCGGCAAATTTTGTTTAATCGGAACCCTACTTGTGCGGGTCCGACTCGCACTTGGCCAGTTTATTTATTTATAGCCTATAAGACTAGCGTTTGACCACTATCTCACATGTTAGTATGAGATAATTTGGTCAAGATGTTCGAACGCTAGGCCTAGAATGAGAACTATAGTCTGGCCATAACTGCTGTACACTCCCTGAGGTATGCGCGGCGAGGTGGGAGCCGGGGAAAAAAGGCAGACTGACGGAGCGCGTCCCCCCCGTCTCGCCGCGCGCATACCTCAGGGAGTGCTCAGCAGTAATGGCCAGACTATAGCGCTCAAAGACTACAATCAATCAATCAATCAATTATATATTTGCTATAAATAAGGTCACAAAGGTAAAATCTAATATATAAAATTCTCGTGTAACAGTTTTCGTTGCCATACTCCTCCGAAACGGCTTGACCGATTTTGAAATTTTTTGTGCTTATCCGGTATCTATGAGAATCGGCCAACATTTATTTTTCATCCCCCAAAATGTTAGGGGTAGTCCACCCCTAAATTTTATTTTTTATTTTTTAGACAAAATTTTTAATTTCTATTTTTTTATGATACAACATACAAAAATACATACAATCCTCAATTTTCACCCTTCTACGATCAACCCTTATTTTTTAATAGCCATTTATTTATATGGCAAAACAACGTTTGCCGGGTCAGCTAGTACATTATAACAATAGGTCCTGTTATTTATACCCTTTCGGGCGTGCAAATGTACTGACGGAACGCACCGTTCAACCGTTTCAATCAAACATCAAGTTATAAAATCTGTCGCAAACAGATTTTATAACTTGATGTTTGATTGGCTTGATAATCTCTGTCATGTTTATCATTGCTTTATTGAATAATGAGATGCTGCTAGATATCTGTATATAGCTAGCTCATTGACGTTAATATATAGACACGAAATTTTATAATTCCATATATATTATAATACCTAAAGTTCCATTATGACGATTAGGTATGCACCTTTTAAAGTTATTTCCATACAGGCAAATGTATCGCGGTGCCTCCTTGTTTATACGTATTTTCTACCTCTAGCTTCTAGCTATGGTATAGCTGCACTTACTTATCTGCAACTCACATCGATCCCAAAGCCATCGCTGTCAACGTAGAAACTATCGGGCAAAGAGTAACATAATATATACTCTATCGGGGCAGTATCATTTCTTCAATACGAGGTTTGAATGCAATTATGTTCGCCTAGCGTAAATAACTGGCTTCAGTTTACCCACGTACACTTTTGCATAGTGAAGTCTCGCATACAATTTAATATACTGCGTTGTTAGAGATACTCTCCGTTTGAAAGCTATAGATATATAGATAGCTACCTAAATAAAGTTAGTATATAAAGTAACAGTTAAGGTGCACCTCTTTCGCTATGAACAAAGTCAAAGCTGTCAGTGTAGAGATTACCGGGGCAGTAATTAGTTGCCATCTTTTGAACGGATGATTTCTAGCCAATCATCGTTCGAAAATGTACATAAATGTTTGGAATAAAATTACCAAATCAGTATTTTTTACCTGAACGAAATTTCAAGCAAATCTGTGCTCTTACCTGTGTCAGTTTAGCATTCTGAAAGACCTTTCATAAACATAAAACCTACCTCGCCGACCGTAGCTACCTACCATCAGGACTTTTTGATAAACTATACTCGTACTCATAATATTCAAGTCATACCTGGCCTTGTAAGTCAACATCAGCACCGGGACACGTCCTCATAGGGTGTGGAACTGTAACTTCCCTGGTATTTTGGCTAATGACATTACCCTGACGAACTTTGGAGTTGTACGTGATGTCTCTCAGCAGAAGGGGAATTTCTAAATAAGTATAATATGTAATATGGGGCTTTAAGATACATTGCTTTATTAAAAGTCTGTAAATATATGTGCCACGTAAATTCACATAAATAATGTTTATGTTTGATAGTAATTGAACAAGTCGGATCATTAAGAGCCCCGTTGCCGTAAAGGATAGATGGTTTAACTTCTAAGCAAGAGGTGTCCGGTTCTAGTCCTAGCACGGGTGTTCGTCCACACGGGTGGTAGGAGCATATTATATTGATGTTCCGCCTGACTCGCTACCAAAAAGTAGCTTACCACCATCAAGGAGAAAATCTGCGGCCATAACCTTACGGTGTTCTGGCAGCACACAGCCCTACAGCGTGTTATTATTTTATAAATTACCATTTTATACAGGGTAGCCAAACATATAAACAAACTATCCACAAAGGAAAACGTTCAAAGTATATTGCAGATTTAAGCGATGTGTTTTGTATCACATCAAACGCTTCAAATGTACATTTGTCCGAATAGAGGAGATCTGCATAGAAAGCGCAGCGAGCAGCGACATAGCATATAACTCTACGAACGCTCAAAGGGTTTCAAATCACTCGGGATTCAAACATACACCGCGTCAGTATTTCGATTTGTTCAGACACTCAATAAACCAACTTTGAAGCGTTTGTTGACGCTATTTTTCCATACATCAATATTTTACACAACTGGGTCACTCCCAATATGAAATAAAGTAGCAGTAAAGTAGTATTTTAGTGTATTTACAAATGCTTTTTGTTTCAGCTTTGAAAGCGGACAAAAAGAGGTTGAAAGCTGAGAAATTCGATTTATTGAACCAGATGAAGCAACTGTACGCTACGTTGGAAGACAAAGAGAAAGAATTGCGAGACTTTATCAGAAATTACGAACAGGTTTGTGTACAAAGAGATTTCAAGATTTGGTAGTATAATAATTTTAATGTCTTTGTTTGTCTATCATCCAGTTTCGTGACATATTCCGTTTGCAGCAAACATTCAAAATAGGACGAGAACACGTTCGAGACATGTAGGTCACGCGAGTATGATTACTTAACACCGCTCCGTTGTACTGTATTCGCCTTGATCGTGATCCGGTATTCGTGATACAATTTGATAGTGTACTCTGGGATTTCAGAACTGATTTGCGAACTCAAATACGTGAAATAAGCTTCCATTCGGCTCTCTATTAAGAGCGATTTGGCATCACGTTCACACTGCATTCATGGCATTGCCTTTAATAAGACTATTGTGTATTGTGTTCCTATTGGAGGGATTTGAACACAATACTGTGCTGCTCTATACAAATTGAAATGACCGTAGTAGGTAGGTGGATGCCAACGCATATAAGAAACTTTTTAATTCGTGTGAATATAAATTGAATATCAATAGTATTAAGATCCAATTATTACTACATTATAAAAGATCTATGGCTGATTTTTTTTAAACAACAGGGACAATGATTTGTGATCTTCACACTAGGCAAGCCTGTATCGTGAAGACCATAGATAAATAGAATATAATATTACTAACAAAGCTATTTGTTTCGGCTTTAGAAGGCTTTCTTTGACGTATTTGTTTTTTGTAGATGCGCTCAAGGGGTGGAGCTTCGTCTGCGCTCGGAGCGGAGCGAGCGGAACGCGAACGCGAGCGAGCAGCACTGTTACGTCACGCGCGGGATGAAGCGGAGCGATCTCTGCAACTTGCTGCCGCTCTTAGCGCCAGGGACACTCAGCTCAGACATGCAAGAGAACAACTGTTCGAGGTAACGCAGCCTGAATGTAACATTTTGTGTAGCCAGAGTGTAATATTTTAAGTAATCGGTTTTATTGTATATTTTACGACGAAACGAGCAAAGCGGGATGATCGTTAAAACTAACAGTGGTTGGTAAGTACTACTCGTATGTTAGGAATATACCGGTCTAGCATATTTTGGAATCTTACTGCTTAACAGGTACTGTTCATGGTAATTCTTCTGAAACGATAAACGTAATCTAGTTAGCCAAAAGAGTAGTCTTGTAAGTTTAAACTAAAATGTAGACAAAAAACTAGTGTTAATATTACACGTACGTATTCAACAGAACTAAAATTAATTCGAAGGCAACAATTTTGTATCATTTAAATATCAAAACCATCGAATTATAGGTTACTGGCAGCTTGCCCCGTCTTCGCACGGGTAGAACATATATGCCCACAAAATTTGCATCAGTTTTGCATCGAATATAAAATATTAACATATTTAACAATCATCCTCATAAACACTCTGGCTATTGGTGAAAACCGCATGATAAGCCGTTCAGTAGCTATTGAGATTATTGCGAACAGACAAACAGACTGACACAGTGATTGACTTTATTTTATAATACTTACGTAGTGATATTAGACGGCCCTTTGGCGTAAAGGATAGTTACCCTGATTCTGACCCGACGGTTGTTGGTTCTAATCCTAGCTATATACCTACCAATGAAAGTTTTATGTGCATTCATGAATTTTGGGTTTTTTCGTACAGAGGTAGTGGGATCATTAAATCTACCAAAACTGGCCAAGTGCAAGTTGGACTCGCACTCGTAGGGTTCCGTAACAGTAGAGTATTTTATAACTTCCATTTTTCGCCACCAAAACATTAACTTTGTTTTCATAGAGTTTGTATGAAAAACAAAGTTATATTTGCGGTCGCTATATCTCAAAAACTGCTGACTGTATCTCGTTAAAACAAATTTTGGTTTAAAGTTTTTATTGAGATCCACAGAATATATTTCTAGATTTTTTACTCCATTATTTTAAAAGTAAGAGGGGGGGGGGGGGGGGCACATATTTTCTACTTTCGACGCGCCTATCTTTTAAATGATTGACTTCGAGAAAAAAATATTTTAAGGTTTCAATTGAGGTTTCAATGTCATTTTTAAAGACCTATCTATAGACACCCCAAACGGTTTAGGTTTGAACAAAAAAAATATTTTTGTTTCAGTTCCATGTATGGGATGCCCTCTCTTTGACTTTTATATTTTTTATTTTTGTATAAAAATCGGAAAGCGGTTCACAGAATACATCTACCTACCAAGTTTCAATTCTGTAGTCTTTATAGTTTCGGAATAAAATGGCTGTGACATACGGACGGACAGACAGACAGACAGTCAGACATAACGAATCTATAAGGGTTCCGTTTTTTGCCATTGGGATACGGAACCCTAAAAAGTAGCGTACCACCAAGGAGAACATCTGCGGCCGTAACCTTACGGCGTTCCCCGACGCATAGTAGAAAAGTAGGGGTATTATACGTTTAACGTGTATATCTGTGTGCCTGTCTGTACCATCTTAGCACCCAACCGGACGAATCGATTTTGATTTTATTATTGATAGTTTTTATTTTGTTTGATAGATTAGATGTCTTCATCGAGAGTGTTCTTAGCTTTGATTCATGAAAATTTGTTCAATCGTTATAAAACTATGAGCTTTCTAGTTAATTGCGTTATGGAATCCGCTTTCATAGGTCTGATCAATTCGAAAATCTTCTTCTTCAACGATATTGTAAGAACATGGAAGCATTGACCTGATGCTGGGACATTTCCTCTCCTACAGAATACTCAAATCCTCACCAACTTACAGCTCAGATTTCAAATGTCGAGTTTTGAGTCATGGGAATGCTTTTAATGAAAAGATTATACGTAGATCAGTCGGGGTGGCTTATAATATTATATTATCTAATACTATAAGAATCTTTGTCCAGACATACTGACTGACTAACTGACTGACAGACAACGCACAGCCTAAACCACTGGTCGTAGAGACTTTAAATTTGGTGGGTATATTTGTCTTAGTACGTAAGGGTGTACTAAGAACGGATTTTCCAAAATTCAACCCTTTAAGGGATGAAATGGGGGTTCAAAGTTTGTATGGAGAAACAAGATTAGATAGTATTTTCTATTTGAAACTTCACGCAAGTGCTTCAGTAAAAAAATAAGTAAATACGTGTTTCAGGCTTTTTTGAAATTCTACCCCTAAAAGGGTGAAATGGGGTAACAAAGTCTGAAAATCAATATTGTTTCGGTTTGCGCTGAAATTTGGCATGCAGATAGTTATTACGACGTAAATGACATCTGAGAAAGGATTTTCCAAAATTCACCACAGAAGGAGATGAAAAGCTGGTTCAAAGTTTGTATGGAGAAACAAGATATGATAGTCTTTTCTATTCGAAACTTCGCATAAGTACATAAATAAGTAAATACGTGTTTCAGGTTTTTTCGAAATACCACCCCTAAAAGGGCGAAGTGGAGTAACAAAGTCTGAAATCAATATATTGTTTTGGATTGCGCTGAAATTTTGCATGCACATAGTTATTTTAACGTAGGTATCCCCTAAGAAAGGATATTTTTTAATTCACTCTTTAACCCCTGAAAGAGAGAATTTTGAAAAATCCAAAAAATCGGGATGAAGCGTATGTTCAAAGTTTGGATAGTCATTTTATTCGACATTTCACAGAACTACTTATGTAAATAAATAAGTAAATACGATATTTAGGCTTTTTCAAAATGCCACTCTAAGAGAGTGAAGTGGGTAACAAAGTCTGAAAATCAGTATTGCTTCGGATTGCGCTGAAATTTAGAATGCAGATAGTTGTTTTGACATAGGTATCCGCTTAGAAAGAATTTTAAAAAGTCCCCTCGGATATTATTATAACTTATTATTTTTACTCCGTAAATACATACGGAATATTAAATATATATTTTTACATACGGAATATTAAATATATACTAGGATTAATACTATATACTTGAAAATAGCCTTGGAAGTTATGTAATATGTTTTAACAAAAAAATAGAGGTTAAAATGGTTAGTGTGAGTCAACCTTAAGAGATAGACATATGTTGTCGCTGACTTTTTTGTAGGTCTTATCAAGTTGTACAACTCTTCCATAGAAAATATTCTTCCATCTATTTTCAATTGAGCAGCGTTCGTAAGAAACGTGTTTTTTCGACTGTTTTTTTGTCGACTTAGGTTTCAAATAAGGTCTCCACGAATGTACCTTTGATTTAAACGGGATAATATATAGCCTATTTTCATTTCCAAAGTCCATTCTATTTAGTGAAAGATTTGTTTTAATCGGTCCAGTAGTTTTTGAGCCAAATCATTACAAACATACAAAAATACAAATGTTCCCTCTTTATAATATTAGTATAGATAATTCGATGATCATAACGGTATTTAGGGCCAGTTCTCCCGGTTCCTGGCAGCCGCCTTGTTAAGAACTTATCTGGCAGATTATTGACAACTTTATAGTGCATCGTGTCAGATAACTATCTAAAATGTTATCAGGAATCTATGAAACTGGCCTTTTGAATTTTTACAAGCTTTTATATAGTTTCACCTGTCCCGCTGTTTGTCATCAAATCTTGCAACTTAAATTTGATCCACTTTCCGGTTACCGATTGGGCTGAAATTTTGCATATACGTGTAAATCGCGTGACAATGCAATATTATGATGACATGCTGGTGATCTGATGATGGAGCTGGAAGGAGCCCAAAGGAACTTCGCAATGAAATGACACAATCTCATCGAGTTTGGGCTCATTTGAATCGTCTTGACGAGTATTTTTCATTGCACATCATAATGTCTTTAGAAAAAGCTTGTGTTTATTTATTTTTTTACTTTTAATATATATTGTTGAAACCATCATTGAACTCTTTAGTAATGCCTGAACTAGCCCTACACTATCAATTTCAAGCAATTTGAATATTCAATCAGCCTGCGCTCCGTAATATATTCATCAACACTGTCTTTTTATTAGTCTTCGCAAGCACGAACTAATTCCCTCTATCGATCAAAGAAACGCAAATGTTTCTCGCTTATATGATGAAGTGCTTCGTAAACAATAAACTACAACAATATGTATGTGTATTATTGACGGAGTGATGAATCACCAGTCTGATGGCTACCGGACCCTATCAATCATAGCTGTTAATTACAATTTCAAATTGCGGCTTCCGTATACGGTTGATTTGAATGCAAATGCTTTCTTTATGAACTACGGTAGCCATGCATTAGCTTTTAACCTGATTAAGGTAAATGTGGGTGAACATTTATTGATACTTAGAGCAAAGATTACAGCATTATTAGCGGAAAGTACCGTTCGCTTGTGTAATTAGGTAGTCCTAACAACATTTGCAAGTTATGGAATTATGAATGAAAAACATACACAGAGGCACGCTCGCGTGTTTAAATATTACACTGGACGAAAGTGTTAATATTTTCTTTTCTTGTAAATCAGAGTAGTTACATACTATTTCACATCATTTTGTGCAAAATTGAGTCGATATTAACGTACTGTGGCCAAGAGTCATTTGAAGTACTGAGTATTGAGTTTAAGGACAGCTGCCGGAACACATTTACGAGTATATGTTTGGTGACAGATTTTCTAGCTTAAGGATGATATGATACCCTCATGCTAGGAAATCTGTCGCCAGTGTCCATCCAGTCCTTCCAGTGTCCTACCAGCATGAGTCATAGGCAGGTCCACAAGTTTGTGAATATTTTAGTCCTGTTATAATTATAGTAATAATCAGTACTTTATGTCAGCTTCGGTTCCATCAATGCCTCCGAAAGATCTAGGAGTCTCGTTAAATTTATAAAATTGGAGAATAATAGTAAATACAAAACGTTACTCATAAATATTTCTACAAAGTAAACAAACTACATATTCACCAAACAGAATCAGGGGCCTTATTCAGTATCACCATTTTAAAGTCTTACCGTGCCGTGTTACGTTATCTCCGCGTTATGGTATTCTCTATGCCAATTAAAACGCGGTAGGGTAAGGTTATGAGTGCGTTTTGAGCTGTCAAAATATCGTGACATATGCGCACGTGTAACGCGCGTTTTGTATAATTCACCTATAGTGTAGCATACAGAATACAATTATTCAATAACGTAACGTGGCGCGTTAAGGAACGCGTTATCTCATTGGTCAAACTGAATAAGGCCCCAGATATCTGAAAGTCAATTACTTACTATTTATAAACCCGGTTCATTGAAAAAGTCGAATTTGCAGCATTTCATTTAGCTATACCATTCGCGTACCTATATATTTTAAATCCGTATCATTTGCCGTTCGCGATTCAGTCTCATTACACAGGGCTGTTAAAACCGTATGAGAGGTCAAACCTTGTTCAAATTAAATCACAAATCGAAATTAATTGAGCCATGAAACCGGGCAGATGGCGGGTTCCGACACGTTGCGGCCTGTAATGGGAAAGGCTACGTGGCCACGGGAAATTTAGACAGGTCTGATTGTCGTTTACCGAATGGATTAGCGATACCGAATGGGGATGTTGTGATGGGAATGTGATACATCGTTTACTGCTGGGAAGGACACATAGATTTATATTTCTATGAGAAACCTGGTAATTCTAGTACCTAAAAGAAAAGCAAATAATATCATTTACAAAGAAATACTGCAGTAGGCATAGTATTTCGTTGTAAGCAATATCACGGTTTGAGTTCTAGTACTAAGTACTATCTACTTATTGTTTATTATAGTTTAGGATATTGTCAGTATGTATATTCAATTAAAAGTCCGATGTCTGCATATGTTTTTGGAAAGAAATATGCAATTTTTTTCCAGTAGGCCATGCGGGAGAAGCCGCGGGCAACAGCTAGTGTTATGTAAGATTAATATCAATTTGGAGGTATACCACCATTGGAAGCGTTATGCCAGCAACCTAATGCCGTGCTCCGCTTCGTCAAGGAGTTGGGATGGCTTGGGTAGACGCTGGTAGCGGAAATGCACAATAAACCCTTAGCGGGACGTCAGTGCAAATCTTATCGCACCCATTACCAATTAGAATTAGAATTAGGTAGTAGAAGTTTCAATAGCAAAAAATTCAACCGTTTTGCCAGTACGGTAATATAAATAGATTTACAACCGAGATTTAACAATTTAAATTCATTATGATGTTTTTTTAATGTAAGATTCATCTTTTCGTTGTGTATCAACTTTCGAGCTGAGATAAACGTATCAGACTTGAATGAATGTTTGGATAAATTCAATAAAAACTCTATCCATAGAACTACTATACTATTCAAAAGGATACTTTATCTTGTAGTGTATTCAAAACAAATTAGGAAAGGGTTAAGTTAGGTGCTCTCGTCATGTTGAAGGGGTAACAGGGTGCGCGCAAATATTTTTTAAAAATTTCTTCGGTAGATTAATGTAGGTACTTAGTAAGTTAAGTACTCAAGTATCATAATACCACTACAGATATAATAGTTTCGTGTTAGTTTTTTTTGTAGGAGTCCCTACACCTACACTACAGGTACAGTAGTAACTGTACCTACCTGTTTATTGTCGCCTTCGCAATTCCATTCATGTCAACGGCATGCATTTAAATATATGTAATCTTTTATTCCACTTTCAATATTCTACTTTTCTACCTAAGTTGTACCTACGTAAAAACTCTTATATTTCAGCCGATTTCATTCTATCTACTATATGTGAAACTACAGATTTGTAGGCTTTAGTGCCTGAAATTCTAGGAATAGGTAAATACCCTTTGAGCGCTTACCAATTATGTAAAATGTTTTAGAAGTGTCTTACGTAGTTATGGGTAAATAGGTAGGTAACAAGTAATTTCAGCAAGTTTTGCCGAGGGTTGCGAGTTTATCCGCAAAAATCTTCATCGAACCAGTTAAGCCGGGCCTTGGCTGGGAATATAGCTTAACTGATCCACTCCACCGAGACCCAATCAAATTATGATTATATGATCCATCGCTAAAGCTCAGCTGAATAATTCTTTACAAGGTGATCCTGAAGGATACATACACTTGCGGATGCTGTAATTGAGTTCCGAACTTGAAAAGCTTGAAAAGCCCAAAAGGTTCTATGCATAAACACGTTCGCAATTTAGTCCCACATCAAGCGCCAAACCTTCATCTTCTAAACTGTCAAATACTGATATATCCGACCCTCCATTAATTGGAATCGGTACTCGCAAATCATGCTCCATGTTAGGCTCCATGTACAAATGTTCCCGAAATGCCGGTACGAAGTATCGGTCGCGGTTATTTTATGTCGACGGCTCTCAAACGATCGCTGATGATAAGATTGGGTCTAGTGTATATTGATTGGCTCAAAGTGAACATTTATAATATGTCTTGCGTAATGTAGCGTGTAATGCTCAATGCTGATGCTTTTCTGTAGGTATGTGTGTAATTGAAAACAATTATAGGTATTAAATTAATAAAATTATATGTATGTCTGTATTTGTCTTTTCACGGCTGTTCACGCTTTCATTTGGCAAAGAAAACTTATGCATAACCTAAGGTTTTCTACTTCTACGTACGTTCTATTTCTACGTAGTAAAGTATTCGCTCCGTGCGAGTGAAGCTGTGGGCAATTAATCTAGTATCAATAAAACATACATGTATTATTTCGTAGGCAAGACGTCAGCTGCAAGCAGCCGGGTGTCTCTCAGAAGGTGAGAGTGTAGCTTCACTTGGCATCGGGCCCCCGATGATGGGACTCGGACCTTCAGGCCTCATCGGAGATAGAGGCAGCTGCAGTGCTGACTCCGGTGTTAGAGGTGAGGCTGCAAATTCATCTATATATTTTTGACTTAAGCTTTTCAAAAGTAAGTGTTATCTGTTTATAGGTAGTGTAATATATAGTTAGTTAAGAAGAATTTTTGTTTCTGAATCGGATCATATTGGTATAAATTTATCGTATTTGAATACTGTGATTATATGCCTAGTATTTTAGTTATATAGCCTGATGAAATTCACTGTACTCATCTATTTTGAAATTACTGTTGCTTTAAAATAAAACCTGTAGTTCGAATCAGTAGCATTTAGTCAGTAACTACAAAAGACCAACGTTGCTACCATGGTAATCTGAACGGTGAACGGCGGTCCTAATAGTTCATAATATAACAATATTAAATCTTTATTTCAGGCAACTTATGCAGATAGAAATGTTATCCACCCATATCATATACATAACCTAAGGTTTTCTACTTTGACGTACGTTCTAATTCTACGTTAACATATATAAAACTATATATAAATATACTTATTTACTATTTGAACATATATGACATGGTAATCTTACGACGACGGTATACGTAAGGTATTTGTATGGTGTGTGTTTAAGGTTATATCCTAGACTTAAGTACAGAATATTCTTATCAGAAGTAGAATCAAATCCCGAGTAAAATAAGTAAAATATCTATATTTTCAGCAAGCGCTATCTTATATCACATCACCATTCGCCATAATGTGAGATACTCGTTTGCCTATAGAACATAAGATATAACAATAAACATAGAAACTAGTTGCAATGGTTGTTTAGTTTTAATAGGCAAGTACAATACGCGATTAGTTTAGGGCTATAGCAACTTAGACTTGAAGCAAAGTAAGAAGACTGAGAAATAAAGAAGCTATATTCTTAAAGTCTTCAGTTTCGAGTCTCACATACATTTCACTATAGTAAGGTGGAGCATCCACCATAAAGATGTGACATCTAATTGGACCAGACTTCCCTGTACCAGGCAGTAGTGACGGCGGCGCCACCTCAGTCTGCGGCGGCAACCTGTCGGACTCTACAGCTGAAGGCATTGCACCTTCCATGGATGCCTACGACACTGATGCTACGTCCTTGGTGTCTTCGGCTCATCATATCTATCAATGTAAGTTTAAGTTATCATACTTTTAGCGCATAGTTTATTTAGTATATGTCACATTTTAATATTCTACTTCGATTTTTTACTAAGCTGAATATTACAATCAAAGCCTTACAATAAATACAGGAGCGTTATTCAGTATAACCTATGAGATAACTAGCCAAATACGCGCGATAACGTAACGTGCTCATAACTTTACAGTTTTTTAGGGTTCCGAACCCAAAGGGTACCAATGGAACCCTATTACTGAGACTCCGCTGTCCGTCTGTCTGTCTGTCTGTCTGTCTGTCTGTTTGTCTGTCTGTCTGTCTGTCCGTCTGTCACCATGAACGTCAACAGTATCTCATGAACCGTAATAGTTAGACAATTGAAATTTTAACAGGTGATGTATTTCTATTGCCGCTATAACAACAAATACTAAAAATAGAATAAAGTTAAAAATTAAAGGGGGTCCCCATACAAGAAACGTGTTTTTTCGACATTTTACTATAACGCCATCTATTAATGTTTGACTGTATTAATTATATGAATTGTGTTAAGTTTCACTTAGTTGGCGTTAGTGTTCGTAAGATGGCGTTGTACTGAATAAGCAAGCGGCTCCTGTTATAATTATTGTTTGGACTGGACACGGTAATATAATATAATAATATCTGGATGACCGAGCTTTGCTCGCATTTTTTTTTTGTAAATCGTGTTTTATGTAATTTTTTGGCTCCTAATAATAGTCTTCTTACAAAAGAACAAACTTGGAAAAATTAATCATATCGTCTGAACCCGAACCAGGGTCCTTCTGATCGCCATCCTATCAATCTCCCACTGAGCTATAGTAACGATTGTAGCAATGGCGAAATTTACCTTCATATTCTAATTATATCGTAGGAGTTTTTCAGTACCTGAAAACAGGGATAAAACAACATTTTCTGAAAATGAAAACCTAGCTAGATTGATTTATCAATTTATTACAAGAAACGTGATTTATTTCAGCATTTTTTGCTCGATTTTATAAAATATTGTAGTATAGTACGGATTCGGAACCCTACGAGTGCAAGTCCGACTTGCACTTGGCCAGTTTATCTTTACTCATAAGTAACAGTATGGTTCCTCTAGGCATTGTACACATAAGAGTTGAAGTCTTCTTTTACTGGTTTTTTGAATGCATTAACGGTTGGTTTTGTAAGGTTAGTTGTAAATCTTTCTGTAAGGAACTTTAATTATGTAGGTGTAGTATGTTATATACATTTATTCAGATACAGAAACGTTCAAAGCATATACAATTAACTTTATTTCGTCGTACAAAATACTTACTAACATCAAATTATTTTTATTTATTATTAGTATAGGTAACAATAGTTACCTATGCTATATGTATGTATTATATTACATATTATATTATATAATATATTATATTATATGAACATATCCCCTTAAATAGAGGAGTGAGACAAGGGGACGTTATTTCCCCCAAATTGTTCACTAACGCTCTGGAGGATATGTTCAAGACGCTGAATTGGAAAGGACGGGGCATAAATATAAACGGCCAGCACCTCTCACACTTGAGGTTTGCGGATGATATCGTCATCATGACTGAAACCGTGCAGGACTTGCAGTACATGCTGACCACCCTTGCTGATTCTTCTGCACGCATCGGCCTTCGGATGAACTTGGATAAGACCAAGATCATGTTATCCCGGAACCGATTGCCCTAAACGGAGTTCCTCTCGAAGTTGTTCACGAATACGTATACCTTGGGCAAATCTTGCGATTGGGTAAAAACAACTTCGAGAAGGAAGCTCGCAGAAGGATACAGCCGGGATGGGCAGCTTTTGGAAAACTTCGTCGAGTCTTTGCATCGCCCATACCACAAAGCCTAAGTATTTAATGTTAAGTCACAAGGCTTTATAACAAGTTTCAACAAGACATAACACATGAAAATCACTACCGATTTAGACAATTTATACAAAATATTATGGGGTTTCCCCCAAAAGGCCTCCACCACCCCTCATAGCCTTTCCTTACCACCCTCAACGAAGCTAAAACACTATCATCACCATTCATAGGTGAAACCATCATTACTATAAACATATCCTAGAAAACCACATTCTAGCCATAATTATTCTATACATTTTGAAATACAAATACTTAGCTTCATTGAGTTGGACAGCACTTTGTCGTCTGAACGATATTCCCAACAGAGTAAAGGTGACGATGTTAGCCCGAAGGCTGCTCGAGCAAAAGTGTCTCAATAAACGTTTCTACCGCCCTTTTAAAGCATCAGTCAAACAGAAAACCAAGATGGCGGCTCTGACACATCTTGTTAGGTTTAGACTACCCTCAAATGTATCGATCACAGTATAAACACCCTTATTTGAGGCAATATTAATAATTTATAAATTAAATCATCAAACATTGGAAATATGTCGTATATCGGTATGTACTATAAAAATAATCTAACAAGTGCGTTCTACCTGTTATTACTTACGGAGCCGAGACGTAGACACTGACAGTGCGACTGGTTCACCAATTTAAAGTCGCTCAGCGAGCTATGGAAAGGGCTATGCTCGGAGTATCTCTGAGGGATCGAATTCGAAACGAAGTCATCCGTCAGAGAACCAAAGTTATCGACGTAGCTCAAAGGATTAGCAAGCTGAAGTGGCAGTGGGCTGGTCACATCTGTCGTAGAACCGATAACCGTTGGGGTAGACGTGTTCTATAGTGGAGACCACGGCTCGGTAAAGAAAGAAAGCGGTTGGAAACAAAGAGCTGAAGATCGAGCTCAGTGGCGTGCCATAGGTGAGGCCTATGTCCAACAGTGGACAGAAATAGGCTGATGATGATGAACTTATTATAATTAAGTATCAAATTTCCGCTCTTATCAAATACCTTTAACAGCAAGGTGATTTTTTGTAAACGTTTGATTTCACTCCAAACGTCTGAATATTTAGGTTTGAAATCCAATAGAGTCAATTGAGTCAAAGAAAGGTTAAATGATAAGTACGTATCAGACAGTATGCCCGCCATGTCCTTAGAAAGTAACTCTGCTTATCACAGTCTGGGGTCTAATTTAATTGTAAGTTGTTACCGAAGTGCGAACTAATGATAGTGCTTGATAATTAATCTTATAGTTAGATAGTTACCCAGAGACCGGCATCAAGACAATTTTATAAATGACTTTAGCTTTAATTTTGACCCCTGGAATAGTTTATATTTCACGATTTAATTGGTTTAGGTAAAATGAGCAGAAATATTGGTACTTGTTCGGACCGCCAACAAATATGAGTGTTTGTTTTTTTTACGCACTTCACAAACAAGGAGGAGATTCTCAAATCGACTGTATTTTTTTTTACGTTTGTTACCTCAGAACTCCGTCAAATCTTACCCGTTTTGAAAAATTATTTTTTTGTTTGAGAGATTATTTCCTGTCGTTTGGTCCCATTTAAATTTTATCAAGATTTGATTATCATCTCCGGAGATATGGAGATAAACAATATAAACAAATTTGAGACCTCGATGACACATAATCATGTCATATTTTCTTAGTTTCTATGTGCATATTTTCACAATCGCGGCATGTGAAGTCTGTGAAGAATGAAGAAGAATGTGAAGATGATGATGATGATGATGATGATGATGATGATGATGATGATGATGATGATGATGATGATGATTATGATTATGATGGTGATGATGATGATGATGATGATAGGATAGAATGAATTAAATACTGCTGAAGCAGCTAGGTTTATTTCTTGTTCATTCAACTTATGGATAACCAATTGTTTAATGTTAGGTAGATACCTACTTAGGTATCAAGATAATCATTATAAATAAACTGGCCAAGTGCAAGTCGGACTCGCACTCGTAGGGTTCCGAACCACACTACAGTATTTTATAAGATCGAGCAAAAAATACCACTATCATTTTTCGCCAGCAAAAAAAAAATTAATAAACATTTTGTTTCTTATAACGCCATCTAACGTCTAACAAAGGTGTTAGGGATCGAAATTTCAATATAACGCCATCTATGGGACGTTTACCTTACTAAGCGTTCATAGATGGCGTGAAATGCCGAAAAAAACACGTTTCTTGTATGGGGACCCTCTATTATCTTTAACGTTTTTCTGTTTTTAGTATTTGTTGTTATAGCGGCAACAGAAATACATCATCTGTGAAAATTTCAACTGTCTAACTATCACGGTTCATGAGATACAGCCTGGTGACAGACGGACAGACAGATAGACAGACAGACAGACGGTCAGCGGAGTCTTAGTAATAGAGTCCCGTTTTACCCATTGGGTACGAAACCCTAAAAAAGACTCATAAGACAATGCACTGCCCTAGACTGTAAGAGAAAAAAAATATATATGTCTTAGGTCTGAGAAGATGAGTAGATTTAGACCCTCTAAAATATATTCTATGTAAATCTGATATCTAAATAATACCCATTGAAATGAAAATCTATTTAAACAAGTCGTGTCTGAGTGTGAAAAAATCTGTTAAATCCAATAACTGACTGACGTATAAAAGAAAAAAAGATACATTTATCAACTAAAGAAGTAAAGATTAAATAAAGCAATATATTCATGAAACTTTTTAGATTTCTTCATTCATTATGAATTATTCAGCATTATTAAGCGGGACACTAGTATTACCTCCGCTTGCAATACGAAAACTGAATTGTATTTAAAATAATAATTCAATAGAGTAGCCGAGGAGAGCTTTAGTGCTGCGAGGCAAATTATACTCGTATGATGTTCATGATTCAACTGGAAACCAGTGAATTATAAAAAAAAAATAACAAAAACCCCAACTGCGTGAAAATGTAATAATTTTTTTGTTATTTACCATTTCTCACCAAAAAACATTTAAACATATATGTTTTATATTTTTAGCCATTTATTTAACCCTTTATTTTGATCCCCACACTATATGTTTTAAAGAAAATAAACATTTTTTGAAGATGTAATACGTCGCAAAATATGGCCATTTTGAATTTTATAATTTTGATATACCCAGTGTCACTTTCACAAGCTGAAATCTACCAAACTGTTCAGGCTACAGAGCGTGCCTAAATTTATACATACATACATACATCGAAAAACATAACCCTCATTCTGGCGTAGTAGGGTAATACGACAATAACGGATCTCGAGTTCTTGTTGTAAACAACTTCGTAAATACGGGATCACAACTGAAAATATGTTTTTTGTTAGATCCTCCGTAACTATAGCCCTGTAAAATCAGTTTATTTACGCTCAAATAAACTTTGGACCGGATTACTTTGGGATTCTTTGGGAAGTTCGCGTTTTATAAAGTTACTTCAGTGAGCTTGCTGTAGAAGAACTTCGGTGTGCTCTAAAAATTGATTTCAATGTGACGGTTATATAGGTTAGCTAAGTTTGCAAGTTTAATGGACCTCGGTCTTTGCATTTTAAGAATATCCTCTAAAACCCTAATTAAGAACCTTAGATGTCATTAACTCATGGTACCAGTATTATTGTATACCTATGCTATATAAGAAATCTTTAAAAGGCTTTAAAACTGTATTTTATATGTTGTATTTTATATGTATACACCATAAAATATGATGTCTAACACTCATGACAATTTTCATAATTGACTATCTATTTAAGATAGTCAACTTTAATAATATACATATTATTAATGGTAATTAACAATTGATAAATGATAATTAACATCATGTAGTATTGATTAAGTAGGTAGTAACAAGAAGGATATCTACGTAGTCTAAAATATTTTAAAAACTTGACTGGTGAAATAGTAAGGTCAACGTAACGTAGTTCACTCGAACGGTTAACATTAAAAACTCATCAGTTTAATTACAAATTAAACATTTATGCTTTTAACTCATTTATGTTCGTTCAAATTAATTTAATTACGATAATGGCTTGATCGCTATAATTGACGTAGAAATAAAGGGACAGATAAAGGTTTTTGTATTTACATACGCAACTTTAATTAGCGTACTAATGAGGTGAAAACATATGAAAACCATAACACGTAGAGAAAATACGACTAAGTTTACTAGATAAAGAACCAAACAATATGTTAGTCAAAGTCAAAGCATTTATTCAGTATATGGGAAAATTAAAAATTTGTACTTACACACGTCAAATACCATTAAATAGATCATATTCAATAATAATTATTATAGATATAACAGACACATAACTTATTGCTTTGAATAACACAAAAAAACAATGGTATTGAGCCATTCAGCTTTCATCTAGACGTCGAACGTCATACTTAAAACACATGTTTAATTCCCCTGATTATTGTAGGGTTGCCAACCGTACTATTACGTGCACCCACCCGCAACCCAGTGCATGTTTCAGTACTTCAGACAATTTTGACCTTGTGTACCAAGAATCCGACGCCGCCTTGGGATGGTTGGTCTCCCTCTCCGAAGTACATAAGATGGCCAGATTCTAGAGTTACGGTATCCTCTCCCTCTCTTCGGACTTCACATAACCCCAGAATGTGCCATCTTATGTTCTTCAGCTCCTCTTCGAGTTGTGCCAGATGTTCATCGAGCCGTAGCGTACGTCCGTTATAAGTAGCCAGAGTCAGTCAGTGTTGGCGGCCTGCAGTAGCCCGGGGATTCTTAGCACCCCCTGCCCCGCCGTTACCATGACCGCCGCCTTGGCCAGGAATAGCTGGGCGACCGGGAACTGGGGGCCGTTGTTGTGTTGTGCTTCCCATAGGTAGAAATGCCCGTAATCACCTCACGCTGGGCAGGCGGGTTGGGTGATCGCAGAACGTAGCTCTCGCACCAGTGACGCTGCAACCCGTCACTGGCCTGTGGCATTTAGCTACGTTGTTGGTAATGGTTATACCGCCATTGGTCGGTCGCCAGAGCCCCGTTCGCTATTCGGCAGGATGCACCGCGGGCAGGTGAGATTGGCTGGGATGAAATTGTGCTCCCTAACATCCCGTAGAGTAGATAAGTAATTGGGTACATAACAGCCTATAGAGCCAAGGTGTGACTCTTGCTGGTAGGATACGCCGATGGTTTGTAATACCCAGAACAAAGAGCTGTACACGTCAATCATAACTCATCATTCAAACATAGTCACAATATCCTGCCGGGTCGATGTTGTCGGTCGCATACCGCCAGACGGCTAGTTAGAACACAAGTAGGTATAAAGTGTTAAAACCTTTTTAAAAACAAGCTTTTTCAAAATCAAAGACCAGAGCTTCTTGTCAAAACAAATCCACCGATCACAAACACGACTAGTTTATAATGAGTAATTTAGGAGTTCCTACCGTCTCCATCATCAGACCAGCTTGATGGTAACATAACATAGCATTATCATCCGATTTACACATAATATAATATTCAAAATACTACAGCTCAATAGAACATCGGTAAGTGGGTCAAACAAAACATGCAAGATTTGATTACAGACAGACACTAGGACAGAGGAGTTTGTAAAAATAACTTGTCCTCGCCGTACGTCAATGACACAATAAGCGTCACAGTGTTTTGCTTAAAGACAGTAATGTAATTTTTTTACCACCGCCGCGGCCGTCAGCGTAGAATGTCCAATATATTTATTATCTTATATTACACACTTATCTTATCACATCTTATCTTATCTTATCCACTTGGAAATTAATAAATTATATCAAACAGAAGTGCACAAATAGTTTTAATACTTTTATAATCTCAAGTATGCCTGTGATTATGCATTTATTAGTGAACAATGTATCTAAATGATAATAAATAAATGATATGACAATATGTAAGCAATGCTATTCAAATACAATTAATTCACACGTTTGAAATTACAACTTGTTCGTATACTAAAGGTACAGACACACCGCAGCGTCCTGCGTGCGCGATCTAGGCGGCGATCAGATAGCGCAGTAATATTTGTACCGACTGGTTTACACCAAACGCGAACAGAAAACAATTGAATAGTACTGAGATCGCGCCCGCAGATCGCAGGACGCCGCTGTGTGGCCGTACCTTAAAGCATCCTAACCTACATGTATAATATCGAATTAATTTTCGCTACATATCCTTTGTCGGTGTACTAATTAAGAATGGATTGTGATAGTGTAACGCTGCTTTCAGCCATTCGTGATATTGTCGATAAAAAAATATTGTAACGAGATAAACATTAATCGGAAAAATTAATGTATTTGAAAGAGTGTATTTGTTTATTTCAACTGAGTATAGCCAATTTACAAATTTACGAGTTGAAATTGTTTTTTGATAGTTAAAAACTAGTTAAAAACTATCAAAAAACAATTTCAACTCGTAAATTATGTAGTTACTCGTAAAATACGAATGCGATTTCATTAATAAGCTTGATATTGATGAAGAGGGTTTCTCGAACGAATCACGCAATAACTAGATTCAATGCCCATATAAAATAAAAACTACTAATGTAGAGCAGGCCTTAAAACATCTATTCAATACCAGAATTTAAAGAATAAATACTGATAGAAGTAACAATACAAGACTTCGTTCCACAGTGAGCACTCCAAGAGATTGCAGCCCACCAACCTTGTCACCGCACAACACCGCTTCACCGTTCTCGCGCTCCATAGACGCTGGCTCACTGTCGAGGTAAATATCAAATCTGTATTTTTATTTATCTACTCTTTGTCACAATTTGGTTCATAGACCTTGGATTCTTAACGTAGTGAATCCTAGTTCTGTGGTTTAAAAGGTAATACGGGATAGATATACGGATTTTCTATGATGGCTTGACACGATTTGTGTATTTAGCCAGGTCATTAGATTGTACTTGCAAAAAATGTAATATTATTATTCACCTTGGCGATCTGATTACGTTTCATGGCGGTGACTAGAAGACATACATTCTTGAATGAGAAATACTCGTAAGTTTTTAGATAGCAATAGTTTATACTTTATATAATGTATACACAACAGTACTGTTGTTTGATTATCATGGTCCGCTGTCACTCAATTTTGAATACAAGAGTACTCGTACCAGAGAGAGCGAGAGAGAGAGAGAGTTTCGGTATATATCCGTTTGCCCTACTAGGGTCGCCCCACGGCTAGGGCGCTACGGATTTTTCCATCTGCCCCACCGGCTACGTTACAACGTGCTATGACGTTCTACAACGACATCTACAAGTGCTACAGGTGTAGCCGTGCTATTTCTATTTGTACTAAAAATCATTAATTTATTTGAATAAACAAATTCCCCTGTTCCACATTTCTGAACAGTGATCGATTTGTTTTAAGTTTCTCCGTTTTCTGAAAGAAAAACAAGTTGTAAAATATATCTATAGAACAGCCTCTGCTAGTCCAAAACTGGAAAGAGAACTCTTTAATAACATATCATTGAGCAAAATATTTACATAAACATACCGATGAAATTAAACAAAACCGTCTAAAATCTCAACATGAGAAACCACTCCTAATAAAAAATGAATGTTAAACGAAAAACTCCAGCTGCATTAAAACTTCCAGCTCAAACATCCACGTCCAGCTTGAATATACATGTTAATTCCTCTGGCATACAACAGCTCTCTGTATGTTCAACGCTCATTACTATTTTAAACAGAGCCTTTAAACTGGACCATAGTACGTAGTCACTACATAGGTATGTCAGTCAGCCGCAAACCACATGCCTAGTAGAGGTTGGCTCGCGCCCTAATACATATATTGCGCTTGAAATTTACTACATTAAGTACTTTGCATAGCTTTGTGCATTCTTTATTAGAAAATTGATGCCTAGACATAGTTACTGATTGTTTGGACAATTACGTAGACGTTTTGGACAGTCACGCGATTTTAAGCAGTTTTTTGATGCATTCATATTCTCCTTGTACAGAAACGTAGCTTTGTGCATTTTATATTAGAAATTCAATGCCTGGAAAATGTTACGCAATGGCGTAACCTTTTTATGGGTTCTAGTGAAAAACTTAAAGAATTTGCGTGTAGTATATGTAAGAATATCATAAAAAATTTAAAGTCTAATTGTATAAAGGTACGCACACACCGCGGCGTCCTGCGTCCTGCGTGCTGCGTTCGCGATCAGAAAACAATTGAAATGTACTGAGATCGCGCACGCAGGACGCAGGACGCCGCGGTGTGTCCGTACCTTAAATAATTTTACAATTAGCAGCAGTTAACAGAAAAAAACAAGAGCTCAATAATAAGTAGGTAAATTTTACCTCTTGCTTGTGTTATAGGTAATTTTTGAAATGAGTCTCTTCTGACATTGACGATTGACCAATCGTCAACTGTTGATTCTATACCCAAATTTAAAAGTTTTTGAAAACTTTACGTTTTGTACATTTTTGTATAGGTCTGTGGAACAGCTGTCAAGTCCAGGAGAGTGTGAGGTAGCCTTACTCGGGGGCATGCGAGGTCGGGTTGGAGGCACGGGTGGAGGCAAAGGCGCCCGCGGTCGGGGCTCTGCTTGGGGCTCAATATCTCGCGTGTTCGCCCGCAGCCGACATCGCACCAAGTCTGGTAGCGCCACTGGTGTTAGCGGACACGAGAGTGGTAACAATTTTTATTACTTATAAAATATTGTTTTACCCAGATACATTAAAGCAAAGTTTTATCCTATTTATAGATATTATTTTGTTGATCCCCGTATCGCAGGAGATTTTACAAAGATAAATCACGGACACTGTTACTCGTACATCCAGACTCGGAACAATTATATGTTAATCACGCAATGAATAGTGCCGTGTGGGAATTAAACCTTAATATATATTAATAAATAATGATTATAGTTCTGGTTAAGATTTCAGTTCATATATTATAATTTTTCCGAACAGAGCCAATCTATGCCGGCACCAGTAGTAGCGGCCGGGCTTGGTCTCCCCTCGGCAGCGAGGCAGCATTGCGTGAGGCTGCTTCTCTTCCCCTGGTGAGATGGCGAGCTCCAGCCATCATCGCTTGGCTCGAACTTGCTCTAGGAATGCCGCAATATGCTGCCGCAGTGGCTGACAACGTCAAAAGTGGGAAAGTAAGTGCCTAAGTACTTTGAAGATATGCACAAACCCAAGAGTCCAGTCTGCGTTCACGGGGTCGGAAACAGTGGCGTGCAAACATTATTGAGTGTCAGACCATTCAAGGCCTAGCGTGTCTACCATCCTCGACCACATCATCGCTTACCATCAGGCGAGATAGTGTTCAAACGCGAGCCTATCAGATGTTAAAAACATTTAGAATAGAGGACGCGTTTAGTTTAGTTTAGTACATTTTGTAGTAACTGATTGCTTGCAATGTACGCCACTGTAGCCGTAAAGCTCGCTTCCTACGGTGCGTGATATTGCGGACAGATACACACCAGCCCGAACCAGCGCTCCGTGGGGATACTGACGTTCATTAATGTGTGGGCAAATCTGTAGTGTAGCGAGTATAAGAAGTTGTGTAGGCCCGTGGCTGTTTGTGGTCGTCGATGTGTGCGATAATCCGTAGAATCACGCATCGTAGAAAGCGATTTTCAGCTGGACGCGATGGTTTGTGTCCTGCCTTAGTTTGAGAATTTTATATTTTTTTGCCTTTTTTAGTTTAGTTTTTTATTTAGTTAGAAAGATTTTTATAGTTTGGGCTACACTTACTGCTTTTGAGTTGTTTTATTGTGATTCTTTAAATAATTTTATGAAGGTAGAATTTATACCAAGTAACGAGTTATGTTTAGTTGATTTTTTTAAACTTTTGTTTCAATAAGATGAAAATCAAACCTGAGATATCATTTAAATTTTACAATTACAAGCCAAAGATTATTTTTTACATAGTTACATCAATGTTTACTGCGACTGAAAATTCAAAGCAATGTAAACTTTCTACTAGTATTATCACCTAATAAGCTTCCATAACCAAATGTATGCTTTTTGTAATTTTAGTTTGGTATTTTTCAGTTGGGTACTATTTCATAACTGCCTATATATTTCATCACTGGTTCATCGCACAGCAAATGAACACTTTATAAACGTATTCATAAAAACTGTCAAAGCTCACAAAGGGATATATTGCTTAAATATAGTTTGTCATATCCATCCCACGTTTGCAGGTGGAAATGCGAATCCATTATATCAGGACGGTCGTAACTTTTGAAACAACAGCCAGGAATTATTTATTGAACGTAACGAATGTCATAAAAAAACCATTTTCATTACCCATGTATCCATTCATTATTACGCATTCGGACTTTTTATTACATTTATATGGAAATTGGGATCCGATAGGTTCGAAATGTCTTGATAAATTTGTTCTAAATGTATTTAATTGACATTACATTTATCTCTTGGTTTGCTTTTCATCCATAACATTTTTAAATGGGTGGTACATTAGTATCGATTCAAAGCAAAGTACGTATTGGACGTCTTAGGACTGCTACGTCATCGCTTAACCAAACCGTGCAACATCCAATATTGCATCACCAACACAACCACGCATAGTAAGCACTGACGCAAATTAGCGTCAAATATTGTGTTCTGGTTGGTTCTAGATCCGTGCTTTGAATGGGCAGGTTCTGCTTGAGTTATCCGACGCGGATCTGGAGGTGGGCCTCGGCATCTCACAGCCGATGCATCGAAAGAAGCTGCGACTCGCGATAGAAGAACGGAGGAGACCAGACCTCGTGCGGAACCCCAGCATTGGACAGCTGACTCACGCCTGGGTCGCCGCTGAATGGCTGCCGGATTTGGGACTCTCGCAGGTATGACTCAATTTTATTAACCTTCTTGCCAAAGTTACCCTGGAGCTACAAACCAGCCGGACTTTATGAGCATAGTGCGTCGTAGTCAACCGTAATTTTTGGAAGATGATGGGTTGATTTAAATACAATCTGCATCTATTAAGGACACATCTTTCTGTTTGCTGTCAAAATGTGGCCAAACGGCTTAAAAATGTAAATGGTTTTTCAACAGTATGCTGAATCATTCCTGGCGAACCTTGTAGATGCTCGCATGTTGGACACCATCAGCAAGAAAGAACTAGAAAAGTATCTTGGGGTGACTAGAAAGTTCCACCAGGCATCCATCGTTCACGGCATCCATTTGCTCAGGATAATGAAGTATGATAGACAAGTAAGCGATTAATCCAACAGAGTTTTATTATGCTAGTATAATAATTGTAGCTTAAAAATACCTAATAAAACACGCTTAAACTAAAAAGTACACTCCTGACTTTTGCATCAGACCTTCGTTACCAAGTCATAGACTGGACTAGTCAAAAAGATTCAAATGAACCCAAAGTCGAGGGGTTTTATAGTAGTCACTGAAGAGTTCCATTATCTACCTTCTGGTTCCTTCATCAGAACTCCTCTATGATATCAAATTAAAGTACTGTCATCATACATACAATGTTTCTACTACGTATATGAAGTAGGGTAAACTTGACTTCTAAAGTTTTAATACATTGTTTTATTAGTTACAAGTAAAGCTAATAAAAGTGTGTTAAAAACGCCATCATTATTCCATGTTTTAGCCTTGTTAAACATTATTAAATCATTATTCTGTGCAAATAAAAGCACCCCATTTATAGCAATTTTATCTTCGCTCTAACGATACCTTGACGGACTATTAATGCCCGAGTCGTAAGTCTGACAAGCTTTGATAAATCACTGAAGCATCCGGGCCGACTTTAATGAAACAATAACAGATAACGATCCATATTTATTTTACGTCGACGGGAATTTCGATAAAGAGAAAATATCAGCAATTTTCCGGCTCATCTCTAACAAAGTATGGACGTAATAATGAAAGAATCCTTTCCGCGTCCCTTCGCAATGAGGGGACGAGATAGCACAAGCAAATGAGCGATTATCCACCAAACCGGCAATAAAGGCACTTTAAGCTCTAGTGCATTCGAGATAGAAGATAGCACTTTTTTCATTTCCTCACTCAGCTGACACACATTTAAGCTGACGCACGTACTTTTCACTGTAATGGTACAGTTTTATGTTTCCTTATTGATGATATCACTTGTAACTTGTAAATCACTTACATGTTTTCAGTTTGACTTAGGATTAAATTCATCGACATATTTTAAACGCCCGGTGATGTATTTCCTATAGAAGCAAACCTCAAAAGTAAACGTCGCCGGGCGTTTAAATCAGTTGGTGAACTTAACCGTTAGTCTAAAATATACAGTACCTAGTTAAGTAAAAGTCTATATTGGAGGCAAATGTTTTATCTCCCGTGATCCTTACATGAAATGTACACTCATTAATCATTCGCGTTCTCTCATTCTTTACCAAACCAACAGCTGGATTTGACTTGTTATGCCTCGTTTATTGTATCCTTTTTTATTTAGAAAACGTGTCTATTTTTGTGTATAAAACTGAAAAAGTACTTTAATGGTATCAGAGTAGGCAATTATGTTTCAATTTAAAATATAAAATTATAAACCAAAGGCAAAACTGAAAAGTACGAAATGATACTTAATAATATGATGCTGAAATGATTCTATCTCTCTTCTGATTATTACAGAATAGTTTAAAGCATTGATAACAGATCTCTGAACCTTCACCTCAAAGTTGACATTGCAAAAATTTAATAATTAGCTGATACTGTGATTAATCCATTTAAAATCATGACTCGTACCAGTCTAGAGTTTTTCAGGTTTAAAATGAACTTCTAGTACAGGCGGTATCACTCAATCATTTTAAACAATCTACATTGTATTGTGATCAATCACGTTGTAACAAAGGCGTTGTTTGTAGGCTTTAGCCGTGAGGAGACACCAGTGCGAGAACGTTGACGCAGATCCATTAGTCTGGACCAACCAAAGATTTATGCGGTGGGCCCATAACATTGACTTAGGGGAATTTGCTGATAATCTCAAGGGTACGTATTTTGTTTTTATTTAATTTTGTTTTTGTTTACTTACCTACCTACCTATCTTGTTTGTTTCGACGATTAGGAAACGGTAATATCGTCTGACGTGTTAATTTACTGAGCTAATAATAGTCACTATTAGAATTAAGCTGATCTTAAATATTGTCAGAAAATAATACTTTATTTAAAACTTAATTGTCGTCGGATCGAATTATTTTAAATAATTTAATGTATGCATTCAAACAGACAGTGGAGTTCACGGTGGCCTTGTAGTGCTAGAGCCATCGTTTACCGGAGAAACCATGGCTACAGCTCTTGGCATTCCACCATCAAAAAGCATCATCAGAAGGCATCTCGTCGCAGAGTTTGATGCCCTCATTATTCCAGCAAGGTAAACTCATCTGCGCTTTCCCTTGCTAACTGAATTTAAAATGTCATATTTGCTTTTCACTTGATCAAATAGCAAATATTTCATTTCAAACATACAATTTATATGAATTCAAATGGTGACAAGAGCGCTGGGTTTGTCCATGACTGCTATACTGAATGGTGTAAGATGTTGAGAGTGATGGATGAAAGGCGCACTGCATGTCTAGTTGTCACCGAGTCACGCTCCGTAGGTGAGCAAGCAGTAGTTGATTATAATATGAAGTGCAATCCTGCAGGTATACGATATTTTGCCAGGTGGAAGAACTGCAAGTGGAGGCTGCCCGAGCATCCATGTTGTCCACAAAACAAAGATAAATCGACAAAAATAAAAAAACTCTCCTTCAAAAAGTAAACGCTTCGAACCCAAATTCCAATCCCTGTATATTGTATGTATAATATTTCCTGTAACAAAATTTTGTAAAGTCGCTATTTTTACAAAATATATTTTCTTTGCTAATATTATACTTTTGTACCTGTCTACTGTCAAAGCTCGCTCGTTTGTGAAACTTTTTGATCGAAAACTTTACGAGCGGTGAAGACTGATAAGATATCGTAGGGATCGTGGTTTGTTAGCGGATGAATCTCGGAAGTTGTCGCGATCGATCGGAAACATTCACAATATTTTTTGTACCTTCGCCTTCGTCAATGTTAGATTTGGATGTCGACGTGCCCCATAGATTCCCGATCTTGCCGTAGAGTAGATTTGTCACGTTAATGTTGTTCGAGGTTGATCAATCGGTAACATAGTAAATGTATACAACTTAGTTGATATTTGATAAAGCATGAAATGCTTCGTAATTCATAGGGGGTGAATCGTATCCCATTACATGCATTCATTAAACTATTCGAACATTTACGATTTAACGAGGAATTTTAAAGTATTTGTAATAGTAACAGATTTGAAAAATATTAAAAAGAATTTAATATCCCTAGTACTAAAAACGGAACCATTCACAATAGCTTTAGGATTATAACAATAATAGCGTTTATTAATAATGTAAGATAACTATGTTTTTGACTTGTATACATTCATACTGTAAAGTTGAATACATTGTATATTAGGTTCACCTGTAATGATATCGATTCTATAAATGTGAATAAATCCTGATAAAACGATGAAAAACAAGAAGGGCATCGAGTCAATTTATTTTACTATCCATCACATCCCTAACTTGGCGATCCTTGCATCGAGACAGAACGGTAACGATCATTTTATACATCGATATAATCATGAATGCCTTTCTGTCATCATCACTAGCTCGCACCTTGATCAAATTATCCACCCTTCTTCTTCAGTACTACATGTTTATTTACAACAATGAGTTGAGCAACATCAAGTGCTTCTCTAGTTCATTTGATTCCAACAGTTTTATTACTGTCGTCATTTTGATTCGTGCGAGCAGAGAGAAGTACTCGACGCAACACATTGCGAATATTGTTCAATTATGTAACGTTTCAGTCAGTACTTTTCTTTGTCATGTCAATTTTAAATGTTTATTCATTAAGTTTATTTTTGAAGCCATATTTCGTACACAGCATGATTCGTTTTCGGCAAAGTGCATCATGCTTTTGATGTTAATGCAAATATAATTAAATTAAATTCACTTTGTATCTGTCTCTGTAGCTTTCAATGAGCGTAATTCTGTGAATACGAATATAGTTAAATGTTATAGTATTCTCTAGGTAATATGGTGAAACACACCACACTAAGAGCTCCTTGACGAAGCAATCCAATTATAAATACAGAAATTGCATGAGCTTTCTGTGTTAGCAGTTAAAAATGATGTTAAATAATACTAGTTCAATATTATGAGATACATTTTGTTAAATTAAAAGCAAATGCTCTGCCTGGCTTACGTGAAACCTGAGATTTGTTTTTGTTACAAAACAGCGTAATGGATTTGTATTCACTTTCAGGAATATGTTTGGTCACCAAATAAGGATGTTGGGTAGACCATTTTCGAGGTCTGTTGCCACTGGGTTACCAGGCATAGACCTCAGCGGGGACTCTAGAAGACATAGTTTGAGGGTAAGTATATACTTGTACTATAATTTATTCAGTGCTATAAGTAAAATTACTAGTGGGATTGCAACGAAAGTAAAAAGTAAAATTGTTGGCCTACAAAACATATTTTCCCTCTAATATATTTAAACAGGTATGTGCCGGTTACATTAATCACCAGTTTGAGCACAATTTATTTACTATATTTACTTTACTCGAAAAGTCGGGTAACGACCATTTTGAATACTTACTTTTTCATTAAGTTGCTATCACTAACTTTCATTGACAATTGTCACAGCTACTTCGGTAATTTTTGTTCATTGAAATGCAGATAATATTATAATAATATAGGTATATAATAATAATAATATCGTTTATTTATCTCACAAAAGGATAAATTAATGTTCATATATAGGCATTTGTGCAGTGATTCAGTACTATGTGATAATTTTAAAAGTAAGTAACTTATTGAAAACGGCCGTAAAATGTTTTGACTGATTGTTACTCAAGCATGTTTTACTATAATCTGACTCGGAAATATCAACTTTATTACCAAATGTGAAGGTCTAAATAGGCATGCACTTCCAGGGATCAATAACGAGAGCCCTAGGGGTGCTGAAACCGAAGCACGAGAGGACCTCACCGTCAAGTTCCAGCGAAAGTTCAAGCGTGCTGAGCCTCACCACTCCTTACCAGATGTCCTACTCTCCTCCTATTGCTATCAGGTATAATTTTTTTTAATTTTTGGAGGCTGAAAACGGCCTGAAATTAGGTACTTGGTATGGCGTCATCTTATGTTTACCACAACAAGCAAAAGTTAGGTTAAAATAGATGACAATGCAAATTAAAATGTAAATTAGGTACTTATATAACTAGATATGTTTACATGTTAGAATAAGGCAAGTACTTTACTACCATATATACAATACTAGCTGGCCCGGCGAACTTCGTACCACCTAACAGACAATGAATGTCGTGTTACCTTTTAGATGAGCTTCCTTTAGGCTTTTATGAGCGTAATAAATGAATACGGAAGAGATATTAAATTTATTAACGTATATGGCAATACAGATATAAAAGTTTTTTGGAAATATAAACTTTTTCAAGTTGCTTGTAAGCATACATTTCTGAACGCACGCGTATTTGACAATCAATAAATATGTCAAATAATATTATGTTTCTTTGAAGTGTTTCACACTTTATATTTTTGTAAATTGTTAAACACAATCCAAAATTTCATCGTACCGACGGGACTTGAACCCGCAACCTCCGGAATAACATGTTCCGGTGCTTTGCCAATTCAGCAACGGTGCGAAGTATCGTTACGACGAAATTAGTGGATTGCATTTTGTTAACCCAATTATGCATTGGTGGCGCCATCTATGACTACTTATTACGTAAGTTAATCATTCGGAAGAATACATTACAGTTTTCAAATCCGACGAGAGATGTTGCACTGCGTAAATCAAATATTATGTTTCTTTGAAGTGTTTCACACTTTATATTTTTGTAAATTGTTAAACACAATCCAAAATTTCATCGTACCGACGGGACTTGAACCCGCAACCTCCGGAATAACATGTTCCGGTGCTTTGCCAATTAAGCAACGGTGCGAAGTATCGTTACGACGAAATTAGTGGATTGCATTTTGTTAACCCAATTATGCATTGGTGGCGCCATCTATGACTACTTATTACGTAAGTTAATCATTCGGAAGAATACATTACAGTTTTCAAATCCGACGAGAGATGTTGCACTGCGTAAATCAAATATTATGTTTCTTTGAAGTGTTTCACACTTTATATTTTTGTAAATTGTTAAACACAATCCAAAATTTCATCGTACCGACGGGACTTGAACCCGCAACCTCCGGAATAACATGTTCCGGTGCTTTGCCAATTAAGCAACGGTGCGAAGTATCGTTACGACGAAATTAGTGGATTGCATTTTGTTAACCCAATTATGCATTGGTGGCGCCATCTATGACTACTTATTACGTAAGTTAATCATTCGGAAGAATACATTACAGTTTTCAAATCCGACGAGAGATGTTGCACTGCGTAAATCAAATATTATGTTTCTTTGAAGTGTTTCACACTTTATATTTTTGTAAATTGTTAAACACAATCCAAAATTTGTCATGTCAAATAATTATCATTACTGACAATATTTGACATTTTTAAAATCTACATGACTTGAATTAAAATAATTTGTCTTATATATTGTTTTTAGGTCAATTATTCATTGTTTTTAACACTTATTATCCTATTCCTGACAAAGACAATTCCAAAAATACAAAATCATAAAAATTGGTTCATCCGTTCTTGAGTTATAAGTGTAGTAACTAACACGACTTTCTTTTATTAACCGACTTCAAAAAAAGGAGGAGGTTTCTCAATTCGACCGTATATATATATATATATATTTTTTTTTTATGTTTGTTCGCGGATAACTTCGTCGTTTATGAACCGATTTCGATTATTCTTTTTTTGTTCGAAAGGAGATATCCCAAGTGTGGTACCATGGTAATTTTATCGAGGTATGATAAGTATCTCCAGAGATATTGAGATAAACATCTCAAAATTGGTACTGAAAATCGGTTGTTTTTTAGTTTTTAAACGATATTATTTATATACTAGCTGGCCCGGCGAACTTCTTACCACCTAACAGACAATCGTCAGACAATGAATGTCATGTTACCTTTTAGATGAACTTGTCTTAGGCTTTTATGAACGTAATATACGTAATGAATACAAAAGAGATATTAAGTTTATTAATGTGTTATGGCAATACAGATATACGATAAAAATTGGTAAAAATGGTTTTTGGAAATACAAACTTTTTTAAGTTGCTTGTAAGCATACATTTCAGAACGCACGCATATTAGACAAATTACTGACCATATTTGACATTTTTAAAATCTACATGACTGCAATTCACAAAAACTTGAAGAATTTTTACTACTCGACACGGGCTAAATACACTAATCGTGTGGAGCTATAATTATACCAAAAAAAATACGCGATAATCCGAATATTGTAATGCTATCCACACATGGGAAGAATTTTTATACTGGACACTGGCTAAATAAACTAATCCTGTGGAGCTATAATTATACAAAAAAATACGGCGGGATAAACAATTGAACATCAAATAATCGGCAGTTTTTTTTTTTTTGTTTTAGTTTCTTTATGGCTTCACACGATTAGTGTATTTAGCCAGTGTCAAGTATTGAATTTTCCAAGTTTTTATGAATTTTCGTCGTAGAGATGGGTCAAAGTCACATTTCAGGTCAGTTATCAAGTAAAAGTCTAGTCTAAGTCATACCTTCAGTAAAGATGTGGTGTTTACTGAAGATTTTCAGTGGAATTTTGTTGAGAACGCAAATAGCATGTTTTTCAACATTGTGCTGTTTCCCTATACTCGCACACATTCACCGGCACTTAATGGTTAATAATCCACATTATTACATATTAACACGCGGAAGAACACAAGTTTTAGGAAAAAATACAATGAGATCACACACACTTTTCCACGTTCCCGCCAAAACTCATCGGCAGTTTTTAAACCTAGGAAAATGTTGGCAAAATATTTATGTTTATATAATTTTTTTTAGGTCAATTATTCATTGTCTTTAATACTTATTATCCTATTCCTGACAAAGACAATTCCAAAAATAAGAAAATCATAAAAATTGGTCTAGCCGTTCTTGAGTTATAAGTGTAGTAACTAACACGACCTTCTTTTATATATATAATAGATTTACCTTGGAAACCACTAAACTGTCTAAGATTAAAGGTGCTTGCTTAAAAATTAAAAACGCTAGAGATACAAAGCATTGATATAAATTCAGTAGATAGGTACATCATTACGCAACTATCGTGACGTGTTTTTCGATGTACTCGTAGTTATAGCAGAAATTCTTAAACAAAACATACTTTGTTCGGCAGGAGATGCTACGACTTAAACATTATTCAGTATAGTATAAATCACGAGCAATATTAAGTGGTACCAACATTTTGAAAAACAGCTCTTCATATTTTGGTATAAGTGCAAACTTTTCGTTTCGTTAAAATACTTAGTATATTTTATTAAAATACTTATATTCAACAGCATATTTAATTTAGCACACGTAAAGCATAAACTATTAGGTTAAAGTTACAAAAACCTTGTAAAGTTTGCTACAATAGATAGATAAATATTAAAGAAGAAAACAGCCTTCCCCTATAGTTTGCTCAGGAAACTTTCTCAAAGAAAAATCTGGTCTTTACATTGTTAATGTTATTAGGGTATCTCCCCGAACGAGCAACGGTTCATTTGAAGTTTACGTGTCATCGACTCGGCATCGCCTGGAGGATATTAGGGCCACTGTTCTTATTGATTTTAGGGCAATATTCCGAAATAAATGTTCGGGAAAGATAGAGATAATTTGGATAATGTGAGCACAAAATACTTTTTAAGTTTTTTAGGGTATGTGGCTAGGGCAGCTTCTATTATATTCTTAAACATATGTTCAGCATTACTGAACCGTTTTTTTTTTGCGGCCGATCAAACTATCGATTGCATCTAAGCCTGTGAGATGGAATATTGTTTTCTGGAAGTATGAGACGACAGTGTTACGAAGTGATCTATAGCAATTTTAAATCTAATCCAAATCCCAACTTGTCTTCTAGCTGGCAACTGAACTATCTCTAATCATGCTAGATGATTGCTCGAGCTTAACGAATTGATTGTCGACTTACCTTTATTTAGTGGATAATTCAAGCCATTTACCAAAGCCAAAGCTTACCTGTGGCTCACGTGTAAGATTAAGGTAGATAGATAAACTATTAATTTATAATTCTACCACTTATTAAACAAAAATACTTAGAAACTACACAATTTCAATCTATTAACATGAATGGGCAGTCTTGTCGCTTAGAACGATCTCTTCCAGACAAAGTTACGCGTAAAGGATTACAAACATGAAAGGCGGTGTCATTTTTAATGATTTAGGTCCTTAACCTACGGGCGCGGACAAGAATTACCCATCCGTGGGAGACAATGGCTCTAAATAATATTTCCATCTAATTTGTGTGTTTTTCCACAGAACTCTTTCCCAGCTGAGTATGACGTACGCTCCACCGCCGACGTTACAAGAATATGAGCCTATCTATACTCCACTCAGTCTCTACTCACAGTCCAGTGTTTCAACAAGAGATAGCATGACCAGACTCAACGAGATAAAGGAGACCAGTGGTATTACTCACAGGTGAGATTATGACTTAAGTTACAAACACAGCAAAGAAATACAATAAGTCTAAATAACAAGCCTGGGGCCTTATTCAGTATGACCATTTTAAAGTCTTACCGTGCCGTGTTACGTTATCTCCGCGTTATGGTATTCTCTATGCCAATTAAAACGCAGTAGGGTAAGGTTATGAGCGCGTTTTGAGCTGTCAAAATATCGTGACATATGAGGAAGTGTAACGCGCGCGTTTTGTATAATTTACCTATCGTGTGGCATACAGAATACAATTTTTCAATAACGTAACGTGGCGCGTTAAGGAACGCGTCATCTCATTGGTCATACTGAATAAGGCCCCTGGGGTGCAAGTCTCAGTATTGATAGTGATGCGTCTTGTCATCGCAAACGTCTGCTAGAATGAGATGCAGCTAGACAGTTGTTATCTGCATCTCTTATTGTATCGACGTTTATCGCTCGAAATTCTTCGCTATGCGTGTAGAGACTATCGCCCCAGGTCGCGGTTTAGAAAGAAGCGGTTCGCGGAAGAATTCACTGTATTCCCGAAAAACACTAATCGTCTGAACAGTACGATCCTAGCACAGACAGACTGATTTTCCTAACAATATGAACGCTGCCTATGCAATCAGGCGCAAGGAAGTTATTTTGGTACTAGCTCGACTCGGCGCACAGACTACAATCATCGATGTATATGTACTACGTACAAGATGTGGCGTCGCAAACTAGCTCTACGTTCAAATAAAAAGCAGTGCTGAATCTACATCTCGCTTAGTTTAGCGTAAGTACTCCTCACGCCCGCTCACGCATCGCGCGCCGCTCGGTACGTAAGTCAGTTTATGATGGGCGCCTCTGGTTTACATGTACCTCGATGACTATAATTGATACACGTCTCAATTAAATCTAAATTTGTTTTCTATTGAAGTAAACCATCTTCGAATTACCTTTGAAATTGCCAACTGAAAAACGATTTCGCAGCCTACTTTGCAAATAAATTTGTATTTCGCCGCCAAAACAAACATCGTTTTTGCCGTAATGAAATTTAAACTCATTGCTTTAATTGGGTTTGTTAGTTTAGCCGTCGAAAGTTTGATGAGAACGTTAACTTTAGGGCTAACCTCATTACATTTCCTATTAAAATATTCACGATTATTTATAGAAGTTTTCGGAACATTTAAAGCTATTAGAGTAAATGCGGTCGATCTGACGAATAATTTCACTGTCCAAACAATAGCTGTACAAACAAAGGCATTGTTCATCAGCCGTTCACCGCAATTAATTAATCAATCAACCTCATTTTCAATACGTTCGTTGATTCTAAAAATTACACAACACGTTCATTATAATAACTGCTTTACAACGTCAGAGTGAGTTGATTTTTCAATCAATGACGTTGTTAATTTTGTCATCATCATTAAAACATACGTCTTCTTACAACATATACTAAGGGACAGTTTCACTGGTTTCTGATAAAGTTTCAGATAGTTATCTGACATATGATGCCGTATAAAAAAGTTGATAGAAATCTGATTGATAAGACTAGTGATAAAAGCCTCGTGGTCGGATTTATTGTTATGGGAATAGAACATTTTAACAATAAATCTTCTAATACTACAAGAAACTTTGTCCTGACATACTGACTGACTGACTGACTGACTAACTGACTGACAGACAACGCATAGCCTAAACCGCTGGTCGTAGAGACTTGAAATTGAGAGGGTATATTTGTCTTAGTACGTCCTTACGTACTAAGACTAGTGTACTAAGAAAGGATTTTCCAAAATTCATCCCTTAAGGGGATGAAATGGGGGTTCAAAGTTTGTATAGAGAAACAAGATTAGATCTTTTCTGTCCGAAACTTCACACAAGTGTTTCAGTAAAAAAATAAGTAAATGGGTGTTTCAGGTTTTTTTGAAATTCCACCCCTAAGAGAGTGAAATGAGGTAACAAAATGTGAAAATCAATATTGTTTCCGATTGCATTGCAATTTAGCATGCGGTTAGTTGATAAACTGGGGTAACAAAGTCTAAAAATCAATATTGTTTCGGATTGCGCTGAAATTTAGAATGCAGATAGTTATTATGACGTTGGTATCCGCTCAAAAAGGATTTCCAAAAAATTCCTCCCGGATACGGAACGGGAATTCAAAGTTTGTATGGTGAAACAAGATGAGATAAAGTACGTGTTGTAGGATTTTTCGAAATGGGGTAGATAAAAAAGTCTGAAAATTTAGGTTTTTCGGGTTTTATAAATATGAATCCCGAATTGCCTTAGTCACGCGATAATATGAAAACGGATGAACCGATTTTGCTAATTCTTATTTGATGTCTTTAATGATAGAATCGTTTTTACAAAAGAAAAGTTTTAAATAAATAAAATATTTTTTAACGCGGGCGAAGCCGCGGGGATCTTTCTTCCATCCACCCAACATCCTTCTATGTCTATCAATACAATATAATGAAAATTTACAAAAATACAATCAAAACTATTAGTAAATTGGTTCGTCATTGTTATCAATGTTCAATAATATAATGTGTAAGTTATTATAAAAGGTCATGAGAGCAATATTATCGATAATAACAATTTCTTCAATACTTACTTTTAGTTACATAGATCAAAAGTACTGATTATTTCTTTTTACACGTTTTAAATCTAAAAAATAATTTAGTAACATGTTCATTATTAACAAAAACCCTCAAACAAACCTTACAGAAACATTTTCATAGAATTTGACGTTTTATCTTGCTTGGATTACATCTGCCTAATTAACCATTATATTCTTGTTAAAAGCAGTCAACAAAACATCAGTAAACGGATTAAATATCAGCATTTTCGTATGGCAGATATTTCTGAAAATTACGAATTGCTTATTGAATTCTATTTGTTTTAGCAAACAAGTCCTTTAGAGTTCCAAAGGAAAGCGAAATAGAGAAGCATTGGTGAAATATGTCATAGATTATTTGTTCAACTTAGTAAATAGTTATAAATAAAACTGTGTCTTAGCTGCTTCTGCGCTAGCGTAATGAGACATAGAATTGGTATTATCTGTACTCTAAAGTTATATTGTTGAGTGGAGTATATAAAGGATCAAAAGTTTTACATTTCGTGTTTGTTGAAAGTGAAAGCAAAATCACAGTATTAAAGAGTAATTAAAAAGTAATGTGTGTAAATAATAAACTCTTTAATGCTGACGATCTCAAGATGAAAAAACAAATAGATAAGAGAAAGATTTTTGTCTACAAGCTGGGGAAGGTATATTAAAATAATATTTTTGTATACCACGCGATAGACCTTTGGTCTTTCACAAATTATAATAACCTTTTTTTTGTTCAAGATAAGCAAGCGCTTGACCTCTATCCCACCTCATGTTAAACGACGATGTGATCGACGATGAAGCACGCTTGTTTAGTAGATACCTGTTCAATGACAATGTCAGGAACACGACCAATTGTAAAACCGGCTAAAAATAAATTAAAATAGGGAAAGGGCTTAAAACACAAATGTATCTTAAAATTTTCAATGTTCTGATATAATTATTTCCAGACAAAAGTTAGCTGAGGCGTTAAAATAGCGTAACGCGCTTAACTTCAGTAAATTTCATTAGAAATTGTGGATGAGCTAGGCTCCCAAGTGTCAAATTTCTAAGTGTATTAACCGCCTGAATGGAATAGAATTTTGTTTAAAATCGGTAGCTAGTTGGCTGTCGAGATTGAAATATTCATACCTATTTATTTTTTAGAATATAAATCGTCATAAACCAATGTATTAAGTATCTATGAGATTTCTTTAACTAAGTAATCCTAATTATTATCGGAACAACTATCATTGATCATAAAGTTGATAGTCTAAAGAGGAACTGGGCTGGACACATCTGCCGTATGACTGACGATATTGTGGGCTAAGCTTGAATAAAATCGTGATGCGCGCTTAGCCCAAGAGAAGATGGCGGAAGGCGCGGAACGAGCTACTCTTTTCGGAATAATTGGCAAAAAGGTGGAAAAAAAAACAGCTTACCGTGATGAATGGGAAAAGGTTAGGGCTGCATGTCTGATAGAGACTTGACATTTTAAAGAAAGTATTCCATGAGTTGGGCTAGCCATAATATCAGCTGAAGTACCAAAAACCGTTGGAATAAATTAGTTCTTGAGTAGACACAGCGAATTTGCAAATACAACGTTATACCCTCAGACTAAGAGGAGCGATGATATTCGTAAGGTGGCTAGCATAGATTGGAGAGTAGTCAAGAATCGTGCTCATTGGAACACAATTCTCGACTACTCTGATCCAGCCTAGCTGAACTAGTGAAGACTGGTGATACCGTCTAGAATATAGTCTAATAATATTAGATTAATAAAAAAGTTATTGACATCAATAATCATTATATATTATATTTTCAGGTACGGATCACGGGCAGACCACTCACACAGGGTCAGTTCGCCGCTGCCGGCGAAGTCAGTTGACGACTCGGTGGTCAAACAAAAACGACACAGGAGAGTCAAAAGCATCGGAGACATTAACGCATGTAGCAAAACCTCTGTGTAGCTCTCACACCAAAATAAATCCAAAGATTGTATAAACTGTACTAGTCTTAAAGTAAATGTAAAGGTTGTATTTTGTCTGTCTACTCTACATAGTTTTAAAGGTGTTAGCAAATAAATGTGACGAAGAAAAGACAAAAGAAATAAAAGTTCATCATAGCTACATGGGCAAATAAATATTGTCACAGATTACAAGATTGCCCCCTTATCATATCGCTCAACCAATATTCTTACTTTAATCTTTTTACCACGAAGAGATGTAAAAGCTACTATAGAGCTTTTGCTCTCCGTGTTTGGATGCTTTACTACTCAAATAATCAATGTTAAGACCTTATGGTAAGCCCCCAGATGTGGTTTACCCAAGAGTGGGATAAATAGAACTGTAACTATGATGATGAACCTTGTAGAAACTTGTGGGAAAGACTAGAAGCTGTAATATCAAATCATCTTCATGTTTGATATATTAAATTAGGATTTTTCAAATAATTATATAAGTAGAAAATGTGTTGGTTTTGCATTTAAATAGCAGAAAAGTATCATGAAATCATTCGTAGTTTTGTAAAATCACATATCAAATTACTTCCAAATGAATTCATTCGAAAACAACAGACTGAATATCACACGATTTAAATTATGAATTAAATAGTTTTCAAATTTAATTAACTGTCTTATGATATCGTATTCCATTTTACATAATTTTGGAGTAATAAGGTTTTCGAATTATTTTGGGAGCTAGTTAACTTGTAAACTGTATCGAAATTTTCGTTTTGATAATAATTAAATTAACAAACATTTTGTATGTTGAGAGTTTTGTATTTTATCGCTGTATTTATGGCCAACACTGTGATACATTATCTCACGCGAATATTTACAAGAGCTACATTTTGATACGTATGTTGTATGGTTGTAAGGTCACTAAGAGAAATGTTCATCGATTTTTATTGTTTACAAATAGCTGCAGGACATTGACAAAGCATTCTTATCGGTAAATTAACTCCAGCTCCTATCACACTCGTAAAAATAATGGAATATCCAGAAAGGTGTTGATTTTTGAGATTTACGTTTGACATAAATACAAACAGTATTGATTGATAGCTTTGAGTACATTGATAGTGATTAATTCTGCTTAAAAAAACTTGTCAAACGCGAAAATGTAACACAACTAAAAGAAATTATTTCATGTCCTATGTAGTTTATAAGTGCGGCCGTATACAGTACACAGTACACATTTTGGTGAACATTTTATAATAGGTAAGAGTAAGTCATTTTGAAAAATTGTCATATAACCAAATAATTTTCTGTGAGCTTGTAATATAACATATTGTAACGGATTGAAACTCAATGTGTTCCTGTTTATTTATGTTATATATTTTGTTGATATTTTAGTTAAAATGTGATTTTGTTTTGTGATACTATTGAGTTACCAATATTTGTATAGGTAAACAAATTTCTGAGTTAAAACTTTTGAAAACATTCTATTGTAGTTTTTCTGTTCTGTTTTCCCTTTCACATGGATTTATATATATATATATATATATGTAGGTATGTAAGAAGGTAATATGTAGGACAAATATAACGTTCCCTTGATGATAAGCTACTATCAAAATACTGTGTATAGTAATATTTTAATTGCTCTGTTTTATTGTACTCTACTTGTTTTGTAGACAGCAATTGTGGCCTTTAAACACAAATAAAAATATTTCAATTTTCAGATCGAATAACTGACATAAAGGTAGTTATTACCTACCTCCCTAAGGTACGACCACATCGCGGCGTCTTGCGTTCGCGATTCTTCTTCTTTTTCCGATCTTCTTCTTGTTCTTCTGGTTTGTAATCTTTTTTTGATCGCCGTAGATCGCGTTTGGTGTAAGCCAGTCGGTAGCAATACTACTGCGCTATCTGATCGCCGCGCGTCTAGATCGCGCACGCAGGACGCCGCTGTGTGGTCGTACTAGCAGAAGCCCTTCCATTAAATTTACGTATCTAGTCTAGTCTTGATTATTTTTTCGAAAAAGTATTAAGAATGAAAAATCCATTTTTATAATCAAAAACCAAATCCTATAATAAGAAGCGGTCTAATTTTTTTTCAATCCCAAAATACTTATTTGGAACATTCCAAGAGATAGAAAAGGGTCGTTTTCTTTTATCTGTTGTGGCCACTAGCTATTTATTTTAAAGCCCTTTTCCAAGGATCTACAAGAGAGCCGTGATAAAAGAAATTGGGCCTTTAACTTTACGGAAATATCAATAGAGTAAGCAGGGTCTCCTTTGTAGATGCCGATTTTGTTGATTTTCAACTCTACGGGTCGAGATGTGAGTACGCTTACGATCGATTTGCTTCTTTCTAGTTTCTTAGTGTGTAGGTTATAGGTTGGTATCAAGATGAAGAAAGAAATCACGTAGCAGGTAATAAAACATCTTACCTATTACTTTGAAACGAGCTCGCAGATATAAAGCCTTAACTTTTTAAGCTTTTGAACGTGAAAAGTTGTAAGGAAACCCGTTCCTGGTGCGAATATGAAGTAGCTATCTGTCTAAAGTTTTTGTGAGCGTCGAAGAGAGTATTTTGAACGGATTTGCAAGCTTACGAACCACTTAGAATGCTTTTAGAAAATATTGTTACCAATATTTTTCCTCTTTCCTTTGCAGCGATTTTTGTGAGACTGTTGTAAATATTGAGTGAATCTAGTCTCTGTGTTCAGTTGGAACCTATTCGGTTTACTATAAAAGAGGAAAGCGATCGTGAAGATATTATAAAGAACTAAAGAAGAAACTTTACGAGAAAATCTTATCTAATCATATATATAAATCCTAAATAATTTTATGGAATAGGGATAAGCAAATGATTAAGATTTTGACGATAAATAACAATTGAGTAAATTAACTTCATGACCCGATTACTCGTGTGTGTAATTGGGCGAGTTACTACCACTAATACCTACCAATGGAACCTTTCTACATTTCTCTTACAGCTCTAGTACCTAAACAAAATCGAACAATCCAGTTAAATAGTTTCATGGAAATAGTTTAAGGCCAACATCTGTAGACGGTAGTGTAATCAAGGTACGTGGTTCAAGGCAGCGGGTCGAGAAGCATTTCATTTCCGGTGCCCGCCGCAGGAAACCGAAAGACGGACCGCTTCCTAACTAACACCAAACGGAATTAGAATTGTTTTGCCATATCACAGAATAAATAATTGTACAGCCAGGTTTAATCAGTGTGATTAAACTGCAGAGAACGATCAGAGCAAATCAGCTGAGTTTTGGAGTTATGTAAGAGCTGTGATAACATTGGTTTTGATTTTTTACCTGACTGAATATGGAATCAAAATCAATCAATTGTACATAATGTGTTAATGGACATACATTTAATCATCAATGTATCGTTGTATTAAGAGCTATAGAGATCTCCAGAGATTTGGTGAGAAAAATTTTAAGCCAACAAAAATTATTCGCGTGCACGATTTGTAAAGATTATTTGATAAATACATATATAATACAGAACATTTCAGGAAAAATTGATCTTTAGCGTCGAAACCCAGACTAGATTTACTCTTAATTTTACAACCTAATTTCTCAAGCCAACCTTCGATATGACTTCGATGAAGGAATATTATATGACCGCACCGGTATCAAATATTCGCTACAACCTCAGTCAAGTGGGGCCCTAATAACGCCTGGGAGGCCTACCATTGCCCTACAAAAGTGCGTGATACGACTCTATAAGCCATTACGCCATTGGATATTCATAGGCTTTCAGAATATTACGAGGCTGAAATCAACATATCAATGATGGATGAGAAACTTTTTAGGGTACGTCGGTATCTACTGTTAAGTATCTACAGTTTTATTGTTATACTTATACCACACCAGCTTATAGCACACGGTTTAACCCGCGTAAATAGTGAAGAAAAGTTATAAAGGTTTTTTTATACTTTATTGGCTAGATAGACCGTTTGACCACTATCTCGCCTGGTGGTAAGCAATGATGTGGTCGAAGACGGTAAACACCTAGGCCTAGAATTTTCTGACTCTCAAGAGCTGTGCGCTGCCGGATCACGGTGGGGTTATGTCAGATTTTTTCCTTGTTGGTGGTGGCTATTTTTTGGAAGCAAGTGTGGCGGAACATCGAGGTAATTTTAAAAATCCATATTTTCACAATCCAATATTAACTTGCATCGTTCGTATGTAAGTTGTTGTAATTTGCAAGCCATTTTACAACCACTTGCTACCAGCTTTATCAGATTGGTATCTGATAGAGCTGTTTGACATACTCATGTAAGTTCGATTGCAATGAATTATTATTATGATACTATCGAGCTGATCTGATGATGGAGCCGGGATATAGGGATTGAAACTTCTTTATAGATAGTCAAATTTGGGCTAGTTAGTATGTTTTGTTTTTGGATACTTTCCATGATGAATTACACATTACACATGATGAATTTAGATATTATTGAATAAGTCTTAATTTATGTTGAAAGATAACAAGATAAGCAAGACTCTTGTCTAATCAGAACGAATGATTTCTGCCTATAACAGATATTACGGCACGCTTGTACCGACCAAGACCACCTAAGTAGCCTAAGAATAAAAGTGATCAAGTGTCTTCTAGACAAGCATGCTACACCCTCGATCATATCGTCACTTTCCATCAGGTGAAATAGTGGTCAAATATCTGCAATAAAAAAGGCAGAACTGTTATAGGTATGACTCGTTACAATGGCACATCCTTTACATTATTCTTTACAAGTCCTACAACACTGCGACTTCCATATCTGAAGGATAAATAGTCCGTTCAAAATCCCTAGGCTAGGCAATACTCTAGGCTAGGTTTTAAGCAAATTTTATGACAATTGGTGATTTAAAACCAATTATCAATCTCAATTCAAGCTCCTTGAGGTTTCAAAGAGAGTTAGTTCAAAACAGAGCTGCCAAAGATGTTTATAATTATTGACAACAACTTCTCAGCCACTTCATAAACCACGCTGTTGATATCTTTAGTATATAGGACAAGCATCGAGTATTCGCCACACTCCTAATAACGCCGTCGAGGCCCGATATTGTCCTGCGAAGTGCGTGATACGACTCGATAAGCCGGACTGCCCATTATCCTACTGGTTTATAGCCTGCTGCGTAAATACGACTGATATTGATATTTTTATTATATCTACTTATAGAACCTTGTCTGCTGGGTATTTTGTTGCTTTATTTTGGATTATTCTTGCGTGGAAAATTGAGGAGATTAAGCGGCTTAGGAAGAATATTTTTAAATATAATTATTATATCAGTAGGTATGTATACCGGGTAGTATAAACATTTCTAGATTTGGACTTATTAGCGGGTGAGAGCGATGTGTATCGTGTAAAAATTTAATATAAAATTAATGTTTATTACATTTGTTTATTAATGTTTATTATAAGAATTGTATTTGGGTGTCTAGATAATTGATGGTTTCAAAAATTTGATATCAACTGCGTGCTATGGCAGTAAGCAGATAAAGTATGACTTCTGATGGGAGATAGGGACGCCTCCCCATCTCCCATCAGTAGTCACACTTTACCTGTTTAATGTTTGTAAGATGTCTATAGGTGGCGACCTATGACATCTTACAAACATTAAGGCCCATATTTCTCGTCTGAGAATACAATTCTTGTCTAAGGTTGATACAATTTTTAAAATTTCTCATATCTGGATTTAATATAAACACCGCTAACGTTTGTAAGCCTTTTCTAACTTGTTGAATATGCTAAATAAAACACGATAACGATTTGGTAACCGCAAAGAAATTTTGATGACGCAGGCCTTGATTGGCTGCACATCCCGTTACCTAACCGTACTGGGCAAGTTTCCAAGATCTATAAAATTTGATAACCATACTTATCTAGTCTAAAGAACTAGGATCATTAGAGAATATTGATATATTTTTATTATAAGTTAATGGTGTTTCAGTTGAACACTAAGAAAATCGTAGCAATTTGGTAGCAATTTATAATTTATTATTAATTTAAATATTAATTTACTTTGTTTACCAGATCACCAGATAATTTTTTTGATGATTTCCAAGTCCTGACTTGTCGACACAATAAATTACCAAAAAAGGTTATATGGTCAAAAAAGCTCAATTTCAGGTAACATGCATCCAATTCGCAGAACTCAGTGTTTCATTAAGAATCCAAGTCTACTAAGTTAACACACACATAAAAATATAAATGGACTAGTTAATATTGTCCAATCTTTCTCTGCGTATTCTTTTCATCATCATCATTCGCAGCTCATTCCGGTACAAACATTTTCTTACTAGCTCTACTAATGACTATTCTGAGCTACTACTTTATAATTATCTCATTTGCTTGGTGGTAGGACACTATCTATAATAGTGTCTGCCTGGCCAGCTACCATCCTCAAGTTAGAAAATCTGTCGCCAAACATATAATGTGTTCCGGCAGCTATCCATGAGAGCCAGTTACCATTATTGGCCTAGCATGCTTAACATCTTCGACCGCATCATCACTTACCAACAGGTGAGATAGTGGTGAAATGCTAGCTTATAAGAAATAAAAAATACCTACATATATATTGTTGATATAATAATAATATAATAGAGTAGCATAGGACGGTGAGTGGCGAGAACGCGTACTCCTATCGCGTGAGGCCTGAATGAGACCCTCTGATGCCGGTCAAGACAAGCCGTGGTGGGAATCGCAAAAGCTAAGACCTAAGCTCCAGGGTGGAAGTGTTAGTAGCGTTTAGTGAAAGTGCAGCACACCTCTGGACACCCTAAGCTATACACGCCAATGTCGCTCCCCGCCGCCAATATAACGGTCCACCTTTATGGGGGCCCATTCAGTGTATAGCGAGTCACCACCCGCTTAAATATTTTGAAATGAGGCATAATCGGCGGGAGCCATACTGCATTCCATTGACCAGGAATCAGATATCGAGTAGCAGAAATTCATAGCCATGATAAAATGTACTATCTTTTTATAGTTTTTCATCTTTCCATCCACAAGCCATAGCAAATACACAAATTTAGCCATAAGAAAAATTGTAAAGGGCCTCTTACGTTGGCTTCGGCTTCTTCAATGCCTTCCAAAGGAACGGGCGATTCACACCCGAGAAATTTGTTCAATAAATATAAATAATCTATAAGTACCCAACATAATCTATATTCCAGGACTTTAAGCTATGAAATTATTGTATTTTTAATACGAAACAAGTAAAGGAAATTTGATCAGTTAGTAATAATATTCACAAAATAATAATAGATAGATAGATAACTCTGTATTGAACACCACTTACAGAAAGGATACAACTTAAAACTAACTAATAATAATAGTGGTTAAGAGCTTATATATCCTGAATTTAAAGAAAAATAGTTGCTTTTTTAAAATGCTGTATTGTCATGAGTTACCACTATCACTCCTGATGCTGACGATGTCGTCTACGCTATTGCACGCTTGCCTAGAAGATACCTTCCTATTCTCTCTCGACTTGACTTGAATGGACAAGCCGTGTGACGCAGGCCATTTAACTATAAATGTTAAACTAGCGTAGTGTAATCCGAGGTTTGTTGTAAAAACAGTATTTAAAACACTCATATAAAGCCAGGATGGTTCGAAATCAACTTCACAAGTAAGTAGAAGTTTCATATTCATAATTTAAGCGGGCATTACCGGCATTGAAGCAGTAAGAAAGTGTGGATAACCACGAAAAGTTTCCGCACTAAGGTGCCGTTAGAGTCCACACCTAATACCCGGAGCGGTACCTTGGACGACATAGTTACCAAGCTATTCTTTTCAATATAAAACGACTCAGCTGAAGAATGAAATTATCTGCGGGTAAGTAACATAAACTTACATACCGACATATTTCTAGTCGATGTTTAACTACACTGCAGTTATAGGTAGAACTGAAGTACATTTGAAATAGTCTAAATAAGCTAAGAATAATAACATGCTTGTCGTGGTCATAAACCTGGGGAGATACCACTACTTTGCCAGTTATGCAGATAATAAATAGATTTTTTTTCGGTGTGATGGTCAAAGTTTCCTGTTAATGGTACGTGTGACTACATCTCTCAACAATATATCAAGATAACGAGCAAATATTTGCTAAAATGACACAGAACAGCTTTTACCCCGAAATTACATAACATTCACAAATGCAATCCTTTTCTTATTGCACTAATAAAACCAATTAAACCAAAACCGTTATAATGTTCTACTAATATAATAAAAATAAATGCACCCTTAACTTTGAATACGTTGCTTCGCGCACTTGGAATCCCCACATTTTTGTGTCGAAATTCAATAGGAGAGTGGAGTAAAACGACTCGTGGAAAAAGGAAACGCAAAAATATTACCGCGAGCGGAATTTATGTAACGCACATATCAACACGTTTCATTTGGGCGTGATGTAACGTAGGCATACGAATTGTTTACAGTTACAGTAAATTTTTGTCGCCTATAGAAAAGACAATGCAGTAAGAATATTTAGCTTTTTATTTATTAGTTAACTATTTCATCGTAAAATAAGCAGGAAAAGAAATACTGTCGAAAAACTGTTTCAGGGCGTCATTTTCTAATATCAAAATAGGCGTAGAAACTCGGAAAGACACCTTGAAATAATAAAATCACCATTTTTCAAAACTCCCAGAAAGCTTTCCAAGTTACCTATTATGTGAGCACCAAATGACTGTAGGTATTAATGATCATTCATGATTACGCATATAATACTATTAATAAATTATAAGTAAAAACAAGCTTTTATTTGGGACAATGAACTAAAATGGGAAAAATAAATTCTAGTAAGTATTTGGCGTGTAGGTACTTACCTATATTCTTAAAAGCTTGAAGAACTACCCGTTTTTCAGGCTAGGTAATTACTATACTTCAGTGCCTAAAGCTTTTAAAAATATAGGTAAGTACCTACACGCCAAATACTTACTAGAATTTATTTTTACCATTTTAGTTCATTGTCCCAGATAAAAGCTTGTTTTTAAAAATATTTTTTACTTATAATTTATTTTTAACTTTTTAGTAGGTAGGTATAGATACCGACTACCTACCTACCTAAGCATTTAAGAGAAGGCATGATGTTTTAAAATATTCCACGGATATTTGATGTGATTATGGGTAAAGTGCTCTTCAAGGCAAGGAATCAATCGACTCGGTGGGACTAAGTTGCTTTATAACAGAAATGCCATGGCCACCTTACAGCTTTATCTTTAGATCCTGGCTATCATTTAAGTGTAAAGTGCTCCTCAAGACGAATCGTTTGAGCCCAAATTGACTGGGGTTACGTTATTTTATCACAGAAATGCCGTAGCCACCTTCCAGCTTCATCACCAAGCGCTAAATATCATCTAGGTGTAAAGTTCTCTCTAAGACGAATCAATCGAGCCCAAGCTCGGTAGAGTTACGTTGATTTATCACAGAGATGCCGTGGCCACCTTCCAGCTTCATCATCAGACCCTGGATATGATCTAGGTGTAAAGTTCTCTTCAAGACGAATCAATCGAGCCCAAACTCGGTAGAGTTACGTTGATTTATCACAGAGATGCCGTGGCCACCTTCCAGCTTCATCATCAGACCCTGGATATTATCTAGGTGAAAAGTTCTCTTCAAGACATATCAATCGAGCCCAAACTCGGTAGGGTTATGTTGATTTATCACAGAGATGCCGTGGCCACCTTCCAGCTTCATCATCAGACCCTGGATATCATCTAGGCGTAAAGTTCTCTTCAAGACAAATCAATTGAGCCCAAACTCGGTGGCGTTATGTTGTTTTATCACAGAGATGCCATGGCCACCTTCCGTCTCCATCATCAGACCAGCTCCGTGGTACCATATCATTGTATTGTCACCGAAGATACATAAGTACTCCAAATTTGAGTCCAATTGCACATCGGGAAGTAGGTCTATGTATTTTATTGTACTATATTATGTAGTATATAAATAGTATTTATATTTATATGTAATAATATAGGTATTTATTGTAGGTATATTTATGTATTTTTACAAAATAGTTTTATGACCACCGCCATCCATTATGTTCTATTTTAAACCTCTCCATGCATGGTTGTCTGGAAGAGATCGCTTTGAGCGATAAGACCGCCCATTGCCACTATTTTTAACAAAAATGTTTTAGTACTAAGCTTCTTGGTGTTCAATAAAGATATCTATCTATCTAATTTAGCTTCCTAGATTCCACCCGAACATACATAGTGACATACGTACATACATACATACATACATTGCAAGTTAAATAAAAGCTTGTAAAAAACCTCGCCTACGGCTCGTTTTTTAACACACTCTTGTTTTAATACCTCTCATTATCCAACAGTTCCATAAACTACTATTAAAATTGCAACGTGAAATTACATAGAAAGCAAGTTATTACTTGTTCGATAATCACATCAACTAACAATATTATATGCCAACAAGCTGTCAAACTAGTCCATTTCCAACTCTCAACAGAGTTCAAAATTTGCAGCTTTAAAAGGTAGGCAACTGTTCACAATTCCGAATACTTTATTTGTATTCACATCTATTGTTTGCAGAGCACGGTTTGCATTCGCTGTTTCACAACAGCAGTTTGCACTTAGATTTTAGTTATTAGGTATGATTTTATTCGAATAATATATATAAATAGATAGATTCCTCCTGGTAGGTCAAAATAGCACAGATAAATTTGTCTAAAACAGACAAATTTAATGTGAAGTCAATTTTGACAGCCTAATGTTGGAGGTTCCAGTGTGTTACACATGATATATTTCTGTGTTATTCTCCAACTTTTGTTATCTTCTTTCACACTTTTGCCGAACTGTATCAATTCATAAGTCAAAATGTTAAATACAAATTCATATTTTCTTCTCGCATTTTGTAAAAGAAAAACATAGTATGTTTGTAAGACTTTTATCAGCGGTCGGTGGTACTCGTACCTAGATTTTGGGAATATATAGTATATTATATGTCAATAGTGCCTTGAACTGAGTGCTCGTGCTCTTTCACGTTGTAACTGTTTTAATCAAGACTACTAGTTTAAAATTGTTTTATGTAAGACCTTAACAATTACACTAGTTCCAATAAAATAAAATAAAAAATATCTAACATTATCTTTTAATACTAGGTACTAGTAGATACAATGATCGAACGCTAAAAACTAAGCAAAACGCAATAGACACAACCAATCATACAAAAAAAATCATCTGTTATTAGCCTAGCAAATTCGGTATCATACTTACACTTGTCGGCTATTATAATTCATCTCACGAGTCACGGGCTTCCGTTGACTTGTCAGCTAACATCAACTTCATATCGCCCGATCAACTTCAGCTAAACAAACTGCAAACTCACAGCTTCCTGTAAGCTGTTAAACTTGTACAAGCTTGAGATAGTTAGAGGGTGATAACAAGCTTAAACATTTGGTATATCTAGGTATCCATTAGTTTGGGAATACAAAGTTTCTATACTTTTCCTTTGTTATTGCGACGTAGGAATGTCTATTTGAAGTCGATTGAACAAAGGTTAAGCTATCTCTTGCAAAATGTGGTGTGAGTCCTTGTCACCCACGAGTGGGTCAATGTTACCTTACTGCATCGGTACGTCCATAGGCTTAGACCCTAATTAATCTTACACGTGATCCCTGGGTGGTGCTGAATGGGTGACCACTGGTGGTAGGATTAAACCATGACTTAAACCACCTTTTCAATCAGTTAGCTGAGTTCTAACATTGGCAACATGTTCGGTGCTAGCTAGCTTGGAAGACGGGTTGCGATATTTGTGCTCAGTAGATTGTATTAAATTATAATCATCATTCCAGATAGTAGTCAAGTGCTTCTCTGTCAGTGTTAAAATAAAAGTTAATCAGGCAGTAATCATACTCGTCAGTTATAGCAAAATAAATGAATACGAGTGAATAATTTATTGATATGTAGATATTAAAAAATATGTTTCTACCTTTAAAAGTCTCACTAATGCACTACGGTACATTTCCTAGATTGTCACCGCGGTTTCGCTTGCGTTAAAAACAAATCAGCTGAAGGGTGCTAACACACATACTCGGATTGACACATTAATAAAAAATAGTTTAAAAAAACTAAAAAAATACGCTTTTATAGAAAATCCAACTAAAAAATAGAAAATAAATTGTAATAAATTTGAATTAAAAATAGTGTAAGAAAAAATGATTTTATTATAAAAAAAAGCGTGGGGTGCATGGTATCAATAGTTTTATGAACAGATATGGCTAGAAGGGCTATTTTGATAATATCCTGAAAAGCACCCCACGCTTTTTTTTACAATAAAATCAAATTTTCTTACACTATTTTTAATTCAAATTTATTAAAATTTATTTTCTATTTTTTAGTTGGATTTTCTATAAAAGGGTTTTTTTTTAGTTTTTTTAAACTATTATTTATTTTTCATTTTTTAGTCGATTTTTTTTTATTTGTTTATTTTTATTTTATTTTTTTATTGTCATCGGTCCTTAATAAGTGATAAGTTATTTAATAAGTTAGTTATATTATAGTTAGTTATAAGTTAGTTAATAAGTTAATAAGTATGCCAAATTTCGAGTTAATCCGACGTTTTGAAGGGGGTTAAAATCATGTTCAAAGATTCCGTTACATACTAACATACATACGTCTGAAGCTAATAAAAGCGTATTAAAAACAAATCAGCTGAAGGGTGCTAACACACATACTCGGATTGACACATTCGGTTCGATTTTCGGCAGTATTTAATGAACGACAACGCCAGCCTGAAACAATTACTACACATGTTCGACTTTATTTTGCTAGTGCCGACCGGGCAGTCTACAGCATGCTTAATATTCGAGTTTATTTTATAATATTAGTATGATTAAGCGCAACGAAAAGCTCCTCATATAAGGTCGTTACAGCTAAGTACCTATAAAGAAATAAGCAGTGGGCTAGGAAGCTACAGCTCATCATTTGCATACCAATTAGAAGTGGAGTCGAGGTCGTATTACCATTTCAATTGTAGGGAATGAGCTCTGCATTCAGGAACTTACACCTCCCACTTCAGTGAAATCTTGCTTGGTTGATTTTTAAGCTTCCTTCACCTTTTTGTAAGGGGGTGAGTTTCCAAGCTCCTGGAAATTGGCTTTCTTTAGACCCCTGGTACGTCAAAGTAGTTGAAAATAAACTTTGCTTTACAATTGCTTTTTCTCGCCTTGTACGAAGTTATAGAGAATTTTAGTTCGAGAAACTTTCTGATTTCGATAGCTGAAATTAAAACGATCTTTATAGGAGAAGTTTGCACCTATGTATTAATGTAATAGATATTTTCGATGTTAAAAGCTGGAAAGTTTTCTTGGAACGTGAGCTCGAGTTAAATGAACGAATGCACTATTATTACAGCTGACATTTCACTCTCATGAAAGTCAAAAGTTCTATTCTTCGAATAACAATGGAATGGAAAATCTATTGCAGCCAGTGAACCACATATAGACAAATGTTTGCCGATGAGAACTCGCAGAATCGAAATGTAACGAGTTTACGGATCCCAGTGCAGCGACAAGCGCGGCGAGTAATCTGATTATCATGTTTCCATTATAATACAGTGTTTCGCTTCGTTTTCATTTTTAATATTCGATATTCTGCAATTTATTTTCATGTTTTTGAGGCTCTACCCACGAGTAAAACTGGTAAAAGAATTATACAAACTAACGTAAATATAAAAGCTTTAAAAAAGTTGTGACCAGACAAGCACTTGACCACTATATTAATTAATGTAAAATGACGATGCAGTCAAGCGGTATCGTACTTGACTGGAAGGGTAAAGCATGACTCGAGGTTTGTCACGATGGACATTTTGTCCAATCCACTTAGTGCAACCATCCCAACCTATTTTCTTAATTAATTTGATGCTCTATGAAATCATCTATGAATATCATCAGATCTCGATGTTATATACCGAAACTATCGACTTTCGGTAGAAACATTGACTATTACAACATGTCCTCCCCTTGCTATATTTCTTATAATATATTCATAAGATAGTGGTAAAAGCACAAATTCGACGTGGTCATCGTGACTCAAAGACCCTTCGCTGCTATCCATTATAATATTCATGGGAAATGGGAAAACATCCTATTATCTGAGGACTATTCTTAGTAATTCACAATATATATAGCTGCACCAACGAATAACAGAAATATGATTATACGAGCATAAAGCGAAGGGGATAGGGTCTTAATTTTGGTAAACTTTATCTCCAGTGAAGATTAATCTGGTGATACCAAATCCTAATATGTACTGAAACCTAATACATTTCAGAGTAGGATATTGCAATTTGCATGCCAAATTTTTATAATAGGCAGACGGCATCGCTTACCATCAGAGGACCGTCTGACTTGTCGTGTTACCTAATAGGTATAATAAAATAACGTAATTTCAGTCGCGTTCAATTTTCCGCCAATGTGAATGTAAATAATAGAATTTACTTACACTTGCCGCAAAAATCCAAAACGCAGACAAAATAAAAGCCTTAAAAGATTTGAGAGCAGAGCGAGCATTTCAAATTCAAGCACTAAAAAGCTGTCTATCCGATGTTTGAACGTGGATATACGTTCCATCAAACCCTTTTCCATCCATAAACTTATATGAAGCGCTGAACCTTTCCACTTGATGTGCAAACAAACATGAAAACTTGTTTATGGTGATGTGGATTGAAACAAAGGGCGGGCAAATTGTTGAACAATAGCCCGGCGGCCGCTCGCTGAATAATATTTGTTATACAGGCAAATACTGCACATGCTTCATTTATAAATAAACAATCGGCATTGGGCAAATACCATACAATAAAACGACTGAAATTAAAGCATTTCGACGTGTCTGAAGATCGTGTTATTTTCGTCGAAATAAATGGATGTTGGCTATTATTATCCTCCACTGGAACCTTAAGACTTATCTATTTTTATCCGACTTCACAAAAAAGGAGGAGATTCTCAATTCGAATGTATTTTTTTTGTTACCTCAGAACATCGTGAAATTCTTTTTGTGTTTGAGAGACTATGCCTCCCGTTTAGTCCCATTAAAATTTTATAGAGCTATGACAATTATCTACGGAGGTATGGAGATAAACTATACAAACAAATTTGTATACTTAGATGACATGATTATAACTAGCCAGTACTTTAACTATCGCGGCATGTGAAGTCGGTTTTTTCGTTTTGTTCGATCATAAATTATGAATATAGCTATTTATGCTCATACAAACATTAAATATGTATATTCATATTCATTTACATATATATATATGGATAAATATACATACACGCCATATATATACAATAAATATACGCCATAAATTTAGAGATGCATAATGTTAATATCTTGCGGAGACTGGGCTTGTCTAATTGATGCGGGTAGATATTCGTTCCAAAGGCAAACAGCTACTCGTAACTAGCACCGCGAACGATTTGTTGTATTACAGTGTTCAAGACGTACGTACGTACGTGTGACAAGTGGGCTGGTTAGGAAATTTCAATTGTATTAAGAGTTTTAATATCTTCATAATAATCGTGTTCCTTATCCTAAAAGCGCTGTCTCATGATCATTACATGCTCATATATATATAAATTCCATATATATGGAAATCCTAATATTTGTCACGATAAGAAAACGTGTGAATCAATCATTTAAATAGTAGTATATCCGCGCTATTTCTTTAAAACATTGCATCTAAATCGGTTTTTGTAAGAGAGATCAAATAAACAATTATAAGAATATTATATATCTCCTTCCCTCTCCGAGAATTAAAAGGCTGCGAAGAGAAAACAGCTTTGCATTGAAAAAAAACTGAGTGTAACCCCTTAGAAAGGAGAAGGTAGGTAGATAGAGTAAAACCTTCCTTAGGGTGACGCGATACGCAAGTCACGAAATATACGATGTTTAGATGAAACTGCACTTTCTATACAATTAGGAAATGTTTTGCCATTCTCGGGAAAGGGTAGAAAAACAAAAATAGAAAGCTCCGTGAGCTTTAGAATGTTGAAACTTACACGTCTTTGGCAAAGCTGACGTTGACCTACATCGATACCGTCATGTACAAAATGAAACTTTCGAGTTGTGAAATTATTTTTGTTTGTTCCCGTTCTCAGATCGAGTCTATAAAACACGATATTTTATTGCCATAAGTATAATATTAATAAAATAGATTTTATCTTAATTTAGTTTTAAGTTGTATACATGTACTATTTGTAAATATTATTTTATATGGAAATTAATATTTAGATTTTCTGTTTGAAAATTAAACCTTATAATATTAATATTAATATATATATTCCATCAAAAATCATATATCAAAAATACAGCACCTTATAGCTAACAGTAATATAAATGGAATATTATGTTTCTTGAAGTGTTACACACTTTATATTTTTTGTAAAATGTTAAACACAATCCAAAATTTAATCGTACCGTCAGGACTTGAACCCACACCCTCCGAATAACATGCCCAGGTGATCTGCCAATTAAGCCACGGTCCGATCTATCGATACGACGAAATTAGTGCATTGCATTTTTTTAACCCAATTTAGGTTGGGGGTGCGGGTTCAAGTCGGTACGATGAAATTTTGGATTTCGTTTAATAATCTATATATATAAAAGAAAGTCGTGTTAGTTACTACACTTATAACTCAAGAACGGCTGGACCAATTTTTATGATTTTTTTATTTTTGGAATTGTCTTTGTCAGGAATAGGATAATAAGTATTAAAAACAATGAATAATTGACCTAAAAAAATATATAAGAATAAATATTTTGCCAAAATGTTCCTGGGTTTAAAAACTGACGATTATTTGATGTTCAATTGTTTATCCCGCCGTATTTTTTTTTTGTATAATTATAGCTCCACACGATTAGTGTATTTAGCCAGTGTCAAGTATAAAAATTCTTCTGTTAAATTGTTTTTATTAATATATTAATTGTCTTATTGTTCTTAAATTGTCTGTTAGGTGGTACGAAGTTCGCCGGGCCAGCTAGTTTACAATATAAATGGAATTAAATAAAATGTACAACGTTCAGCTAGGTAGGTACAAGTTGATCATTGGCAGCCGTGCTAGGTCGCACCTGTACTACAGCTGCTATAAGCTGCTGTTATAAGTACAGTTCTTGGGAGCGATTTAAACATAGGGATTACATAGCGAAGATTTTTACCTTTATACTGCATTTCATTTGTTTCCATTGTAGCGCCGTTAGTCAACTGCGTTTCTATTCCGTTATAGTTTCCCATTCATCGTCAACCTATGTAAGTCCACAGCCGGACATAGGCCTCTCTAACAGCACGCCACTGAGCACGATCCTTGGCAACTCTCATCCAGCTCTTGCCAGCCACCTTGCGGAGATCATCGCTCCATTTAGTATGAGGACGTCCTACGCTACGCTTGCCGATACGCGGTCTCCACTCAAGAACTCGTAGTTTCCTATTCCACTTTGCATATACTTAGGCAGATATTGCAATATACATTATTATCAAAATAAAAAGAAAACGTATTTTGTTTGCGTGACTACATTTTGAGTCTGTCCTATGTGCCTGACCTCACACCATCATTACACTATGAAAGGAAAAAGGGAATAATATTCCTATTTAGAAGAAGGATAAGGATAGATAAGCAGTGTGAATTAGACTTAAGTCGCTTGTCTAGCTCTTAATTCACTGCCATCTCTCAATATCAGACAAGTACGATACCATCTTTTACAACATCTTCACTTACCATAAGATGACAAAACGTGGTTACGTACTACTTGTCTTTTTTCTGTCAAAAAGAAACACTGCTCTAGAGCAGATTTACAACAGTATGGCTGAGTTGCACCATCTGACTTTAACCGTAACTATAACTATTAACAGGTGTTTTTATATGGATTTTGACAGATTTTTGACGTTTGCTATAGTTAAAGTAAGATGGTGCAACTCAGCCTATGCCTCATAAATTTACACATTACTTCGCCGAACTGTGCCAATATACGCAGTAAGGAATTACAGGCCACACTCCCGGTTCCCAGTTTGATTGCAACTGTGTCGGCTTTATTAACTTTACATTGTTTGTATCGAGCCTGTATTGTACTAGATACATAAGCTCGATGTTTTTACCGTCAGTTCACTTCAATTCCAATACCGTATCTCACAGCAAATTGGTTAAAATGGTTGTATAGTGGGTGCACTTTGTTGGGAATACAATTTAAAATAGCTATTGTTTTACCTGTACTTAAGGGAGTTTTTTTTAATGTGAGTGTATTGTTGAGTACCTACTCTAAAATACACTCACATTGTTGAGTTCATGAAAAAAGTTAGTACCTACTAACTAACTTTTTCCATGAACTCAACATTTAAGCCGACTATTTTTGTGGGTTCTTAAGTTAATTTGTGTAATATTTCATCGAGCAAAGTCAAGAGAGAAAATTCCCCAAATTGTGTTCACATGTATATAAATGGTAATAAAAAAGGTAAAAGGTATATAAATGGTATGTATAGTATGTATGGTAGGTATGTAAAAGGTATAATAATATGTATGTTTATAATAAAATACCTATGAAAATTATATATTTTCTTGTGCGTATTCACCATCTTCTATTTTTCTTTATTTTATTAAATCTACCAAATACAATGTATATTGTATTTGTACATGTGGTTACATGTGGTATTATTCCATAGAAGTAAAATCTATAGATTAAATTCTACTCAGAAACACTATTTTTCGTAAAATATATTAGATTATTTTGGTTCATTTTTGAAGGATAATACGAGTGCACTTGGGAAGAAATGAGTTGCTACATATTTAGTGCAATATTGGAGTGCTAGGCTCTGTACGGCCTTAGATATTTCACTATTGTCCGAAGTAATGATTTTACTAGTATTTTTAGTAAATTAAGTATTTTCTTGCAAAGCACTTTAAAGCAGGCTTACTGATAATGCACTATTCTCTTTGGATACTTAAACACATTGTACCAAGAATGCTAATACTAATGCTATGAATTATATATACATGTACTACTTCCCAACCAGCAAAAACTACAATTAAAATAATCTCTAGACCACTGATTTTTTGCTCTTATACCATTCTTATATCGTCGTATAAGCCTGGATTTGGGCACCATTTATAAGCGTAATTTGTTTATATCTTTCTAATATCAGTCTTATTGAATGTTGTTTTCACTTAAATTATTCTTACCAAAACTAATTTAAGCGTACATAGGCTTACATTGTTTTGACGTTAAGAGTCCTGTGAGCGTAAGAAAGTTTATTTTGATTTTACATAAGATCAAACACAATCGTAAAAAAACTTGGTGTAGTGTTTGTTTGAAAGTTACAACTAATAAAAAAGAAATCGAAAACAGTAAGGATAAAGGTATTTAATAATTATATTGTAGTAACCGTACCATTATTAACAAGTGCTTCGTTTTTTGCTTTTCGATAAGTATTAGTATTGGAAAATATTATTTACTGTAAAGTAGACCCTAGTTTATGCTTCACAACTCGTGCGCTTCATCAATATATAGTATTTAGTTTCTTGTTTAATTATTTTATTTGTTAATTTGTATTAAAAGCGACGCCATTGGTATTGCATTTATTAGAATCACTATAAGACTATTTTAAGCTCATTTAGATCATTCCAACATGACTCCATGTTGGAATAACTTAGAGATCCTTGAATTGACATAAAACATTTATTTTCATTTAAGAGTGAACGTTTGGGATGTGAAATGGTATTTTATGTGACCGCACTAAAATACTTTTGGTGAAATATAATAGTCAACATCAAATGTTACTCTCACAATTTTAGTCACAAGTTCGATTTAAGATCAAACTTTCTTAAATGAGACTCGTTTTCTCTATTGTAAGTATGATGATTCAATATCACTCTAATACTGTGCCTATCCACTGCTGTTGATCTTATAATATTTTTGAATAAGATCAATATTTACATGTTTTAAGTACTCTTATTAAATGCTGATATTAGTCTAACATTCTTACAATAGCATTTAGAAAATATGTAAGAAAATTAAATGAGCTTAGAAAATGTGGATATGAGCTGATGCTAATTTATCTCAAGTGTGATAAGTCTTAATAAATGCTTTTTTAGGAGAGTGTGGCTTATAACGGTACTGTAAATTTAAACTTATATGCATAATTAAGACAAGGTATTAAGATCAAGCGTATTAGAGCCTGTAACGGCTTGTCAGAGACTAATATAGGAGCGATAGCAATGACGAAAACAGATAAGAGACCACTATAAGCTCAGAACTCTTATAAAGTGAGAAACGTAAGACGATTTTGCTAGTTGGGTTATCCCTGTAATCACAGAAATAATACTCCGCAGTGTTTTATTATTTGGTGCAAATTATATTGTTCGATTTCTGTAGATCACAGTTGTATCATAGTTTAGGTTATCTTCTGACAACATTTCTGTTACCAACGATCATCAAGGTATCCCCTTGGCCCCTTGTCTGTCACGACAGCGCGTCGTGGTGTCGAAAAAATTGCAAGATTTATCGATTTACTTAATGTATTACTAGATCGAATAAATATGTCGGTAATAATGGCGTCCGAGCCATTCTTTACCCATGTGATAGTGCTGTGAATTTTGCGACTCAAGTATTGTATTTTACTCCTTTATAAGTAAATCTGTAATATCGTATAAATCCGTGAGTGGACTGTCTCCTTGCTTACCACTTTCAGTACACTAAAAAAAACTGAATACCAGTGCCTATGAAAACTATAACTCGTCTCAAAACAGTAAAGATCCAGCAACGGAACTTATATCGCCATGGGCGCTATGGCTAATTACCCGTCTGTAGGAGAAATTGCCTGCTCATTTATGTAGCCGCAATCTCACACCAGCTGCATTGTTCATAGCAACTAGAACTGAACTTTATATCTAGCTATTAAAAGATAAAACTGTCAAGTAACGTATGTTGATTGAAATAAAGCAACCCGATTGAGTAGAAGAAAGCAAGGGTATTCAGACATACGGGATTGTGCATAGACTTCTTAACGAACTTCCTAGCTTTCCAGCTATTCCACTGAGATTTATAGTTATAGTGAGTTTGAATCATGATTATCAAAACACGACCAGTGGTCTTCGCGATCTCCCTGCGTAAACTCCCGAGGATGTGCATCGGACATGCACGAAACCTAGGTCGAGACATTCGACATCAAATCGTAGTGAGTATAATAGTTGGTATTTTGATAATCATATTCCACTGAGTTTCAGAGCGCCACTGGAGGTACATTTTTGTGGTGAGAAGATATTAATGGTATAAAAGATTCCTAAATTTGTGTGATGTACATACATCGTAGATTATTAAAGCAAAAGTTTAAATAGGACCGTATATGCCTTATCCGTTGCAAGTACCGGAAAACATACATAAAAAACGTTTACATAAACATAAACATAAAATATTCTAGTTAAAACTTAAGTCAACAAAAAAGTAAATATTATAAAACTGTATGCAAAAAAGACTACAGATTATGACTCAGTTAACGTGCTGTAACGGCTTCCCAGAGTGAGAGTTCGGTTTCGAATAACGCGCTGTAAAGTTTTGCTTAGCTTCTGCAAATTATTCACAGTCTAAGGAAACTTTATTTAATTTAGGATACCTTACAAAATAAGCTGAGGGCGGTATTATTAGCACCTATTTGAGCGGTCTACAAAGTAGTTCGCCGAGTTCATTACATCGGTGTGACGAAGGGTGGTAGAGGGGGCGTTAAGTTCTCGCAAATAGCCTCTCTCAGTTACTGTAGTTAGCCAACTCACCTCAATCTTGCAACTATTACACCTCTTTTTATTCGTCGAAGCTGGGAACTAATCCTCTGTTAAATGGGCCGCGAAGCCCAGGGGTTGTTAGAAGGCGTTTAAGAAGCGAGTTCATTTGGAAACCTTCGTCTGATGAACATGCTATAAAACTTTTCAAGAAATACCGCTCTTGGTGCCGAGGGTTCGAAGTCGGCCAAGTGTCGAAGGTGTAATTAAAGACTTAACCTTTCGACCTCGGAGAAGTTCGTCACTTCATTTCCTGAGAGGTATTTCAAGTTTATTTTAAGTTTTAGATTCTTTTTGGCTTGCTTATAACGTTTACTTTCGAAGGACTTCCACTCTCCACTGGATCAAAATAACCTAAAGCTTTCTTTTGATAAAAACAGTGTCTCATCCCCAATTAGATTAAGATTTCTTAAGCTTTACTATTTTACATAGTCTTCTTTTTCTACAAAGATTTAACACGAGAATTTGCCGTAGCTCGCAAACTTTCAGTATCTCACGCGTCATTTTAAGAACATCATCGCAAAACCTGTAATCACATGAGCTCTCAATCCTCTCTCGATTGAAAAGCCCTGCGTACCGCAAAGGTACTTAGGTCGGAATTACAAAACTCCATCAATGTAGCCAGCCCCGAGCGGCACCACTTCGATAAGCTTCAAAATCAATTTCGAGCTGTTTGCGGAGAGTAAGCCTCAAATAGACTGGTTAGGTATTTGTGGGATGCGACTACCTACCGCAGAGTACCTAACAATACTAGTAACCCTCGAGATCGTATAAGATGTAGCCAGTATAAGGAGTTGTGTAATGTAGGTATTGGTTATGGTAATCAGTAGAACTTCTGACTGAACTGATAAATACCTATAGGTATCTATTTACAACTCAACCAATAGCCAAGCTGTGTCAAATGTCTAAAAGCAAACATCATCATGTCCCAGTTATTTTGAATCAGATCTAGAGCTCATGTAAAATCGAAGCCATAGTAAGCCCAAAGATTGGCACTCGCGGCAGGTGAAATATGTGAAACGAGGTCGAGCGGAGCGTGATTGGCAGAATAATCATTTAGGATTTGTAGCCGCAGAATGCCGCTCATAAATCCGATATCCAAAACGGCGTAGCTATAATGCTTTTATTTGCTTTGGCTAAGTAATGTTAATAAGTTATTTCGAATCTTAGTGCGTGTATTTATATACTAGCATGTTCATCATCCTCGACCATATATCATCGCTTACCACCAGGAGAGATAGTAGTCAACCGGTAACGGATCTATCAGACATAAAAAAACTATATTTAAAAAACTATAAGACTGCTCGCATCGAGCAAAATAAGCACTTGGTATGCAACATACCGATCGCTTTCGGCTCTCAGGAACTAAGAGAACAAAGAAGAAGAGTCAAGGAAGGAGATAAACACAGCGTAAGCAGGTACCTAAACGATTCGTTCAGAAACTCGTTTAGGGTGCATACGGTTTGGACATCAAAAGTCCTGACGTCTAGGTAAGAATAAAAGGTTTATATATGTAGTTTTATTTATATTCACTTTCATTCTTTGATGATAAGATTTCCCCCTGTGATGCACCGTTTTGAGATATTCTGATTAATTCCTAGATACTGACATCAATACATTTTTCTTGACGCTATCACACCTACCCAAGGTATGGCAAAAAGATAAAAATTGTATGAGAGCAAACATAATCATAACACATTTTTTAATACTAACTGCATCTAAAATAAACAACGATAACTACACGCATGTGAAACCACGGGCATTCCAATTAATTATTGACAAAAATAAAACCAAAGCTATCACGACCGCAAAGAACAATATAGGTACATTAAAAAGCCACATAAAGCGTACTAACAAAGGTATGTGGTTTATTCACTTGTAAAAGAGCAAATTGGATGCCGCTGGCACAACCTACCGCATTTTGCAACTTTAAAGTGAAACTATGAACTCAGAGTATGACTTTACATTGTTTGCACGGAACACTGTTTAAACTATTTAGGTATTTGTTATACAGCCAGAGAGCGCGTCAAAAGCAAGCTATAACTTTATTTCAATTTTCAACGTTGAAATAGAGCATCGAATAAGAAAGTTGCAATATTTTAGAGTCCGTAAAATGATAGAGGAGGCATAACACAAAGCGTTAAACGTTTTGTAGAAAAAATATTGAGTCCCATTCGGCGATCACAGCGGGATCGCGGCTAAAACGGAACTATACCTGGAGCGCGGTGCAGGCGCGGGCCAACCACAGGCGTCGTGGCGGCAATAGACGCGGTCTGCTCACCTCCCATTAGACCATTGGCAAACCTGTCCGAGTGTCAACGGCGGGTAGGCATCAGCAGGCTACTTCTGCGTTTTTAGCGGGCATTCATACCAATTTGAAACGGTAGATTAATATAAGGCGTTATATAAATAATAAATATAAAAAGGGGCGATATATCTTCTTAATACTATAAGAATCTTTGTACTGACATACTGACTCACTGACAGACAACGCACAGCCTAAACCTAAGGCGGCAATAGCCCAATGGATAGGGTGTCGGACTGGCGATCGAGAGGTCGTGAGTTCGATCCCCGCCCCACCCATTGCACTATTGACGTGAACCCACTCCAGACACAAGCATATTTAGCTTAGTTGGAGGGGTTAACAAGAATACTAGTAATGTGCAACCCACATTGCGAGTAATCTTTAAAAAAAAAAAAAAAAAACCGCTGGTCGTAGAGACTTGAAATTTAGAGGGTATATTTGTCTTAGTACGTAGGGGTGTACTAAGAAATGATTTTTCAAAATTCACCCCTTAAGTGGATGAAACGGGGGTTCAAAGTTTGTATGGAAAACAAGATTAGATAGTCTTTTATATTCGAAATTTAACACAAGTACTTAAGTAAGTAAATACGTGTTTCAGGCTTTTTCGAAATTCCACCCCTAAAAGGGTGAAGTGGGGTAACAAAGTATGAAATCAATATTGTTTCGGATTGCGCTAAAACTTGGCATACAGATAATGATTACAACGTTAGTTACCTTTGAGAAAGGATTTTTCAAATTCCCTGAAGGGGATGAAACGGGGGTTCAAAGTTTCTATGGAGAAACATTATTAGATAGTCTTTTCTATTCGAAACTTCACACAAGTGCTTCAGGACATAAATAAGTAAATACGTATTTCATGTTCTTTTTTAAATTCTACCCCTAAGAGGGTGAAATGGGGTAACAAAGTGTGAAAATCAATATTGTTTCGGATTGCGCTGAAATTTGGCATGCAGATAGTTATTTTGACTTAGGTATCCGCTAAGAAAGAATTTTTCATTCTACAGTCTTAAAGGGGATGAATCGGGGGTTCAAAGTTTGGATAGTCGTTTTATTCGACATTTCACACAAGTACTTCTGTTAATATATAAGTAAATACGAGTTTCAGACTTTTTCAAAATGCCACCCTAAGAGGATAAACTGGGGTAACAAAGTCTAAAAATCAATATTGTTTCGGATTGACCTGAAATTAGATATCCGCTCAGAAATGATTTACTGAAAATTCCTCCCGGATACGGAACGGGGATTCAAAGTTTGTATGGCGAAACAAGATGGGATAAAGTACGTGTTGTAGGATTTTTCTAAATGGGGTAGGTAACAAAGTCTGTAAATTTAGATTTTTAGGGTTTTATAAATATTAATCCCAAATTGCCTTAGTCGCGATGACATGAAAACGGGTGAACCGATTTGGCTAATTCTTATTTGATATGTTTAATGATAGAATCGTTTTTACAAAAGAAAAGTTTTAAGTAAATAAAAGGTTTTAACACACTTCTAGTATCTATATATAGCGTAAATAATAAGGAATAGCGTAAATTAAATATGGAATAATGAAGCGTATTGACGCGCCACCAACTTTCTTGTATGGGAAACCCCTTAAATTTTTTTTCTTCATTTTATTTTCAGTTTTTGTTACTACAGCGGCTTTAGTTATTTAAAATGTCTACTTTACAATTTTGTTACTGTGTAACCATTACGGTTTAAAAGATAACAACCCTCTGACAGATGAACAGGCAGTAAAGTCTCTGTAATAGGGTCCCGTTGACACCCTTTGGGTACGGAACCCTAAAAATACAATTTCTGTTACTTGATTTTTATATTACTAATGATTTGAAAAATGCTTTGTTTGGTATATCTTTCTAGGAAAATGGATATTGAATTACATTTCATATTATTTCATTATTATTATATTATTATATTATATAATAATAATGAATTTTATATGAATATTATATAATAATATTATATATTATATTATTTCATATTACTTCTGAACAAAAGGTGGTTATCCAAACAAAGAGCCTGCCACTACGGAGTATTTTTAATAAAGCCTAGAATTATCTGAACCAATCTTATAAACATAACATTATTAATAAGTGAAATGAAATGAAATGAAACGAAACGAAACGAAACGAAACGAAACGAAACGAAACGAAACGAAACGAAACGAAACGAAACGAAACGAAACGAAACGAAACGAAACGAAACGAAACGAAACGAAACGAAACGAAACGAAACGAAACGAAACGAAACGAAACGAAACGAAACGAAACGAAACGAAACGAAACGAAACGAAACGAAACGAAACGAAACGAAACGAAACGAAACGAAACGAAACGAAACGAAACGAAACGAAACGAAACGAAACGAAACGAAACGAAACGAAACGAAACGAAACGAAACGAAACGAAACGAAACGAAACGAAACGAAACGAAACGAAACGAAACGAAACGAAACGAAACGAAACGAAACGAAACGAAACGAAACGAAACGAAACGAAACGAAACGAAACGAAACGAAACGAAACGAAACGAAACGAAACGAAACGAAACGAAACGAAACGAAACGAAACGAAACGAAACGAAACGAAACGAAACGAAACGAAACGAAACGAAACGAAACGAAACGAAACGAAACGAAACGAAACGAAACGAAACGAAACGAAACGAAACGAAACGAAACGGAACGAAACGGAACGGAACGGAACGGAACGGAACGGAACGGAACGGAACGGAACGGAACGGAACGGAACGGAACGGAACGGAACGGAACGGAACGGAACGGAACGGAACGGAACGGAACGGAACGGAACGGAACGAAACGAAACGAAACGAAACGAAACGAAACGAAACGAAACGAAACGAAACGAAACGAAACGAAACGAAACGAAACGAAACGAAACGAAACGAAACGAAACGAAACGAAACGAAACGAAACGAAACGAAACGAAACGAAACGAAACGAAACGAAACGAAACGAAACGAAACGAAACGAAACGAAACGAAACGAAACGAAACGAAACGAAACGAAACGAAATGAAATGAAATTTATTGAGCTCATGGTCCTAGGTTACAGAGATCTAAAGTAAATACAATGTATGGTTTCACTAGGGCCTGCTGTTCGAGCATACGAGCACAGTTATTATATAAAAGATACTAAAAACTAAATCAATAAAATATACAATTTTTAAGAAAAGTAATAAAATATTAATATTATCATGTCAAATTAAATAAAATACATTTCGAATTCATCAGCAATGTTAAGATTGTTGAGTATTGTTGAGTAGTATGCCTTGGTAGCTAAGAAGTCATTAAGGGTGTTTTTAAAAATATAAATATTACCAATGTCTCTGATTGCTTTCGGAAGTTTATTATATAATATAGATGCCATACAAAATATGCTATTTTTAAAAAGTGCTGTTTTGTGACCAGGGTATCTCAGTTTGTTTTCGCGTCTACTACCTGTGGGAAATTTTTCGAATAAATTTAGATTTTTATTCACGAACATAGCAGTTTCCATTATATATATACAAGGAAAAGTCAATAATTTTAATGATAAAAAATGTTCTTTACACGAATCTCTCTGTTTTAGTCCACAAATAGCTCGTACACATCTCTTTTGGGCTCTGAACACCGTGAGCTTATCCGTGGAATTACCCCAAAATATTACCCCATATCTGAGCACAGACGCAACATAGCCATGGTAGGCAGACATCAAAGTGTTTTTGTTTGCAACTTTATTAAGTTTATACAATGCATATGAGAATTGGTTCACACGTTTTGCGATTGAATCTACTTGCTGTTTCCAGGTCATTTTATTGTTAATATATAAACCTAAAAATTTGGTGGATTCAATTTCTTCAATTTGTTTACCACAGTATTTTACATCTAAATGTTGCAGTTTGTTAGGTCTTTGTCTAAAATTCACTATCGAAGTCTTGTCCAAATTAATTTTCAAATTATTTATATTTAACCAGTCAATTACAGATGTCAAATTATTATTAATGTCACATACAAGATTACTAATATCATTTTTTGGTGATTTAAACAAAATAGTACTATCATCTGCAAATAAAGTCATAGGATGAGTCGTTACATCAGGTAAATCATTTATGTAGACAAGGAATAACAGCGGTCCCAGAATACTTCCCTGGGGCACGCCGAAGTGAAGTTTTCTTGGATTAGAAATATGAATTTTCTCTGATTTTGTTTTTACACAAATTCGATTGACATGAGTCACTTGTATCCTGTCAGTGATTACGATTTATTATTATTAAGATACGATTTTAGGAGTTGATTAGCATTGGCTCTAATACCATATGCGTCAAGTTTAGTAAGGAGTGTTTCATGTTCAACGTGGTCAAAAGCTTTGGACATGTCCATTAATAGTGCTACCGTGAGCGCTGATAAGTTCATGTTATTCATGACATAGTATAAAAAATTGTAGATAGCCATATTTATATCTTTCTTTTTACGAAATCCATATTGATTTTTGCTCAGAAGCTCGTGCTTTTCAAGGTAGGAATACAATTTTTTATACATTACCTTTTCGAATATTTTAGAAAATATAGGTATCAGTGCTATAGGTCTATAATTACTAAGTAATTTTTTATCTCCTTTTTTATGCAGCGGCTTTATAATTGATATTTTTAATTTGTCAGGGTAGACTCCTTTTTCTAAACATATATTTATGATGTGACTTAATACTGGGGCCAATAAAGTGGATGTCTTTTTTATAACTTTCGTCGTCACATCGTCGATTATTAAGTGATGTCATTATTTTGTAAATGTCAAAAGGAATTGTTGGTGTCAAGTATATAGAGTTTGATATATTATTCTGGATTTTATTTTGGAATTTTTGTTTACGAGTCAATTTAACATTGTCAATAAAATAATTATTGAAACTTTCTGCAATGTCAGTTGGATCATTAATTATTTTACCGTCCGCATTTATTTTCATTATATTGTCATTAGGGAAATAATTTTTTGAGTCATTTATTACTTGCCAAGTGGCTTTGGATTTGTTTTTAGCTGAATGAATGAAATGTTCATTTTGGGATTTCTGGGTAAGATGTATTATTTTTCTAAATTTCTTGGAATATTGCTTAAACAGTTGCTTATTTTGTGTGTTTGGACTAAGACGGTATTTTCACAGCATTTGTCTTCTTCGCTTGCAACACAATCGTAGTCCCTTAGAGATCCACTTAGGCCGTTTTGTTACCAACATTTTGATCCTACGTTTAGGAAAACACAGATTGTATAGTAATAAAAACATATCATAAAATCTATTGAAGGCCTCATTTGGTTCGTCAGACTCATAGACATCTGAGAAGCTAATTTGAGCTAGGTACTTTTCAAACTTTTCTATATTTTCATTGGAATAATCGCGTTTCTCTGTGAACCAAAATTTAAGTTTGCAGGTTTTTTTTACTGGGATTGTTACAATTTGTGCTGTGTGATCAGATAACGCAAGTTCAATTATCTTGCCTTTGCAGCATCTTATGTTATGAATACAGTTGTCAATGCAAGTGTTACTTTTCGTTCTGGTTATTTCTTTGAATTGCAATTTCATGTTGTAGCTTGTTATTACATCTTCAAAATCGTTCACTAGTTTGTTCTTTTTTAGGATGTCTATATTAAAATCACCACATATAAGCGTCTTAAATTTAGATCGAATACACAGTTGAAATAAAATTTCGTTTAATGTTGTTAAGAATAAGTCAGTATTAATTGTTTTGTGGTTAGGTGGCCTATAGAGGCAGACTATATTAATTTTATGTGATGTTAATTCAACCGCAGAGCATTCTATAATGTGAGGTACGGATATGTTTACAATTTTCTGTAGGTTTTGAGTATCATGGCCCTTTTTAACTAGGATACATGATCCACCGTGTCTATTTGACCTACAAAAATATGACATAAGCTTATAATTTTCCATATGCAACCTTCCAATATCATCCAGAGTCATATTATGTTCAGTGAGACATAGAATGTCAATAGAATTGTATTTACCAAGAAGTTCAGCAAGACATACCATCAACATATCTGATTTGTTAATAAGACCATTAATGTTTTGATGAAGTACTGTTACAGAATTATACACGAAATAAATGATTTGCATTGTCTACATTAGCATCGTTTTCATAGTTAGGCGTAATGTCATTGTGGACACTAACATAGTCATCATTATCAGGGCATTGTGTGTCAACATCATAAGTTTGCGTACTTGCGTCGATTGTCGTTTTAGATATTGAGACGATTGATGTACTCGTACGTTGTCGTTGTTCCCTTAGTTGCTTAAGTCTGGTTTGGTAATCGATGTGGAGTATTTCTCTATGTATTGATTGGGATAGACGTAGTCTAAAGAGACTATGACGTGGCAGAGATCTGTTATAGTCCATATCCAAGTACGTTGTGTGACTGTATTTACTGCATATATATCTTAACTCATAATTAAGTTTTCTCTCTCTCAAATGTCTATTATAAGGGACCTCTGATATTATCACATTAGTGTGGTTACTACGGGTAAGCCATATATTTAAATTGAGCAAGAGCTCAAACGGGTTTGAATTATTTGTGCCTCCTACAATTATGATATAATCATTTTTGGTAAAGTTTCTAATATCGATGCTGTTTGAAAAAATAATTTCAGCGAGTGGAGCACCCGGCTTGATAAAGCTTATCACATCATATTCAGGTCCAATTAGTCTCTGCAATATAGGTCGAATTGCTTTTCCTTGTTGATCCGATAAAATCAAGATTCTCTTGGTTGGTTTTATATAAGCACTATCTAAAGCTTTATAATCTTGATTTCTGCTTGTGGTTTTAATTAATATGTTTTCATTTTGACTGTCAGTAGGAGATATAATTCCTTGAACGTTATTTTCTAAAGTTATTAATGTGTTGGTTTCAGTAGAAGCTTGTTTAGATGTCGATGGCAGGGCAGACTGCGGGGATTTCTGTTGGACCACAAGTTGGTCGATTATACTGGTCGATTCTGGGTTTATAACATTATCTGCAGTAGTTCCAAGTATCGTGCATTCCAATGCTACTGAAGTCTCCATAGACACATTCGTTGAAATAATTGTCGATGAACTTGTAAGTGTCGTTGAGACTGTTATTGCTGGTTTTGTATTAATTTCTACAGCACTATAGGATATTGTTGTAGTCTCGCTTGATTGAGGTGCGGAAATAGCAATATCGGGGTATTCGATTGCTGGTAACAATTTATTTTCTGGCGTGATTATGGGTTCAGAATAATTTGTAGGTTTTTGACGGTCGCTGATGTCATTGGTAGCTTCTTTTATCTTTTTTGAATCATAACTGTTATGTATGGTTACCAGATCAATGGAGGAGGTATCCCATCGCTTTCTTTTTTTAGAAATGTTTGTCAAAGGACTATCACAGAAACCAAGCTTCTTATATCTATTCATCATACTGTGAAGTTTTTCTAATTCCCGCTTCAATTGTTGGTTTTCCATATTTAAGTTTTCGATTTCGTTTTGTGCCGAAATAAGCTGGGTATTTAGTATCTCCATCTGTTTCTGTTGTTCAGAACTTTGTATTTATAATTTATAATTTGTATTTATAATATTGGTTAAGAAAAAGAAAAGTAGCTAAGAAATTGACAACGAACTGTTTTTATCATTTTGCCATGTAATAAACATTCTAGTCTTTTTATTATTAAAGATCAAGTAGCTACAGATTTAAACCTAAATTTAAAATCTAAAACCACCCCAACTGATCTATGTATAATTAAATCATGTGCACTGAGACCATTTCAATGAGCCTAAACACAACATCTCTGCTGTAAGTTGGTGAAGAGTAAAGTACTCTACAGATTACAGGAGATGTTCCAGCATCAGGCCAATGCTACCATGTTCTTATAATACCATTGAAGCAAGAAGATACGGAATTTCAAAGAGACTCAGACTTATTAAAGTTATAAAAAGACAGAATCAGACTTATAAATTATCACCGTCATTATCGCAGAGACGCTGCAGGACCTACAAAGAATGTTAAATGGCCTAGCTGATTCTTCTCGTCGCATCGGTCTCCGGATGAATTTGGATAAAACCAAAGTCATGTACAACGAGCACATTGTTCCGGAACCGATTGCCGTATTTGGAATCCCACTCGAAGTTTTCAGTAAGTATGTTTGTCTAGGGTAGACGCTCCAACTAGGCAAACACAACTTCGAGAAGGAAATTCAGAGAAGAATTCAGCTGGGCTGGGCAGCATTCGGAAAACTCCGTCGAGTCTTCTCGTCGCCTATACCGCAGTATCTAAAGACAAAAGTCTTTAACCAATTCGTCCTACCTGTGATGACATAAGGAGCCGAGACGTGGACACTCACAGTTAGACTGGTCCACCAATTTAAAGTCGCTCAGCGAGCTAGGAGAGAGCTATGCTCGGTGTTTCTCTGCGGGATCGAATCCGGAACGAAGTAATTCGCCAGAGAACTAACGTGATCGACATAGCTCAACGGATTAGCAAATTGAAGTGGCAGTGGGCTGGTCATATCTGCCGTAGGACCGCTAACCGTTGGGGTAGACTGGTTCTAGAGTGGAGACCGCGAATCGGTAAACGTAGCGTAGGACGCCCTATGACCAGGTGGAGCGACGACATTCGCATAGCGGTGGGCATTGACTGGAAACAAAGAGCCGAAGATCGGGCTCAGTGGCGTAACTTGGGAGAGGCCTATGTCCAGCTATGGACTGATACTGGCTGATTATGATGATGATGAGACATATAAAAGTTGATCTCATCTCATGGCGTCATCAATAAAAAAATGTGATTGTCTTAAAACTGCTGAACAGATTTTTATAAATCAAAGCTAAAAACTATCTCGATTGACACAACTATTATAAAGGTACGGACACACCGTGGCGTCCTGCGGGTGCGATCTCAGTACTTTTCAATTGTTTTCTGATCGCGTTTGGTGTGACCCAGTCGGTACAAATACTACTGATATATACTAGATCGCGCACGCAGGACGCTGCGGTGTGTCCGTACCTTAAAAAAAATTGTCGAAATCCGTATTGGCACTACGTATGCCACAGACAGAGACAGATACACACGTTAAACTTATAACACCCCTTCTTTTTGCTTCGGGGTTAAAAAGGTTTTTTTTTTTTTAAAGATTACTCGCAATGTGGGTTGCACATTACTAGTATTCTTGTTAACCCCTCCAACTAAGCTAAATGTGCTTGTGTCTGGAGTGGGTTCACGTCAATAGTGCAATGGGTGTAGGTGGGATTCGAACTCACGACCTCTCGATTGCCAGTCCGACACCCTATCCATTGGGCTATTGCCGCTTCAAATTTCTTTTTTTTTTAAATTAGATAATTTAGAATTGCTTTTTAAATCAAATGATTACAAGGTTGTGATAAACCTGACAACCAAAACCCCTTTATTGGCAGTACAGTCGGTCTATAAATTGTCAAAAATCGCCTAGATATTACGAAATGATTTCTTTCCATTGCAATGGAGAGTGACAAATAGAATAGAATAAAATGTGTCCAAAATTATTAGCAACATTATGTAACATTTCTGGTGTCGCCTTTTTGATTGGATCCGCGATGATTTGTTTGTCGGCCGGAATTCATTCGGCGCGGGAAAAAATCCAACACGTGACTGACATGAAAATCCCGGGAAAATTTTGTTTTCTTTTATGTAAGCCGCTTTTGAGAGGTTCCCTTTGACGTTCTTTTTACGCTTAGAATGTCTTTGTTCGATTATATGTTGATTTTTCAATCTGATCGGTCGCCTCTGATTATATCATTTAGGATGGTATTCAGCTGCCTCTCCTGATGAGGGTATATTGTTACTTTTTATTGGAATTTGATGGCAGAGATACTTAGATTGAATAGTTATATTTGAACTGTCAAAATTAAGGTAGGTACCCTTTATCATCCACACTAATATTATAAATGCGAAAGTCTGTTTGTTTATTTATTTGTTTGTTTGTTTGGGACTTCTTCACGGTCAAACGGTTTGACCGATTTGGCTGAAATTTTGTAAACACCAATAAACATAAACACCATAAACATAAACACCAATGTTATAAATGCGAAAGTCAGTTTGTTTGTTTATTTGTTTGTTTGTTTGTTTGGGACTTCTTCACGGTCAAACGTCTTGACCGATTTGGCTGAAATTTTGTATAAAGACAGCTCATAGGGCAGAATAGGATACAAGATACTTTTTTTCTGGCTGTCGAGTCAGGGGGTCCAGATATTTTTAATTAAATTTTGTAAATATAAGATCTCTTCTCGAATTAACGGCGTGACCGATCCAGCTGAAATTTTGTGCTAAGATAGTCAATAGGACAAAGAAGGACATAGAATACTTTTTTCTTACAATCAAGTCTGGATGTCCAGATATTTTTGTATTGAACTTTGTAAATGCGTGACGTCATATCAGCTAAACGACTTGACCTATTTAACTTTTATTTTGTACAAAGATAGTTAATAGGGTATAGAAGGACAATTTATTCTTGGCAGTCGAGTCTGGGTGTCCAGATTTTTATTATTGAATTGTGTAAATGTGTGATTTTTTATCAGATAAATGGCTTCACCGATTCTGCTGAAATTTTGTGGAAAGATAGTCAATAGAACATACAAGGACATAAGATTTTTTTTTCTGGCAGACGAGTCTAAATGACCAGATATTTTTATTGCATTTAGTAAATGTGTGACGTCTTATCAGATAAAAGGCTTGACCGATTCAGCTAAAATGTTGTACATAGATAGTCAATAGAACATACAAGGACCTAGGAAACTTTTTTCTGGTAGACGAGTCTGAATGTACAGATTTTTTTATTGAATTTCGTTTCGTTTAGTTACAGAGGATATCGAGTCATCTATTGTGACTTGATTCTTTCGTCATAAAATTGTAAGGGTCATAAAAAGGCGTTAAAATTTTCGCGCTCGCTGCGCTTGCACATCCATTCACCTCATCTAATTTATAGGAAATACTTCAGGCACTTTTGTGTGTTAACAGTCTGATGCATCAGACTAAGTCAAACACTTAAACAGCACAACTTGGTATACCTAACCATAATTATTAAAGACTTTAACAAGAGAGGATATCGAGTTCAACTTAGGGTCATCAATAGTGACTTGATTATTAGGTCATTAAAAGCCGTAAAAAATGTTTGCGTTCGCTTCGCTCGCGCAATATTAGCACTCACTCCGCTCGCGCATCCATTCGCCTTATGTACTTTTTAAAAAAGATTTCAGGAACTTTTGTATTTTAACAGCCTCATGCATCAGACGGAGTCAAACACTTAAACAGCACAACTTGATATACCTAACCATAATTATTAATGACTTTAACAAGAGAGGATATCGGGTTCGACCTTAGGTTCATCTATAGTGACTTGATTATTAGGACATTAAAAGACGTAAAACATTTTCAAGCGTAGCGACGCTCGCGTAATAATAGCGCTCGCTGCACTCGCGCAGCCATTCACTTTATCTTCTTTGTAAGAAATGTTTCAGGAACTTTTGTGTTAAAACAGCCTCATGCATCAGACTGAGTAAAACATATAAACAGCAGAATTTCGTATACCTACCCATAATGATTTATGACTTCAACACGAGAGGATATCGAGTTCAACTTTATGGTCATCTATAGTGACTTTATTATTAGGTCATAAAACTATCCAGGTCATAAAAAGTCATAAAAAATTTTCGGTCTCGCTTGGCTCGCGCAATAGTAGCGCTCGCTACGCTCGCGCTACCATTCGCCTTATATAATTTGTAGGAAATACTCCTGGAACTTTTGTGTTTTAATAGCCTTATGCATCAGACTGAGTCAAACACTTAAACAGCACAACTTGATATACCTTCAAATCAAGAGTGAATAGGTATTTTCTGGGTAAGCACGCCCCATCATCGATTTCATCATCACGTAACATCAGGTGAGATAGTGATCAAGTGCTACCCAGTTCGGTGTAAAAAAAACCTATCCATAATTATTAAAGTCTTTAACAAGAGAGGATATCGAGTTTGACCTTAGGGTCATCTATTGTGACTTGATTTTTAGGTCATAAAATTGTAAGGGTCATAAAAAGTCGTTAAAATTTTCGCGCTCGCTGCGCTTGCGAAACCATTCTCGTTTTCTACTTTTTTGGTAATATTTCATGAACTTTTGTATTTTAATAGCCTCATGCATCAAATTGAGTTAAACATTTAAACAGAACAACTTGGTACACCTAACTATAATGAATAATGAATTTCACAACATAGGCTATTAAGTTTGACATTAGGATCATCTATAGTGACTTGATTATTAGGTCATAAAACTTATATTATTAAAAACATAATTGGCCCTGACAACGAAGGATATACCTTGAGGCAACGATCTTAACCTCAAAGATCAGAAATGTTTCATAAATAGTTATAAAAAAATCTCGCTCGCTTCGCTCCCATATCTATTCGTTTTATTTACTTTGGGGGTAATACTTTAAATTGTTTGCGTTTAAACATTACTGTTCACTACCTATTTAGATCAGAAAGGGTCATACTTTTATTTAGTACCAACTTAGCAAAACCATCAACATAGTTAGCCTTTATTACAGAAAATATATAGACTTTGGTCTATCTAAGAGATTATTGATTTTGACCACAAAGGTCATAAAGGCTTAAATAACGCGGGCGAAGCCGCGGGTAACAGCTAGTCTTTACATAAAACATATTCGCTCTCGCTGTCTGTACTCTTAGATCTTTTAAACTACGCAACGGATTTTAATGCAGTGTTCAGCAATAGATACTCGTACGAGTGATTTAACATTCATGTTAATTCAAGAAGATTTAACTCAAGCAAAGCCTTGGGACGTAGGTAGTTTATAATAATCAAAAATAACTTGAACAAAAATAGTCTACAATCGATTTGCAGCGCCTATGAAGCCTCCAATTTACTTCTGAATGTTTACATGGAGTGTTATTTGAGAGTCAATATTATTATCCACCCGAATGTAGTACACTCACCAATTTATTTTTATTTGTTGCCACAATATTCCCGACATGACAACTTGTTGCCACCCACGTCCGTCATATTCTTGAAGGAATCGAGTCCCTTGTGTACAGGAGTCATGTTGCTTCACTGTTACAAGTTGTAAAAGTACAAGTGGAACTAAAGTAACCTGAAGATTTTAGATGTTTTTTTAACTTTATTTTTAACTGAAATTCTCACGAGTTGCTCTAAAACCACTTCCTCATGTTACACAGAGAAGAAATTTTACATTTTTGATTCAGCACTGAATCCAATTTTTTTTTATAAGGTCTGGTTTTAGACCTATGGTTTACTGAAAGGACGGGTGTTTTTTTTAATGTTTGAACATTAAGGGCTCACATTGGGAACACCCATACTATCAAGGTTAATGAAATCAGTCTCCAAAATTCTAAATTTATTGTTCATGCATTATAAAAATTATATCTCACACGTACATAGAATGCGACTTGTCGTGGTTTTATCTCAGTTGGCCTACGAATGAGTAATTAATTTATTTTCAGAAGTTAATTCTATCTCCACTATTATTGCTCCGCCGCTGGTGATTCTTGCTTATTTTTTGAAGTGTTAACCATTACCGCTAACTATTCTACGAAATGCTACGAAGAACGCTACAACGCACCGCGCGTAGTAATTGTAGTCGTACATGCTACAAGTGCTTCCGGTGGGGCGTTCTACGAAAAATGTACTATGCCCATTACCCCTACTACGTAGCACCATGTTTTTCTTACTTATATATGTCATCAAACAGATTTCTGTTCTATTGGGTTAAAAGTATTATATATTATTTGGTAATGATTTTGACGGCATTAATTTTATCTTTCACTAAACGACCAGGTGTTTGTTGTTGTAGAAGAAGCGTGTAGTACGACTTCATATTATACAAAGTATGGGCACAAAGCGGGAATAACAGGTGGATAATTTCACTTTACACCTATCGAGGATATGTACACCTGTCAGCTAGGTAACCTGCCCTGCTCCCGTAATAAAGACGTCGCACAGACGGCATCAAAAGTAATAAATGTCGGGGGTTTACGACACCTCCCGACGCCCGTCATTTTATACAGAAAAATATTTCACGTCTCGCAGACACCCCGTAATAAAGTTAGCGGAAAGCCAGGTGTTTGCCGTTTAATTTGTACCTTCGCCCTCGGTTTACTAGAAAATGTATATTATACAAGGTGTATATACAACAGTGGAGCGTGTCCTGCGCCTAATGTTCTACACCGTTACGATTTAATTAAAAATGTCATTGCTTTGCTTTGCTAAGAATTTGTTCACTAAACACGGCTGGATTAAAAAGGTTTGGTTGGGTGACAAATATTTGAGTGTGAAAGCCCAGTTTTAGGAGGACATTCGAGGCATAAAGACTTGCTACCATTAAAATTGATGTTATTTGATAATAAGTTTCCCTTGCAGAATAGTTTTTCGTATATAATATTAAAATTTAAAATTTAAAATCACATACATCTGATCTATGTATAATCAATTCATTGAGAATATTCCATTGAACACAAAACATTTCTGCTGTTATATTATTAAGGAATTGACTACTCTTTAGATTACAGGATATTACATTAGATGCCACAGCATCAGGTCAAGATTAACATGTCCTTGCAATATTATTTAAGTTCAATTTGTTCATTTGAATTCATTGTCCAGCAGACATCGACATTAATTCATTTTTTTTTATTTTTAGATTTTATGTAGTCTGTATTATAGTTTTAGGAGTAGTTTATATTGTGGTTAAAGTTTTAAATTAATTATAATTATAATGATCTTTCTTTAAGTAACAGATAGAAATAGTTTGATAGTTAATACAAAGTTTCAAATAGATCGGACCTATGAAAGTTGCTCTCATAGCCTCATCTACTAGAAAAGAGCGGAACTTCAAACGACTGCACGGATTTTCTTGATACGATGCTATGAAACACCCTTGCCTAAGTCACATACCAAACAAAGAAAACTTTATCAAAATCCGTTCATCTTTTTAGGAGCTACGACCCCACAGATCATAGATGCACAGATACACCCTTATAACACCCCTCTTTTTATGTCGGAAATTAGAAAGGGTATCCAAGAATTCTACAAAGATTGGCAACGTATCAACAGTGCCCATCGTGTTGCAAATCATTTAGTTTATCAATAACAAGACTACAGAGTCCACAGTGGTACCCCGGCGAAGAAAAAAAAAAAAAATTTTATCCTTTGCGTGTCGAGCGAACATTTTCAAAGGAAATATTATAAGGAGAATATAAATCCCTATGTAGTATTTAGTGATTCGGTGTACAAAGTTCTCTCGGCCGGTGAGAGCACAGCGGTCAAGGATTCTGTTCTTGTTTATTCATTTGGGAGCTATGTTGGCGCACAAATGTGTGGAAGCGATGGCCTTTGAGAATTGAACACAAAAGGAAAAACCCGTTACGTTACCGTTTTAAATTTATCGTAAGCTTTGTTTTTGCCGAACCCAATTTCGGATTTAGCTTATAGATATTTGTTATGTTGTGATACGAGACTTATCGTGATAATACATTATTATTATTATAGTTAAGCTATGTGTTTCACGATCTATTGCATGGAAAATTATACAGCATAATAGTTGACCTTATATAAAATGGTTGCACATAAGATAGCTAAAGCTGCATAACTCAGCGCGAGACTGAAAGCCTGTATTGCAAAGATATGTGCTCTCCAATATAAAATTACCAAATGAGAAACATAATATTATTGTTATAATTTCGTGCTTATCTAGTGTTACAATCTTGAGAATAATAACTAAATAATATACAAAATAACCATTTAAATTACATTATTTATAAATTAATTGAAATGTCATGCAGGGTTTAAGTGCGTGCATGAGCACTTCAGTTTGCAATTTGTAGATTTCCATAAATAAATATTCAATACATATTCGGTATTTATGTACTTATCATAATATTATATGGTTCTTCATATGCTGCAGTATAATAGTTGAAATTATTATTATTACAAGGCAACGATCCTTGGTCGACAAGCAATATCCACTGTGCAATCAGTACCTAGGTATACACCTATCTTCATTCTTATGCATATATGCACATGCTTACATACATATTATAAATTCAAAAGTAACAAAAGTGCTATAGGTCGTAGGAACTATTATATCGATGTTCCGACTGAATTGCTACGAAAACGTAGCTTACCACCATCAAGAAAAAAATCTGCCGCCATCATCATACGTGTTTCGGCAGCACACAGCCCTTGAGAGTCAGAGTGTTCTAGGCCTAGCGTGTTCACCATCTTCAACTACACCTTTGCTTACCACCATGCGAGGTAGTGGTCAAATGCAAGCCTGTAAGATATAAAAAATAAATAAAACTGGCCAAGTGCGAGTCTGACTTTTGTCCCGCACACGGAGGGTTCCAAACTTCCGAACGCCATTTAACGAATATCTAACGAACTTCTTCTAACACCAAACCAACTAAGTAACCGTTAACTCAAAGGTAATTGATATTATATTATTAAATATCTGGAAGACCGAGTGTTCGTACCGTACGAATCGTACGACTAACAAACTTTCCACTGATCCTATTCTAGCTAAATGAAACTCATGTGGTGCTAAAATTGAAGATGTAAATCAATACTGTACTCTTATACATGCTACTCGTATAATACTCTAAAGAGTAAACAAATCGACCGAGGCCCACAAATTTAACAAATGAAACGCTTGCGTGTGCTAATTTTTCCTGTGCTGCCATCTAGTTGCGTCGAGGTGAATTAATTTCAAAGGCTATCACACAGGTAAGTTATTTGTAGTTGATAAACTCTTTAATATTTTACTTTGTTCTGTTCTTAGTATTTGTTGTTATAGCGGCAACAGAAATACATCATCTGTGAAAATTTCAACCGTCTAACTATTACGGTTCATGAGATACAGCCTGGTGACAGACGGACAGACAGACAGACAGACAGACAGACAGACAGACAGACAAACAGACGGACAGCGGAGTCTCAGTAATAGGGTTCCGTTGGTACCCTTTGGGTTCGGAACCCTAAAAAAGTAACTCTATCTCCCTCTATTTGGCACGTTTTGCAATAACATAACAGCGAAGCCGCTTTAAAAAATAAAGAAAAAGAGTATGTTATTATACTCTTTTTCAACCGACTTCCCAAAAAGAAGGAGGTTCTCAATTCGTCTGTATGTTTTTTTGTGTGTATGTAACGCCATTACTTCGTCAATTGTGAACGGATTTGAATGATTCTTTTTTTAATCGGTAAGGATTTGTTTCCGAGGTGGTCCCATTGTAGTTTCATCGAGATCTAATGAGTATCTCCAGAGATATGACGATAAACGTCTCAAACTTGCTACTGAAACTAACTCGCGCGGCATGGAAGTCGGTTGTTTTAGTTTTTAAACTATTAACACATAATAATGTAACATATTACGTTGTTTGAAGTTATTTTATCTAAATAAATCACGATTCTTTAATGATATATGTATAGCAAAACATATTCGAACTGACTAAAGGTACTTAATTAAACAATAATACATTCGCAAACTAATTTGCGTCAAGCTATCTAAATGAATGTCTCAACATGTCTATCTCGATATGAACTAAGAATATTAATTGAGACCCACTTCAGCATCATTTGAAATTCATATGGAGTCGATCCATACGTCTCTACTAAGGCTAACGTCACACTGGCTACAACTATCGCTTGAGCAACTAGACTAATATTTAATTTTCATTATTGAAAAAATCGTGAGTATTATTTTATTTTGAATTATTTTTACGTTTAAACTCACGTGCAATGGTCGACTGTCTGTTAGACTTCCGACCGGCCCAGACAGAGAAAATAAGGAAAAGTTGTGTGAAAACATTTAACAAATGACATTTCATGCTTTACCTATTGTTTTATTTAACTTTTTATTGTAAATTATCTTCTACACTGTCGCCCATAAAACTACTTTTTTTCACGAAATGTAATACAAACCCTAGATTGTTATACCTCGTTGGATAGCTGATGAACCGTAGATATTTTAAAAAACATCGAACAAGTGCCATAATATTTTTTTTAGATATTCCTTAGAGAAAAATAAACTTGCTAATATTTATTTTTATTTCTTAACTTTCACTTGTCTACTACGGTCTATTCAACTAACGTATGCACTATTTTGATTATTAACGCGTTAAAACATCTTATTACACAAGTAAAAATGCAACAACAATAATAAGACACGTAAAAAAAAACACAAATCAATGTAGTAGCCTAAAAATCGGCAATTTTCAAAAAATAAATAAAAGTCGTATATCTCGAAAAGGGTTAAGTTTAGGGTGGGGTGTTTCATAGAGAAATAAGTCAGAAATGACGGGTACTCCACGCCCTTCACGGATTTAGCACGACTTCTCCTGTAACCCTGTATATTAATTTATTACAGTAACGCACTGTCATGTCAATGTATTATAACACAAAATATCCAAATCAGATTGTTTTCAATATTTTGGTGACTATTATCTACTGCATTTGACGGCGCGTTGGCGTAATGGGTAGCTTGCCTTCTAACCGGGAGGTCGCCGGTTCAAATCCTAGCCGTGCACGTGCACCAATAGTTTTGTGCATTCTTAGGTGTTCCTCCACAGTTGGTAGGAGCATTATGTCAATGTACCGCCTAACTTTTTACCATAAGGTAACTATCAAGGAGAAAATCTGCCGCCGTAACCTTACGACGTTCTGGAAACACCTTGACCTTGTCAGTCTGACCATTTTTGGCCTAGCATATTCACTATCTTTGACCATATCATCGCTTTATACCAGGCGAGAATAGTGTTCAAACGCCAACTTAGATATAAAATCATTTAAAATCGTTTGCAAAACGAAAAAACTGACTTGAAATGCCGCGCTAGTAATTTTCAGTTCTAAGTTTCTTATCTCCATATATTTGGAGATACCTATCAGATCTTAATAAAATTGCAATGGGACTAAACGGAGAGCATACTATCTCAGACAAAAAAAGAGATTTTTTTAAATCGGTTAATTAAAGACGGAGTTCTGATGTAACAAAGGAAAAACCATATACACAGGCGGATTGAGAACCTCCTCCTTTTTTGTGAAGTCGGTAAAAAATATCTACTGGAAATACAATAAGGTACGGCCACGTCGATGCGATCTGCGATCTGCGGGCGCGATTTATGTACTTTTAATTTTTTTTCTGATCGCGTTTGGTGTGAACCAGTCGGTACAAATACTACTGCGCTATCTGATCGCCACCTAGATCGCGAACGCAGGACGCTGCGGTATGCCCGTATTCAATAACATTTCTTTACACAATCTGTACATAAAGCACACATAGTACACATAGCTAGCACACCAGCGAAAAAGCAAACTTATATTATTTCAAGAGTATTTTTCGGGAAGAAAATTTCCCCATCTATATGCTAAGTCAGGTAAATACATATACAATGTCAGAAGGTATATGAGGTCGGTAATCAAGGGCAGCGGTTGAAAAGGTTCTGAAGGGATCTTATGTATTTTTTGTCCTTATATAATTTAGGTTGGGTCATGAAATGACACACTTGACAGAGATTGCTTGCGAGGGTTCTGTTTAAAATACACAAGGTGTGCCGCGTAGCTTCCCGCGCGTTTTCTGAAAGACCGCTGTAGCCAGAGATGTGCGAAGTAGCTAGACTAAGCGGTGAGCTAGGCAACCTTTAGGTAGATTGTTGTTGATATCTCTTCTTTTTTTCGGCTCACTTTCAATTCAAATTATAGCCAATTCTGGTGGACATTGTCTACTTTGGCCTATCTCTGATGCAAATGCAGCCTGAAAGAAGCCTGTGGCACAATACGCCTTTTTACATTGTAATAGGCAGTGTAGCCTGTTTTTGAATCTACAAAAATACGGCGACAATTTTTCGTGTTTTTTTTTTTTCTTTTTGCGGATGTTAATATTATTTCATTAATGAGATAACGAGTCTTACAAAACAAAAATCAACACCACGGATAAAGATTTATCAATACGTAATTTCGATCCGCCAATAATGAAAATATAACATTCAGCTTGTTGGATTTGGAAACAACGAAACTGCAAAGGATTTCTTTCAGCAGTTTACAAAAAACAACAAGCAAAAGTTTCACGTTGCTGACATACATTTTCTGTTCCCTCAATAACTTGTTTTAAGTTTGCCCCGACAATTCCAGCAATCTCTCTACCCTCCAACGGAACACTGGCAGGAACACTGTCTGTGGCCTCATTAACTTTAACTATTCGCCGAGGGCCTGCTCTTCCGGATATTGTACCGGAGAATGTAGGGGAACAACCTGGAAGAACTTAACTTGCCCGTAAACTTGGCTAATCAAAAAATACAAACCAAATATAATTAATAAGAACAGCTTTATAGTCACGGGTTAATCTATATCTATATATCGGATATCAAAGTAATTTCAGCCTGTAAGTGTAAAGTGTTTCTAGTAATAAGTGTATGTGTAGGACTGTATGTGTTATTACGTAGTATTATTATCTTTTCTATGGTGTTATTCTCACGATAATTTCCATAGACGAATTCAACGTGACTTACGCAATGTCGATATAGTGACATCGCGTTTTATATCAATTAATCAAATCATCAATTTAATATGATATCACATACCCTATAATATATAATAGACAATCAAGACGCTTCCAAAGATACCTCAATTATTAAATTATGATAAGAACCTAAGCTGAAAGATAAGTTATGAGGAACGACATATACATACCATTCAAAATAATAAACCTTCTGTTAATAGGGTAGTAAAAAATAAGACTCATATCTCATGAAATTGCTGAAGCATTGACGATAATTATAATTCCTACTTATTTAAAAACAGTAACCAACAGTTGATGAGGATTTATTTAAGAAAGCTTTCTGTCAAACTTTTCAAAATCAATTTAGAACTTTCCTTTTAAGCTCATGATTGATTGAAAATAAATTTTATCTCAAATGTTTCAAAGCTTTTAACAAGTATTTCAAGCGTCGAATTAAGAATTCAGTTGTAAATAAGACAAAGAATAAAATTAAGAGTAAGGTTTTTCTGCTTTATCCTGGGGGTGAAAATCCTCTTGGCCCCTTCTAGGTGAATTTTTATCCGTGTTTCTCCGCCATTACGGTCAATTAAACGAAAGAACTTATCCCAACTTTGATGTACCGACGACCTGGAACTAATTAGAATTAGGCGCAAACGGCCGCTTCCAGCTTTGCTCTTTTGCTCCGGGACACGATTACATGCCGTTTCTCAATATTACTCTCCGTTAAATTGAGTCTTAAGTTTCAGTTAGACTCTGCTCCAGTCCAGCTAAATGGGTTTATAATAATACCTCGTCGAGGATCTTTGGCCTTGTGAATATTTCTTACGTTGATATAAATATTTTTGGAATAGTTTTCTCTGCCAATTAAATCCCATTTTCAATTATCTTCTTCAAAACTCAGTTGTGTACGCACTTCTAGGTATAAATATATTACGTAAGTACTTCTAGTTATTAAAAAAACTAATGTAAATTCTAACTTTGATACTTTAAAAATGGGATTCTGTCAACATGTCATACCCCATTTACCAACACTACTATTATGTAAAAGTCAATTTGTTATCTCTTCACGGTCCTAAGGCCTATTCTTTTTAAGCGGGTGCAGACAGGCGACTCAGCTAAGCCAAACTAATGTTGCATCGACGAAACGGTTAAAATGAATCTGTCTAACTAGAAATATACATAGTAACAGCCCAACTGAACGCAAGATGTCTACAATTTCACAGCGGAACTTATTTGAGCTGTGAAAAGTTTCATTAAAATCTGGCATTGCACCACGCGGCCTCCCACTGCAATAAATCATAGCTCGCGGTTGAGGAGTTCATTTGTGGACGATTGCAACGACTTTGATCAATGACTATCCTGTCTAGGGCAATTTATCACCTTTTATGGGTCAATAATTTCTTCTGCTGTAATTTTTATTGGGCACGTCTTTGAACTTTTTCTTGCCGTGAAAGACAGGTGTCGCGAAACATAGAGAGGAACATGATAGAGAAGTAATATTGGTAGCCATTATAGTGTTGACTTCATGGGGGTTTTATGAGCTATTAGTTATGAATTTAAAGTTATGTTTTTAAATGATGACGATTATGTCCTGATCGATTTTAGTAACAACGACTATAGTAATTTGGAATTGCACAATTAGTAAGGATTTTTACATTTCCGCTCTTTGAAATTATAATTTGAAACCTGATCGACAACGAGCTTTCTAAACAAATATCTTTATATGTAAGAAGCATTATACATCTTTTTTATGATATTGTAAGGTAACAAGACAAGCACGGTGGTCGCCTGGTGGTAAGCGATGACGTCTACCTATTACAGATACATTGGCATGAAGAATTAATAATAGTCACAATTTTGCACGTAATTGCACTGCGCCTGATAATCATATGTTTAGTTTGTTTGTTACTTCTGCACGCTAAAACTAATCAACCGATTGAGCTAAAATTTAGTATGTAGATAGCTGACAGACCCTGGAATAACACATAGGGTACTTTTTATCCCGATATTCCCACAGGAACGATATTTACGCGGATAAAACCACGTGGCACAGCTAGTCTGTGTTTAGTCTTCAGCTACTTGAATAATAATAAGTATTCAGTATTCAGTTACTTAATAAGAAACATACCTATTTCGCGGCTTTTATTAGCATAGTGGTAGCAGGAGTCATATCACTACAAAATGTTTAATTGATATATGGGCATACCTTATTATAGGGTATACTTTAGGCCAACCCCACAGTACAAGGCTAGCAAAATATTAATATAAAATTCAAAATCTAATAAAATATAAATAATATATTGCATAATATATTACTTAACCACAGTCGCGAAGGATTTCATAATGTAGAGCAGAATGCGCTGCCGGCTACGTAGGCTAAGATGACCTCAATCTAAAGCGGCATGCTAGACATCCAACTGTGCAAACTCGTGCTCGATCTTCTCGGTAAATAAAAATTATTTTAATGTACAAGGACTACATCAACATTTTCAGTTACTTAATTGGTTTACATTTTAATAATGTAATGATGAATATTACAATCATAAGGCATACATTTTATTCTATGTACAATAATTTAAATTTTAATAACCTTCGCCCGTGGTTTGACCACAAAAAGTAGACAGACTCAATCTATATGACAGTTACAGCTCACTACGCTTATTTCTTGAACCATCTGTTGAGTCTCCAGGAACTAAATTGTTTTTAGGTTGTACCTCAAAAGGTAAAAAAATAAACCTTATAAAATCACTTTCTTGTCCGTCTGTCTGTCCGTGTGTCACCACCGATTTTCTCAGGAACGGGTTGACCTAGCAAGTTGAAATTTATATCAGATACTGAGGTCTATAGTCCCTATTAGGTGTATAAAAATCAAGGTCCTGAGTCAACACTATAAAAATATATGGAAAAATAAAGATTTTCGCGAAAACTTGTAAGTAAGTACCAAAATTTACCTTAATTTTTAACTTAATCAAAATTGACAATTCTAGGTCAACCGGAAGTACCCTATAGGTTTTGGGTCGAAAACCTATAGGGTACTTCCCGTTGACCTAGAATCATGAAATTTGGCAAGAACCAAGATCTTACGGCACAAATAAAGGAAAAAATCCTAAACTTAAATAAATTGAAAATTAAAGGGAGTCATATATACATAGTTTACACCAGTTAAGATAGGCTTCTGAGTTATATGGGCGCTCATACAATATAGAGGTCTAGCTTAATTGGTACTTTCCAACGTTGGTACGGAAGCCTCGGTGGGCGAGTCCAAATCGACTCAGCCGGTTTTTTTATTCATACACATCAAAGTCGCAACGCACAAAGTCAGGCATGACTACTACTACCTACATAAAAACTTAAGATTAACGCGAAGCTAAATTGCCTTCCATGAGATTTCATTTTTAACAGCTCATCGTAAAACTGTTACTCCATATAAAAGTTTTGTGAGTTGCAGCCTTATCGCGGGTTAGTTTTATGAGTATTAGAACGTCTTATTTCGGTTATAATATTATCTGATTTAACTTTACGACGCAACGCACTTAAAACTATTTTTATCATGCAGAACATTGTAAACTGGGGATTTTTCATTGCTTTAGACCGTATTTTGTATTTTTGCAATGTTATGTTACCATGTACCTTGTCGTGTATTTTTTCTGATTCTTTCTTGAGGTTTTATCAAGTAGTACGGCTAGTAAATTACGAAGGATGACTTTTAACCATAAGTTATTTAAAAAAAAAAAAACCGACTTCATAATCACAAACAGGCACTCAAAAGCGAAAAATAAATTACTTACATTATACACTACTACTACATACATAGTATCTATCTACTATCCAATAGACTTGGCTGGCACCGACTTAAAATAGATAAGTGGGTAGCGCTTATAATAATTTTAAGTAATTTATTTTTCGCTTTTGAGTGCCTGTTTGTGATTATGAAGTCGGTTTTATTTTTTTTTAAAAATAACCTATTTTACCCTTTTCAGTGCATAACAAGTTTTAATTAAATTACATGCATCTATTACATTTGGTGTCTGGGCCGTTATACACTGACGGATATATATATACTTTTATAGTTACATATATACTTTTATAAAAAATTTTAAAGTTACATATATACTTTTTATATAGTTATATATATACTTTTATATATACTTTTTAGATATATACTTTTTGAAAATGTCAAGTATGTACCTATAACGGTTAAGAAGATACAGATCTGTAAAGTGCGCACTTATGTATAGACACACGGACGGACGGACGGACGGACGGACGAACGGACAACAAAGTCTCAGAAAGTGTTCAATTGGTGCCCTTTGGGTTCGGAACCCTAAAAAAATTGACTTTAAATGCCTTGCTAAAGTGATAATATTCACTAGTAATAATTATGTCATCAAGGTATCAAAGGACAATGTCCAAAATGGCCCTGTGCAATTAAAGCATCTGACACACACGATAATTAATTTTCTATTTTATTACAATAATTCCAAATACTTTTATAACACGGACTAGTTGTATTCCAAAATAAATATAAAAAAGTATTATTTGCGATTATTAACATTACTTGCCGCCATATGGCCAACAGAGTACTGAATCACTCTACTACGTTATAAGAGGCACTTCCCTATATTGTTGAAACCCGAATTATGAAAGCACTGTGTAGCCAACCTAACAACGGAAAGTATTATTTACGTAGTAACTATTATAATATCTGTGGTATTATGCTTATAATTTTTTTTTTGCAGTGTTGGTTGGTACAAAGTACGTTCATAATTCTGAGTTATTTAATAATGTATGCAGTGTCGCGGGACTGAAATGGCCGCCATCTTCGGCAAACGTCATGTCATGTCAAAAAATCTTAGGTATGTTTAAAAAAGTTTGCACCCTAACATGACTTTGCCCGGTAGAACATTCCTGTGAAGACAAATTATTTATATTTATTTATAAATATTTATTATAATTATTAATATATAATTATTTATTGAGGGCCCGGTGGCGTAATTGGGAGAACAGTCGGCTTTGATGCCGTGGTACCGAGTTCAAACCGCCGTGCACCAATGAATTTTTCGATCGAAAAATATATGTGCGCTTTTCACAGTTGCCCTCCGGTGAAGGAAAACATCGTTCAGAAACCAACAATCCCCGCATGGTGGTAGGACATATCTAGTGTCCGCCTGGCCAGCTACCACCCTCAAGTTAGAAAATCTGTCGCCAAACATCTTATGTGTTCAGGCAGCTATCCTTGAGAGCCAGTTCCCGTTCTAGTCCACTTCTCTATCTTCGACCGCATCATCACTTAGCAATAGGTGAGATAGTGGTGAAACGCTAGCCTATAAGATATTTAAAAAAAAAATTATTATCCCCACCTTTATTTCTATCTCGCTCACAGTTACCGTAAGAATATCTGTCAAAAACCAAAATCAACGAGAAGAAAGATGTAAAAACATTATTCAAGGTCATATTTTATTTCAAAAGTATATCTAATAGCAACCTCCATTGTGTATAATCTTCTTGGGACTCTTCTACTAAAATCAGTACATTCTCCTATGTTTGAGGTATTTATCTCCATATCTCTGGAGATACTTATCAGATCTCGATAAAATTAAAATGGGACCACCTCGGAAACGTATCCTACCTATTAAAAAAGAATCATTTGGATCCGTTCACTATTGACGGAGAAATCGCGTAACATACACACAAAAAAAAAAAAACATACAGTCGAATTGAGAACTTCCTCCTTTTTTGTGAAGTCGGTTAAAAATGCCATGATAGAAGGAAATATTGCCGCATTTAATAAACAACCTTAGTAGAAAAGAATGCATCCATAACCTACGTAATATATATTTTGAGTTTGAATGTATGAGAGCAACTATAGGTCTGAACAATTCATAATTCGGTATTCTATTAGTTGAAAAATATTAAAAGAACATGGTAATCTATACCTAATGCTGGGGCATCACAGATATCCTGTTTAGACTTATTGGAACGGTCTCGATGAACAGATTATGAATAGATATAAGTCGGAGGTGGTTTTAAATTTTAAATTTAATTACATATTATTGCATCCTCGTTCGATAAATTATACATTTTGTCAAATCAGTTTTCAAACTCCAGCGTAAGCAATAACTACGCCAATAAAAAATCATACCGTCGCCACATGTTTCTAAACAAGTATGTAGAGCTAAACATATGAAAAGCCAAGTTGTTAACATGTACAACCCTGATAGGTATGAAGAGATCACGTAATACAATGTCCATCGGAATGACATCTATGCCTCGTACTGGCTAGTAGCCGACCTCAATGCGGAATTATTCGATTCAGCGCGATGCAATTCGAGATCGATTCAATCACGATACGTTTGTCGCCACGACTGAATGTTAGCGATTTGGGAACCGGATCTAGTGCAGGAATGTAGTGAGGACGTATCTAGGATTTCTATCTATAACATATCTATTTCTATATGATTTATATTATATAAGACTGATGAACTTTAACTTAGATTGATAAACTCTTTATTGTTACACCATCCATAACTTAGAGCTAAACAACATACGTATCTCGTACTTTTTAAAATAACTTACAAATACTAATAAACGGGCCAAGTACGACGGACTCGCACACATAGAGCTCCGATTGAACAAAATTTATTGGAAAAATAAGTCTCTTGTATGGAGACCCCCACAGAAATATGATTAATAAGGTATTTATTCATATTTCTGTGGAGACTGTTTAATTCATTTAAGTTTTTATTATTTGTATATATTTATATATTATTTGTATATTTATCGTATAGGAACCATAGTAATACACACTATGAGCGAATTTCAAGAATATGTCTATTACGATTTATAAGATCAAGCAAACGCGTGAAAAACACGTTTTTCCCCTTTAATGTTTAATTTATAAACTCTTGCTTGTAAACAGCACAGATTTCAACTTATGCTTCGCTAAAGTTTAATTAAGCAGTGCCAACTTCAAAATACATAATTTATTCGTAGGTGTCGACACTGCCTACAATATATAAACCAAAAAATATAGACTACGAAGCAAGAGTAAGTTTCCAAGTACCCTCCCTGTCTGCGGGCCTGTGCCGATGTGATACCAATTTACAGGCACACAACCGCAAGATAGCTATGGAATGGAAGGTTTACTGCAAACAACTATTGGGATAAGAGTTAACAACTAGGTGTGACTTCGTAGGATTTATCTGAGGTTTTTCAAAATTAAGTGGTGTTCAAGAATATTAATAGAACGGTACTTTTGTGGTCTTGCAATTATGAATTTGCATACATTTATACTTTTACGAATACAGTTGCGATAAGCTAGTTGAGAACGAATATGCAAAAGGTACACTGATTTTCTTTTGTTTGATTCGTAAGCATACGTACTGCGTAGTGTATGAAGCCCTCAGGCTAGGTGGAGCGACGACCTGCAAAAGACGGCGATTGAATGTGTAAGGCCGAATATCAAGCCGAGAGGCTTTCTATTTTACTAAAAGTGTACTTATATAGCTGATGATGGTGAGTTATTTTGTAAGAGTTAAAAGTTAATTATCTGACAATAGGAAAATTATGACTTAAGTAGGATAACACAGATAAATAAACCGCCAAAAGTGAGTGTGACTGACTCGGTTGGACTCGCACTCGAAAGGTACTAAGGTACACCGTACTACCGGAGAATATTCAAAAACTATTATTACGTTATAGACAAGACATCAAATATTTTATCTTTTTATACTACTAATTTAGTCTAATAGGGAAGATAAAATATTTTTATTTTAGACTTAAATTTTTATTTTTATAATTTTTTGTTAATAGCGGCCACACACTAAATCTAATCTCTAAGTAATTACATACTTTGTGAAAATGTCTAGTGTCTGCTTCTTACGGTTCAGAAGATACAGTAGGTGACAGACGGGCTGAGAAACGAACTGACCAACGGCTGGACAGCTGAGTCTCAGTAATATGGTTCTGTTGACACTCTTTGGGTATTGAACCCTAACAAAATAGCAATACGTTTTCGAATAATATAATGCGTCAAAAAACATAAATAAGTATAATAAGTAGTAAAAAGTACACCAAATGAATATAAGGTAGGTACCAACGAACATTACAAGTTCTTTTCACATGATCGATCGAAGCTCGCACCGGAGAGCATTAGCATAACTCGATGCTATTACGGACACACCTGTATTGTACCTAACCTACATAGACATAGGTTGTTGCCTATGGCTATGTCTATCCAGCCACAAATTACGTCGCCTCGAGGCAGCTTAGTATTAATCTTAGCGGCTGTAGGTTACCTTATTTCAGATAGTGTTGATTATACTGATAGGCTTATGTTTGGCCATTTCCTCGCCTGGTGGTAATCGATTATGTAATTGAATATGGACTCTCAAAGACTGTTGCTGCCGGGACACGGTACGGCGGTAGATTTTCTTCCTGTGGCCAAAACCTCAAGAGGCTTCATGGCTCCTGGGTGTTAAAACAAACTAGCATCAGAAATACGCACACAACATGTGAAACTCGTCCATTACAAAGTTTTAGATTTTTTAAACGATACGATGATACAACGAGCGATATTATAAAAATGACGACTACAATGTAATTTTCCATAATACGCTTAGAATATACATTTCACGTGTTTATTTAAACTTCCATTTATATTATATCGACGATCTTGGAATGTTAACGTATCCCGAAGCCATGTAAGCTCTGCGCCCTTGTAAGAAGCAAGTAAGTTAGATTACATTTAATTTCGGAGAATAAACATGCAAAAGAACACACTCTCTAAGTAAGTGTATATAAACAACGTGCCGGTACGTGGAGCCGCGTAGGCGACAGAAATATATGCTGATTTTATCAGAGGCATATTCAGAGCCTCTCGAGGATATTCTTACATACTCATGCCATGTCTCTACCTCTCAATGCCTCTCATACCTATCTCAATTCATATAACACCTGTCTAAATGAGCTCCACTTCCGTATGGAAGCAAATTGTTTAAGAGCTCCTTAAACGAAACGCTTTCTGAGTGAAATTTTAATGTCGTATGCAAATGAGGCATCAAAACTCTGAACACCGCATCTCTTGAGGCGTTTGACGCTTTCCTTTTAATCGACATTTTTCTTGATAAAAATCGATGTAAGATCCTTTCTAGAGAGGTGAAACATCAATTTCATTAGTTGCTCGGAGCCACTACAAAGAAGTTAATTGGGTACTTGTAGAGGATTTATAGGTTCTTCTACAAGGCAACCTCCTTTACTAGCTGTGTTAACACAAAAGTGGAACTAGCGCAATAAACTGTTTATGTTAGATGTTATAGCTTGCTACCCACTACTTAAACCTAATTAAGCGCCAAACGCGCTCATAATATTTTTGCAACGAACGCTTATGTTGGCTCTAAAATCATTCAATTTCATAGTTGCAGCGTTACAACTTAGAAGAGGTTCTTTAAGTTTTCGCAATAATTTAAATAGCATAAAAGCATAGCATAGTAATTAATATACATAGTACATGTGCATGATTTCTTTTGTAAAATTTAAACTTTCGCGATTTGAACACATAGTTATAAATATTAAAATACGGGACTCAGTCGTCTCGTGACCACGATCAATGCAACTTGGTCGAAACGTCGAGTTAAATAATAATTTATGTTTTAGGCGCGATATGTTCCGTCCCGTATTTTAATATTTATAAGTATGATTTCTTTTGCCTGAACTACAAAGATGAAGGAATAAGTGTAAATGAAAGAAGCAGTGCACAGCTGAATCTACAGAACAGGGTACAGAATAGGTACAGAATATCTCTACAAGTATTTCCCTGTTCTGTGGCTACCTGGAATCTATGGAGTAACTATGATCCCGAGGCGACAAGGTGGTATGTTTGCAATTTCTATAGCAATTTGATCCTAAAACATTTTGCTTAAGGTAATAAAGTAAATACAGCAAATAGACTATAAAACTTATCACATTATGTAGTTATTCCGTATTATAGACTTATCTAGATTAGCTCTTTCCTAACAAACCTTGCGCCTCCCCCAAAGCTCTATCATAAAACATACATCTCCGTAGCTCTAATTAGCACTAAGATCACATGATTCCAGTAAAGTTTAAACATAATATATTCCTTAACTAGGTCACGAGCGCACGTAAATTAGCAAATAGCTAATTACAAGGCGTGCGTGCAAAAAGTGGCACCGTTGTACCCCACACTTAATTATGCACAAGCAAGGGCTTCAAAATATCTCAAACATCTGACGGGACGATTACCCATTAAATAATTCATGAATTTTGCGAGACCTTGTCACAGCTGCCACTATGAAGATACTTCGAGGAACTTAGAGAAAACGCGCTCTTTGATTTCGTTTCCCTCCGCGAATTATGCCGTGATTATTTGTATAAAAGGAGTACCATCAAACGGGCTCATAACAAACTTAGATAGAATCCCGAGTTTGGAGGGGTGTTTTGTAAAGCTCGATTTGCATTTAATTTGATGAAACAGGTGAAAGGAAATCGCTGGTTGAGCCGAATACGCCTTGCAAGCCGAGTTTCCGCTCTTTGGATAATTTTAATAAGACTAAAAACGGTTGGTAGGCAGGCAGATTCATTAATTTATAACTAACTACCTGAAACAAATAACCTTTGAGAATGTTGTAATGCATACGAAGAAAAGGCAAAAAGCAAGCATTCATATTTTTCCCCTAAACAATAATATTATATTCCCCTTTCTTTCCTAAGATGGATGCCCTGCTTCCGAAGTCTCAGCTCAATCCTTCTCGCTGGGGAAATTAACGGTTATGTAAATCTCATTTACACCAGCTGGATATTCTATGATTATTTCCGCAGGTACTTTATTACACAAATTGCTTTCATATTGTAATCATTTTCGAATAAGTATTCAGCCCGTAACTTTTGGATGGATTGTGTTATTTATTACAAGCTTATATTTAACTTGCTTCGTACTTATGTAGTTGTTCGTCAAAAGTAGCGAAATATTTTTCAACCACTTGCAGGGTATCCGTTTGAGATCTTACTTATATAAGTTCTGTAACAATGCAATATGATGGTACCTTCGAGCTGACTTATTGATGGAGGCGGGCTCTAGGGACTGGAACTCCCTTTTGAAAAGCAACTATCGAATTTGGGCTAGTATGTATTGTAATAATTAGTACTTTTTATTACACATGAATGTCGTCGCTCCACCTAGTCACAGGGCGTCCTACGCTACGTTTGCCGATTCGCGGTCTCCACTCTAGAACCAGTCTGCCCCAACGGTTATCGGTCCTACGGCAAAGCGGTGGGCAGTGACTGGAAACAAAGACCCGAAGACCGGGCTCAGTGGCGTGTCTTGGGGGAGGCCTACGTCCAGCAGTGGACTGATACCGGCTGATAATGATGATGATGATTACGTCGTGATGTCGTCTTTATGAAATGAAATTTTTTTTTTTTAAATATTAGGATACACAATAAAAGTATTGTATCGCCTAATTATACTACAATCTAGCCTAGGTAGGCTAATAAGTAATTTAAATCTATCATAAACTTATAAATTGACATAAATAAAGAATGTCTCTTCAGCACTTTTCTTATAGTCTCTATTGTTAAGGTGAAGACACATTGTTATCGTGTTCTTTATGCATAGCACTTACACTATATTCCACTAAGGTTCACTATACACTATCACTACACTAATTCGAACGGTTTAGTTCTTTTGAGTCTTCTCTCTATATCTGTGAGATCGAGGAGTTGTATTGCCTCGACGTTCACGTGATGGTGAAGCCTTCGTTCGTGAGCTTCTGCGCATTTTTTGATGGTGCTGGCAACAACCTCTATGTGAAGGTCCCGATGGAGGTCATCATTGCGTATATACCAGGGTGCTCCAACTATTCCTCTCAGTACTTTATTTTGGAATCTCTGTATGATGGCAATGTTGCTTTGTTTGGTGCAGCCCCAAAGCTGCGCACCATAAGTCCAGACAGGCATAAGGACTTGTTTGTATATAAGAATCTTGTTTTGCATTGATAGTTTGGATTGTTTTCCAAGCAACCAATACATGTTCTTATAGCGGAGGTCTAATTCATCTCTTTTTTTCTTGACATGGGCTTTCCATCGTAATTTCGTATCAAGCGTCATGCCTAGATATTTGGCTGTATTCTCATATGGTACTTTATTACCATTGAGAAAAACTTCACAATACTTTTCATATTTGTTGGTAAAGCTGATGTGGATGGATTTAGATTCATTAAGCTTGATCCTCCATTTTGTTGTCTAGTTATAAACCTTATTAATAGATTTTTGGACTTTAGCAGCCGCTTCTTCGTGAGTGCTGCCTACGGCCATGATTGCTGTGTCATCTGCGAAGGTCGCTATTGTGTTGTCTTCTAATTTGGGAATATCGCAGGTGTACAGAAGGTACAGGACCGGACCAAGTACACTTCCTTGCGGAACTCCGGCTTTGATTTGTTTTAATTCTGAATGAGCCTCTTCTTGTCTTATCCTAAACATTCTGTCTGAAATGTAAGGTTCTAGGATTTCCGAGTACGGCTTCGGTAAGAACTTTTTAAGCTTATGCACAAGGCCTTCGTGCCAGACTTTGTCAAAAGCTTGTGCCACGTCAAGAAATACAGTTGAGCATACCTTCTTTTCTTCGAGAGTTTTTTCTATTATGTTAGTTATTCGGTGGACTTGATCAATTGTCGAATGTATTTCTCTAAATCCAAACTGGTACTCAGGGATGAGCTTTCTATTATTGGTTTTAGTCTTTTGAGTAACAGCTTTTCAAATAGTTTGGACATTATGGGCAAAAGAGATATTGGTCTATAGGATGATGTTAAATGTGGTGGCTTGCCTAGCTTTCCTATCATTATTACTTCTGCAACTTTCCACAAATCCGGTACATATTTCAATCTAAATGAGGCATTTATGATTGTTGTTAATTTTACTAAGCTCTTTCTCGGCAAGTTTCGCAGTTTTTCCCCCGATATCAGGTCATATCCAGGGGCTTTTCTTGGGCTTATACTATATTTAATTTCTCGTAGAACTTCTCTTGGCGTCACTAATTTGATGTATTTCGGTTCGTCTAAGTTGGTAGAGTTTACTTCTAAGGTTAAGGATTCGCAAGTAATCTCAGAATTGTTTGGTCTGAATATACTTTCTAGATGCTCAGCAAATCTTTTTGCTTTCTGCTCGTTATTAATAGCCCACGTTCCATTTTCTACAGAACTATCCAGATCTTGCTTAAAATTTTCCCAATTCGTGTGCCGGTTACATAAAGATGGTACTCGTTCTCTATGTTTAATACTCTCACATATTTCGAGATATATAGCAGAGTGATCAGAGTTTAAGTCGTAGCTCTGGCGTGTTCTCATATAATTCAAAGACAAATTTTTGACAATAAAAAAGTCTAAAAGGTCAGGTATCTTTTTCGGATCTGTGGGCCAGTAGGTAGGCGTTCCAGTTGAAATTGAATCGCATTTCATGTCTTTGATTGCGCTGAATAGTTCTCTTCCTGTATTTGACGGTCTTGAGCCCCAATAAGTGTGCTTAGCGTTGAAGTCACCTCCAAGTACAAATCTGTTACCCAAACTTGTCAAAAAGCTCACATACTGTTCTTTTTTTATCATATACCGCGGCGGGCAGTAGATAGATGATACCGTTACAGGATATTTCTTTGTTTTAAGACAGATAGCTACAGCTTGGATATCTTTTTCTTCGTAAGTTAAATTTTTATGATGATCAGTATTGTCACTTATTATAACGGCACTACCTCTACTACTACTACCACCTCTTGCTGTATTATCAGGATGAAGTGCGTGATAAATTTTGTAGCCCTTAAACTTAATGAAATATTGTTTTGTAAAGTGGGTTTTTGAAACCAAACATACGTCATTTTTTTCCATATCTAGGATTACTTGCAATTCATTTTGATGTTTTAGTAATCCATTGCAGTTCCAGGCCATAATTCTCAGTTGTTTGTTCATTATGTAGCTCTAGATTTTGCTCTTTTGGTGCTATTTTCAATTATTTTCAGTCTCTCATCAAATGATAACATAAGATTCATTATGTTATCCAACTTTTTGTCAGTACCAATTGCTGAAGGAGGAGCATGAAGTACTTTAGGTACGCCTGTTGAAGCGACTTGTGCGTAAGAAATATTCTTATTCACTTCTTTGTTTGTTGTAAATGGCTTTGACAGAATATTACTGTCTCTTGTTTGAGCATGTCTCTCTTGTCTATATTGAAAGAAGAAAGAAAGAAAGAAAGAAAAATCATTTATTCAGCGGTCCTCAAGTTAAAGTACAGATGAAAAATATATTTGACATTTTGAGTAAAAAAACTTAACAAAATAAAACAAAAAACAAAAAAAAAAAACAATATGAGGTGCTGAAACAGACCAGTCTCAGCACAAATGTCTAGATTCTTGGATCGTAGACCCCAAAACCAAGACGCTGATTTTCAGAATGGCCTGAGAGCGGGAGTAGGACTAACACCGATAACAATAACTTAAATAAAATAGATACAATAACATAAATTAACAATAACAGATAACATATTTATAAATATATATACATATATATATATATATATAATAGTATAATATAACATATAACGGATAAATATAAATATCATAAAAAATTAAACTACTCATAGTTGTAAGAACCGGAACCAACTTTTTAAATGCGCGCCACTGCTGAGCAAAGAGAGTGATGTAGGGACACGTAATAGACATTATTACATATTGTTGTGTTGGAGCAGATTTTTTTGTGATTTTGTTTTTAAGTAATTGTATCTCTTTTGCTATAGAGCATCTTCTGTAGTTAGCAGGATGAGGCGCTCCACAGTGGACACATTTTGGCTTAGCATCTTTTGGTTTCTGGCATTCCTTTGTTAAGTGCTTACCTGTGCATTTGACGCACCTTGGTTCCTTAAAACAATATCTCTGAGTGTGCCCATAAGCTTGACACCTTTTGCACTGAGGGACGAGTTTTGTTTTGTTACATCCCATAATAATTTTAATTCCAAAGATTTTGTTGATCTCTTCGTTTTGTCGAACGTCAGCATGAACATGTTGAGAGGTTCTTTTGTTTTCCAACTAAGTTTGTTTACTGCTTCGATAATTTTGAAGCCTTTATTTTTCAAGTCGTCTATTATCCGTTCTGGTTCGCAGGTGGCGTGTAATTTTTTTGCCATAACTCGTATTGGCCTTACTTGTTTGTTTTCATAAGAATGAAACACACAGTTATTGACATTGAGAGCATTTGTTATTGCTCGGTATGACTCGTCACTTGCAGTGTTTACCTTAACAGTATTACCGCTCATCATTTTAACGCTAAATGTATCAGCTGGCTGGTTATCAGACAAGAAGTCATAAAACTTTTGGTAATTGTTTATACCGTCGACGATAATTGGTGGTGGCAGGGGAATTTTTCGGACTTTTTCCCTGGACACACTTTCTTTAATGTTTTTTTCGTCATCTTTCTCTTGAGTGGGAGAGGTGTTCAGTTTTCTTTTTTTTCGTGTTTTGTTACGAATCCACTCTGTTTCTTGTGCGAGCTCTTCCTCGTCCGTGTTATATTCAACATTGGCTTCAGAATACTCGTTGGTTGGAAGTGCAGGCTTGGTAGTATTAGTTTCTGCGAGGCACTTCAACAGTTTTTGCAGAATTTCGATTTGACTATTTAGGTCATCAATAAGGCTTGCCATTCTTTTACGCTATGACAAATATTACGCTAATGAAATGAAATGAAAAACGTTTATTAATTGATAACATACCTACGTTACCAATCGGCCCCATCTCAGCATACTGTTAGCATCAGAACTAACGCTGTTCTTCCGGTGGGGCCGGTCGGTGACGTCACCTTACGGCTAACACCATATTAATGATTATTCAGTAATATAGTTACTTCACTAAAAGCGTAGGTTTAAAAAATATTTTTCTTTAAATTTATTACTAATGCTTTTGTCGGTTGATGTGTAATTTTAACTCAGGAAAAGGACTTCCCTATGTAAGTCCCTAAGAAGAAAAATAAGACTTTAATTTTCAATTAATTGAAAGCTACAAAACCCCATACCTATAATATTCCCAAAAACAATTATATCTCCAGTTCTCCACAGACACAGCAAAAATAACGAGCCCCATCGCTAGGAATTTCAAAGCTTTTTGATCCGGACCGTTTATAAGAATTCCATTAATAAAAACACCTATCCACGCTAGAACTCATAACTACCGAATGGACGAAAACCTAATCCAAAAATCGATACATCGAAATGAAAGTCCACACACGACAGGACAAAATTAAAATTGACCGGAACAAACCTACTAGTGTTGCGAAAAGTATTTATTTTTTATATCGATCATAATGGTACAAAAAATAGACACATTATGTGGTTCTAAAATTAAGTTGATTATCAATAAAGTTGATTATTGAAAACACGAATAAAACAACATATTCTGAAAATGACTCCTAGCTAGATCGATTTATCGCCCCCGAAATCCCCTGTAGGTATACTAAATTTAATTTTATCGTTGGAGCCGCTTCCAAGATTCAGATTAACGTAAGGTACGATACCGCCATCTTAGCAACTAGATAGGTGGCGCTGCGCTATCGTAAAAAACTTTTTTTAAACTTTTCTTTAATTTTTAACTTTGTTCTGTTCTTAGTATTTGTTGTTATAGCGGCAACAGAAATACATCATCTGTGAAAATTTCAACCGTCTTACTATCACGGTTCATGAGATACAGCCTGTTGACAGACGGACAGACAGACAGACAGACAGACAGACAGACAGACAGACAGACAGACAGACAGACAGACGGGCAGCGGAGTCTCAGTAATAGGGTTCCGTTGGTACCCTTTGGGTTCGGAACCCTAAAAATTGATTTACATATATATATATATATATTTTAATTCTGATAAAATCTGGCCAAGTCAATCTAACCTACATAACAGTAATTGTTACAGGTATCCAATATAGCAAAGAAATAGAGTTTAATACTTGTTCATAAGGTTATTTTGTTCCTATAAATACATATTTCGATTTTGCATAGAACTTGGCACTCATTTAGATCTCCATTCTTTTTGCGGCGAAGCTCACAGCCAAGCATAATTTTTGTATTGAACTTGGCTCTCCTTTTTTAAGGGTTCCGTAGTCCTGACAAGGAACCCTTTTTTTATTTTTTTTTAGTTTATCTCCATATCTCTGGATATACTTATCAAATCTCGATGAATTTTGTGGGAGTATGTGTATAAATTACGCCGACAAAGTGCTGAAATAAAATCCCCCCCCCCCTCCCTCCTTTAAAAGCTAAACTGCTGGCTTGAAAAATTTGTGATAAAAGCGCATTTCATGAACTTTAAAGGAAAATTATAGCGGTTAAGATAACTTTATTAGTTCAGCAGTAATAGTCGTTGAACTTGGGTCTTGGATAATTTTGTACCAAATACAAAATCCTTACTTTTAAGTGACAAAGACGGAGTACCTAGTTGCTTGTTTATAACGGGTAAATACTTGCATTGAATAACTGGCTACTACGGAACCCTACACTGCGCGTGGCCCGACACGCACTTGGCCGGTTATTACATTTATGTTTTTGGTGGGATAAATTCAGCACTGAAACAATCTAGGAAGATAAATTAGTGCGCACTTATCATAAATTAATTTAAATTATACACTAGTTTATTGTAGACCAAACAAAACATCATAACATAAGAAAACAACTTTAAAATAATTACTTAATGACAATATAAAAATTATATAAACTACAACTACAACTAGTAATACCTATACTATAAATAAAAGACAGAACCTTGGTCACTACCTGCCGGTTAAATTAAATTATTATATTAATCATAATTTTTTATCAAATTATTAATAATTTAAAATAATTTAATAATAAAATAAAATATTATAATTATTAGAATTAAATTTTAGGATTAAAGTACTACTCCTAAAATTTTACAAACACATTAATTATATCTAACGAGATCCAAACTAGACGATGACCTGTGAGTTGTGACTTAAGATTTTTTTTTTCTTCTATGAAGGTGATATTATCATGTCAACAATACATGGGTATTGTTTTCATGATATGATTATATCATTAATATAATATATCGATTTACAATCGATTACACTACATAGATATCTGATGCACTTTGTTAAACTATCGAAAGGTCGTTCACATTTTGCCCCATCACTAATAGCGGTAAACATTGCTATTGAATAGTATTGATTCGTATAACCCATTCAACTATTTGACTGGTATTTGAAGGGTCGTTTGTGTGGACAGAGTAATTACAGGCATAGGTACAGGTATAGACACCTATAGGTTATAACTACAGGGCAATCGTGCGTTGGGTCGTTTTTTGAAGGGTGTGTATGCGGTTATAGCTTTGGTATTATCATCACCAATTCTTTAAATGCGAAAGTCGAGATATTTTATTGGATTGTTACATAATATCACAGTTTTACAATCCATAATTGACTGAGCGAGCGTAACTAGCGAGGCGTCTCATATTCGACTAGGCCAAAAATGGTTTTGTCTGTCAGGTCGCATTTTTCAACCGATTTTGACGAAAATTGGCACACGAGTTCCTTGATTTATTTAAGAATTTTTGTCGATTGCGTTATTTTGATTGGGGGGAAAAAAGGGGGAAATAGGAGAAGTTTCCTGTAGCGTTATTAGTTAACGGCATCGACTTCATAACAATTGCTATGAAGTCGATGGTCAACGGATGCCAAGTTGGTGTCGAGGAAGACCATTGGTGTGGGACGCCACATGTGCTGACACATTAGCTGCGTCCCATATATGCGGGACCTCACGGTCAGCGGGCGCGGCAGCGGATGCTGCAGAAAACCTCAAACGGAGGAAATATGCTACCATTGCTGATGGATACATATTTCTTCCGTTTGCGGTCGAAACAATGGGCCCATGGGGTCGAGATGCCAGAGGTTTTGTTAAGGAGTTGTCCAGACGCCTAATTGACATCACCCGTGACCAAAGAGCTGGCGCTTACCTCGGCCAACGTATTAGCCTAGCTATACAACGAGGTAACGTCGCTAGCTTCTTGGGAACATTACCGGCAGGTAGCGACCTAGGTTCGGTCTTTTATTTATAGTACAGATATTATTGTTGTAGTTTATATAATCTTGATATTGTCATTAGTCAACGGATTATAGTGAAATTGGAAAGGCACACTAAGGACTTCATGCTACACAAAATGTTAAAAAATAATTTAGTAAGAAGGAGTAGAGGGCTAAAGGGGGACAGTTTGCTGCAGCGTCATTTATCAACGGATTTCAATCAAATTTGAGAGGCACACTAAGGACTTCATTCTACATAAAATGTGGCGAAAAACCTTTCATAAAGGAGGAGTGGAGGAGAGAAAGGGGGTGAAGTTGGCTGGAGCGTTATGTATGGACGGATTTCCATTTTTACAAGGGCACGCGAGGTCTACTGTTCTCACAGAACTACTAGTATTATGCTTGATAAATTTGGTTGAAATTATAATAATATAATAATAATTTATTGAAATCTTGAGCCTTACATCTAATAACTAATACATACCAGTAGCTTAATTTATGTTATTGCTAATAGTTGTTGAAATTATAACTTACTAATGTTTTTTCCGACTGTCTCAACTTCTATTTTGAGCATTTTCGATACCAACGACCACAGTCGGTATTGGCACATGTATTGGTCACAGTGTACCGTAGCGTAGTCTGTAGCGTAGCGGGTCTGTGGTCAAATACCATGAGTAATTATAAACCAACTTCTAAAAAGGAGTAGGTTCTCAATTCGTCTGTATGTTTTTATTTTATGTTTATTACGCGATTACTCCGCCAGTTATGAACCCATCCGAATGAATCTTTTTTCATAGAATAACTTTTCCATTCATTTGTGAAAAATATAAAGAAAAAAACTGACTTGTAAAGAGAAGTTCAACTAAATGCTTGCATTTCAATATTCCGGTCATCACAAACGTGAACTAACCAACGTTCTGCTATTTCTTTTCAGAAGCAGCCGCTATTTTCAGTAAAATATATCATAGAAATATTTTCATTTGCGCGCTTTCCTGGTATTCCGCGAATAAACAAGGCGTGTTCTTTGAGCGTGGTACGTGAGGTGCAAGCGAGGTGCAGGCTAGGAGATAATGTAAGGTTTTATTACTCGTCAATCAAGTGTCACCTGCAAATGAATCGTGATTATCGTGAAAAGCTGTAGCACATAAATTAGCATGACTTGCAATTTACACCTGCGTTTACATATCAAGAAGTTTTTGACTAACGCATGGTGGTAGACTCCATTAAAGTATCGTCAATAATGTACTATTGGTCACAGGCAAATATGTCTGTGTTAAATATTAATAATTATTAACAAATAAATATTAATATTCATGTGGGTTTGGATGACCCTATACGTCCGCGAGCACTGAGACCTTTTGCACATTATAGGATATTTTCTTGTGTCTTGTGTCTGATGAGACATGAGAAATTCAGTCGCATTGATTGTTATATGAGACCATACATATTACAAGATATTTTTTCTTATGTCTTGTAAGACACGCGCATTCTAGTCGTCCGTCGTCCGTGTTTGTCTCGTGCACATTATAGGTAAGAGAAGACATTTCTTGTATGGCATAGACAAGAAAATATCTTATAACGTGCAAAAGGTCTGAGACTTGAGACTTTATAGTATTGAATGTAAATACGGGGGTTAATAATATGGCTACAAATAAATTAAGTTTACTATTTGAAATGTAAACAGAAACGAGTGGGCTATTCAGCGTTGAAGAACCCCAAACAAACTGACTTACGCATTTATTGTATTGGTGGTAATTAGGAGTTTGATTCGTGATAATCGCAATCAGTCGCTTCTCACCTAGCGCTATAATTTCAAATCGCAAAGATCGCCTGGTTCGCGGCGTTTCTCCCGGTAGTAAAAGGTTTAATTAAACATCATTTATATTGCTCTATAGGCATTATTATTTTATTACGTCACGATACTGAGAAATAATACAGAATTTACACTACGAGAAATGTGTGATAACAATTTCTCTACTAATTCCCAGCGTTGAGTTATTCATTCCACTAAGACGCGTATCTAAACTGTATAATAATTTAGGTAGTTTAATAATTAAGATTTTAAAAACTACTAAGAAGTTTAAAAACTAAAACAACCGACTTCCATGCCCCGCGAGTCAATTTCGGTAGCAAGTTTGAGACGTTTATCGTCATATCTCTGGAGATACTTATCAGATCTCGATAAAATTACAATGGGACCGTTTTGAAAATGTACCCTAACATAATTACAAAAAGAATCATTCGAATCGGTTCACAATCGAGGGAGTAATCGCGTAAAATACACACAAAAACAAAGAAAAAAAAATACAGACGAATTGAGAACCTCCTTCTTTTTGAAAGTCGGTTGAAAACTAAAACAACTGATTTCAATACCCCGCGAGTCAATTTCAATAGCAAGTTTGAGACGTTTATTGTCATATCTCTGGAGATACTTATTAGATTTCGATGAATTTACAATGAGACCACCTCGGAAACGTACCCTACCGATTACAAAAATAACCATTCGAATCGATTCACAATTAACGAAGTAATCGCGTAACTAACACAAAAAAATTTAAAAAAAAACAACATACTGACGAATTGAGAACCTCCATATTTTTGGAAAATGGTTGAAAATAAATAATAGTAGGTACTACGTCTAAAGGTAACAGTCTAGTTACAGATTAAAGGTTACAGATTAATTTTATAATACAAGTAAAGTCTCCTAGATGTATATTCTATAAAATGCATCATCATCTTCCTACCCTTATCCCACTTAAGTGGCGTCGATGCAACATGTCATTCTCTTCTATTTGGGTCTATCCACAGTCATTTCCGCATCCATTCCTTTTACATTCATATCTTCTATCACACAGTCCATCTCTGTCTTCGGTATTCCTCTTCCTCTATAGCCGTCCAATTTAATATCTAAGATATCTATTAATATCTATGAAATCCATTAAATATAAATTAATAATGGGCTGATAATTAATTGAATGCCGTAATGTACACAAAATGCCGTATCTCTGCGTCAACAGTCCAGGAGCTTCCTCGTCTGAGACCAACTCTGGGTATTAATCAGATCATGTTTATCGAATCAAAATGCATTGTCAATTTGTCACCAACAATTGTAATTTCATCACTATACAATAGGAGGAAGTGTTTCTAATTTAGCTTACTAGAAAGTAGTGTAAGTCAAAACCTACACAAACATACCTCTTTCTGCATACCTACGTCGTATGTCAGCGTTTCGCTTTCGGTAATATTTTTTAAATCATATTACTCTAATTACAATACCAATAATCAAAAATGAAAACTATCACAGCTAGTAGGACCACAGATTATATAATAGTTACTGCGTAAGTAGGACAGTCAAGAAAGTAGTCACTACTTATCATACGACTGTGCCGTATGCCTTGTTATGGGAGAGTCTGAATATAAGCAGATAGCTTTTTGAATGAAAGACAACCATAAGACCGTAGATGGTAAAACAAGCTTCTTCAAGCAACTTCAAATTGCTCACATCCATTGTTTTTCCACAGCATCAATGTTCACACCTCACACATTCATCAATCATCACTCATCATTCGTCAGTCAGTCATCACAGACCTTATCAAAACTAATTTCGATAAAAGCGCCATCTATGCGTTATGCAATAAACTATATGCAGGCTATGGATGTAAGCAAAAAAGACGCCAATCGCGAGCTTTAACTAAATCTTGACGCTTATAGAGAGAGATAAAGGTTCACAGAAGCAACAAAAGGTGGCAGTAATATTAATCCAGTTATAAATAGATGGTAGAATAGTTATCGTGAAAAATGCCAGTAGGTAATCAATCTTGTTTCGTTGTTTAGTTCGTAGTAGTTTTAGGTTTGTTCGTTCTTTAGTGTTAGGACTTCTGCTAGTCGGCGCCTGGGGCAGTACCCCCACTATACCAGTTATTTGGCCGTGAAATAGGAATGCTTTTCGGTTTAAACGGCAAAGTTCAGAGTGATATTACAAGGTATGTGAGACATATCATATGTAAGGAGGCGCAGTGCAGCAACGTTACTTACGTAGTAGGCAGGAACAGTAGGATTTATTATGTGATAACGTGCAAAATTCTGTCCATCCAACATTTTCATGGTCCTGTATCTGTAATAGGTACCTAGACGTCGTCACTTACCATCAGGCAAGCGTTGTGCATGTATAGAAAAACCTTCCAAACAGGAGAAGCAAGCCACTCACATTATAATATGGTAAACGATCTTATCTTGTCTGCCTGTACTTAACATATACTGTAGCACGCCAAAATGTAGATCAAGGTAGCGTCTTGATTATTATTTATTGCACACAATGTACAGTAATCTACTTAATTTCTTACTTAAATGACATGTACCCATGCAGTATATTTACAAAATGTAATATTACTTTATAATAATCACGTTATGTGCGATCTATTTTCAACCGACTTCCAAAAAGGAGGAGGGTCTCAATTCGTCTGTATGTTTTTTCTTGTATGTATGTTACGTGATTACTCCGTCAGTTGTGAACCGATTCGAATGTTTTTTTTTAAATCGGCAGGGTACATTTCCGAGGTGGTCCCATTGCAACTTCATCGAGATCTGATTAGTATCTCTAGAGATATGACGATAAACGTCTCAAACTTCCTACTGCAACTGACTCGTGGGCATGGAAGCCGGTTGTTTTAGTTTTTAAACTAGCTTAATTATATAAATCTCAACTTAATCATAAGTAAATCCTATGACAGATTATACATTGTTAATAAGACGAGAGAAAATTGTTTTATATTTTATCTTCTAGTCATTTATAATACTTAATAATAACATGAAACTGACGAAATTTATGTTTATTCACAACTTATTTTGTGTCTTGTCTTATACTGTAAAAGATTTTATCGTGCATTTTTATGGACCGCTTCTAAATATTTCTAACTTGGGTTCGGATAATAGTAAGATATACTGTATTTCAATCCAATATAATTAGCAAAACTAGTCGTAACAAAACAACTAAATCGCTAATTAAAGGATTGTATAATCTGAATTTTAATAAATTATTTTAAAAAAAATAAACCGACTTCATAACCAGAAACAGGCACTCAAAAGCGAAAAAAAAATTACTTAATATAATTATTACTAGCAGCCCGCCCCGGCTTCGCACGGGTAGCACATATATGCCTACAACATTTGCATCAATTTGTTGCATTAAATATAAAATATTAACATATTTAACAATCATCGTCATATTTCAACCAATTTACACAAAACCTTAACGAATTATGCACCTAAACCTTCCTCAAAAACACTCTGGCTATTGGTGAAAACCGCATGATAATCCGTTCAGTAGCTATTGAGATTATTGCGAACAGACAGACAGACGCAGTGATGGACATTGTTTTATAATACTTACATACGTAGTGATATTGGACGGCCCTTTGGCGTAAAAGATAGTTACCCTGATTCTGACCCGACGGTCGTTGGTTCTAATCCTAGCTATATATCTACCAATGAAAGTTTTATGTGCATTCATGAATCATGGGTTTTCGTACAGAGGTAGTGGAATGTGAAATCCGTGATATCTTCTTGAGTTTTCATTTTAATTATATACTGTAAAGGACAATTTTAATCTATAATATGTGGCCAAGTACTAGATACTTGAAAATAGCCTTGGAAGTTATGTAATATTTTTTAACAAAAAATTAAAGTTTAAAATGGTTACTGTGTGTCAACCTTAAGAGATAGACATATGCTGTCGCTGACTTTTTTGTAGGTCTTATTAAGTTGTAGAACTCTTCCATAGAAAATATTCTTCCATCTATTTTCAATTGAGCAGCGTTCGTAAAAAACGTGTTTTTTCGACCGTTTATTTGCCGACTTAGGTTGCAAATTAGGTCTCCACGAATGTACCTTTGATTTAAACGGGATAATATACAGCCTATTTTCATTCCGAAAGTCCATTCTATGTATTAGTGAAAGAATTTTTTAAATCGGTCCAGTAGTTTTTGAGCCAAATCATTACAAACATACAAAAATACAAAAATACAAATGTTCTCTCTTTATAATATTATTAGTAATTAGTATTAGTATATTAGTATTAGTATATTAGTATAGATAAGCGCAGATACAGATATGTAAAGTGCGCACATATAGACACACGGACGGACGGACGGACGAACGGACAGCAAAGTCTCAGAAAGTGTTCATTTGGTACCCTTTGGGCACATGAGTAAAGATCTTTACTCATGTGCTTTGGGTTCGGAACCCTAAAATTATTTACTTTATACGACTATATAGTCATAATTATATCATCAAGATATCAAAGGACAATGTCCAAAATGGCCCTGTGCAATAAAAGCATCTGACACACACGATAATTAATTGTCTATTTTATTACAATAATTCCAAAAGTATTTTGACGATAACACAGTCCGTGTTATCGTCCAAATACTTTAGTTGTATTCGAAAAGGAATATTAAAAAGTATTATTTGCGATTATTAACATTAATCGCCGCCATATGGCCGCCATCTTCGCCAAACGTCATGTCATGCCAAAAAATATTAGGTATGCTCAAAACATTGCACCCTAACAAGACTTTGCCCGGTAGAACATTCCTGTGCCGACAAATTATTTCTACCTTTGTTTCTATCTCGCTCACAGTTACCGTAAGAATATCTGTCAAAAACCAAAATCAACGAGAAGAAAGATGTAAAGACATTATTCAAGGTCATATTTTTAGTCTTCAAAAGTATATGCAATAGCAACCACCATTGTGTATAATCTTGTTGGGACTCTTCTTCTAGGAGATACTAATGAGATCTCGATGTAATTACAATGGGACCACCTCGGAAACGTACCCTATCTATTAAAAAAAGAATCATTTGAATCCGTTCACAATTGACGGAGTAATCGCGTAACATACACACAAAAAAAAACATACAGACGAATTGAGAACCTCCTTCTTTTTTGTGAAGTCGGTTAAAACTCAAATGCACAATGAAAATTTAATGCAGGTACAAGTAGCTAACTAAAAATACGTCCAACTTTGACAAGCTAAAAAAAATAAATGTGTATCAAAGTTAAAAAATAATAAAAAATACTTTACGTGTACCTACACAATAAAGAAATGCAATGATGTTCACAATCACCAGCCGCTGATCTGACTGTCACGGCTGACGCTTTTGACGGCTACACATGAGATGGTATGAATTGTAATATGATGTGTACTGTTCAAAGATATTCCATCTACATATACAGGCTGATAAAATCGTATTCCTCACTAACTAATAGCATGGCTACAGATTATATAATAGTTACAACGTAGCCTTGGCGTCCTCAATAATTGGAAGACGGGTTGGGATAGTTGCGCTGAGCGCTAAATTGATTTTTTGCTCTAAAGTCAGTTGTTCAACACCTTGTCTCATCTTCCATTTCCAGAAAAGCACAAGTCCATCTTACATCGCATCGCATCGTCATTTAATATCATGTGAGATTTTGATCAAGTGCTTGTCTGTCTCTGACCTGAATTAAAGATTTCTTCAAATTGCCGTTAGCGGTATACAACCTACCTAATGTTTCAATGATGACAATTTTGTTTCAGAGTTGTAAGATGTAGAGATTCACATGACATATTATTTCACTGGAAACTACGCCCCTCAGGCCATTTCTAGGTTGAAAAAAGGTTACCGCACTAAGAAGAACTAGAAGCAGGCTTACCAACAGAGACAACAGCGTATTTCAGATCGTCCGTACCCTACTTCAGGCCAATTCGGGAAAGAGGCACGGTAATATAATCTATAGAAATTACCGTGGATGAGGCATCAAATCCATGTTGCATTTAATAAAAGTGCTAATTTTGTATAAACGCACCCTGTATCCTCCTTTAGGTCTGTCACAATGTGTCCGAACATTACCTAAGGGCTCAAAGGGCTGTAGTAATTGAGCTGTCGTCCAAGATTAATGGTATTGCTGTTGCAGTCACAGGATAAGCGAAGCGGGCCGAGTCAGGTGTCAGGACATGTCAAATTATCCCAGCTTGTTGCTAATGCGCTCCGGGATATACCTACCTTGTTACTTGTATTTTGATAGCTTTAAATTGTATTGTATGGAGATTGTATTAATAAATACTTACGAGAAAGACGCATGCGATAAACAAACACGGTGTTATCATAGTGCAATCCTAGGTATGCAAACGTACAATTGAGCATATTTCTCGCATTCTAAACTGTTATACAGTATTTATCTAGGTCCTTACAATACTTACCGGTCTATACAAAATAGGTTCTTATTATTATTATTTATTTTTTAAAGATTACTCGCAATGTGGGTTGCACATTACTAGTATTCTTGTTAACCCCTCCAACTAAGCTAAATATGCTTGTGTCTGGAATGGGTTCACGTCAATAGTGCAATGGGTGGGGTGGGGATTGAACTCACGACCTCTCGATCGCCAGTCCGACACCCTATCCATTGGGCTATTGCCGCCTTTAAAATGTTACACCACCCCTGACTAATCTATATATATATATATATATTATAATAATCTGTTCATTGAGATCATTCCAATGAGCCCAAACATGACATTATAAGTTGGTGAGGAGTTGAGTATTATGCAGGTTCCCGAAGATGCCCCAGCATCGGGTCAATGCCACTATGTTCTTACAATATCATTGAAGTAAAAGGATACCGAATTTTAAAATGGACCAAACTTATGAAAGTTGATCTAAAAGCGTCATCAACTTGTAAAAAGCTCATCATCTTATAACATCTATACGGATTTTCATAAATCAAAACTAAGAACACTCTCGATTATGCAAGCGGTTCGTAAAACAATAAGCGCCATCACGCGCAATTACCGGCCAGTTTCCGTCCAATAACTCCTTGTAATTTTACGGTGACTGCTTTACAAGCTACCTAAATAGGTATTACCTTCTTTGATTCTAGAGGATATACCAGGAACCGCTTTACTATGCTATTTGTGTTATTCCCAACTAGCAAAATTTTTCATATACAGCTAAAAGTAGCTGTATATCGGTCACGGCAATAGTCGTATATGTGTGATAGAAACGTTTCTATCATGCGGATCTGGCCCCACTTTTATCACTATTAAATGATATAGTGGTTCTATTACAGCTCTGCTTAGGACTACTTAGATACATATATGTGATATATCTGTGTCCTTTACAACTTTTTGGTGTTATATCAGTTACTTTATATCAGTTGTATCACAATAAAGTAACAAAAGGGTTACAGCTACAATTGATATAGAGTTGTTTAATGATATATTATACCTTTTTATTCTATAATAACACTATTTTTCGTGTTACGTGCAAGTGCAAGAACTCTTTGGATTTACTTAAAAATATTCTTGGTAAGTAATATTTTTACAATACATAAAATATTGGTGGAATTAATTAATTCCACATCCGTTTACTCCATTTTTTTATCAATCTGTGAACAATGTTTAGTCCAACTTTACATGCGCTTGCAATTTTATTGATAAATTTATAGTGTAATACTATTGTTTTTTTTAATGCCGCTCTTGAATTTTCAGTATTTAATTAAACAAAAAATATATTACGTATTAAGAATTTGTGAAGACTGTAAGAAACTAAATAGAGTTACGGTTGCTGCTATACAATCGATTTACAACATCTAGCAACCATAACTGTTTAGGGTTCCTCAGGAGCAAATAAATAAACCTTTACTAAAGAAATAAATGAAACTATTATTTTTTCCAGTCTGAAAATAGTTGTGATTTTGGATGTTAACTGTTTTTTAAATAAAGACCATCTTAAAAAATGGAATGGCCATAGACTGACACTTCTACTTTGAACCTAAAGTTTGTTATTAATAGTTGTATACATTTTCGGCTTGTACGGAACTTCTCTCAGAATTTTAGATATTGACTTGACAAACTAAATTATTATAATGGAATTAGTCTCATCCATGAATAAAATTGGTGCTCGATAATGTTTCCTTCCTTTACGTGTTTTCTTATATTTACTCCAGTCATACTCCATGTTTCGTAAAAACAAGTCGTGTAAAAATTCACCAAAATGTACGGTCGCCGACCATCAATGATGTGTCGTAATTTGGAAATAGAATTTCTTATATAGAGCAGAAAGGTTTTATAACCGTGATTCGAGAATACATGTGCATCTTTTTAGCTTTATATATGAAATAATACAGTTATTATGTTATATGATATTATGTTATATGATATATGAGTTCTGGTCAACGCTTTATTGCATCTTTTGAGTGTTATTAAAGGTATAATTATCATTTATTTAGCACAGGTGTTAACGGATGCTTATATACAGCATATTTGGGGTATTCCAGTCACATAAGTGATCAATATAACACCAGCTCTATAAAAGTGATCTTGGAGCTACATTAGTTCACCTTTGCGTTATGATCGTATCACGAAGGCCTGCTATACAAAATAATTGCTCTTAATTTAAGTTGTGAGTTATCATTTTACAGCTGTGATATATATGCTGTATTAACAGCTGGGTAAACGTTTATGTGATATGTTTATATCAAAGTTTAGCTGTATATCCTTATACAGCTAAAGCATGTTATAAATTACTTATATATCTATGACTGTAATATTATATGACTGTAATATTACTATTTAGAGATAAAAGGTGTTTTTTATTACTATTTTGCTAGTTGGGTTGTTTCTACGATTGTTATTATATTCAGCTCTCTTCCGCAGGATTGACCGGGAATGTGGTCATGGAAATACGAACCAGTTACAATCGTGACCTTTTCGCATAGCACAAGTAGATACTATTTAAACAGTGCTCGTATTTTGGGAGGGACGCTTTTTCAATCCAAAGCAGAGCCACTAAATAGTTATGTATTTTGGACACAATTAGGTAGACATTAGCGTAATGGACATCACAGTACAAAACAGGACACGCAAGACGCTCACCTGATGGAGCAATAAGCGATGATGCCTGTCAGTAATGGAAACCCGTGGCACGCAGTGTTAGGGTTAGACGAAACGATGCCAACCTATAATAAAACTCTTCGTTTGACATCATTGACTTTCAAAACTCCTTTAATATCGCGCACGGCCGACGACCACGCACGATCACGCAAGGACACACGCACGGTACAGTCCTATACGAGGTTTCACGCATGCCTAAGAATCCTATGGTGCTCCTGTGTGGGCTGGTGTGTCTCCGTGCGCTATATTACGCATCGTGGGATCTTGTTATCACATGTAAACATAATATCAAGGTAGGTGTTTTCAAGACGTAAAGCGATATAGTATTTACCTCAACTATAGACAGAAGATTATTCGTGCAGCTAAAATCGGTTAGTTGATGTTATTAGTATAGGGCTTTTTTTTACTTGTAAATAAGCATGAACAGAATGTTCGTACGATGTAGAAAAACAACGTGAGATATTATCTTGTCTTCATTTGTTGTCTTTTTTACTCGCTAAACGAACAAATCGTATTATTCGCAACTGTAGTGCACTAAACTTCCAGCAGAGATTTCTGTCTATCTCCTGCTATAAATCAGGATCGATATGCTTATAAAATAATTCACCATCGATACTTGGTACAAATAATCGCAAAAGCTTTGTATGGCATACTATTATTTATTCTGTGTTTATGGGTTAGCATTTCCATTGGCATCTGAGCCCAAGGAACCATACCAGTATTTTTAATTTTAGAGATGCTAACTTCTATAGCAATAAGGCGTATTTTGCAATGTTTATTATTTACGGGTATTATAAAAGTAACACTGGCGCTAAATCAGGCAGCTTCTCGTGTCATAATCCAATATATTGTTCTCGAATGCTCATATTTCTTCCTCAAAGTAATATTTAATGTTGCAGTATTGCAAAACCTGCAATAAGTTGCGCAGAAGTGTACTACATTTTAATACGCTTTTATTAGCTTCAGACGTATGTATGTTTGTATGTAACGGAATCTTTGAACATGATTTTAACCCCCTTCAAAACGTCGGATTAACTCGATATTTGGCATACTTATTAAGGACCGATGACAATTCAATATTTTAAACATTTTGACCCGTTATCCTTACTAGGATAATCAGGATTAGCAATTTTTTGTTTTCCTGAGACCCAGAGATCTGCGTCAAGACCAATAAAGGAAACTACCAGCCGCGCCATCGGATATAAAAAATAATAGTTTAAAAAAACTAAAAAATACGCTTTTAAAAAAATTCGACTAAAAAATGAAAAATAAATAATAGTTTAAAAAAACTAAAAAAATATATATTACGCTTTTATAGAAAATCCAACTAAAAAATAGAAAATAAATTATAATAATTTTGAATTAAAAATAGTGTAAGAAAAAATGATTTTATTGTAAAAAAAGCGTGGGGTGCTTTTCAGGATATTATCAAAATAACCCTTCTAGTCATATCTGTTCATAAAATATTTGGAACTATTGATACCATGCACCCCACGCTTTTTTTTTACAATAAAATCATTTTTTCTTACAGTATTTTTAATTTATTAAAATTTATTTTCTATTTTTTAGTTGGATTTTCTATAAAAGCGTATTTTTTTGTTTTTTTAAACTATTATTTATTAATAGTTTTTTTCTGATTATGGATGGGCAAATCCAGAATCTAATTTCATCCAAAAACTAGAAGTTTGAAGTATCGATTTTAAATGCTTCTTTTTCTGCACAAGTATTTATTTTTATTCACTTAGTTTCACACCTTATCTGAAGATCTATATTTGTACTTATGACGTTAATATTTTAAACATAATTACGATCGTTTTAAATACTAAAAATGCCTACTATAAATGCCACGCTAGTCATTTTCAACCGACTTCCAAATAGAAGGAGGTTCTCAATTCGTCTGTTTTGTTTTATGTGTATGTTACGCGATTACTTCGTCAATAGTGAACCGATTCGAATGATTTTTTTAAATCGGTAGGGTACATTTCCGAGGTGATTACATTGCAATTTCATCGAGATCTGATAAGTATCTCCAGACATATGACGATAAGCGTCTCAAACTTGCTACTGAAATTTACTTGCGGGGCATGGAAGTCGGTGGTTTTAGTTTTTGAACTCTCAGAATCTTAAATTATCAGTAGCAAGATTGAGATGTTTATTTCTATATCTCTAGAGATACTCATTAGATCTCCATCAATTTACAATGGGAACACAGGGAAGTATATCCTCTCAAACAAAAGAGGAATTTTCCAAACCTGCCAATAAATTTGATATAAATTTGAAAATTGAATTTTTTGATTTGATGTATAAATTTGAGACAACAAAAAGTTCTGAGATAACACAAAAAAATACAGTCGAAATGAGAACCTCCTCCTTTTTAACTTGGTTAAAACATTAACTATTGAAACTGGTTAGCGTTGCATAGAATTAATAACACGATCATTTGTCAATAGTTTATGCAAATTTTAGATTATTGATTTTATCATTGATACTATAAATTAGGTATAACTTGAGAAATCTTAGATATTGTTGATCATGGACTCACATACAATGGGTTTCTTACCACTGTATAATAAGATAAAATAAGTATATTAACTTAAAAAATTCTGAAAAAACACGTTTCTTGTATGGGGGACCCCTTTAATTTTTATTTTTATTCTGTTATTATTACATTTTTATCCTAACTTCCTAACTAATATTATAAATGCGAACTCTGTCTGTCTGTGTCACTTTCACGCCAAAACCACTGAACCGATTTAAATGAAATTTGGTACACAGATAGTCTAGAGCCTAAGAACGGACATAGGCTACTTTTTAATGCGAAAAGAGGGTTGTAAGGGGTTGAAAGGGGGGATGAAAAGTTGTATGGAAGTATCGTCATTTTAAGAGCTAGAAGCTTGAAACTTATTTTTTAGGCTGTTAATTTGATGTAAATAAATATGACATTCAAAGTTTCTAAAAGTTTAACCCTTAAGGGTGTAAAATAACAATAGGGAATGAAAGTTTGTATGGAAATATGTAAGGTTTATGTTAATGTTCTACTGAACCGATTTAAATGGAATTTGGTACACAGATAGTCTAGAGCCTAAGGACGGACATATGTCCGTTCTTAGGCTCTAGACTATCTGCTACTTTTTAATGCGAAAAGAGGGTTGTGAGGGGTTGAAAGGGGGGATGACAAGTTGTATGGAAGTATCGTCTTTTTGAATGCTAGAAGCTTGAAACTTATTGTTTAGGCTGTTGATTCGATATAAATTAATATTTCATTGAAAGTTTGTGAGGGGGAAGGGGAGGTAGAATGGGAAGGGGAAATGAGGGGAGGAAAGGGAGGGTGGAAGGGGAAAGGGGGAGAGGGATTGGAGGTGAGGGAATGGGGAGGTGTGGGGGAGTGGGAGATAAGGGGAGGGGAGAGGGAAGTAAGGGAAGGAGAGTGGGGGGAAGAGAGAGGGGGAGGAAAGGGGAAGGGGTACGGTGCGGTGTAGGTGGGATACGCATGTATTTTATTTGTAAAATAATTAGCCTAAATATTTTAAAATGCTACCCAAAGACACTATTCCACGCGGACAAAGTCGCGGGCACAGCTAGTAATATCATATAGGCTAGCGTTTGACCACTATCTCACCTGTTGGTAAGTGATGATGCGGTCAAGGACGGTAGCACGCTAGGCCTAGAATGGGAACTGGCTCTCAAGGGTAGCTGCTGGAACACATTTTGGGTGATAGATTTTCTAACTTGAGGGTGGTAGGAGGCCAGACGGAAATTACATAGTGTCCTACCACCATGCGGGGGTTGGGGGTTTCTTAACGATGTTTTCCTTCACCGGAGGACCACTGCGAAAAGCAAACATAATTTTTTTAATAGAAAAATCCATTGGTGCTCGGCGGGGATTGAACTCGGTACCTCTGGCGTCAGAGCCGACTATTGTCCCACTGCACCACTAACCCCTTAACATTTATTGTTATACGTTTATTTTTGCTATTTGTTGTTATAGCGGCCATAGTAACACACACCTACTTTGGGAAAATTTTAGGTGTCTTCCTATTACGGTTTAGGAGATAAAGCCCTGAGACAGACGGATAGCGAAGTTTCAGAAATAGGTTAAGATGGTACCCTTTTTAACCGACTTCCAAAAAGAGGAGGTTCTATGTTCGTCTGTATGTATTTGTTTTTTGTTGGTACGTAATCTTTGGCGGTTCGTATGTATAGTACAAATTGTTATAAAAGGTTACCAAATCACGAAGTAACTATTATCTAGTAAGTCTAATCCAGCCTTGTTCAGCCAGAGGCCGATGTCCAGCAGTGACTGATACAGGCTGATTATGATGATGTCCAAACCTTACCCAGCTATAGGTACAAGACTTGAAGAAGGCTCTAGCCAATCGGAGATCTAATACCTAATGTGCGTGCGTGTGCGTTTTGCGTGTTGTGACCTGTGACCTAAAACGTTTTACTCTAACTGGACCTTGCAAGGTAGAATGCTAAGAAGACAAATTAATTCACCCCGGTTATGTTCCTATCTCGTTTATACTTACCGTAGGAACAGTCTGTGATATTCTGGCAAACACCTAAATCAACCTGAAGAAAAGAGCAAAAACATAATTTAAGGTATTATTTTTAGTCTTTTTCTACATGCAACCTCCATTGAGTGTCATCTTTTTGTTTGTGGCAATTTTCTTTGGTTTTTACATCATAGTTTGAGCATCTGTCTATGGGACATACAAACTGAGTATACTACCATAGGTGTAGTTATCTACTTTTATAATATCTTCAGCCTTTTAATACCGTCAATAATCAAGCATAAAATCTGAATATCTCGGCTCATTATTTACTGTTCCATATTTATCATGCAGTCGTGTCATCGATGTGGATTTATGACGTGCAATTAAGGGCTATAAGCGGGACAAAATCCTTGATTTGTACTGGGCTTGACACTTTGATTGACGTGCCTGGAAAAGTCGAGCTAAGACATGAGGTTCGTTAAAAATGAAATCCAAAAAGTATATATTTATTATGTGCCTGATGTGAGGCAGCATGATACATTGTGTAAACGAAACACTAAAAGTGTGGAGTTATATTTGTTGTAGGTATTACGCATTTTGAGTTACATTGATTTAAACAAAGATTAAAATTTTGGTTTTACTTATGATTTTACCTAATTAAGTACCTACTCAAATATTTTTGTGTTTTTTAATATTTATTTTTATAACATTTCATTTATTCTCAGTTAAAATAGTTTAATTTATTTTTAAGTTGTATATATGTACCATTTGTAAATACTAGTTGAAATAAAGTGTACTTAATCTTTTTGTAAAGATTTTCAATCTTTATTTTTCATTTCACATTACAATAGCAGCCTGAAGGAAAGCAGAAAAGAGACGCTAAATGTCCAACTCAGCAAAGGTCAGTGGTGTCAAGCCAGTCGGCCCATTGGACATGGTGGCCTAGGCGTGCGCAGTCTTCGAGAAACTGGGCCCATAGCTTTTCTTGTCTCGGCGCACGGTGTCGGCGAACTTGTCACTCACATTTTACCCATTACTGGTGACACGGTCCCCATCCCGTACGTCGAGGAGGCTTTTGGCATATGGTCAGCCTGGTGCTCCAGTGGTAATCCGCCTGAGAAACCAAAAATGCAACGAAGCTGGGATAACCCAAATTGCAAACGCTTGGTCTCACAGTTACGGGTTTCTAGCACCGAGATCGAGCTGGCCCGACTTAATGCCGCAACGAAACCTGAGTCTGGTGCCTGGTTGCACGCCCTGCCTTCTCCACATTTGGGTGCGCTCCTTGACAATGACTCCCTGAGAGTTGCTGTGACTCTTCGCCTCGGTTGCGCCATCTGCGAGCCCCATTCTTGTGTCTGCAGGGCAAGGGTCGAAGCCAATGGTCATCACGGCCTGAGCTGTACCCGGTGCGCGGGCCGAAGACCCCGCCATCATGCCATTAACGACATTTTGAGGCGAGCTCTCGTGTCTGCTGAGGTACCGTGTATTTTGGAGCCCCCAGGCCTGTCACGCTCAGACGGCAGACGCCCCGATGGACTCACGCTGGTCCCATGGCAGAGAGGGCGCTGTCTTGTGTGGGATGCAACGTGTGTGAGTACGTTTGCATCCTGCCATCTCCCCGCCACCCAGCAGTCCGCTGGGGCAGGAGCGGAGGCAGCTGCCCGAGGCAAGCGCCTAAAGTACGCCTGCCTCGAGTCATCGTATGATTTTGTTCCGTTTGCTGTCGAAACGGCGGCACCATGGGGGTCCGCAGCCATAAAATTCATACACAATCTGGGTCATCGCTTGAAAGAAAGAGGACGAGACCCTCGATCGGGCTGGTTCCTCATTCAGCAAATTTCTTTAGCCATACAACGCGGAAATGCAGCGAGCATCCTAGGGACATTAAGGCGGGGTTCAGCGTGAAGAGCTACCGTCTAAACTATACACAATTTTTTGTGTTACATTTTTATTTATACATATTATGCACATATTTATTTTTTATCTTAAGTTTAGGTTTTTTTATAGCAGCCTTTCATATATTTTTGTAACTGACTTCACAAAAATGAGGAGGTTCTCAATTAGTCGGTTCGTAATTCGTATGTTCACCGATTACTCGAAGATGCCTAGACCGTTTTGGAAAATTATTATTTTTGATTCAAAGGGTTGGTTCCCAGGTGTTCGCATTTAAATTTTAACGAAATCGCTCGAGTAATATATCAACATTTGTATTACGATACATTTATATACCTCGATGATATGCTACTGCTGGCTACTTTGACTAGCGCGACATTTGAAGTCGGTTCTTTTAAGTTTATTAAACGATCTTAAATTATTTTGTTTCGTCGAAGGACATTTAATGAATCGACGTATAGATAGTAGACTAGTAGTTTACTATCTGTATTACAGATAGTAAACCTGTGTTACAGATTCTGTAATCACATAAAGGTATTAAAAGTATCTACTGTAGAATTTTACGACCTATGTATGTTACAAACTTTCCCTATGCTCTTCGATTAGTATAGTTATAAGATTAAGTTAGATTATAACGATCACAAATTGTTCAAATAGACATAGGACGTACATCTCAAACTTACAAATACAATTCAAAAGCTTTAAAGATTAATAAATAATAATTATCCATCGTATAAAAACTTCAGATACTATAAAAAAAAATGATTAAAATCAAATTTATTAGTGAAACTTTTGGTAAGTAAAAGGTTAAAAGGTATATACTACAAAAATATTTATATATTCGCGTCAACTTGAGCATATTCTTGTTTCAACGAAGTTTCAAGAATAATGAATAGGCAATGGAGGCCAATTAAGCAGTTAATCACTTTACGTTATTGTCCAGCCAGAGCTCTGAAATCAGTCAATGCAACAAAAGCAAAGACAGAATGGTATTGGCATATATTCTGCCTTTCAAGGATCAATCACGCATACGGTTGGAGTGACCGAGTCATATTCGAGGCATACCTAAGCGTATGCAATAAGAATATATATTTTTTGGTTTTACGGTCGTTAACCGTCTTGAAACTTAAACATCCGTCAATAAAACAATTGTTTTTTTTTTTTTATAATATAGATCGGCAAACAGGCAAGCGGCCCACCTGATGGTAAGTGGTCACCGCCGCCTATTGACATCTGCAAAACCAGAGGTATTGCCGGTGTGTTGCCTACCCTTATTAGTGAGCACTCTCATTACTCTTCGTTTGAAGCTACCAAGGTTGAAGGTTTCGGGGAAAGTTTCAGATGGGAGATCATTCCACATCTTACAGGTACGTGGGAAGAACAGTCGTGTGAAACGAGTAGTATGTGATGCCCACGTGTCTATAATGTGCGGATGTGCTTTTTGACGGTGTCGGGAGTTCCGATGGTAGAAACGGGACGGAGGAATGATATTAAAAAGCTCTTCAGAACATTCCCCGTGATAGTACCTATAGAAAAGGCTAAGAGAGCCAACGTCGCGACGAAGACTCAAAGGTTTCAATTTATCAGTTAGCTTGGGGTCGTCGACAAGTCTAATAGCTCTTCTCTGAAGGGAGTCAAGTGGTTGCAGTTGATATTTCGGTGCACCACTCCATAGATGAGAACAGTACTCAATGTGTGGCCGAACTTGCGCCTTATATAACAACAGACGCTGGCTCGGGGTGAAGTACTGTTTGGCTCTATTTAGTACACCGAGTTTTTTAGCAGTAAGTTTTGCTTTGCATTCCAAGTGAATCCCAAACTGGACCTCGTTAGATATGTCGACACCCAATATGCTAATTGACTTCGACAAGGTAAGGGGAATGTTCTGAAAAAGCGGGGCAACAGGAAATTGTGACTTTTTGGCCGAGAAAACGATAGCCTGTGTTTTAGTAGGGTTAAATTGTACTATGTTTCGTAAACCCCAGGCTGAAACATTTTCTAGGGAACGCTCCACCTTAGACACTAGCTCTGATCTCCTAGCATCGATGTCCGCCTTGGAGGCATTTGCTTGACCTGTGTAATGAGCATCACCCGTGCTGTCATCCGCATAGCAATGAATATTACTGATTTGCAATAGGTCATTGATATGCAAGATGAACAGCGTTGGGGATAGCACAGATCCCTGTGGAACTCCGGCGTTAATCGGCATGGTCTCAGAACAAGCACCATCAGCGACGACTTTTATGCTTCGACCATACAGAAAATTGCCAATCCACATACAAAGCCTCTCAGGAAGTCCGTAAGAAGGTATCTTAGCAAGAAGGGCCTTATGCCATACCCGATCAAACGCTTTAGCGATATCCAAGCTGACAGCGAGAGTTTCACCTCTGCTTTAATGGTCTCTCCCCAGCGATGTGTGAGGAAGGCTAGAAGATCACCAGCTGATCGTCCATGACGGAATCCGTACTGATGGTCACTAATCAGCTGGTGTTCCTCTAAGTATCCTAAGAGCTGTGAGTTTATGACCCGTTCCATAACCTTGGAAAGAAGTGAGGTTATCGCAATATGTCTGTAGTTTGATGGGTCAGTTCGGTCTCCCTTCTTGGGGACTGGATGGACGTGGGCTACCTTCCAGCATGACGGTACGATGCTTTTTCATATGATAATGAGAAAAGACGCGTGAGTATAGGTGTCAATTCAGGGGCACAAACTTTAAGCACGATTGCTGGGATGCCATCAGGCCCACTCGATTTTCGCACATCAAGAGATAACAGCTCCTTTCGTACTGCACGCTGCGATATGCGTAATTCACGCATAATATTTTTACAGTACGGAAGTAAAGAAGGAACTGCATCTCCATCGTCGAGAGTCGAGTTAGAGGCGAATAGAGAACCCAGCAAATCTGCCTTCTCCTTCGCACTGTGGGCCAGAGTGTCATCGGATTTACGTAAGGATGGGAACATGGATTGGCAAAATTTCCCTCGGCAGCTTTAGCAAGCGACCAAAAAGCAGGACTGCCAGACGGGTAGCTAATTAATTGATCGCCAATCCGACTTATATGGGAACATCTTGCCTTTGCTGCAGCTTTCTTTGCGCACCTGGAGGCATGATTGAATTTCTTTTTGTAGTCAGCAATATCAGGATCCTTAAGCCTGAGAGCCTCAGTCCAGTTTTTGTAGGCTGCTAGCTTTAGAATAACCGCTACGGCGCAGGTCTTATCGAACCAGGGCCGACTCCGACCACCAATGCGTATATTCGAATACGGAATGAAGCATTCCATACCCTGCAACACGACATCAGCCACGAGATCGGCACAAGCTGATGGTTCACCCGACAAGAAGCAAACCTGTCCCCAAGGATACGAGGCATACAATTCGCGCAGACCATCCCAGTCAGCTGAACGAAAATGCCAAACCTTACGTTTGCCCGAAGGAGACAAGCGCTCGGGGCGCTGAACTTTCACTCTGGATTTTACCAAACAATGGTCAGACGAACCAAGAGGCGCATCAACCTGCACATGATAGTTGGATGGGTTGGAAGTCATCATAAGTTCCAGTAATGAAGGTACATGCTCCACAATATCTGGTACTCTTGTTGGTTCAGTGACTAACTGAGAAAGACCATATGTAACAGCAAATTCGTGAACAGTCTGGCCAGCGTGGTCTGTTGTACGAGATCCCAACCATTCGGCATTATGGCCGTTAAAGTCACCTAAGAGTATAATTTCCGCAGCGGGGTATTGCTCCAATGCCATATCAAATCCATTAGAGATGTGTTCGAAAAGACGAGTTGTCTCAGCGTCACCAGAATGGGATCGATACAGGCAAGCGTATATTCGAGTTTCTCCACCGTAGTCAACTCGCACCCAAAGCATAGATAAGTCTGAGACCTCAAAACCGTTAAGACGGCGACAACAAATATCCTCTCGGATAAAAAGGCATACTCCAGCTCGACGCACAAAACTATGCTCGAGTTTGTAGCCGGGGTAGTGGAGGTATGAAGTATCCGCCGGAGAAGATATTTGCGTCTCCGTCAGAAATAGGAGAGCGGGTTTGGCTGTCTCGAGATGGTGGTGCACGGCATTAATGTTAGAATGTATACCTCGGATATTGCAGAAATCAACGTCAAGAGTGGATTGCAAAGCCGCTGGTTTTGCTTTATTTCTTTTAGTTTTTATTTCCATTATTGATATGAGAGTTGAGGTTGATGTGCACTTCCAATGAAAAAGCTTCAAGGCAAAATATATAAAAAATATGTTCAAGATAGACCGAGTTGAAAAAGTAGTGAGTCATCGGCGTGGGGTACGGAAGGGCCCCCGGTCCCCCCTAGAAGTAGCTGCCGGGATCCACTCCGGTCTCCTTCTCCGGCACGACAGCTACTCTACAGGATTATGCACGGGTTGGCGAGACAGCCTCCCAGGGCGGAGATTAGAGTAATCCCTGGGTTCGGGTCTCCTACTGACCCGCGGGCGGCCAGCGGACAGCCATTTCACCGGGTCTCCCTGGACCCCACAACGATGTACCACATCAAACACCAGTGCATCCTTTATACACATTAAGGGACTTGAAGTGTTTATTGGTTTAGCACAGCATCAGGGAAAGGGGAGCTGAATCCCTTGGACTAGCACCGGAACACGCTATTAAAGTTAACATTAATAACATTTAAGCGTAATATTGTATTTATGGTTCATATAGTATGTTTTCACTATTTCAGATTTGCTTGACTTCGATTGGCTTGAACTTGTAAAAAGTCAGTGAGATTTCAATAAAAGTGGCAGAGAGCTTTTCTCAACAGTGAAACAATTTAAAATTTAAGCGAAACAAAAATAAAAAAATGAATTGACCGAATTTCGGTAACGTATATATGCAACGCAATAGTCCCGACTCCAAATCAAAGGAAGAGGTTCTCGTTCGGTTCGTCTGTATGTACAGCCTACCAAATCTTATGTAAGGCATAACCTTAAGGGCTTTTACTTCAATTTACTAGCTAGTTTCAGCTAGTTTCACCAGTCCCTAATAGAGTTTCAGATATTTAATCTTTAATATGACGCCATACAATTCACTGGTTCCTGATAGCCCTATTATACAGAAACTTATCTGACATATTTTTGACATATTTTGACTTTTATGCGGCGTCATATACATGGAGGATACAAGTCACGGAGGATAGACTAGATACAAGTAAACATATTTGACAACAATATGTCACATAGGTCGTTTAGGTATATCCTTTGCGAATTTCCTTTGTCGGCGTCGAGTTGGGTGGCACACGAGTACGCTAACTTTCGTTATATTAAATATTTATTCAGTATCGTCTCACAATGGTCGCGTATTTCAATGACGCGTGCGCGGTGCCATGGCCCAGAGCGACGCTTCAACCCACCTCCAAGCAAGAATGTTGTTTAAATGACTAAATTATGTCTTCGGAGAACCATATTTTCAATTATCTACATAATTTTAGGCTTGGCTGCGAAAAAAAACCGGATAAGGCTAAAGACTAGAATCTTGTCATAGTTGAACTACCTTATTATTGTCAGCGCAATTTTTTTTTTGAGTAGGTATTGCTAGCGTTATTTTTTTCTTCAAAATTACGAGTTACATATACCATATTCTCATCTACAACTATTTGAAGTTTTATTACGGAGAGCTTCGACTGTATCGTATATTACCTACTTACCTACGATTTATCGCATGTGTCGTTAGTAAAACATTCGTGGTCAAGAAACTCAAACCCAACCTATAACTAACCTCATCAATAAGCTGACCTATGTCGGTTTTAAAATAGATACCTAGTTAATAAGTACAACACAAAAAAATGTAATCGCGCTTTCGTCTGTAGCGAAGCTATAGGCACATGAGTAAAGAAAAGTCTTTACTCATGTGCTACAGGTCTACATTTGACTGACGAGACATAAAGATTGTTTTGACCTAAACAAAAATTCAATGTAAATTTCTAACATTACAAAGCCCACTTAGTATCTTTATTCCTTACATAGCTATCAATCCTCGTTAGGTACATAATTGCAAAATTTATATTTATAAATACTGTCCAACAGGGAAAACTCTCATGAATATAATATATATATATTATATACAGGATGGTACAAAGGGCCTTATAGGCTTATTTTTAACGCAGTATAAATTTACATCATTCATACTTTTATGTAACTGAACATTGATATTTTATTTAGACATATTTATTACATAAATAGATAGGTACCATATATACCACACATACTACGCATACCTTGGGTATGTTGCATCAGTTTTAAATTACATCTTTTATTGGGGAGAAATTATGTTGATGCACTTACGGCTTTTGTAGCGCTTTGCAAAATGATACTGTTAGCATTTATTCAATGAATTCAATGTGTTGCCTTTGCCATGTATGTAATCAAGCGGTTTTTTATTATAACCGACTTCAAAAAGGAGGAGGTTTTCAGTGCGTCTGTATATATTTTTCATTGGATTTTCAAACAGATACAGATATAATATATATACATAATAAGTATTTTACCCGAGCAAACTTATTTATGACAAATAAATTATTGATTGATTGATGTGTATCTAATAATTAAGGCTCCTATACTTTTCATTAGCATAGGTCTCGAAATATGTACTTAACCTTTTTTATATAATTTAAACACACAATTGTATAACGCGTTTGAATAAAAAATAAGTATTGCTCAAAAAGCTTTTAAAAATTACCGTCGTCACATGCTCCGTAATATTTGTTCTGTGAAGAAGATGAACATATAATTAAATACGTTTATTTTTTTACTTTTAAAAGTCTTTATAGCAACTTTAGGTTTATTAAGTCTGAAATAAGTTGTAAGAACCTTAATATAGTTAACATAAAATTTTTCATTTTTTATCAATAAAGCTTAGGTTCTTTCAGTGAAAGCTACGTTCTCTTAGATCTAAAGTGTATATAATCTACCCACATTCACAGTCCACAAACAATCATCCTGTAGGCACATACATAGTTCATGGTTGTTATACCATATTTGGATATACAGATGCTTATTTTATTCTAATCAGAAATTCTATTACTAATAAAACTACTCATCATTGTATCAGAGAATCGCTCAGTTTATGCACATTTGAAGTCTGTTTTAGTGTTCCATAAACACAGATCGAAATGCTATTAATCAAAATATATTACGCGCATTACAAATAATGAGCATACCTTTAGAATGCCTTACGTTTGCCAGTTTCCATATTGCTGTTAATGTAAAATTTTAGCAAAAAATATGTCATACTCGCTCAAATATTCTTCACTTCCCTGTTGACAACACATCTATTAGAATTTTTTTTCATAATGTCAAATGTATTGCTATGTATACTGGCTAAATACACGATTATTGTATTTAGCCAATGTCAAGAATAAGTTAGAGCTTTTGAAGATAAAAGTCGTAAAGTGAAGTTGAAGTCATAGTCCAGTCCAAGTGATGCCTTCAGTAAAGATGTGGACTATAGGAAAGATATCCAGTGGAGTTTTGGTGTGAACACAAAATGGTATATTTTTCAACTTATTTGCCTACAATTATTGTACACATTCACCGACACTTAGTGGTTAATAATCGACATATTACTTACACATTGGCTCGAGGAAGACCACAAGCTTCAGGGAAAAACTACAATGAGAGCACACGCACCTTTTCATATTCCCGCCAAAACAATATTTTCTCTAGGAGTGGGCGTTATGTAGCATAGATCGTTTCCACAACGTTGTCACAGATCGACAACGCAAAAGTTATGGACGAATTTCATAACCGTCTATTTTTCTAAACCGTCTATTTAGACTTAGACTGTTGTTGTGGACCGTTGCGGCGGCAACGTCACGTCACACTTCGTTTGCAATATCGATAGAGGGAGAAAGGAATACTTTTTCTAGTGTCTACTACTGTTTGCAAGCCTTGCCAGGTTAAATAAATTTGGGTCGGACGGTAAAATGTAGATGTAAATAGAAGTAAAATAATTAGGACGATTTGAAAAATAAACATTACAGACTTTCACATTGTACCTACCTAATACTACCTATATATAAATATCTATTTCACAAAGCAAACACCGTTTAATAGATGTATGCATTTAAGCATCTATCTATTAACATTGTTAAAACGAATACATCTATTAAACGATGGTTGCGAAATAGATCGTTGTGAAATAGACGGTTTTGGAAACGTTATTGTAATGCAGATAACGTTGCGTTATGTTTTCTGAAAAACGCGTAACGACACACTACATTTTTCTCTTTTAACAGCGCAGTCAACACACTTACCTATTACTTATCGAAAAAGAAACCGGACAATTGCATAGACTTGTAGATAGTTGTAGCCATTTTGCTCTTTTCAACCGACTTCCCAAAAAGAAGCAGGTTCTCAAATCGTCTGTATGTTTTTTTTGGGTGTATGTTACGCGATTACTCCGTCAATTTTGAACCGATTTGAATGATTCTTTTTTAATCGGTAGGTTTCGTTTTCGACGTGGTCCCATTGTAATTTCATTGAGATTTGATAAGTATCTCCAGAGATATGACGATAAACGTCTCAAATTGCGACATGCGTCGCGACTGCCCGCGGCGTGACCGCAGACCGCAGCTGTCGTCTGTAGGAGCTTGAAGCTTGAATCTATTCCTTAGTATATATTTTATGTTATTTTGTTGTTGTCTGTTAGCCTGTAACGTGACGTCGCCGACCGGCATCACCGGAAGACCAGCGTTGGTCATTTGACCGACAATTTATGCTGAGGTGGGGCCGTTTGGTGACACTTATTTATAGAACTTATGTCTTAGATTTATTTTAAAGTCCAAGTTATTTCTAATTTTATTTTTGTAATTTTGTACCACTTTATGCTGTCACCAATTAACTTTTTCACTTTCACTTTCACTTTCACTGACTCGCGGGGTATAGAAGTCGGTTGTCTTAGTTTTTAAACTATCTTAATTATTTTTGTTTTTAATTTCATCGTTTTAATAATGGAACCCAATTTTAAACATTATACTCCCGCTTTACTTATTTTTTCAATGCCTTACTTAAGGGCTCTGTGACGGGTGAATATTAATGATGTGAGAAAAACTGCGATCTTCACTCTATCAACAAGCTCACACTGAAAATCAAACCTAAGTGCCTTGCTATAAGCGTTAATTTGGTAAAGCATAATCGTGAATTATTTATGTAGCTAGAAACTGGCTTATAAGGTATTATGACAAAAAGTGGAATCATCTTGTAACGAGTTACGCAAGACTGGACCGGCAAAAAGTGTTTTCCCTTTCAAGATAGGAAGTTCATCCACCCTTAAGAAGAAACCGGAAAGGGGACAGAATTAAATACAATAAGACAATAATACTCAATAAAGACACTAAAAATCTTTATTACGTTTATGTCCGTAGCCATTTGGAATATGCCTCACAGGTGTGGAATCCTTTTTATAACATTTATAACACACGTATTGAGCGCATCCAAAGACGTTACTTAAGATTTGTTTAATTTAAAATAGAAAAATATTACTCAAGTTATATGAACAGTTGCAAGAAGTCTCAAATTTTACCTTTGAAGATAAGAAGATTAGCAGCTGATGTTGGTTTCTTATTAAAGATAGCTAACGGCTCAGTAGATTGTCCTGAACTACTCGCAAGACTTCGCTGAAGGTACCATATAACCAAATTAGAAAACAGTGTTCACTTAAACTATAGCAAAACTGTAGTGACAGGATACACGTTGTGACGTCACTTTCTAATTGACAAGTGGTGATGTGTATTGCAAATTAAAATTTCCCACGCATGTTTTGCATTTTTCATATAATATTTTAACCAATTTAAGAGTATTTTATTTATAAAACCCTTTTTAACATACAATACCAGAACAATAATCATTCGAAAATAAATTATTTCAAGTTAATTTTTACCACAAGCACCCTTTTTACCCTTTTAAGGCGGATTATAAGGATTATAGCAATTAATTTCTTTCCATAGTGCTTAACTGATACTAACATACTCTTATTTTAATAATATGTATAAGCTACTTGTTAGTGGACAATTGTGAATTACCCTTCAAATTTAAACTTTAAATTTTTACAATTGTTTAGCAGTATGTTTCCCAAAAATAAATAAAATAAAATAAATAGATAAAAAACAACGGCTTGCACTCCGGAAGTGCCGGCAGAAGTGAAAACTTGAACATTAGCGTTGTGCATTTGGCCTACTCTCCCTCCGTCCTACGAATTTTCGATCAGGTCACGTGTCCTGACTCGAGGTCCTGACGCGAGTTTAACATTTTTTACTCATCCCAAAAAGTTCACAACGCCGCTAAAGAAGTTTTCACTTCAAAAATCTCTAAATCTAAACTAATTTTGTATGATAATTGAAAAAAGTCAGATAAAAAATATCATAAAATCATAAGGTTTCAAGACAAGGACAATGTTAGGCGGCGACATTTAATGTTACTGTAAGCTTTTATATGCTAATCGAGGACAATTTATCATTTGCGACGTATGAATGGTGACTGGTGTAAGGAGAAAATAATACTAAAACCTTACGTACGAAGTGTAGACATCTTTTACGGCCGTTTGCAGTAACTAACTTACTTTCAACTGGCGGTTGCTATCTCTACTTTCCAGTAAAAGTAACAGTGACAGTTTTCATTATATTATTTTTCATTACTATTTCAATAGTATTCTCAAATGCTCCATATCTGACAGATAGTTAATCATTGCTGACAGTTATCTCGGCCATTTCTTGTTTATTGAAATGCAGACTACTTACTTGGCATTTTAACTTGGTAGTGGTTGAAAGTCAGTAAGTTATTGTAAACGGCCGTTAGGAGTTAGGTATTTTACCAATTAGAACGTGTGACCTAGAGAACTAAGCGGCCTACAAAACTTTTCATTTTGAAAATATTGTGTCGATTTTTGATGAAAATAGAAATTGGTGGGAGTGCTACTTGTGTCTACTTTTAACGTTGCAGAACAATGACGGACATAATTTTGTGCCAACTCTTATAACGGTAGTAGAGTGATTCAGTACTCTGTGCATTCATTTATATTACGTATATGACAATGGCACAACATCTAATAGAACTGGAAATTGTAAGTACTTAAATAATAACACCAGACGTATTAAATCAATACTAAAACTGCCAGCAAACTTTCGACAGGCATACGTAACGTCCGGTTGCAAGGACTGATCATTAAAACCTCGACTCTCGAGAGTTATTGCATTTTAAAAGCGATTTAAATTAAAGAACTAATTTACAAAGAGCACTTCAGACTTGCCGCAGAATTATGAGGCCTGAAAACAATTAAAATTTTAATACGCTCGGCTGAGGCAGGGTGTAATAAGTTAGACTTTGGGTGTCGTTTAAATCATTTGTGAGTGCCTGGAGTGCCATTGTGCGGTAATGGTGATTTGTTTATAGAGTTGCCACACAGTGCTGAGGCTATAATACCCATTAAAAGTGTTGTATTCATGTGTGCTTTTATTTATGTTCATACCATACGCTTCGTTTATCGTATATATGTTAAACGTTGCCTAAGATTTTTGATTAGGTGAGTTGGTGGGAAAAATAATTTTCCAAATGCTTATATAGAAATTACAAGAAGAACAAGGGACAAGATCTTGTTATTTTATTTTTAACATACAATACAATACAATACAAAATTATGTATTGTACACCAATTAAAATTAACTTAATAAACAGTAAACACTTAAAACTACAGGACAATGGGCGGACTTATCGTTAAAAGCGATCTCTTCCAGTCAACCTTGGGAGATGCGTGTTGAGCAACATAGGGCTACTTCTAGCTCGGAAAATATGCCGTGGTTTAATAACTAATGCTAAAATATGGAATTCTAGACAGAAAACTGTAGAGCTTTTAGCTATAAATCCTATCCTATCCTAATAATATTGGTTTAATTAAAATAATATTAAACTTATTGTGCACTTTCTTTATCGATCTACGGCATTAAAAAATGTCATTGGTATACCAATGGTTGAATGAGTGAATAAATAAATGACCAATTACATATCAATGCCAATTTCAATTGGAAGTTTTATGATTACTAACACAGCATGGTAAATATTCCTAGTGTCAGTGAAAACCATAACAACTTATACACTTTCAGTCGCTTTTGATGCAACTTCGTGATATAGCCAATAATATAAAACAAAGCATATTGATGATCTATAGAGAATTGAAATATCTATCGCTGTATATTATAGTACTATAGTAAAGCAATGACTATCCCCATGATGTTCCTAAGGGCATATATCTCGAAGGCACCACCCGCCGTCTCTCACGACTCACGACTCTTTCAATTTGTTATGCGATTTCAAACTATGAAGGTTCAAATTGATTTTAGCATGAAACGCCTTTTATAACACGAGTAGTTGATTGAATTAGTTCTAAATACTTTACTCGCGTTCCCTTGGTCCAAGGAGTTTGAATCTGGTGTCTACGAGTTTGTTCTGTGAAGGCTCAGAGGACTGCGTAGTTAGATTGGTGTAGATAGGTAACAAGTAATATTAAAAAAAATATTTTTAACACAAGCTTTAACATAACTTAAGACCAGAGTAAGTCAAGACAAATCCAACGAGCCCAAACACGACGGGTATAACATGTGTAGTTTAGGAGTTCCTTTGGCCACATTCTAGCTCCATCATCAGATCAGCACCATGTCATTATAATATTGCATTGTCACGCGATTTACACATGTATGCAAATATTCAGCTCAATCGAACCCCTGGAAGTCGCTCTAAAATCAATCGCAAGATTTGTGACGGACAAATAAATTCGCCGTGAAGTAAAAAAAATAAAAAAATCTAAATATTGAAATCCATCCATCTACTACATACATCTACGCTACAGCAAACTATAACTCCCATAAAACGTATTGAATTTTTTTTTTAGCAATATCTTTTGTAATAAAATGAATTCATTAGTGTGCTTCTTAAATGTATCTGAAATCTGTCGATAAATAACGCTTACAGCCAACTAACAAACAAAAACGCGTGACAAAATCTGTTAAAAAATGCGATCTGAAGAGCTGCTGAGAAGAGACGAATAGATGACTGTCATACGAACACAAGCATGATTGAGCCAAGCTCGAAACTGAGACGCGTTGCTCTATAGGTCAAATAGTACGGTGTTATTACTTAACTTAGTAGCCTGACATCATTATACATCGCCAGTGAAATACACAACTTCGAATATACTGGGAAGCAGTGAAAGCGGGTCTAAAACCGTACGTTTAATTTATTCAATTGATCACTAAAACATTTTTAAAAGTCCCAGAGCGAGTTACAATTATACATATACATAAACCGACCTACATGCCCCGCAAGTCATTTTCAGTAGCAATGTTTGAGACGTTTATCGTCATTTCTCTGGAGAAGTGGAGATTCTTAACTTACCTCGGAAACGTACCCTAATTATTAAAAAAAGAATATCATTCGAATCGGTTCACAATTGATGGAGTAATACATACAAAACTCACATACAAAAAAACATACATACATACAAGTAACATACGTTCATATTCATATATTTATTCATAATTCACATTACAAGTCATTCATATATATAGATAGCCTTCTCATTCAATTCACATTCATTTGATATTCATTTATCATGAAAAAAATATAACAAACAAAAAACTAAATTATTATTTATAAAAAAATAAATTTAAAAAAATGTCAATACATATGTTATTATTACAGTATCAAATAAATTGTAAAAATATTATTATTTACATACAAAAACGAATTGAGAACCTCCTTCTTTTTTGGAGTCGGTTGCAATCTCACTAAACAAAAAAAAGTAATGTCTCGGTTTGAAGAGCGCAATTGATTGTCATTCTAGTAGACTTTGTAATATGTTGTGGTTAACTACATATCCACTGTACAAATCTAACTTTGCTTAAAAAACGTACCTACTATTACGAGACCGACTGCCACACCGAGGGTTCCGTATTCCTATATCTTAAATTTATTAGTTGTTTGTTGTTTGTAGTATGACATATTTTAACTAACCTTATAATCAACCTTGTAATCACACAAATGTTGTTGTTCTTGAGAATATTAATTAAAGATCGTTTAAAAACTAAAAGAACCGACTTTGTACGTCGCGCTACTCAAAGTCGCCAGTAGACCTAGTAACTATTACATAATCTGTGCCAGTAGTTAGTAGTAAGTCGTCGAGATAAGTAAATGCGTCGTAATACAAATGTTGATATATTTAAAACGGCTCGGCCGATTTCTTTGGTTCCGACGAATTGAGAAATTCCTCCTTTTTATGAAGTTGGTGAAAAAGGTGAGACAGACAGACGTATGTATAGACAGACGGACAACAAGGCGACGTTAAATGGGTTCCTTCTTTTCTTATGAGGAGTAGTACCCTAAAAATTCTTAAGTTTGTATTAATAATAGCCATAGAACATTTAACATCTGAACAAAAAAGCTTTTATTCCTACACATCCGATTGCAATATCAATAAGTCATTTCTTTTACCCATCTATCAAGATCATGTCCAATTTATGTTACTGTCAAATTATTCTTTTGTTTTACACCTATGTTATAAATACATTGGTTATTTCTTAATTGTTAAGATACCACCATGACCAGTATTATGAGAGCGAGCGTATTTTGTTTTTGTTAGATGTTCATTTGTCAATCATATTTAATTGATCGATTGTAGACAATGTCATAGTTCACAAAAATAAATGATATTACGAATGCCTGTGATAATAACTAAATAGATTAATAAAAATGCTTGTAGGTCAGTCAACCAGCCCCGGCGGCAGTGGCGTTACTGGTGGAGACCGGATCAGTAACTGTCCAAACAGCAAATATCAATATCAATCAAATAATTTATTCAGTATATAGGCAGTATTAATATAGGCACATATACACGTCAAAATCATAAAATAAATCATAATCAACTATCAAGAATATAGCAAAATTGCAAAAGCAGAATTTAACGCTTTGAATATAAAAAAAAACATAAGTGATGAACCATTCAGCTGTCATCCAATCGTTGACGTCAGACTATTAAAAAGAATATTAAAGTAGGGTTGCCAACCATACACGTAACTGTATTGAAACACACAGTTACGTGCTTACAGTACTTCAGACAATTTTTATATTGAAAAAAAAAGTGAAATAGTGAAACACAATTTAGTGAAACACAGAATTGAAACATTTGGAACTAAGACATAACTTCTGCTAAAAGCACCTACTTTTTCTAAATAGATGGGTTTTAACAATATTACAAGTTTTTTTTGCAGTAACAACTGCAAGCTTTTCGTTTGTGAAAGAGCTAAGTAGTAGTAACCATGCACATTTCATTATGATGTCGAGACCGCCACCGCTAGTTGATACACATAGTTTGACTACACTATAGTTATTTCTCTTTTGTTTTATATATATATATATATATATATATATATATATATATATATATATATATATATAGGCTAGCATTTGACCACTATCTCGCGTGGTTGTAAGCGATGATGTGGTCGATGATGGTGAACACGCTAGCTTAGAATACTCTATAGGTGAACATTGACTGGGGACTCTCTTTGCGCAGACACTATACATCTGCGGGGTCAATATAACCCCAACTGTCCAAATAACCGTTGTAGCGGCCAACGTGCGTTCTTCTATGGCGGTAGAGCGTTTTCAACATAATCCTTGAAAGAACATGGTCAAGAGATCTCCTCTAAATAAATAGCAACTCTAGCTAAATATCTACGTTCTACTACGCTGACTAGCAAGTGTCGCGTAGAAAAAAGTAGCGTATTTAATCAGTAATCACATCGATCCATAATCGTGAGAACTTATTGGCACTTATCAAGGCTTTCTATTCAGAAAATCAAATAAATAAATTACATTGTTTACGCAGCGTGATGAAGTCTTAACTATGTGATAGTAACGAACTGGTGACCCAATATCCATTTATTTACAATGTGGAAACAGTTTATAGTCCCACGCACTTGTCCAAGTCCAATATTTACTTTAACTTGCACGGTTTGTACCAATAACATGGGAAACCAATTACTTAAAGTATGTTTAAAATGTTTTGTGCACATTTAAAGGCGGCACGAGTCGAGACAAACAGCTAGCATAAAAATAGCAACAAAATTGTTTGAGTCGCCGCTTAAGTAGGAAATCCGCTAGATACTAGAACGCCTAGCATTTTCTTAGTCTACTGAGACTAAGTTTATTTTTTTTGTGTTATAAAAAATGTTTAAATTTGTTTTTTTTTTTAATTTGTATGTTTATCCCGATTGCGAAAGAAGGAGGGTTATGTCTTTCGATTGTATGTATGTCTTAGAGACCAGAAGTGAAAAAGGCTAAAAAAATAAACAGTATCACAATACCCACATCTATATAATACCACAGAACCTCAACATAATAACAATAAACACTATCACAATACCCACAGCTATATAATGCCACAGAACCTCAACATAATAACAATTACATAAGGTCTAAGCTAACAACATAACCACGACGTCCGAACCGTACGACGGCCACACGAAGACTGAAGCCTGATACCCGCTCGCTGTCCGCTTTTATACTATCGAGCCCAGTCGCAGCGTGAGGGTAGTTGGAAATATTCTAACATATGTATATTTCTTTGGCATGCCTTAGAGCCTTAACGGCTTGTCGTAGTTTTATTTCAGTGGTGCCAAAAGATTCGTCTTAGGGCTATATTTCACCGGGCCACCATGGCGGCGCAACCAGTTGCCGCTACCAACAAAATGTATACAGCTCTATAGAGAGTTACTCACCTGGTGTCCATTTGGTTGCGCAACCAATTTGGCGGCGCCACCAACTCGGACGCGTGCACAGAATGTTACTAGTTGCGCCACCACGCTGGTCGTCTTAACCACCAGGTGAAAATATTAATGGTCAAACGTTTTTTTTTAATCTGATAGTCTAGACTATCAAATTTAAAAATAAAACTGCCAATCAAGCAAATCCTTACCTCAGTTAAAAGATTATGATGAATTCGTCAGTCAAATCAAATTTAAATAAGTTAATTATTTTAGGAACAAAAAATCCTACTGCGTGAAAAAAGACCACCTATTGACACCACTCACAACAAAATACGACAAGCCGTTTAGGCTCTAGGGCGTGCCAAAGAAAAATACATACATACATACATACACTCGAAACACATAACCCCTTTTTCTTTCGCAGTTGGGTAAAAATAGTTAAATTTCATAATCGACAGCTACTTTGACAGAGTTTAAAATTGTAGATATCTACAATAGCAGATTCCAAATTCAAATAATACCAACATTGTGTAGAGTAATTCACAGATTAGTATTAAATCTTCATTTGTAAGCTGACCACATCTAGAATATCTATAGTATAAGAAGCAGATGGATAATAAACATGCCTTCGTTAGCTTTTGACCTTTTCAAAATCACCCCGAGGCAAAGCTACGAAGTTAACCTTTTTAACCATTAGGAATTATTTATTCGGTTACCTATTATAGCCATCTATTATTTACAGCCCAGTTAAAGCAAGGTTTTACTTTGTGTAGTTTTATTTTGCGCACCTTTGGATCCCATTGTGATCACTGAGCGATATATTAACTTCGAACTTTAGCTGTAACTTATCCTCAGAATCCTACATTATTTCTTCCAAAAAGATTATCTATACTTCTGACAACGGACGAAAAGAAATGGTCATTTAAGGCGACCGCCATAGAAGGCCCCGAGCTCTATACCATGTCTCTGGCGAGAAACAAAGGACCATAAACTAGCAACGCGGCACCCGGCATCGGCAACCGTCGCAAATTGGTTTATTGAGATTGCAACCGAGGCCGGACAAGAACCTTATAGCCTTATTTTTACACTTTTCTACCTTAAACACCATAATCAAGGTGTAATCACTGCTTTAAACAAGAAACTTTGCCGAATCATGTAAACTCGGCCTTACAATGTAAGTTTTTTTGTTGAAGGAGGTTGAATGATAGCAAACCTCTTTACGAGGAGTTTTGGCGGGAACGTGAAAAAGTGTGTGCTCTCATTGTATATTTTCCTAAAACTTTTGTTCTACCGCGAGTTAATGTGTAATAAATGTGGATTATTAATCATTAAGTGCTGGTGAATGTGTGTGAGTGTAGGAAAACAGCACAATGTTGAAAAACATGATATTTGCGTTCTCACCAAAATTCCACTGAAAATCTTCAGTAAAGTCCACATCTTTACTGAGGGTATGACCCGTATGACTTGTACTAGACTATGACTTCAACTTGACCTGAAATGTGACTTTGACCCATGTTTATGACTAGAATTCACAAAAATTTGAAGAACTTTAATCTTTAACACTGACTAAATACACTAATCGTGTGGAGCCATAATGAAACTTAAAAAAACTCTTTATGAAATTCCAATTAAGAATTTAAACTTTGGCGAGCTTCATTTGTTTTTTTTCGGTGCTTGTTTCTCTCGATAAGAAATTTCTCAGAGTACAATCGGCAGTAAAAAACCATTTGAATAGGTGAGTATCTACATGTAATATCAAAACATCGTAGGAATTAGAAGTTCGTGCGCGAGCAACTATTCACCTCCGCGACATCGTCCAATTAAAGCTTTTACACTCTGCAAGCCCACGATCCTGAGGTGCCTCACTGAATTCCTCGACCTTACGACAAATATTTTACTTAGAGAAAATCTTAGGTCAACTACTAAAATAGAATAGAAATAAAATGTATTATCGACGCTTGAAAGACGAAGGCTTGTTTGAAGTACATATGGTAGATATAGAAAATAGTTTAAAAACTAAAAAAACCAACTAGCATGCCGCGCGAGTCAGTTTCAGTAACAATTTTAAGATATTTATCAAAATGTTTATCGTCATATCTCTGGTGATACTTTTCAGATCTCTTAAAATGTAAATAGCATAAAATGTAAATATACCTTCAAAAATCATCTCCAAGGTCATTCCCATTTAAATTTTGTTTTTTTTAAGGGTTCTAGTGATAATAATAATAGGTAGCTAGTGATAGTAAGGATGCATAAGGAAGCACTGTGGTAAGAAAGGCAGTAAACGTATACATGTATGTAAAACTATTATTTCAATCTAATTTGGCAACTTTTGCTTTTCTTTGGCGGAACTGTATATAATTTAATCGCCAGTAAAATCCTATCTTACCCTGACCAAATAATAATTATTAATGATTTATATGTATTAAAAGTAGAGGCGACACTAAAGCTAGATTTCCTTATGATATTATTAGCTCTAAAGATCTAACTGCTCAATAGAGTAGATGATGTGATTAATATGTTAGAGAGTATGCGAATGACTTTGAAGTTTAGCTACATTCCAGGTATTTTATTAGTGTCAGCTAAATCCAAGGTTTTAATCCAAATATAAGAGGACACTGCTTACTCGAGGGCATCATAAAGGCGGGCTGGGCTTCCTCGCGTATATATTTATTTGTTTATTATTATTTTTAACCGACTTCACAAAAAAAGAGGAGGTTCTCAATTCGTAGGAATCTTTTTTTTATGTATGTTCACCGATTACTCGAAGATGCCTGAACCGATTTGGAAAATTATTTTTTCGTTTCAAAGATATTGAAAGAACATGGAAGCCTCCTGGACTCTACAGAATACTCAAATCCTCACCAACTTACAGCTCAGATTTTAAATGTCGTGTTTAGAGTCATTGGATAAAGCTATTATACATAGATCAGTCGGGGTGGTTTAAAATATTATATTATATTATTATATATATAGATGAATATTATTTTATACAATAGATCATATTATTATACTATATTGACTTCAAATTGATTGTGATCGGTGGGGATCTACAGCATAGCTAAGCTTATAATAATATTTTCGTAGTAACTATGACCTAATCTGTGGTTTCACTGCAAATATTTTATTAATTTTGCGATGCGTGTTTGTGAAATTCGTGATATCTTCTAGAGTTTTCATTTGAATGATATACTGTAAAGGACAATTTTAATCTAAAATATGTGGCCAAGCTAATTAACGTAATTATTTGGATAAGGATTAATACTATATACTTGAAAATAGCCTTGGAAGTTATGTAATATTTTGTAACAAAAATGTTAAGATTAAAATGGTTACTGTGAGTCAACCTTAAGAGATAGCCATATGCTGTCGCGAACTTTTTTGTAGGTCTTATTAAGTTGCACAACTCTTGTATAGAAAATATTCTTCTATCTATTTTCAATTAAGCAGCGTTCGTCAGAAACGTGTTTTTTCGAACGTTTATTTGCCGACTTAGGTTGCAAATTGGGTCTCCACGAATGTACCTTTGATTTAAACGGGATAATATATAGCCTATTTTCAATCCGAAAGTCCATTCTATGTATTAGTGAAAGATTTTTTTAAATCGGTTCAGTAGTTTTTGAGCTTACTCATTTCAAACATACAAAAATACAAAAATACAAATGTTCTCTCTTTATAATATTAGTATAGATTAGTATAGATGTATTAGCTTTAATGTATTATACTTACGAAATTATTTGTATAATTCATATAATTCAATTCTAGCTAGCGGCTTAGTAAAGTTCTCTTGTATCAGCCTTATCTAGGCTCTCCACAACTTTTGACCACATGCACCATACAGCAGCAGGAAATACATAATTAAGATAGTTTAAAAACTAAAACAACCGGCTTTCATGCCCCGCGAGTCAGTTTCAGTAGCAAGTTTGAGACGATTATCGTCATATCTCTGGAGATACTTATCAAATCTCGATGAAATAAAAATCCACCACCACCACCACCACCACCACCTCGGTAACGTACCCTACCGATTAAAATAAAAATCATTCAAATCGGTTCACAATTGACGGAGCAATCGCGTAACATACATACAAAAAATAAAATAAAATGAAATAAAACAAAATAACAGAAAAACATACAGACGAGTTGAGAACCTCCTCCTTTTTGTGAAGTTGGTTAAAAATAACAAAGTAAACAAAACAAAAGACTGTAAACTACGACATTGCTATGGACAACACCCACGATGCAAGTCACATGTTTAAATTATTAATGGGCAACAGTTTAATTAAGCCATCTATCGTACTCTAAGCGATAGAGAAAAGAAAATAATGAATAAACATTAAAATAAATTGGGAAGAGGCGAGACTTAATGAACCTGTGACTAGCATGAGCTTTGAATGTAGGTGTTTATTTGGAAAGGTAATTATTTACTGTGTATTTGAAATCAAATTTCTTCACTTATAAGTATATTAGTCATCTACAAAACTGTTTGCTAAGTTATTTTAAACTATAGGTATACATTGATTGCTAGGGATTAATTATTTACATAAAAATTTAATCTAACACGACCCATTACACATTATATATATATATATTATATATACTTCAACGGTTGATGTTTATTGTATAGTATGAAACCGCTGTAAAAATCTTCATTATTTTATTTGTTTTTCTATGGTTCTTACGCCATTGCACCAAAACGCTTGAATGGAAATTGACATTCGTAAGCACCAATTTTTTACCATAGTTCACTTGTGCAAAACAATGTGGCACAACACAGCTAGTACATACTTCATTAAAATCTATAAACATAATTGTGGCTATAAAGAGTGAAACATATGTTTGTTAAACTCATACTGTATAATAAGTCGCTATAGTTACATATTAGTAAGATTCATAGAGCATACCTACCTGCCTATACTACTTGTACTATTATTTATTCTGTGCCTATACTAACACGTTCAATGACACTTCATAACACTCTTATCCCCACAGTAAATATACGAATAGATGTAATTTAGCCGCTGCAGTGCTAAGAGGTGTCAGATACCAAAGATTACAATTCCCCTAACGTGATACTTTACTGCTGTTAGGCTCACGCATTGCACTTTAAATTGTATGAAGCGTGCTTTTATTGCAGCCCAATGGAAGGAATAAAAGGAAGACAGATATAGTTCGGAATCTATTAGCAGATTTAGTCACTAATAGATACGTAAAATGGCTCGAAGTTTTTATTCTTGTTAGAAGGTAATGTTATTTTATTTCATGTTGTTGTTTTATTCAAAATCTCCTGCAACTAGTAGTAAATTCAAAAACTTAAACCCGGCTACCACTAAATCACGCGCTAATTTAAAAAAAATATCGGATATATGCAAGCAATCCTTCTGTACCTTCCCTTCATTTAATCGCCATGGCGTCGGTTCTAGTGACCTGCAGCCGCTGCCGCGGCTCCCCTCTTCGCTACGCTCGTTGGCGTCACGACGCGGTGGTCACTTTTCTTTTGTGAGTTGCCTTAGTGTCAGACTAAGCCAGTTTATTAAATGTTGTAACAAACGGTACGGCTGAATATCATTCAGGCCGCTAGTTGAAAGTAAAGAGGCTAGGCTGATAATTGAACGGCTAATTAAGCTAGTTGGCTGCGACTTTTACATACCCGAGAATCATTGTTGGCTTATATCTTGAAATAAGTAGATCCTATTGTTGTAGTATTTTATTATTATTTACATATTTTTTTAATAAATAGGACAAAATAAAGCCAATTGACCACTAATACCTATCATATTACATCGCTGATATATTACGTGTAAGAATTTATCCTACTTTTTAGGGCCCGTATCCAAAGGGTAAAATGGGACCCTATTTCTAAGACTCCGCTGTCCGTCCGTCTATCTGTCTGTCAGTCTGTCGCCAGGCTGTATATCACATGAACCGTGATAGTTAAACAATTGAAATTTGAGTTAAACACAGATGATGTGTTTCTATTGCCGCTATAACAACAAATACTAAAAAACGGAATAAATTAAATATTTAAGGGGGCTCCCATACAAGAAACGTATTTTCGGAGTTTTTTGCTTGAACTTATGTTCCATAATAGATAGAGACTTGAAATCACAAAGTACTTTTATGTATTACTATGGCCGCTATAACAACAAATACTAAAAAACATAATTAAGTTAAAAATAAAAGGGGTCCCCAAACAAGAAACATGTTTTTTCAAGCGTTTTATGCTCAATTGTACGATCGATTTGAAATTTGTTGCTCATAGTGTGTATTATAATGGTTGCTATAACATCAAACAATAAAATCTGAATTAAATTAAAATTAAAAGGATTCGCCATACAAAAAACTTAATTTGCTGGTAAATTTTGTTCAATCAGAACCTTACATGTGCGAGTCCGACTCGCACTTGGCCAGTTTATTATTATAATATTATTATTATATAAAATTCGAAATAAAAAGTTCACATTTTAACACGTTTGATGACGGAGTAAGTGCATCTGGTCTTATACATTTAATACGGCAATAGAGAACGCTGCAACCTACTCTAGCGCCACCTAGATGCTTTTTTAGGGTTCCGTAGTCCTGACAAGGAACCCTTATAGTTTCGTCATGTCCGTCTGTCTGTCTGTCTGTCTGTCTGTCCGTGGTTTTGCTAAGAGACCATTAATGCTAGAAAGCTGTAATTTTGTAGAGGTATGTATATAAATTACGCCGACAGAGTGGTGAAATAAAATTTTGAAAAATATTTTTTTAGGGTAGCTCCCCTACATGAGAAGTGGGGATGAATTTTTTTTTTCGTCGTCTACCCTATCGTGTGGGGTATCGTTGAATAAGTCTTTTAAAATTACTTAAGAGTTGGTAATACAAATAGTATTACCAACTCTTCGATGGAAATATTATTAGAACTACTCACGGGATATTTACCATGTTTTTTATTAATTATGAGTTTCCGATATTTCGGCTCTGTTGCAAGCGCCATGATCACGGATGAACTGTAGATTGCGGGTCGAAGTAATGTTTACGAGCAAACGAAACGGACTACCTTCTTTCGTTCTCGTTTTGAACGCTCGGCACCACTACCACTTGTTTGTTTTAGTGGTAGGTTTATGTAAATCCCGAAAAAGCCCGCGGAGTGATAAAAAACAGGAAGATACTGTGAGTGTTGTGTGTCGCGATCGAGATCCAGTGAAAACAAGTGGTAGTGGTGCCGAGCGTTCAAAACGAGAACGAAAGAAGGTAGTCCGTTTCGTTTGCTCGTAAACATTACTTCGACCCGCAATCTACAGTTCATCCGTGATCATGGCGCTTGCAACAGAGCCGAAATATCGGAAACTCATAATTAATAAAAAACATGGTAAATATCCCGTGAGTAGTTCTAATAATATTGTCAGTGACCATGAAAACCTTAAAACTTATATTGTACGCCGGTACGGGCCGGATTGTGCTATTTTAATAAAACATCTTGAACGCGCGCGGAAAAAGTGTGAATGTGTTAGTGAATCGCTAAACTTTTTAGTGAAATGTCGAAATGCGGATGTTATTCCCGTATGTATGCGTATAAAACCTCGCAAAGATATTCACGGTTCCGAGCGCATTCTACGTTATGCGAGTATGAAGCTACTTCGTAAAACAATTAGTAATACACGATATCGCCTCGACAAAATTCAGTGTGAGTTGTACAACATACATCTGGAGTGCAGTTCTAAGTTAACAGCTCAAGACTTTGACAATTGTGACCGCATTACGTATCTACAAGCACAACGTACACGTGATCTATGTGCCTTGAAATTACAACGTAAGTTCGAATCGTTGGTAAAACACCAAAAACATGATGTCACCTACCACGATAACTCGCATGATTCGAGAACAATTGTCAATATATCAGACAAGGAGTTAAATGTTTCTGCACTCAATGTCCTAGAGAAAGGGTTAAATTTCGCTCCTACACCAAGTAGCATACCCTATGAAAATGTTATAGGTACCATTGAGGAAGTTATCTATCGTAACAGAATACCTTTGGCAGATGCTGAGATTTTGAGACAAGACGTCGCTGTCACTTTACGCCACGCAAAAACTCCTCAATCTAATATCACTGTTGCTGAATTGTCCGCCCTTAAAAGTCTTCGTAATGACGACAGCATATTGATATTAAAAGCAGACAAAGGTAATGCGACGGTTGTAATCAATACGGTAGATTACCATAGCAAAATACAAGATTTGCTGAGTAATACCAATATCTACAAAAAAGTGACTTATAATCCAACAGCGAGAATAAATCGGGCTACTCAAAAACTTGTTAAGGAAAGCATGCATGCAATTGGTGAAGATGTAGGGAAATATTTATTGCGCCCTCGAAATATTCAGCCACCCAAACTGTACGGCCTCCCTAAAGTCCATAAGACTAATGTTCCGTTACGACCGATCGTCAGTCAAATAGACTCCCCAACTTACGATCTAGCTAAACATGTAGCCGGCGTTTTACAGCACATAGCAGGGAATACTTCATCTTTTGTAAAAGACTCTCGCCATTTTATAGATATTCTGAAAGGCATTAAGGTATCTGAGAAAGACGTGATGGTCAGTTTTGATGTCGAATCACTCTTCACTAACGTCCCGATCCTTGATTGTTTGGAAGTCATCAGGAGAAAAATTCAAGACAATGGCATTCCTTTGGAGTATGCCAACCTGGTCGAACATTGTTTATGTACAAACTTCTTTGTATACAAAGGCGAATACTACCTCCAATTAGACGGTGTGGCGATGGGCAGCCCAGTGGCTCCGGTTGTTGCCAATATATGGATGGAGTATTTTGAACAAGAAGCCATTACGACCGCACCATGTTCCATGATACTGTGGAAAAGGTACGTGGACGACATATTTGCTATACTTAGGGGCGATGAAACTGTTGTACAAACCTATGTGAATCATCTGAACAGCATTCATGAAAAAATGAATTTTACCTATGAAATGGAAAAAGAGAGGAGTATAGCTTTTCTGGACGTAGGGATTGGAGTTCGAGAAGACGGTTCCCTCAGTCACTCAGTCTACAGGAAGTCAACTCACACTGACCGCTACCTGCATGGAAACTCACATCACCACCCTCGTCACTTGCACTCTGTGGTGACCGCCCTCACTGACCGCGCATATAGTCTATGCGACGAGGCACATTTGGAAGACGAATTAAAGTATGTCAGTGGAGTACTACAGAGGAATGGATACAAGGGTCGAATACCACCACCCAGACGCACACAAAAACGTGACCTACACTACCAGGTTGAACGTCAACCAGCCTACTTGCCGTACGTGAAAGGAGTAACAGACAAAGTGGCCAACATACTGAATAAATATTCAGTCAAAACTGTTTTCACTCCCTTAAAGAAGGTTTCACAATTTTTACGTACGCCAAAGGACAGATTCCCATTGGAAAACCCTGGAGTGTACAAAATTGACTGTAGCTGTGGAAGCTCTTATATTGGTCAAACAAAACGCACAGTAGCGTGTCGCGTTAAGGAACATATCAAAGCAGTCAAAAATAACGATTCACAGAAATCTGCTATCGCTAAGCACCTGTTGGAGTCTGGAACAAACCACTGGATTGAGTTACATAACCCTCAGATACTGTCGACTGAACGCCACTATATACCAAGATTGGTTAGGGAAGCGATTGAAATTAATAAATTTCAAAACTTCAATCGTGAGGACGGGTTCAAACTGTCGAGTATTTGGCATCCAGTGGTAGGTTTATGTAAATCCCGAAAAAGCCCGCGGAGTGATAAAAAACAGGAAGATACTGTGAGTGTTGTGTGTCGCGATCGAGATCCAGTGAAAACAAGTGGTAGTGGTGCCGAGCGTTCAAAACGAGAACGAAAGAAGGTAGTCCGTTTCGTTTGCTCGTAAACATTACTTCGACCCGCAATCTACAGTTCATCCGTGATCATGGCGCTTGCAACAGAGCCGAAATATCGGAAACTCATAATTAATAAAAAACATGGTAAATATCCCGTGAGTAGTTCTAATAATATTGTCAGTGACCATGAAAATCTTCGATGGAATGCTCCATTTACGAAATATTAAACTTTAAAGTGCAAATTTTTGTTCCAGTAGGGCGTCCCACCCCCCCTCTAAATGCTAAACTGCGGGCTTAAAAAATCTGGAAAAATTCGTGATAATAGTGCATCTCATGAACTTTCAAGGAAAACTATAGCAGTTAAGATAACTTTATTAGTTTAGCAGTAATTGTCGTTGAACTTGGGTGTTGGATAATTTTGTACCAAATACAAAATCCTTAGAATAAATACTTTAAAGTGAAAAAGACGAAGTACCTAGTTGCTTATTTATAACGGGTAAAGCCTTGAATTGAATAACGGGCTACTACGGAACCCTACACTGTGCGTGGCCCAACACGCACTTGGCCGCTTATTATTACCTAAGTTAAGTTGGTCGATTGATGGATGTTCGTTTGTATTTAACGCTAAAAAGGAAGAATTTAATATTCACGCTTAGTAAACTAGTCGACAAAGTTGTAACTTTATGTTTTAAGAGATAATATTTGCCTTATTTTTCGTAATAACGTCGACCAATAGCTCTCGCTCTAAAAGGAACACCCCGGCTATTGGCTCTCTAACGCCGATAGCGGGTTCAATACCCAGCGGCTGAGCGTGCACCTAACGAACTAGATGCGCGCACGCAGATAAAGCTGCATTTCAATACTGCATGCCGGACTTGAGCCGAGCTGCATAGTGCATACCTAATCCGTACCCTATGTACGTCAATACAAGAATTCTAATGAAGTAATATTATTGTTTCAAATGAGTGATAAGTGCGCAGTATTTTAATATAGTCGTACTGAGGGCCTAATGCGAGTTTCTTTAGTTTTATTTACTCACTAGATCACGTTAAAGTAAACGCAATTTTGTATGGGAATTACAATGTTACTTACTATTCACACTAGAGGGCGCTTTTTAATTCCACACAAATCTATGTTTACCTCGTATATGGGAGTATAGCTCTCTAGCTCTACGGTTTACCATAAAGTGATCAAGTAAAAACGAATCTATAGAAACTTGCACTATGCACTCTGATCCTACAGCTCCGCGATAAATAAATGTAGGTATAAAAATAAGTGATAAAAATCATAAGTGTCGTGTCGTCTTTAAGTAATAAATATAAATTCTAAGGTTATGTTCAGGGGTCATTAGTATAGTTTTTGGTTACTCGTAACTCTGCTATGACTATGCTCATCAAGCAAAGCTTTCAAAGCTTTGTCATCGATCGATTCGCTCGGTTGTGACAATAATTTCTGTGTAGCCAGTTTAGAAGACCAGAGAAGACCGTATCTTCCAAAATTCAATGCAAGTGCCTATTTCCGATTAAACAAATAAGAATATGATCCTGTTACTCATAATCATACTCAGATTGAGATTAATTATGTTTTGTGTTTTATTGTATTAAGTGAACATTTTTCATTAAGAAAGCTTTGTAAACTTGGAGAGTCAGAGAGTCTCAGTTCAATCGCCGTTACGGAATGACCATTAGAAAAAAATACGTGTCGCAAGATGGCTTCTTCTCTATAATAAATAACTGGTAAATATTATAATTCAAACGCCTTTTAAAGGTACTATTTCAAAAATCTATTACTTATCTATCGACATAATAACAGCTCTTACGCAGTTCGTAAGAAATAATTGTAAATATTGTGGGAATACCAGTTGCTATTACACAGGAAATAATTTTATGCTTCACTAGATCACGCCCTTGCTATAGACGCTGCAGGCTGTCAGAGCGTTTCCTACCACATCTATGATATTATGCAGTCATCCATCCATCTACCATCTGCTCAAGCTTACAAATAAATAAAATAGGTACATTAAACCTTTGTGGGGTAACGACTTCTTTTGTTAATATGTTAGTAGTTCGATGTCATAAATTAAATAGTAATGAGCAAGATACATTAATATGCCTTGTGTGCAAGATTTTATCACATGGCACTTACCCAAGAAGATTATACACAATCAAGGTTGCATGTAGAAAACTTATATATCAGCATATAACTCTTGAAGACTAAATATTTCATCTTGAATCATGTTTGTGCCTTTTTCTTCTCTTTGATTTTAGTGTTTGACAGAATATTACAGACTGTTCTTACGACAAGTATGAGCGAAATTGAAACAAAACCGGGATGAATTAATTTGTCTTCATAGCAAAGTTCTACCTTGCAACACATGAGTAATTTACTCATGTGCTTCCAAGGTCCAGTTTAGGTGGAACGTTTATGAAGGTACTTACTTTTTCAAGACGCTTTATCCTTTATTTAGAAAAATACTAAAGCGTTTAATTCTAGAAATTAGGTGTAGAGTTAGTCTTATATACATTATTAATAGGTATGCAATAATGATTCTTGTGTTACCTAGTTTATAAGTATTACCAACCGCAAATAATACTTAAGTTAATTGAAGCTATCAAAAGTAAATTTATGTGCAAATAATATTAAAAACTTCACTTTTAAATATTATTACATTTACGATCGTAATTAAAAACGCATAATTTATGCATATAAATCAACGTGTGTATATTGCTGTAAAGTTATTAAAAATATGTATAAACAATTAACAAAACAATAATTGTAAAGTTTTACAGCTCCCTAATAACACGGTGGAGTGGTAGCAGAGCACAGATCCGCTGGTCTGGATCTGGTCAACACCTACAATTATAAACCCACAGTAGCCTTACGACATCTTCAGTATTAATCCGACATTTATACATAAGATGTAATCTAAAGCTATTGAAAAAGCGTTTAAATCTTGATGTCTTTATTAAATTGTCTTAAGTAATTTACGATTGAACAACAGCTTGCGTATTTTGTATAATGACCGGGTGTGGGTTGCTCTTATTTGTCGAGGTACGGGCGCGAATGTCGATCGACGAGTACCCAACTCGATGATTTAGTTATCGGTGCGTGTGTTTCATTACCACCTATCACTGGCTTCGCACAGATCGAAACTGACGACGTACGCACTAACCATTCCCACTTATAATGATCAGGTATTAATCCAGAACGCAGCAAACTTTTGATCTGTTTACAGCCTGCCCTAAGTATCCAGTCGGACGAGTTTATAGTGCGCCAATGATGAGCCTGATTGCGGGGATTTAGTTGATTGAACCGAGATAATACGCCACATCCGTGTAAACTGCAGCCGATGCCGTAAACCTAACCCAATAATTACCCGCAAGCCGTATATAATCGATCTTACGCAATTAAACAAACGGCCGGACCGACGAGTCTTAGCCTCGCTGTAACATTTCTTGTTCCGTGTGAGATTGCCACAATCTGCGCTTTTTATAGAGAACCCGTCGCGTTTAGAATTACGTTCACGTCGCGTTCGTCTCCCGGCCGCGAAAGAAGGATCGCGAGTAAAAACTGGTATAGAAAACTAGATTTCCACGTCCGCTAGCGTTTAGAACTATTAGCTGCGCATTGTTGATAGGATATCAGCTGATGCGCCGCAGTCTGGCATGGTAGCGCGCTCGGTGCGCATGCGCGCGCGGCACACTGCCGCCCGACCGCCTGCAATACGCGACCTGCGTCCTCGACGCCGGCGCTCCTCGTACTTCCTCCGACTGGATGACTCTGCCGCGCTAAGCATCCTGATGGCATATTAACGACGATGCCGGGAAAACGAAGAAAATTCGTGCGTGTTACGAAAATTTTACTAGCCGGTGTGACTCTGTTTTGCGTGAGCTGGATAGCGTGTGTAAACGAGTGGCACCCTGTGATCCGGTGGAGTGGTAGCCACGGCCACCGCGGTCCAGGCCCTTCCACCATGCGCACCATCGTCGCCTACTCTGAGGGCAAGCGAGCGGAGCTGGAGCGGCCCTCGCCCGTCGCCTGCGACACGCTACCAACCATCCCTGACGTTCCACACACCGTTAGCAAACATATTTTTATAATTTCTAACTATACGCTTTTAACAAATCGGCAGGGGCAACATCCGCTTAATAATTTTATCACAGCCATAAATTATGCAAACTCGTTTCGACGTGACATATTAATTTTAATGGCAACGATTATAGCATCCTTGAAATAATATTGGTCATAACTTTTTACTTACCGGCGACAATGTTCTACAGGCTACAAATTGTCATTCATGGCGGCGTCACATGTGGCCAGACCATCGGTCATGCAAATGACACTGCTTCTTAACAGGCCGTCCCGAAGCAAGCCTGGTACAAGCTCGCGTGCCCCACACTCTTACATAATAATAAATAGAGATGTCGCGAGTATATGTCTGCTGCACAAATAAACGACAACGTGCAGCGCTAGAGAAAACAAACAGCTCTGAGTTTAATTAAATCTCTTTAGATCTTAACAATATATCACACAGACGAGCTAAATGCTTCACATTTATTAAGCGGCAAGATTTTATTGGTCGCTGAATAAATATATATATATATATATATATATATATATATATATCTGTAATATCAATGACCTAACGCTTGCTGAAGCTTTAAAGCCTTCACGTGTCAGTTTTATCCACGTTTATTTGCAATTGAGAACATCTTTTAGTACTTGAATTGCCTATAGTATGCAAATACGTGAGACTAGAATGATGAGAAAGCAGCACCCTCTGTAATATACGAGCTATTGTAACATCAGGCCGTCTGTGGGTTGCACTTCCTGCAAGGAAACCGGGTACTGTTATAATAAATAGGTTACATGCATAGAAGTTACAGACACGGTAATATATATTATTATATTACCGTGCTACAGATAAGTGCCTCAATCCTGCTGTCTTGTATGCTACAAACAAGTACCTATTTAAGCTGTCGATCTAAGCTACAGCTAGAATGAGAAACTTCGCATTAAAACAATTTACATGTGCGAACGAATACTTAATTATTTTAAAATATATCTAAGCATTACCACATGAAAATTGCTAACGTGAACAGTGACATTAAAACGACCAACAAATGAAAATCAACGATAAAATTAACATAATATTACATAATTAAGATAGTACAACCGACTTCAATATCCCGCGAGTAAATTTCAGTTGCAAGTTTGAGACGTTTATCATCATATCTCTGGAGATACTTATCAAATCTCGATGAAATTACAATGAAACCACCTCGGAAACGTACCCTACCGATTTCAAAAAGAATCATTCGAATCGGTGTACAATTGACGGAGTAATTGCGTAACATACACACAAAAAAAAACATACAGACGAATTGAGGACCTTCTTCTTTTCAGTTTTTGAAGTCGGTTGAAAATTATATTACCTTGAAACAATAAAATAACAAACAATACAAAAATCTTCTCACCTTATCATAGGTATAATCAGATAATATATTATAATGCGTATATACATAGTTACAATGCGTATTATCTTCATGAGTATGATTAAATACATTGAATATAATGGAAATCGACAAACCAACATCTATCTCAATTACAATCATATATTAATTTATGTTTCCCACAGTTCTCTGTTTTATTGAGCAAAACTACATCTTGAAGAGACGCTTTTACGATTTGACTTTTCATTTATGCACTGTAATATTCTTTATTGTTCCCATTAACCTGGATAATTCAGAAATAATAAAATCTCAAAAAAAATCGTGTTCCAGTGATTAAAAGCCTTATTTTATTAAAAGTAAGATTCGTAGGAAAGTTCAAAGATTACCTAAATAAAAGTGTAAAATAGGGTTTAAATATTGTAAGTAACAATTTCTCTCGCTGTTTTTTGTAAATATCAACCGCCTTTTTATACCTCAACTTTTTGTAAATTGTTAAACACAATCCAAAATGTCATCGTACCGACGGGACTCGAACCCGCACCCCCCGGATTACACGTCCAGGTGCTCTGCCAATTAAGCCACGGTTCGATCCATCGATACGACGAAATTAGTGGATTGCATTTGTTAACCCAATTATGCATTGGTGGCGCCATCTATGACTACTTATTACGTAAGTTAATCATTCGGAAGAAATCATTACAGTTTTCAAATCCGACGAAAGATGTTGCACTGCGTAAATCAAATATTATGTTTCTTTGAAGTGTCACACACTTTATATTTTTGTAAATTGTTAAACACAATCCAAAATTTCATCGTACCGACGGGACTCGAACCCGCACCCCTCGGATTACACGTCCAGGTGCTCTGCCAATTAAGCCACGGTTCGATTCATCGATACGACGAAATTAGTGGATTGCATTTGTTAACCCAATTATGCATGCATTGGTGGCGCCATCTATGACTACTTATTACGTAAGTTAATCATTCGGAAGAAATCATTACAGTTTTCAAATCCGACGAAAGATGTTGCACTGCGTAAATCAAGTCCCGTCGGTACGATGAAATTTTTAATTGTGTTTAACAATTCACAAAAATATAAAGTATGTGACACTTCAAAGAAACATAATATTTCCTCAACTTTTTGTTCAAAACTTGGTCACGGTTGTACGCTCTTATTACTCGGACGAAGTTTTAAAACTCTGGATCTTCCGCACATTACGATCTAGGGAAAGTTTTGAAACAGGTAAATGAGAAAAGTGCTAAGAAATACAAAGTTAGAGGTACGACATTTCAAGTCGAACAAAACAACTTTTCGATTAAATTTACTTGGTACAGCTAATTTTCAAGAGAGTCCCTAGTCCATAATAAAAGCCTATCGCACAATAGTTACATTACAGCAACGAGCATTTATATCTTCTATGCATACAAATTACTTGTCGTAGATAAGGATTTTCGCCTATCTAGTAGCGCCAAACGCGACGCGATCTTGCCCTGCTTTGTGCGGGTCGAATAGTTTTGCCTTATTTCGCTTTGTTTCAGATAATCTATTCCGATGCTAGTCACGAATGGAGAATAAATCGAAATCAATATCCTCTACGGGCATTTCTAATAGCGTGCCGCCAGTGGCCGCTCGGAGGCCTGAGATGCCTTATACAGCTGCGAGTACATATTATATTAACTTTATTTTATTCAGAACGATTCCATACATATTTTGTGTGAATTGCGCATATGAGTAATATTATATCCACTGCTGTCTGAGATCAATTTTCTAAAGTCTGTTGTAAAGTCAATCCTACACGTGATCCCTGGTCCATGCTAGCCAGTTCGAAAGACGGGTGGGAATAGTTGCGTTATTTTTAATCCCCGACACAAAATAGAGGTGTTACAAGTTTGACGTATGTATCTGTGATTGTATGTGTTTGTCTGTGGCATCGTAGCTCCCAAATGAATAAATCAATTTTGATTTTGTTTTTATTTTGCAGAGTGTTCTTACTTCAACCGACTTCCAAAAAGGAGGTTTTTGAAATGAAATATTCTTTAGGCGCGTTGACACGGGATGAACAAAAAACGTGAAACTCGCATCGCACGCTTCCCATGAGCTATATACAGTATACTGCGTATAAATTTTAACTGGTCATAAACACTTCTTTACAAACCAAAAATAATAATCGAATAGCTCGACGATACAATTCACAAGTTACTTAGTTTTCACTTCTATCGGCAGTCCCAAAAGACTGCGCAAAAACTCGCATGTTTTATTTTATATGTAGGTAGTGCAGGCCATAAGGAATTAACTTAGAATTAAACTTTTACCCACGCGTTGAAAAAATTACTCACATAATATACAATCGTATTGAGTCCACAAATAACTTAGATCTGATAGGTTCCACGCGCATTTGCATCTTCTCGTATCTATATAAAAAGACTATTTCCGGTAAATTGCCGAGGGCACTAGCTCCTAGCTGTTTTACTGTATGTATGAGTACCACTCTATTAATACATTGCTATCTATTTGCTGTTAAATTATGTATTGGATATTCACGATAAGGTAATTCCAGACTTAATATCTACAAGTATATTAAAAACTCTGATGGACACAGAAGCCTTTTATTTAACCGACGAAAAAAAAAACGGAAGAGGTTCTCAAGTCAACGCGTAATTATATTTGTTTATGTATGACCACGCATAACTTTTTACAGAGTAGTCCGATTTTGATAATTCATTTTTATTTGAAAGGTGGACCCCCCATGGTGGTTCCATTTAAATTTAAACGAAATCAACAAAATAATGGATAAAAGTATAACTGTCAAAAATCAGCTGTGCCGGTTTTAATCTAAATATTAGGAAAATAGTCATTAAATCTTAGAAATATTATTAAATCTTAAGTGCAAAAGTGATAAATAACACCACTTCGTGTTATTTTATATCTGTGTGACCTATTTCGTGTGATTCGAAAATCGACAATAATCCGGTCTCTGTCGGCGCGGGAACTGGAGCTGTCAAACAAGAGAGAGACCTCTTGGTATATCATATCAGGATATATCCTGGACCTTTGGATGCTTCTGAACAAAAAACCTGGGGAGTATTGTTTTCGTAACCTTTATTAACCGTATGCATTAGGTACTGTTAAATAAACTCACTGCCACCCTCTTTAAATCACCAACATTAAATTCGATCAAAGTCGGTTACAAATTGTCAATTTTTTCGATTTTCCCGTCGTATTTATATACCTAACTTGTAATCTCGAGTTCTACTGTATTATTAAAGGTTAAACTAACAGTTTTAGTGTAGAAATAATGTTTATATATGTAAATAATACAAACTTCACATTATAAAGAATACACTGTCTATACAGTACTTTTCATGGCAGGTCTTATAATTTTGATTGAATATTAACTATATAATCACTTTATCACTGACTTCCTAATATAAAATATCAATAAATATAAAATTTAAACAAAGAGATATTGTTAAACTTGTTAATAACCCATTGTCTTACTAGTATCAATTATCAGTCACATATAAACTGTATTGGCTAGCTTGAAAGTAAAGTACTCCTTCCTGGTTTGCAGAGACAATATCAGCCACAATGACTACCCGTAGAATGGATATTGAGGCCAAATTGAAGGCGGCTCTCCTGGAACTGAAAACTTGCAAGGACTCCAAAAAAGATTTGCTGCAAGAACTTCAGGATCATGAATCTGACATGGCAAAGATGTTGGAGAAGAACGCAGACCTCAAACACCAATTGGCCGAGTATGACATTGCTCTGGAAGACCTGAGAGACCAGCGTGACAGGCTTCTAGAAACAGTGGATGTACATGCACAAAACCAAGAACTATTCGAACGTACACTGACCTATATCCGGGATTTGGAGCAAGAGCTTTCATTTACAAAAGATAAACTAGAAGAAATGACGACATCTCCTGTATTGCAAAATAATACTAATCAAGACAACACTTTGGATCTTTATACAGAGTTCATCGGCTCAGGTTCTACTAATGTCTCTATGAAGGGTTCCAATAAGATTAAAAAGTACATTAAGTATAAGAAAATCATTAGGAAAAATACGCATAAATTACAAAAAATTAACCATATCAAAAAAATAAATTTAAAGACTTGTAAGAAAAACATCGACTTAAGTAAAGAATTACAGCATTGCCTAGAGATGTTAGATCGCAGTAACAAAGAATTAATAGAATTTAAAGAAAAGGCTGAATTATTAAAACAAGAAATGTGCGTCTCAAAAGTTTTAATTGGGGTTCCTATCTGTGGTGTGCAGAGTGTATGCTACCAAGAGGATAGCAGCTCACCAAGTACAGCTAATACTGCAAGTTTACGTGCACAGACTGACTTGGTTAGGCAGGAAGTAGTGTCATCGTTACAGTGCACTGGTGCCTCCGAGGTGGACTCAGGCAGTCCTTTACAACTGCCGGAGCCTGCTAGAGAGACCATTGTGTTCAGCGATGAAATGGGAGTAGGTATGGGTAGCTTATTAGACAATAGATTGAACCAAAATGTTTATAACAATTGCTGCCCTAATTTATCAATTACAGATTTATGTAAAAAAATATGCAGCTTTCAGTATCACAAAAATTGTACTATTGTATTGCAGCTAGGTAATAGCACAAACGTTAAAAAAGCTGATATTAATATTCTAATTAAACTTTTGTCAGACATTGCCAGCAGAGGCATTAGTAAAATAATAGTTTGTTCATTCCCGTATCTTAAAACAAGTAGTTACTCTTATAATGAGCATGCTCATAAATTGAACTTGGCACTGTACAATTTGACGTGTCGCTTCAGCGACTTTTTGTATTTTGAAACCAACAAATTTATTAGTAAAGTAATATTGACAAAGGATACTTTGTATCTCAATAAGACTAATAAGTCGACCATTGCTAAGTTATTAGCATACAATATTTATGACCCTGTTTTACATATTGTAACAGATCACAAAGACGAGCCCCAACGTAGTGGTGTTACTATGCAGGGTAATTGTAGCGTAGTAGACTTAGTTAGTTTAAACTAATGTCTAAGACAATGGGGAGGCCTGACTCAATCAACATTTTTCATCAGAATATACAAGGTCTCTCCAGCAAAGCCTTAGAGTTAGAATTATTTCTCAATTATTATAAAGTTGACATAATGTGTATTACTGAACACTGGTTTGTGAAAGGTACTTTGTTACCAATATTAAAAAATTATACAATTGCCAGCACATTCATTAGACAAAAGGCAATTCGTGGTGGCTCACTAATATATGTAACTGAAAATTGTAACTTTAAAGAGCGTAAAGACATAGTAGCTTTGTCTGTGGAACGATGTGTTGAATTATCTTGTATAGAGCTGGGGCAACATATAGTCATCTGTGTATACAGACCTCCATCGGCTGATTATAAAATGTTTGAAACAATTATGGAAGAAGTAATGAGCAAAGTCTTCAACACCTCTAAATCTTTAATAGTTTGTGGCGATTTCAATGTTAATTTAATTGAGCAGTCTCCGCTCAGCGACAAATTAAAAAAATTATTTCTAAGCTTCAATCTGAAGCATCTTTTTAATCAGCCAACAAGAATCACTAGCTCGTCAGCTACCTGCTTGGACAATGTGTTCTGCAACTGTGAACCCGAAAAAATTGCAATTTTTGATAAACTTGGCTCGGACCATCTGGGACAAAGTGTCACTTTTTCATGTAAATTATCCATCAAAGGCCAAGATCATTTTTACAGGCCCATTACCACCAAACGGGTTGAACAGTTTGTGGATATCATTGACAAGCAATTAATGAACCTAAGATTTTCTGAGGATCCTGATGACCTATGCAGTGCTTTATTTCAAATGTTAGATGCAGAGTTCAATGATATTTTTAAAATTAAAATGGTTAGAAAGGGTGCGAAGGTTCGTTTCGATGACTGGGCAACTCCTGGTATTTATAAAAGTAGAAACAATTTGTATAACTTGTACTCACAAAAAACCATTAATTTACATAATACTAAATTCATAAATCACTTAAAATTGTATTCAAAAACTTTTAAAGTTGTTTGTCAGACAGCAAAATCACTGCATCTAAGTAGAAAAATTAAGCATGCCGATGACAAAATAAAATCAACATGGAAAGTCATTAATACAGAAACTGGAAAAATTAAGCAGAGGGACGGTAAAATTATGTTAAAAGTTAATAATAAATTAATCATAGATAATAATGATGTCGCTAACACATTTGTTGAGTACTTCTCACAAGTACCTATTATTACTACTCAGCCTTTAAACTCTTCCCCTAAGGATGCTTTTGTTTTACTATCAAAGTGTGTGAATGTATGTGACTCTATGTTTGAGTTCAGACACATAACTTCAATATCAATTATCAAAACTTTTAAAATGCTCAATCAAAAGAAAACCGAGGATCTGTGGGGTATGTCAACCAAAGTACTTAGTTATATTATTAATGCAATTAGCCCTCACTTAGCGTTTATTTTTAACAGATGCGTCGATGAAGGTGTCTTTCCTGATGTAATGAAAAAAAGTAAATTAATTCCCCTATACCAATCAGTGAACAAAAATGACCCTTCAAACTATAGACCAATCTCTATATTACCGGCGCTCAGTAAAGTTTTTGAAAAAGTGATATTAGACCAGCTTTTGGCACATTTTAATATTAATCATCTTTTAAATCACAAACAATATGGTTTCACTAAGGGGCGTTCTACTACTGATGCTGGAGTAGATCTTCTTAAACATATATTTGATGCCTGGGAGAAAGCACAAGATGCTATCGGCGTTTTCTGTGACTTATCTAAAGCGTTTGATTGCGTCTGTCACAAAACGCTAATTTGCAAATTAAAACACTACGGCGTTAACGGAAAAGCACTTGATCTGGTCTCATCCTACCTCAGTAATAGAATACAGATGGTTGAGGTCAATGGCGTCAGGTCATCTGGATCCCTCATAAAAATGGGAGTTCCGCAGGGATCGATCTTAGGACCATTTTTATTTCTAGTTTATATTAATGACTTGCCGTCTTTCGTGCAAAACTTATGTGACATTGTTTTGTTCGCGGATGATACATCCTTAATATTCAAAATAGATAGGATTGCGCCTGGATTTGACGATGTTAACAAATCAATCGCACAGGCTTTGAATTGGTTTACAACCAATAACTTATTACTGAACGCCAAAAAAACTAAATGTATTAAATTCTCGCTGCCAAATGTAAGAAAGGGTGTCATTAATAGCAGGATATTAATAAACGATGTACCGATAGAATTTGTTGAATCCGCTACATTCTTGGGCATCACCCTGGATTCAAAACTACAATGGGGTTCTCAAATATCGGCTCTGGCAGGTAGATTGAGCTCCGCTGCATACGCAGTACGTAAAATCAGAAACTTGACTGACGAATCCACTGCTAGATTGGTTTACTTTAGCTACTTCCATAGTATTATGTCCTATGGCATTTTATTGTGGGGGAAAGCCGCCGAAATCCAATCTATATTTGTTTTACAAAAAAGAGCTATTCGATCTATATATACCATGAAGTCGCGAGACTCACTTCGTGAAAAATTTAAGGAGATTAAAATTCTCACAGTGGCATGTCAATATATATATGAAAATATTATGTATGTACGCAAAAATTTGAATGAGTATGATAAGAGGTCCGATGTACATAATTTCAATACAAGACACAAAAATAGATTAATTCTACCTCAATTCAGGTTGTGGAAAGTTAGTGGTTCTTTTCTGGGGAACTGTATACGATTTTATAATAAACTTCCTAAAGATATTGATCAACTGTCTATAAGCAGATTTAAAACCTTTGTAAAATCCAATTTAATGAAGAAATCGTACTATACAATAAATGACTATATGAATGACAAAAATGCTTGGCCTGAATGCCCCAAGCTCCAAGATATAATATAAATTGTATAATAATAGAATTACTTATTGTACATTAAACATTTATTTAATATGAATTAAAAAAATGAATTAAAAAAAGTGACAAGCCCCATAGAGTTTCTTGGTGTTTCTTCTCTGATGGGAGTACTTCCGAAACACCAGTAGATTCAACAGTCAATCAGTTTTCATCTTTTGTTTGCAGATCTAGGGTTGCCTGTTACGACGGTATTATGCGGCTGATAGTCGGACAATCAGTTCCATTCGGAACATGATTTGTACTGCAATTAGTCTGCGTTTTATTTATCTATTATGTTTCATTATTTCACAATTTTTTGGACAAAAATTGTCTGAAGTACTGAAACATGCACTGGGTTGCGGGTGCACGTAATGGTACGGTTGGCAACCCTACATTAATAAGGGGAATTAAACATGTGTTTTAAGTGTGACGTTCGACGTCTAGATGAAAGCTGAATGGCTCAATACCTTTGTTTTTTTTTGTAAATTCAAAGCGTTATGTTTCTGTTATATCTATATTTTTTGTTGAATATGATCTATTTAATGTTATTTGACGTGTGTAAGTGCTAATTTTTAATTTGCCCATATACTGAATAAATGCTTTGACTTTGACTTTGACTTTAATAAGATGATTTCATCATAACATCTATGTATATCCTGGAAAAAACAAAAAGAGTCAAAAATGGGCTCAGATGCGTCTCTTGGGAGAGGCCTATGTCCAGCAGTGGGCTGATGCCGGCTGATTATGATGTAGATGATGTTGATGATATTTCAAAGGTGTACCACCTTTTAAATTTCATCGAGATATGTTCAGTATCTCCAGAGATATGAAGATAAACACCTCAAACTTAATGTTCAAATTGATTAGCGTGACGTTGGAAGTCGGTTCTTTCAGTTTTTTAAGAGATCTAAAATTATGTTTATTGTTATAGAGCATACATTTCCTATAAAATATTTGTCTAGGCCAGGGGTAAGCAATGACGCCTACTTATAACATGAACTGTGGCACAGAAAACTTGCTGCTAAGTGAAGAGGTGATCGACGATATAGTACGATTGCTGTAGGTACTAAGAGTCACGTCACAATTCAATAACCGGCCACGCGCAGTGTAGGGTTCTGTAGTAGCTTGTTATTCAATGCAAGTCTTTACTCGTTATAAACAAGCAACTAGGTACTTCGTCTTTGTCACTTTAAAGGATTTATTCTAAGGATTTTGTATTTGGTACAAAATTATCCAACACCTAACGACTATTACTGCTAAACTAATAAAGTTATCTTAACCGCTATAGTTTTCCTTTAAAGTTCATGAAATGCACTATTGTCACGAATTTTTCCAGATTTTTCAAGCCAGCAGTTTAGCTTTTAAAGGGGGGGGGGATATTTTTCCAAATTTTATTTCACCACTTTGTCGGCGTAATTTATATACATACCCCTACAAACTTACAGCTTTCTAGTATTAACGGTTTGGCAAAACCTCGGCCAGACAGACAGACAGACGGATATGACGAAACTATAAGGGTTCCTTGTCAGGACTACGGAACCCTAAAAAGGATCATAATATATTTCTATATCGTAATAAAAAATTAAGAATGTAGTAATTAGTAAATTATGGCCACAAAAAATTATAAAATAAACTTTTTAACAAAACATTTAAACCGCCGAAAAAACTGAAAAGCAAAATAATAAAGCGTGATGCGCGCTAAACAACCGACTTCTACTTCCACTTCCCCGCAAGTCAATTTCAGTAGCAAGTTTGAGACGTTTTTCATCATATCTCTGGAGATACTTATCAGATCTCGATAAAATTACAATGGGACCACCTCGAAAACGTACCCTACTGATTAAAAAATAATCATTCGAATCGGTTCACAATTGACGGAGTAATCGCATAATATACAAAAAAAACTTCCTCCTTCTTTTTGGAAGTGGGTTGAAAACAGGTGTCGGTTTGCAGTGATGATACCTTGTAACTAAGCCTAGCATATTCAAGTTATGCTTCTAATAATAAACGACTTCTGGATTTTCTGACACCGCAGGGTGCATTCTATAACTCGGAATATAACGTGTATTTATAGTAAACCCCGCAAGCGGTTGACCATTTGTAACTAATACAATGTATTAGATATTTATTACCACTGATTGTTTACAATCTGCGCTTAAACAATGCTTATTCTAAAGTAAGCGTAAGTAGAGTCCGTCTCATGAAAGAAGTTCTCAGACGCGGCGCTGCAATCCTGCGAATAAACGTATTAATTTCATTTCAATTTCGTTCGATTAATTAAATTATTTATTTTTAGCTGCTGCTGTTCCACCGCTGTAATAAGTAGTTAAAATTGATGTACATATATTAATTTCAAACAGAACATTTTAGTAACATAAAATTGTTAGTTCGATTTTTTGCCGCGGGTCTTATCGCCTGAGACTGACTTTAAGTGCTCTAAGTTCATAATTATAAATATATAGGTTGATCCATTAAGATTGGGTCCGTTGGCGAAGTCATTGTGGGAGCCTAAACACAGAACATATTCAAAGGAACCATATACACAAATTTAGAGATAACAAAATTCACTTTAACAGATTTTTCACACTGGTCCTCGTAATTTACTAATAGTCATCAAACTGTTAAGGATGTAAAACGTTACAAAGAAATGGACACATAAATGTTGTACACTATTATACACTCGTACACTCACAAAACATTGCACTCTTTATTGCGCAAACGTGTGAAAACGAGTGAAGTAAAATCGTAGGTAATTTAATATTGAAAGTATTACGTGCTTACTTACTTTTATGTTACATATATATCAGAGAAAACTACAATTCATACATTGTGTTTTAATAGATACGCACTTACAATCACATTAAACAACATCCTAAGTTCATAATAATTTAATACAAATATCTTTGTTGACATCAATTTACAAAGGACATCAATTGAACATCAATTCTCATAAAGCAATCTTGTCTCTCTTCCTGACAGTCTCTGGATGGAAATGACATTCATGTCAAACATACGACGATTCCTAACTGTAAGTAACTATTTTCGTCCAGCCGCGGAATAAATAATTGTAGGTACAAGTACGGCTTAATATTCAAAAGCAACACATTGTAACATTCATAATTTATGCCGAGGTAGTCTACATCACAACTTGTGTTTAACATACTATGAAACAACAATCCTTCTGATTACAGTCGTCGGGGATCATGCCAGGTTTATGACATGCAAGCTGCCACGACGTGACCGAAATAGAAATAGCAAGAACTCACTAGAAAACTCGTCTAATCTGATAATATGACCTGTCTGGAAACTTGGAATTCTTTGATCTTTGTTTACAGTTTCCACTGCTCACTTTACCTGTAAACTACATATGGAATATCTCTTTCTTTGGACTGCAAGAAAGTTTAAAATTTTCTGATTCCTTCAGCAACCAAGTAACTTTTAACATAATCCAGTGCGTACATATTTATACAAAATAAATAACTAGTCATATAACTAATTACGGCAAAAATATAAACAACCTAATATTATGTGGTCTTGTTCAGAGCCCCGTTGGCGTAAACTATAAAATGACTTGATCTATAGGCTAGAGGTCGCCGGTTTAAATCCTATCACGGGTGTTCGTCAACAGGTGGTAGGAGCATATTATATCGATGTTCTGCTTGACTTGCTACCAAAAAGTAGCTTACCAGTTACCACCATCAAGGAGAAAGTCTGCCGCCATAACTTTACGTTGTTCCGAGTATTCTAGGTTTAGCGTTTTCACCATCTTCGACCACATCATCGCTTACCACCAGATGAGATGCCACCACTAGTGGTCAAACGCTAGCCTATAAGATATAAAAAAAGTATTGTATTATTATTTGAGTTAGCATGAAAACTTTTTATTATTAGTGATTATCACATACCTGACTAAGATATATATATACTATTCTAGAAAGTCGTGAAACCGTATTTATGAAATAAATAGTAAAGCGAGGTGCTAGATAACTATATTATGTTGTTTTTTTTTATTGTTACTGTACCTTCTTAGCCAATTAAAGAGTATTCCTTTAGTAAAACGGACTCACATTTAAATGGTATCTAAATCAGAATTGAATAAAATCAAGATATATTGCCGCGCTGATTTTACCATTCTACATTTATGGCACGTAGCTACTAATGTTTTATGGAGCAAAACGAACTAGGTTTGAACGAAATTCGTACTTAATACCGCAAAAACTGCCATTAAATTTTGGTAACTACCATTATAAAACATAGTCTCGACTTAAGTGATTTATAGGTACATCGCCTTATCTCTTGGCAAAAAAGAAGGACTGAAGAAACTGTGTAGATTTGATTATATGTCATTATAGTATAGTATAGATTTGATATTTTGGTTCGTGTGAAATGAGGCCACGTATTTTGCGATCGAGGATTATTACACATTATTGCCGTCATTATTTTTTTACAATCCACCTACAGTCATTATTGCATGCAACAAAAAGTATCAAATCCACTTAAGTTCCATCGATACATATCGATGTGGAGAAAACAAAATTCTGAGTACGGACGTGTTATACACAATCATACGAAGATGAACAAAAAAAGTGGATGAGGTAAAGTTATAGATAATAATCGTTTTAAAATAATTACGGGCTTACTTAAATTACAGGGTGCGTGGAACTCAAGATCTCAAAGCCATTTTCACGCCTCGATTTTTTCCGCACAACACTATTTATTATTCTGTGGTACAACCTATGCCGCACGGCCAAAATTGAACTTTTCAGTAATGAGGTTTGGGTCGTGTAGCGGAAGTAAATCTATCCATGTAAATATGTAGTATCAGTGTTGCACTCTATAGCTCTAATCCGGGCATTAATTTAAATATTTATTACAATCCTGTTATATTTTATACTACAAATATATTTTCTTATACACTTATTGAAAGTGAAGCAACATTTTTGTAAAACAAGTGAACAATTGAAAAATTAACAAAAAACCTGATTGCGCGAAAAAATCTCATTTAAATTACATATTAAAATATTAGTAGGTATATTATTGCAAGCCATTCATTAAACCCTTCATTTTAGCATAAGTTTAGAAGTAAAATAATTTTGAGGACGTAATATGGCGCCAAAATCAGTTATTTATTTTTAACATTTTGATACTAGTGTCACTTATGGACACTCTCAAGCAAAAATCCATTATGCTCTTTCATTTATTTATCTGACATTATGCAGTTTAAACTACAGAGCGTGTTGAATAAATATACATACACTACACTACATAAACATATACTTCTGGCGCAGTCGGAAATAAAATAAAAATTCAATATTTTTAAAGTAATTTATAAACTTAAATATATAACTTCATTCGTGTTTTTCATCGTAACAATGTCTAAAACCTTCTCAGTAAAGTTAAGTTTGTCTTTTATTTTTTGAGAAAGTACTAACGAGTAAACTGCACATTTTATTCCGTCGGTGGCGTTATGTTCTCAAGCATAATGGTATAATTTTCAAGAAGAACTCGTAAACTTTAACAACTTAGAGTAATGTGTTAAGCTGCAGGCTACTACTACTATTATGTGTTAATTATTTTTTTTATTCTAAGTACTATAAATAAAAATATTATTATTCTGTTCTACTGTCTAAATAATATACAAGTTAAATATTCATTCTAGCCCGATCATCGACTCTTCTTGTGACGTTCTATCTTTGGGTGGAATATGCCCTAATCGCCACGCTGGGCAGGTGGGTTGGCGATCGCAGGACAGGATGTGACAGAAAAGCCTAAGCAAAAATGCTAAATAGGCAAATGTTCAATAAACTACTTAAATATACTGAATACAACAATATAAGACAACGTAAAGTTAAAAGTTCTGACACAGCAAAGTTTTGTAACAAGTTTGAAAGAAAATCAGTAATTGCAATCTCGACAGTGGCGTGTCGTGGTTCGCAGGGAGTAATCACAACACTCGCAGGCTAAAATACGTGGGATGTAATGTACTGCACCGTTAAAATGCCACGTGTCATGACTCATGATGCTCCTTCGATGCCGGAAGGTACAGATCAGAAGTTAACATTCTTAAATGTAAAGTCATGTATTTGCTTTTAATTTATCGTATAACAATAGAACAACAATTTAGAAAAATTAACAAAGCAAACTTTTGCAACCAAAAATCAAGTCAAAATTACAATCTCGGCAGCCGCGTGTCGTGGTTCGCAGAAAGTAATCACGTGAGATGTAATGTACTGCACCGTGTATTGTGTCTTTATTATGTAATTGTTTTCGTATATTGCATACAATAAAAGCACATTGCGATTTCACCCGTAAGCCAATTTTATTCATACAAACTGTAATCTTACTTTTCAAAGGCTTAAAAGCCATCATATAAGAGAGAAAGCTTTTTCGTGACTATCAGTTTGGATTTAAGGAAATACGGTCCACCATCGGCTAGGCTTATAGAAATGTATAAAGAAAGGTATATAGATAAATAATTATTCAAAAAAAATAAAACTGACTTCATAACCACAAACAGGCTCTCAAAAGCGAAAAATAAATTACTTAATATATTATTATAGCGAGCCACGAGCCACTAGCCACTAGCCACTTATCTATTTGAAGTCGGTGCCAGCCAAGTCTATTGGATCATCATCATCATCATCATCAGCCTGTATCAGTCCACTACTGGACGTAGGCCTCTCACAAGATGCGCCATTGAGTCTATTGGATAGTAGATAGATACTATGTATGTAGTAGTAGCAGTAGTAAGTAGGTAGATACATGTAGGTAGCATCTATCTCCTACCTATTAGACTTGGCTGGCACCGACTTCAAATAGATAAATTATAATTATATTAAGTAGGTAATTTATTTTTCGCTTTTGAGTGCCTGTTTGTGGTTATGAAGTCGGTTTTTTTTATTTTTTTTATTATTTATTTTATCCTTTTAGTGCAAAACAAGTTTTAATTAAATTACATGTATGTATAAAATTTCGTGTCTGGGCCGTTATACACTGACGGATATATAATTTGTGAAAATTTCAATTATGTACTTATTATGGTTAAGAAGATACAGATCTGTAAAGTGCGCACATATTGACACACGGACGGACGGACGGACGGACAACAAAGTCTAAAAAAGTGTTTATTTGGTACCCTTCGGGTTCGGAACCCTAAAAATTGACTTTAAATGCCGCGCTAGTTAAAATATTCACTAGTCATAATGATGTCATTAAGGTATCAAAGGACAATGTCCAAAATGGCCCTGTGCAATAAAAGCATCTGCCATACACAATAATTAATTGTCTATTTTATTACAATAATTCTAAATACTTTTATTACACGGACTAGATGTATTATATGATTATAGGATGTAGGATATTCCAAAATGAATATTAAAAAGTATTATTTGCGATTAATAACATTAATTGCCGCCATATGGACGACAGATACTACTGAATCACTCTATTACGTTATAAGAGTTGGCACTTCCCTACATTGTTGATACCTACCCGAATTATGAAAGCACTGTGTAGCCAACCTAATAACGGAAAGTATAATTAACCAGTAACTATTATATAATCTGTGGTATTATGCTTTTTTTTTTTTGCAGTGTTGGTTGGTACAAAGTACGTTCATAAAAAAGCTGGCAACCCTGGCGCTGTTAGCATCACAGTACTAAGCTCTGTATATAATTAAATCGTGAAAATTAGTAAACAGCACCGAAGGACAACTTACTGCGTGAATACTTCCATATAAATAACCTGCAAAACTTCATTATTGAACGAATCGTGAGTATTATTCATTTTTATTATTTATACGGTTTGACTCACGTGCAATGGTCGACTGTCAGTTAGACGTCCGACCGGTTTCGAGGCAATCGGTGCCTCATCATCATGGGTCAGTGCGCGTACCCTCGCGGAGCGCTGTACCCGCACAGTGCGGGTACAGCGCTCCGCGAAACCGGTCGGACGTCTAACTGACAGTCGACCATTGCACGTGAGTCAAACCGTATAAATAATAAAAACCTGCAAAACGTTGGATTGCAGAAACCACATCGGTGAGCAATATTTAAAGTCGTAATTCACAACAAAGCATTGTCTGCTTATCCGTTACACAGTTTTTTCAAACGAGATTTCACCATAGTTTTGTATTTTGGCAACAATTAATTACAAAATTCGCCGATTTCCCCGAACTAACTCAAAGTTCGACACACAGAATGAATGATCTTCGATGACAGATTGACAGCTTAAACTGACACTTGACAAGCTGACAGCTGACAAGTGACATTTGACGTTCTGATTTGCACAGATAGCACAAGATAACGTTTTGTTCCATAAAACATTTCTGGACTAAATACTATTTAAGATTTTTAACATAATTTTGTGTATACCTGTTGAAGATGGACTCCGACCATATCACATTTCGTAATTATAGGCGATCGAACTCACTTAATAACTTATCTAACTCATCATTATTTGAGTGCACGATGATGAGCCTTCCCAATAACTCGGCTCATAACAGCCATGAGGAAGAATTAAGCAACAAACGAACAAACGAGCAAACGAGCTTTTATCCGCGCACCAAGAAATAGAAAATTTGAATAGTGAAAATAAGAAACTCAAAATGGAGCTCGAAAATAGTAATCGAACGATCGAATTGAGAGATTTAAAAAGGTGGGCTATTTCGAAAGCCCGCTTTCATTCAAATCTACACGGGAACGGAAGAGACAGAAGTTAATAAACTTTAATCACGAAGAGGCAGAACAGGAATGTCAGAGTAGGAATAACATAACCGATCACGTATTTACGGAGCAAGGATCAGATCATTATAGCTTCAACAAGGAAAAACAGACAGAGCTGGAGATAAACTTATTAAAAAAAAATCTAGCGAACACTGAAACAGAAATTCAATCCAAAGAAGATCAAACAGAGAAAGATGCTCAGCGTCTAAACTTAAAACAAAAACAGAAAACCGACATCAAATTCAAGACAGACAAAATGACCAAGACCTCACAAAATAAAATTTGCATCTTAAGTACCAACAAACGAAACAAGATACTATCGATGGCGGAAGATACTTTTGAAGATCATCAAAAATGCCACTTTTTGACAACAGATGGAGACACTTCGACAGTTTTAGAGGAAATCGAAAAGAATCTTACAGACATCAATAAAAATGATTACTGCGTAATTTTCACCGGTGAAGAAGATTTCAAGGACAATAAAAACGATTATAGACTGATATGTGTTATAAAAAATACCCTTAAAAGTATAAAACATATAAACATTATTATATGCGCTCCGGCTTATAAATTTACTGTCCATGCTCATACATATAATCTTAGAGTTCAAAAATTTAATAGGCTCTTGCACCAAGACATTAAGGTTTTCTTTTTGACACAAATGCTTTTGTAAATTATGATTTCAATATGTTCTACATTAAATCTGGAACCTTGAATAATTTGGGGATACGCCAGTGCGCCATCCCAAAATTATTCTGCTGCAATAAATTGTGACAATGAATTGAATGCAATTATGAATTAAATATGAATTGAATAATTGTATTCAATTCATTGTCACAGTGTAAAGTCAATCCCAATTTAAAAATATTGACCGATCATGAAATGTTGAACTTGGAGGAAATAAATGAAAATCAGCTTTTTCTTGGAGAAGCATATTAATGTTATGCACCAAAATATTGCGGGGCTAATAAATAAAGCTGATGGCACTTGCTGTTTGCATTGATGACTTGTCAGAGAAAAATATTAATGTAGATGTTATCTGTATTACTGAACATTTTATAATGAGTGGATATGAGCATTTATTAGTATTACCTAACTTTAAATTAGCTTAATACTTTTGCAGAAAAGAGTGTAAAAGAGGTGGAGCTTGCATTTTAGTCAAATACGGCCTGCAATGGCGTGACTTGCCTATGATATCAGCTCGATCCGTACCAGGGATATTTGAGTGCTGTGGCATAGAACTTGTTGACTATAATCTTATTATAAAATTATAATGGTGCATATAGAATACCAAAACAGGCTAACTTAAACACGTGTTACAAAATCTTAGAAAATAGATTACGGTATGTATGTGGCGTAAAACAGCAGCAAATCATTATAGGAGGCGATTTTAACATCGATGTATTAAAAACAAACAAAATATCATTGGAATTTGAATGTTTATTAATGAATTTTAACCTAAAATTAGCATTAAAACAACCAACAAGAATTAGGAGTAATACGTGCATTGATAATTTTGCCCATAATCTGAAAAACAGAGTCAAAGCGGAAGTTATTGAATTGGCTTTATCTGGCCATACGGCACAACTACTGACATGTCCCGTCAAAAGAGTATGTCGGCTAAAATTTTGGCGCATAAAAAGACGTGACTATTGCAATACAAACATTTTAAAATTTAAAGACTGTTTAAATAAACTAAGTTTTACTGAAATTTATAACACAAACGACCCGAATATAGCTTATGATAATTTCATAGAGACATTTAAACTCTTTTATGATTTGGGTTTTCCTTTTAACACTATTACCTTAAATGTAATTAAAAAACCTAAATGGCTTTCAAAAGGCATAAAAATATGCAGTAGAAAGAAGCGTCAATTACTTTGGCAATACAGACTGAATAGAAACAGCTCTAACAAATCCAATTTTAAGAAATATGCCAGAACTTTTAAAAATATTATAAAACTAACAAAACGAGCGCATAATAATCACACGATTTATTCATCTACTAACAAATCAAAAGCTACATGGAATTTAATCAACAGTTCAAGCCCCAACTATCCTAAAGAGCCGATTCGTAGTATACAAATATCCGACAAAACAATAACTGACCCACAAGATATAGCGAACACGTTCAATAACTTCTTTGTAGACAAAATTAAACCTCTTCAGGGTTCTAGTAACAATATAAAACAAATACGAAAATCCCAAAAAGATTCTATATTTGTACAGATCTGTTCCTTTAGACATTTTTTAAATTATTGCAGACTTAAAATCTACTAATAGTGTTGGTTATGATGGAATTTCTACGAAAGTCATCAAATCAGTAGCTGAGCAAATATGCAGTCATTTAAGCCACATTATTAATCTGAGCATTAGTGCAGGTATTTATCCCAAAGCCTTAAAAGTATCAATTATCAAGCCTCTATTCAAAAAAGGTAGCAAGGAGAATTTATCAAATTATAGGCCGGCCAATCTCGCTCATACCCATAATTTCGAAAATCTTTGAGAAATCTAATACTATAAGAATCTTTGTCCTGACATACTGACTCACTGACAGACAACGCACAGCCTAAACCACTGGTCGTAGAGACTTGAAATTTGGAGGGTATATTTTGTCTTAGTACGTAGGGGTGTTGTACTAAGAAAGGATTTTTCAAAATTCACCCCTTAAGGGGATGAAATGGGGGTTCAAAGTTTGTATGGAGAAACAAGATTAGATAAGATTTTCTATCCGAAACTTCACACAAGTGCTTCAGTAAAAAAATAAGTAAATAAGTGTTCCAGGTTTTTTGAAATTCCACCCCTAAGAGGGTGAAATGGGGTAACAAAGTGTGAAAATCAATATTTTTTCGGATTGCGCTAAAACTTGGCATGCAGATAATGATTACAACGTTAGTTATCTTTGTAAAAGGATTTTTCAAATTTCACCCCTGAAGGGGATGAAACGGGGGTTCAAAGTTTCTATGGAGAAACATTATTAGATAGTCTTTTCTATTCGAAACTTCACACAAGTGCTTCAGGACATAAAAAAGAAAATACGTGTTTTAGGTTTTTTCGAAATTCCACCCCTAAGAAGGTTAAATGGGGTAGCAAAGTGTGAAAATCAATATTGTTTCGGATTGCCCTGAAATTTGGCATGCAGATAGTTATTACGACGATAGTTCCCTCTGAGAAAGGATTTTCCAAAATTCACCTCTGAAGGGGATGAAACGGGGGTTCAAAGTTTGTATGGAAAAACAAGATTAGATAGTATTTTCTATCCGAAACTTCACATAAGTGCTTCAGTAAAAAAATAAGTAAATACGTGTTTCAGGTTTTTTTGAAATTGCCCCCTAAGAGGGTGCGATGGGGTAACAAAGTGTGAAAATCAATATTGTTTCGGATTACGCTGAAATTTGGCATGCAGATAGTTATTACGACGATAGTTCCCTCTGAGAAAGGATTTTCCAAAATTCACCTCTGAAGGGGATAAAACGGGGGTTCAAAGTTCGTATGGAAAAACAAGATTAGATAGTATTTTCTATTCAAAACTTCATACAAGTGCTTCAGTAAAAAAATAAGTAAATACGTGTTTCAGGTTTTTTTGAAATTGCCCCCCTAAGAGGGTGCAATGGGGTAACAAAGTGTGAAAATCAATATTGTTTCGGATTGCGCTGAAATTTGGCATGCAGATAGTTATTACGACGTTAGTTCCCTCTGAGAAAGGATTTTCCGAAATTCACCCCTGAAGGGGATGAAGCGGTTGTTCAAAGTTTGGATAGTCGTTTTATTCGAAATTTCACACAAGTATTTCTTTTAATAAATAAGTAAATACGAGTATCAGACTTTTTCAAAATGCCACCCTAAGAGGATAAACTGGGGTAACAAAGTCTAAAAATCAATATTGTTTCGGATTGCGTTGAAATTCAGAATGCAGATAGTTATTATGACGTAGATATCCGCTCAGAAATGATTTTCTGAAAATTCCTCCCGGATACGGAACGGGGATTCAAAGTTTGTATGGCGAAACAAGATGGGATAAAGTACGTGTTGTAGGATTTTTCTAAATGGGGTAGGTAACAAAGTCTGTAAATTTAGATTTTTAGGGTTTTATAAATATGAATCCCGATTGCCTTAGTCACGTGATAACATGAAAACGGGTGAACCGATTTGGCTAATTCTTATTTGATGTGTTTAATGATATAATCGTTTTTTCAAAAGAAATGTTTTAAGTAAATAAAAGGTTTTAACGCGGGCGAAGCCGCGGGATACTTCTAGTACATTTATAAGGAGCTTAATTCTTTTATAGAAAATAAACATATTTTATGTGAAGAGCAAAAAGGATTTCGAGAAAACAGAACTATCAATATGGCTATCTATGACTTTTTATACACAGTATATACAAATATGGACAAAAGAAACCCAGTTTGTGCTATATTTTGTGATATGACACAAGCGTCCGATTACGTTGATCACAATATACTAATAAGTAAACTTCAGACATAAGGCATTAGAGGATCTAATAAAATCCTATTTAAGTTACAGAATTCAATACACCGAAATCACAGATATTAATATCAAATCTAAAAATGAGCAATCTCATGTATCATCGGGTCGTTTTATATGGTGTTCCACGAGGAAGTGTGTTAGGGCCTCTATTGTTTATATTGTATATAAACGATCTACCACTAAGTATCGACCAACCTATGACGCTGTTTGCAGATGACAGCACCGTGACAATAAAATGTAAAAATAAGGACACATAGAAACATGACATTTCTCAATCATTGACATCAATAATATTATGGTTAGAGAGGAACAATTTAAAAATAAATTTGGATAAAACGAATGTTATGCATTTTAAACAGCGCGAACAGAATACATCTGACATAATCGTTTACTACGATGACAAAATTGTACATGAAGTTGACGCCACAAAATTTCTAGGACTTAACATTGATAAAAAATTAAATTGGAAGTACCATATAGAGAATCTAAGTAAACGACTAAGTACTACCTCATACGCGTTGTACAAATTAGCAAGTGAAGTAAACATACAAACACGTTTAACAGCGTATCATGGGCTAGTAGCGTCAATATTACGGTATGGTATAATTTGTTGGGGCAATTCTACTAACAACGACATCATTTTTAAAGCCCAAAAAAGGTGTATAAGATCTATGTTTAATTTGAAACCCACTGACAGTTGCATACCACTCTTCAAAAAGCATCGTATTCTGACATTTCCATCATTGTACATTCTTGAAACTGCAAAATTTGTGAAAGCCAACCCTAATTTGTTTCCTACAATTTCAGACAAGTAATCGCCGCAGACGTGACAATAGAAAATTATGCTTACCCAGCGCCAAAACTAGCCTTTTAAGTAAAAGTGTTATATACATGGCGCCGGCTATCTATAAAAAAATACCAAATGACATAAAACTATTGACATTACATTTATTTAAAAAGAAACTGAGCAATCTACTTCATGAAAAATGCTATTATAAAATAGGTGATTTTTTAAATGACAAACTATGACAAGCTTGATGACTTAATTGAATTTACTTTGACATTTTGAATATAATATTATGCCTGTATAATTTTGTCATTTGTTTTTTTTTTGTATTTTTGTAATAATCAGTAATGGATTCTGTTTTTAAATGTCTTGTTAAAAAAGGGGGTAGTTGTATTATTATATATCTCAAATGGTACCAATTATAATAATTAATTTTATTATCTGTCATTCAATATTATTTGTACGCCTTCATAGGCAAAACATGAATGTACATTATTATATTTTACCAAATTGCATATATAATACTTTTGTATGCATACTCATGTTTTTTGGACAAATAAATTATCTTTATCTTTATCTTTATAATTCTGAGTTATTTAATTATGCATGCAGTGTCGCGGGACTGATATGACCGCTATCTTCGCCAAACGTCATGTCATGTCAAAAAATATTAACTAACTTTGCACCCTAACAAGACTTTGCCCGGTAGAACATTCCTGTGAGGACAAATTAATTCTCCCCACCTTTGTTTCTATCACACTCACAGTTACCGTAAGAATATCTGTCAAAAACCAAAATCAACGTGAAGAAAGATGTAAAAACATTATTCAAGGTCATATTTTTAGGGTTCCGTACCTCAAAAGGTAAAAACAAGGAACCCTTATAATATAACTTTCTTGTCCGTCTGTCTGTCTGTCTATTTGTCCGTCCGTCTGTCCATGTGTCACCACCGATTTTCTCAGAAATGGGTGGACTTAGCAAGTTGAAATTTATACCAGATACAGAAGTCTATAGTTCCTATTAGGTGTATAATAAACTGGCCAAGTGCAAGTCAGCCTCGCACTCGTAGGGTTCCGTACCACACTACAGTATTTTATTAGATCGAGCAAAAAATACCTAGTAAATATTATCATTTTTCGCCAGCAAAAAATAATAATTAATAAACATTTTATTTCTTATAACGCCATCTAACGTCTAACAAAGGTGTTAGGGATCGACATTTTAATATAACGCCATCTATGGGATGTTTACCTAACTAAGCGTTCATAGATGGCGTGAAATGCCGAAAATATACGTTTCTTGTATGGGGATCCCTCTATTATTTATAACTTTATTTTGTTTTTAGTATTTGTTGTTATAGTGGCAACAGAAATACATTATCTGTGAAAATTTCAACTGTCTAACTATCACGGTTCATGAGATACAGCCTGGTGACAGACGGACAGACAGACAGACGGACAGTGGAGTCTTAGTAATAGGGTCCCGTTTTACTCTTTGGGTACGGAACCCTAAAAATCAAGGTCCTGAGTCAACACGATAAAAAGATTGGGCAAATTTAAATTTTCGCGAAATCTTGTTAGTACCAAAATTTACCTTAATTTTCAACGTTTTTTTATTTTTCGGAATTTTTCCTTTACTTGTGCTGTAAGATCTTGCATTTGACCAAAATTTAAAATTCTAGGTCAACAGGAAGTACCCTATAGGTTTTGGGTCGAAAACCTATAAGGTACTTCTCGTTGACCTTTTTATAGGTCTAGCCTAATTGGTACCAACCAACATTGGTACAGAAGCCTCGGTGGGCGAGTCCAACTCGACTTTGCCGGTCTTTATTTAGTCTTCAAAAGTATATGCAATAGCAACCTCCATTGTGTATAATCTTCTTGGGACTCTTCTTCTAAAACCAGTACATTCTCCTATGTTTGAGGTATTTATCTCCATATCTCTGGAGATACTAATCAGATCTCGATAAAATTAAAATGGGACCACCTCGAAAACGTACCCTACCTACTAAAAAAATAATCATTTGAATCTGTTCACAATTGACGAAGTAATCGCGTAACATACACAAAAAAAAAACAACATACAGACGAATTGAGAACCTCCTCCTTTTTTGTGAAGTCGGTTAAAAATGCACTAAAAGAACACTACCGTCTTTTTGGATGTAGCTCAAGCATTTGACAAAGTCTGGCATAAGGGTATAAGGAATAAGAATAAAAATAAAAATAAGAATAATATTTATTGTTCAAAACTGTGTTTACAAAAAGATGTTAAAATTATGTAGTATCAACAGTTTGTTCTTTTCGAACATACAATAATTGCGTAGGGTAACATAACTATAAAACTAAATTATACGTAGGTATTAAGTATACAATATTACATTTTTTTGTTTTATATTGCCAGTTACTTAAATTATTTTTAATAAACTTTACTATGTACACAAAAAACATGAAAAATCATTAAAAAGCTAGGTCTTATCAAAATATTCGTTCAGGTTGTAGAATGATTTCTTAATCAACCACTGTTTTAGCTTGATCCTAAACAAATGTCCATTTATTGCTTTAATGTCTACTGGTAAATGATTGAAAATTTTAATTCCAGATATGACAGCGCTTTTGTGAAACTTTGTATTGTTCACGTGTGGAATACACTTATTATATCTGTATTGGCTACGCAAATTATCGGTTCTGTACGATTGTTGACTAAAATAATATTTTTCATTGCTTTTTACAAATGTACAGAGTTCTAAAATGTATGTACATGTCACAGTCAAGAAATAATTAATAATCATACATAAACTGAGAAATATGGTTGCGATATAGTTCGCAGATATTTTTGAGTATACACGAAGGATGTTCTGGTTGGATAGTATTTTGAAAGCATTTTTAATAAATACACGTGACGTGTAGTTGCCCTGCAGACTAATTTTTGGCCAATGCACGCCAGTAAAGCTCTAATCGCTACCAGTTAAGCTTATGTTAATTTTTAATAACACTTTTATTTATATCAATCTACCTGTAATCTCAGAAACATTCAACTCAATGAAATTACTCTCTCTTTCGAACCTGTGCCAACACGTGTCTGCTTAACTCTCATTTGAAAACTAATTAATCTTCTTTTACGCGCCAGCCAGTTGCCCACCGAGCTAGCAAAAAGAGAAAACCTGCCTTTTTTGACGCGAACCTTGCACGAACGTCTAAGCCTCTATGAGTTTTTTTTAGTTGGATTATGATAATCTGAAGGTGCACGATGTCATTTCTTACACACAATTTTAAATTATTTGAATGGTGGTAGGACACTATCTAGTGTCCACCTAGCCAGCTACCACCCTTATGTTAGAAAATCTGTCGCCAAACATCTAATGTGCTCCGGCAGCTATCCTTTAGAGTCGGTTCCCATTCTAGGCCTAGCGTGTTGCCATCCTCGACCGCATCATCACTTACTAACAGGTGAGAGTAGTCAAACGCTAGCCTATTATACGTTATAAAAAAAATTGCAAAGCACGTGCAGTCACTTCGAGTGCCTAGCTAAGCTTAGCTTCGTTTATGTATGAGTATGCTGGCGAGTTCATCCACTGTGTTCGACTATGATAGTTCGAGATGTCTCGACTAATATGAAATATATATTGTTATATCTATGCAATGAACTAGGTTTTTACTCTATCAATAACTTTGTATGACTATTTGACTGGTATCACTAATGAGGAACGGCGATATTATAATTGTAATAGAGCGACCTGAGCGATTCAAGCATACTTGTTCTTGAAGTATTCAGATGTAATAGGATAGAAGGCCATACTAGACATTTTTAATGAGGCAATCAAGTATCATGTGCATTTTCTAATCTTACCTAGTATTTATTGTAAGATATTTTTGCTTGACGAGAATCTCATGGAGATAAAGAAAGATGCTAATAATATAATTCACTTAATCAAATATTCGTTTAAATAAATAATATTCCAAGTGACATTTCAACATTAAAAACCAGTGAGAAATGTTATAAATAATTTACATTAATTTAAGTGTATTTGTATCACATATTACATAAATACAAAAAATTGAAGTTTTTCAGCACTACTTCTGCGTATATTTAAAATTAACTATAAATTCTTTAAAAAAAAAAAACCGACTTCATTACCACAAACAGGCACTCAAAAGCGAAAAATAAATTACTTAATATAATTATTATAAGCCCTACCCACTTATCTATTTGAAGTCGGTGCCAGCCAAGTCTATTGGATAGTAGATAGATACTATGTATGTAGTAGTAGTAAGTAGGTAGATACATGTAGGTAGTATCTATCTACTACCTATTAGACTTGGCTGGCACCGACTTCAAATAGATAAGTTGGTAGCGCTTATAATAGTTATATTAAGTAATTTATTTTTCGCTTTTGAGTGCCTGTTTGTGGTAATGAAGTCGGTTTTTTTTAAGAATTTATTTTACCCTTTTTAGTGCAAAACAAGTTTTAATTAAATTACATGCATCTATAAAATTTCGTGTCTGGGCCGTTATACACTGACGGATATATACTTTGTGAAAATTTCAAGTATGTACCTATTACGGTTAAGAAGATACAGATCTGTAAAGTGCGCACATATAGACACACGGACGGACGGACGGACGGACGAACGGACAACAAAGTCTCAGAAAGTGTTCATTTGGTACCCTTTGGGTTCGGAACCCTAAAAAATTGACTTTATATACCGCGCTAGTGAAAATATTCACTAGTCATAATGATCTCATCGAGGTATCAAAAGACAATGTCCAAAATGGCCCTGTGCAATAGAAGCATCTGACACACAAGATAAATCATTTTCTATTTTATTACAATAATTCCAAATACTTTTATAACACGTACTAGTTGTATTCCAAAATGAATATTAAAAAGTATTATTTGCGATTATTAACATTACTTCCCGCCATATGGCCCACACAGTCTGAATCACTCTACTACGTTATAAGAGTTGGCACTTCCTTGCATTGTTAATACCCGAATTATGAAAGCACTGTGTAGCCAACCTAACAACGGAAAGTATTATTTACGTAGTAACTATTATATAATCTGTGGTATTATGCTTTTTTTGCAGTGTTGGTTGGTACAAAGTACGTTCATAATTCTGAGTTATTTAATTATGTATGCAGTGTCGCGAGACTGATATGTCCGCCATCTTCGCCAAACGTCATGTCATGTCAAAAAATAATATGTACAGTGCCACAAGTATAACTTGGAGGTGGTGGTTTTTGGAACTATTTTTTTTAATTGAAACTGTGAGTTTGATGTTTGAGAGATTACCGCGACATTATTGTTGATAAATCTGCTACATTAAAATAGTTCAGTATACCAAAAGTAATTAATAGTAGATTAGTAGCCAAGGGCTGTAAGGCATCAATTGCAGCCCGAGATATTTAGGCGCACGAGCGCAGCGAGGGCGCCTATAGTTCGAGGGTGCAATTGATGCTTACACCCGAGCTAACTACTCTGCTTTACATCTCGATTGTGAGGTAAGTAGAAAAAAACCGGCATTACAAGAATAAAACATTTTATTAGTTAAAATTTATAGTGAAATATTTGCTTTTAACATTGAATAAATGCACCACAAACTAGATGGCTGCAGCTTTTTTAATAGCTCACTAAAGTATGTTAAGAATACAGTCTCAGATAAAGACTTTACTCGTTTTTCTTTTCGCCACTTCATGAACTTGTCGTAAGTTTTCAAATATCTCTCTTTAGAACTTTCAGGCAAAATATTGTCAATTGCTGCTTCAGCTTCCATTTTCATTGAATCGGGAGTGCAGCTTATTTCTTCATCACTTGCAGAACTCATGTTTTTTTCCTAATTAGCACGTAATTATAAAAAAATCCCAAAAACAAACAATATTTAAAGTAAAAGTTTTCTATTCCCGCCTTTTTCATCTTTTAATTTTTTCAAGAACGAAATTGACCTTCGCCGTTCGATATTTAAAATTGATGACTGTTATACTCATACGAAGACAAGGCTGAATAGCGAAGCGACCTCTTTTGTCATTGGGCTGAATGCATGATGTCTATTGCCATTATGATGGTTAGATGTACGCGAACTTTTTGAAAGAGTGAAGAGCTTTTTTTTAATTACTTACCACCCTAGGGCTTTTCTAGCTACATTATTACCCTAGAGCGCTAATTGGTTACCTACAAGCCCCATTTAGGGGTAATAAGGACCTACTTACCGAATATGAGAGATGTAAAAGTGGTTTAAGAGAAACTGTTATCAAAGTACAAAGTAAAAGCACAGTGGCGGACCGGCACGCCAAGTTATACTTGCCGGACTGTATGCTCAGAAACTTTGCACATTAACAAGACTTTGCCCGGTAGAACATTCCTGTGAAGACAAATTAATTCTTCCCACCTTTGGTTCTATCTCGCTCACAGTTACCGTAAGAATATCTGTCAATAATACTTAAATTCAAAAAATTAAAACCACCCCCGACTAATTTGTATATGTAATCCGAGTTTATAATCAAAGCATATGTATAACTTTGTACATTGAGACCATTCCAAGGAGATGTCTCAGAATTAGATCAAGCTTACCATATTTTTGCAATATCATTGAAGTAGCAAGATACTGCGACAGCGCCATTTTGATTTTTTAACGTCCTCGGTCAAAGTACTACGAGCTCACGAAAGTTGCTATCGTAGTTTTTTTAACCAAAAAAGAGCTGATAATATTTAAACGGCTGAACAGATTTTCATGAAATAAAGCTGAGAATACTCTCGACGAAGACATCTATCAAACAAAACAAACTAAATCAAAATCAGTTCATCCGTTTGGGCGCTACGATGCCACGATGACAGACACACAGATAGGTACACAGATACACACGTCCAATTTATAACAGTCCTTTGTTTTGCGTCGAGGGTTAAAAACCAAAATCAACGTGAAGGAAGATGTAAAAACATTATTCAAGGTCATATTTTTTAGTCTTCAAAAGTATATGCAATAGCAACCTCCAGGTGTATAATCTTCTTGGGACTCTTCTTCTAAAACCAGTACATTCTTGAGGTATTTGTCTCCATATCTCCATACATGTTTGAGGTATTTGTCTCCATATCTCTGAAGATACTAATCAGATCTCGATAAAATTAAAATGGGACTACCTCGGAAACGTACCCAACCTATTAAAAAAAGAATCATTTGAATCCGTTCACAATTGACGGAGTAATCGCGTAACATACTCAAAAAAAAAACATACAGACGAATTGAGTACCTCCTCTTTTTTTGTGAAGTCGGTTAAAAATAAATATTCACTAACTTCATTATCCTCAATCTCACACGTTCGCACAATGTTTTTTAAAAAAGCGTTCAGAAAAGTTTTCGCTGATATACTTACTTAGGTATTTAGCAATATAAAGAATAAACAAAGCAAACCATCTTAATAATAACCTCGCAATCATAGCTAACTGAGATAACAACAGCAAACAGTGTAATTATACTTCACAGTTTAAAAACAAATTACATAATCAGTTCGCATGCTCAGCAAGAAAGGCAATAATGTAAATTATCCTGTTCGCATCAATCGATCAGTCAGTCTCTATATCTCCCACGTTCGCTTGGCACCAGTTTCGCAAGCGCTTATAAATCAGCGTAGTAAAACTGCTCTCGTGGGATAGAACAAGCTTAGACTTATGCAAATTGAATGCCCGTTGCAGCTTCTTTGAACCTGACAAGCCTGTAAATCAATTATATACTATATGCTAGGCGGATAGATAACTAGTAGATGTATTTCCCTGTTCTGTGGTCGATAGGAATAGAAAGGGCACCGGCAAAAGCTAGAGTGACGCACAATACTGACAATGGGAAACGTGAGGCAGATTTATGTGTTACAAATTTACAATATAGCTTAAAGTTGATCTGCAAGTATTTTATATGAAAGTCACTGTGCTCGGGTAAGCTCAGCTAGGCTATTCTGTAAGCTATCTCGACAGCGGAATCCACGGTGAGATTCGAATTTCGTACTACGAAATTCAACCGTATTACGAACGTCATACCATTGAAGTCGAGGTAGCTTACAGAATAGCCTAGCAGATATTTCATCCCAGAGTAACTTTGATATGTATGTTTATGACGAAATATAAGCGATAGAAAATCGATTGGACAAGGGTATTTGAATTGCTTTATCTGCGCTTGTTTTACCACATTCTTCGTGTGTTTTTAATGATATTGATAACTGATATCATGCTCCATAGTTTTAGCACTGCATTTATATGTAGTTTTAGTTTATTAAAATTATGAGCCTCATTTAAATTATGAGAAATATGCATTGGTTTTCTACAGAATCATTTAGGTAGGTACCAAGTTAGGCATTGCTCAGAAAATATCCAGAGCAAAGGAAAAAGTTACAAAATATGTGCATTCGATGCTGTACAAGTCTAAGATTTTATTACGTACTATTAAGTATTCTGTGCTTTTACAAAGCATATAAATTTCTACCTAACAACATGAGTCAATAAGTCGCTTTGAAAACTGCAACGACAAAATAAGGATTATTAGTTGAAATTACTTCAAATAAACTACACAATAACAACAAACATTCCTAGCATTTTGGTTTTTATCATAATGAACAAAAGTGTTAAAACAAAAGAGTAATTAAAACCCATGCATGTGTTAATCTGTTAATAGCGCGGCTAACTAACCATGACATGCTGTGATTGCCGAGTAATCGTCGCATATGTAGGTGTATAATCACAGTTCACACAGAGATGATTTAATTTTCGAACTCACCATCACAGAAAGACCATAATGAACAGACCAAACGGACGTAGACTCATATCGTCGTTGCCAGTAAATCTGTTGTCCTTTGGAGACAGTTCCCATTTTAGGCCAAGTGTACTAATATCATCTACTACCATCGCCAACTGCATCCTTACTTACCAACAGTTGAGATAGTGGTCAAACCTGGTACCCTATAAAATAATAAAAAAACATCCGGCTTGGCACAAAAATTGAATTGCTCTACCTTCTTTATTAACTTCTTAACTGTCGAATTAGTTTGATTCCGGTATGCGCGGTGATGAACTAATCGGCGCACATACTGGAATTTTATTATATTACGGCAAGAAAGGAAGTCATTTTACGTCACGCTATAATGCAGTGGTAAATGTTTAGCACCTTATTAAGAGGGAACGCGGGGTGCACTTTTCCATACAAATGTATTCCCCCGTTTCCTCCTTGGAAAATACTTCTAGAGCAAAATTTATTTCTACAAAAAACCATGGTCTGCTGTAGCTACGTCACTATCATTTGCTTTTTTGACCAAACAATTGCAAAAATAAATGTAAGCTTTCTAATCTCCTCTTTAAGATTTTTAAAGGGTCATATTAATCACTTATCCCTAGAAGCATTTTCCAGGGAGGAAACGAAGGAATACATATTTGTATGGACAAATGCACCCCGCGTTCCCTCTTAATAAGCTTCGGTGAGCGATTTCTTATGTCATATTGTACGAGAATCCTCCTCAGACCATCATAAAATCAACATTTGATGAATCAATCCGTCCATACATTTTATAGCGTGACAAACTTGAAGGTACAACTGTTCGTGTATGAGTGGCTCTATATATTACTGATATTTAATATTAATGTGTTCAAGTTAACGTACGGTAAATATTTTTTGTCATAATCATTAATTCCTCCTTTACCATGTTCAGTTCGCATCTGCTGTTGTAAGTAATAATCACTTCTAAAAAACGTAGGTTTGTTCGATATTACAAATTAATATTCATTTCGAGTAAATAATAACGTACGTGGTTGTTTTTAGAAAACATAAAATTGATTGAATTAATATGTACTAGGTATGGCATGTGGCTTGGCCTGCAAATATATTGCACAACTTGCTTCATAGCATGCTTTCATCCTTATTAAATTAATTAGATAAATGTTTTGACTTAATGGGATTTTTTAATAAAATAAGTTTATTAATAATATATAAATAATAACAAAAATCCCAGAAAGAACAAGTAAAACGCTTTTCTGATCCGATGATGTTTGCCTAAAACCGAAACTGAGGCAAAGCATGCAAAACGACGTATTGGCAAAATTTTGCGTTAGGGTCAGTTCACACCGCAACATAATGCGACGAGAAAGTGATATAAAAAATAATATTTTTTTTACTACACAAAAAGAAACACAATTGCATTTAATTGAGATAACTCGGCGCAGCCAGAAACCGCTCGGTGCAGCGCGGCGCCGCACGGCGCAGCGAGACGCCGCGCGGAGTTAACTGCCGAGTTAACTCAATGAAATGTGAATATTATTATGTAGTAAATAAAGTTTTTTTTATATCACTCTTTTTATAACAGCGCACCCCATCGCGTCGCGGTCTGAGCTGACCCTTACACTACATCGCGTCCCATAACCTCAGAACATCTAAATATTGAAGAACCTTGTCCTGTAATTTAAAAGTAATAAAAATTGTACTAGTGTAAAATTACGCAACGCAGCTTGATATAATTCACACATACCTTTCCGCATACAGTTACACTGAAATACTTAACTCATTAGCTAAATATTTGCAGCATACTTCTGAATAACGCAAGAGTCCAAAATTCTTCGTAATCATTTTACACGGAACTTTACTTTAATTCCTAAAAATGTGGCTTTTTATTGCTGCCGTTTTCGCCATTTAGATGTTTTTATAATAATAATTGGGTGAACGGTTATCGCTTGCATGTGACCACGTTAAAAGGATCGAAGAGCAGTGAGGTAAAAAATCTTTTTTTTTTATATTCGGTTTTTTAGGGTTCCGTAGCCGAATAGCAAAAAACGGAACCCTTATAGATTCGTCATGTCTGTCTGTCTGTCTGTCTGTCTGTCCGTCCGTATGTCACAGCCATTTTATTCCGAAACTGTTAGGACTACAGAATTGAAACTTGGTAGGTAGATGTATTCTGTGAACCGCTTTCCGATTTTTATACAAAAATATAAAAGTTTAAGGGGGGGCATCACAAACAAGCATCAAAAATGACATTGCAGTTTCTAAAATCATTTTTTCTCACAGTCAATCATTTGAAAGATAGGCGCGTCTAAAGTGGTAAAATGTCCCCCGCCCCCCCCCCCCCCTCTAACTTTTAAAGTATGGGAGTGAAAAAAATTGGTTTGAACGAGATACAGTCACCAGTTTTAGAGATATGGCGGCAAAGATAACTTTGTTTTTCATACAAACACTATGAAATACAAAGTTAATTTTGTAGTTGTGAAAAATAATAGTTATGGAATACTTAACTGTGTTACGGAACCCTATGAGTGCGAGTCCGACTTGCACTTGGCCAGTTTATTTTCAAATATCTTATAAGCTAGCGTTTGATCTACTAGCACTAGCACTATCTCACCTATTGGTAAGTGATGACGATGTATATTTTTAATCTATATATAAATAAAAAACGATATAAGTATGTTAGTAAGTTCTATATACACTTCTTTTTATGGTATACTTTTAAACGCGGCTAATGTCACGGGGCTAAAAAAGCTCGTAGTTACCACAATTTTATTATTAGCGATGGAAATACGAATTTTTTTATAGATACTCGCGAATTTAGAACTGTTGTCAAAGAAAGGCCAAGTCCTAAGTACCTATAACAGGCGAGCATGTATGAAAGCGCTCATGAAAGTGGAAGAAGCGAAAGTGATGTCAGGATCGTAGCACGTGGAAATAAGTAGTCTATGTCTACCCCAGCGGGAAAAAGGCGTGATTTTATGTATGTATGTCAAAATCTAAAAATACATTATTATAGCACATACGAGTAGCTTGGTTGTCCAAAAAGAGGGTAATGCTCATCATATTTTTAAACTGCAATTCATAGTTCTGATCAACAATATTCGCTATTAAATGTCTTGTCTAATCATTATACTACTAGCTGCGCCCCGCGGCTTCACCCGCGTTAAAAAGTCTTCCTTTCCTAATCCTACAAAATGTGCAAAATGTAAGCTAAATCGGTCGAGCCGTTTGACCGTGAAGAGATCCCAATCAAACAAATATACAATGACTTTCGCATTTATAATATTGATATAGATACTTGATTAAATGATTTGACCACTGTATAAATTTATAAATCACGAATCAATTATTTATATACGATAATTTGGTGAGCTTACGCGTACACTTATCGAAAAGACATCAACGCGGTCTTATACGTACTTTTCCAAGCATTATGGTATACTCGTAGGATATACAGCTTAAAAAGTAAATTCTACATAATACAGGTTGATCTATAAAATATGGGCCGTAAGGGGAAGTATGTAACTATAAAAGACGAGCTTCGGTCCAGCTTCATAGAACTTTAGAGTAAAAAAATTGCATTCGTATATTTCTGAATATCTGTATGCGACACGCGCGGTTATCAAATCAGTGTTATTATAAATCAGTTATTTTAATATTATCATAGTTTAAACATATTATGCTCCTTATAGGGTGTCGTATATATTATTTGCTTTACAAAATGCTTCACTAGGTAAGTACAATGCAAATTTAAAAATATTAAGAAATTAAATTACTAACTTTAAAAATCTAAAAAAACAGTTTGTCTTGACTTTAAAATTGAAAATTTTAATTATTAGGATTATGATTGTTATGAAAAAAACTTAGAAAAGTCTTTTTTTTATACTTAATAGGCTAGCGTTTGACCACTATCTCACCTGTTGGTAAGTGATGATGCGGTCTAAGATGGTAAGCACGCTAGGCCTAGAATGGGAACTGGCTCTCAAGGATAGCTGCCGGCTCTCTTAAAGTGACCGACTACTGAAAACTGTTGTTAAGCGTTTAATTATTTTTTTATTAGCACCATCACTTAACATCAGGTGAGATAGTGATCAAGAGCTACCCAGTTCGGTAATAAAAAAAACATCCTGTTGACTCACCTGTATATCACCATCAGTTACAAAACACCAATACACCTTATGTAAACATGTTACGCATGTATAGTAACCGCTCATCATCAGGCAGGCCATCTCGTTTGTCTCATTATGTTAAAAAAACATACTTACCTTAACAAAAATGGCAGTAATCAACTCGCTCCTCAAAACAAGGTTCCATGCCATCAATAACCAAGTTTAAAAGAGGTTTGATGTATCGTGAACACACGTTGAGCTTTAATAATGTAAATGGTCCAATTAAATAGCCCGAGGTATCAATTAGCCTTACATATAGGCTTTCTTATTGATTGCTACTCGATCACACCTGGCTGAGGACTTGAATGACACGTGTTTCGCTAAAAAGTTGTATTGTATTGCTATAGCAATAAGAAGAGCTGTAAAACATACTTTGGCTTTTCTATAATGCCATATGAAATAATTTAAGATCGTTTAAAAAAAATATTTTCAGTAGCTAGACGAGATAGATGGATAAATAATTTGAGGCGACATATATATTATAAAAGTTTCACTTAAAAAAAACATTTTGTAAATCGGACTACAATTGACAGAGAAATTGGTTAAAATGCATAAAAAATACACACAGACAAACTGAAAACCTCATACATTCTTAAATCGTAAATTGTTAAACACAATCCAAAATTTCATCGTACCGACGGGACTCGAACCCGCACCCCCCGGATTACACGTCCAGGTGCTCTGCCAATTAAGCCACGGTTCGATCCATCGATACGACGAAATTAGTGGATTGCATTTGTTAACCCAATTATGCATTGGTGGCGCCATCTATGACTACTTATTACGTAAGTTAATCATTCGGAAGAAATCTTTTTTCTTTTTTCGGCTTTTCTACAAAAAACACAATAAAAAAAGTTTCAACTGATTTTAAAAACTTGTCTGTTTTATGGACCTGCTGCTTGCCAAATTTCATACGGCTACGACAAGACAGGTCAGTTCAGGTCTAAAAACATAATTAATAAATAATAAACTAATAAACTAATAACGAAATTAAGAAGGATTTTAATATTCAAATTATTTCTTCTCAAATACACTCTTGTAATCTTTTTTTTAGAGAATATATACATAAAAAAATGTGAATACATAAAAAAATGTGATGTTTTATTCCTTTTCTCAGAAAATAATAAACTTAAATAAAAAAAATTAGTTTTCCCCGAAAGACCTATTCATTGTTCATAGTCCCACAAAAAAAAAACTAGGGCTCTGGCCTTTATAGTTTGGGAGAAAATTTAAATAAATTGCAACATTTCGGGGACTAACTCGAAAACAAGCAAAACGCAATTTCCTCGAAAACTATAGATTTTCGCGGAACATAGGGGTTCTCTGGGTAGCCCTTGGAGTCCTCCATCGATGGTTTTCGTTTGGAGCATTATGAAACCCGACACCCTGTATATGAAGGTTGAGACAGAATCACATCTTCATCAATTACAGTTAGCCACCATTCATTATAGGGGCAATCGGGATTATCAACCGACTTACAAAAAGGAGGAGGTTCTCAATTCGTATTTATGTTATTTGTTTTATTTCGTATGTATGTTACGCGACTACTCCGTCAATTGTGAACCGATTCGAATGATTCGTTTTTTAATCGGTAGAGTACACTTTCGAGGTGAATCCATTTTAATTTCATCGAGATCTGATAAGTCTCAAACTTGCTACTGAAACTGACTCGCGGGGCATGGAAGTTTTAGTAGTTTGTTTTAAGTTTTGAAATTCTTAATTAGTTTAGAAATAAATAACCTGTCTTAAGGTTTCAGCAGCAGTAGAAGTAGTTACCAGCACCTATGAATCTCTAAAACATCTTAGGCTGATGATACGTTGCCAACTTTTGAAGAATGTATAAAGATATCTATACCCATTTTAAAATACTCTATCGCATATGAGTGAAAATGCATTTTATGTAAATCTAATACACACTTTGGTTATGAGTTTCAATAATAGTTTATAATGTAATTAAAAAATAAAACATCAAACATGTTTATTCCAGAACCGCTCCTGGTATCCGGGTGTGAAGGAGCAATCTTGGCAACATGTAGCCGGAACCAAGGTGTCGCTGTTTGCCGCCTATTATGATGAAAGAACACCACAGAGATATGTCAGGATACTGGCCACATTTCGTGGTAAGTTACGCATTGCAAATTTCACTGTAACTCAATTCTACCTTAACTTTAAAGATTTTTGTCTGTGTTATATTTAAAAGATTCATTTCAATAAACCATGCAATCCAATAGCAAAATCATGAGTGAAGCTACTTCTCAACCTCAGTCTGAGTTCTCAACGTTCAAAGTAAAATTTGTAGTGGTCTGACGGACCCTGAAAGTACTGAGTGATTTGACTCAGCAGCACGAGTAAGAAAAGGGTCAAAGACCAGTGCTAGCCAATCAGATCACGTTGTTTATATACTATCTTAACTTGATGGCATGTCAATCGGAAGAGCACATTATGGAATAACACAATCGGCTAAATTCATCATCATCATTTACAGCCAGTATTCGTCCACTGTTGGACATAGGCCTCTCCTATGGCTCACTACTAAGCTCGATCTTGCTCTCTCTATCAGTTTTTTGGTTAAATTAATATCAACCAATTCAAAAGTAGTTTATACTTCTTCTAAGTTTAAAGATAGTTCAAATTCGTGATGATTACAATACAAATTGTTAAGTTAACACTGAGCTTTAGTTAAATCTCTCTTATCAACACAAAAGCTGCATTCAACACCTTCCTCCACCAACTCACTTATTTCTCGTAATGAGAAGCATCACTTGCCAAGCCGTAATTGACAGCTTGCGCATTAACAAATGCCCACTTGGGTTGTCACCTGTTTGCGAGTTGTTTAACATTGTACCTTTTAGAGCACGTTTTGTCCAGAGCTGAAGTTTATGACCTTAAGTGCCTGCATACTAATAAGTGTACAGTAATGATGCAAAGCTAAAGGCAACAGCTTGACTGGATTGTAATTGCAATTTATACATAGTGTAATGTACAATTTAAATACACTAATTGGGTTCCGCGACTTTTCCGATTGAAACCTTGAACTCGAAGTTTTCTACTAACAATTATTGTAGCTTGTAAGGTAAAAAAAATGTTGAAATATTTCATTTAATTGGAAAACGTTGAAAACTGGACGGTATTTGAATTTATACGTTTGTGTTCGATAAACTAAATTACATAGCACAGATTTCTCAAAATAAACGTATAAATAAATTCCAACTGCTCAAACTACATATCTACTTATTAAACGTTTTATAAACCACTTAAATAGCGACGTTGTAGTTTAATGATCTGGAAATAAAATGTTGAAATGTAGCAAAAGATTTTATAAGGCGCACATGTTAATCAGCAATTAAGTTATTCTTGATTTGGAGCCTACGCACTTGTCGCCGCGGGCAGGAGTGATATGAGGCGTGTAATTTGTTTTTATCATAACTTCCCTGCATGGCTTCGCTTGCGACTGACAGATATTCATGTATGCAAGTACAATCATCACACCCGCTGGGAAAGGATACTCTTTTGTCATATTTCGGTAGAGCAATAATGAAGAAACGGGATCTTGTTCCAATGTAATACCCAATACAAGCTCTCTTATAATTAGTAACTTAAACGGCATTTTTTAATACAAAAAAAGCAGATTGTTTATAAATTGAATATCAAGATTAGCTGGTGAACTAACCACACAAGTTCGATTCTAGAAGAATTTTAAAATTTCCGACAATCTCTTTTACAAACACAGACAATTAAGTTAAAATCTCTGTAAATGCATTTAAAAAATACGACCGCCCAGTCTTTAAGAGCTTAGATAACATCTACACAAAACGGCTAATTGCGGAGATGAAAATAAAACCGAAAAGATTTAAGTAAACACAACCATCTCGGTCAATACAGACATCCATGAAATCTCGACTGCTGATAAAGCAACACCATAATTATTCGAGAGCGTGATACTCGATCGCAGTATTTTTCTTGCAACTTTGCTAAAAAAAACTGGTATTTCATTCGCAACTTAATCTCGACCATTTCTCCTTTTATTTTTAGAGCGGGTTGCAGTAAGTCACGTGGTCGGTGTCTCATTAAAGACAGGCAGCATTAAATATAGTTTAAGTCGATTTAAAAGGTATATTTTATCGGGGAATAAACAAAAGTATGGAAGGAAAGTGCGCGGCTGGCGACACTCGACCGGCGATAAGGTCGCACTCATTTGTCACTCGGGCGGGCGTATGTGTCGTGTAAATTCTCGCACCAAGATAAACCCACCCAACTTATATTATTGCAGTGTGGAATGGAGGATTAAATCGTTGCAGCTTTCCCATTCATTATCTCTAACGAATTTAGATGTCTCTGTGTTCCACTTTGCGATTTTTAACTGAATCCTATTTTATAATGTGAACGTAGTTGTGACTGAATTCTTAATTTAGGGTTCATATTAACTATTTGTAACTCAAGTGAATGACAATGAAAAATCAATTTCATGGAGAGGACCACACTCAGCTTTGCAATCATAGCCAATAGCAGATAATGATAAAAGGCCATAGGTAAAATATGGCCGACAAATAATAGTTATGAAGCTCTACTCGAGGCAGTTAAATATCTCCTTTTCTGTTTTTGTTCAAACATTCGCATGCAACAATGATTCCAATAACACTTAATTAGTTCAACACAAATCAAGTAGTTACTACTACTTGATTTAGCCCTAGCGTATCAAGTTCAGGTTTAATAGATTCACAAGTTCTTTCCAAGAAGAAAATGTTTGTTTGCTTCGTATAGTCGTATCTAATATGAAGTAGTCCCAATAGTATTATCCATCCTGCGTTGTCTGAAGTCTGCAATCCAAGACCCGTTTTAATGACTGTTCCTTGGAAGCACCGCTGCGATGGTTCTCGAGGAAATTACTGGGAAAATTACTATTATATAACTGCAGTAATGGAATCTCGATATGAAATGACAGTGCTGTGAGGATGCTTATAACGGTTTCTTTAACTGTGGTTTGTTTGTATTTTTCAGTCTTTACTTCTTTAAAACGTTCTGTAGTAAGTTTTAAGAATTTATAAGGAAAGAAATAAAGAAGAAAGAAAGAAAAATATTTTATTCAGCTGTCCTCAAATGAATTAATTAGTTAATAAGGATTGTGTTTTGTTGTTTGCTCGAACGCTTTTGTGGTAATTTAGAGCTGCGGCGCTAAATCGTCAAATGCCTTTTCTTAAATTGATTAAAATTGTCCATCTATGTGCTTACATTATTTTACAGTATTTTCTAAAAAAAAAACATTATCATATTAAATACTTCCTTTTTAGGGTTCCGTAGCCGAATGGCAAAAAACGGAACCCTTATAGATTCGTCATGTCTGTCTGTCTGTCTGTCTGTCTGTCTGTCCGTCCGTATGTCACAGCCATTTTATTCCGAAACTGTTAGGACTACAGAATTGAAACTTGGTAGGTAGATGTATTCTGTAAACCGCTTTCCGATTTATATACAAAAATAAAAATTATAAAAGTTTAAGGGGGGGCATCCCATACATGGAACTGAAACAAAAAAAAAAATTTCTTCTAACCTATACGTGTGGGGTGTCTACGGATAGGTCTTTAAAAATGACATTGAGGTTCTTAAAATCATTTTTTCTCAAAGTCAAGCATTTGAAAGATAGGCGCGTCTAAAGTGGTAAAATGTGTGTCCCCCTCTAACTTTTAAAGTATGGGAGTGAAAAATCTAAAAAAAATATATGCTGTAGATCTCAATAAAAACTAACAACGAAAATTGGTTTGAACGAGATACAGTCAGCAGTTTTAGAGATATGGCGACCGCAAAGATAACTTTGTTTTTCATACAAACACTATGAAAAACAAAGTTAATTTTGTAGTTGCGAAAAATCATAGTAATGGAATATATAACTGTGTTACGGAACCCTACGAGTGCGAGTCCGACTTGCACTTGGCCAGTTATTTATGAACAATTAATTACTAATCGATAACCAACATGCATTTTTCACTGGCATTTTTTAATTGCAATGTCAAGTAGGTACATGAGTTCGTCAGTTTCTATTGAATTTATCAATATAGTGTATTTTATGAGCTCTTAAGAAAATGTTTATGACACATTGCAATATTAATATTTACTATCTCTAGATTCTCCAGTAGTTTATTACCCAGTACCAAGAAGCGGAAAGCAATAAATGGAGTTTCATGACTTTCGTTATTGGAATGAAAAAAAAAATTATCTCATCAAATGACTTAAATACACTATTTTTATCAAAGAAGCTGTATTTCATACTTACACAGGATTTTCTTTTCAGGTCGCAACTTTTCGGCAGCGGAAGCGTTGTTCTGCCAAACGAGATCATTAAGTCCACACGAAGATTCAGTAGAAGTGGTCGCGGCTAGACCTCTTGAGATATGGTGGCACGATTGGGATGTTACTTCCTCAGAAGTCGACACTCCCCTACTTCTATCCTGCCCATTAACGGAACCTCTAAACAATCTTTCAATAGTTTCTGTAGTCACTCAGCCCTGCGACAATCCAACAAACGCATTCCCATTACACCCCACTCGCGAAAGCAATAATCGTAAAAGAAACTTTACCATCTGCGTAAAAGACATGAACTTCGATAAAGACATTTCACACACTGTTACTGAATGGATAGAGACTAACAAAATACTCGGGGTAGATATAATAGATATGTACGTCGGCAAAATAAGCAAAGAAACGGAAGATATACTGCGACACTACCGAGATAAAGGTTTTGTTAGATTATTCAATGTTCCTATTATGCATAAGGGAGATAGATCTTTATGGCAGAGGCGGAGAGATCACATTATCACGTACAATGATTGTCTGTATAGGAATATAGATGAATCTCAGTTCGTCGTTCCATTAGACGTAGATGAAATCATTTTACCTAAAAAGGCGGAAACGTTGTCCGAGCTATTGAGTCGCCTCGGCAACCAGGGATGGAATTCCTCTAAAGATTCAGCCATAATGATACGAAATGTGTTCTTCTTCGATTTTATGCAGGGCTTAAATAAATATAGAAGAAAGAATCGTAAAAACAGAATGTATGTAAAACGTGATGATGTGCGGATAAAGGATTCTGGGAATTTAGATGTAGGAGAAATTGTGTTAGATGATAACGTTAGTAATAGTAATGAAGTCATAAACGTTAGTGAAACTGTTAAGTCTGATTACAAGACGGTATGTGGTGCTGAAGTGCCCGTTCCAAAACTAGCAAGTCACATTGTGAGTTCTGCAATAGTTAGTCCTATAGGTTACTATACCAAGAGTCTGATGGCGACAAAGAAAGTGCTGACTGCCTTCAACCACTATCCCTTGGCCAGTCTTGGAGCAGCCGGATTTGCGGGCTGGGGAGCTCCGTTTAGCGAAGTACAGCTTAACCATTATAAGGTTAGTCATAAGTATCCTATTATATACCTTAAAAACTTGGTGGCTCTGTAATTGTATGGATAGGCTGATACGTTAAATACTAAATAATGACTACGACTTTCAAGTAAATTATAATGAGACGTACTGGCTTGATCGTTTCGTTGAGACACTGATTCACCTACTCAAAATTGAAATCCAATCAATACTGCTTTTAAATATGTAAAGTAGATATCAGTGACACATTTGACATTTACACCACCTTCAATATTTGGTTCGATAGTAAGGACATGTGGTAAGGACACTCATTTTACCGACTTCAAAACTGAGGAGGTTCTCATTTCGTCTGTATGTATTTGTTTTTTTATATGTATGTTCACCGATTTTTTTGTCAATGTGTAGACCAATTTTCAAAATGACTTTTTTACTCAAAAGAACAAACTCCTGAAGTGTCCTCAGGTCGTTACAAATTTATTGAGATCTGATTATTTCTACAGAGATATGGAATCATACACCTCAAACTTGCTACTGAAATTTTTTAGCGCGGCATTTGAAGTCGGTGTTATCGTTTAATCGTATCTTAAATTACTGGCCTTTCGAATAGAGCAGTTATTCCAATAATATACTAGTAGGAACCTAATGTTAGGACTCAATAAATAATGACATTTTTTTTTAAACACGTGGCCGAAGTCAGTAATACTCACAGTTATATTTTTAATGACGAACAGACAATTTTTACTGCAATCTCACTTTATGTCACGTTGTGGTCTAAGATGAGAATCATGCTTGTCTAGAAATAGAACATGGTGGTGAGACGAGATGCTGGTCAACTTACTTCAGCTATATCCATCCGCATAAGCAAATTGCGTCTTCCAAATGGCTGACACCGAGCGTGCCTGTTCTTCGAGAACCGAATTCTACAGTTCATTATTTGATGGGTATCGTTTGAGCTTTAGCTGAAACCTAGGTATCGCTTGTGGTCATCCATTTACCGTCATCAAAGGTTCAAGAGTAGGATAAAGCCTCGCATACGTAGGCTAGGAAGGTCAAGGACAACCTTTTGTTACACCCGGGGGTTACAATGATTGCTAAATATTGGTTACCACCTTAGAATAGCGTATTGTATTCCTAGGATTTCTAGGTCTGTAATTACGACTATGGTTAGAGTTTAGACGTAAGAGAGTGCTGTGGATGGAAGGAAACAATAATGCTTATTAACCTATTAATATTTTCATAGGAGTCGTGTAACGCAACAGTGGTAGCGGAATGCGCAAAGTATGGGCGACGCGCGCGCATCGATACGTCAGCTCTTCGCTTCCATCGTCGACTGCAAACAGCTCTCACTGATGCCTTGTGTGACTAATCAAATAAAATGCTCGTTGAAACTCGTTCTTTGTTTTATTTTATCCATCTTATCTATATTCCTTTGATCAAGAAAACCCCGATCACGATCCTTTAGCCTCAGATAAGAAAAGCAAGTACAATTTCGGATATCTTTGACTGCATCGTCCACAGACGAAGCGAGGTGGTTCGTCCGTGGCATCGACACTGGCGAATGACAGTATGTGAAGTTCTGGGCCAATCCAATTAGCCCAGAAGTTTGCATTATCGTCTTTAAAACACAGGACAACTCTGGACTATGATATTTTTTTATTGCGTTGACTTATAGTAAGGTTATTTTACAGCCGTAGACCAAAATGTATAATTTGATCGATGATATTGCAACGCCTTTTATAGAAAAAGAGTCTTGACAGCTATCTAGACAAACTGATATCGGAATTATCCTAAGCTTCTCCCTATCCTTTTGAGGTGCAGAACTCTAAAAATAATGATATATTCAGTATTTCTCTTTAATCATAAACCAGTGATGTGAATAAAACTTTATTGTTTATTTATTGACTGTACCTAGGTTGATCCATTTTATTGAGAACTCCATTATTCAGTAACCGAAGGTTTAACGGTACACCAAGACCTCGAAGGTACCTACTCGATCATAGGGTCGTAAACCCAGCCAATCAGCTAATGGCATACTAAAATTGTGTAGTTGGTTCATTTTATTTGCGAATGGCATGGTTTTTAAGACTGCATAGACGCCATGGGTTTAATTAGTGAACATAAACGTGAATAAGTCTAGGTCCGTCAGTAAAGTTAGCACTCCAATATCTCTCTACATATATGTGCAAATTTTATTGAATTTGGCCACCTTAATTTTTTACGTTACGGCTTTTTATTTATGGTAAAAGGCACAAGAACAAGCACGACGCTCGCCTGATGGTAAACGATGACGTCTACTTATTGCAGATACAGCGGCATGCAAAATTCTAGCAGTCCAGAATTTTGCATGTCACTGCACTGTGCCTGTTGTTACCTTGAGAAATAAAGATGTTGAGTCTCACATGCCCTGTAATTTCACTGGACACCTTGCCATTTCAACCGAAAAACATTCCTATTTCACGGCTAAAAATTAATTGGCAAAGTGGTGGTACCGCCCCAGGCGGATTAGCAGAAGTTCTACAACTATAGGTACTTGCAGGGTGGTCCCTTACAATCACACACCTGTGCCCGCGTAGACATCGTTCCCGCAGGACTATCGGGATTAAAAGTACCTACTAAGTTTTACCGTGAAGACGTAACAAACATACACACAAACTTTCACCTTTATAATATTAGTAGGATATAATCATCTATTATAGAGATCATAAATGGAGTATCACACCTCAAACACCCCAGCGTACAATAGACTTGACTACCACGGACCTAGGATGACGTTCCACTACGCTTTGATACTAAGTACTACATCTTGTACAGAAGTACAAGATGACATCATACGTCTCATTTGTTGGAATGCAATTTAGGTAAGTACTTGACCGATTTTCAGGTGACCGCCACAACCTCATTTACAGGGTGGATCCGCGCCGACCTATTGCGTCGACATGTTTCTAGTTTATTTGAGCAACATAATTAAGATAGTTTAAAAACTAAAACAACCGACTCCAATGCCCTGTGAGTCAATTTCAGCAGCAAGTTTGAGACGCTTATCGTCATATCTATGGAGACACTTATCAGATCTCGATGAAATTTCAATGGGACCACCTCGAAAACGTACCCTACCGATTACAAAATGAATCTTTCGAATCGGTTTACAATTGACGGAGTAATCGCGTAACATACACACAAAAAAAATATTAAAAAACATACAGACGAATTGAGAACCTCCTTTTTGGAAGTCGGTTGAAAATACACACCATTTTGCATCTATATATCTTCAAACCTATGCACATTTCTCACATCATAAGATAAAACCTCAACACCATAAGATGATGAAGTAGACCTCAACAAAATCTTTACGATGCATCTGATCAGATAGCATTTTGTTACGTCTACGTAAGCACAATCTGTATTACAATAAACTCACAAAACAAAAATCTTGCATGCAAAATTATGATGCAGATTGCGATAAGAATTTTCTTAAAAAGATATTATATTTTTTGCGGTTCAAGACACGTGCAATGTAGGCGCAAAAAGATGTTTTAAATATTTATGAGTTAAAGAGTCATGTATGACCGCAGCTATCATTCAAACTGATGGATGGAAAGTGGTCAAATGTTCAGTTGATATTGTATGAATTAAGACGTCATTTTTGTATGATAAATGGAATAGGACATACATATTTCGTCGGAAGCTATAAGTATTAGACATAAGAATTAATGTAGGTGTCTGTTTTATGTGTAGAGTATGAACTTATAGAACAGGAATTAACAAAAAAAGCACGACGCTCTCTTGATGATATATTATCTATAATATAATCATCCTACGCAAAAATCTTGATAGCTAGAACTTTGAACGGGTTCCAGATTTTAAGTCACACATGTACCGAACCGAAAATCATTTCTATTTGACAGTACTGACAAAGTGGTGTTATATACATATGTTCAATGAGATTCCTAGATTCCAAGCAGTGTAGATATATCATGCCATCTTCCTCATTTTACTGAAATAAGAAATCAACCTCCTAAAGTCCGCTGTGCTTAATGGCGTGTAACAAAATAAATCGGTAATGTTATTATAATAGCCCATCGCATATTTCCATATAACCTGGGGAACCAACTCCGTCACGAATCACTAAAGCGGTTCAAATTATAAACGTAATTACCATAAGAAACTATACGAAACTGTACATACTCAAGGATAAGATATAAAAAAGATGATTTTACATATGTAAGTAAGTTGATTATAATATTACGTACACCGATGGTCATCATTATTAGACAAATGTCAAATAAATCTCAAGACAAATGTAAACTACTTATCTATAAAAAAGAATTCTGGACATAAGCACTCGGAAGATATTATGTACATTGATGTGATGACTGTCTGCAAGAAATTCTTATAAGTTTAATGGATAAAAAAAGAATTATCAAAATCAGACTACTCTGTAAAAAGTTATGCGTGGTCACACATTAAAAAAAAATACACTTTGACTGGATAACTTCCGTTTTTTTTCGTCGGTTAAAAATGGTAAAATAAACAATATTTACAAGAGAGATAGATAAAGTAAATATTAAAGCTCAGGAAAGTTTATAGCATCAACCTATGAATGCGTCCATAAAATCACGCACAATCCAATAAAGTGTTCCAAATACACAACAAAGAAGACTGCGAATACCAAGTCTACTTTAGTGCCGAATGTCTCAGATATTACCTTATCGGGAGTGAAATATGCTATATTTTAGTTCGATAAGTACCCTTTCAAATGATCTTTTTGTCGGTTTTGCACTCTAAAGGCGTAGCATTGCAAGTAATGAGCTCGTAGTTGTCTCAGTGATTACATTTTACGCACCTCGCCCGGACTCTGCTATCGAACAAATATAGTGTCACATTATTAGCATGCCGCCTCGTGCTGTGGCAACCGGTAAAATCTCAGTAATGTGCATTGCAGGAACAGAAAATAAACTGGCCAATTGCAAGTCGGACTAGCACTCGTAGGGTTCCGTACCACACTATAGTATTTTATAAGATCGAGCAAAAAATACCACTATCATTTTTCGCCTGCAAAAAATAATAATTAATAAACATTTTATTTCTTATAACGCCATCTAACGTCTAACAAATGTGTTAGGGATCGACATTTTAATATAACGCCATCTATGGGACGTTTACCAAACTAAGCGTACATAGATGGCGTGAAATGCCGCAAAAAACACGTTTCTTGTATGGGGACCCTCTATTATTTTTAACTTTATTCTGTTTTTAGTATTTGTTGTTATAGCGGCAACAGAAATACATCATCTGTGAAAATTTCGACTGTCCAACTATCACGGTTCATGAGATACAGCCTGGTGACAGACGGACAGACAGACTGACAGACAGACAGACAGACAGACAGACAAACAGACAGACAGACAAACGGACAGCGGAGTCTTAGTAATAGGGTCCCGTTTTACCCTTTGGGTACGGAACCCTAAAAAGGTCTACATGAAGCCTTTACCGCTTCTATAAGCATGATAATAAATAGCAAGCGCAGGTTTCTACATTTCTAAATACCTTGCTGAATATACTGAATTCCAAGGATTCATGACAAAGCTTCATATGCAAAATTCGTAATCTTTATTTAAATTGGAAACGACAAAATCCAAAAGGCATAAATTATTGGCGTAGGTGGACAGAGCTAAAGCTTTGTATTGCACTTAAGTAAGTAGGTATTAAATGTCGGTGGAGCATCAGGCTAAAAATACATTGTTAAGTGTCACGTAAAGAATCTGAGCGCGCTGCATTACATATTGTTATTTTCTTTTCGCATTTCTATCCGCAGTTAAGTCTAGTGTTTCACTGGATGACCTGGGGGTACTACTGTTATGTTTAGGTAGATAATTACACGGAAATATTGAACTGGCTTTATGGTATATATTGGTATATATCATTGAATCTAAATCTTTCGATATCGATTGTTGTAAGTATTTGCATCGAAGTTGCTTGAATGCCAAGTTGATTCGCGATACGTCCAAGTGCTGAAAGGTCTGCATGGCGCCGCTATGACCGGACCTAAAGCAGTTCCTCTCGAAGTTTTACACAAATACGTCTTACCTTGGGCAAATCGTGTGCGTCCTACCTGTTCTTACACAGGACGAACGGAGCGGAGACATGGACATTGACGGTGCGACCAATGCAAACCAATTTTAAGTCACTTAGCGAGCTATAGAGAGAGCTATGCTCGGAGTTTCTCTAAACGATTGAAATTGAAACGAAACTATTCTTTAAGATACGGTCAGACCGCGGCGTCCTGCGATCTGCAGCGCGATCTCAGTATTTTTCAATTGTTTTCTGATTGCGTTTGGTGTGAACCAGTCAGTACAAATATAACTGCGCTATCTGATCGCCGCCTAGATCGCACGCAAGACGCTGCGGTGTGTCCATACCCTTAGAGAATCAAAGTTATCGACATAGCTCAAAGGATTAGAAGGCTGAAATGGCAGTGGACTGGTCACATCTGTCGTAGAACCGATAACCGTTGGGGTAGACGAGTTCTAGAGCGAAGACCAAAGCTCGGCAAACGTAGTGTTGGACGCCCTCCAGCTAGATGGAGCGATGATATACACGCAAGTTGGTTGGCAGCGGTTGGAAATGAATACCTGAAGATCAAGCTAAGTGGCATGCTATAGGAGAGGCCTATCTCCAGCAGTGGACGGAAATTGGCAGATGATGATGAAGTCGATATTTGTCTTAAACTAAATTAAACATGAACTATAAAGCGTTTCGGTGTACCCCACAGCTTTGACCGCGTTAAAAACTATCCCATATTTTACCTTTTTCTGGTTCTATAACCTTTACTGCGTGAAAAAGTAACAAACATACACATATAATATCTCCATCCGCACAAACTTTCGCATTTATAATAATGTAATAAGATGTACTTGTTCCGAGGATTATTTCGCGAGTGTCGTTAGTAGAGCTCCCGTCTGAGCTTGAACTGATTCATTTACAATGTCCGATACGATCGGCTAGTTTATTGAACATTGTGCGTTCGTCCCGATCTCAGATAAGCTGATACGGTGTTCGGCGCAGTAATCAATTACTACCGCCTACCTACACGCTCCACAAATCCTTTTTTTAATGACTATTCAATAGCAAATATGTTTTTATTGCTGCTCCCGCCGCGAAAATTAAACACTCTTTACATTCGCAGATCTGAGATAAGTGCTATTGTATTCACACAAATAGAGCAATATATTAACATTGTTTGTTTAGGCCTGGCTGGACAGTTCGGGTTTAATTAAATACAGATGATAGTACTTCAAGAAATAGTCTTGATATTTATTATCTTCTACTTATTCGGTGTGCCTGTACATCTATTTATAAGTAAGTACATTTACGAGTACGTATTGAGATGGCCTTTTTATTTATTCTGAACAGACTTGGTCCCTATCTCGCCTGATGTTAAATGACGATGCGGTCTAAGATGGAATCGTGCTTGTCTGGAAATGGAAAACGACAATAAGTCGACGCGCAAGAAAACTTATTTTAGTCTAACCCACAAAGCGCCATGTTTCATTTACGTTTCACATCGGCGTCTTTTTCCGGTGGATGGTTGAAGCCATGGTCGCCGAAAGCGTACAAATAATATGATCTGATTGGCTAGCGCTGGTATTCATTAGTGCAAAATCACTAACTAGTTGTGAAATCGACGTCACAACCAACACAACTCTACTAAGTCTATAGTTCGATGCAACACAAATGTCATACAAGACTGGCAGCTACTCAGACTTGGTAGATCATACATGCATGATAAATACAGCCTTTTGCATCGGAGGCTTTCGAAGCAGCGCATAAATCATATGTCAAGTAGGGCCTGGCCTCAGTCACAATGGAAAGGCAGATCAATGGTAGGTAGCATAACATAAGCTGTACTATTAAGATGCACAAACGTATGACGTTAATATTATGCTGACCTTTCTCAGATTTTATTGTTATGACTTCGAACATTTAAGATGTAAAATCGAAACTCTCATGTTACTAGATGTCGGACTGCAAGAAAATTTTGCAATGTACTCGTACTTACCTTATTTTGGCTCATATCTAGGGCAAAAAAAATTGCATTCTTATCAAGCGTGTTTCCCACCCACAAGAGGTTTGTTGGATAAAGTAATTATGGTTTCATATCTTTTAAGATACGGCCACACCACGGCGTCCTGCGATCTGTGGGCACGATCTCAGTACTTTTCAAATGTTTTCTGATCGCGTTTGGTGTGAACCAGTCGGTAAAAATACTACTGCGCTATCTGGTCGCCGCCTAGATCGCGCACGCAGGACGCTGCGGTGTGTCCGTACCTTTATTGGTTTACGTACATGATCACCATATCTCCAGTTAATGTTGCCTAGCAGGCAAAACATTGCACACCGCAGTGGTAGAATGTAAGAACATCTCAAATACTTCATCTTTTTTTGCACTACATTTTCAGAAATAACAATTGTCATAATAAATAAATATCGAATATTTTCGAAACAATACTTTCTTTACTCATGTGACAATACAGTGTAGCTTTCATCACAGATTAATAAGCAGTTAGAGGATGGTGTAATGCAAAGGTGACGCCAAGCAGCCGCGGCAGTAATTTGCCGAGAATGCTTCCCGCGTTCCCGCTGCAAAGTTCCTGCCATACATGGACATTACCATACCTGTGTAAGAATTATCTAATTCTCTCGTTGCCACACTATGATAATTATCACGTAGTAATTGTACAATTGCTGTGCTGAGCTCTCTCCATTCGGAGTAAAATGCAAATTAGGCTTGCTTTTTAAAAGCTGTCCTGTTGAGTAACTACGCGTGCCACGACGTTACTGGAACAGAATTGCGTTTGCACATTTGTACACACGTAATTAGAGTACATACGTCTTATTGCTAACGCATTCTTAATTAATTAGTTACGGCTTTATATCTAAGTAATAGGCTTTCTTTATAAAATTGTTGATTATTTAGCGTTATTTATAGCGTAAGCGTAGCGTAAGCGTAGCGTAAGCGTAAAATGCGGGTTTATATCACACTATCTAAAATAAATATACGATACTCGTGAATTACGCTACTACTAACTTCACGCCGTGCAATAATCGACTACTGAAGTCACACGTATCATAATCCAGACTAATATTATAAAGAGGAAACGTTTTTAAACGAGTTCAACTTTTGAGATGTTTAATCGTAAGTGCATCAGTTTCAATATCGCCGAAAATATCGTTTGCGCGATGCAGGATCTAATACATTTAGGCAATATATTAAAAAATTTATATATATACAATAGACAAAGGAGAGCTATTAAAATCTACGCTAGCGCCATCTCTGGGTTTTATTCTAATATTATAAATGCAAAAGTAACTCTGTCTATCTGTCTGTTTGTCTCGCTTTCACGCCAAAAATACTGAACATTTATGATTTAAATGAAATTTGGTACATAGTTAGTCTAGAGCCTGAGAAAGGACATAGGCTACTTTTTAATGTGAAAAGTGGGTTGTAAGGGGTTGAAGGGGGGGATGAAAAGTTGTATGGAAGTATCGTCATTTTTAAAGCTAGAAGCTTGAAATTTATTTTTTAGGCTGTTGTTTCGATATAAATAAATATGACATTCAAAGTTTGTGAAGGGGAAGAGGGAGTGGAAGGGGAGGGGATAGGTCCCCTACCCTTAGGGGGAGTGGAGGGGGAGGGTTGGTGTAGTTGAGAGGAGGACAGGGGAAGTTGAGGGGGTGGGGAGGGGGAGGGTAGGGGATGTGGAAGTGAGGGAAAGAGGGAGGGGAGCAAAGGAGGAGGGTAGGTAAGTGAGGGGAAGGGGGAGGGGAGGGGGAGTTGAAGTGGAAGTGAGGGGAAGGGGGAGGGTATGTGAGGGGCGGAGGGAAGGGGGGATAAGCGTGGCGTGGTACGGCGCGGTGTAGTTGGGATACGTATGTGTTATTTGTTAATGCTACCCAAAGATACTATTCCAGGCGGACGAAGTCGTGGGCACAGCTAGTATAGTAATAAATGTGAAAATTAGAAAGATACCCAAGCTTATTGCAATATTCAATTTGTTAACTAGAAACACCTAGCAGTGCTACATTTAAAAAAAAATTAAAACAAAACAACCACAAGAGTGATTTCTATTCATTGCGAACGCGGGGTAGTGGTGGTAGTCGGGTTATTAACCGACTTCAAAAAAAGGAGGAGGTTTCTCAATTCGACCGTATATTTTTTTTTTTTTTTTTTTTTTTATGTTTGTTCGCGGATAACTTCGTCGTTTATGAACCGATTTCGATTATTCTTTTTTTGTTCGAAAGGAGATATCCCAAGTGTGGTCCCATGGTAATTTTATCGAGGTATGATAAGTATCTCCAGAGATATTGAGATAAACATCTCAAAATTGGTACTGAAAATGAATATTTTTTTTATGTTTGTTCGCGGATAACTTCGTCGTTTATGAACCGATTTCGATTATTCTTTTTTTGTTCGAAAGGAGATATCCCAAGTGTGGTACCATGGTAATTTTATCGAGGTATGATAAGTATCTCCAGAGATATTGAGATAAACATCTCAAAATTGGTACTGAAAATGAATAGCGCGGCATTGAAGTCGGTTGTTTTTTAGTTTTTAAACGATATTATTTTATAATTAATAAAGTTAATCAATTACAATATTAGCGTAAAATCGTAAAATCTAATAACTGGCCCCCCTGATTTAGTTTGTAAATATTAGCACGCGAAGGAAATTTGCCCATCCCTGGTCTAAATCATTAAATATTATTCATGCGCGCTTGTCTTTTAAAAAGCCTTTCACGAAGACAAGGTTCTAACTTTTCCATTTCCAAACCACTAGTTTAAGTTTAGTTTAAACCTCATTTGCATCAATCAATCATTTTTACACGAGCACTTACTGGTAAATATGGTTTTAAAAATGATTTTTCAAAATACTTACCATTCATTTAATTTCAGCTCCCAGGCAAAAACAATGCGTTGTTGTTGAGTCGTGAAGGCTTTCAATTATTCCTTTTGTTCGTAAGATACCTACCTCCTTATTAAGATACCTGTGGCTACAGACTTTCTATACAAACGTAAAATTAAAATAATTCTTCAATTTTAAGCATATTACATCTACCTATTGTTATAGAGTTTAGTATAATGATTTTCAGACGAAGACAGTAGGTACGAATACTTTTTTTCCCCAAAATACTTAGGTAGGGTCCGTAGCTAGACTAAATGGTTTTTTATGAGATGAGCAGTGTTGTATTGGAATCCTTGTAGAACAATGAATATTAATTTATTCTTATACTGGATTTATAAGTTGTAAGTAATAAGCAAAGACATCATCAAATTAGGTAATTCTTCCCAGTGGAATTTTGAAAAGTCCAAAGCAGCAAAGATAAATAAATAAAGTTTTGTTATCAAGAGAATCAAACTGGGGGAAGATAAAAGGGTGACGGGGAATGGTGTCCATTATTTTTAAAATCACCAAAGTAAGGTAGGTATGTAATTAGGTACTTAACTAAAACAAAAACAATAGGAAAAACACATATTCGCCTCAAATTGCAGTAGAGAAGGGTTATCGTAGGAGTCTTAAGATTCATTCATGCAAGTATTTTGTGGTCAGTTCCAGACCTCAGTTAACTAGACTTGTTAGGAGCAAACACAACTACGTTCCATTAGGGAGAATTAATGGTGTTTACAAAACAGGGGATAGCCACAAAACATGACAAATGAAGGTAAAATGCGATGTTATTATTTTATTTCTACCATAAAGGACCCTCAATACAGCAACTTATATTGCCTCTTAACATTTAGACCTGGCAATAAGCTTAACTTTATAGCCTCGAACTGCAGTGTTGTAAATACCGCGTGTAAGTTCTCTCGCAAATAATTTTAAAAATAATAATATTTCTATAGAGCGGCATACCATCGTCAAATCCTAATCGTGTGTAATTTCAAATACTCATGATAGATCGAACGCGGGGTGCAATTTTGCATACAAATGTATTCCCACGTTTCGTTCCTGGAAAATGCTTCTAGAGCAAAATTTGTATCTACAAAATATCAAGGTCTGCTGTAGCTACGCCCCTACATTTGCTTTTTTTGACTAACCAATTGCAAATAGAAATATGACCCTTCAAAAATCTTAAAGAGGAGATAAAAAGCTACAGCAGACCTTGATATTTTGTAGAAATAAATTTTATAGATTTAAGACGGGAATTTAACGTGACTTACGCGATGTCGATATAGCGATCGACATATGTTAAATTCCCGTCTTAAATCTATAAGTTTAAAATAAACGTGAGTTTTTATAAGAAATAAATTTTGCTCTAAAAGCATTTTCCAGGGAGAAAACGGGGAATACATTTGTATGGAAAAGTGCACCCCGCGGTCCCTCTTAAAATAGTTTAGAAACTAAAACAACCGACTTCCATGCCCCACGAGTCAATTTCAGTAGCAAGTTTGAGACGTTTACCGTCATATCTCTGGAGATACTTATCAGATCTCAAGGAAATTACAATCGAACCACCTTGAAAATGTATCCTACCGATTGACTAAAAAAAGAATCATTCGAATCGGTTCACCATTGACGGAGTAATCGCGTAACATACAAACAAAAAAAATATATACAGGCGAATTGAGAACCTCCTTCTTTTTGGAAGACGGTTAAAAACTACTAACCCAAGTACGACTCTCCCACCATTTGCCATCAGGGAATTCCAGTCCCTACATCCACAGAAATATGAATAACTTATTACTTGGATGTGTTTGTTCGCCACGTACACCGAACCATCCACCAAACAAAACATATAAACATACATTTCGCTAATTCGCTGAGTTCCGGTAAGATGCTCGGTATCAGCCACGTTTTAACCGACTTCGAAAAAGGAGGAGGTTCTATGTTCATCTGTATGTTTTTTTTTACAGGACGAGTTTTGATAGTTGCGCTTAAATATTGGACTAAAGTCAGCGTATTGTTTCACTGCCGTATACAACCACACACGTTTTTTTGAAAACATTATCTTTTTTCGTCTGCATCAAGGTCTCAATCAAAATCATTATTAGAAGAAAAAGTTATATTCAAATTGGACCAATAAAAATCACAGTAATAGGATGTGTTGCGATCTCACACTAGCTCGGGAAAGGAACGTGACTCAAAAACCGCAACCATACGCTAAAATCGTAAAGAGTGTAATAACACCAGTCAGGTGCGTGTTAGACTCGTAAACAGAGGCTTCCATACTCGTACTACTCTACTCTAACAATCAAGAATAGGTATATACTGTAATTGATTCCCGTACGAAGTGTCATCGCACAATCGAAAATACTTATGCCTTTGTTTGGAATCTTCTTCAGATTCGACAGAGTATGCTATGCTTTATTATTTGTTAATTTATTTTGGGGCTTGGACTATAATTGTTGTGATGCTTTCTATATTGAGGTATCCGCTATTATGGTAAGTACTTATAATTATGGCTAGCTTTGAAGATGGGTTGGGATGGGATAGTTACGCTATATGGAATTAGACTAAAGTCAGTTGTGCTATGCGCCACATCTTCCATTTCAAAAAGCACGATTCCATCTTAGACCGTAAAACATTAAGGTAATCATAAAGGTCAGATAGTGGTCTAATGCTTTTTATCTGAAATAAAAAAATATATATGACGCAAATTTCAAGATTATTTTATCTCTTCTTAGCATAGATCAAAACATACAGCTCTTTAGAAGACACACATTCCACAGATTAATACACGAACCTCCCTCGTCCCACGGTGCGCTGGTGCGGTTTGGCCTGTGATATAACGCACTGTAGGAAGCGGCGACCTTTAGGCTAAAGGGCGAACGCGGGGTGCACTTTTTCATACAAATTTATTCCCCCGTTTCCTCCCTGAAAAAGCTTCTACAGCAAAATCTGTTCCTTCAAAAAATCAAGGTCTGCTGTAACTACGCCCCTATCATTTGCTTTTTTCGATCAACCAATTGCAAAAAGAAATATAAGCATTCTAATCTCCCCTTTAAGATTTTTGAAGGGTCACATTTCTATTTGCAATTGGTTGGTCAAAAAAAGAAAATGATAGCTACAGCCACACTACAGCTAACCTTGATTTCTTGTAGAAACAATTTTTTCTTTAGAAGCATTTTCCAGGGAGGAAACGGGGACATACATTTGTATGGAAAAGTTCACCCCGCGTTCCCTGTCAATTAAATTGCTGTTGGTTATTATGAGGAACCCTGAAAGCAAACGTGGGTTCTGTTATGCAGTGTGCGAATTTTCAAAGGGCCACAATAACTAAATTACTTTATTTCTTGATGGGGCCATTGATGGGGGGGCATCATCTAACTGTATTACATTGAACTGAGAAATAATTCAAGTAAACAGAGTTCACAAATAAGGATTGAATTTCTGTAGAACTATTTATCTACATAGGTGGTAATGATAAACCTATTGTAATGGAATGGAATTAACCTTGTAGCATACGTATCCTTTAAATAATAATTATATGGCGATCCCGTAGGAGTTACGTAGCATTGTAATACCAGGGGGCCTAGACAAGTAGGCATCGCTCCAAGTCGAATCAATTTCGAAAATTGATTACGCTTGTGCAGTAAATCAAGGACAATGCAATGTGATCATTCGAGAAAAATCAACTTCTTGGCTATGGTTTTGAAATGAAAACGACGTGAAAACGTCGTAAAACAGATCTTGTTGGGTCTTATTACTCGCCTTTGAGCAAAACTATCGCAATACCGTATGTTACTCCAGAGTGGTCCGGAGCATATAATCCGCTGTGGGTATGGGTATGTGAGTGTTTACACAAAAAGGAACAGCTTGTATTATGTAAGATGATGTTTATATTCTTCTTTTTCTATGCCAAGGTTGTCTGGAAGAAATTACTCTATGCGATAAGACCGCCGATTGTATTGCCTTACTATTGAAATGAAATGAAATGAAATGAAATGAAATGAAATGAAATGAAATGAAATGAAATGAAATGAAATGAAATGAAATGAAATGAAATGAAATGAAATGAAATGAAATGAAATGAAATGAAATGAAATGAAATGAAATGAAATGAAATGAAATGAAATGAAATGAAATGAAATGAAATGAAATGAAATGAAATGAAATGAAATGAAATGAAATGAAATGAAATGAAATGAAATGAAATGAAATGAAATGAAATGAAATGAAATGAAATGAAATGAAATGAAATGAAATGAAATGAAATGAAATGAAATGAAATGAAATGAAATGAAATGAAATGAAATGAAATGAAATGAAATGAAATGAAATGAAATGAAATGAAATGAAATGAAATGAAATGAAATGAAATGAAATGAAATGAAATGAAATGAAATGAAATGAAATGAAATGAAATGAAATGAAATGAAATGAAATGAAATGAAATGAAATGAAATGAAATGAAATGAAATGAAATGAAATGAAATGAAATGAAATGAAATGAAATGAAATGAAATGAAATGAAATGAAATGAAATGAAATGAAATGAAATGAAATGAAATGAAATGAAATGAAATGAAATGAAATGAAATGAAATGAAATGAAATGAAATGAAATGAAATGAAATGAAATGAAATGAAATGAAATGAAATGAAATGAAATGAAATGAAATGAAATGAAATGAAATGAAATGAAATGAAATGAAATGAAATGAAATGAAATGAAATGAAATGAAATGAAATGAAATGAAATGAAATGAAATGAAATGAAATGAAATGAAATGAAATGAAATGAAATGAAATGAAATGAAATGAAATGAAATGAAATGAAATGAAATGAAATGAAATGAAATGAAATGAAATGAAATGAAATGAAATGAAATGAAATGAAATGAAATGAAATGAAATGAAATGAAATGAAATGAAATGAAATGAAATGAAATGAAATGAAATGAAATGAAATGAAATGAAATGAAATGAAATGAAATGAAATGAAATGAAATGAAATGAAATGAAATGAAATGAAATGAAATGAAATGAAATGAAATGAAATGAAATGAAATGAAATGAAATGAAATGAAATGAAATGAAATGAAATGAAATGAAATGAAATGAAATGAAATGAAATGAAATGAAATGAAATGAAATGAAATGAAATGAAATGAAATGAAATGAAATGAAATGAAATGAAATGAAATGAAATGAAATGAAATGAAATGAAATGAAATGAAATGAAATGAAATGAAATGAAATGAAATGAAATGAAATGAAATGAAATGAAATGAAATGAAATGAAATGAAATGAAATGAAATGAAATGAAATGAAATGAAATGAAATGAAATGAAATGAAATGAAATGAAATGAAATGAAATGAAATGAAATGAAATGAAATGAAATGAAATGAAATGAAATGAAATGAAATGAAATGAAATGAAATGAAATGAAATGAAATGAAATGAAATGAAATGAAATGAAATGAAATGAAATGAAATGAAATGAAATGAAATGAAATGAAATGAAATGAAATGAAATGAAATGAAATGAAATGAAATGAAATGAAATGAAATGAAATGAAATGAAATGAAATGAAATGAAATGAAATGAAATGAAATGAAATGAAATGAAATGAAATGAAATGAAATGAAATGAAATGAAATGAAATGAAATGAAATGAAATGAAATGAAATGAAATGAAATGAAATGAAATGAAATGAAATGAAATGAAATGAAATGAAATGAAATGAAATGAAATGAAATGAAATGAAATGAAATGAAATGAAATGAAATGAAATGAAATGAAATGAAATGAAATGAAATGAAATGAAATGAAATGAAATGAAATGAAATGAAATGAAATGAAATGAAATGAAATGAAATGAAATGAAATGAAATGAAATGAAATGAAATGAAATGAAATGAAATGAAATGAAATGAAATGAAATGAAATGAAATGAAATGAAATGAAATGAAATGAAATGAAATGAAATGAAATGAAATGAAATGAAATGAAATGAAATGAAATGAAATGAAATGAAATGAAATGAAATGAAATGAAATGAAATGAAATGAAATGAAATGAAATGAAATGAAATGAAATGAAATGAAATGAAATGAAATGAAATGAAATGAAATGAAATGAAATGAAATGAAATGAAATGAAATGAAATGAAATGAAATGAAATGAAATGAAATGAAATGAAATGAAATGAAATGAAATGAAATGAAATGAAATGAAATGAAATGAAATGAAATGAAATGAAATGAAATGAAATGAAATGAAATGAAATGAAATGAAATGAAATGAAATGAAATGAAATGAAATGAAATGAAATGAAATGAAATGAAATGAAATGAAATGAAATGAAATGAAATGAAATGAAATGAAATGAAATGAAATGAAATGAAATGAAATGAAATGAAATGAAATGAAATGAAATGAAATGAAATGAAATGAAATGAAATGAAATGAAATGAAATGAAATGAAATGAAATGAAATGAAATGAAATGAAATGAAATGAAATGAAATGAAATGAAATGAAATGAAATGAAATGAAATGAAATGAAATGAAATGAAATGAAATGAAATGAAATGAAATGAAATGAAATGAAATGAAATGAAATGAAATGAAATGAAATGAAATGAAATGAAATGAAATGAAATGAAATGAAATGAAATGAAATGAAATGAAATGAAATGAAATGAAATGAAATGAAATGAAATGAAATGAAATGAAATGAAATGAAATGAAATGAAATGAAATGAAATGAAATGAAATGAAATGAAATGAAATGAAATGAAATGAAATGAAATGAAATGAAATGAAATGAAATGAAATGAAATGAAATGAAATGAAATGAAATGAAATGAAATGAAATGAAATGAAATGAAATGAAATGAAATGAAATGAAATGAAATGAAATGAAATGAAATGAAATGAAATGAAATGAAATGAAATGAAATGAAATGAAATGAAATGAAATGAAATGAAATGAAATGAAATGAAATGAAATGAAATGAAATGAAATGAAATGAAATGAAATGAAATGAAATGAAATGAAATGAAATGAAATGAAATGAAATGAAATGAAATGAAATGAAATGAAATGAAATGAAATGAAATGAAATGAAATGAAATGAAATGAAATGAAATGAAATGAAATGAAATGAAATGAAATGAAATGAAATGAAATGAAATGAAATGAAATGAAATGAAATGAAATGAAATGAAATGAAATGAAATGAAATGAAATGAAATGAAATGAAATGAAATGAAATGAAATGAAATGAAATGAAATGAAATGAAATGAAATGAAATGAAATGAAATGAAATGAAATGAAATGAAATGAAATGAAATGAAATGAAATGAAATGAAATGAAATGAAATGAAATGAAATGAAATGAAATGAAATGAAATGAAATGAAATGAAATGAAATGAAATGAAATGAAATGAAATGAAATGAAATGAAATGAAATGAAATGAAATGAAATGAAATGAAATGAAATGAAATGAAATGAAATGAAATGAAATGAAATGAAATGAAATGAAATGAAATGAAATGAAATGAAATGAAATGAAATGAAATGAAATGAAATGAAATGAAATGAAATGAAATGAAATGAAATGAAATGAAATGAAATGAAATGAAATGAAATGAAATGAAATGAAATGAAATGAAATGAAATGAAATGAAATGAAATGAAATGAAATGAAATGAAATGAAATGAAATGAAATGAAATGAAATGAAATGAAATGAAATGAAATGAAATGAAATGAAATGAAATGAAATGAAATGAAATGAAATGAAATGAAATGAAATGAAATGAAATGAAATGAAATGAAATGAAATGAAATGAAATGAAATGAAATGAAATGAAATGAAATGAAATGAAATGAAATGAAATGAAATGAAATGAAATGAAATGAAATGAAATGAAATGAAATGAAATGAAATGAAATGAAATGAAATGAAATGAAATGAAATGAAATGAAATGAAATGAAATGAAATGAAATGAAATGAAATGAAATGAAATGAAATGAAATGAAATGAAATGAAATGAAATGAAATGAAATGAAATGAAATGAAATGAAATGAAATGAAATGAAATGAAATGAAATGAAATGAAATGAAATGAAATGAAATGAAATGAAATGAAATGAAATGAAATGAAATGAAATGAAATGAAATGAAATGAAATGAAATGAAATGAAATGAAATGAAATGAAATGAAATGAAATGAAATGAAATGAAATGAAATGAAATGAAATGAAATGAAATGAAATGAAATGAAATGAAATGAAATGAAATGAAATGAAATGAAATGAAATGAAATGAAATGAAATGAAATGAAATGAAATGAAATGAAATGAAATGAAATGAAATGAAATGAAATGAAATGAAATGAAATGAAATGAAATATATATTTCACAAAAAATAGAGTACAATTTGATGGATTTATTTAGCAAAGTTCTTTCTATTTCGCTCGTGGGTGAGCATGTGAAATCAGAATATTGTGATTGTATTACTGGCTTAATGTTTGGTAATAAATAAAGTGTTTTGTATTGTAATTGTATCGTAATAAGGAATATGCATGATTTTTTTAAATATGTTTATTTCACTGAATACATCCATTTAACACAGTAAAAAAATTAAATAATACTGAAAGTGTTCAAATTAAGCTACAAAATATAGTTTTAGCATTGAAAAAATATGAGGTATCTAAAACGCTGCCAAATTTTCGCGCGCCTTTGTGACGTCACAGTGCACAACACAGTCTCCACGGATTTAATATTTTTAATAGAAATACTACGTATTCGTACTACAGTGCATACTATTTATATGAAAAAGATTTAATCTGTGGAGATCGTGTTGTGCACTGTGACGTCATTTTCTAATTGACAAGTGGTGATGTGTTTAGCAAATTTATATTACCCACGCTTTTTTTGCATTTTTCATATAATATTTTAACACATGTAAGACTATTTTATTTATAAAAAAATGTTTAAGATACAACGCCAGAACAATAATGATTCGAAAATAAATGATTTCAAGTAAATGTATACCACATGCATATTCCCTATTGTATCGTAATATCGTAATAAAAACTGTAATAGTATCGTAATTGTATCGTAATTGTATCGTAATTGTATCGTAGTTGTATCGTAGTTGTATCGTAGTTGTATCGTAGTTGTATCGTAGTTGTATCGTAGTTGTATCGTAGTTGTATCGTAGTTGTATCGTAGTTGTATCGTAGTTGTATCGTAGTTGTATCGTAGTTGTATCGTAGTTGTATCGTAGTTGTATCGTAGTTGTGTCGTAGTTGTGTCGTAGTTGTGTTGTAGTTGTGTCGTAGTTGTATCGTAGTTGTATCGTAGTTGTATCGTAGTTGTATCGTAGTTGTATCGTAGTTGTGTCGTAGTTGTGTCGTAGTTGTGTCGTAGTTGTATCGTAGTTGTATCGTAGTTGTATCGTAGTTGTATCGTAGTTGTATCGTAGTTGTATCGTAGTTGTATCGTAGTTGTATAGTAGTTGTGTCGTAGTTGTATCGTAGTTGTATCGTAGTTGTATCGTAGTTGTATCGTAGTTGTATCGTAGTTGTGTCGTAGTTGTATCGTAGTTGTATCGTAGTTGTGTCGTAGTTGTGTCGTAGTTGTGTCGTAGTTGTGTCGTAGTTGTGTCGTAGTTGTGTCGTAGTTGTGTCGTAGTTGTGTCGTAGTTGTGTCGTAGTTGTGTCGTAGTTGTGTCGTAGTTGTGTCGTAGTTGTGTCGTAGTTGTGTCGTAGTTGTGTCGTAGTTGTGTCGTAGTTGTGTCGTAGTTGTGTCGTAGTTGTGTCGTAGTTGTGTCGTAGTTGTGTCGTAGTTGTGTCGTAGTTGTGTCGTAGTTGTGTCGTAGTTGTATCGTAGTTGTATCGTAGTTGTATCGTAGTTGTATCGTAGTTGTATCGTAGTTGTATCGTAGTTGTATCGTAGTTGTATCGTAGTTGTATCGTAGTTGTATCGTAGTTGTATCGTAGTTGTATCGTAGTTGTATCGTAGTTGTATCGTAGTTGTATCGTAGTTGTATCGTAGTTGTATCGTAGTTGTATCGTAGTTGTATCGTAGTTGTATCGTAGTTGTATCGTAGTTGTATCGTAGTTGTATCGTAGTTGTATCGTAGTTGTATCGTAGTTGTATCGTAATTGTATCGTAATTGTATCGTAATTGTATCGTAATTGTATCGTAATTGTATCGTAATTGTATCGTAATTGTATCGTAATTGTATCGTAATTGTATCGTAATTGTATCGTAATTGTATCGTAATTGTATCGTAATTGTACTGTAATTGTACTGTAATTGTACTGTAATTGTACTGTAATTGTACTGTAATTGTACTGTAATTGTACTGTAATTGTACTGTAATTGTACTGTAATTGTACTGTAATTGTATTGTAATTGTATTGTAATTGTATTGTATTGTAATTGTTGTAGTAGTAAGTAGTAGTAATTGACCTTGGAGTCCTCTCTAATAACTTAACCAAAGGTTATGAAGTCATAAAACTGTCAGGGTCATAAAAAGTAATAAAAAATGTTTGCGCTCGCTTCGCTCGCGCTGCCAATTGTCTTATCTGCTTTGTTGGAAATATTTCATATTTTTTTGTGTTTTAAGAGTCTCATGCATTAAAATGACTCAAACATTTAGAAGTACAACTTGGTCTACCTTACCATAGTAATTTATGACTTTAACAACAGAGGATATTGAATTTAACCTTAGGGTAATCTATAGTGACTAATTATAATTAGGTCATAAAACTGTCAGAGTCATAAGAAGTCGTAAAAAATTTGCGCGCTCGCTGCGCTCGCGCCAACATTCTCTTTCTCTACTTTTTAGGAAATATTTCAGGAACTTTTGTTTTAACAGCTTCATGCATCAGACTGAGTCATACATTTATACTATACTAGCAGCCCGCCCCGGCTTCGCACGGGTAGAATATATATGCCTACAAAATTTGCATCAGTTTGTTGCATCGAATATAAAATATGAACATATTTAACAATCATCATCATATTTCATCCAATTTACACAAAATCTTAACGAATTATGCACCTAAACCTTCCTCATAAACACTCTGGCTATTGGTGAAAACCGCATGATAATTCGTTCAGTAGCTATTGAGATTATTGCGAACAGACAGACAGACGCAGTGATGGACTTTGTTTTATAATACTTACGTTGTGATATTGGACGGCCCTTTAGCGTAAAGGATAGTTACCCTGATTCTGACCCGACGGTCGTTGGTTCTAATCCTAGCTATATACCTATCAATGAAAGTTTTATGTGCATTCATGAATCATGAGTTTTCGTACAGTGGTAGTGGGATCATTAAATTTACCAAAAAGTAGCTTACCACCAAGGAGAACATCTGCCGCCGTAACCTTACGGCGTTCCCCGACGCAAAATGTAGGGGTAATATACGTTTAACGTGTGTATCTGTGTGTCTGTCTGTAGCATCTTAGCACCTAACCGGATGAACCGATTTTGTTTTTATTATTAATAGTTTTTTTTTTCGTTTGATAGATGTCTTCATCGAGAGTTTTCTTAGCTTTAATTCATGAAAATTCGTTCAATCGTTATAAAACTATGAGCTTTTTTCTAGTTAATTGCGCTATGAAATCAACTTTCATAGGTCTGATTAATTCGAAAATCTTCTTCTTCAACGATATTGTAAGAACATGGAAGCATTGACCTGATGCTGGGACATCTCCTGGACTCTACAGAATACTCAAATCCTCACTAACTTACAGCTCAGATTTTAAATGTCGTGTTTAGAGTCATTGGATTGCTTTTAATGAAAAGATTATACATAGATCAGTCAGGGTGGTTTAAAATATGATATAATAAAGATGAATATTATTTTATACAATAAATCATATTATTATACTATATTGACTTCAAATTGATTGTGATCGGTGGGGATCTTCAGCATAGATAAGCCTATAATAATATTTTCGTAGTAACTATGACCTAATCTGTGGTTTCACTGCAAATATTTTATTAATTTTGCGATGGGTGTATGTGAAATTCGCGATATCTTCTATAGTTTTCATTTGAATTATATACTGTAAAGGACAATTTTAATCTATAATATGTGGCCAAGCTAATTAATTATTTGGATAAGGATTAATACTATATACTTGAAAATAGCCTTGGAATTTATGTAATATTTTTTAACAAAAATTTTAAGATTAAAATAGTTACTGTGAGTCAACCTTAAGAGATATACATATGCTGTGGCGGACTTTTTTGTAGGTCTTATTAAGTTGTACAACTCTTGCATAGAAAATATTCTTCTATCTATTTTCAATTAAGCAGCGTTCGTAAGAAACGTGTTTTTTCGACCGTCCTTTTGCCGACTTAGGTTGAAAATAAGGTCTCCACGAATGTACCTTTGATTAAAACGGGCTAATACATAGCCTATTTTCATTCCGAAAGTCCATTCTATGTATTAGTGAAAGAATTTTTTAAATCGGTTCAGTAGTTTTTGAGCCAAATCATTACAAACATACAAAAATACAAATGTTCTCTCTTTATAATATTAGTATAGATTAGTATAGATAATAGCACTGTTTTGTATACCTAACTATAATTATGAATGACTTTAACAATAGAAAATATCGAGTTCAACCTTGGACTTCTTTAAAGTGACTTAATTAAAGGTTATTAGGTCATAAAACTGTCAGGGTCATAAAAAGGCATAAAAAATTTTCGCTCGCTGCGCTCGCGCAACCATTCGCCTTGTATACTTTGTAGGAAATAATTTCATTCATTTTAAGGGTTCCGTAGTCCTGACAAGGAACCCTTATAGTTTCGTCATGTCCGTCTATCTGTCTGTCCGAGGATTTGCTAAGAAAAGAAACCGTTAATACTAGAAATCTGTAATTTTGTGGGGGTATGTAAATAAATGACGCCGACAAAGTGCAGAAATAAAATTTTGATAAATATTTTTTTTAGGGTAGCTTCCCTATATGAGAAGTGGGGATGATTTTTTTTTCATCGTCTACCCCGTCGTGTGGGGTTTTGTTGAATAGGTATTTTAAAATGACTTAAGGGTTGCTAATACCATTTTTCGATTGAATGCTCCATTTACGAAATATTAAACTTTAAAGTGCACATTTTTGTTCCAGTAGAGCGTCCCCCCCCCCCCCCTTCTAAAAGCTAAACTGCTGCCTTGAAAAATCTGGGAAAATTCGTGATAATAGCGCATTTCATGAACTTTAAAGGAAAACTATAGCGGTTAAGAAAGCTTTATTAGTTTAGCAGTAATAGTCGTTGAACTTGGGTGTTGGATAATTTTGTACCAAATACAAAAAATCCTTAGAATAAATCCTTTAAAGTGACAAAGACGAAGTACCTAGTTGCTTGTTTATAACGGGTAAAGACTTGCATTGAATAACAGGCTACTACGGAACCCTACACTGCGCGTGGCCCAACACGCACTTGGCCGGTTTTCTTTTTGTGTTTTAACAGCCGCAAGCATCAGACTGAGTCAATTATTTAAAGGGCACAACCTGGTATACCTAACCATACTAATTAATAACTTTAACAACAGAGGATATCGAGTTTGATGTTAGAGTCATCTAAAGTGACTTTATTGTTAAGTAATACAACTGTAAGGGGCATAAAAAGTTATAAACATGTCTACTTCTCACCTTGGTATACCTTACCATAATTATTAATGACTTTTACATTAGAGAAGTGTTTTTCAACCTTTTTCAAGACGCGACCCCATACCTGCACTGTTCATAATCTGTATTTTAATATATTACTAGCTTCTGACGTACACGTAATATTACATATATTTTTCTTCAGAAACAAATATTATATGCGCTCTCACTCCCACTCATTACAACACCTTCAAATGCTCTTTAATTAATATTTTCCTAATAAAATGATATTGATTCATGAATATTTTTTTTTATTTATTTGTTTTTTTTTAATATTAGCTTTTTTCTAGTTAATTGCGCTATAAAATCAACTTTCATAGGTCTGATCAATTCGAAAATCTTCTTCTTCAACGATATTGTAAGAACATGGAAGCATTGACCTGATGCTGGGACATTTCCTGGACTCTACAGAATACTCAAATTCTCACCAACTTACAGCTCAGATTTTAAATGTCGTGTTTAGAGTCATTGGAATGCTTTTAGGTAATGAAAAGATTATACATAAATCAGTCGGGGTGGTTTAAAATATTATATTATTATACATAGATAATTATTATTTATATACTGTAAAGGACAATTTTAATCAATAATATGTGGCCAAGCTAATTAATTATTTGGATAAGGATTAATACTATATACTTGAAAATAGCCTTGGAATTTATGTAATATTTTTTAACAAAAATTTTAAGATTAAAATAGTTACTGTGAGTCAACCTTAAGAGATATACATATGCTGTGGCGGACTTTTTTGTAGGTCTTATTAAGTTGTACAACTCTTCCATAGAAAATATTCTTCCATCTATTTTAAATTGAGCAGCGTTCGTAAGGAACGTGTTTTTTCGACCGTTTTTTTGTCGACTTAGGTTGCAAATTAGGTCTTCATGAATGTACCTTTGATTTAAACGTGATAATATATAGCCTATTTTCATTCCGAAAGTTCATTCTATATATTAGTAAAAGAATTTTTTAAATCGGTTAAGTAGTTTTTGAGCCAAATCATTACAAATATACAAATGTTCTCTCTTTATAATAGTAGTATAGACTAGTATAGATTTGTATGTATAATTTTGATAAGGTTTCATGGGGAAGAAACATTGCAAAGTAGCCTGAAAATTGCAAATTTGGGTAAACTTGGAAGTGTTCGTTCCTAATGGATTTGTTCTGACAAGAAAATATCTGTGGAGTCAGCTTGTATTATTTTTTATTTATTATAAGTCAGTGTGCCCATACAAATACCCATACGAAGAAATCCGCCTTAACTTCCACGCATATCTTATACGCATTACAATATTTTGACAAATAACCTCAAATATTTTGAAGTTAACGTGGGAATATCTGCGGATGCTTCTAGAAATATAAATAAAATAAATGATAAACTGATTAGGATGATTAATCATCACAAATTATCCATACCAGAGAATATACATCATAGTTTTATTTAAGTTTAGATAAATGAATTGCAGGATTTTAATGAATAAATCCACACTAAGTAGGTAGATATATAAGTTTCTCAGGAGAAATTAAAACCTTCATCTTAGGCACCGATAGGTGCATGACCTTAATTAGGATGTAGCAGTAATAAAACAAGCTGCACCTCACGGCTCTGCCTGTGATCCGATTATCCGAAACATCGAACTACTGACAATAATGTCCCTTCAGTTCAAACAAGAATGAATTAAATGAAGACCAATTAGAATGAAATTTAGAGTACCTACCTACCTACCTACTGATTCTAACTACTCATACAAAGCCAACATATGAGCAAACGTGTGATTTTTAAGTTGTAAGTTAGGTATTATTAACACAGAATAATGACTTTGTATTAATAAGTATGATAGCAAAGGTACATGGAACCGCTCGATGAACAATATCCACAAATCTTCCCACTAAGAATACTGCAGTACAACTCCGGAGAAATGGGCCATTACAAACTCACGAAATGAACTAGGAAAATTAATAACAAATCCCATATCGAACTTCCTCGTGGGACCTAAAGTGCACGGAGTCAATGTACTATTGAAATTTATCGTATCCCGCGAATCTACCGCCTCCGTCTACACTCGGTCAATGACCTAAGAACAGTGTTAGGGTACCTAGGTCCATAGGTACCTAGGTTTAAGGGTCTGGGTGCGCGGGCTGGATAGCACGTCGAACCCGGATGCCTTTGCATTCATTACGGGCACTCTGTTGTTGTGAGATCCTTCGCTATGTTGTATTATTCTCATGAGATGCATTTGAATTTTGAAGGGGATATTGGTGGAAGGTTTGTTGCATCACGTGGTCTTGACTTGCTCATACTATTATTCTTAGTAAGATTTTGCAATACGTCTGATTATAGAATTTGAATTTTACATCTAGTAACATAGAGAGAGAAGATACAAACAATATAATAGCTATATATTATGTAGCTATTTAAAGTTATTTAAGTATGGCATAAAAAGGTTTACCATGAGCTTAAGCCTTCAAATTAACACAAAAAGACACAAACAGGCAAGAATACTTAACCTTCCCGTGAGTGACTATGACCTAAATGGTTCACATTACCCATGCAACAAAGACGTGTCGCTAACATGCTCTCCTAGTTACGTTATGATGTTCAGTTATATGCATAGTAAGCAAAAAGTAGCTTACCATCATGGAGAAAATCTACCGCCATAACCTTACGGTGTTCTGACAGCACACAGACCTTGAAAATCAGACCATTCAAGGCTAAGCGTGTTAACCATCTACGACAATATCATCGCTTATCACCAGGCCAGATAGTGGTCAAACGCTAGCCTATAAGCCATAAAAAACTATGTGTGTTTTACAAAAAGTTAGTAAGTAAAATTAATTTAGTCCAGCGCAACCTTACTATCATCTTCATGTTCCGGAAAAAGGGGGTGTTCCGCTTTCCTCCGAAGACAACTTCTTCACTTTCATCGGGTGATAGCGTAGGTACTTTCCGTTATTTCTCTAGCCAACGCAAGTGTTACTTAGGTCACTCTTAGTTTCTGTAGACGCACAATAGGGATGTTGCCTGGGTCGAAACATAGTAATTCTAATTAGTCCGTCAGTTAGATTATCATAAAATATTAGACACGTAATTTTAGGGTTCCGTACCTCAAAAGGTAAAAAAAAGGAACCCTTATAAGATCACTTTCTTATCCGTCTGTCTGTCTGTCTATCTGTCTGTCTGTCTGTCCGTCTGTTTGTCCGTCTGTCTCTCCGTCTGTCTGTCCGTCTGTCTGTCCGTGTTTCACCACTGATTTTCTCAGGAACGGGTGGACCTAGCAAGTTGAAATTTATACCTGACACTGAGGTCTATGGTCCCTATTGGGTGTATAAAAATCAAGGTCTTGAGTCAACACAATAAAAAGATATGGGCAAATGTAGATTTTCGGGAAAACTTGTTAGTACCAAAATGTACCTTTATTTTCACCTTGTTTTATTTTTCGGAATTTTTCCTTTATTTATGCTCTAAGACCTTGCTTATGACCACAATTGAAATGTCTAGGTAAAACGGAAGTACCCTATAGGTTTTCGACCCAAAACCTATAGGGTACTTCCGTTTTACCTTTGACCCTGACCTTTTTACCCGTTGATCTAGAATCATGAAATTTGGCAAGAAGGAAGGTCTTACAGCACAAATTAAGATAAAATTACAAAAAATAAAAAAAGTTGAAAATTAAAGGGTACTCTGAGTTATATGAGCGCTGATACAATTTAGAGGTCTAGCTTAATTGGATGGTACGGAAGCCTCGGTGGGCGAGTTCAACTCGACTTAGCCGGTTTTTTTTTTATTTTGCAAAACAATAGAAATTGACAAAGATAAAGAGCTCAAAGTTCGGGAGTGGGGGCTCGTGAAGTCACTGACCGCTAGAATGTAGTACGGTTTGTGACGTCACACGGAATTTCAACGCTCTATATCTTCGTCATATTTTGTTTAATTTAAAAAATAAATAATACGTATCCAATATTTTTTGATAATATAAGTGACGGACTAAAAACAAATTTTAGTAAACTTGCCTATTCATACCTGAATTGTTGATAAGAAACCGCATCTAGACATACCTACCTATCTACTACCTACCACTCTAGCTTCAACACAAAATCCTGTGGTCACAAAACTCGAAGCCTCGAAGCCATAAAACAAATTCTTTGCGTTATAAAACAGCAAGAAGTAAATCATATTCAATTTCTTGTAAGGACCATAAATTCTATTGAAACTAATAGAATATAAGAACAAAAAGTTGCAACGAACGAGCGTAGTAGCTTCACTAAAAAGAAACAAATTGAATACGCTACTCGTACCTAGACCCATCCAGGGAGATGTAAAGTGCATTAAATAGATAAGTATCAAATAATATATCAAATTGGCTGACAGTCAATAGGTGCAGCGAGCTATAACAATATTTCACCGTGGAGGCATTAATGTAATATTGGTGATTCAGTGTTAGACCATAAAATCACATGAACCGCTGCACTGAAGCTTTTGTTAATAATATTAGAAGAAAAGGTATAAGTTTTTTTTAAATATGCTATAGGCTAGCGTTTTACCACTATATCGCCTGGTTGTAAGCGATGACTTGGTCGAAGATGGTGAACATGCTAGGCCTTGAAAACTTTTGACTCTCAAGGGCTGTTTGCTGCCGGAACATCGTAAGGTTATGGCGGCAGATTTACTCCTTAATAGTGGTTAGCTATTTTTTGCCAGTCAGGCGGAAAATCTATATAATATGCTCCGACAACTTATGTTAGGATGTTTAAATCAAGATACATAGATAGATGTAGCATCATAATCATCATCAGCCTATGTTAGTCCACGGCTGGCCATAGGCCTCTCCAACTGCAGGCCACTGAGAACGATCTTTGGCAACTCTCATCCAGTTCCTGCCAGCCACCTTGCAAAGATCTCTGAGAGCTTGCCGACATGTGGTCTCCACAGTCCACTCAAGAACTCGTTTACCCCCAATGGTTGTCGGTTTTCCGGTTTATTAACCGGAAAACCGACAACCATTGTCCGGCCTACTGCATCTTCAGTTTGCTATTACGGTGAGCTATGTCGATGACTTTGATTCTCTGTCGGATCACCTCGTTACAGATTCAATCCTTCAGAGAAACTCCGAGCATAGTCCTTTCCATAGCTCGCTGAGCGACTTTGAATTTGTGGACCAGCCCTACCGTGACTGTCCATGTATCGACACGTATGTCATAACGGGTAGGGCGCTCTGATTTGTTCGTCTATAGACTTTGTGGATGTGGAGGATAGCATAATCACATTTTTTTGTGATAAAGTTAAAAGGACAAGCAAGAGTTTCTTTGATAGTAAGCGATGATGCCTGCTGCATACACCAGAAATCAAGCGTTTTTCAAATATTTTAAATCACGTCGTTGCTTCGGGTCGACATTATCTTTCAACAAATACTACCGAACCGAATGTGCCGACTAACTGACCTGATTACGAATGTTCGAAGTTATCCCTCTATTTTGTAGCCACTAGTGACAAGTTGGGACAAAATAGGGGGACAACGTGGATGGAAACATACCGTATGAAATTGCTTCGGCTGACCCTTGTTGTTTAACAAATACTGCCGAGCCAAATATGCCGACTAGAATATGAGTGTAGCATACCTTACTCTAGAAACCTGTATTTTAAGTCAAAAATGCCAATAATTTCACTGAATAGTTTGTGCAAATATAACGGACAAATGTGGTGGATTAGAAACACACAACCTAATATAATCTATAGATCAGTAAATAGAGTACTAAACGAATGACTTAAGTATCTCAAAACGTAACACCAAACGATTTTATGACTTCATTCACAATACAACATTGGAAAATACCCAGTACATATCGATAGTCCGATGTAACTGTCATATACGATCTTCTTTTATATTAGTCTCACATTCCAACCCTAGCAGAAGCTAGAAGTAAAAACATCAGAAAATGCAATTTATTTTACTGCTTCAATACCTTTCAGCTATGATTTATGTGGTATGTAACTTAAGCACGATTTAATATAGCATTCTAACATTTTTCTACCAGCCATCATTAAGTTATTACGATGTCATAAGATGTTTTTGTGGGTACGGTGGCTGCTTACTCGACTACTTGTACATCGTAGGTAATGGTTGCGGTTACGGAACATTTTAAACGCATTATAGTTAATGCACCACTAGAGATTTCCATAAACACTAGGTACGTTTAGATTTGGTACCATCTAGCTGCAGCACTCGTAATTATCGGACCCATCTGCATAATTTTATGTTACCTCGAATATAGAAGTAAGTGTTCTTCATATATAGGTAAGTGTGAAAACCGAAACAAGTATCTATGTAGCGAACCATATACCTACGGTATCGTCGAAAGTAGGGTACATCTCCACAATGATCCCATTATATCTACAATTCATTGAGTCTGATAAGTATATCCAAGGATATGGAGATACGCACCTCAAACTTGTCACTGAAAATGAACCGATTTTAGTTATTCATGAGAATGTGGTCCTATAGCAATTTTATTAAGCAAATTTATTAAGATCTGATGAGTATCACTAATGGTATCACGATAAAAATCTCAAACTCATGTAAAGACTGTAAAGTCGGTTTTTTTAGTTTTCAAAGCATATACCTTGTGAGGTTAAAAGGAGCGTTTTGTCTATTATTTCTAATGCAGTTGGTAACGACGGTATTAGTCGTAATATGATTGTACCCATCCTAGATATCATCCTTCCTATCCTGTGTCATATCCTGAATTTCTCTATTGAAAATTGTGACTTCCCCTCCACTTGGAAAGAAGCCCAAATCATACCCTTACCTAAAAAACTTAATCCTAAATCCTTCGCTGAATATCGTCCCATTTCTATACTCCCATTCCTCTCCAAAGTCCTTGAACGCCTCGTCCATAATCAACTTAACCTCTTCCTGAATAAAAATAATCTCCTTAATCCTTTTCAATCCGGATTCCGCCCTGGTCATAGCACGGTTACTGCCCTTCTCAAGATCACAGACGATATCCGTCTTGGTATGGATAAGGGTATGTTGACCGTGCTTACTCTTCTTGACTTTTCCAATGCCTTTAATACCGTTGATTTTGATATACTCCTGGGTGTGCTGCGCTCTATTAACTTATCACAGGCTGTAACTGACTGGTTTCGCAGCTACCTGTTTGGGCGTCGGCAGCGTGTTCGTCTTGAAGAAAACTACTCTTCTTGGTGTGACACGTTGGCTGGCGTCCCTCAGGGTGGCGTTCTCTCTCCTCTCCTCTTCGCTATCTTCATAAATTCTATTTCTGACCACCTAACCTCTTCCTATCACTTATATGCTGACGACCTTCAGATTTATTTCCAATCTCCTTACCCTGATCTAAATGATGCCATACATCACATTAATAATGATCTCCTTCGCGTAACAGACTGGAGTACGACCTTTGGCCTTACAGTGAACCCCAGCAAAACGCAGGTCATAATTCTAGGTAGCAGACAGATGATCTCCAGGATAGACTGGAGTAACCTATCACCTGTAGTTTTTGATGGGGTCAACATTCCATTCAGCAATGCTGTCAAAAACCTTGGTATCATGATGGATCAGCACTTATCATGGACTCTGCAGATGGAAACCGTTAGTCGGAAACTGTTTGCTGCAGCAGGTTCACTTAAACGACTGCGTAATTTCCTACCTACGGCTACTAAAATTGCACTTGCACAATCTCTTCTCCTCCCTATCCTAGATTATGCCGACGCCAGCTATCTTGATCTTACTGAGGAGCAACTAAATAAGCTTGAGCGGCTTCAAAATTTTTGTATTAGGTTCATATTTGGCTTGCGCAAGTATGACCATATCTCACAATTTCGTTCTAAGCTCAAGTGGCTCCCAATTCGCCTTCGACGGAACTCTCATATCCTGTCTCTACTGTTTTCTATTCTCTTTAACCCTTCTTATCCACGCTATCTCAAAGATCATTTTAAATTTTTACATACCAATAATACTCTGAATCTTAGATCTACAGAGACCCTTCTTCTTCAGGTTCCCATACACAAGAGCTCCTTCTACGATAAGTCGTTTACCGTAGAAGCCGTAAGACTTTGGAACTTATTACCATTGTCAGCACGACAAGCTCAAACACTGAACATGTTTAAAAGTCGAGTCAAACATTTTTACCTTTCTTCACTTTCGTAAACTAACTGCTGTATGTTCTTATGTTATTTATTATTAAGCTATATTATAATGTGATATTTTTCGTGTATGTATACATATCTTCCTATATGTATCTATGTACATATTTTATGTATGTTTATGTATGGTATATATATATATATATATTGTATGTGTATATATGTGTGTATTTTGTATATATTTATAAGTATGTATTGGACAAAGAGAGTATTTATTATTGTTTAATTATTATTATTATTTTTTTTGCAATTTTGCTTGTGTATTTTCTTTTAGTTTTAATTTTTAATAGATTTAACTGAGATGTTATTCTTGCACTCTACCGTATAGTTATGAAATAGTTCCTAGCAATACACGGTTGTCTGGAAGAGATCGCTACTTAGCGATAAGACCGCCGCTTGTACTTTATATTTAACATTAATGTAATTACCATTGTCATTTTTATTTTCATTGTGCAATAAAGAGTTATCATTCATTCATTCACCTTAGGATTCACTAGTGTCTAGTATCGTAATTATTATTGAGTGATTGAGCGTTATTAAATGGTTTTTGTGAACCTTACAACCTTATGAGATAGACATATGTAATCGCGTTCTTATTTATAGGTCTTATCTAGTTCTAAAACTTTTCCATAGACATTTTTCATTTATCTTTAACTGAAAGAGCAGCGTTCGTAAAATACGTATTTTCTCGACCATTATATCGTCGCCTTAGATTGCAAAAGAGATCTCCACGAATACACCTATCTTTTAGACGTGGTAATCTAAAGCCTATTTTAATTTCGAAAGTGCATTCTTAATATTAGTAAAATCATTTTTAAAATTGGTCCAGTAGTTTTGAATGTATTTGTTCAAACATACAAAAATACAAATGTTTTCTCTTTATAATATAATATTAGTATAGATTATTCTCAATTTTTCATCTCTTAAGGTACGGACGGATACACCGCAGCGTGCGTGCGCGATCTAGGCGGCGATCAGATAGCGCAGCAGTATTTGTACCGACTGGTTCACAGCAAACGCGATCAGAAACAATTTAAAAGTACTGAGATCGCGCCCGCAGATCGCAGGATGCCGCGGTGTGGCCGTACCTTTACTCTCTCTTTCCCATACATTCGTATGGGGAAATTTTTACAATTTCTTACTTTTCATGTAACTAAAACTGCAACCACAGTAGGTAGTTCGAAAGAGGACCGATTGCCATCAAAACTGTGTTCCTATGAATTGGCCTTTAATAATAACAAATAACAATACGACATAGCTCAGAAGATCAGCAACTGAAATGGCAGTGGGCTGGTCACATCTGTCGTAGTACCGATAACCGTCGGGGTAGAGGAGTTCCAGAGTGAAGACCACGGCTTGGCAAACGTAGTGTAGGACGCCCTCCAGCTAGATGGAGCGATGATATACGCAAGCTGGTTGGCAGCGGTTGGAAACGAATACCTGAAGATCGAGCTCAGTGGCGTGCCATGGGAGAGGCCTATGTCCAGCAGTGGACGAAAATTGGCTGATAATGATGATGAATAACAAATTACAATACTGTAAAATATGCACTCCCATATTTATGGTAATGCGTTATGGACAGTCTTCTAAAAACGTTTTGCCTTAGCTACAGCGAAAGACGTTTTTTCTGCTGCAAAAGTGCGATCTCGAACCCACCCAGTATTGCTGTACCATTTTAGGGTTCCGTAGCCGAATGGCAAAAAACGGAACCCTTATAGATTCGTCACGTCCGTCACAGCCACTTTATTCCTAAACTATTAAGACTACTCAGTTGAAACTTGGTAGGTGTATTCTGTCAAACGCTTTACGATTTTTGTACAAAAATAAATAAATAAAATGTTAAGCGTTAAGCTCTCCAAACACGAAACTGAAACTAAAAAAAAAAATTCATCTACCTATTCTTATTTTCTAAATTATATTCAACCTATACGTGCGGCATGTCTATAGACAGGTCATTAAAAATGACATTGAGGTTTCTAAAACCATTTTTTTTAAAGTCAATCATTTGAAAGATATGCACGTCTAAAGTGGTAAAATGTGTGTCCCTTTCAGTTTCAAAAAATATGGTGAGGACTGAGGAGTGGACACCATTATCACCAATTAACAAGGGAATTATTTTAGGAACAAAAAACGCGACTGCCTGATAAACAATTTTGTGATTTAAAAACTATCCCAAACTCCAATAAAACATATAAGTTATATGTTATTTTTTTGTTAGTTGCTAATCCCAATTTGCAAGTTTGCGATACAAAAGACTTCAACGCGTGACTTGTTTTTCCTTCCGAATAGTCGAACCGCAATGTTCATCTCGATTTTTGAGATTACATTTTGGCGCCAAAAACATTCAATTTTGTTTTTTTTTAACGTTGATGTAGTGTCACTCTCACCACAGCCCAACGGCTAAGACGTCGGCCTGGCGATCGAGAGCTCGTAAGTCCGATCCCCACCCACTGCACTATTGACGTGAACCCAATTCAGACACAAGCTCCAGGTAAATGAGCAACCCACTATGATAGTAAGCTTTAAAAAAATACAGCATGTGTTTGGCCTATGAAAAAAAACGTAGATACTCCTCCCGTTACCTCTACTTCTAATTAAATGAAAGGGACTAGATAACGGACCTGTAAGTAATGATGCCTTCATGCCATAGGATTATGTAAAGCACCAGCTTTCGCTGATACCAAGGTAGCTGCAGGGTCATCCCGTTAGATAACTGCACAGGAGAATTTCAAACACCCAGTCTTGTTTTACGTATACTGTTACCCAAGTCTTGTACTATTATTAATTCAGTAACCATGTTGATAGTATCGGGATAATCAGGATTAGCTGGGTGGATATGCAGGCAAGTAAAGTATAACTTATGTTTCTAAGTTGGTTGAGTTTACAGTAACAGTCAGCTCCTCATATACATAGTTAAGATAGTTTAAAAACTAAAACAACCGACTTCCATGCCCCGCGAGTCAATTTCAGTAGCAAGTTTGAGACGTTTATCGTCATATATCTGAAGATACTTATCAGATCTCGATGAAATTACAATGGGGCCACCTCGGTAACGTTAATACCGATAAAAAAAACAATCATTCAAATCGGTTCACAATTGACGGAGTAATCGCGTAACATACATACAAAAAAAACATACAGACTAATTGAGAACCTCCTTATTTTTGGAAGTTGGTTGAAAATAGAAATCTTGAAGATATAAAATTAAGAGGCTGTCTGTAGTCATTTGCTGTGGTCATATGTTTGTTCCAATCCAACCGAAGCGTGGAAGAAAGAAGGTCGTTACTTACAACCTTCCTACGACCACCCTTCGATTACCACCCATATGCATAGTCGGTTCAAGATTTCCTCTACTCGACCTTAGTCGAGGTCACCTCAAGGAATTCTTGAAAACACCCTTGAAATCAGTATGTTCAGTTACGTCTCCACCCTCCAGTGAGGAACCTCCAGTAAGGGCGAGTCGAGGTTGAGTGAAGGAATGACGTCATTAATTTATTAATTATATAATTATTATATATATTAAAACTTGAAATAACTTAAGAAATAACTTTGAAAGCGCTGATAACAAGCTTTGAGGAGACCTTAAGGTAGATCGCGACGTACCTTGAGTTTGACAGTTCATTACTCGACTCGACTGAGGAATTTGCTCAAGTCGAGGATTTTTTTTTCTTTCTGCATACCGATTTTATTCTTGAGGTTGAGTCAAATCACATTCGAGTGGAGGAAATCTTGAGGAACCGACTATGCATATGGGTGTATGACTTTAGGAGTCATACACCCAGTGGTAATTTTACGCTGCTTTGGTCTACTAGCGAGTTTTAGATTATTTTTGTATAATTCCACTAATTACCACTTAAAGATTTTTTTCTTGGCAGCCATAAAGACATGACATAAAGTATTTAATTTTTAACCGACTTCAAAAAAAGGAGGAGGTTTCTCAATTCGACCGTATACTCCTATTGTACAATAGGAGTTAGCTAAAAGATTGGTTTTGAGCATGAGATCAAACGAGATCGAGTATGGATTTGTTAGAATGGTCTCAATCTATCTATCACTTCGAGCATTTATCAATGGAGATGTGAACGTTGTAATCTGCAAAAAAAATTTCTACCGATACTTAAGGGGGACGAGGTAAGCACGCATTGCATACACACACAAATCACTCAATTGAACGATCCCGCACACTAGCTTGAAACACGCACAAAGTATTAAAAATACAGCGTAGTTACGCACGCTCATATGGCCATATGGCCAGCAGAGGGCTACGCCTTGCGTTAACATCTCCATTGGTGAATGCTCGAAGATCTATCAGCACAGAATTCTTAATAGTACTACGCTATCAGTCGGTGGTGGTTTTAAATTTTGAAATTTAAGTACCTATTATTGTTCTGTATGACAAGCGATAAAAACATCCCATGGGCTTTATGTAAGTACCTAAGTGTAACTTAGTACTTAATTAGAAATGTCAGAAATCGAAACGTTCGATAGGTACATTTTGTCATATACCTACATAGGTTATTATTTTGTCCTACACCTATATAGGTAATCACCCTTACAGCTTACAGCCGCCTCAAAATCTACTCTGAATAAATAGACATACTTAAGTACTTAACGTATAAGCACCTAACTACCTACAAGTACGTAATCAACCTAGGAAATCACGATGTAACGGACATTTCGCCTAGCATTCTAGGTCTAGCACGTACATATAGAGCCTTTTTTATCCAGGATACGATCTATAAGAGCCACCACAGTTATGAAGCATCATGAACAGACATTTGGTTTGCCACAGATTAGACAGTTACCTTTTTATCCAGGTAAAACAAAGTTAGTAGAAGTTTTAGTTTATTTTATGTTCGTTAGTTCCTCACTTCCTACGTAATAGTACTATTAGGTATTTATTTGTTTTGTGTATTAGTAGGTGTATGAGAGGTATTTGTATTTAATATGTAGTTACATTAATAATATTTATTAGGTCAATATTACACATCAAAAATACCGCATCTTTTGGCTAAAAGAATGTAAATATGATTAAATAAAATGTGTATAACGTTTGGCTAGGTATCTAGGTACAACGTTTTGCATTAGCAGTCGTGCTAAGTCGCACCTGTGGGACAGCTGACGTCTTCCTTCTGTGTAGTAATGAAACATACCTAATATAAAATTTTACATAGTGTATACCTACATATAGAAAAGTATGAAGGCGCTCTTGAAAGTTGAAGAAGCGAAATATTATATCAGGTGTAGCATGTGGAAAGAAGTAATTTCGGCCTAACACAACGGGCAAATGGCGTGATTTTATATATATGTATATATGTATACAAATTATGTAAATTCAGGCTCGTTAGTTGTAATGGCGCATAAATCGTCCTAGTGGCGGATAGCAGACATTTCTTTAGTATAGATAAGTGTTTTGACTGCTTTGCAATTGTTGACCGAGCGAACAAAGCGTCTCGGTTTCAAGATTGTCCAAAAATGCTTTTTCCGTCTGTCTGTCTGTTCCCGCCTATAGGTGTCAGTCAGTCAGGTCAGCTCGATTGTACCATATCATTTGCTGCATTAGGTAGGTATCACCGAAGACACGCAAGTTAGGTATACTGAGGTACTAAGTTTGACTTCAATCGATCGTCAGGAAGTGGTTTTAATTTAGCTTCCAAGATTCGTAGACATATAAAAATAAAGAAAATCTAGTCTAGACTACATATTATATATTAGATCCGATCATACTGAAATTTAACAAGAAAATACTTTATAAATGAGGATGAACCTAGGCTAGGTACCTACTAAATTATTGGTGTACGTGAACGAAGTCGCAGGTATCAGCTAGACATTTATAAAATGTAAAAACTATCTGTTACTTCTGTTTATACAAGAATTTCGAAACGCTTACGGACGGTTCCATGGTGTAATGGTTAGCACTCTGGACTCTGAATCCAGCGATCCGAGTTCAAATCTCGGTGGAACCTGTTCTTTTGTTCAATAAGATGTCTCAGCCACATTTCATTCATAACTTTTTTGCATAATAAGCACAAATTTTGTCAAATTACAGCTCTACTGAACATTGGGAATCGGTACACTTGAAGTACCCGGACAGGTGAAATTAATAATACAAGGCTTATAATAAGTTTAAAAAAGCTCAAGGAATAAATAACAGCTGATGAGTGTGTTGAGGTCACGGATGAAATTCTGTTGCCTTGACAATAGATATGTAAACAAAAAACTGTCAATGAAGTAGTACTCCGTAGTTCAGACAAATTTGACTACAAAGTAAATAATCAAAGGCTACAAAATATAATATATATCGACTACAAAAAACGTTCATAAAACAGTACCTACAGGAAAAGGGGTATGCAGCCAAACAAATTAAAAATACTTATGATAGGACCATTCGAAGTAAGTAGACTACATAACGGCAATAATATTTATCTTTTCTACTCATTTGGAGTGTTACTTAATTGTTTTACTGTTTTTAGTGTGGGAAAACTCAGATAGCAAATTTCATATCAGAGTCTATCAATATCGAAGAGGCAGGAGTCTCAAAACCAACTCAAGGCGTCAGAATTGTGGAATTTGAACTTTCCAATCTAAGTGTCAATGGAAAGACTACTAGCGTAGACATCGAGCTTTGGGATGCCAGTGGAGATCATAAGTATGTTACTGATTTGTTTTTAATAACACACATAGTTATCTCATAATATTAACCCCTCGCGTAATGCCTCGCGTTTATATATAATATTTGGCTACCTACTCCTTATCAAGCAGAAAAAAATATTGATAACAGCGCCATCGCGTGAGTGATGTATAAAGTATTGTGATTCACGGCTACACCTCACTCGGACTTGTTTTGTTCCAAAGGCTTTGTGATTTGATGGTTCTAACGTTTCATTTATAAAAAGATAGATAGCTTACTGAATGATGTTTTCCTTTTTTATGTTTGAACGAGTGTTCCCAAGATAATACAATTACTACGTGAGTGTGCAGGTATCATAACCAGTATAGAAACAGCCACATTTAATTTAACATTACTGTTATCTAAAGTAAAAATGTTGGCAATGACGTAGTATTATTATATGTTGGCATTGCTATGATTTAATTTCTGTAACTCGCCGTGTTGATCATGAATTAAACTACCTGAAAAATATAGTTCAGCGGAATCGAATAACGCCTTTGAAGAAATAGCCAAAATGCTGCTAAATACATTAGTTATATCCGTATAATGTTCGATTATCAAAGTCTACTCGTTTAATAATGACCTCGTTAACTAGGACAAAATTAACTAATTGAGTACCTATGTAGGCTTTGATACTTTCTATTTCTTTTGAATTCTATTATTCAGACTAACGATATAGGTACCATTGAAGCGTTTCTTAAATTGGTTCTACCATCTTAGTGCAGTCCGACTAATTCCTTCTGTGCAAAGGTCACCAGAGAATAATTTGTGTACGCTATTCTATCTACATCATCAACTTACATGAAAAATTCATCTACCTGTTTGAATTAAGAATTGCATTTCTTTACTAAGTCAGCAAAAATAGTGACCTGCCATTCTGACGGACACATTATAGACATAGATACTAGTAACTCATTAGTTTATCAATTCGTATAAGAAAATCAAGACAGCGAAAATTGTATGTTCGATTTCAGATTTGAATCTTGCTGGCCCTCCCTGCGGGTCGGTGTGCAAGGCGTGATCCTTGTTTGTTCACCTAACACTATGCAAACTGCCACAAGAGAGATGGAATTGCTTTATAATTACTTCGTATCACAGTCTAAATTGTCTGCGAAGCAATGCGTTCTATTCTACAACTGTACTGATTCTGATGACCAGGACGATATGGATTCTTTGACGCTTTGTAAGTTAATTGATTCATAGCTCTTACCTACCTATAGCACAGATTATAATATCATAGTTCCTATAGTCAGTCAGTTTTGTTTATAACAATTTGTTGCATGAACTTTTGAGGTTTAAATAGGTGCCTTAGTGCCTGCCTTATACCCAACGGACATCGAGCATTACCTTCTTGATATAATTTTTGATGCTCATGTATACTTATAGATGAATAAGAGACACCAATATTATTGGTGGTCTGCAGTTTTTACCGGAAACACAAACGTGTTTCCGGTAAAAACTGCAAGCAAATTCTTATGAGATAACTGTACTATATAATTATATACATACTCGAACATTTACTGTTTTGCAGCTCCGACGTTTTCGAAAGTGTCTCGTGTCACCATCGACCTAAAGTCTGGAGGAAACCGCTTGAAAATCGACTTCAGTAATTATATAACATCAGTATTGCAATCGATAAATAAAGATACTTAAATGCAATCTTGTTCTAATTCCTAAGATAAGTTCATAACCTTGAGCATAACTCCTAATCTTTTATACTTGCTCGTTTACGGAAATTATATTGGTACTTACTACAGAAACTCGTAACTTCATACTTTATACTTACCATATTTTGACTCTGCTCCATACCTAGCATTCGTTTATAATATGCATCTGAAAATCATCCATATCATTTGTTTTTCTGTAATAAAATAACTTAAATACCTATCAATTAAAATATCCTTACTTAAGCAAAAGATAATGAATATTTTTCGTTATCATATTTTCTAGTTTTTATATATTTAAATTCGTTCAAAAGGGAACAAGTCATATAATTTTATTAAAAATGTATTCAAAAGATTTAACATTTTATTGGTGGATTGGATATGAAATCAATAGAATGCTGTTAATTAACATTTTTATTTTAAGATTGAGTAGGTCTTCTTAACGATAACAGCTGATAATTATTGTATGTACATTTTAATGTTGTATTTCCAAGTGACTACCAGAATTATTACTATATTGCTTTTACAATGTGACCATGGGAGACAATAAATATTTCGATACAATAGCTTCTGAAATTCATTGCCGATTAAATGTACAATTTTAATTAAGTAAATTTAAGAACACGACCACAGCCTGCCTTTTAATCGTACACTAGTACCTATGCTATATTATCGCATTATCGAAGTGTAGAAGTTTTGAAATAAATAACTTAATATTTCGATCGTGAACTTTCGCTCAGTCTTAAAACATTTGGCTCTTATAATGAGTACTTTTATCCTTTAAAATGTAACATAATTAATACTTAATTATTAATATTCAAAGTTAGATACTGAAATTGATCATACCTATTTCATAAAATATATTTACAACTAACGAAACCTCACACTGAGTTATCGTCTAATATTAAAATTTATAGACTACCATAAAGTTTATAAAAGCGACCGTAACTATAAGTCTGTCATTAATATAAATTATCACATTTATCACATTCAGTGACATGTGGAAGTGTACTCTACATCATACCTACAATAAATTACAATAAGACGATCTAACGAAACTAACCATTTACATCGATCTCATTATTCACATTACATTTAATTTCTATCATTTTTCCAATTTCCTCTATCGTTAAAGTTTTTCTGATTTCTATTCCCTCCCCTACCGGGACCGCCCCGGTTCCACCTTTCGTTGCCGCGACCTCGATGACCGCCTCGGTTCGGAAACCTCGGGAAGTTCTGTTCGCCGTCCATGAAGTTAAAGTCGTTGCCTGGCCCAGGGCCGTTAAAAGGCATGTTGCCAAAGTTGTTGGGTCCGCCAAAATTATTAAAATTGTGAGGCATATTAGGAGCGATACCTAACAATCCCGGCGTAGGACCGCCGCGAGGGTCGGACATAGACGGGTTGAAACCGTGCATGTTACCCATATTCATATTATTCATTCCTCCCATTCCCATAGGTCCCATGTTCATCATGTTCATATTAGAACCGTCCATTGGACCGGGAGGGCCCCCCATATTGGTGTTCATACCGAAATTACCGGGACTTTGATTGAAATTGACCGGAGTTTTGAGTAGAGCTTCTTTAGGTTTAGGTAAATATGAGAATTCACCACTTTCATTCAGAGAAATGCTCAGATTAGTAAAAATACTACATAATATAGTATTACTTTGAATCGATGTTACATCGAACTTCTTTCCTGGATTTTTTTCTTGGTGATACTGTTTTATCACTTGAGTAACGGGACTTAAATGTTGATTAACGAAAATTTTTTGCGTGGAACTTAAATCTTTATACCAATTGGAATTTTGTAAGACAGTTTGTAAATCTAAAGAATTAGATTTAATATCTTGGATCAAACTTTCTGTTGATTCTTTTGGTTTCCTTCTAGGATCTATCCGAGGTCCAGACGGTGCAGAAATTTTAATAGATTTTTCATTGTCACTGTTAGACTCTTCAACAGATAATCGAAATACTTTTCTCAGTCTCGGATCAACTAAGGCCTGCGACTTTGCCGTGCTATTTCTAATATCGGTGTAATCAGGCCTCGGAATATCAATAAGTACTACTTTGAATGGAATGGGTGGATGGCTGTTTATTGAACCATCTATCTCTGAAGCAGGAGTATAATTAGGTATTGCTTTGAATGGTAAGCCTAATCTAAAATCTATGTCACCACTGCTATTATTATGTCGTAAATCTGTGTCCCCAAAAGTAGGTGCAGTAAACTCAGTTTTGCGCAAATCAACATCCGATCTTCGACGACCGTCCGTCGGTTCCCCGTCTACACACTCATAAATAGAAACTCTCGGAGGCCGTTTGTGACTTTGTTTTGGACTATCGGTTACTTTATCAACAGATGATCTTCTTGGATCCTTAGCCTTATTAGAATCAGTACTTTCAGAAGGGTTAGTATTTTCAGGTTTGTTTTCATTAAGATTATTCTTCATTGTATTTAATAATTTAGTTACTTCTTCACTTATGTCTATTTTAGAGAGATCGCCGAGTTTGCTCAAGACAGCTGAGGGTTCAATAACATGCGGTGCAGGCGCCGGGGGTGATATCAATGTTTGCCGTGGCGATGAAATCGGAGATTTTTTAAATTTATGCCCCTTTTCTTCATCACTTGAATACCATTTTTCATCGATAAGCAAATTATTATCTTCATCGTCTGTAGTGGAACGACGGTGCCTTTTTTCAGGATTTTTAAATATTGGCTCTGGCTGTAGAAAGCGAATATCTGTATCACATTCTTTCTTAACATTACTGACGTCTACAGGTTCGACAATTTTAAGAGAATCTTCTGAAAATGGAAGAATTCTGTGATCTATGTCTTTGATTTCACTAATTATTATTGGCTTTTCATTTTCGAAACCTTCATTCGATATGTCAATATTCTCTTTATCTTTTAAAGCAAATTTCAACGCGTCTTTTGTGTATTGATCAATATCGATTGAATCTTTATTGGGCTGTTCTCTCTGAGTGTGTTTATTCTGAAGAGCTTGTTCATCGATTGATGACGCAGGCACGGCCTGGAACCGCATGTCAATATCTTGTCCTGGCAAGTCAGATGAAATAGGCATTGCGCTGGCAACAGGTATTGCAGGTGGGACTCTCAAATCCAAGTCCTTGCTTCCAGTAGGCCCGGGAAATTGTTGTGCTTGTTCTGCACTATTACTTATTAATCCAAGCTTTTGAATACTCATCGTATTTAATTGAATTTCAGTTATTTGTTTTAAAGAAAGGCCTATATTATTTAACTGCATGACAGTTAATTGACCTAACTGGTCTAGATTATCAATTCCCATTTTTGAAAGGTCTGATATCTGCCGAGATGAAAGGACTCCTGTTAAATTTTTTATACATAAAACGTTAGTTGGATTACTACTATTTGGGGACAAGCTCATATTGTAATTTTGGTTGTCGTTTTGCCATCTTGAGTGTCGAATTTTTGGAGATATTTTATTTTGTCTGTCGTTGTTCATAGCATTCATGTGTATGTCTGCTGAATTGGAAGTATTAGGTAAATTCAATTCAAAATGCGATTGTATGTTTTTATCTTGATTATCCACGCAATCAGGATATTGCTGCATTAATTTTGATTGTGTGTTTTGGATCATCTTCATTGCACCTTCTCTATTTAGTCTTGGAAAATCTCCTAGTATTTCTTTAGGAGCAGACTCTATGTGTTTTAAAAGAATATTTTTTAAGGCATCTGTTAAAGGTTTCCCGTGAGCAAACTTACATTCATCTTTGTAAATACAAGGAAGCCCGGTGTGATAGTATTTACAAGGAAAATCTGCGTGCATGTATAAACATTTATCTCGTTTTGCACAACAATCCATTAAATAAAATTTACACAGTTCCATTTTCCGCGGAGGATGTGCATCGTGAGAATAAATGCAGTCATCGCCTTTGTGACATTTACCTTGCATGTAATATAAACAAACTCCATCAGGATCCTGCATTGGGTGAGCGCCCCTTCTTCTGTCATTTTTATTATTTTTGTTTCGTTCACGTTGCTGTGGCCGATGCCTCTGATTACGATGGTGCTGGTGGCCACGCGATTCCTCGCTACTCTCAGAAGTATAAGATTCCCTATCATCATCAGGATACATCTCCATAGGAGATTGTCGCACAGGGGACGCGCCTCTCACACACATCATCTCACTTTCATCCATCTCATCAGAGAACTCTCGTTTCTTTTTTTTCTTACTAGGTCCGTCTTTACCATCATATTTCTTCCTTTTTTTATGCTTACGACGTTCGTCTTGATCTTCTTCAAAATACGGTTCACCGTTATCATTTTTGTTCATTGCCTTGCGAATAGCTTTTTCAATATTACCCGCGAAATCATCTTCATTAGGACTAGAATACTTGCGATTCATATTGTGCTTATCCTTTAATTTTTGCTCTTTGTTCTTTTTAGATTTTTTCTTTTTCTTACCTGGTTTCGGAAAGGGCATTTCTTGATTTTCAATCCTGTCGAGTGGTAATGTTTCTTGAACGCTCATTTTTACCTGTGGATTCTTCTCTTCAATAAGATTTTCTATCACTTCTTCCTCTCCACTCTCAATCTCTCCATCTTCCAAATCTTCGACATTTGGTGCAGTATCTGCCATCTTGAACGAGTCACTGGAATTCGAGAAAATAAAAGTTAAAACATTTTTACTACAACATAGAAAACCACAAGAAAATAAAATATTTCATGCAAAACAAAACCGAATAATAAAATCGTTTAAAAAACTAAAAAGAACCGTCTTCAATGCCGCGCTATTAATTTTCAGTACCAATTTTGAGGTGTTTATCTCCATATCTCTGGAGATACTTATCAGACCTCGATAAAATTACCATGGTACTACACTCGGGATATCTCCTTTCCAACAAAAAAAGTATAATCAACATCGGATCATAAACGACGAAGTTATCCGCGAACAAACGTAAAATATATATAAATATATACGGTCGAATTGAGAAACCTCCTCCTTTTTTTGATGTGGGTTAAAAATATCCACTACTAATATTAAAAATAGCCGACTTCAAATGCCGATTTTATGTTTTGGCTTCGAAAACATAATAAAGAGTAAAATAGTAATTCGGCATCTCTTGTTTTATTTTTATTCATTTCGCCGTGGCTTCTTCCTTCCCCTTTTTGCCTGTACGCAAGCTTTCGTCTGAATATCTATATTTTATTTATCGTCTATTCAATCTCATAACGCTATAAAACGTAATAAATCAATGCATTATTCAATCCTTTGTACATCGCCTATAGATGTAAATACATAGCTGAAATATTTGTCTTGTTGATTGTGTTATTTCAGCTATGTAGTTTCGAAGTGTTTGTTTGGACCTATTTTTAAGGCTGCACTAAATAAAATATATCATAATAACAGTTATTTACTCGTCATGATAAAACCAGTAATGTCTACGATATTTTCTGAGATAATTATAATTAATATGCTGCAATGCCATCTGATTAGTTCGTTTATTTATTTTGATTTTAAAATTTGACGATATTGAGAATATTAAATTATTAGGTAAGTATTTACACCCAAGAGTGTGTGTCATTCATCCAATTGTATGTTATGATGACTTACGATGATGAGTCATTAAACCTACAACTCTTATGGTTGATGAAGGAAAAACGATGCGACATTTACATTTTAGTAATGTTTTAGTTTTTAAACTGTAATAAATAACTATGTAGATAGATAAATATTAAAATCAAATAACAAGCCTCGACCTCGAGTTGAGTGTAGCTTAAAGTACCTATCGATTACATACATTTTAAAAGAAGATAGGTAAATGTAATTCAGGTACCTATAGTTTTAGAATATAAAAAAAAAATAAAAAAAAATTCATACTTTCATATTATGATCGTTTGGCAAGGTGAATTTTTTATTTGACGAAATCGATTACCTACTTTTAAAAAAATATAGGTAAATGTAATTCAGGTACCTACCTATGTAGTTTAAGAATATTGAAAAAAAAAAAAATTTTAAAACATTATTCATACTTTCATATCATGATCGTTTGGCAAGGTTAATTTTTTATTTGACGAAAGTAAGTTTCTAATAGATATTTGTCTAAGCAAGCACAAAGTGAATGTCAAAGTACGCAAAGTTAGTTGCTCAACCACCGAAATAATAATTCATCTACAAGAAGATGCGCGCGTTGATGTCATTTTAAGCGACAGTTAATTATTATGCTTTTGCAGAGCAGTTTTCCGATAAGGTTTTCCTATTACCTTTAAATAAACATCTTTAATAATCTTATAAAGTACCGGTCTAGTTACCTACTAGCAACGTCCCAATTTTAAATATCTGCGCATATAATTTTTAAAAAAAGTGCGATCAGGATCTAGTTTGGTTAACATAAATAATTTAATTTACGTCTATAAGTATTTTTGAACGACGATAAGACTTTAGATAAGTGATAATAGCGGTCATGTTGTCATTGAATGTTACCTACGGCATAAGTAGGTAGGCATATTTGTACGATAAAACAATTAAAACATTTAGATAAATATATATGCGTTAAGGAAATATCGTAAAGCACTGACAATATTGTGTCTCTCAACTAAACAGGTATTGTAAACCGTTTCATCAGTGCAGTAAATGGTAATTTATACATTTAGGAATTCTATAGTAGGTACCTACGAAGGTGTAGAAAAATATTGATGACAGAGGTGATTCTGTTTGAAATAAGTAGGTATATGTAGGTACATAGGGCAATACCTGTATGGGTGTTAATTTTGTTACCATCAAATATGGTTGCTTTGTAAATACCTAAGTACCTAGATACAAAGTTTTTACTCTTGAAATGTTACATTGAAATAAGTGGGTCAACGCGACGGCAATCAACTGATAGTTCAAAAAGCTTGAAAGCAAATTGAAACAAAAAATGATGTACTGAAAAAAACGTAGGCATTGGTTGGGCAGAGCAAAATAATCTACATTTTTTAAGACTCGTCATGCATTAGGATAGGACTCAATGAACTCTACGGAATATCAAATATGGCCGACCGATAGGCCGCCATCTTATAGGCTATAATCCGACCAAATTAAATAGGTGGTTAGGAAAACACCACACTGTAAATAGAAATATGCAATTATGGAAACGTCACAAACAAATCAACAGAAATAGAAAAGCCTATTGCAAAATAAAAATTAAGGCAAATATTAATTAACTGTCATGATCATTAACCACATATTTTCTGTCACTTTCATAGACAAAATCAGAAGTACTACTACTGCGTATTTACAAAAATGAGGATGCATATCCAATTAAGTACTAAAAAACATATATGGTTAGGCAAGTAGAAAACTATACGTATGTATTGTAAAAGTAAACCTTTACATAGCGAGATTAGAATCTCTTAGGTCTCTGAATACTGTACCTAAAATTCGTCGAAACAATAAACATTGGGACTAAGTTCTCCAAGAAACACAGATATTACTCAGATGCTGCGCTGCGCAGTTAAAATTCAACATGTGTAGCAGCAGAAGTCAGTATAGTAACTGTTCATAGCCACTACTTTCAAATAAAAATTTAGCCGATTTAGCTGGGCTAAGTAGGCTGTGCGGGGTGGCCGTTCACATTTCACAATGTCTTGCTGTTGTGTGCGCTGCGCTGTGGGCGCTCTGGCCACGGTTTGAATGACGTCAGCCTTCTAGAATGGCTTGATATCTGTGTCCTTTCTTTCATCGAGGTCACGAGTCGTACAACGCTCACTCACACTAGCACATACCTACGAATATACGTACGACGTAATCATGGTAGGCGTGTACCTACCTACTTATCCATTGCCGACCTACCGGACCTACCTTATTTGGCAGTGTTATAACGATCAAATGTACAATTTCCTTCCTATTGAACAAAAAAAAATATTACAAGTACAGCAGCAGAATTATGAATCGCGACACGTAATAAACGCTAATTTTATCACCAACACCAAACCCAAATTAGACTTTTCACAGTGATGATAATGAATACATTATGGCAAATAGAATATAGTTAAATATTGTATATGTGTCGTACACATGAAAAATAAAAAAAACAATATCAATTTTGTAAACATGCATAGCTAATAATTGTAACTAATAGTAAACAAATGTAACGCATAGGTAGGGCTATGATGAACATCACTAATACAATACAGTAGATTTTTGATAAATATTGGATAAAAATTTGCCCGCCGCCATTTTGGAGCGGTGAGTGTGCTATCAAGTGCATGTTTCTTGCACTTACACAACTCAGATTTAATGTACCTACTCGGTACGAATCCTATGACGATATTAGCAACACGCAGACAAAATTAAATACCGAAATATGCAGCAAATGGATGTTGCACGTGTGTGGTAATATCTATAATTAGCTGATCAAGCACTTTTATGTAAAGAGGGCACGCATTCATGTGGCCTAGCGAGTAAATAATATTAAGTGTTACCAATCTTACATTAATGAACGATTCACTATGTGCGACTACGCCATATAAAATGGAAAATTTTCATAGCATTGCTGCATATGGAGACGTAACGAATCGAGTGCGCTATAATGATTTCGAACGGCGACTGCCAGAGGAAACAATGGGGATCCGAAATAATTTAGTTCCCAAATTGACCACTGATGCGGATGTCACTAGTGATGCACAGTCTGGCACGCTCTCTGTAGTAATTATTATGAACTATTTAGGACATATCCGGCTAACGATAAAAGTGCTATTAATGTAATAGGTAATAAATACTATAATTTTCTTCAATAAAAAGTATTACTTTTCTAATTTTAATTATTTAAAGTTCACTGTTTATCGAAGTAATCAATATTTCTAATAAAAAAATTAAGAACATATAACATGACTTATATAATAATGTTGCCACATTCAAAAAACACATTTTCAGATAAATTCAAATAATAAATAAATACAAATAGATTTTTCGGAAATGTTTAAAAAAAAAATATTTTTTCATATATTTTACAAGCAAAATATTAAAATTTTGAATATGATTATCGCTAAATATTACAAATGATAAAATACAGATAAAACTAGTCAAAGACATGTCTGACTCGCTTATGAAGGGTTCCGTGTCATTCTTCGGGGATCGTAGAGGGAAAATTAACTTGGGAGAACATTAGCGTATGCGAATGAAATAGCTATAGAGATATAAACCGACTAAAATGATGAACATGTGATACATATGCCAGCTATAAGATAAAATGAACAACGTAATTGGGTCGGGTCATACATGACAGCGGGTGAAAGCCAATGGGTGCACTAGAACTTGGAGCCAGTGCTGGAGCCAGTTTGTAAAATCGCACACGCAGAGAAGGATAAACAATTGTTGTTCATCTCGCTCTCTCATATTAGTTTTATCCTTCTCATATTATTATGATTATTTTAAGGACAAGTCTATTTTAATAAATGATGGGGCTCCTTGCCACTACGCAAAAACGTTACGATAGCACCTTGATCAACGATTCTCCAGAAGGTGGCTTGGGCGTGGCGGGTTGATTCCTTGGCCTGCTTAGTCTATGTCGGGGATGAATGTTAGCCTACTAATATTAATGTCTGAACGGAGTTAGATGAAATTTGGCTTCCAGATACTTTTTTTAAATATCCAATAGGCTAGCGTTTGATCACTATCTCACCTGTTGGTAAGTGATGATGCGGTCGAAGATGGTAAACACGCTAGGCCTAGAATGGGAACTGGCTCTCAAGGATAGCTTGCCGGAACACATTAGATGTTTTGGCGACAGATTTTCTAACTTGAGGGTGGTAGCTGGCCAGGCAGACACTGGATAGTGTTTTACCACCATGCGGGGTTTGTTGGTTTCTTAACGACTTTTTTCCTCTACCGGAGGACCACTGTAAAAACCGCACATACATTTTTCGATACCTTATCTAGATTAACACACAGTAATGTTAATGCAGGCAAAGCCGCGGGACGCAGCTAGTATTATAATATATCCATGTTCAGTTATTATCAAAATGTCTAACATAAATAACACATGTGTCCTTAGATTAAGGTACTATTATAATGGTATTATTACTATTAAGTACTTAGAGTAAGGTACTAGATTAAGATACTAACATAGAACCGCCGTTCTCCTCCTATTCGTAAGAAACCCTAAAAATTGGACATTGCCATTACATAATCGACAATTAGTTAGAAAATGACAATTGACAACGACAGATTGAATTTGACAGCAGCAGTGCAGTGACAGCCTGACATGCGCATAAATTAGTTTTTTTGTGTGTGTGTGTGTGTTGGTCAATGGTCACAGAGTACTTTTTTATTTGTGTTGGTTTTGTGATAACTCATCAATACTCAGCAGTTTTGTGATATGAATGGAAGAATATTCTAACAAAAACAGAAAACTATCAACTAATTTAAATCTTAAGGTAGACGCTTGGTTTAACCAAATATTTCTCCTGGCTAGACTAATAAAACAAATCAAACATTTTGATGTCTTGAAATCCAGTGTTGATGCTTCGAGACTCTTATAATTCGCGATGTCAGACCCAAATAATCCTTTTGCTGGATTAATAGGAGTATCAGAGGCGAACCCCGCCGTTGACGCAGTATGCAACGATCAGAACTCACAGTTACAGGACACCTCTCTCAAATCAAAAGAGTGTCAGGAACTCGAAACCATCAACAACATAGTTGAAAATGTTTTCCATTTCACAATAAACCCTCGGGCTGTTGAAAACAGTTTAGACCGTCAGCTAATCTATTTGGAGGAGCTAGCAGAGGCCACAAAGCCTCAGTTGCACATAGACTTGGATGCTTTGGAACAAGCACTATTTGAAAGGTTGCTCCTGGTCAACATTGAAGCTTGTGTGATACCCAGAACTGCAAAACATTTCAAGGAACATGTGATACAGAAGCAGGTGTTTCCCTATTTATTTAGTTCAATACAAAACTTGCAGAGTTATGAAAGTATGGGTGCACCTTTTGTAAAAATAGCATTGGAAAAGATGGAAGAGCTCATCTTTAGGAATTCTGTGACAGCGTTAAAACAACCTGCTTTATTTGAAGAACAAGACTTTTCAGTGCAGCTTCTGGAACTATTGAAGCATGTTGATCCTCAGAGTCATTCATTTTTCAGTGATATTGTTAAAGCTTTTATGGCAGATGGTAAGTTTTGTTTAGTTTATTATAATTTGTAAAATATCAAGAAACACTCGAACAAGCCATTGTATGATATCTTGTATACAACAAGAAAATGAGTTCTTACTGGGTGAATATAGTGTAACTTAATTTAAGTGCAGTTCAAATTCTCTCCTGTAAAGTTGCATGTTTATTTTTACAGACTATTGGAACAAACAATAATATATTTAGAAACCCTAAATGAACTTATATATATAACTAAATATATGTATACCTTGCAGGCTGAATACATTGATATACCTTTTTCATAAGATCTGAAATTATGATACTGTTCTGATAAATAAACAATTAATTGTTAGATAAGAATTGCCGCTGACTGGTCGTAGAGACTTATCACTTTGCCTGCGGTGCCATTTCCAGCTATGTGAATCTACATACAATGTCTGTGTTTTGTAGCACTGGTGTCAGATCGTAACTTAAAATCAACAGTAGTGCGGGCGCACACACCAGTTGTGAGAAAATTGCCTGTACAGCTGTGCGGATTACACGCCAGGCGTGTCTTACTAATTTTATTACTGCTGAGAAATACACAGGTGGTGTGTGAGCCTCACTGTAGTAGCACCGCATCACACACACTGTCTGTGTGGCGCCGCATTGCTGTAAAGTAAATTTCTAAATTCAGTAAAAGTTAAAGTAAAGTAAAAGTAATTCAGTGAAAGTAAAATTCTAAACTAGGAACAACTCAGAATTGCTTCTATCTAATGGCTGACAATATAAATCATCTAAAAAGTTACAATAATATATATTCTAAATCTAATAATTAGTATTCTAACTGTGCTTTGCTTATGGTCACATAACATTCATATTACTCAGTACTCTCAATACTCAATACTCACCTACTTAGTATTAGGTGAACCCAAGGTTACGAGGGTAGTATGTTGCTTTGTAAAGGATCTGGAATGGCTTAAATAAATTGCTGCAAAGTAGTGATGCAACAATTACAAATAAACATTTTAGTACTATTTGGTTAATACTAATAACTATTAATAAGAAAATAAAACACTACTGTAAGACTGATTCCCATATTATTCAGAGAGTCAACAAAATGTATGTTCACTACTATAGGTATTCACTATGATACTAGAGGTATCTAAACATACATTTTGTAAATGAAACATGATATTCTGCAAATACAAATATTTTGTAAATGTCTATAATATAAATATTTGTACTCATAGCATAACTAGCAAGAAAAAAATTCACAATGCAACTAAAGTGGGACACCCTTCATAAACATATAAACTTTGATTTCCAGGTGATCCAGGAGATAGAGCGATGCTAAGGGAAACAATGATTCCAGTATTAAAGCATATACAAACAGACATCAAAAAGGCAAACTTAATTAATGTACCTATTTATGTATTACCATCTATACAGTTGTTCGCTGGTAAGCACATACATACAGATATTACCAAGGCAAACTTTTAGAATCTACCTATTTATGTGTTACCTACCATCTATATAGTTGTTTGCTGGTCAGATTCTTTATTATATCTTTTCTTAGTTTAAGTATCCCCTGTGGGCCAAACTCTCCACAGAGTGGATTTCACAGAATGTTAGACGACGACATGGTAGACCCAGGCAGAGATGGCGGGATGAACTGGATAGCTATTCTAGCACCTGGACCCAACAAGCAATAGACCGTGATGTAGGGAAGGAAGGCCTTTGCCCTGCAGTGGGACAAAACAGTAAAAAAGTATCCCATGAGTGAGCGAAGGTAAAAGTTATCTGCTGCCAGGGCATAAGTTGTCTATATTCTATTTTCTAAGGCAGTACACTTATCTATTTTATTACTGTAATGTATGGAAATTGATATATAATGGTTTTGAGGGTACTTTTAGATTTTATTGCCATCCTACCTACATTTTGTATATGAAGGAGTTGAGATCGCTACAATGATCATTAAAGAAGCTGAAATTGTATTCTGGAGTATTGATTAAACTACAAGAGTTAATAACATAATAATTATTACTTGCTGTATTATACAATTTTACCAACATACATTCCAATCCCGTGGAAGTAACAAGATAAAAGCCAGTGTCACCTACCAGTAAAAAATCTTTAAATAGAAATGGATAGATGATGGATAGATATAATGATATGATATACGTCTTTCGCTTCTTCCACTTTCATAAGCGCCTTCATACATGCTCATCGGTAAAATTCATACATTCAGAGATTGGTGCAAACATATTTCACTCCTTCTTGACTGTAAGGATTGGTTGAAAACAGCATTGATCCGATGGAATGAAGGGAGGCTATTGCCCTGCAGTTTGACTAAACTGACTAAATAATAAATTATGACAATAAAATAAGTATTAATTATTCCATTCTTTATTTCCAGGGAACCCACTCCTAGCACCAATATTAATGGAAGTATGTGAGCCTAAGATAGAGAACAACGGCAGGTTGTACCAAGACTCTGTGCTCGGTGCTTTGCTAAGCCTCTCAGTTTTACCCAGGACAGGAACTGCGTTGCATGAATTCTTCGATAATCCTACAGATCAAGTAAGTTTTCGTACTCATTTTTTTCAGTCGGACAATTCAGCATAATCTCGCCTGATCTCTAGCGACAATGTGGTCTAAGAAATCAAACTTTTCTGGAATTTAAAGACGGCAGTGACTAGGCTCACAACTGACTTAAAATCCAATCCCATGTTTACTGCAAGATGTGTGGATAGTTGGGCACTAAGCCCAAGACATCATGCCAAATTTAGTGAACTGTCAACATGCATTTGTTCACTCAGAGATTTGAACAAAAGAAATGAAATGAGAACTTTTTAAGCCTAAGGGTGCATGATAGTAATATAGACCTAATTGTGTAACACACACAAAACTTCCAGTTTAAAAATATAAGAATAGACTTACCACAAGTTAATTATAAAACTACCCTGGCTAGACTAAGTGCAAAAACACTTGTAAAATCTCCAACTTAAATCAGTTTCACATAATTACAACAGAATAAATACTATCCACAATATTTTCAGGCCTCAACATCACTAGTAGAGAACTCAATATGGAGTGCATCATCTCATCTAACCAATAATCTCCACAAAATCTTCCTAACATTATTGAAGGGAGGTCCGGACATGAGAAACCGCCTCTTAATGTGGATAGGCAAGTGTTTGAAGGCAAATGCGGCGAGGGGAAAGCTATGGAATGTACAGGTAAGTCTAGTTGTGTACTATTTTTACAATTAATATATCATCATCAGCCGGTGTCAGTCCACTGCTGGACGTAGGCCTCTCCCAAGATATGCCACTGAGCCCGACCTTTCGCTCGTCTTTTTGTACCGCTTTGTGTACAACGTTGCTCTACCTAGTCACAGTGGGACACATTAATAAATAAATTTCACAAATAAATATAAAAATATGTAAGTCTTATTTGTTTCTAACGTACCATTTTACTAGAGATTTGCGAGGAAGCTAATGTGGTGAGTGAGGAAAAAATCACCAAAAGTTTTCTGGTCAGCCTCATGTAAATTATGTGATACTATTATTGGTGGATTGTTTCCTCCCTCGCTGTACACTTAGCTACCACACTCATCCCTAGTCCAACCACAGGCTACAGAGGATAAGAGGAGCATAGAACATATAAGATGAAGAAAATTTGTTGATTCTTCTAATATACCAAAAAAATTGTGCAGTAGTTCATATTATCAAACACTAGCTACGCTATATCAGTGCGGCTTCGCCTTCATAAAAAAAAATCCTATTAAACATATGTACTAAATTACAGCCAAATTGATTGAGCCTTACTGTATATATAAACAGGTACCAAACATGAATATACAATGTAACTTTCGCATCCATAATATTAGTGGTAATTTTACTTGCTTGACATTCTACTTAAATATTTCAGGCAGCTGACGTGAGCTCGGCAACTCTAAGCTGTGTTTCCGATGGCTTCATGCTCAATTTGGGAGCCGTACTTTTGCAGCTATGCCAGCCATTTTGTTCTGATGGGGAAGATCCCTTAAAATTATCTCTTAAAATTGACCCAACTTATGGTGCAGTACCGGTAAGTTAGGTTTAGGCACTTTACTTTATTGAATTTTTTGTCTCTAGTTGTATTGCAAGGCAATGGGGTGATTTCTCCCTCCATTGAGTTCTCCCACAGACTAGTACTTTACTGAACTACTTAAATAGCTCTCAAGAATTTTGAGAACTTTTTCAACTGTTGTGCTACCATCATCGTACACATTGTCACTACCAACAGGTGTAATAGGTGTCAAATTCTGACTATGATGTAAAAAAATATATATTCTGGCTGAGTTCACAGACACATTTAAATGTCACCTGGAGTTTAAATAATTCGGTGTAGAAAATCAAATCAAATCATAATCATCTCTTTACTATTTTTCAGGCAGAAAAATGTCAAGCCAAGTCAGTCCATCTCGACTGCCTACACAGCGAGACTTGTCTTCTGCCTCCAAAGACGGTTAATGATGACCAGCCCCTACCTCGACCTACTGCAGAGACGTACAACTTTGTTACTGAATGCTTCTTTATGACGCAGAAATGTATCGATTTAGGTGAGAAATCTTGTAGAATTTTATATGTGACGTTGTAAGTTATGAAATATGCTAGGTAAAAATACAAAACATTTAAGTATTATATTTTAACTGTGCTACACAGTCAGAGGTAATCATTGGCGAGGTAAAAATGTGGAATACACAAATGGGCCAATAGGCCTTATCGCCTTCATACCCTATTAAAATTATCAATTTTTTTTTTTATTATATAATTCCACAGGACAAGCACGACGTTCGACTGATGGAAAGCTATAACGTCCACCTATTACAGATACCGCGGCATTGCATATATTATATTATCTTTTATTCGATTACATTCTCGGGTCATAACGCCCGGTCCTTTATAAGGCATTGACGGAGTCGAAGCCAACATCAAGAGGCTCTTTACAATTTTAACTTATCTATTGCTTGTGGATGGAAAGATGGGAAACTATAAAAAGATGGTACAATTTATCATGGCTATGAATATGTGCTGCTAGATGTCTGATTCTGGTCTATAGGATGAGGTACGGCACCCGCCAATTATGCCTCATTACAAAATATTTAGGCGGGTGGTGACTGGCTATACACTGAATGGGCCGGTATGTCGGCGCCGAGGGGCAACATTGGCGTGGATAGCTAAGGTGTTGAGAGGTGAGCTGCACTTTCACTAAACGCTACTAGCGGCTTTATGCCTTTAACACTTCCACCCTGGAGCTTAGGTCTTGCTCTTGCGATTGCGGGGGTCAAAGGGTCTCATTTAGCCCTCACGGGATAGGGATACGCGGTGTCGCCACTCACCGTCGGCTCGCCACAAAGTCGCCCCTGCAGGGTTATATTACTATATTATATTATTACAATCACGTTCTACCGATAATTATATTAGGGTATTTTACTCTATATGAGACAAAAACTAAAAATATATTATTGAGATAGCTTAGGCAAAAAGCATTCGGAAAACGTTAGTTTTAGTTCATAAAATAGCAAACTACATTTCAAAATTCAATTCAAAGGTTTTAGCTTTTTTAAACTGTTTCATAACACCGTTTAATAGTAGTCGCCATGTTATTACGTCATATTGCTATGTAGCTATCATATCACTGCATTTGTTTTACACAGCCAATTGACGTCATGACCACAGAGCAATATGGCGTCCACTGCGTCCAGCGTTTTCTTCAAATTACGCGCGAAATTTGAAAAAAACTAAATTTAAAAGTATTTTTATGGCACTTAACGATTGAATAAAAATTTTGTGAAAATTTGAATGGTTCATTAGCACTATAGAATCTAATTGAGACACATTTTAAAAATGGGTGTAATACCCTATTGTACTAACATGTCTAACAATATGTTGCAGGTTTACGAGTATGTGCGGAGAAGCTGTGGCGTTGCGGACAAGAGCTGGGGCAGGCGCAGCGTACCCTGGCGGATGCAGGCGGAGCACATCACTTACTGGAACATCTGCGCCAACGAACACAGCACCTTATGACCAGGTATATTGAGTGCATTTGTGATTGTAGCCTTGTCAGACTCAGTACATACCACAATGTTGTGCGGATTCGTGATTGTTGCCTAGAGATACTCAGTATATAGCACAATGTTGAGCGGATTCGTGATTGTAGCCTTGGCAGACTCAGTACATAGCACATTGTTGAGCGGATTTGTGATTGTAGCCTTGTCAGACTCAGTACATAGCACAATGTTGAGCGGATTCGTGATTGTAGTCTTGACATACTCAGTACGTAGCACAATGTTGAGCGGATTCGTGATTGTAGCCTTGGCAGACTCAGTACATACCACAATGTTGAGCGGATTTGTGATTGTAGCCTTGTCAGACTCAGTACATGGCACAATGTTGAGCGGATTCGTGATTGGAGCCTTGACATACTCAGTACATAGCACAATGTTGATCGGATTCGTGATTGTAGCCTTGGCAGACTCAGTACATAGCACAATGTTGAGCGGATTCGTGATTGTAGCCTTGACATACTCAGTACATAGCACAATGTTGAGCGGATTCGTGATTGTAGCCTTGACATACTCAGTACATTGCACAATGTTGAGCGGATTCGTGATTGTAGCCTTGACATACTCAGTACATAGCACAATGTTGAGCGGATTCATGATTGTAGCCTTGACATACTCAGTACATAGCACAATGTTGAGTGGATTTGTGGTTGTAGCCTTGTTAGACTCAGTACATAGCACAATGTATTTAAGTGTCACAGGAAAATGCATTGATTCGATAAAGCTCGAATACTCGAATATACAGTCTCTCAGCTGTGAAAAAATCATACTGTTTAATCAACGCGATCAAAAGATATGACTGTTTATGTCAGAATCTAAACCTGTAGGGTACGTCCCATTGACCTATAATCATAAAATTATATACCGAACCCTTTTTTTTTTTTTTTTTGACCCAGGAAAATCCTTTATGGATACCTCTCGCCCGAGGGAGCGAGATAGTTATGTGGGACTCGCTGCCTGAAGGGCAGGATACCGCACTAAAAACCTGGGGTGAGCCGTCATCCACCGTGGTGGGGCAAGATGGGGTTGCGCTAGCATTCACCAACTTGCCCCGGTGGCAGACCCAAATGGGCCTCTGCCGCGGAGGGCTGACCCTGCTCACCAAGGTCAACCCTCAACCGTCATGTGGGGAGTGCAAGCCGTTGGAGAGTCCCCCGACCCTCCAACAGTTACCCCACAATGACAGAGGAGTGTGGCACCTGGCCTCACATCCTCCGTCCCTCTGATTACATGTGTGCGAAGAGCAAATACCCCTACTCGCACACCGTCCGCTATTCGACCCGCATGCCAGTGCCAGTGGCATGCGAGACCCCACTCTTCGACCGTCGCCGGCCCCACCACTCGGCCCATTGGACCCACGGCCTGGTACAAAATGCACCCCTCTATTACAGAGGAATGCGGCACGCGCACTTCTGTGCAACGCCCCACACCCTCCGTCCCTCAAATGACTAGTGTGCGAAGGGCACATACCCCTACTCGCACACTGTCCACCGTCCACCTCGCACGCCAAAATGGCATGCGAGAAACCCTCGATCGGCCGTCACCAGCCCCTCCACTTGGCTCGAGCATATGCTCGGCCCCACCACCGGGCGGCTCCCACCACTGAGCCCACCCTGCTCCGTCACACTGTGCACTCTGCTAATATCAGACGGACACGCGGAGGAGCCCCTCACGTCGGAACTTCGCTATCGGTCGACAACTTACCCCAGTAGACTAGGAAAAGTTGTCGGCCGATACCCAGGGTACACCACGAGGAGGTGTTCCGACCCGCACCCCATATACCGAACCCTTTTTTTTTTTTTTTTTTTTTTTTTTTTACCCAGGAAAATCCTTTATGGATACCAAATCGCCCGGGGGAGCGAGATGGTTATGTGGGAGTCACTGCCAGAAGGGCAGTATACCCACTAAAAACCTGGGGTGAGCAGTCCTCCGCCGAGATGGGGCAAGATAGGGTCATGCTAGCAATCACTACCTTGCCCCGGCGGTAGGCCCGGATGAAAAACATCCAGGCCCCGGCACAGGAAGGGGTGGCCTGGCTCACCAAGGCCACCCCTCACACGTGTGGGGTCGTGCAAGCCGGCCGAAAGTCCCCCGACCTTCGGCCAGTGACCCCACTATGAGTGAGGGGGGAGGAGGCGGGCAAACCGCCTCCTCCTTCCCCCCGTACGTCTGCGCCGGATCGGGTCAGAAGAGGCGTCGTCCTCCCTGGCCCGCTCCGCGGTCTCTTTCTGCGTCATCACCTCTTCGCAGAAGGAGACCACTGCCCGCCACGATCTCTCACTGTCGAGCATGGCATTTACCACGCTCGGCAGAGAGAGATCCCGCCCTATGACCGCTGAAAGCGTGTGCCGCTGCGGGCTCCATGCGGCACACGCCCCCAGCGTGTGGAGCGCCGTATCCTCTGGCGCTCCACACTCGTGGCAGGCAGGGGTCGCCTCCCGTCTCGCGATTTGGTGCAGGTACTTACCGAAACATCCATGCCCGGAAAGCACCTGCACCAATCGGAAGGTCAGCGACCCGAACCGCCGCCTCACCCACTTCCGAAGGACCGGCCTGACCGCATCCACCGTCCACTGTCCAGGGACCGGTGGGGCCAGGTCCTCCGTCCACCGCCGCAACAGGGCGCCCTGCGCCTGCCTCCGCATGCGTGTGACCTCCTCCCACGCTAGAGGCTCTCCTCGGGATCTCCTCGCCGCCACGAAGTGGTAAACTTCAGCGACCATATACCGAACCCTCGACCAACCTCAACCAACCTCCTCCAACTCGCGCTTGGTCGGTTTTTTTGTATTTGTAGAAATATTATGTCCTGATCATCGCAAAACTAACATAGGTACTGTATGGAAAACCTGACATATCTGCTACCTTTAATATTCTCACTCACATATCCAGCTTTTGATATGTACGATACGAGTACAGAGTTGAAAAATACGACCAATAGCTATAAAAGTCTTGAAATGTCCTGAAAACGGTCGCTTATAAACTCGCGGTTATAAAACGATAATGCTTACGTTTGTATAGTAGTGATGCAGGAAATTAAGAAAACATTATTTTTTACAGATTCGTGAGTCTAAAATGCGCATTACTAGAAAGCGAGATGTTATCGAACCTACACCGGCTTCAAGCTATGACATGTACTTGGCTGGTACAAGTGGCAGTGAGAGAGAACTGCGAGCCACAAGCTAGCTACGCGCCCGGACAGATTGTGCCCGTCTCACTGCCGCTTACCACTCCGCCGCCGGATACATTGAGGTATACATTATGTTCATCTAATTAATTTACAGACCGATTTTCAATACCGTTTGATTTTTTGCTGCTCTGTGGTCTGAGGCTATCAAAATAAATACCTTTTTTTACTAATTACAAGCTAATTTAAGTGGTTGCGTCTTATCGTGACCGTTTCAACGCGTCTACCTTTCATATTTGTTAATATTTTTAATCTAATTCAATAAAAAGCGTATTAGATTATTTCACCTTAGAGTACACACAATTATTATTTCGAATATAATCTTATACCTTATAATTGTTTAAATTCAAAATTATACTTAGAATAAAGCATGACAAAAAGATGGAAATATTCTTTATCCTGAATAAGATTCATTCATTCGTGTCGGGCCACGCGCAGTGTAAGGTTCCGTAGTAGCCTGTTATTCAATGCGTCTTTACCAGTTATAAACAAGCAACTAGGTACTCCGTCTTTGTCACTTTAAAGGATTTATTCTAAGGATTTTGTATTTGGTACAAAATTATCCAACACCCAAGTTCAACGACTATTACTGCTAAACTAATAAAGCTATCTTAACCGCTATAATTTTCCTTTAAAGTTCGAAAAAACTTCTTCTTTTTACTTTCCAGATTTTTCAAGCCCGCAGTTTATAGAGGGGGGGGACGAAAATAAAAATAACAAACAAGTGCTTTTTATTTCAGCACTTTGTTGGCGTCATTTATTTACATACATACCCCACAAAATTACAGCTTTCTAGTATTAACGGTCTCTTAGCAAAACCTCGGACAGACAGACAGATGGACATGACGATACTATAAGGGTTCCTTGTCAGGACTACGGAACCCTAAAAACATCCAATCAATACAGCTCACCAACGGGGAGTCATTGTTACCTTCCCTGATCACTTTCATGTAGTCAGTGTGGTCAAGTGCTTGTCTGTCAGTAAAAAAAAAATAAGCAGTTTACTTATTTTGTTTCAGACTTTAAAAAGGAGGAGTTTATCAATTGATTGGAATATTTTATTTTTAATGCACGTTCCCCAATACTCAGAGACCCCTAGCTAGACCGAATTAGAAATAATTCTTGTTTTGTTTGTAAGGGTATATATACTTCCCAGGTGGTCCCATTTAAATTTCATCGAGATCTGATGAGTATCTCTAGAGATATGTAGATAAACACCTCAAAATTGGCACTGAAAATGACTACCGCGGCATTTTAAGTCGGTTCTTTTAGTTTTTCAAAAGATTGTTTCGTATCGTATAGGCGTTTGACCACTATCTCATCTCACCTTGGTTAGTAAGTGATGATGCGGTCTAGGATGGTAACACGCTAGGCCTAGAATGGGAACTAGCTCTCAAGGACCGCTGTCGGAAGTGCCGGAACACATTAGATGTTTGGCGACAGATTTTCCAACTTGAGGGTGGTAGCTGGCCAGGCGTACACTAGATAGTGTCATACCATCAATTCTTCCTTAACAAGAAAAGTGCACAACGCCGCTAACGAAGTTTTCACTTTAAATAATTATTACTCGTCCATCAACAGATGCATTCCAGAATTTGTCCTGGAGAACATAGTGGTGGTGATAACATTGTCACGTCGCATCATGCGCGGCGTCTCGGAGGAGAGCGACGCGGGTGCACTGCTGCGTCCCGCGCTCACCCTCGTGCTTACCTTCATGGGCGACCCGGACCGTACATACAACCCTCACCTCAGGTATTATACATTATACATACTCGTGCTTATCACCATCATCATTCATCATTATCAGCCAATTTCCGTCCACTGCTGGACATACGCCTCTCCCATGGCACGCCACTGAGCTCGATCTTCAGCTATTCTGCTTGCGTATATCATCGCTCCACCTAGCCGGAGGGCGTCCTACACTACGTTTACCGAGCCGTGGTCTCCACTCTAGTACACGTCTACAAAGGATATCTATTATATTATTATTATTATATACATATTAAAGTTTCTAGTCGTGCTCATAACGGGCCTAAACCACACCCCGGACACTCGCTAAATCTCCATACAAACTAGCGTTTTAACGACCGACACTGTGACACCGACAGAGACACTACACACGGGTCGTTTTTCTATACGTGCATTTGTGTGCGTGATGTCTAAGGTTGTCGCCCGTAATCACCGTATCACAGATTATATAATAGTTACTTCGTACATACGTACTACGTACTGACCGTATGAATATTTTTTGTACACTTACCCAAAAAGCTTTTAACACTAAAAATATTAGTCGCTATTTCGTAAACCATCATCTCCAGGTCCAGTCGACTTGCATAGAACAAACTGCTCCACAGTAACTATTTTTTATTCTGTGTTGGGCGGCCAGCCAGAGCTGTACGAAACAATGTCGTGTGTCTTGCTCGCACGTTAGAACGATATCAAGTAAAGATAATATAAATACTACGTACCTACATCAAGTTCCCAATTGCTGTGTTATAAAAATGATTAAACGTGAAAGTTTTTTAAATATTTTACAAATTAAGCGTTATTTACTCACGAGTATATATATCGTTGTTTCATTTATGAAAATGAATTCTAAAATACGAATATGTAGGTAGGTATACTAATATAATTAAGTGTTTATTATAATAAACACTTAGGTATATATATATAATATATATATATATATATATATATATATATATATATATATATATATATATATATTATAATAGGTATATATACCTACGTAATAAGAACCTACGTAAATTTGAACCTCCAGTGTCTACTGGTCCCAACATAAATGTATGAAGTTGATGTTCTTCTCTCCGTGAGTAGTAATTGTTCTATAGTCGTACGCGTGTGGCGTCCTTGCTCAGCGCAGCTCCTCGACAGCTCCAGAGTCGTGGCGGGGTGAGGAAGCCCGGAATTGGTGGGGGGAACAGAGAGTCCGTTCTATACGTAGTATTATTATCTTTTCTATGCCTAAACCCAAAACGCGTTGTAACGAAACGCGCAGTAAAAAGCACAGTATATTTGTTTTGCTATAAATAGCATGTCTGGTTTTTCATTTAATATCGCAATAGAGAGAGAGCGCCGCGGCGGTTTGACGAAACGAAACTCTCAATGTTATTTATTAGAGTGCGATGTCGTTGTTTTGTTTTGTTGAACGCGTCGAGAGATTACAATAAACTTAGTGCGTTTTTCAATTTACTATATTTTATATTATTTTATAATATACAGACAAAGAATATTTTTTTAATCTGCGCTTTTATATACTGCTGTCTTATATAACGAGCACCTCTAATTATTCATATAATACAACTACTTGATACCCGCAACTTCGACCTCGTACACCAATAACTTTATCACTGTAAAGCTCTGTCAATCAACATTTGTGTGATCTGAGTTATTTAAGTTATTTGTAAAAATCATTATTTTATTTTCAGCAAAAGTAGCCTATGATCCTCCTCATGCTATAAGTATCTTTTTTTATATCCTATAGGTTAGCGATTGACCACTATCTCACCTGTTGGTAAGTGATGATGCAGTCGAAGATGGTAAGGACGCTAGGCCTAGAATGGGAACTGGCTCTCAAGGATAGCTGCCGGAGCACATTAGATGTTTGGCGAAAGATTTTCAAACTTGAGGGTGGAACCTACCACCATGCGGGGGTTGTTGGTTTCTTAACGTTAATGTTTTTCCTTCTCCGGAGGGTCACTGTGAAAGCGCACTTACATTTATCGATGAAATCCATTGGTGCACGGCGGGGTTTGAACTCGGTACCTCTGGCATCAAAGCCGACCGTTCTCCCGATTACACCACCGGCCCTCAAACAATTATCTCCTTGTTAAATTTCAGTAAGATAGGATCGTCCGTTTAGGCGTGATTAGATTAGGTAACAAACACACAGAGTGATAGATTTAGGGCCATTTCATCGTTCATGATATAGGACAGATAGTTATCTGACAGATGATTGCATATAAAAGTAAAATCTGTCAGATAAGTTCCTATTTTTTCTAATAAGGCTCTTTATTATGAACCGGTGAAACTGGACCTTATATATGGCTATTATAATATTAGTCTGGATACTAAACTGAAAATGAAAACAAGCTCGCAACGTAGTTTTAACTGTTGACATTAAAAATAATTATATATAACACACTGATCATGACAAAAATTATCGCAAAACCTTCATAAAATCCTTCATACAACTAATATCACTTAACATTTCGAAATCTACATACACACAGACGAACATACCAATACATTTGCTTATTTTTTTAATTTATAATGGTAAAAATAAAGATTTTATAATACAGTAGAACTCTATAAGTCGAACCTCAAGGTAAAGCCAAAAAATTCATTCTGACTATACTTTATTCGATACAGAGGTCAAATTTATTTTTTCGTGTTATAGAGGAAAATACGTACTGAATTTGCTTATATAATAATGTGTGAGTGCCTCACAAATTATTTCGACTTATAGTGGTTTCAGATTTCGAGAAACTGAGGTTTTGGGGCTTAAAGGGAAGGGAACACAAACTTTTTTCGAGTTTGGGAGGTTTTCGACTTATCGAGGTTCGACTTCAGGAGGTTCTACCGTGTTTCAGAGCGCGTCTCGCAGAGTGCTTAGAAGCAATGTTGCCAAACAACTCGGACGATCAACAACCACTGAACAGTCTCGCCTCTTTCTACAGAGAGCAGATGTTTAAAGAACATCCTCATAGATTGCAGGTAATGTTATAATTATAATGCCTATGCCTAGCTGTGGACTGATACCGGCTGATTCTGATGATGATGATAATTTAAAGAACGAATACTCTGTCTTATATCTATACCCATAGTACGAGTTTTCATACCAAACTTGATATATACGATATATATTGATTTGTTCGATATATATGGAACAAATTTTTGTATGAAAAACAGTACAACGCCTCTTGTGGTTACTACACTTCACTAAATGTAGACCAATCAGGGAGCCAGAATAAGTCTAAAACTATTTGAGATCTGTCAAAAGCGTTTACGATGAAATCTCGTACTAAGGGTACTGAACATTCAGCAACATTATGATTGCTGAAATTTGAAATTATTATCACAATCATTGTTATAATCATAATCTCTCTTTTAAACTAACTTATAAGTAAATAATGAAGATAAAGTTTAAAAACTAAAAAACCGAGTTCACATGCCGCCCGAGTCAGTTTGAGATGAGATATTTCTCGCCATATCTCTGGAGATTCATTATCAGAGCTTGATTATATAAAATATGACGTTCTCATTTCGTCGTTATGTTTTTTTTGTCGGGTTCATTTCTAACGTGGTCCCATTTAAATTTTAATGCCGAGAACGTATTCTTTTATGGAAGTCTGTTGACAACACGCAGTTTCGATTTCATACGGGCTGGCTAGCTTTATTTTTGTTTATCTTATAGGCTTAGCGTTCGACCACTATCTCGACTGGTGGTAAGCGATGATGTAGTCGAAGATGGAGAACACGCTAAGCCTAGAATACTCTTGACTCTCAATAATGCTGCCGGAGTACCGTAAGATTTTTTTTTGTTCCGCTATTCATATTCCTCCGACATGGGTTATGGTGGCTGATTTTATCCTTGATGGTGTTAAGCTACTTTTTGGTAGAAAGTCAAGCGGAACATCGATATAATATGCTACTGCCACCTGTGGTAATTGTAAAATAAAAATAATAAAAATAAAAATGTGTTCATTGCCATTACAGAAAAAATAGGATACAGACATACATTATTTTACCTATATATAACATTAATTACGCAGATACAAACAAATACAAATTAATATTTTTTTAAATTAAATTGGCAAAAGGAGCAATTTCAGCATTTGCTGCGTGCACAATTTGTTGCGCAGGCAGCGCTGGTTTACAATTTGCCCTGTGCTCGGACTAGGTTCTTCGCCGAGAGATATTTTTTGTTCGGTGGGTTATAATAATCTATCTTCCTTTAATAGCACCATCCTCTTTGTATAATTGCAGCTAATGCGATGCCTGCTGGATGTATTCGTGGGTATAGAGATGACGGGCAGTAGCGTGCAGTTTGAACAGAAGTTCAACTACCGCCGCCCCATGTACCTCGTGATGGACTTCTTGTGGGAGATAGAGGAACACAGAGACGCGCTCACGTGAGTTATATACTACGTATATATCATCATCATTATCAGCCGGTATCAGTCCACTGCTGGACGCAGGTCTCCCCCAAGACACGCCACTGAGCCCGGTCTTCAGCTCTTTGTTTCCAGTCACTGCCCACCGCTTTGCGAATGTCGTCGCTCCACCTAGTCACAGGGCGTCCTACGCTACGTTTACCTACACGAGTGCGCATATATATATACACACACACACTTTAATACACATACATAAATACAATCACGCCTTTTTCCTGTTGGTGTAGGTAGAGACTACTTCTTTCCACATACATATAACTTAAATTAATGTAATTAATGTATTGTATCAAAATTAATGCTATTTTCAACCGATTTCCAAAAAGGGTGGTTCTCAATTCGTCTATGTTTTTATTATGTATCGCGTCACATACACTCCGTCAATTGTGAACCTGATTCGAATGATTCATTTTTTAATCGGTAGGGTACGTTTCCGAGGTGGTCCCATTGTAAATTCATCGAGATCTGATAAGTATCTCCAGAGATATGACGATAAACGTCTCAAACTTGCTACTGAAATTGACTCGCGGGGCATGGAAGTCGGTTGTTTTAGATTTTCAAACTATCTTAATTATCGTTTTTATTATGAATATTTTGGAAGTGAAATAAGCCCCGAGACAGGGTATGTAAAGCAAAATTCTGGAAATAAACATTATTATTATTATGTATTATATTTGTAGACGGGTTCGTTTTAATATACCGAACATGATGTCATAAGTTCGACAGCCCAATCAATGAGATGCATGTGGCAGCACATACATACGGAATACGGAATTCCGAATCGAAATATCAAATCGGGACTCCGTTACCGGCCACATACATTTGCAAATCCGTTTCGAATTGAAAACTTCTTTGTAAAAAGCTTACTAGCAACGTGGGTCGTACATTATTAGTATTCTTGTTAATCCCTCCAACTAAGTTAAATATGCTTGTCTGGAGTGGGTTCACGTCAATGCTGCAATGGGTGGGAATTGTACTCACGATCTCTGATCGCCGGGCCGACACCTTAGCCACTATCGTCTGTATGTGGTAGGTAGGTCCATAGATTTGGATGCATTTACTGTGTACGAAATGTCAAACGAAATTCTGTTTTGAAATTCCGTATGTATGTGGCGAGCCTTATTCAGTGAACAGAGCTCTACGTAGTTGATATGTGATGATTATGATCAGTCAAGAATCAAGAATCAAAGCATTTATTCAGTATGTAGGCAGTATAAATATACGCACATATACACGTCAAAATCATAAATCATAAAATAAATCATAACCAATTATCAAGTAAACATAGCAAAAGCAGAATTTAACGCTTTGAATTAGAAAAAAAAAGTAATGAACCATTCAGCTGTCATCCAATCGTTTACGTCAGAATATTAAAAAAAAATTAAAGTAGGTTAAAACCAACCATACATGTAAGTGTGTGTTTCAGTACTTCAGACAATTTTTACATAAAAAAAATAAAAAAGTGAAATAGTGAAACACAACATAGAGAAACGCATACCGATCACAGTACATATCATGATCCAAAGTGGTGGATTATCCCTAAGTAAAACTAGGCACATGCCTAGGGGCGCGAGGTTACAAAACTGCGCGCTTGGACATTTTTAAACCAAGATAAAAATAATACCTAGTCCTAAGTGGGTAGTCCTTAGTAAAATCGTTAAATAAATAAAAATAAAACCGGCCAAGTCGAGTTGGACTCGCCCACCGAGGCTTCCGTACCAACTTTCGTTGGTACCAATTAAGCTAGACCTCTAAAGTGTATGATCGCTCATATAACTCAGAGGCCTATCTTAATTGGCGAATCTATGTATGTATGGAGACACCCTTTAAATTTGAACATTTTTTATTTTTTGGATTTTTTCCTTTATTTGTGCTGTAAGACCTTGCTTCTTGCCAAATTTCATGATTCATCATTGTCAATTTTGGTTAAAAGCAAGGTCTTATAGCACAACTAAAAGAAAAATTCAGGAAAAAAAAAATTGACAATTTAGGTAAATTTGGTACTTACAAGTTTTCGCGAAAATCTAAATTTGCCCATATCTTTTTATCGTGTTGACTCAGGACCTTGACTTTTATACACCTAATAGGGTGGAAAATCGGTGGTGACACACAGCCAGACAGACATACAGACGAACTGACCGACGGACAGATGGACAAGAAAGAGATCTTATAAGGGTTCCTTTTTTTACTTTTTGAGAACCCTAAAAACAAAAAAGCGACCTTCATACAAATTGCTTCATCATTTGGTAAGTTGTTTTTGCGTGAAAGAGAATCAGAAATACATCTCTTCACCCTCGGAAGCTGTTTTTTTTTTTGAAGGGCAACTAGCGGGTCGTTGATGTGCTAGCCTAGGGCGCTGTAGACATTTAATCCGCCTCTGATTATGATGGTGACCCTAAGCGATTTTACGTTAACTTTAATTAATAACCTAACCGGTAGATTCAACAGCCATTCAGTTTTCCCCTTTTATCCGCAGATTTTCTAGGCTTGCCATATTAATTTAAACAATATTATGCAGCTGACAGACAGACTATCAGTTCCATTCGGATCATGATATGTACTGTGATCGGTATGCGTTTCTTTAAGTCGTCTTTCACTATTTCACTTTTTTAATTTAATTTTTTTATATAAAAATTTTATTATAAAAACTTACGTTCATTTTAAACTTATAGATTAAAGACGGGAATTTAACGTGACTTACGCGATGTCGATATAGCGATCGACATATGTTTCGGCCTCATCCGGAGGTCTTCTTCAGGATCTTGAGTGCGGGGCGCTCGCCGACGCGTTCAGCCTGTGCGAGGCTGAACGCGATAATATAAAAAATGTTTGAAGTACTGAAACACACAGTTACATGTATGGTTGGCAACCCACTTCAATATTTTTTTAATAGTCTGACGTAAACGATTGGGTGACAGCTGAATGGTTCAATTACTTTTGTATTTTTTTTTTTAATTCAAAAGGGTTTAATTCGTTTATTTGATAATTGATTATGATTTCTGATTTTGACGTGTATATGTGCGTATATTAATACTGCCTACATACTGAATAAATGCTTTGATTCTTGATTGATTCTTGAATATTCATAATTACAGAGAGCTCGCCCGTGAAGCTGCAGCAAACATGGAGGCGGTACATCCGCCTATCTATCTTCGTTTCATAAACTTGCTGATCAATGACGCCATCTATCTGTTGGACGAAGCACTCGGCAATATGGCGCAGATTAGAACCATGCAAACCGCACAGTATGTACATACATAGATAAATAAACATTTTACTGATCACCAGCTTCACTTAAATAAGATAGTTACAAAAAGACTACAGATATCTAAGGCGTCCATTACACGGTAGGTTATCCGTCATTCAAAACCATCAGTCATGACTTTTGGTTGCTGATGTAGCAATCAAAAGTATGTAAATATCGGTCTGTCACCGTCAATAACCCCATTAGACAATCAGTTATCCATCAGTCACAGCATTGACTGCCAGCAAACTGACAGCAAAACCTATCGTGTAATGGAAGCCTAACTGACTGATAAAAGCACATTGAAAAATCGAAGGTTTTATACGGGTGTTTAAATGGGCTGATAAATATATTGCATGGGTAATCTGGCCGTTTTTCTGAGGATTGAAAAATCGGCCCTAAATGTATGTAATCAGTGAAATAAACATATTTTTAAAAATCAAGCATAATATTCCCTATTACAGCCGGTATATAATATTAATAATGGTTTAATGTTGTTTTCCTATCTTATTATCCAGAGACAACGGCGACTGGGCCAACTTATCAGCTCAAGAGCGCACCCAGAACATGTCAAATCTCGCCTACATAGGCAACATCGCGAGATTCGACAACATTCTCGGGCGAGACACCGTGAGAACTCTCGTGAGACTGTCGTCACACGCACCCTTCGTATTCTGCCATCCGACGTTGGTGGAGCGTATCGCTTCCATGCTCAACTACTTCTTGCTGCATTTGGTTGGACCTAATAAGAAAAACTTTAAGGTAAATAACATCCACTACACTACAACACACATATACACAAGTTTACCAGAGGCATTGTATCGATTTTCCGCCTGACTTGCTATCAAAAAATGTACCTTGTAACCATCAAGGTACCATCAAGGAGAAAATCTGCCGCTATGACCTTTCAGTGTTTTGGCAGCACACATCCCTTGAGAGTGGAACCATTCTAGGCCTAGCGTGTTCACCATCTTTTACCACGTCATCGCTTACCATCAGGGGAATATATATTTATATATTCAAATATATATATATATATATATATATATATATATTTGAATATATAAATATATTTTTATTTATTTATTTATATATATAAATAAATAAAAATAAGAAATAGATAGATAAACACTTTATTACACCATACAAATTAAAAGTTAAAAAAAGGTAAATAAAACAATGTGGCAACAGGCGGTCTTATCGCTTAAAGCGATCTCTTCCAGACAACCTTAAGGTGGAAAGGAATAGATTAGCATACATGGCGGTATAGGTGTAGAAAAAAAAATTACAATAAAATAAAATAATAGGTATGTACATAATTAAAAAGGTACATATAATTTATGTAATTTAATACATACATTGCAATATATACATATAACACATACATAGCAATATAATACATGTATAATGTCATACAATACATATTATATATATTCATATATACATATAATACAATATACACATATTTCATAAAACAGAATTGTGATCAAAAGCAATAGCAGTTCGGGAGAGATAGTGGGCCTTGACGCGATCTTTAAACGTAGTAAGAGTCTGTGAGCGTTTAATTTCCAATGGAAGCGCATTCCAAAGCCTGACAGCTTGCACTGCAAATGAGTTGTCATAGAAAGAGCTATGGTGGCTAGGCATGGACAGTGTATGATTTCCGATGACCGTAAAGATAAGGCATTGGAGGTGTGAAGGAATTGGAACATATGTTTGAGATAAGGTGGAGAAGTAGGATGAAATAGAATATTGTAGAGAAGGGACAGGATATGTGCATTCCGGCGAAGGCGAATTGGAAGCCACTTGAGCTTAGAGCGAAATTCAGAGACATGGTCATATTTGCGTAGGCCAAATATGAACCAATTATTATATATGAAATAATTATGAAATAATTACAAGTCCAACCTCAAGACTTGCCGAACTCAGATCTTGGAGCATTTGTTGCAGTTCTTTAGTAATTGAGGCAAAAATTACGATGTCACCAAGTATTAAAATTGTAAGCCTTATATTGCCGTTTCTTTATATTTGATAAGCAAGCGGAACACTATCTCACCTGATGTTAAGTGAAGATGTGATCGACGATGTAGCACGCTTGCCTAGAAGATACCTGCTCACTCACTAATTAACTTAATTAAAATTAAAGTTAGATAATTATCTAAATCGTAATATGCCGATGTTCTAACTAAATATATATTTTTTTTTCAGGTAAAAGACATGAAAGAGTTTGAATTCGAGCCAGCGCGTACAGTACTAGACATATGTCGGATGTACGTTGAGTTGGGAGAAAACGAGCGTTTCTGTGCCGCCGTGTCGGACGACGGGCGCTGCTACTCGCCGCAACTGTTCACTCTCGCGGAGGCAGTGCTAGGTCAGTAGAGTCAGTGCTAGGTCAGTAGAGTTAGTGCTAGATCAGTAGTCAGTGCTAGGTCAGTAGAGTCAGTGCTAGGTCAGTAGAGTCAGTGCTAGGTCAGTAGAGTCAGTACTAGGTTGGTACAGTCAGGCCTTTTGCACATTATAAAATATATTCTTATATCTTATGAGAAATCTATATATATAAAAGAAAGTCGCGTTAGTTACTTCACTTATAACCTTCGAGCATTTATCAAGGGAGATATTAACGCAAGGCGTACCCCTCTGCTGGCCATATAGCCATTATTGGCCATATGAGCGTTTGCGGATTACAACGTTAACGTCTCCATTGGTAAATGCTCGAAGCTCAAGAACGGCTGGAGCAATTTTTATGATTTTTGTATTTTTGGAATTGTCTTAGTCAGGAATAGGATAATAAGTATTAAAAACAATGAATAAACATATAAGAAAAAATATTTTGCCAAAATGTTCCTGGGTTTCAAAACTGCCAATCATTTGATGTTCAATTGTTTATTCCATCGACACGGTAAACTGCAAATTAATAAGGGTCATCGCCCGTCCATACATTGCTATTTGTTATTCGTGATTGCTTGAATTTACGAGTGCCTTATACATTGTTATCCACAAGGCAAATAATATACTGGTATTTATATTTTTACAAATAAAATAAAATTCAATCGCACTAATGTCATGTTAATAACTTTCCATAACAAAAATTACATATACAATCGTCTTGCTGACACGGGGTTGAAGTACTTGATTATTGTACTTTTATTGAATTTTTATTCTATATCTGTATTGCCATAATACATGAATAAACTTAATATGTTTTTTGTATTCATTGTATTACGTTAAGGCCTAAATTAGTTCATCTAAAAGGTAACACGACATTCATTGTCTGTTAAGTGGTACGAAGTTCGCCGGGCCAGCTAGTGTCTTATAATGTGCAAAAAGCCTCAGTCTGTAGATACAAGCTACTTGTGTAGGCACGGCACCGAACATGCCAGCCGACTACTTGACTAGTATGCGCGTGTCTTATGCGATATAAGAAAAAATATCTTGTAATATGTATGCTCTCATATAACAATCAATGTGACTGTATTTCTTATAGGACATTTCTCATAAGACACAAGAAAATATCTTATCAAGTGTAAAAGGTCTCAGAGTCAGTACACATCTTTCGGATGTACGTAGAGTTTGGAGAGAAGAGCGGTTCAGTTCCTCATATAAAATTTGTAACTTTTTTATATCTTTATATATAAAAATTTATCCCAATTTCCCTTGGTCACGGCATCACGCGTGAACGGCTGGACCGATTTCGCAAATTCTTTTTTTGTCGTGTTTTTTATCGTCAGGATATGGTTCTTATGAAAAAAATATTTTAATAAATGAAAGTTGTTTTTAACGCAGGCGATGCCGCGGGCCACAGCCAGTAGTCTATAGTTTTAGATAGGCTAGCGTTTGACCATAATATCTCACCTGGTGGTAAGCGTTAATGTGGTTGAAGATGATGACACGCTAGGCCTAGAATACTTTTTTTTACGAACAGACATGCACTATCTTATCTGATGTTGTATCTAAATATCTCGTGACCTCGTCTGAAGTGTCGATGTGGTTTGAAGTGGAATCGTGCTTATCTGTAAATGCGAGACGGCAATGAGACGAGGCGCTAGACAAATATAGTCAAATCTACTAATGTGTTTTGGCGGAAACGTGAAAAACCATATTTGCTCTCATTGTATTTTTTTTCCTAAAACTTGTGTTCTTCCGCGATTTAATGTGTAGCAAATGTGGATGATTAACCATTAAGTGCCGGTGAATGTGTGCGAGTGTAGGAAAACAGCAATGACATCAATGTTGAACAACATGCCATTTGCGTTGGTGGAACGAGTTCTGAACTACCGGCTCTTGGCATTCCTAGAAGCGAACGATCTTTTCCGTGACCGGCAATACGGGTGTTTCGCTGTAACCATTCTACTGGAGACCTTGCTAAAGTCACACATCTGTAGCGAGGCCATCGAGAAACATTGTGAGGCACTAGCCGTCTCTATGGATATCTCGAAGGCCTTCAACAGGTTCTGGCACAATAGCCATAATATAGTAAGCTTATGGCTTACCTAGCGGCTTTTGTGAATGGATATTAGACTTTTTGAAAGAAAGGCTTATAACTTGTGTGTGTTTGAGTCGAGACTCAACATGTTTCTTCTAAGAAAGCATGCTACAACATCAATCGCATCATCACTTTTCATCAGCTGAGATAATGGTCAAATGCTTGCCTATAAACAATAAAAAAAATGAATGCTGCTTTTCTGGTGCGCGCGATTGGTACGGAATGGATGAGCTGTGTTGTTTCTTCTGTATTTTTATGAGATTTATTATAACAATATATATATGATCATTTTAGTTCGCATCGGCGGCGGTGGATTAATAGGATCTCTGCAAGAGGTCGCAAGCCGCGTGGCGTTGTTCGCGGAACAGAAGCAACGTAACGAAGAGATGCTCGCCAATGCGCCGGAGGAGTTCCTCGACCCCATCATGAGCACAGTCATGCTCGACCCGGTCATACTGCCCAGTTCTAGGACCACGCTCGACAGGACTACTATTGCAAGGTAATCTTACCATATAATTTGAAAATGTGATCAGACTAAAGTTTGTATCTACAAAAAATTCGTGGTCAGTTTTTTTTGATCATATTTCTTTGGAATTTCATAGGTATTTACATGTGATACACATTATACATATACTTCATGGGAAGCGTGCGGTGACGATGACGCGAGTTTCACGCTTTTTGTTCACCCAAAAAGTACACATAATACATAGTATACATATTAACTCATGGAAAGCGTTCGGTGACGATGTCGCGAGTTCCGTAGTTTTTGTTACCACAAACAGTGCTACCCGAAAAGTGCAAAAAATTTTAAAAAATATCTTTGTCGTCAAGCGAGAGCTTTGTTTGTATATTTTGATTTTGTTCACATTTTTTGTTGTTAAACGCCTTGCCTTAAATGTGGTATTCGTAATAAATTGGGCATACCCAAAGGCCGATTGTATTTATATTGTATCAAGATCCTATGGCGTTTTATTAAAGTCTGATAGGCCAGCGCTTGACTCGTTCTTATCTGATAATAATCTGGTCGAAGGTGGTGAACACGCTATATATAGGGCTGTAGACTGTGTGCCGGAATACTTTTAAGTTTTGGCGACGGATTTTCTCCTTGGTTTATTAAATTTGATTGTGGAAAGCTAGCAAGTCAGGTTGAACATTGAAATAATGCTCCTTTCACCTGTAGAAGAGCACCCAACAATACACATAGAAAAATCCATTGGTCCACGGGTAGGATTTGAACCAGCGACGTCCGGGTTTGAGTCACTGTATCTATCCTTTAAGCTAAGGGCCGCTCAAATCTGTCGTGTATTATACAGAAATATGGGATCCAGAAACATAATATCCACTAAAAATCCTAATTAAAAATCAGTTACTCCCCAATTCAAGTTTTATGTACCTATAAGTGAAAACTTATTAAGGCTAACTAACTAATTATTTAAACCATTAATTGTATCCATAATATACATTTAAAGCTGTTCATTTTCCGTAGGTATATCGATTAATCTTAGAAGCTAAATTAGAATAACTTCCTGACGGTCACTTCGAGAGGTCGTGAGTTTGATCCTATCTCTTAATAACAAATTTCTACCGTCTTTCAAAAAGAAGGAGGTTATGTTACGCGATTACTCCGTCAATTGTGACCCGATTCAAATCATTCTTCATTCATTTTTTAATCGGTAGGGTACGTTTTCGAGGTGGTCCCATTGTAATTTCATCGAGATCTGATAAGAATCTCCAGAGATATGACGATAAACGTCTCAAACTTATACTGAAATTGATTCGCGGTGCGTGGAAGTCATTTGTTTTAGTTTTTAAATAATCTTAATTATTAACATTATTATTGCTTTACATTAACGTTACACTTTCAATTTCCAGGCATCTTCTAAGCGACCAATCGGACCCGTTCAACCGGTCGCCGCTTTCAATGGACCAAGTGAAATCAAACACAGAACTCAAAGAAAGAATACAATCCTGGATTGAGGAACAGAAACAGAAGTTTGCTCAAAAGACCACCCTTAACGAATAAGACTTGCATTTAAGTGGCGCTAGTAGAGCTAGTAGCTATAAGTACGTAGATTTCTTACTGGACATATTCCTAATGTTTTGTACTTGGCAAGGTCATCCATTTCGAGCATACTTAATTAGAGGTGAAGGTTTGGCGGCTGCTGTCTTTAATAAATAATGACTCATCTCTTCTGGAGAGTTGAATTCGACTTCGATTCGATTCGGTCTTTCGACCGACGATTTGGAACAATATTGGTAGAATGCACTATTGTGTAGAGCCGTAAACAAAACTAACACATCAAAAAGGTGATTTGATGTGATGGTGAGGCTTCAAAATGGGTCAGTGTAAAGTTTGTAAAGGATAATTTCCAAAGGAAAATCTTTTAATTTATTGAAGTAAGCATTCATAAATTAAAAAAATAAACTAAATGCGACACAGACCTAGAGTAATTCGTAAAAAAATTGATGTGTATTATTTATTTGTGGTATTTTTCGTTTCTATGAAATCCTGTGTCTTTAATTAACCGATAACGTTTTATTATATGTTTCATATTTTATTATAATATTCCTCATGTACAAAACTTTTGACATTATTTTGAATCTACGATTATAGTTTTTTAATTTTCATTCTAAATTCGACATGGGTCTTTTAAAAAAGAGACTTATAGTTATATTTTATATACATCGTATAGGTTAGTGTTGGACCACTATCTCACTTCCTTTTACTGACCCATTTTATCACCTATATAGTAATACGCTAGATGCTGAGCTAGCTGAAAAAAGACATAATTTAACGAAATCCATTTAACATGCGTCGAACGTGATCATAGAATTGCCCGAATGGAGTAATAATAATGAAAATAAATGTTACTATTACGTATTTGTTGATTTATAATGTATTGTGTTTAAACGGGAATTTAACGTGATTTACGTGATGATGCTATACCTCTCACAATGCGATGCTAGACGCGTCGGCAAGCTCCCCACACTCGAGAGCTTGATAGAGGCTTCCGTATGAAGTCGAAACATTCATAGATCACTAATCGACATCACTAAAGTCACGTTCAATTCCCGTTTTCAATTATAATTTCAAAATGAACTTGGGTTTATAATAAAATTTGTTGATTTAGTTGTTGATAACAGTAGTTTAGATTCAATCGATTGGAATATTATTTACAAGTGTGTATTTAAATTTATGTATTTTGTTGGTGCATTCATGTATGCCTGATTAAAACGTCTGTCATATGTTAAAGAGGAATGGAAGTGATCGTTGCCCTAAATCTTAGTAGTATAATATCCCTCTGTGACACTCCGGATTTCATTCCATATTTTTAAAGGTTTTTTTTGTATAATTTGCCTTCCTACGTGTGGTAGAAGCATTATATTGATGTTCCGCTTGTCTTGCTACCGAAAAGTAACTTACCACCATCAAGGAGAAAATCTGCCGAAATAACCTTACGGTGTTCCGGCAGCACTCACCCAGAGTCGCGCACCATTCTAGGCCAGGCGAGATAGTGCTCAAACTTATATATATTATATTATATAACATTATGTTGATGACAACCAATCAGAAACATATTGGTGTGTTTTAAGAAACGATAATATCATTTGTTAAAAATGTGTCCATAATTTTAACTTTATGTTGTTAAGGTCGACATTTTGGTCAAATGTTAAAATTAAAAAAGGAATCCCTAAGGGCCAGTTTCACCGGTTCCTGATAATACGTTAGATAGTTATCTGACACACGGCGCCATATAAAAGCCGTCGGATTTATTTATATTAGCGCTATCCTATACCCGTGAAACTGGCCCTAATAGGATAATCATTGAAGACAAAAATATCACCAAGACATGGGCAAGTATGTCCTCCATACCCTCATTAGCTTATGGGACGCGTTTCTCCAGTCACCTGTTGTATAATATGTTGGGATTCAAGTTTCGTCCGCCCTTTGAATTGTGATAATTTATTTTCTCTTATCAATAGATACATGTATGTATAATTATTATTGTAGACGATTGTTATTACGAATAATATATTTCTAGAATACCAAATAGTGTTTCATTCATTAATTTTTACACAAAAAAAGTGTGTCTGTCTCAATCTCTGTGTGGTTATATTTATGGCTGTTGTATGTGTCAATCCCAGTTTGGGATTTTTCTCACTTGTCACCAGTGGTGACAACTGGGAATATTCGGTTAAACAGGGTTTCACGACACAGGCCTAATGCCTGTGTGGTCAGCTGTATAATTAACATGATTTGTTTACATTCACACTGTAATCATCATCATTATCAGCCAGTGTCAGTCCACTGCTGGACGTAGGCCTCATGATACGTCACTGAGCACGATCTTCGGCTCATTGGGAGGGGTATGCTCTAGTCGCCACACTGGGCAGGCGGGTTGGTGATCGCAGGACGTAGCTCCTCACACCGGGTACGCTGCTGCCCGTCACCGGCCTGGGGTATTTAGCTGCGCCATAATTTCGAAATGGTTATACCGCCACTTGTCGGTCGCCAGAGCCTCATACGATTTTTGACAAACAAAGCAATTCTTCATAGATTTTAGTTGACAATTCATTCCAAAATGTAATTTTGTTAGTCAGCAGGATGCACCACGGGCAGGTGAGGGTGGCTAGAAGCAGGTATGGTGGTATTTGTCCTCCCTTACATCCCATTTTAATAAATTTTTCTAATGCATCCTCTGTACACATCTGATTATGAAAATAAATAAAATGTGTAGAAGCTTTCTCATTGATACTTAGCTACTTTTTGGTAGCAAGTCAGGCGGAACATAAATATAATGCTCCCACCACCTGTAAAACTAAATGGTTTCATTTGCACCATTGATGGTGCAAACGGTACGAGGGCTTGTGGACGAACACCCATGAATTCACATAAAAACATCCATTTGAGCACGGGTAGAATTTGAACCGGAAAGCTCGGGTTAGAAGTCAAAGCTATCTACGCCAACGGGCCGTCCATACTATACTGTACCAAATCATTTTAGGCTAAGGCCGCACTACGGGTTTTTCCCGGCAGCGGTTTAACCGCTATACCGCAAAACCGCTCGAGATGCACACACTACGATTATAAACCGCTATACCTACCCGCGATTTTCTCAGTTTGAAGATGGATTTCAAACAACGACGACACAACTATTCTTCACGGTAGTCGGCCGAATACTATCCAAGAAACCGCGCGCGGTTAACGCATAGTGCGTGTACGCCCGCCGAGTTCTATGGATTACAAATTATGCTGCGGTTTTTTTCCGCGACAATTTTGTAACATGTCACGGGAAAAAACCGCAAATGCGGCCGCTTGTATTCGTTTTCCTATTTCATAAACTTATACGTTTAAAACGCTGCGATTTAACCGTAATGCGGCCTAGGCCTAACGGATAGATATAAGGCCTCATTTTTGAAGTGAAAACTTCTTTAGCGGCGTTGTGAACTTTTTTGGGATGGGTAAAAAAACTCGCGTCAGGACACGTGACCTGATCGAAAATTCGTAAGACGGAGGGAGAGTAGACAAAATGCACAACGTTAATGTTCAAGTTTTCACTTCTGCCGGCACTCCCGGAGTGCAAACCAGTGGCGTAGCGTGGGATTGTGCCGCCCGGGGCTGAAGCAAATTTTGCTGCCCCATTATTTAGGTAAAAACATTAAAAACCTAAAATGAAGTTTAAAACTTAATTTAATTTGTTACAAGTAATAAATAAAACAATCATGCTATATAAACATATTTATTATATATATGGCAACAATTTCCCGTAAATCAACTTAGGAACAGGGAACAGATGATAAGGTTAGGTGAATTCAGTAGCGAGCACGAAATTTTCACGTAATGATCCCAAAAAAATATTTTTACGCTATGCAGTAAAATGACTGAAAATAGTAGTATACTAGCGAAGCGAGCGCAAAATGTTTCATAATTAAGCTGAAACAAAAGTCACGCGAAAAGCTTTTATGCATTTGATTAAGGGTAAGAAGACAACTGACACTGAACACTGAAAACATTGCCGCCACCCAAAACGCCTGCGCGGTGCGGCTTGAGTCAGCGCAAAGCGCGATTTGGAGTTTGAAAAATGATTTTTTTTATCTTGACCTCATAAATCTGCCACCCCTTTCCGTGTGCCGCCCGGGGCGATCACCCCCCTCCCCCCGCTACGCCACTGAGTGCAACCCGTTGTTTTTTTTAGACAAGCAGTAGTGCAGTACCATCTTATACAGTCGCGACATCTGTGTTAATATTTCACTGGTAGTAAGACCATACAACCAATTCTTTAAACTCTTACCATGTTTCTGTAGCTGTACTATCGTTTCTACGATATAATCGTGATTTGTAAAGCTACAGTGGCCGTCCACAGTAACTGAACCTGAGTTCTATTTATTATATACTAGCGACCGGCTCCGGCAAAGAGAATATAAATACTACGGCCCCGGCTTCGCACGGTGATCTATCATACATATCATCATCCTCTTAATTAACTCTATCTATTGCTGAAAACTTCATTAAAATCCGTTGCACAGTTCATAAGATCAAAGCGTACAGACAGCAGCAACGACTTTAATTCATACTATTTAATATATTTCATTATAATATTATCTAAGGAATTCGTTCGTGACAAAATCCCAAGATAGTGGAAAGTAAATAAAAAGCAAGAGTTAAATCAGTCTGTATATTGGATATGTCTGCAATACAGCAAGATACATTACAGTGAAAACAGATAAGTGATAAAATATTGGAAACAAAAATAGTAATTAGAATTTCTTCTCTGAAACAAAACTATAATAAACCATTCTTATGTTATTACTTAAAGTATATACTATTAATATTGATGTTAATTAATGCCTCTAACTAAACAAGCCCTTTGTTGAGCATCGATCGTAAAAAAACTAAACGAATTTTATTATCAAAAAACTTCAACAATTTTAGATAACTAAAATTCAACAACCCTTCGATAATTTTCTTAATTTCTAATTTTGTTCGCCTAAACATTATTCATTAACAAAATGCCGAACAAAAGGCTTGCTTGAATTATAAACTTATCTCAATGGGCACTTTTGGTTTAGTTTTAATGTTAGTATTTATTCTAATATCCGTAATAAACATTACAAACTTATCGTCCGTCTAAAAGCAAACTTGAAATAAAATTAACCATCTATAAAAGAACTATCAAATCTAAGATCCTAGCCGAGTTACTTTTTTATGATACATCTCGCACGTCCTACCCTGAACATATAAAAATATCTTTATGTACTTTAAAAACATTGCGATTCCCGAAACGAGGTTCCCAGCACCGAGCGGTGGGACATTAAAACTCGGCTTCCCGAGACGAACCCGGTTCGTCCCACTAGCAGTCCAATTCACATTAAGTAAGGGGACCGTCTTTATAGCACACATTGATCAACAGTTAATAACATTTCGGGTCGCTCCACTAAAATTACTAAATCTTAAATTAGGTAACGTCATTGGGAGAGGCTTACGACATAAATCCTAAATACAACCTGGACCTGTGACATAAGTCTAACGTTTATTATTAGTAAAGCATAATATCGTTTTGGACTCCAAATGTGGGGTATCTATCTAGAAGTGACATGGAAGCGATGCGAACATAACCGCAAGCGTACAATATACATCGGGATGCGACAGTAGGGACAGTAGCGACGGGAAGTCAACGCGAACTTTCAATGTAACATTCAGTTCACATCGGAAACGGTTAGCGAGTTCATTATTTAATATTACAGCTATATTTATATTGCACTTACTTCAGAACATTTTACACAGAAATCCGGATTTCAAATACTGGCTCGGCTTTTCTTCCATTAAAACGTTTCGCACAATACATACATACATACATCGATAACTACTAATGAAACGATTAACTTTGGAGTGGCGTCTACATCGCAGCATAATCTTCGAGATCAGCGTCTACGATGCATAAAACGGATAACAATTATTTGTACATATCGAAATGAGTTTAGCTCGTCAGCGTTATCGGGCTACGGTCGTATTCGCGGTCTATCTACTCGTGCCATCCAGCGCGTATACTAAACATTCGCATCCAAAACACCCTGTTGCTTAGCCACAATCTGTTATCTCTGTACACTTACAAACACTACGCAGCACCTCAGATATCTTTCACAAGGCGGGGGCTCCCTCGCTCCCACCGTTGTCAAGCTAAAGTCAACCTCGATCGTCTCGAACGATCGAACTTCACTTACATTATCACATTCGTTTATTGAATACTCGTGCTCCTTACGTTAGCGACTGGAAACGTTACCGCGCTAACTTACATTTTTTTAATTCGGCGTAAGTATAAGAATGGCTCTTAATAAAAATTTCGAATTTGAGCAATGTCGAGATTAAAAATACTATATCGTCGTGTATTCCAAACGTGAGCCTTCCAAAATATATATCTGCCGTCGAAATTTACAAAAGGTAAAAAAATAATTGCGTTATGTCCAAAAGCAGATCTAACTATGTTTTAACTTGTCGACGTCCTACATTTATCAGTCTCGATGATAAAAAAACGCATTTTGGCCAAAATGAGAGATCTAAAACCGGCCGGTCCGTTCTTTCTGAAATGAATCGTTATCGAAACGAATACCTGACTCCCTACCTGATACAGATATCGCGCGAACACTCGCATGCGGCACAGCGCGCTCTATTCGAGTTAACACAACGCGCGACGATACAAATCATGGGAGGCACTTCAAAGTACACTACGTAAAAAATTAAAGTCATGATACCTGTATCAAAGTACGAGTAAAGTTTAAAAATTCAGTCTGTGTTCCTCCACATCTTCTACCAAATTCCACTTTAAAGCTTTTGCATTACAATGTTCTAGCAACCGATATGACCACGGCAACGAGACGCTAGGTTACAATATTTGGTCCAAAAACAAGTCAAAAAAATATGTCGAAAGTTAAAAATAATTTTAGCTCCTTTCCGCGTAAGTTGACGTCGCGTTAGGTATAATATAAACGGACCGCGAAAATGTTTCGCTTCGTAAAGTCTACGCGATGCGAACGTGCGCGAAAAGAAGCAACATTACAATAACGAAACTTTACTCGAATAATACATAAAATGAGATCAAATACATATCCAGTCATGAAGTCAAAATTATGTCGGGAGTAATGATTCCTAAGACGACTAAAAGGTTCTTTACAAAAATAAGTCACAAAGGAGACTGCCATCTACCGTCTGAACAGTGTACCGGATCAACAATGTGAAATCTCTGGCGAAATATTTAGTAATTCTATACAGAATGTAGGTTAGGTGCGTTCATTACCCTTAGTACGAGTTTTTATTGTAAACGCTTTTGACAGATCTCAGTTTTGAACTGGCTCTGGCTCCCTGATTGGTCTAAATTTAGTGAAGTGTAACCACTAGAGGCGCTGTACTGTTTTTCATACAAAATGTGTTCTATATACGATTTCGAGTTTGGTATGAAAACTCGTACTAAGTGTACATGTATCTATTTACAATCGTTAAATGGAGAGTCGTTACGAAGCATTAGATATTGCATGTAAAGAAGGCATGTTGTGATTCACGCTTTGGTTATCGATAAAGACAGAATGCCGCAAAACATGACGTCTACGACGGCTTAAAATACATTGAGACACTCTCACTCAATAATTTGATGGAAATTGACAAACAACATAATTCCCAGTACACACGGATTATACAATAATAAACAATGAATTTATTGTCACAACAGTTTTATGGTCATAGAATACCGAAACTACTTAATGCCAATTCTACTCGTGAAATGAAATTTTTAAATCGCGCAACGTATAATCACTTTTTTAAGATGTTAACATTGCTTTAGAAAACTCGTCGTTCGCACCACATTTTATTTTAGAATGGTATTATATGTCACTTGAACATAACTCACTTTTTTTGTTCACTTGAGTAGAATTAAAGCTAAAAGGTAACGGTGTACTAGACCTTACAGTTAAGTTGCCACAAACACATGTTTTCTCTGGTATCGTCGTGATATATATATTTATATGTGTATACTCAGCGTTGGACACGTTGAGCGGATCTGAGCTATAACTTTCGATATCAACATATTTTTTAAAGTGAATTACATAAAGGTACAGATCGCGCGGCGAGAGTTTGGCTTTGACCGTTATTGCGCAGAAATCAGAAATTGGGTATCAACGGGGTATAGCGGGGTGCGGGGCGGGTGTGCAGGCGCACGCGGTGCTCTGATTGGCGCTCTGACAGTACCCATGCGCAGTAAACGAAGGTCAAAGCCAAACTCTCGCCGCGCGATCTGTACCTGATTATTTTTGCAAAATGCCAACATCTTATAACGAGCAAATATGGGTTGAAGTATGCTTTATACTTCTGAAGATTATTGTGAAACATGATAAAATAATTTAAACATTTAAAAACTTTTAAGAAAAATATTTTATTAGATATACCCCAAAATCTTTGCGAATTGATAATTTTACTTGATATGGGTATTTTTGTAGCAATGAAAGGGTATCGATGTTTTGCTGCTTTTGTACGTATCTAGTCTTGAAGGTATATATGTCGTAGGCAGATAGCTTAATTAGCCCTTTAATTAAATGTTGTAACAAACGCTGGCTGCAGCGGCTGGATATCATTCAGGAACCTAGGTGAATTCCGCTAACCAAACCAAACGGTTTGGAGGCTAGGCTGTTAATTGAATGGCTAATTAAAGCTATCTGCCTGCGACATATATATAAGCGCTCTTTTTGTAATTGTCTAATATACGACATTTAATCATGTAATATAAATAGCCAGGAAAATGTAAGTGAATTTTCTTAGTTGTTTCTCCATAGACTCCAAAGTTCAAAATTAATTGTAAGTAGATCCCATTTTTGTTAATTATATATTGCCTTATTTTATTTATAAATATAATTGATATATTTTAAAACTATTTAATAGTTTTAAAATATCAGTTTACTTAGGAAAGCGAAATAGTAGACTTAAGTAGTAAGTATCTACTATACTCTTTATAGACAATAACACTTCAGCGTTTTCAGAGATATATTGGCAAGGCGCAATTACAGTGAATTGCCGTAATTTTTTCGAGTGCATCTGAAACTCGCCGGTTTTAGAGCACTTGCGAGATTTTTGAAGTACTAATAAAAACCTATTTATTTGAAAATTGTTATACACAATCCAAAATTTCATCGTACCGACGGGACTTGAACCCGCAACCTCCTTGATAACATGTCCAGGTGCTCTGCTAATTAAGCCACGGTTCGATCTATCGATACGACGAAATTGTGGATTGCATATTTAACCCAATTATGCATTGGTGGCGCCATCTATGACCATCTATAATTATTTCGAAAGTTAATCATTCGGAAGAAGTCATTACAGTTTTCAAATCCGACGAGAGATGTTTGCATTGCGCAAATATTATGTTTCTTTGAAGTGTGTGTTTAACAATTTACAAAAATATAAAGTGTGTAACGCTTCAAAGGAACATAATATTCTCTTATTTGAGTTCGATAAATCGTCAGCAGATATTACATAGAAACTGCAAGTACCTCCTTGCCAATTACTCTCGCGTTTAGGGATGTTCCACTAATGTTTGTAAGATATTGGCTGAAGAGCTATATGTATAGGTCTCAAAGAAGAAAGTGTGCTTTAAGCTCACTTCCTACCGTCACATTTAGAGAGGCAAGACCCCCGTATATTGTTTTTTTTTTTATAGTAGAAGGTAATAGGATAAGCTAAACGTTCGCCTGATAGTAGGTGATGACGTTTGCCTACGACATAATACTGTGGCACGCAAAATTCACGGTTGGCAGAATTTTACGCAATTTTACTGCGCCTGCTCCTTTAGACATAGAGGCTCAAGTTCATCGACACATTTAAACCGTTTAACGTTTCTTCTCAAGGAAAATATGTCATAAGACATTGGTTAAACGTCACGGGGCATTTAACATAACTCTAAGATGTGAAGCCTAATAAGCCCTGTAATTTCACTAGGCATTTTGTCCTTCGACTTTGTTTGTATTGTATATGTGTGATATCGAAAGTGATAGCGCAGAGGAGACGTAGGAATTGTATGTGAGGGTGTGATGGTATGAGGGGGTGTCAGTGTGAGGGGGAGTGTTGTGTGTGAGTGTGAGAGTGGGGTTGCAGCGGCTGGAAGGCGGAGCCGAGCGAGGGTCGCAGCGTGAACCCCGCCACGGCCGGCTTCATGAGCGGGGGCTCCGCGCACGCGCCCTCGCCGGCTCGCAGGTTCACCTGCAATCACAATACGACCTTATTACCATTCAAATACATCTCATCAGAACATAAAGGCCCTAGGAGTATCATCATCAGCCTATACTAGTCCACAGCTGGACATAGGCCTCTCCAACTACACGCCACTGAGCACGATCCTCACCTACTCTCATCCAGCTCTTGCCAGCCACCTTGCGAACATCATCGCTCCACCTAGTCTGAGGACGTCCTACGCTACGCTTGCCGATACGCGGTCTCCACTCAAGAACTCGTTTACCCCAGCGGTTGTCGGTTCTACGGCTAATGTGGCCGGCCCATTACCACTTCAGCTCACTAATTCGATGGGCTATGTCGATTACTTTAGTTCTCTGTCGGGTCACCTCGTTTCGGATTCGATCTTTCAGAAAAACTCCGAGCATAGCCCTTTCCATAGCACGCTGAGCACACTTTAAATTTGTGTACCAATTGAGTGTCCACGTTTCGGCCCCGTATGTCATGACGGGTAGGACGCACTGATTGAACACTTTTGTCTTGAGACATTATGGGATTGGCGATGTGAAGACTCGACGTAGTTTCCCATATGCTGCCCAGCCCAGCTGTATCCTTCTATTGGCCTCTTTCTCAATGTTGTTTTTACCTAATTGCAGTGTTTGCCCGAGGTAAATATACTCCTTAACAACTCCGAGAATACTGCCCTGTACCGCAATTGGTTCCGGATTTACATGGTCATTGAACATAACCTTGGTTGTACCCAAGTTCATCCGGAGACCAAAGCGTTGAGAAGAGTCAGCTAGTACAGCATATGTTGCAACTCTGGCAACGTTTCCGCCATGTTCATTATTCCACCTAGGAGTATAAGCTAAGTGAATCTGCCTCCGGAAGATATTTAATAGTATATTACGATATATATAGTCTAGAAGCGAAGGAGGTATGTCAGGATCGTAGCATGTGGAAAGAAGTAGTCTCTGCCTACCCCAACGGGAAAAAGGCGTGATGGTTTGTATGTATGTATGTATATAGTCTATTATTGCACGGCGTGAAGTCAGCACCCGAGAGCAACGAGGGTGCTACGCCGTGCAATAACAGACAACTTAAGTCACGAGTATCGTATATTATTTTTTAATACAGTTGCTCAAAAAGTGGCGTATTGCAGGGACGTATAGCGTTCGGGATGTGGGCTATTACACACTCGTGCTTTTTTTTTACCTTTCCCGAACTCGTGCGTTTTCTTTCCCAACTGTCAAAATAATGTCTATTAAAAAGAAAAACCAACCATGAAGTTTTTACTAAAAAAATTCATAGAAGTTTTTATGATTCATGCAAATACGTATATTTCTAAAAAGAAGCTACTAATTTGTTTCAATATCAGATTTAACCACTTAGGGATCGGGAATTTAAAACAAAAAAAAATATTAATCCACTTTGAAAATGTGTGCAGTAGCGGAATGGCGCGAACGTCGCGTCGCGTAATTCTTCGCATGCAAAACTAATCACACCATATTTTCTTATTCTGTAAACTGTGCTTTATTTTGTAATAGATTTACTTCATTGTTGTATAAAAATAAAGTTTATATTTAGTTTTGTTATTTTTTATTTACACCTCAAAACCCCTGAAATATATATCTTGGATCTTTGCCTGAATATGAGATACTCAAAACCGAAATATTAAAAATACAATACGCAAATCAAAGTTCTAGAACCCAGCTACCACTATACACAAAGAATTCGGTATCCTATTGCGTAAATGTTTATAAAAACCGAGCTCGAAACCCGACCCACTTGAAAGGGTCTAAGTAGGTACTTACGTTTTTTACGATTGTATAAACATTCGTCAGCATGACTCATACCATCCTGAATTGATTTCTTGAATTGATATAGTGATTCGTCTACTTATTTGCAATGATATTCGAAATGCTTATTTCATTCATTATTTTCACTAATTTCACTTTTTATTCAACACAGAAACTCGAAATTGCGGGAAAACCGCTACTTGGCAGAAAACCCGACGATCACACAAATACGATGAGATTTCTAGAATTCAATAGCTAAGATGGATTCACAAAACACAAATGAATAGAATTTACACTAGATATATACTAAAAACTAAAATAAACCAAATATTATGTTTCTTTGAAGTGTTTCACATTTTATATTTTTTGTAAATTGTTAAACACAATCCAAAATTTCATCGTACCGACGGGACTTGAACCCGCAACCTCCGGAATAACATGTTCCGGTGCTTTGCCAATTAAGCCACGGTGCGAAGTATCGTTACGACGAAATTAGTGGATTGCATTTGTTAACCCAATTATGCATTGGTGGCGCCATCTATGACTACTTATTACGTAAGTTAATCATTCGGAAGAATACATTACAGTTTTCAAATCCGACGAGAGATGTTGCACTGCGTAAATCAAATATTGTTTCTTTGAAGTGTTTCACACTTTATATTTTTTGTAAATTGTTAAACACAATCCAAAATTTCATCGTACCGACGGGACTTGAACCCGCAACCTCCGGAATAACATGTTCCGGTGCTTTGCCAATTAAGCCACGGTGCGAAGTATCGTTACGACGAAATTAGTGGATTGCATTTGTTAACCCAATTATGCATTGGTGGCGCCAATTCAAGTCCCGTCGGTACGATGAAATTTTGGATTGTGTTTAACAATTTAAAATAAACCAACAGAAAATAACATTTCAAAACACAATCTAGCGTCAGCATTCCAAGCGTCAATGGCGTCTATGGTCGACCTAAGGCGTTTTAAGTAAGTAGTTTTCATTGGGCGGGGAAGAATAAAATATAGTTCAAAATGGCATTTTATAAATAGAATATTTCTTCATCAAGCGTTTAAGACCAAAAAATGGTTACAATTTCTAATATTATGCGCTGTAAATATAGAAAAAAAAAGTTGGCTAAGCTGACCCACCGGTGGGTCCGTGAAGCTTGACGGAATTGCTTGTAATTGTTCTTGACCCACCGGTGGGTCAGCGATCCCTGAGTGGTTAATGATTTGATTGAATGAGTTAGGTTTGGTTCCATTTCATTAAATTTCATATTCATTTCATATCAATAAAAAAATTCTACTGAAGACTTGGCTGTATGGGCATAGTTCCCTTTGCCTACCGGAATGGGTGAAGAAAAAAAACTCTGCTTATATTCTACGGTTGGCGCCATTTTTCAGAAATGTTCTATGCTAGTTTAGTTGTTTGTTGCAGAAAATGAGTAATTTCGACCCTAGTTTTTTTGAATTAACACCACCGGAACTCAGTATAATTGCACAAAATGCTTCGGAGAACATTTTACCGGAAAAGTCAAAAAGTCGCTACATATCTACATACGACGAATTTATTGCGTGGAGAGAAATGTTTAGTTAGTTGAGTTTATTGTGATTTTATTATTTTATTAAATTTCTTCATTTTTTCGCAACTGTATTAAAAATAGTCGTTCAGTACACGTGCGGAACCGTCATTGCAACTTGTTCCGACTGTCAACCCTCGCCTTCGGCTGCGCCTCGGCTCGGGTAGACATTTGTCGGAACTCTTTGCAATGACAGCCTTTCCGCACTTGTAATGAAATATACTATTATAGCTGTCAGTGTGACATTAAGCCCGCACTTTACACTTGCTATGCTTTTCCGTCAATAATCCGTCGTGCAATAATCGACTATTTAAGTCACGGAAAAGCGTGCGTAAAGTGCGGGTTTAGGTCACATAATACTATAATTGATATAGATAATAACCAAAATAAAATAAATATATATAAATAAACCAAAACCAAATTAAATTATAATTTTGTTACCTTTTCACAACCATCAGGAGGTTCCCGAGCCAAGAATCGGTTTATCTGAGGCGAGGTGCCTAACTTGGCACCGTCCAGATCTGGAGACGAGCATACACTGCCTCCTGAAACATTTACAGCTACATTTTACCATCACATCTTGACACATTAAACTCTATGTATATCTGGTATATAATTCAGCTGTTATTCGAACGAATTCGAGTTCAACGAAGTATATATGACAAGATAAGAATATCTTTGGTCATCGTATTGAGAGTAGTCAATTTATACCATTTACTCAATGAATATTATATGTGCTGTGTAACTTGCATTTTCTCTAGAAAATCTAAATTCTATTATGTGTATATGAAGTTTAAAATCCATTATAATAAAATAAATGGAAATTATATCAAACTGCCAATTATCTGCATTAACTGAATGTGGCAGAATATGCTAAGTACAATAAATAGTACTGTAACTGTAAGTAATAAATAATGTCTAGTAAATAAAAGCGTATTTGTAAAGTCAATAAAAAATCCTACTAATACCTATAATAAACGAGTATGTGTGAATGTTTGTTGCAGAAACATGCTGAAAATACTGAACGGATTAGGGTATAATTTGGCATACAGTTTTTTAACCTGGAGGTTAGGTATTTTTAACAAGAAATTTCTAAAGCAACGAAGTCGCGACCCACATATAGGATAGTGTTTAATAAATCTGTTAAATAAACATAGATAGCGATATATATCGAGCTATACAACAACAGTCTGCTATACCAGATATACTATACTACTTTACACGCTATGTAAAACACAAATGAAACCCTATAACTGCGACAAATCGTAGAACACTACCTACTTACATCTCAAGTCAGCCTGCTACTTCGAAGTAAAAAGCGAAACAAAATAGAATATCAAACATGCGGGGAGGTTTTATAAGTGTGGAGTCTATCCTATGTTTGCGATGGGGTTGCCACTAGATGCGGGCTTGCATTGGTTGTTACGAAACAATATACTTAAATTTATTATCATTAGATATAATTAGGGTTATAATAGGCGCTTAGATTTTTAGATTCTGATATACTTCTGAGAAAGTTGAAATTTTCGCAGAATAGAAAAAGAAAACACACAGTATTAGAGTAGGATGCAGTTATGCAGCTTACATTGTTGCATCTCAATTGCACCGCATACTGGCTAGTAAGCTCAGAGCGCACCTATATTCAAAGGATTATATCAACCTAGATATTTAACAACAATTAAGATAGTTTAAAAACAAAACCACCGACTTCCATGCCCCGCAAGTCAATTTCAGTAGTAAGTTTGAGACGTTTATCGTCATATCTCTGAATATGCGTTTCAGATCTCAGATGTACTCGTATGTTACGCGATTACTCCGTCAATTGTGAACCGATTCGAATAACTCTTTTTTATCGATAGGGTAAGTTTCCGAGGTGGTCCCATTGTAATTGAATCGAGATCTGATAAGTATCTCCAGAGATATGACAATAAACGTCTCAAACTTGCTACTGAAACTGACTCGCGGGGCATGGAAGTCGGTTGATTTAGTTTTTAAACAATCTTAATTATTCGTTTTCACAGTAGAAATAACTATCTCTAGTGGTCGCCTATTTAGCACTGCCCAGAGATCAAGTGTAGGGTTAAGGTAACCTAAGCCTGTGGAGACAGGAAGGTGACAAGTGAAATTAATTGTTCACGCCATAAAACCATGGCGTGCAGCATCAAACAAATTGTAACTTTGGCCTCTTGCTAATCGTCCAAATGACATATAGAGTCTAGTTTCGTAACAACACTGTGTAAGTAATGCAAGCCGCACTAAAAGCTGTAAGGAACAGGACCTGTGGCCGCCAGCTCGCCGGAATCGATGCTCGACAGCGAGCCCCGTGATTCTGGATCTATTCCCGTACACATACACACACATTTAGTAAAGCCCTCCAATTTACTTGAGGAAGATTCAACTGTGCCGCTTGGAGGTAAGGGATCCCTTGGTACGAAATAACGTATAGACACAGAATAATTAATAGTACTTTGGAACAGAAGACTCACTCTTTGATAGCAAATATGCGAGATAAAACCTAGATACAACGTCGGTAACGTTCAAAATACGCTACACTGCTAAGAGCCACCGGGGCCCCAGCAGTGTAACGTATTTTGAACGTTACTGACGTTGTGTCTAGGTTTGATCTCCCGTATTAACTAACGCGACAAGTACGTGGAGTGAGACAAGCCTGGTATAGATAAGATTTGTTTATTCAATATATTTTTTAAGCATTCTTATTAATGCCGTAAAACAAGGATAAGAAACTGTTGTGCGTTTTACATCGCTTCATAAAAATCAGCACTTCTAATGATGGTATTATTTTATTACTGACCAAGTTTCAAATCTATGAGCGATTATATTTTCAAATTGAGTGTAAGGCAGTGAGAATTTGTGCATGCATCTCATTCATACACCCGTACAAGTTATTTGAGAGGGAATACATACCAACAATTTTTTTAATAGATAAAAAGAGTATATAATCTTTACATGAATACGTTAAATTGACTACATTATTTCTCTCTTTCTGTTACATGTAGTCGTAATAGAGGTGTTTCTTCGAACCTTGCCCCGCCGGACCTCAAAAGCGACACAGTTCACACAGTTTTGAAGAAACTACTCTTTCGCAAAGCAATAACATTTGACATTGAGTGCCCAGTGATGAAGTGGGAGAATGTTCGTCTTTGACACCAGAGGTACCGAGTTCAATCCCCGCCGTGCGCTAGTAGATTTTACTATCGAAAAATGTATGTGCGCTTTTCACAGTGGCTCTCCGGTGAAGGAAAAACATCGTTTAGAAACCCCCAAGCCCCCGCATAGTGGTAGGACATACTATATAATGTCCGTCTGGCCAGCTACCACCCTCAAGTTAGAAAAACTGTCGCCAAACATCTAATGTGTTCCGGCAGCTATCCTTGAAAGCGAGTTCCCATTCTAGGACTAGCGTGCTTATTATCCTCGACCTCGCGAGATAGTGGTCAAACGCTAGCCTATATGAAATTTAAAAAAGTAATTAATGAGAAAAATAATTACCTACAGTCCGGCAAGTATAACTTGGCGTGCCTGTGCGCCACTGTGCTTTTACTTTGTACTTTGGTAACAGTTTCTCTTAAACCACTTTTAATTACTTTTGGAATTATTGAACTATTTTAATGTAGCAGATTTATCAACAATAATGTCGCGGTAATCTCTCAAACGTCAAACTCACAGATTCAATTCAAAGAATTAGTTCCAAAAACCACCACCGCCAAGTTATAGTTGTGGCACTGTATATAAAACATTTACGATTTGAGAACCCACGATTTCACCAGTACCACAGAATAAATAGTACAAGTACCCCTTAATACGAGTTTTCATCGTAAAATCTTTTGACAGATCTTACATAATTTTCGATTTATTCTGATAGGTCTAAATTTAGTACAGTGTGAAAACCGCTAGAGGCGCTGTACTTTTTTTCATACAAAATTTGTTCGATATACGATATCGAGTTTGATATGAAAACTTATACTAAGGGTATGACTACTGATTTATACACACCGTAAGACAATATGTACCAAAATGTATAGTTGGCAATGGTTATAATAATTAAAGACAAGACAAATTTTAATTCCCGCTCACATGATGACCTAGTCTTTGTCTTTATACCTACCATTTTAAATGTTAGGGTGCGTACAGACTATGTAACATAACATGTTATAAAATTGTTATTTAACATGTTTCAGACAATGTGGACACGGAATGTTATAAAACATGATATTATAACATGTTTTATAAAATTCCGCGTTTGGCGTGCTTGCTAACAGAAATGTTTTTATCAGTCTGCGAGATTAAATCGGCACAAGAGTAATGGCGTAGAGGAAAAGGCGGCTTATATACATATATACCATCGACGTCATAACAATCAGACCCCGCTTGAAAGATGAGCGCTAAATCACTTATAAGTCTTATATAAATCCACGCCCACAAACGCGATGTTAGTTTCGACCAGTACGGCGACCTGTAAACACCTCCGCGCTCCGATATTTAAATTTCTTAAAGTCGTTGTGATGGCTCCTTGCAGTGTAAGATGGTGTGGAAAAACCAGTACAAACTCAAATTTTAAGGCAAACGGTATAACATTTCACCGGTAAGTCAATAAATGTATCTATTCTTCATTATGTCTTATATGTGTCGGTCGGCAGTTGTCTTTAATCACTATCTCTATTTGTCACGGGCGATGTTTAATAGTTCTATCCCGTTTTTGCGTGAATTTAATGTTTGGCCTCTGCTGCAGTGATACATATCGATAAACTAGGAATATTATCGACATTCATTTTACAATTAGGTATAATTTGTAAATTTGGATGTAGTGTGTCTCCTGATCCCACAGACCATTTATGGAGATCTACAGAGTAAGTACGTTTTAATATGGCTCCACACGATTAGTGTATTTAGCCAGTGTCAAATATTAAAATTGTTGAAGTTTTTGTAAATTCTACGTAGTTTTTTACTTTACCATAACAGTTAACGCATATTTTTTAATGGCATAATGGTACTCATGGATATATTTGTTGGCATATTATATAATCTATATATATAAAAGCGAAAGGTTACTCATCACGAAATCTCGAAAACCGCTGGACGTACAAAGATGAAATTTGGCACGGAGGTAGTTTATAGTTAGTAGACATCCGCTAAGAACGGATTTTACGACAGGGCCGGATTAAGGGGTCTAAGGGCAGTCGCAAATTTTTTTATGGAAGTCCTTCATGTTTTTGCTACAAACTTGAAATTTGGCCAGAAGTATTTGGTAATAATTCGCTTATAACGGATTTTGCGAAAGGGCTGGATTAAGGAGGTCTTAGAGCGTCTGTCCACAGCAACGGCACCTGGACGTCACCGGCACCGAGATTTTTTCGGGCCGATTTTAAAATGATGTGCCAGCGATCGTTTGTCCACCGCCACCGATTCCGGTGGTTCTGTTTCTTCTAGCTGTCATGCGTGGCAGATGCGTTTCGAACGATGCGAACCTCAGACAAAAAACAATAACCGATCGAACGGCGCCGGGTGCCGGCAGTGTGTGGACAAGATCAAACGTGTTTTGTGTTGCGAGCCAATGCCGGCACATAGGCCCGTCAAAATCTCTGGTGCTACAAACTTAGATTTAGGGACAGAGGTATGTAGCAATCGTTTGCTAATAACAAATTTTGCGATCGGGCTGGATTCAGGAGGTCTAAGGGCTCTTGCAAGTTTGTACGAAAGTCCTTAATTTTATGAAATTGACTGACATGATTGACATTTTTACAAACTTGAAAATTGGTACAGAGGTAGTTAGTAAACGTTCGCTAAGTACAGATTTTGCGACAGGGTTCTGCCCCTCCCCCCCCCCCTCCTCTTCCACAGTTCCCCCCCCCCCCCATCTAAAATCGAATTATCGATTTTTTTTAGTACTTAACCTCAGAATTTTAAAATATCCATATCTCCTAAAGGGGGGGGGGGGGGTTCCACAAGTTTTCCTTCAAGGGGAGTTCTACACTCCCCTCCCCCTCCCGCCCCTAAAATCGATGTCAGGTAAAGTACATTCTTACCTATAGATTTTGCTCTCGCGCTAAATAGGATAATTAAAATAATTATGAGTTTAGGCTGACGGCTACTTACGCCGGCTTTTTATCGATATTTTTTTACGGTAATTAGGTATGGTCATCTCTATCTGAGATTTATGACTTTGTCCGCCCGTCAAAACTAGTCGGAAGCGCCAATCACAAACAGTTCCCCGCGACTGCATACCTCGGCCAGTTGCGGAATTGATTGTACTGCGCGCCATTAATGATTAGGGGTCTAATTGCTATGATGTCGATGATATATACCCATAAAATGAGGGGATGAAGAATGTTAATTATGTTAATGTTATAACGTTATGCGTTTACCTGAAGAATGCGCGGTGTGACAGTAGTCGTGTGGAGTCTGTGTATTCACTGAACGTCGCAGTAGCTCGGGCAGCGGCGCTCGGTGGCCCTCCGGTGTTACCTGAACACAGTGCTTATATTAACATCTATATCTTTATCTCTATCTATTCACATCAAAGATATATAGGATCTATATCTTTGATGTGAATCATCTACTGGCGCGGCACGGGAGTTAAGCCTACTCTATCTTGTCGCGATGGCGCGAGGCATAGCGCCGCTCGTGACTCGTCGGCTCAATCCGCCTCAGCTCGGCGATCTCCTCTCTCCACGCGCATGCGCTCTCCTATACACTTACGCCCCTCCGGTTTCAGTCGGTTTCACAGTATTCAATGTTTTAATCTGCCGCAACGAATGAGGTAGCATCGAGATATTTCAACTAGACCGGGCATAAGACGGGAAGCCGGAATATTAGACAATTATTATCTGGTTTCACAGTAAGTAAATAATCAAAAGAAGCAATTCTAATGTGGGTTTTGACTGTATTTGGCATGATTGCAACTACATAAACATCATTATCCACAAGAGTTGTATAATTTTCTCATAACCACATAAAGGAACGCATATTGTTTGGTCAGTCCCTGGCAGGTGGTCTCGTCTAATCCTACATCTGATCCCGGGGTAGTTCTAAATGTGTGACCACTGTTAATTTAGTAGGCTTCAGCTGTGGTTCAAAGTGCATGCTATTTGGTGCCAGCCAGTTTGGAAGATGGGTTAAAACAGTTGTGCTATGTAAATTGGAAATATTGGAATACTGGTTGACCAGCGGCTCCTATTACTGCAGTACTGCCTTAGAACATGCTGTCGCAACGCATCATAAAAACAGCACTAAAATATGAATATATGCCCTTACTTTATCCCTGTGTCGGTCATAGTGCGGCGTCTGTGTCCCGCTGGCTGGATGTAGCACCAGACGCTCGATCTCTTGGTTCAGCCCCTCCACTGACGACCGCGCCGCGCGTAGTGGCACACTGCCGCTGAATCGGAACCCGGCTGGAACGTGGAAACAATTACATTTGTACTGTTTTTAACCTTTATGCTGTTTTGCTGTTATTGTTGTTTTTATCCGGCGAGCATTTATGAAGACGCTCATGAAAGTGGAAGAAGCGAAAGAAGGCATGTCAGGCCTCGTAGCATGTGGAAAGTAGTCTCTGCCTACCCCAATAGGAAAAAGGCGTGATTTTATGTATGTATTAACCTTATTCATAGTTAACCAACACTGGCTTGGACTGAGCGACCTAGACATTTCTCAACGTAGATAATATTATAATTATCAGCTACATAAAGCTAAATTACTCATGGGATAAACATTAGCTTGTTACTACAATATCTATTGGTTGTGGCAGTAAAGTACCAAATCTTGCTCAGTAGGATTTTCCAACTGAGTTCAGGTTCAAAGCGATCTTTATCGAAATTTCCAGCACAGATTTGTAAAACAAAACTAAGCAGGAGCAGGCCTGTTGCACTCCGCGCTGTAGCTATGAAACTACAAGTACCTCCGCGCACCCGCTGGGGTACAAGTTCAGTCAGAAAAATGTCACGCGCGCTCCCGATCGGCCGCGCGCCTTACTTGTACCTACCTCAATATTATATTCCTTGCTTACGATATTAACATATAGTAACTGTAAAGAGTAACTATGTAAAAAGCAAATAATGTCACACATAAAATGGTCAGTAGGTATAAATCAGCTGACTTTCATGTTTCAAGGGAATTCACGTTATGATCTTTAGGGAATTTCTATCGACATTACATCTTGCTTTAGTTAGTTAGTTTTAAGATAAATAAATAGGGTAGGTACCTACTAACATTTTCTTTAATTTTCCTTTTTTTCTTTCTTAGGGTCGGCGCACACGGGCCACCGGCCACAAGCCGCCACCGGCATATTTCCAATAGTTTTCATACATTTTATATGGACTCGCCGCACACGGTGACGCCGGTGGCCGCCACACGCTACATGATAAAATGTATGAAAACTATAGGAAATATGCCGGTGGTGGCGTTTTGTGGTTGTGGCCCGTGGCCCGTGTGCGGGGACCCTTAATGATTTTGTCGTGTCATACGATGGTCAGATGTTTATAATCCGAGAGTTAATATAATTAAAGTACTTATAGATCTCAGATCACTGAGATTCACTGAGATCTGATAAGTATCTCCAGAGATATGACGATAAACGTCTCAAACTTGCTACTGAAATTTACTCGCGGGGCATGGAAGTCGGTGTTTTAGTTTTTAATCTACTTCACAACAACGGAGTAGGTTCTCAATTCGACGGTTTTTTTTAATGTTTGTGTGTGACCTTAGAACTCTGTCAGATCTTAACCGATTTGAAATTGAAAATTCTTTTTTAGGGTTCCGTAGTCCTGATAAGAAACCCTCATATTTTCGTCATGTCCGTCTGTCTGTCTGTCTGTCTATCTGTCCAAGGTTTTGCTAAGAGACCGTTAGTACTAGAAAGCTGAAATTGTGTAGGTATGTGTATATCAATAACGCCGACAAAATGGTGGAATAAAATGTTTTTATTTATTTATTTTTATTTACATACATACATACAATCACGCCTTTTTCCCGTTGGGGTAGGCAGAGACTACTTCTTTCCACATGCTACGATCGTGACATACCTCTTTCGCTTCTTCCACTTTCATGAGCGCCTTTATACATGCTCGCCGGTTATAAGTACTTTTGACTTGGCCTTTCTTTAAAACGCTTCCGATCTGGTCGTGATACGTTCGCCTAGGTCGGCCTCTACCGGCTGCCCCATTCACACTCTTCACTTTTTTTATTTAGATATTCAACTATTACAAAATAAAGTTTTCCTACGATGAATGAAATACATAATTATTTTTGGTCGATAAAGTGAGTCAGCACCTAGACTATTATAATGTTACAAGTCCAAACAACCTACGATTCTAGGCAACTGAGTACTATTTTGTCGCGTTATTTAACGTACGCAATCTAAAATTTTACTCATTTTTAATTGAACGTCACGTATTTTAGTATAACTGTAGTACTTTTATCCTACCTCGACATTAAACATTAATGTAGCACTTATTATCAGTAATGTACTACTCATTACATTGTTCTACCTTAGAGTATTCTTCTACCAATTAAAGGCTTCAACAAGTTTTCTCATAACATTCAACCCTTTAGGAGAGGCCGCGAGTTGACCGAGTTATTCAGACTCTCGCTGTGCGGACTTACGGTGCATTTTACTGTGCGCAACACGCGGTTCATAGTTTCTATTAGTTGATACTGTGACGCAAATTCAAAGTCGCACCCGAGGCGTGAAGCGCATTTTGAACGTTACCAGCGTTTAACTAGGTTTAATCTCGCATTTTTGCTCTCAGGGAGTGCAATTTCTGTACTTGTACTATTCATTATTCTGTGGCAGGAGGCAGGTTTAATACCAAAAGAATTACAGAGTTAAATTACAATCTGTGGGTCTTTCAATCGCGAGTAAACAAGTATCTTCTAGGCAAGCGTGCTACAGCGTCAAACACATCATCACTCAACATGAGCTCCCTTAAACAAAATCCAATTTCTATTTTCATTCTTGCCTTCAACTTGCCTTCCTTTTAGACATCGGATGGCTGGACTGATGCACAACCAACCACATGTAAAAAGGGCCGATATAAGGCATAGTTGAGGAAAAGAGCCCGCACACCAAGTAAGTGGTGTCTAGACAAAATCCAATTTCTGTTTCCATTCACGCTAACGCAACTTCAAAATTTATGGGAATGACATCTTTGTTGCATAAACATAAATGTCATTTTATACATTTTGGACTTGCGTTGGCGTGAATGGAAACAGAAATTGGATTTTGACTAGGGGGGCTGGTGAGATAGTGGTCAAACGCTTGCTTATAAACAATTTAAAAAAAGTTGCTATACACAATACTATTACGAATCTGTAAAAATCCGGCAAAATTTAAATAGAACAAGACACAGTGCACACTTAACACTTAATAAAACATACACATATTAGAACTCAAAGTATGCGCAGAGTAATCCCCCGAGGCAGAAGGTTTTTGCGGCCGCTGCGCAAGCCTGGTCCTTAAAAACCGGTCTAGTTTGTCATCGTCCGATCCCCGCGACGACCGTCCCGACGCACTCGACCCGCTCGTGCCACTGCCATCGTCAGTCTGGAATAATTATAACACAATATAATTGTCATATACTTCGATACCATCAACGCCATCTTCTTTACTGGAAGCATTATGCCAGCGACACCAGACAAGAGCTGGGTTAGCTTGATTTGTAGCTGTTAGGGGGAAAGCACAATACACCGGACGTATACAAGCGGGATGCCAGTGCAGCACCTATCCACCATCCACCTCAAATTAAAACAAGAAGTTTTCATCAGTCCCACGGCAGATATGTCAAACTTATTTGCTAATCCATTGAGCAATATCAATCACTTTAGTTGTCTGACGAATCAGCAAATTGTGACTCCTTGTGACCACGTAGAGCCACGACATATTTAAAGCGGAGGGCAGTGACTGGGAGAATCTAGAGTTTGAGCCTTGGAGAAGCCTATGTCCAGCATTGGACTGATATTGTAAGTATTGTGTCGAGATCAAGTTCCAACGAAAACTAGAGGTAGAGCCTTTATTGGATCATGAACTTTGCTTTTACCTGTAATCTACTGTAACTCCATATACATAAAGTTAGAAACAGAACCAAAATATCGGATACTTATAAATAATGGAAACCATAGTAAATAACCCTATCAAGTCTTTTCCTTTCCAGTCACTGCCTAGGCCCATTAATTTAGTTGTCTTTGCTCCATCTGGTCACAGGGTGTCCTACTGCTACTTCACTTTCTCCACTCCAGACCCAGATTACAGGTACCCCAGGATGTCACAATTTAAAATATAATACTTAAATAAAAAACCACCCCCGACTGATTTGTTTATATATAATGTGTTCATTGAGACTATTTCAATGAGCCTAAACATGACATATCAGAAGAGCTGAGGAGATTTCTGCAGATTCAAGGGGATGTCTCAGCAGTAGGTCAAATTTACCACATTCCTGCAATATCATTGAACAGGATACTGAATTAAAATAAATACATTTGATTTGACTAATTTAAACTACACTTATTATTATGTAGTATATACGCAGAAGCGCCCTTTTGATTTTTTTACATCCGCGGTCAAGGGTTACAAAAGTTGCTATCATAGTCTCATCAACCAAAAAAGAGCTGATAATATTTAAATAACTGAACGGATTATCATAAAATAAAGCTAAGAACACTCTCGATTAAGACACCTATCAAACAAAAGAACCTAAATCAAAATTGTTCATTCATTTGGGCGCTACAATGCCACAGACAGACACACAGATACACACATCAAACTTATAACACCCCTTCTTTTTGCGTCGGGGGTTTAAAACAAATGTCAATACACAATTGTTTATTGCAATCATATGTCACACTTACATTATTTATTATTCCTTAATTAATGATCTAAGAATTCTAAGAATGTCAACATATGACCCTGGTAAGGTGTAAGCAAGTAGTGCAGAGCTGACAACCGATTGAACAACAATCTGCATTCAAACAAGTATTATTATTATTAAATTATATTATATGGCTTTATAAACTCTATACCTACATTTGACATTTTTGTACCGTGTAATTAAAAAAATAATTCATCTAGGACTATTCACTAGAAACGTACTATAAACATAATATTTTGTATGGAATATCTAGTTCTAAGTTCATAATTATAAATATGTTAACATACTTACTTGTGTAGACTTATCAATTTGCAGCAATCCTGCATGTAGATAGAAGAAGTCCCGTGGCCATTGACCTTTGTGATACAGAGTGTCGAGGGATGCAGTGCGCCTAATACTGCCAAAACGGCCTTTTCCTGGAAATGATACATACACTTGTTTAAAAATGGTAGTTTAGTGAATGACCAATATTGAGATGATGAATAATAAACAGATTTTATAATTGAATCTTAAGTAACACATTTTTCGTTGCCTAACCCAGAGGAGAGGATCAGCTGTTTTTAACTTTGACAGGCTTCACAAAAAATGGGGAGGTACTTAACATTTGGATCCCGGACTAATCCGCCAGCCGGTTAGCCTACCCGAAAACTGCCCAAGGTAATGTAAATTGTAATAACGTAACGTGTAAATAACGAAGGTAATGGTGTGAAAATTTGCAAAAATGGCTGAATGTAATTTGCCTGACGGGTTAATTCACCTGTATTTATTTGATGTATGTTACCTCAAAACTTTGTCATTAGGCAAGCAGAGTGTTTGACCACTATCTCATGGTGTTAAGCGATGATGCGGTTGAAGATGGTGAACAAGCTAGGGCTATGATATAATATGGTATACATGTCTACTGTGTACTGTGGTACAAGGCAGGATGCAAGACCAAGAGTGGCAACAAACCTTTTAGCCTTGTTTTGAACTATGGGATTTGTGGATGAGTACATTTATTCATTAGTTTAACAATTAAATGAAGCAAACGCATCAATAAAAGATTGGTGGTTGCTGCAGTCTGCTCAAAGGTCAATGCACAAGTTTTTCTTGGGACTTATACATACTAATACTATAGCTGAGGATGCTATGCTTAATGGTGTGCATTTTTTTATATTTTTTCCTACACATGTTTACAACAATTATTCAATAATTGAAAATTACTGCAATGCAATACACCTTATATTATTTTCCATGCTAGGCATGAAACATTACAAATTCTACTAGATACTATTATGTGACCTTGAAAATCCAAAAAATGTGAGATTTGTTTATAACTCTCAACATGAAGCACAATAATATACAGAATTAAATATCTGCTCAGAAATAAATATAGGATTTGTAGAGCTTTGAGCACACTACATAGCTCTTGTTTTGTACACTGACCTTGAGATAAGCTCAACTGATATGTAAGCTAATTATAACAATAACGATAGGAAATATTCGATGTAAGTGGGAATTATTAATTGTACCTTTGTAGCTGAGAGCCCCAGGGCTGCGTTGTCCGGAGAGGGCGTGATCCGGCGATATCCGCCACATATTGTTGGTGGGCGATAACGTCGGGCTGTTGCTCGCGTTCATCTTGAGGCCGCCACTAGCCTTCATCACCGACGACACCGGCAGCGTAGCCCTCATCGGCCCCTGCTTCCCCGCCGGGCAGTCCACCTGCTTTCGCACTCGACCCGACATCTTCCCGATCCGCAATATCGCACTAACATAAATTCCTATTTCCCAAACAGTCAACTCACTGCACGAGTAAAATACGACACCTTATTTGCCGACGCCGTGCATACCCTTTGTAGAAACTTCATAGACCCTGATAACAAACCCTTTTTACGCGAGCATTGCGGTCGGCAAACGCACTCTGATATGATCGGGGGCTGGACAAAAACTAGCGCGACGAGTTCCAACAGTTTTATTGTTAAAATATTCACTTATTACATAAAAACAAAATTACAAAGCGAACGAGTCACATTTTTCTGCACAATGGATGAATGGAGCCTATGGAGTTGACAGCAGATGACAAGGAACATCGCGCCATTCTTTTTTCCCTTTTGCTTATCGCGTACAAAGAAACATGCCGTATATAAACTAACGAAACAACGCAACTGTCCTTGCTATAGGATTACTAAAACTATTTTTCTTTCTAATGATACACAAAGAAAAGTTTTACGATTTTCCGTAGCATTGCAATTAACAGCTGATTAGTGATTACTCCGCCATGTCAACTAAAATGTCTATGGCTAGATAATAATAAATGTTTTGTGAAAGGAACAAACCAAAGAGAATATTTAAGCTACGTACAAACAGCAGCGGTCTACGGTCATGCCGCGGTAAGTTGTGATGTATGGAAAACTATGAGATGGTCAACACTCTAGTGTGCACCATCTCATCGTGAGTGTGGACCATCTCATTGTTTTCGATACATCCACTGACCTCTAGCTAGGTACGCGCCGCGCGGTCTCAGTGGGTATGCATCGTAAACAGAGTATGTTTAATTTCCCCTCTACGGTATACATATTATAACATCACAACCGTAGATCACAACCACAGACCTGCTACATATTACACTGGATCGCGTACACCGGCCCCGGCTTACGTAAAAATTTCGTGCTCGCTACGCTCGCGTACTGAATTCACCTTACTTTATCATCTGTTGCTGACTAAGTTGATTTACGGGAAATCGTTGCCATACATTAAATATACATTTACATAGCATGATTTTTTTATTTATCATTCTAATAAATTGAATTTAGTTGTAAAGTTTAATCATTTCAAATGCTTAAACCACCATTTGTCGGTCGCCAGAGCCTCGTTCGTTGGTCAGCAGGATGGTATTTGTGCTCCCTTACATTTTAATTTATTTATTGATTTACCTATTTTTATAAAACTCAAAAACCCATGTTGATTTTTAGACTTTATTACCCCATTTCACACTCTTAGTGATGGCATTTCGAAAAGTCGTGCAACACGTTTTTACTCATATATTTACAGAACTATTACTACTATTAACTATGACTATTTAATCTTGTATTTCCATACAAACATTGAACCGGGCGTTTCATCCTCCAAAGAAATGAATTTCAGAATATCCTTTTTTAGCGGATATATGCTTGGATGGATACATGCGGATGCATGCCGTATTTCAGCGCAATCCAAAACAATATTGATCGGGCGAAGAGATGTAACAAAGTCTGTTACATCACTTCTCTCTTCACTCCCTCTTAGGGGTAGAATTTAAAAAAAGCCTGAAACACGTATTTATATATTTATTTACAGAAGTACTTGTAACTTGTGTGCAGTTTAGAATAAAAATGACTATCTAAACTCGTTTCTCCATACAAACTTTGAACCCCCGTTTCATCCCCTTAAGGAGTGAATTTTGGAAAACCATTTCTTATTACACCCTTACGTACTAAGACAAATATACCCTCCAAATTTCAAGTCTCTACGACCACCGGTTTAGGCTGTGCTTTGTCTATCAGTCAGTATGTCAGGACAAAGATTATTATAGTATTAAGATAAGGGGGCGGCCAAATTTGCCTCAGCCCCGGGCGGCACAATCCCACTCTACGTCACTGTATTATACATATAGTATAGAACGTATAATATACTAGCAGGTTGTTAGACAAGGACACACTCCCACCCGGGTGTCTCTCAATTGAGCCGTTTTATTCTACAAAGCAATGACAACCTTAAAGTTAAAGCATACGGATTAAATTGAATTTGTCAAAACATCTGCAGTGCACCATATTTATATTACGTATATCATCACAACTGACCGCAGACCGCAGCTGCTTGTACAGTGCTACAAGTATAACTTGGCGGTGGTGGTTTTTGGAACTAATTCCGCTCTCTTGAAACTCTGAGTTTCACGTTTGAGTGATTACCGCGACATTATTGTTAATAAATCTGCTACATCAAAATAGTTCAATAATGCCAAAAGTAATTAAAAGTGGTTTAAGAGAAACTGTTATCAAAGTACAAAGTAAAAGCACAGTGGCGCACAGCCGCGCCAAGTTATACTTGCCGTACTGTATGGAGTTTAATTAATTTGCCACAGACAGCGAGTTTTGGCCGTTGGCGGGAACGTGAATAGTGTGATATTTCCGTAGGATCCTAGCTCGGAACACATTGTTCCGAGAATCCTAGTATACAGTTATCTATGGTAGGATCTTTCGATGATTTTTTTGAAAGGTAAGTGACACATATAGTAATCTGTGGGTAAGGGTCGGCTTAAACAGCGACGCGACGCGGCGTGCACTCATTAAGAGTATAAAAAAAAGAACTTCATTTACTATACAAAAAGATACATATTTCATTGAGTTAGTTCGGCGGCTTCAGGCTGCGACGCGCGGCTTCGCGCTGCACCGCGCGATGCAGCGGTAAGAAACAATTGAACCGCGTGATAAACAATTGAACTTTGTTAACTACACAATAAGATACAAATTGCATTGAGATAATTCTGTGGCGTCGCGCGTTTTGCTGCGCCGCGCGACTCTATATGCAGTATCGCGTCGCGTCGCGGTGTGAACTGACCCTAATTGTATTTTCAACCAACTTTTCAATAAAACTGGCCAAGAGCAAGTCAGTGTCGCGTCTCGAATAGCACACTTAGGGAGGGTTCTGTTCCGTACAATCCGTACTACAGTACAACACGAAACATAACAGAGTTTCAACCTCATATTTGATTAATTGATATTACTTTTAAGAACATTTTGTTTGGTTTACGAGTTAACTCACGGAGAATCTCGACAGCGCGATCTGGAAAGACGGGGCTCTCGTTTATTAGCGCCATCTATGTCATTTTGCCGAATCTAATTAAAAAGGTTGTTAGCTTAACAAACATATGTCGTTAAGTCGTTATACTAAATAAACTGGCCAAGTGCAAGTCGGACTTGCACTCGTAGGGTTCCGATTCTGTAACACACTATAATATTTTATAAAATCGAGCAAAAAAATGCTGAAAGAAATCACGTTTCTTGTAATAAATTGATAAATCGATCTAGCTAGGTTTTCATTTTCAGAAAATGTTGTTTTATCCCTGTTTTCAGGTAATGAAAAACTCCTACAATATAATTAGAATATGAAGGTAATTTTCGCCATTGTTACATTGTTATGATAGCTCAGTGGGAGATCGATCGGATGGCGATCAGAAGAACCCCGGTTCGAGACTTGACGAGATGATTAATTTTTCCAAAATTGTTCTTTTCTGAGAAAACTATTATTGGGAGCCAAACCTTTACAGAAAACACGATTTACCAAAAAAAAAAAAAAAATTACGAGCAAAGCTCTGTCTTCCAGATATTATTATGTTATATTATATTATCTACTGTGTCAATTCCAAAGGAGCCGCGTGCTTATTTAGTACAACGATCATCCACGAACCATCTTACGAACATCTATCACCAACTAAGTGAAAGTTAGCACATAGGTAATTAATATAATTAATACAATCAAACGTTCATAGATGGCGTTATAGTTAAATGCCGAAAAACACGTTACTTGTATGGGGACCCCGTTTAATTTTTATCTTTATTCTATTTTTTGTATTTGTTGTTATAGCGGCAACAGAAATACATCTGTGAAAATTTTAACTGTCTAACTAAACACATAGGTAATTAAAATAATGAATACAATTTACAATTAACAATTTACAAAAATATAAAGTGTGAAACACTTCAAAGAAACATAATATATAATTAATACAGTCAAACGTTCATAGATGGCGTTATAGTAAAATGCTGTAAAAACACGTTTCTTGTATGGGACCCCCTTTAATTTTTAACTTTATTTTGTTTTTAGTATTTGTTGTTATAGCGGCAACAGAAATACATCATCTGTAAAAATTTCAACTTTGAATGCTGTAAAAACACGTTTCTTGTATGGGGACCCCCTTTAATTTTTAACTTTATTTTGTTTTTAGTATTTGTTGTTATAGCGGCAACAGAAATACATCATCTGTGAAAATGTCAACTGTCTAACTATCACGGTTCATGAGATACAGCCTGGTGACAGACGGACGGACAGACAGGCAGACAGACAGACAGACAGACAGACGGACAGCGGAGTCTCAGTAATAGGGTTCCGTTGGTACCCTTTGGGTTCGGAACCCTAAAAACACACTAAAAACACATTTTTTGTATGGGGACCCCCTTTAATTTTTAACTGTATTTTGTTTTTAGTATTTAGGGTTCCAACGGCAACAGAAATACACCATCTGTGAAAATTTAAACTATCACGGTTAATGAGATAAGCCTGGAGACAGACGGACAGACAGACAGACAGACAGATAGACGAACAGCGGAGTCTTATAATAGTAATAGGGTCCCGTTTTACCCTTTGGGTACGAAACCCTAAATAAACTGGCCCAAGTGCAAGTCGGACTTGCACTCGAACCACACCATAGAAAAGATAATAATACTACGACCACACTACAATATTTTATAAAATCGAGCAAAAATGCTGAAAGAAATCACGTTTCTTGTAATAAATTGATTAATCGATCTAGCTAGGTTTTAATTTTCAGAAAATGTTATTTTATCCCTGTTTTCAGGTAGGGTGCATTCGGGTATTTACGAATGAATTTTTTATGAGTTCAGGGTCTTTGTATTATCACCAATTTGACTAAATTGATAGACTTCATGTTACCAGCTTATATCACTTCGTCTGCGTGAATATATGCCCAAGTACTATTGCTAAGATTTGTATAAATATATCATTGTAATTAATAATTAGAAATGTTTGAAAACATTGTTATATTTTTTTGTCAAAGTGCTATTCTGAATTATGTTCGGGTAATTCTGAATGACACTCAAAAGTGGATTTTAAGTAGTTAAGCCTTAAAGTACGTGTTTCTTTTTCGTTCAGGTTTACGTTCACGAAATGTATGTAGCGGTTTGGCCACTGAAAGGGCCATTACATTACATGAGTGCTACTTTCATTTCGGAATTATCCGACAAGTAGCCTACGGTACTCGAAACTCTTAGAAGGCATTGACAAATTCGGAATTGCCCTATTCGGCTAAATCTGAAAAGTGCAATAAACCTTGAGCAAGATAGTTCTAAGCCTACACAGAATTGAAAAAAAACGTTAATCTAGGGAATAAAGAAAATAAAAGTTTAATATCTTAACAGGTTTTGTAATTATGGATGTTCGGGCAAATCCAATAACACCAAAAAACCCACGAAATCCCCGTTGCTTGAAAATGCTTGGAAAAATGACAGTTGATGACGCGCGGTCGCTCATAGTCTTTATTTTCATTACGTAGTGGTTATATTCTCTTTGGGTCATAGCAGCCTGAGGTGACTTGCGGGCGGATGGTGCATGTTGCCAAAGCATGAAATATTGCCGTGTCGATTGGAAAACTTTAATTATTAGAATTCCCCGATTTTCGGAGTTACCCGAATACACCCTAATGAAAAACTCCTACAATATAATTAGAATATGAAGGTAAATTTCGCCATTTTTACAATATTATGATAGTTCAGTAGGACATCGATCGGATGGCGATCAGCGGTCATCCAGATATGATTATATTACAAAGAGAATATAATACTAGGTACCTATTGTAAACTTTAAACTTTCGCGATTTGAACACATAGTTATAAATATTAAATACGGGACTTATCGCGCCTAAAACCACAGAATAATGAATAGTACAAGCTAAAACATAAATTTTTATTTAACTCGACGTTTCGACCAAGTTGCGTTGATCGTGGTCACGAGACGACGACGTTCAGTCGTCTCGTTACCACGATCAATGCAACTTGGTCGAAACCCAAGGGTACTCGACTTAGATAAAAAAATTATGTTTTAGGCGCGATAAGTCCCGTATTTTAATATTAATACTAGGTATTATATCATATTACCGGGTCAATTCTAAACATCGACATCATAAAAATGCTTTAATTGCTATGACGTCGATGATTCTTAACGTTTATTAAAACAGGAGCCGCGTGCTTATTTAGTACAACGCCATCTTACGTACGTCTAATGCCAACTAAGTGAATGTTAACACAGGTAATTAATAAAGTCAACAAACGTTCATAGATGGCGTTATAATAATATACCGAAAAAACGTTTCTTGTATAGGGACCCCCTTAATTTTTAACTTTATTCTGTTTTTTGTATTTGTTGGTATAACAGCAACAGAAATACATCATCTGTGAAAATGTTCAACTGTCTAACTATCATGCTTAGTTAGTTGACACTGGCTACATTCACTTATCTTGTGGAGCCATATTAAAAGATTACCTATCTAGGAGACAGCAAGGCGTTTCTTGGAGATAGCAAAAAGCCATATTTATTTAGAACTAGCTGTGCCCGCGACTTCGTCCGCGTGGAATACTGTCTTTGGGTAGCATTAACTAATAAGACACATACGTTTCCCAGCTACACCGCACTTTACCACGCCACGCTAATCCCTCCTTCCCCTCTCCTCCCCTTTCCCCTGACTTCCACCTCCCCTACCCCTACCCTCAGTCCCACTGCCCCTCCGCCTCTCCCCTAACTTACCCCCCCCCACCACTCCCTTTCCCCTCCCCCTACCCTCCTACTCCACTCCCCCTACCCTCCCCTTCCACTCTCCCTATCCTCCCCCTCCACTACCCCTTCCCCCTCACACTTTGAATGTCATATTTATTTATATAGAATCAACAGCCTAAAAAATATGTTTCAAGCTTCTAGCTCTAAGAATGACGATACTTCCATACAACTTTTCATCCCCCCTTCCAACCCTTTTATCGCATTAAAAAGTACACTGTGTCCTTTCTCAGGCTCTAGACTATCTGTGTACCAAATTTCCTTTAAATTCGTTGAGTATATAGAACATTCACATAAACCTTACATATTTCCATACAAACTTTCATCCCCTATTCCCTATTGTTATTTTACACCCTTGAGGGTAAAACTTTTACAAACTTTGAATGTCATATTTTTTTATATCGAATCAATAGACTAAAAAATAAGTTTACCTTAAAAAATGACGATACTTCTATACAACTTTTCATCCCCCTCTCAACCCCTCACAACCCTCTTTTCGCATTAAAAAGTAGCCTATGTCCTTTCTCAGGCTCTAGTGTACCAAATTTCATTCAAATTCGGTTTAGTGGTTTTGGCGTGAAAGTGAGACAGACAGACAGAGTTACTTTCGTATTTATAATATTAGTAAGGATAGTAAGGACTAGAGTCAAATAAACCGTCCAAGTGCGTGTCGGGCCACGCGCAGTGTAGGGTCCGTAGTAGCCTGTTATTCAATGGAAGGCTTTACCCGTTATAAACAAGCAACTAGGTACTCCGTCTTTGTCACTTTAAAGGATTTATTCTTAGGATTTTGGTTTTGGTACAAAATTATCCAACACCCAAGTTCAACGACTATTACTGCTAAACTAATAAAGTTAACTTAACCGCTATAGTTTTCCTTTGAAGTTCATGAAATGAGCTATTATCACGAATATTTCCAGATTTTTAAGCCAGCAGTTTAGCTTTTAGAGGGGGGGGGGGGGACGCCCTAATGGAACAAAAATTTGCACTTTAAAGTTTAATATTTCGTAAATGGAGCGTTCAATCGAAAAATGGATTCAGCAACCCTGAAGTCTTTTTACCCCACACGAGGTAGACGATGAAAAAAAAATCATCCCCACTTCTCATATAGGCGAGCTACCCTAAAAAAAATATTTTTCAAAATTTTATTTCAACACTTTGTCGGCGTAATTTCATACCGCCATTTCATACAAAATTACACCTTTCTAGTATTAACGGTCTCTTAGCAAAACTTTGGACAGACAGACAGACAGACAGACAGACGGACATGACGAAACTATAAAGCTGGTTTTTAGGGTTCCTTGTCAGGACTACGGGACCCTAAAAACCAGCTGATGTCGAGAAGAGAAAAGGGTCTGAAACACCAAAAGCAGACCAAAAACTTCAGAGAACAGATGCATTTCAGGTCATGCAGCAAGAGCCTATTCCCTCTCTGACAAAAATACCTACAAAAACTAGCCAAACTACTACAACTGGAAGCAAGCAACTACAAGACATCCCACAACTTAATACTCAGCAACATAACAAGCAACTTGAAAACTAACCACACGATAACCTACAACTTAACATACCGCAACGCAACAACAGAATCAACGCAATAACAGAATCCCGCCAGTACCTGCTAGGCTATTCTGTAAGCTATCTCGACAGCGGAATCCGCGGTGAGATTCGAATTTCGTTCTACGAAATTCAATTGTATCACGATCGTAATACGGTTGAATTTCGTAATACAACATTTAAATCTCACCGCGGATTCCGCTGTCGAGATAGCTTAGAGAATAGCCATACTGTTTCTAGAGCACTGCCGGTCCCAAGCCCGGATAGAGGGTTCAGTGGAGGGCTAACCACCCACCACGGTAAAAAACTGGTTGAGAAATCTCTCTCTACTATGGCAAAAACTACAACCCTACATATTAAATCAAAAATAGTGATAAAAGTTGGAACATGGAATGTGCAGACCATGCTACAGGCCGGAAAAATGGAGGATGTCATCAAGGTAATGGAAAATTATAAACTAGATCTAATAGCATTACAAGAAATGAGATGCTCAGGTGTCATAACTGATGAAAAATGCACTATCTATTTTAGCGGTGCAATTAAGCAAGGTAACCTAGGCACAAGCTTCGTTATCAACAACAAAATAGCCAATAGCATACTGGGCATTGAGGATGTCAACGAACGCATTTGTAAACTGCGAGTCAAAGGTACCCTGTACAACACAACTTTTGTCTGTGCACATGCACCAACTGAAGATGCAGAGGAGGAATACAAAGATCAGTTCTATGAAACACTACAAACAGTTTGTGAGACAGCACCCAATTACGATCAGCTTGTAATGTTGGGAGATTTCAATGCACAAATCGGAAAGGAGGACACCTTCACAGAAGTAATTGGTAAAGAGTCCCTCCATGAAAGCACTTCAGAAAATGGTGAGAAACTCTGCTATTTCTGCTCATCTGCAATCGGCGGCTGAGCAACATACAGGATCTCAGATCATATAGAGGGGCCAACTTTGACTCATACCATTTCCTGGTCGTAGCAACACTGAAGTTCAAAACTTCAACGGTATAGAATAACAGAGGAGAGAGAAGAGTAAAGTGGGCCACTGAAAAGTTTCAGCATAACGAGATCTGTGCCAACAATAGAAAGGAAATTTCACAGCAGCTACAGAACAGCACCACCGATGAAGACATCAACAAAGAGTGGCAAACAATCAAACAAGCAGTAATAAGCAGTGCGAAGTCTGCAATTGGAGAGAGAAAAAAGCAGAAAAGAAGTCTGGTACGATTATGAATGTGAAACTCTTCTAAACATAAAGAATAAAACAAGGCTGGACATGCTCCAAAATAATACTGATGACAATAAGCTACGGTACAGAATTGCCCGAGATGAGAGCAGAAAAGCAGCTAGGCGTAAAAAGCGAGCTCTAGAAAATCGTAGTCTCAGAAGTTAATGACATGCGGGAACGTAATTTCTCTAGGGCCTTTTACAAACAGGTGAATGAATTCTATCGAATTTAAAGACAGCACTGGTAAGGTTCTAACAGACAAGCCTGATATTATCTTAAGATGGCAAGAACATTTCCAGCAATTACTCAATATCAACAACACTGGTAACAACCAGGTAAATGAACCGTCTTCTTTCTTTGATGTGGAAGAAGAGCTACCAAAACCAACTCTCGCGGAAACCCATAGATGTATAAAATTCCTTAAAAACAACAAGGCACCAGGGCTTGACACAATAACAGCTGAACTTATAAAGCAAGGAGGCCCCGCACTAGAAGAAAGGCTTCACCAGCTCATAGTGAGAATATGGTTATGTGAGGAGATGCCTCAGGAATGGCAATTAGGCGTTATAACACCAATATTCAAGAAAGGAGATAAATCAGTATGCACAAACTATAGAGGAATAACAATTCTGGCTGCTGCCTACAAGGTATTCTCAGGAATCTTATACTTAAGATTAGTGCACTACTCTGAGAGCATCTTGGGTGAATACCAGTGCGGTTTCGACCAAATCGGTCCACCACAGACCAAATACAGCTAATGAGGCCGACTCTGGAGAAAGCGTATGAATATGATATAAACCTCCACCACATGTTTATTGACTTCAAGCAAGCCTTTGACAGTGTAAACAGAAAAAGTATTCTAAGCAGCATGCTGATACTTGGAATACCAAGTAAACTTGTACGCCTCATTTAGGTTACTCTGAGACTCTAAAAGCACTGTAGCGATACAAAATGACCTCTCTGAGCCTTTCCCAATCGGCACAGGAGTAAAGCAGGGAGTCGCCTTATCAACTGTAATCTTTAACCTAGTCCTTGAAGCGGTCAGGCCCCACGTGACCGCTACGCATGACTGCGTCAACCTCAAAGGTCTTATTGATAACAACACATCACAGATGGCTGCCTATGCTGATGATATATTCATAACAAGTAGACTGCAAACCAGCATGATTAACCATAGCATGTCACTCAGCAGGGAAGCAGCTAAATATGGCCTGCTCATCAATACAACCAACACACTCAATATCTGGCCACTGGGAGGCAGTCAAAAACACCTGAAAATATTGATATGGAAGGGAAAACAATAGGAGTGTCCAGCTTCAGATACCTGGGATCCAACCTCAACTCACAAAATAGAATGGAAGAAGAAATAAAAGCTAGGATCACTGCTGGTAATAAGTCCTTTTACGCATGCAAACATTTGCTAAACAGCAAGCTCCTCAAAACTAGTAATTTACAAGACTATAATTCGTCCCATTGTTACTTATGCCTGTGAAACCTGGACTACGACACAGAAGGATGAGCAAAAGCTAGCCATGTTCAAGAGGAAAATCCTTAGGACAATCTTCGGACCAGTACATGAAGAAGATGGCACCTACCGAGCCAGAATGAACCATGAACTAAACATGCTACTGCATAATGAGACCATTGTCAGGTTCATCGAGGCGCAGCGCTTGAGATGTGTGGGCCACCTGGCTAGGATGGACGACACCAGGGCTGTTAAAATCCTGTCAGATTGGATTCCAAAACAAAAAAGACCCAGGGGGAGACCCCGAAAAAGCTGGCAAAAAGATGTGGAGGAAGATCTAAGAGGAACTGGAAAGCCCTGGAATAAAAGGACATGGGATAATGCAGCCAGAGACGGAAACAACTGGAGGAAACTGGTAGAGGAGGCAAAGACCCACGTAGGGTTGTAGCGCCGCAGGAAGTAAGTAAGGACTAGAGTAGAGATGTGCGGACCGTAGCCAGTGACTATTCGGTAAAGCCGATTATCCGGCCACTATCATAGTTATCGACTATTGGGCAAAGAGCAGTGACTATCAGGCTTCTTATGTATATGTATTTCTCAATAAAATGTAAAGGTAGTGACGTATAAATGATAAAAATTATTACACTTCATCTGTTTTTTCCTTTTCTCCAAAAGCGACACTTCTCAAGGAACTTAAATGTAGTAGGTCCAGAATAAGTGACTCTGATTTAATAAAATAACTTCCAATTTCAAATACATATTATATCATAGAAATATTTTCATTATTCCACTCAAAATATACAATACACAATTTAGTATTGTAAACTGCGTTTGGTTTGAATGTCGTCTAGTAATATTCTAAGCTCTTCATCTTCAAATCTTCCTTCTAGTGATGGTATCAGGGCTTTAGCTTCCTCTGGTGTTTCAGGGCATAGGTTAGCTAAGCTTGCAACTTCAAACTTATGTAGCTTTTTAACTTGTAAAAGGCTGAAACAGATATTATATGAAAATCTTCTTATTTCCACTATCATCATGCAAATATGGATGATGAGACATAAGGATAATGGGTTGCACAAACCATGCAAATCTAATCAAAGGCAAAGTAATGGATGCCACCAAGCAAAGGCATATAAAGATAGATGCTCATAGTGGATTCACATTGCCCTTAAGGTCAGTTCACACCACGACACGACGTGACAATGCTTCTGGTTTTGGTTGCAGGGCAGCAGAAAGCCGCATGATGAAAAATTGAACTTTATTAACCACACAAAGTGACACACTACATAATTCGGCCAAACCGCACATCTCCCTGCATCGAGCTGTACCGTGCGGAGCAGCCTGAAACCACCCAATTAACAAATTGAAATGTGTATCATTTTGTATAGTAAATAAAGTTATTCTTTATATCACTTTTTAATAAGTGCGTGCTACATCGCGTCACGGTCTGAGCTGCCTATGTCTCCACACATTCTCAAGAGTCTGAGGAAAGCGCCAAATACACCGATAGAACTGAACATGTTGACACTTGTTAGAGCGGCCGGGCCGCTCCAAGCAGTAGTAGGTGAGCCGCTGTGCTGCTATTAAAATAATTCGTTGCCTACAGTTGATTGTAATTTTGCGGTGTAGCAGCCAGGCCGTTCAGTCACACGGATGCATATAATTCGAGCCTTATCTTGAGACCCAGCATTAGAGTGAAAAGAACAAAATGCTGTTTGAGAGCAAGATAAACTTGTATCAACAGTGTTTCTAATTCTTTGGGTCAATAACATTTCCAACTTCCTTTTCAAATGATTTGTCGTCATTACGAAAACCACTTACTTTCTAACAGCAGCTATAGTTTCTTTATTTTTAAATTTTTTAAACATATTGGTGTATGTGAGGGTTTTCATGAAGACATCTGAAAACTCCTGCTCTTCCTCAGCAGACTCATTCTGTTGTTTCCTGTGCTCCAACAACATGTCTACTTCCGATATAAGCAAAGTTTCTGCATTTTCGAACTCTGAGAAAAAAGGTTATTATATAAATGATTACCGGAGTGTTTCGAAGACCTTACTGTGCGTAAGAGTAATTTGCTGTGTTGTTTAGTCAGTGTTTACCTTTTGGAAACTGTAAATCTGCAGCATCTTCCTCAATAACATCTTGTATAGGCCCGGCCATTCGAAAGAGCTTGGTACGAGATCACAAAAAAATTAAAAATAATTTTCAAGTTATAATCAGATATTATGGACAGTTATTATACTCTTTGGGACAGTTATTATACTCTTTGCAGATATTGAATATTTATGTCTTTTTTTTTTTTTTTTTTAGTTTTATTATGGCTCCACACGATTAGTGTATTTAGCCAGTGTCAAGTATTGAAATTCTTCAGGTTTTTATTAATTTTAGTCATAGAGATGGGTCAAAGTCACATTTCAGGTCAGTTTTCAAGTAAAAGTCTAGTCTAAGTCATACCTTCAGTAAAGATGTGGTGTTTACTGAAGATTTTCAGTGGAATTTTGGTGAGAACGCAAATAGCATGTTTTACAACATAGTGCAGTTTCCCTACACTCGCACACAATCACCGGCACTTAATGGTTAATAATCCACATTTATTACACATTAACACGCGGAAGAACACAAGTTTTAGGAAAAAATACAATGACATCACACATACTTTTCCACGTTCCCGCCAAAACTCTATGTCTTTATTATTCCAATATTTCCAACTCCAAACCACAGAACACACACTCACGGCTCCCAAATATAACCACTACGTTAAGAAGAGTCGGGACTCCCATAGAGCAAACTGACGTAATAGCGAAATGTCAAAACAGGGCTTTTATAGTAGCCAAAATACCAGCGAAATAATCTTCTGCTAATTGACCAACATAACAAAAAAAACCTAGTGATATACCGTGTCGGCAAAAACATCGATAACGATCGAACTACCGTTGCTTGGTCAATACTTTAGAAGGTTATATTTTGTACTTAACTAATTTTGTTTTAGTGGTTAGATTGTGAATGTTTTATTTTTCCTATTTTGGTTTAACAACTCCATCACTAAGACAAAACCAGTTTGAGAAAATGATAGGCAGTAAAAAAAAATATTAAATATTATCAAGCTTTTTATTTTTGGAGTATGATGCTCTGTAGGGTTCGCTTTCGGCATCAGCATCAGCAGCTTAAGATAACGATATACCTGTAATGTAATATTGACTTATTAGTTTATCGCTTAACACTAATTTTTGGGGAATGCTGTATACAGGGCCTAATGTTTCCTTTATTTGTGCTATAAGACTTTGCTTCTTGCCAAATTTTGTGATTCTAGGTCAACGGGAAGTACCCGATTTAGCCGATTTTCGACCCAAAACCTATAGGGTATTTCCAGTTGACCTAGAATTGTACATTTTAGTTAAAAGCAAATTTCCGAAGATTAAAAGAAGTTGAAAATTCAGGTTAATTTTGGTATTTACAAGTTTTGCGAAAATCTAAATTTGCCCATATCTTTTTATCGTGTTGCCTCAGGACCTTGATTTTTATACACCTAATAGGGACTATAGATCTCAATATCTTCAGTTTCTTCTTCATCTTCATTATCTCAGTATCATCACACGGACAGACAGACACACGGACAGACGGACAAAAATTGATCTTATAAGGGTTCCTTTTTTAACCTTTTGAGGTACCAAACCCTAAAAAGCTCGGAAGGTTTCGTTCGTTAACGGTAATATTTCATTTCAGATCATTCATATTTCCTTATATTTATATTATTTTTGGTTATAAATAAAGGAATCTACTACTACTTGGTTTCACAATAAATTATTTATTGGAAAACTCAACTGAAAAACTATCTTCATTTTATTATGAAAATAATTTGGGGCCACGAAGCATCCACTCCTATGTTGCCCCAAGGCCTCCAGACCTCTAAATCCAGCATTGTATAATTTACAAATTATACAAGGTGTAACAAAAGGGTGTAGTAATACTTAAACTGTGCATGCCATACCTAGCCTGATGTATAATCTACCAGGAAAGTCTTCCTTTCCTCAGTATCTAACTGGGATCGCGAGTTATCGTTATCACATGTTAAACTTTTACGAAAACTTAGCCAGATTCAACCGGGTATTCAGCGTCATTGACCTAATGAAAACAGAATAATAAGTGTGGTCTGTGCAGAAGCAAAATTGTTATGAGTGGACGCCTGAAAGGGTCTAGATATAGTGCCAGTTGCGGTAGCTTGAAGTTTGTCTTGATGAATTCATCAAGGACGAAATCATTGCCCGATGATGAGGATGAGCTTGCGGACATTGTTGGTTAAAATTACTCAAAATCACTTTGATGGTTTATCCCTATTAAAATATCGTCATGACATCTCGCGAAATTACACTTCTATTCCGATCACTGATCATAGCATAACTATATAATAATATACACTATCGATATCGACAAGCACCGCAATGCGCCCCGCACTATTTTTCACAAAGAGTTTATAAAGATTGTTAATTGATGAAATATTGAGATATTTGGCCTAAAGAAGCAGTAAACGGCTATTATTTTAAGATATTCTACTTACTGTGCTTCATAAAGTTCAAAATGGAAATCTTGCCATAAAATAACGTTTAATAGAGTAAGTCTGCAGTCCCGCATATTTCACTATTTGTTTCATTATCACTTTCAGTTCCTTGTAAGGTGTTAATAATCACACACCTTAAATTCATGCTAAATGCATGCTTTCTAACATCCACACTAGGTTATTTATTGTAAAACACAAAATAAAACAATAAAATAATTATTTTGAAAAATCCGATTAACACGCTACCACAGGCTTAGTAGAAATACATGCTAGCCACAGACTAAGTAGAGATGAAACTTCTTTTTTTTCACATCATGCTACTTGATGGCATTTATTATGACAACCAAACGAAAGAGATAGTAAGAAATAGTGAGTGAGACGAATATAGACTTCCATCGGACGCGCCCCCCTTTTCATAGATCTTTTTTTTGTACTGCAGCTTCAGTAGACTGACGGCTCCAAACTATAAATTTAAAAATTATAATTTTTTGAACAAGCGAAGTAAACGAAGCACTTTCTTCTTTTTTAGTTTATTATGGCTCCACACGATTAGTGTATTTAGCCAGTGTAAAGTATTGAAATTCTTCAAGTTTTTAGGAATTTTAGTCGTAGAGATGGGTCAAAGTCACATTTCAGGAATACAGGACAGTTTTCAAGTAAAAGTCTAGTCTAAGTCATACCTTTAGTAAAGATGTGGTGTTTACTGAAGGAAGATTTTCAGTGGAATTTTGGTGAGAATGCAAATAGCATATTTTTCATAATAATTGATATTATTTTCATGTTTAACATTAAAGTAAGTAATTTTTGGAACGCGTACGGTATGCTAATAAATAAAATAATAAGATTACTATACGAAAGTACAGGAATGAGTCCAATAAAAACGCTAATATCCCTATCTTGACATGAAACAGTATTATCCGATAAGAAGCGTATTTCCTCTGTTTTCAAATTTTTTGATATTTAAAGTTTATAAAGTTTTTTGGCTATAAAATTACGGATTTTTGGCACATAAACTATTCAAGTACATTTTTCAACATGATGCCTTAGTACTGGCGAAATAAAACTTTCAGGGTTTATTCTTCATGAAAGCCAGTAGTTTTTAAGATAGATTGTAGAAAAAAATAATATGCAAAAACAATTTTTTTAGAACGATTGAAAGCTACAGTAAACAATCGATTAAAAAAAAAATTACAATTTTTTTTAATTTAGAGTTTTATAAATCTAAGGCTCTGATTGGTTTAGGGGTACAAAAGACCCACTATTGATCTCGTTTTTAAAAAAAAAAGGCAGAGTCACAGACCTGATAGTTTGGCTGCAATTGCAAAGTTCAAGCTGAAATCTGATTATGACTAAAATTTTACCAAAATCCAAATAACTTTTGAACCACTTAATATCGTAGAACATTTAGGGGGGTTAAATCGATAGGTACTAAGGTCCCCCACCCCCCAGCCACCGATGATCCACCCCTCTTGTTACACCGTGTATAGTGTTGATTGAATGGGGCGCCACTAATAACAATAACTTATTGGTTTCGATCGTCATTCGCAACGCCTAGCACCTGTATAGGTTACGTATTGTAAATAAATAGTTACTACGATATCCAATCGGTTCTTGCATCGGCTGCAACGCTTGTAGTTTGCAAAAACTGGTTTCGCCCGATAAACAGTTATTATGACATTATGTTTTTGGTATTGTACCTACATCTAGTTATTGAAACTATTTACGGTTTGCAACGACCTTCTCTAGTTCAAGGTCGTTCTCATGGGGGCCGGAGTACGCGATCGAGTTTAATATGTCGCCTTCGAGCATTTACCAAAGGAGATCTTAACGCAAGGCGTACCCCTCTGCTGGCCATATAGCCATTTTTGACCATATGAGCGTGCGTAACTACGCTGTATTTTTAATACTGTGTGCGTGTTTCAAGCTAGTGTGCAGGATCGTTAAAGTGAGTGATTTTTGTGTGTGCAATACGTGTTTACCTCGTCCCCCGTAAGTATCAGCAGAAAAAAATGTTTGCGGATTACAACGTTAACATCTCCATTGGTAAATGCTCGAAGTATGTAGCAGATCTGTGAATGATGGATTTGATGATTGAAGCTGTGTTTGAGGTTAATTTAATTCAATATGTTCCATGTTGGGAATTTTGGCGGCAACGTGAAAAAGTGTGTGTGCTCGCCTAGGTGCTCGCATTGTATTTTTCCTAAAACTTGTGTTATTCCGCAAGTAAATGTGTAATAAATTTGGATTATTAACCATTAAGTGCCGGTGAATGTGTGCGAGTGTAGGGAAACAGCACAATGTTGAAAAACATGCTATTTGCGTTCTCACCAAAATTCTTCTGAAAATCTTCAGTAAACTCCACATCTTTACTGAGGGTATGACTTGGACTAGACTTTGACTTGAGACTTGACCTAAAATGTGACTTGGACCCATCTCTACAACTTGAATTCACAAAATCTTGAAGAATTTAAATACTTGACACAGGTTAAATACACTTATCGTGTGGAGCCATAATGAAACTAAAAAAAAAGTTCCATGTAAAAGAAAGAATAAAATACTAAGATAGAAGAAGGTTAAGTATTTTTGTTGGAGTTTTGGACGTGGAAAAATGTGTGTGATCTCATTGTATTTTTTCCTAAAACTTGTGTTCTTCCGCGTGTTAATGTGTAATAAATGTGGATTATTACTTATTTATTAATTTTTTACCACATCTTTACTGAAAGTATGACTTAGACTAGACTTTTACTTGAAATCTGACCTGAAATGTGAGTTTGACCCATCTCTATGACTAAAATTAATAAAAACTTGAAGAATTTCAATACTTGACCACTGGCTAAATACACTAATCGTGTGGAGCCATAATAAAACTGAAAAAAAAAGTATTTTTGTTTGTTTACATTTACAATGTGAGAATTGAGATAAGATTAAATTGGATTAGAATGATAGAGTATCTCTATTTTAGAATATTTATACAAGCTTTATAGTTTATAATCTCTTTTGAAATTTATGACATAAATTCAAGCAAATTGCACCAATGGAAGGATTAAACTTTTAATTCAGGGAATAAAATAAAATGTAGAATTTCGTTGTAACATAACCATGTCATAGAAAAGATAATAATACTACGAACATGTCGAAAACGCCTACTAAAAATGAAATGTCTCAGTTTATTCCGAAAGGTAACTGTAGAATAGTATTTTACTCATATCGATAATAGTTTTGCAAGCATCGCATTTGATACTTTCCTATCCTATCCTAACCATGAAAATTCCAACTTGCCCCAGCCCTCAGAGAGGGAATAACGCAACGATATAGCACGTTTACATAAAAGGTCCTGTTCACTCGCGATTTGGATTGTCCTTAAATTTTTCAGTCAGGATTCAAATGGGATTGGTGGTTGGGACATATGAAGAAAACGTGTATCACGCTTAGCTGTTAGTGATGACAAAAATCCTACAAATAACTTTTTACTTTGAGAAATCGATAATTACAATCCATCGATAATTACAGTCCAATTAGTAGGTAAGGCCCTCCCTGCTATTAAACATCAATTTTATTATCAATCTGATCTAATTTTTAGAAAAATAAGAAGACTCAGTTAGCTGCAGGTTCATATATTTAGATTTATTTTATTCAAATTAGTTAATTAAATTAAATGGTCTGGAACCACCATGAACTTCATTTGGAAGGAACCTAGTACATAAAAAAAATTATGATGGCATTTCTATTGTAAATAACATTAGAAATCAAAATTTCCAGAAATCCTGTCTCCTAATAAAGACCAGCCGGGCATATCAAAGACTGTATTCTCCCACATATCTAATCTGCACGGACTATTAAATGACTGGGGTCGGATGAGAGATAAAGGCACAAGGCTGTTCAAAGCGGTGTCAGCCCTGAAACTGCATGAGTGCAATGATGATTACTTCCCGAGCCAGATGAAGCCTCTAATGGAAAATGTTGTGGAGATTGTTGATAGTTTGGATAACATTGTTGAAGGTAATTTTTAGATTTATAAGCATCAATATAAAAAGGTAGATGCGGTGCTCACTCTTATGTTGCGTAAACATAATGGAACTAGAAATAACTATAAAAACACGAATTTCTAATGTCTATTTTGATGTGTATGAGTTTAATTTTATAGCTTGTATCATAGAATAAGACAAAGAATACTTTTTAATGTGGACAAAACGGGGCATTACTAGTATAATATTATTTAGAGTGCCTTTTGTCAATGTCCTGTAATATCTTTCAAAGTAAAAAAAAAAGATGTACTTGCCCCAATTTAAAACAGTATGGAATGGAGTCAGACTAAATTAAATCATCCAGTGCCTAATCTTACTACCAAATACAAATTTCAAGGTTGTATCTCTTATTATTTAATTTATAATATCCCGAATGATTAGAACCAGTTTAATTACCTACAATTTTAGACACTAATATTTATTCATATATGATTTAAAAGTCAAAAGTCAAAGCATTTATTCAGTATATGGGCAAATTAAAAATTTGCACTTACACATGTCAAATAACATTAAATATATATTTTTATTAATAATTATTATAAATATTACGGAAACATAACTTATTGCTGTGAATTTACAAAAAAAAAAACAAATGTATTGAGCCATTCAGCTTTCATCTAGACAATGAATGTCACACTTATAACAAATGTTTCCCCTGATTAATGTAGGGGTGCCAACTGTACCATTATGTGCACCCCCAACCCAGTGCATGTTTCATTACTTCAGACAATTTTTATCCAAAAAGTTGTGAAATAATGAAACACAATAAAACACAAACTAATCGCAGTACACTGATTGTTCGTCTATCAGCTGCATAATACCGTTGTAATAGTCTTGTTGATTTTTTACTCAATCCTTTATTTATATTGAACTCATTATAATAGACCTAATGCTATCTATCAATTAATTAACTGTCAACTAATTAACAGGTGTCAAAATAATAAACAATCAGCTGCAAGCGTTAGCAAAACTGCAGCCAGATGACACGCCGGTGATATCTACATGGTCTCTCAAACATATCTCCAATAATGTTCAGAGTATTTACTGCTCATTGCTAAAGGAATATAAATTAAAACAATTGGTTACAGGTAAATGCTTTATTTTACTATATTATCTTCTAATACTATAAGAATCTTTGTCCTGACATACTGACTGACTGACAATGCACAGCCTAAACCGCTGGTCGTAAAGACTTGAAATTTGGAGGGTATATTTGTCTTAGTACGTAGGGGTGTACTAAGAAAGGATTTTGAAAAATTCACCCCTTAAGGAGATGAAATGGGGGTTCAAAGTTTGTATGGAGAAACAAGATTAGATAGTCTTTTCTATCAGAAACTTCACACAAGTGATTCAGTAAAAAAAAAAAAAAAGTAAATACGAGTTTCAGGTTTTTTTGAAATTCCACCCCAAAGAGGTCCACCCTCTTAGAATTGGGTAACAAAGTGTGAAAATCAATATTGTTTCGGATTGCGCTGAAATTTGGCATGCAGATAGTTATTACTACGTTAATTCCTTTTGAGAAAGGACTTTTCAAAAATTCACCCATGAAGGGGATGAAACGGGGGTCCAAAGTTTGTATGGAGAAACAAGATTACATAGTATTTTCTATTCGAAACTTCATACAACTGCTCCAGTAAAGAAATAAGTAAATACGTGTTTTAGGTTTTTTTGAAATTCCACCCCTAAGAGGGTGTAATGGCGTAACAAAGTGTGAAAATCAATATTGTTTCGGATTGCGCTGAAATTGTGCATGCAGATAGTTATTACGACGTTAGTTCCTTTTGAGAAAGGATTTTCCAAAATTCACCCCCGAAAGGGGATGAAACGGGGGTTCAAAGTTTGTATGGAGAAACAAGATTACATAGTCTTTTATATTCGAAACTTAAAACAAGTACTTCAGTAAGTAAATACGTGTTTCAGGCTCTTTCGAAATTCCACCCCTAAAAGGGTGAAGTAGGGTAACAGTCTGAAATCAATATTGTTTCGGATTGCGCTGAAATTTGGCATGCAGATAGTTATTACGACGTTAGTTACCTCTGAGAAACGATTTTTCAAAATTCACCCCTGAAGGGGATGAAACGGGGGTTCAAAGTTTGTATGGAGAAACAAGATTAGATAGTATTGTCTATTAGAAACTTCATTACAAGTGCTCCAGTAAAGAAATAAGTAAATACGTGTTTCAGGTTTTTTTGAAATTCCACCCCTAAAAGGGCGAAGTGGGGTAACAATTTCTGAAATCAATATTGTTTCGGATTGCGCTGAAATTTGGCATGCAGATAGTTATTTTGACTTATGTATCCGCTAAGAAAGAATTTTTCAAAATTCACTCTTCAAGGGGATGAAGCGGGGGTTCAAAGTTTGAAATGAAAACGGGTGAACCGATTTGGCTAATTCTTATTTGATGTCTATGTCTTTAATGATAGAATCGTTTTTACGAAAGAAAAGTTTTAAGTAAATAAAATAAGTTTTTAACGCGGGCGAAGCCGCGGGGCACTTCTAGTTTTATTATATTAGGTTGGGGAAAAAGTCTTCTCGCATTATAGTAAGTATGAACTTGTAATAAAATCTCTTTGGCTATACTATTTGTATCTGGCTGGTTTTGGTATCATTAAAAGTTTAAATTTTAAAGAAGATAATTCCATATTAAAATTAGGAAAATGTGTGATTTTATTTGTTTTTCGTACTGTGAAGATGAGTGAATTTAATGAATAAATTTGATACATTTTAAAATTTTACTACAAAAAAGGTAAATATGCAACGCAAGCCGCGAAAAAAAATTGCGATGTTTATGGACCTAGTGCCTAGTGGACCCAGTGGTGTCTGTGAGAGTAGCACAAATTTGGTTTAAGCGTTTTCAATCCGGAAATTTTGATGTCAAAGATGCACCTCGCTCTGGTCCGCCCTATTACGGATAAAATGGATGCCATTTTTGAAAAAGTGGAGCAAGATCGGCATATCAGTAGTTACGACGTAGCTGAAGAACTGGGAATTGACCACAAAACAGTTTTGGCGCATTTGGAAAAAACTGGGTACACAAAAAAGCTCGATATTTGGGTACCTCACAGACTGGCGAAACCCGGGTTAACTCGCAACAAGGTGATGCTGTGTGTGTGGTGGGATTGGAAGGGCATTATTCATTATGAGCTGTTACCACCAGGCAGGACCATCGATTCTGAACTCTACTGTGAACAACTGATGAGATTAAAGCAAGAAGTTGACAGAAAGCGGCCGGAATTAATCAACAAAAGGGGTGTGGCTTTTCATCATGATAACGCTAGATCTCACACATCTTAGCCGCTCAGCAAAAATAAAGACAGTTTGGCTGGGAGGTGATAATGCATCCGCCGTATAGTCCTGACCTTACACCTTCAGATTTCCACCTGTTTCGGTCTCTTCAGAATTCTTTAGGCAGTGTCAGGTTAACATCACGAGAGGATTGCCAAAACTACTTGTCGCGGTTTTTTGATCAGTCGCCCCAAAATTTCTATAGCTATATATATATGGGATCATGTCCCTACCTACAAGATGCCAAAAAGTTATCGAACAAAATGGTATCTACATAATTTAGTTAAATCTAAATAAATTATATTAAAAAATGTTTTGAATTTTCTTAAAAAATGCGAAGAAACTTTTTCCCCAACCTATTATATCATTATTTTATTATATATACAAACTAGCAGCGCCTCGCGGTCTCACCCTCGTAATTCCGGTTCCCATGAGAATATGGTGATAAATTATAGCTATGTTACTCACTGATAATGTAGCTTTCCATTAGTGAAAGAATTTATGAAATCGGTTCAGTAGTTTTTGAGTTAAATCGTAACAAACAACCAAAAATCAAATCTATCCTCTTTATAATATTAGCTCGGATAATTGTTTGTTATAATTTTACTTGGCTTAATATATAGTATATTCTTATATCTTATATACATTAAGCCATATCTTACTTGGTGCGCGGGCTGGTTTCCGCAACTAGGCCGTTTATCGGCCCTTTTTGCGTGTGGTTGGTCGCGCTTATTTAAGCCACCCGATGTCAGCGAGGAATGCCAGCAGCTCGCTGATGCCGGCGCAGGCCCCTCGCATCGTCGTCGGTGACCCGAGGAGTGTCCTCCGCTGTGACGCCACGCTACTGCACTCCAGGAGCACTTGCGCGGCCGTTTCCTCAGCCTCCATGCAGCCTCTGCATAGAGGACTGTCGGTGACACCTATGGTAAACAGGTGTTTATTAAATGAGCAGTGTCCGGTGACTACCCCGACGATCTGTCGGAGTTTGTTACGTTTAAGGTTGAGCAGTTTACGGGAGTATCTCGGATTTAGGTCCGGGAATGCCTCCTTCGACTGCCGACATTCCTTAATACCTGCCCAGTAGTCTTGATGTTGTTTTTTGATGTATTCTCTGATCCAGGCTTTGATTTGGCTGAACGGTATTGGTATCATTAGTTCTACTCCTGCAGGGTGCAGGTTAGAACCTCTCCGTGCCAGTTCGTCTGCCGCGTCATTACCTCTGGATCCACTGTGGCCCTTTATCCATTGAAGAATGATACGGTTGTGTTTACCAACCTCTTGTAGAAGATGATGGCACTGTATGATCAGCCCCGTCGAGAAGTCATACCTTTGCAGGGCTCGTAGTACTGCTGCGCTATCGGAGAATTCTTATGGTTTGATCATATACCTTCCTTTGTAGCACTGCTGAGGCCGCCTGGATCATACCTACACATTCCGCTTGGAATATGGAGTTGTGTGCACCCAGGGGTGTTAATATATGGATGTTGAGGTCGTCTGAAAATGCCGCCGCACCTGATCCTGTATTCATTTTTGATCCATCTGTGTATATCCTCACTTAAGCCATATCTTATATACCTTAATATATATTTAGTGACAAAGAAAGATAGAGAAAGGGATGCTTAGGTGGTTCGGACATCTAGAGAGGTTGGATGAAGAAAGACTGACGAAACAGATTTATAAGACAAGTGTGAATGGGCCAGCCAGGAGAGGCCGACCTAGGCAAACGTATCACGACCAGATCGGAGATGTTTCAAAGAAAGGCCAAGTCAAAAGTCAAAACGGGCGAGCATGTATGAAGGCGCGTCTGAAAGTGGAAGAAGCGAAAGACTTGTGTCACGACTGTAGCATGTGGAAAAAGTAGTCTCTGCCTACCCTAACCTAGTTACTATAAAATTTAATACTAAAGTCCCCGTCACGAGAAGCTATAATTATGTAAACAAGTGTTCAGGAGTTCACAACATTTGGACCATCAAAAAAAATTAATTTCGTACTCGTACGCATTCGAAACTTGAATGACGCGTTTATTTCAAAATGGCGTCCCGATAGTTTACAATCCCTGCGTCCGGTACCAAGAAACACAAACTTTGCGTCGTTAAAATATGATCCGACTAAATTAAATAGGTTGTTACTTTCATATAACCCGTCTATATTTCATGTCGATTGAATATGGTCAATTTATTATTATCTCGCAGTATAAAATGTTTACTTAGTAAAAGATGTTTGTTTACATAATTTATAGATTCTCGTGACGGGGACTATAGTATGTATCTATGTTAATGTATATATACTCTTCTGAACGAAGACATGTAGCCAATCGTAAACTTTAACATTGCTATTTGTTCATATAATTGTTTTGAAAACATTAATGTGTCATGACCAACTTTTTAACCGACTTCAAAAAAGGAGGAGGTTTCTTAATTCGACCGTATTTTTTTTATGTTTGTTCGCGGATAACTTCGTCGTTTATGAACCGATTTTGATTATTATTTTTTTGTTAGAAAGGAGATATTCCAAGTGTGGTACCATGGTAATTAAATCGAGGTCTGATTAGTATCTCCAGAGATATGGAGATAAACATCTCAAAATTGGTACTGAAATTAATAGCGCGGCATTGAAGTCGGTTGTTTTTAGTTTTTTAAACGATCTTATTATGTACATAAAAAAAACAAATAGCAAGGAGATTCAGGACCCTTATCATAGACAGTAACATTATAGTCGTTTATAAAACTGTTGCATAATGAGAACACTTGTGTGATACTTTAATATTTTTTGTACTCACACTCGTGTTTTAATCCCCCTCATTCAATACCATATATATATACACTACACGTTATAGAGGTATCCCCTACATATTATATATCAACAGTATCATAACCTACTATTTTGCTTTAAATTTTAGGCAACATTATTAATTAAAAATTAAACCATCATTAAACATACGAGTACATACATCAAATCACGCCTTTATCCCGTTCGTTGGGTTAGGCATAGACTACTTCTTTCCACATGCAACAATCCTGACATACCTCTTTCGTTTCTTCCACTTTCATGAGCGTCTACATACATGCTCGCTGGTTATAGGTACTTTTGACTTGGCCTTTCTTTAAGATGTCTCCGATCTGGTCGTGATACGTTTGCTTAGGTCGGCCTCTACCGGCTGGCCCTTTAAAACATTGGAAATATATCGCAAATCTGTATGTACTATGAAAATATCTACTAACACATGCATATCTATTCTGTAGTATTTTATACCTATAAATTATTATTACACCGCGGCGGCACATAAAATACTGTTTATTATATTTTTATTACAGAAAATGTGGCGCACTGTAGAGACGAAAAGTTGATTGAAGTATATATATCTACATGGGAATTTGAACCGTACTATAGCTACCAACCACACGCATATCTGTTTGCTGAAGTTGCCTTGCCAGGAGTCATATAGTTTGTTTATAACTATGTATTTGTAGCTAATAAAGTATTTCTTATAACAGTAAGAAAGAAGGAAAGCAAGTAAATACATTTAGTCAACACCATACTTAAAAATAAGGAATATACTTAAAATCTAAACTAAATAAATTGCTAAGTAATAGTGTTGAAAAGCTCGCAACTCAGGATTAAGCTTGGTCACCCAGCGCTGGTTATCGGCAGAAATACTTTTATTTAAACTATGATATAGATAATATAATTATCTTAGTTATACAAATATAAAAGAAAGCCATTGAAACTATATAATGCAGTAAGTTAAGTGTTCCTACGAATAAACCATAAGTCAGGAACTCTAATTCAGAACAAATTCCACACAAAAAGTGGCCCTCCTTCAAACCTAAATGACGTAGATTTAAAATAAGAATCACTTTCGAAGTTAATAATGATTGGCTTGGGGATTTATTTAAATTTGGAATGAAAGCAGGGATTGGTTCGTGCATATGCTGCAATGTCTTGTATAACAGTTGAGTCAAACATGACAAATGTCTAAAGAAGCGCTGGACACTACTTTTAACCCCGCCTACTTTTGCTGGGACATTTTTTTAACTCAGTTACTTTTCCTGTCTTATGATTTATTCGTAGATGTTAGCAGTATAAGCATAAATTACAGTTTATAATATTTAAGTGTATATAAATCATGTTTGATGCACTTACTTTATGTTTGATCAGTTTGATGTACTTTATTTGTTGATTTTTGTACAAGTTTATTTGTAACTATCTTTTAATACATTTTTCAATTCTAATGTCTAGTTATAATTTTGATCCCATGAATATTTTTCTTATAAGTCATAATGTTTAGAAATAATATGTTAATATTAGTAAGACGCGCGCGGAGAAGTCGTGGCGTTCCTAAATGTGTGCGTTCGCCCAGCAAAAAGTATATAATTATAGTATAATATTAGTGTAATATAGTATATAATAAAATATATAATAAAATAATAAAGTATATAATTAGTGCCTTATATCGTGTAAATGTGCCCGAAATTTTAAATTTGTGCCTCCAACGGCTTCGGAGTTATTTAGGAAAAACGGATTCTGCTGCACGAACGTTCGTCCAGCAAAACTTTTTTTAAAAGATGGGTCTAGCTGTATATTAAATATGCAAAAATATAGCTTAAATCCGAGTATAAATGTGACGTGAAAGCCAAATTTGTGCCTCTTAAGATTCCAGAGATATTTCGTTTTTTACTGGGCGAACGTTTGGGCGATTGCTATATATCGGAAACGGCTGAACGCATAGTTATGATTTTTTGTATACAGATAAAGTAAATTTGTGCATATTTGTGCCCGAATTTTCAATAACATGACTAGCATGGTTTAGGAGCTATTATTTTATTTCCTAGAAAATGGAAAAATGTTCTGGCTCTCGAACGAACAAGACCAAGGACTTCGCGTTAGTGCCATCTGGTACCCGTTATATATTCCCACGACCCTGTTAAGTTTTGCCGGCCTACTACATATCACTGGTGAGTTATTAACGATTTTGTCTTTTTTTGAGGTTATCTTGAGTGAAATTACTTAGAATACGAAAACACTAGTTTTCTGTGAACTGGCTTATTACACGCTTCTACAAATAATTAGAGCGCTATTTTAAGAATACGTATGCAAAAAATCAAGTATTTATATCCATTACTTTAGACACTATGATAAAAAACCATTCGAAATATTTTTGGTAGATTACCCGACCCAATTCGAGTGAACATTAAAAAGCGGCCGCACGATACTTCAAGCTATCCTTCTTAAATCACCATGATATCATTTAGTGTTTGGAGAACGTTGCGCACTATTGACATTTAAAAAAATAAACTTTAAAACTTTGATTTTTTGTTGTAATATTTGGAACGGCTTCGCACGGGTAGAACATATATGCCTACAAAATTTGCATCAGTTTGTTGCATCGAATATAAAATATTAATATATGTAACAATCATCGTCATATGTCAACCAATTTACACAAAACCTTAACGAATTATGCACCTAAGACCTAAACCTTCCTTATAAACACACTGGCTATTGGTGAAAACCGCACGATAATCCGTTCAGCCGCTATTGAGATTATTGCGAACAGACAGACAGACGCAGTGATGGACATTGTTTTATAATACTTACGTAGTTATATTGGACGGCCCTTTGGCGTAAAGGATAGTTCCCTGATTCTGACCCGAGGGTCGTTGGTTCTAATCCTAGCTATATACCTACCAATGAAAGTTTTATGTGCATTCATGAATCATGGGTTTTCGTGGGATCATTAAATCTACCAATAATTAAGATAGTTTAAAAACTAAAACAACTGACTATAATGCCCCGCGAGTCAATTGCAGTAGCAAGTTTAAGACGTTTATCGTCATATCTCTGAAGATACTTATCACAACCCAATGAAATTACAATGAGACCAACTCGGAAACGTACCCTACCGATTACAAAATTAATTATTCGAATCGGTTCACAATTGACGAAGTAATCGCGTAACATACACACACAAAAAAAGAAAGAATAAACTGGCCAAGTGCAAGTCGGACTCGCACTAGTAGGGTTCCGTACCACACTACAGTATTTTATAAGATCGAGCAAAAAACACCATTATCATTTACCGCCAGCAAAAAATAATAATTAATAAACATTTTATTTCTTATAACTCCATCTAACGTCTAACAAAGGAGTTAGGGATCGACATTTCAATGTAACGCCATCTATGGGACGTTTACCTAACTAAGCGTTCATAGATGGCGTGTAATACCGAAAAAAACACGTTTCTTGTATGGGGATCCTCTATTATTTTTAACTTTATTCTGTTTTTAGTATTTGTTGTTATAGCGGCTACAGAAATACATCGTCTGTGAAAATTTCAACTGTGTAACTATCACGGTTTATGAAATACAGCCTGGTGACAGACGGACAGACAGACAGACAGACAGACGGACAGCGGAGTCTTAGTAATAGGGTCCTGTTTTACCCTTTGGGTACGGAACCCTAAAAAAGAGACATACAGACGAATTGAGAACTTCCTTCTTTTTGGAAGTCGGTTGAAAAGTAGCTTACCACCAAGAAGAATATCTGTCGCCGTAACCTTACGGCGTTCCCCGACGCAAAAAGTAGGGGTATTATACGTTTAACGTGTGTACCTGTGTGTCTGTCTGTAGCATCTTAGCACCCAACCGGATAAACCGATTTTGATTTTATTATTGATAGATTTTTTGCAGTTATACTTCTTTTGGCGCGATAGAGAAAAATGATGAGAGTGAATTTTTACGATGCGCGCGCACACTGACACCTAAATTTAACATCGTGAAGTTAGTTCTAGGTGGTACGATGCGCGCGCACACTGACACCTATATTCTACACCGTGAAGTTAGTTCTAGGTGGCATGACTATGCTCAAGTTGTATATGTCATATTTAACGTCATATTTTTACGTTAATAAAACCTGTTTTATTTAAATAAAATCTTTTTGATTAATTTTAATATTTATCCTTAATCACTACTGCATTTTAGTTACTTTTTTTTCCATACGCCACAGAAGTAGGTATAACTTCTAACGCGTGTACATAAGTACACACACTCTTTTTTTATAGATGTCTTCATCGAGAGTGTTCTTAGCTTTGATTCATGAAAATTCGTTCAATCGTTAGAAAACTATGAGCTTTAATCAACTTTCATAGGTCTTATCAATTTGAAAATCTTCTTCTTTAACGATATTGTAAGAACATGGAAGCATTGACCTCAAATACTCAAATCCTCACCAACTTACAGCTCAGATTTTAAATGTCGTGTTTAGAGTCATTGGAATGCTTTTAATGAAAATATTATACATAGATCAGTCGGGGTGGTTTAAAATATTATCTATACTAATATTATAAACTAACTCCAACTAATAACTCTCACTAAACTAATATTAAGAGAGAACATTTGTATTTTTGTATGTTTGTAATGATTTGGCTCAAAAACTACTAGACCGATTTAAAAAGTTCTTTCATTAATATATAGAATGGACTTTCGGAATGAAAATAGGCTATATATTATCCCGTTTAATTCAAAGGTACATTCGTGGAGACCTAATTTGCAACCTAAGTCGACTAAAAAACGGTCGAAAAAACACGTTTCTTACGAACGCTGCTCAATTGAAAATAGATGGAAGAATATTTTCTATGGAAGAGTTGTACAACTTAATAAGACCTACAAAAAAGTCCGCGACAGCATAAGGTTGACTCTTAAGGTTGACTCACAGTAACCATTTTAATCTTTAATTTGTTGTTAAAAAATATTACATAACTTCCAAGGCTATTTTCAAGTATATAGTATTAATCCTTATCCAAATAATTACGTTAATTAGCTTGGCCACATATTATAGATTAAAATAATATTTTTTTACTGTATAAAATTCTATTGTATAATATAGTTATGATCTACATATAAACCGCACCGACTTATCTATGTATAATCTTTTTAATAAAAGCATTCCAATGACTCTAAACACGACATTTAAAATCTGAGCTGTAAGTTGGTGTGGATTTGAGTATTCTGTAGAGTACAGGAGATGTCCCAGCATCAGGCCAATGCTTCCATGTTCTTACAATATCGTTGAAGAAGAAGATTTTCGAATTGATCAGACCTATGAAAGTTGATTTCATAGCGCAATTACCTAGAAAAAAGCTCATAGTTTTATAACGATTGAACGAATTTTCATGAATCAAAGCTAAGAACACTCTCGATGAAGACATCTATAAAAAAAAAAATATCAGTAATAAAATCAAAATCGGTTCATCCGGTTGGGTGCTAAGATGCTACAGACAGACATAGATACACACGTTAAACGTATAATACCCCTTCTTTGATCCCATGATTTGATTGATTTTGATTCAATGATCCCACTACCTCTGTACGAAAAGCCATGATTCATGACTGCACATAAAACTTTCATTGGTAGGTATATAGCTAGGATTAGAACCAACGACCGTCGGGTCAGAATCAGGGTAACTATCCTTTACGCCAAAGGGCCGTCCAATATCACTACGTAAGTATTATAAAACAAAGTCCACTGCGTCTGTCTGTCTGTTCGCAATAATCTCAATAGCTACTCAACGGATTATCATGCGGTTTTCACCAATAGCCAGAGTGTTTATGAGGAAGGTTTAGGTGCATAATTCGTTAAGGTTTTGTGTAAATTGGTTGAAATGTGACGATGATTGTTAAATATGTTAATATTTTATATTTGATGCAACAAACTGATGCAAATTTTGTAGGCATGTTCTACCCGTGCGAAGCCGGGGCGGGCTGCTAGTATTATATATATAGATCATTATTATTTTATACAATAGATCATATTATTATACTATATTGACTTCAAATTGATTGCGATCGGTGGGGATCTACAGAAAAGCTAAGCTTATAATAATATTTTCGTAGTAACTATGACCTATTCTGTGGTTTGACTGCAAATATTTTATTAATTTTGCGATACGTGTATGTGAAATCCGTGATATCTTCTAGAGTTTTCATTTGAATTATATACTGTAAAGGACAATTTTAATCTATAATATGTGAGCAAGCTAATTAATGCAATTATTTGGATAAGGATTAATACTATATACTTGAAAATAGCCCTGGAAGTTATGTAATATTTTTTAACAAAAAATTAAAGATTGAAATGGTTACTGTGAGTCAACCTTAAGAGATAGACATATGCTGTCGTGGACTTTTTTGTAGGTCTTATTAAGTTGTACAACTCTTCCATAGAAAATATTCTTCCATCTGTTTTCATTTGAGCAGCGTTCGTAGGAAACGTTTTTTTTCGACCGTTTTTTTGTCGATTTAGGTTGCAAATTAGGTCTCCACGAATGTACCTTTGATTTAAACGGGATAATATATTGCCTATTTTCATTTCGAAAGTCCATTCTATGTATAAGTGAAAGAATTTTTTAAATCGGTCCAGTAGTTTTTGAGCCAAATCATTACAAACATACAAAAATACAAATGTTCTCTCTTTATAATATTAGTATAGCTTAAGTATTGTTTTAGTATAATATTATTACATTGCTCTTATCAATAAATAAGAAGTAAGTATAATTATGTAAAAGGTCGCCGATGTGCCGTTGTCTACGGACAATCTATTTTTAATAATACATTACAAATTATAGTGTATTATAAAAATAAAACAATTCACATTTTATAACAATTCTGTACGCATCTGTACTATTTAAATTTCATTACAACGCCATCAAGTGAGGAAGGATAGCTTGAAGTATCGTGCGGCCGCTTTTTAATGTTCACTCGAATTGGGTCGGGTAATCTAAGGGGATGAAACGGGGGTTCAAAGTTTGTATGGAGAAACAAGATTAGATAGTATTTTCTATTCAAAACTTCACACAAGTGCTTTTAAAAATAAATAAGTAAATACGTGTTTCAGGTTTTTTTTTTAAATTCCACCCCGAAGAGGGTGAAATGGGGTAACAAAGTGTGAAAATCAATATTGTTTCGGATTGCGCTGAAATTTGGCATGCAGATAGTCATTACGACGTTAGTTCCCTCTGAGATTTCTAAATTCTCCCCTGAAGGGGATGAAACGGGGGTTCAAAGTTTGTATGGAGAAACAAGATTAGATAGTCTTTTCTATTCGAAACTTCAGACAAATACTTAAGTAAATAAATAATGAAATACATGTTTAAGTTTTTTTCGAAATTCCACCCCAAAGAGGGTGAACTGCGCTGAAATTTAGAATGCAGATAGTTATTATGACGTAGGTATCCGCTCAGAAAGGATTTTGAATAAATTCCTCCCGGATACGGAACGAGGATTCAAAGTTTGTTTGGCGAAACGAGATAGTCTCTTTTATTCGAAACTTTACACATAAGTACTTCTGTAAATAAATAAGTTAGTACGTGTTGTAGGATTTGGAAATGGGGTAGGTAACAAAGTATGAACATTTGGGTGTTTCAGGTTTTATAAATATGAATCCCGATTTGCCGTAGTCACGCGATAACATGAAAACGATTTGGCTAATTCATATTTGATGTCTAATGATAGAATAGTTTTTACAAAAGAAAAGTTAAGTAAATATATTGAGTTTTTAACGCGGGCTAAGGCGCGGGGCACTTCTAGTTATTATTATACGTTTGAGAAAGTAAGCATGCTCTAGGCTGAGTCTGTCTGACTGTACTATAATATAATGGATTGTGCAAAGATTGTGCTTCGTGACAAAGTTGTCCAGCCTGTCAATAGGCTATATTGTGTTGTATTGCTATGAACAATAAACAAACATAAAAAAACAAATACATACATCGCAGCTTCTTTTTTGTGAAGTCTGTTAAGAATTCAAAAATTTCACCCGCAAATTCAAGTCCAAATTTTTTTTTGTTTCTTTATTTCTGGAAAGGTTTTTCAGAGTATTATAAAAAAAAAGATAAAAAGAAAGAGGTTCTCGTTTTCTTTTTTAACCGACTTCACAAAAAAGGAGGAGGTTCTCAGCTCGTCGGAATATTTTTTTTAATGTTTGTTCACCGATTACTCGAAGATGCCTGAACCGATTTGAAAAATTTTGTTTCAAACGGTACCCTTCCCAGGTGGTCCCATTTAAATTTTAAGAAATCCGCCGAGCCGTTTTGAATATGTATCAATATTTGTATTACGATGCATTTACCTATCTCGAAGACATAACTACTAATTACTGGCACAGATTATATAATAATTACTACGTCTACTGGCTACTTTGACTAGCGCGACGTTTGAAGTCTGTTCTTTAGTTCTTTTAGTTTAGTCTAAACGATCTTAAATTATTTATTTTCGCTAGTGAACATGTATCTTCTAGGTAAGCGTGCTACATAGTCAATCGCATTATCAGGTGAGATAGTGGTCAAGCGCTTACCTATAAACACCAATATTATAAATGCGAAAGTCAGTTTGTTTATGTGTTTAGGACTTCTTCACGGTCAAACGGCTGGACTGATTTAGCTGAAATGTTGTATAGGGATAGCCTGCACTATGGATTAGGCTATAGAATACTTTTTAACGCGGGTGAAGCCACGGGGCACAGCAAGTTATTAAAAAAACTGGTCAAGTACGAGTTAGACTCGCGCACCGAGCCTTCCGTACAAACTAAGTTAAATTACAAACTTAACTTTGCAGATCGTTCCCTAGACCAATGCCTAGACACTGTTCATCACTAATCAGTGCTGTTCATGCACCAACCGCAAATAATAAGTCTGTAAATTTCCTTCGATCCTATAATAGTTCCTTTTTTCCTTTTGAGGTACGGAACTATAGAAAAGATAATAATACCACGTATATAACGGACACTCTGTTCCCCCCACCAATAGGGGCTTTCTCACCTAGCCACCGATTCTGATCTGTCGAGGCGCTTACGTGAGCAAGGACGCCATACGCGCACGACTACAGAACAATATTATCTCACAGAGAGAAGAACATCAACTTCATACGTGTATGAATATAAAACACAGAAATATTAATAATAAGTATTATGAAATATTTCTGTGGGACCAGGTAGACCCAAGAAGTTCAAATTTCCGTATTTTATTGTATATTTGTATATCTAACTATATATTCGTATTTTAGACAACGATATACACGTGCTTAATAAAACTTTCTTAATAATTTATTTATCTTTGTCACTATTTCAAATCAAGTAACTTATATGAAATGTCCTTACTTAAATCTACACTATTCAAATAACGTAATCAAATATTTGGAAGATTTTAGTTTGCAAAATCTTTCGCAACAGTTTCACTCGCACGCATTGATTTATTTATCTCAGTGCTCGCACGCGTATCGGTCTTCGTTTGCAGTGCAGCGAGACAAGTGTCTTTGTAATGGCGTATTACTTAGAGTAAATGAGAATAATTTTATTATATATATCACCTACCCAATCTTTATTTTTATCCCCTACAGATGCGCCCGAAATTATCAAAATTATATCAAACCTTAAAACATCGTCATCCACTGGAAATGATGGAATCAGCAAAAATATTTTAAAACAATCGATTCAAAAAGCTCACGTTTGCAACCTTAGCATGTATTCAGGTAAAGTTCCTAACTGCTTCAAAATCGCAAACGTCTGCCCAATACATAAGTCTGGTAATAAAAAATCGGTTTCGAACTATCGTCCTATATATCTCTTACCAGTGCTATCGAAAGTGTTAGAAAAGATAGTAAATATACGCCTACTTGGATTTTTAGAGAAACAAAAACTACTGGCTGACAATCAATTTGGTTTCAGGACAAATAAATCTACAGAAGATGCGGTTGTAGCTCTAGTTGATTGCGTAACTGAAAACCTTGACTCAGGGCAAAAATGTTTAGGTGTTTTTCTAGATTTGGCCAAGGCATTTGATACCGTGTCTTGGCCAATACTTTTGCGTAAACTGGAGCTCCTGGGAATCCGTGGTACTCAACTTGAATGGTTTCGCTCGTATTTATATGAAAGGAAACAAAGAGTACGAGTTGACAACAACTACAGTAACTATGCTTCGCTTTCTTTTGGAGTTCCCCAAGGCTCAGTCCTAGGACCTACTCTTTTTCTGGTCTAAATCAACGACTTATGCCAACTTAATATAAAGCAGGCCAGTATCTTTACATTTGCCGATGATACAGCTCTTATTTTTCATGCAAGTTCTTGGATGGATGAAAGGGTCGTTGATGTGGCTCAAAAGGGAATGTGTGATATTGTGAACTGGTTACAGTGCAACCTTCTCACAATAAATGCCAGTAAAACTAAATATTTAGCTTTCCGAATAACACAACGCTCTAAACCAGACCCATTCAAACTTTTGTTGCATTCATGTTCCACTGATCATAAGCAAATACAAATATGCCAAAGCTGTCCTGAATTACAGAGTGTCAACAGTGTGAAATATCTTGGCGTTGAAATAGATCACCACCTGAATTGGGAAGCCCAAATTACTAAAGTTTGTGCTCGCCTTCGTAAAATGATACACATTTTCAAAAAACTTGGACGAGTAGCTGATCCTGATACTGTGAAAACCATCTACCTCGCTTTATGCCAATCCATTTTAAACTACTGTATTGTTTGCTGGGGATCCGCATCTAAAACACAATTTTTAAGAGTGGAAAGGGCACAACGATCACTACTAAAAGTAGCGTATCGCAAACCCTACAGATACTCGACAGACAGTCTCTATGAACAAACTAAATGCCTTCGTGTCCGGCAGCTCTATGTTTTATCACTGATTCTCCGTTTTCACAAAACAGCACTTCTTACACTAACCGACTCTAAACGCACTTCTCGAAGAAACAACTGGAATATTCCTAAAACAAACTCTAACTTTGCTCAACGCGCATATTCTTAGCCTTTATATATAAATACCTAGACAGACAAACCAATTTAGTTCATACTACTCGGTTCACTTGTAAACGGATAGTTACCACTTGGCTATGTCATTGGGATACGAGGACACTGAGAAGCTTCTCCGTGTAGATAGATAACGATAGGGGACCTGCTCCCAAACAGATAATGAAAGACTGATATAACGCAAGACTTCATTTTATTCTTCATTAATTTGACGAATAGCTTAAAAAATTGCCTCTAACTAACCTTTTCTCAAACAATAAATAGCTATTTGCATAAATCTAGTGAAGCAAATTCTGTCATTTGCTACGGGGAAGCAGGTCCCCAAACATTAATATTGACTTCCTATCCTGTCACCAATTAACAACTACACTATATAAAATACAACATACCTATATTTATATTATATACATAGTTATATACAATTAGAAGACTTGACAAAAATATCTACATAATCAAATATTAATACCTATTAGAATGCAACTACTAAGTACTAACTCTCTTCACCATCTTGATCACCGATACAATACATATATTACCTATGTATTTAACAAAACAACATAATAAAATGACTTTTTGTCTCCTAAGTTCTACCTAACATAACTGTTTAATTTATGAACTAAAATAATATTATATACCTACTACAATATTAATTCTACAGCACTAACTACTTACTGCATAACGACGTCCCCTACCTTTACTACGGTCATAGTAACACATACACTAGCACTCAGTTATTAAAAGTTCACTACCTACCCGTAATTGCCTACCCGCTTACATTTTTCTAGTTAGGGATTGTTTACTAAATTAAGATTTACTTCTGACTGTTAAATGAATTGATAATATGTTTGCTTTAGATTTTACAATACCTACTGCATGCCTTAATGTTTGTTTTTGTTTTGTATTATTTATCGTTTCTCTTTAAATGTAATATTTTAACTGTACTCGTAGGAAGAGACTGTTTCACACAACACAGGACTGTCCTAGTGTGTGAATCAGCGTACATACCTGGTTTACTTATAAGCTAAAAATGTACAAAACTGTTTCTTGCTTTTGGAAATAAATTTATGTTTATGTTTTTATCTATACTAATATTATAAAGAGAGAACATTTGTATTTTTGTATGTTTGTAATGATTTGGCACAAAAACTACTGAACCGATTTCAAAAATTCTTTCACTAATACATAGAATGGACTTTCGGAATGAAAATAGGCTATATATTATCCCGTTTAAATCAAAGGTACATTCATGGAGACCTAATTTGCAACCTAAGTCGGCAAAAAACGGTCGAAAAAACACGTTTCTTACGAACGCTGCTTAATTAAAAATAGATAGAAGAATATTTTCTATGCAAGAGTTGTACAACTTAATAAGACCTACAAAAAAGTCCGCGACAGAATATGTCTATCTCTTAAGGTCGACTCACAGTAACCATTTTAATCTTAAAATTTTTGTTAAAAAATATTACATAACTTCCAAGGCTATTTTCAAATATATAGTATTAATTCTTATCCAAATAATTACGTTAATTAGCTTGGCCACATATTACAGATTAAAATTGTCATTTACAGTATATAATTCAAATGAAAACTCTAGAAGATATCACGAGTTTCACATACACGCATCGCAAAATTAATGAAATATTTGCAGTGAAACCACAGATTAGGTCATAGTTACTCCGAAAATATTATTATAAGCTTAGCTATGCTGTAGATCCGCACCGATCACAATCAATTTGAAGTCAATATAGTATAATAATATGATCTATTGTGTAAAATAATATTCATCTATATATATAATAATATAATATTTTAAACCACCCCGACTGACCTATGTATACCTAATCTTTTCATTAAAAGCATTCCAATGACTCTAAACACGACATTTAAAATCTGAGCTCTAAGTTGGTGAGGATTTGAGTATTCTGTAGAGTCCAGGAGATGTCCCAGCATCAGGTCAATGCTTCCATGTTCTTACAATATCGTTGAAGAAGAAGATTTTTGAATTGATCAGACCTATGAAAGTTGATTTCATAGCGCAATTAACTAGAAAAAAGCTCATATTTTTATAACGATTGAACGAATTGTCATGAATCAAAGCTAAGAACACTCTCGATGAGGACATCTATCAAACAAAAAAAAAACTATGAATAATAAAAACAAAATTGGTTCATCTGGTTAGGTGCTAAGATGCTACAGACAGACACACAGATACACACGTTAAACGTATATTACCCCTACATTTTGCGTCGGGGAACGCCGTAAGGTTACGGCGGCAGACGTTCTCCTTGGTGGTAAGCTACTTTTTGGTAGATTTAATGATCCCACTACCACTGTACGAAAACTCATGATTCATGAATGCACATAAAACTTTCATTGGTAGGTATATAGCTAGGATTAGAACCAACGACCGACGGGTCAGAATCAGGGTTAATATCCTTTACGCCAAAGGGCCGTACAATATCACTACGTAAGTATTATAAAACAAAGTTCATCACTGCGTCTGTCTATCTGTTCGCAATAATCTCAATAGCTACTGAACGGATTATCATGCGGTTTTTACCAATAGCCAGAGTGTTTATGAGGAAGGTTTAGGTGCATAATTCGTTAAGGTTTTGTGTAAATTGGATGAAATATGACGATGATTGTTAAATATGTTAATATTTTATATTCGATGCCACAAACTGATGCAAATTTTGTAGGCATATTTGTTCTACCCGTGCGAAGCCGGGGCGGGCTGCTAGTGTTTATATAATTTTGAAACCATAGCGAAGTACTCGCTAGCAAGTCTAAACCGACTTCAAAATGAAGTAGGTTCTTACGGTGACATCCTTAGACTTCACGCACACAATTGCGCCTGTAGAAAATAAGCTAAATATTATCCCGTTTAAATCAAAGGTACATTCGTGGAGACCTAATTTGCAACCTAAGTCGGCAAAAAAACGGTCGAAAAAACACGTTTCTTACGAACGCTGCTTAATTGAAAATAGATAGAAGATTATTTTCTATGCAAGAGTTGTACAACTTAATAAGACCTACAAAAAAGTCCGCGACAGCATATGTCTATCTCTTAAGGTTGACTCACAGTAACCATTTTAATCTTAAAATTTTTGTTAAAAAATATTACATAACTTCCAAGGCTATTTTCAAGTATATAGTATTAATATTATGGGGTGCGTGGTATTAATATTTCTAAATATGTTATTTTGATAATATCCTGAAAAGCACCCCACGCTTTTTTTTACAATAAAATCATTTTTTCTTACACCATTTTTAATTCAAATTTATTAAAATTTATTTTCTATTTTTTAGTTGGATTTTCTATAAAAGCGTATTTTTTTAAACTATTATTTATTTTTCATTTTTTAGTCGATTTTTTTTTAAATTTTTTTTTATTTTTTTTTTTATTTATTGTCATCGGTCCTTAATAAGTAGACGTAAGTAAGTAAGACGTTTTAAAGGGGGTTACAATCATGTTAAAAGATTCCGTTACATACTAACATACAAACATACATACGTCTGAAGCTAATAAAAGCGTATTAAAAATATTACATAACTTCCAAGGCTATTTTCAAGTATATAGTATTAATCCTTATCCAAATAATTACGTTAATTAGCTTGGCCACATATTATAGATTAAAATTGTCCTTTACAGTATATAATTCAAATGAAAACTCTAGAAGATATCACGAATTTCACATACACGCATCGCAAAATTAATTAAATATTTGCAGTGAAACCACAGATTAGGTCATAGTTACTGCGAAAATATTATTATTGGCGTAGCTATGCTGTAGATCCCCACCGATCACAATCAATTTGAAGTAAATATAGTATAGTAATATGATAAAATGAAATGAATGAAAATGAGAGAATAAAACTTTCATTGGTAGGTATATAGCTAGGATTAGAACCAACGACCGTCGGGTCAGAATCAGGGTAACTATCCTTTACGCTAAAGGGCCGTCCAATATCACTACGTAAGCATTATAAAACAAATTCCATCACTGCGTCTGCCTGTCTGTTCGCAATAATCTCAATAGCTACTGAACGGATTATCATGCGGTTTTCACCAATAGCCAGAGTGTTTATGAGGAAGGTTTAGGTGCATAATTCGTTAAGGTTTTGTGTAAATTGGATGAAATATGACGATTATTGTTAAATATGTTCATATTTTATATTCGATGCAACAAACTGATGCAAATTTTGTAGGCATATATGTTCTACCCGTGCGAAGCCGGGGCGGTCTGCTAGTGTTTTATAAATAGTATCTACTTTATCTGGTTTTCAGTCATTATATTTAAATGGCGCACAGTAGGATAAGTAACTATAGGTACCTAAGGTAACCCATTCATTACCATCACCCACCCATAAATTCTTGTATCTACCTTAAAATAAAGCGTTTCTCTTTTCGAATTATTCAATAACAATTATTAAGTAAGGTACCTGTTTTATTCTAATGTATCCACCTACCTATTTTCTGGCCTTCACATTTCGAGTTAATTAAACGAATTTACATAAACCCATTTTGAGATTCCACGAGGCGCTGTTACAAAGTGGCTTGGTTAGCCCCAGTAAAACATTGGTAAATACGTTTCCCTAGAAACGTATACCAAAACAAAGCTGAAAATAACTTGACTCTACAACATCGTTATGAGATCGTTAACGATCGTTGAAATATTTATATCAAAGTCTAGAGGTAACTCTATGAACAGTTTCTCGTGTGTGTAATCCAAATAGTCATCCAGACTAATATTATAATAATTTAAGATCGTTTAAAAAACTAAAAGATCCGACTTCAAACGTCGCGCTAGTCATTTTCAGTATCAAGTTTTAGGGATTTATCTCCATATCTCTAGAGATACTAACCATATCTCAATGAAATATAAATAGGATCACCTGCATGTGATGCCTTGGGAATGATGCACCTTCCCGCCTTAAAAAATATTTCTCTAAATCGGTTCAGGCGTCTTCGAGTAATCGGTTTTAACTTTATACTGTTTTTAGTATTTGTTGTTATAGCGGCAACAGAAATACATCATCTGTAAAAATGTCAACTGTCTAACTATCACGGTTCATGAGATACAGCCTGGTGACAGACGGACAGACAGACAGACAGACAGACGGACAGCGGAGTCTTAGTAATAGGGTCCCGTTTTACCTTTGGGTACGGAACCCTAAAAATAATAATAAAGATTCCGACGATTTGAGAACCTCCTCCTTTTTGTAAAGTCGGTTAAAAACGTTTGTTACTGTGTAACTCTAAAAAACAGACAGAGTGCTGTTTTTTAGAGTTCCGAACCCAAAGGGTACCAACGGAACCCTATTACTGAGACTCCGCTGTCCGTCTGTGGTCTGTCCGTCTGTTACCAGGCTGTATCTCATGAACCGTGATAGTTAGACGGTTTAAATTTTCACAGATGATGTATTTCTGTTGCCGCTATAACAACAAATACTAAGAACAGAACAAAGTTAAAAATTAAAGGGTTTAAAACAAAAAACGTGTTTTTTACGATCTATGAATCGTTCATAGATGGTGCGGTGCTATCGTGTTTACCTCAATCTCGGAATCTTAATCTGAATCTCGGAAACGGCTCCAACGTTTTTATTAAATTTAGTATACAGGGGATTTCGGGGACGATAAATCGATCTAGCTAGGATTAATTTTCAGAAAATGTTTTATTCGTGTTTTCAATAATCAACTTTATCGGTAATCAACTTAAAATATGACTCTGCCCGACATCTATTGGCGAGTAGAAGTAGCTTTAGTGTTATTGTGTCGTTAAAGCAGTTAGTAATTGCTCTCAATAAAAAAAAAGTATTATAATTCGCCGAGAGATGTCGGGAAGAGTCATATTTTTCTGTTTCAAGTGGCAATAATAGTGTCAAAAAATACCGAGCAAAGCTCGGTCAACCGGGTATTTAATAATATTAATTGCTAACACTTTTGTGTTCACATTCACTTTGTTGGTGTTAAAAGTTTGTTAGATATTCGTTAGATGGCGTTCGGGACCCTCCGTGTGCGGGAAAAAAGTCTGACTCGCACTTGGCCAGTTTTATTACCTAATCACGCCTAAACGGACGATCCGACCTTACTGAAATTTAACAATTTAACGTACTTTATAGAATCAGGATGAATATAAGCTTTAAATGTTTGGTGTAAGTGAACGAAGTCGCGGGTATTGCTAGCATTTATTCGAACGTTACTTTGTAGTTACTATTGACACATGAGTAAAGAAAATTTCTTTACTCATGTGCTATTGACCCACCACTCGTCGAGCGCTACACCTTGATTGCAGTTTCTTGCAGCGCTCGACGAGTGCTTGGTGATCACCTGAAGACATACGAGTATACCCAACCATTTATTTTTTCACACAAAACGGGACATTACTAAAAAAAATCGAGAAATTCGCGTGGCTATTGGCCTCTAGCAAAAAAAAATCGGAATAGCGATAATGGCGTGGCTATTTGCTTTAGTAATTGGCCGAGTTGGGTGTTCCGAGGGCTATTGGCTAAGAAACAAATGAGTATCAAACAATCCAATCATATCGCCTGTCTGCGTACCAGATGATTGTAAAACTGTGGTACCAGTCTGCATCACGATGACGCGTTGCTTGGTAAACGGTTGGCTCGAAGCTCTTATATCTTTAATTTTCGCATGCTTTCGAAAAACGGGACAATTATGCGTCCCAGAGATTTTTTTTGGGGACACCGAGACAGATTACCTAGAAAAGGGACGGTCCCGTTGAAAACGTCTGGAGGCCTACTCCGAAGTAGAAATCCGAAGAATCGGCCGAAATTATCGGGCGTTTCCTACTATGAATCACATTCGGTTCGGTCGGTTCAGGGCCCCTAGACAAAATTCAATTTCCTGTTTGCCTTCACGCTAACGCAAGTTCAAAATGTATGGAATTACATTTATGATTCCGCAACAAAAATGTCATTCCCATACATTTTGAACTTTTGTTAGCGTGAAGGCAAACAGGAAATTGGATTTTGTCTAAAGGCCCAGATTGTGCCCCTAGACAAAATCCAATTTCCTGTTTGCATCATTCAGTCCGACCGAAATTCATTTCACATTTTGTTGTATCGTAAATCCAAATAAACGATAAAATCCCGACCGAAAATTTGACAAGAGTTTTATCGTTATTTTATGTCAAAAATATCCAAACTTTTTTTGTAGTAGGTCTTCGACAAATTCGGTCGTGTTTCGGTCGGGCCCGAACTTTCGGATGTGTCATTTAGGAGTTGGCCTCCTAGTCACGTTACATATGCCTCGTATGTCTATATAGTACCTCTTATACCGTTTTGTATAGCGCTCCCTTAGCTGCAGCGTCCTTCACTAAGCTTGACGACGCGGTCTCCACTCCAGTTTAAAACCGATAACCCCAACGGTTATCGGTTCTACGATGATACCATACGATCAGAAGTGATCGCCCACTGCCACTCGATAAATTTGTCAATCACTCTATAAAAATATAAAGTGATACTTACTTATAAAATAAAAACATTTAACTCAACCTAGCTTTTAAATCGCGGTAAGGTGCAGTTACCTCTAGTGTACTCGTACCTACCTAAACATAACTCGTAGATCACGAGACAATTTCTTTAGAGAAGACGTTGCGCCAACCATTATTGCCTCATCGTAATGTCGCCTTTATTAGGTGCCATTATGTTTTTGAATGGACTGAGAAAATGGATCACTGCCTAACTGCATCCGGACATAAAGTTTGCCGACATGTGTTTTGGTACTTAGATGGTACTTTTCGGTTGCGATATTGTTGGAAAAGATTATCTCGAGTAATAAAGTTGCCTCTTTAGGTTGGATTTGTTGTACAACTGAATGGTTTTGTAAATAAGGTCGTATTGCTCGCCTGTCTCTAGATGACAAGTCTGGCAAAAAATATTATAGGATATGAGTAAATACCTACTTTGGCACGCACTCCGTGTCCGATACACGACACCTCCAGACATCTCTAAATTTTTCACGTTTGTATAAAATTAACAAAGCGGTAGTTCCGACCCATGCGGTTTAGCCACAAGATCTAAATATCTAAGTACTAATAAAAATAGGTAGGTAAATAACATCTAGTATAGTAGTTCAATTAACAGTTCCTGAAGAATCCATATCAATAAATCAATCCATAGATAACGCAGGTATAGGTAAGTAACTATTCTTGGAATAATCAAGATAATTTAAAATACTAAAAATCGGACTTCACATACAGTGCGAGTCATTTTCAGTACCTAGATATTTTTTTAAATATATATATGTAGAAAAGCAAATAAGCATGCGTACCTACCATCAGGCCCACCTGATGGTACGCATGCTTATTTGGTTATCGCCGCCTATTACCACCTGGAATACCAGGGGCAATACTAGTGCGTTGCCTGCTCTTTTGAAAGAGGAATCTGTTAACTCTCCAAAAAAAAGCTGCTTCAAAAAAGCAACTTAGATCAACCTTTTGCCAAATTTGAGGTGTTTATCTTAATATCTCTGGAGATACTCATCAGATCTTGATAAAATTTACTTACGATACGTAGGTATGGTATACCTACGTATATTAATAAGAATAAGTGATTATAAGTTTGGGCTAAGCTCAGGCTCTAAGCAAGCTAAGTAGCTTGCTTAGAGCCTAATAGAGCCTAATAATAACACGAGTTTATCATCTAAATTAACATGAATATGTAATTTAAATTGGTTTATATTCATGGACAAGTTTGAGGTGCTTATCCCCATATCTCTGGAGATACTCATCAGGTCTCGAAGAATTTTGTGATGGGACCACCACAGAAATACCCTAGTCATGAAAAAATAAACTGGCCAAGTGCAAGTCGGACTCGCACTCGTAGGGTTCCGTAACACAGTTAAGTATTCCATAATTATGATTCTTCGCAAGTACAAAATTAACTTTGGTTTTCATAGTGTTTGTATGAAAAACAAAGTTATCATTGCGGTCGCCATATCACTAAAACTGCTGACTGTATCTCGTTCAAACCAATTTTCCTTGTTAGTTTTTATTGAGATCTACAGCATATATTTTTTTAAGATCTTTCACTCCCATACTTTAAAAGTTAGAGGGGGGGGGGGGGGGGGGACGACACACATTTTACCACTTTAGACGCGCCTATCTTTCAAATGATTGACTTTGAGAAAAAATGATTTTAGGAACCTCAATGTAATTTTTGAAGACCTATCTATAGACACACCCCACACGTATAGATTTAAAGAATTTTTTTTGTTCCAGTTCCATGTATGGGATAAAAAATAAAAGTTTAAGGGGACCCCTTAAACTTTTATATTTTTTATTTTTGTATAAAAATCGGAAAGCGGTTCACAGAATACATCTAACTACCAAGTTTCAATTCTGTAGTCTGTAGTCAAAAAGTTCAAATACAGGCAATAAAATAAAAATTAAAGGGCGACCCTTTCATTTTAAATTTTATAATATTTTGCGTATTTGTTGTTATAGCGGTCATGTCATGTATATGAGAAATTTTCGTGTATATTCGATATACACGAAAATTTCAGGACGCATCTTTTGATCGCGTTGACTTACAAGTAAAATGTTTTCACAGCCGAAAAAATCCAAAGACTAACTAATATTATAAATGCGAAAGTAACTCTATCTGTGTGTCTGTCTGTCTGTCTTACTGTCTTACTTTCACGCCAAAACCACTGCACCGATTTAAATGAAATTTGGTACACAGATAGTCTAGAGCCGGAGAGGGAAGAGTGGGGGAAGAGAGTGGGGGAGGGGAGGGGAGGGGTTAGGTGTAGGTAGATGGGGGAGGGGGATTAGCGCGGCGTGGTTCGGTGCGGTTTAGGCGGGATACGCATGCGTCTTATTTGTAAAATAAGTAGCCTAAATAATTAAAAATGCTACCCAAAGACACTATTCCACGCGGACGAAGTCGCGGGCACAGCTAGTTTGATATAAATCTTAACTTGACACCTCTACGCGTTTCTGAGAAAAGGGTCTTGACATACGGACAGACGGACAACAAAGTGATCCTGTAAAGGTTCCTTTTGCTTTTGAGTTACGGAAACCTAAAAATTAAAAAAATATACATATCTCCTCATGAATTAAGTTACCTGTAAAGCATTTCCCAACATCATTTCAGGTTTCCGGCATTAACAGATATAAATAGAATGAAGGAAGGGATCCGCCACGTAAATTGACCCAAATTCTGGCAGTAAGGCGCTATGCCTACGGGCTGTCATCGTTTCACGCCCAATTTACTTTCTGCTAAGCACGTTTACGAAAATGATCTATTTGTGTTTAGGGAGTTTCAGGATCATGATGACGCATTAAAACTTAAGTATAAGTAGGTATGTTACCTTTTCCTATAAATCTACATAGGAATTCTAGTCGACATATATTTTTCAATGTGCTATTTTAGATTTCTCAGCATCATTTCTCTATTACGTTTTCATTTGTCTTTTATGTTAATCGAAGGAGGTTCTCAATTAGATTATATTTTTTTATGTGTGTAAATTATTATTTTTTCAGACTAACGCCGCCTTTATAAATATTTAAAAATGATTAAAATAATAGTTTACATTATATGTTGATAATAATATTAAGAATCTTAATATTAAGTGTGTGGAACTTGCGCTCACACATTTTAGTTTACATGTTGAAAAGAAGGTGTAATTCCTGTTTGTCCTATTATACCATTTATAGATATCTGATAAGTATCTGCAGAGATATAGAGATAAACACCTCATACATGCTACTGAAAATGACTCACGGGCATATGTGGTCGGTTTTGAGTGTTTTAAGCGATATTTATTATATTCATTGGTGTGCAAGCGTCTATCAGAGGTACATACTTCTAACGTCAACTCACATTTTACAACCTACGGTACGAACTAATAATGGACAGTTGCATGTAAAAAATAATCGTACCTATCATCTAGGTACAGTACAACTAAGTAATAACTAAAACATTCAACATCATGCGACTCGCCTGTTTCGTGTCGTGATTACAAAATTGTAATAACAGATGGTATCTCGAAAATCAAGTGAAAAATCACGCCGACATCCGACCAATAGAGTAATGTTTACCGTGCGCATATAACAAAGTTGTAAAGATAACGCTACGGTGCGCGTTTACCCAACGTATAACTTCGGTCAGAGCTCGCTTTACATCATTTGAGATCGGTTACTAACACATTTATTGTCTTCTATCAAGAAAGCGCGCTTGACCGTATTTTTTTTGCCGAGATGTAGCCTTTTTTGCGTCCACCGACTAAGGCGGTATTTAACCAGTAGAGTTTATTTGTTTTGTTTTATTTTGCCTTAGTCGCGTTAGTGATTAGTATTGTTAATCATTTATGTAGTTAATTAGATGGTTGTTAGTAGAGTACACTTAATTTGAACAAAATCAGCATTGTAAAGAGTTTTGAGAAGATGGGCCACCTCTTGAGGAGCGCGTATCTACTCGGCATGGGCGGGAAAGATGACGATGGTAAGATTTTTTATCCGATTTAAAAAAATAATAACTAATATCAAGTTTTCTTGTACATGTCCTGTTTGTAGTCAAATATAATATAAAATAAAGTGTAAGAAAGTGAGTACCTACTCAATCTAGTCTGTCCTTCATACTGTTCTTTGTCCGAGGTAAATATTTGTCTATACTCGGCTCTAAGCTTGTCTCGCTTTTAGATCACGTATGCGATGTGTACGACCTAGTTAAAAACGTACTGAAAGTGAAATATGATAGAGTTGTAGGTAAGTGTTGGATAGTAGATTGTGTAAGTTAATTGGCGTTAATAACACTGTCGATTAAAACATCTCGACTATAGAGATATAGTTGTTGAGAATCTTATATACTTAGTTACCTACTCAAATAGTTACCTATCTACTCACATGCTAGAATAAGCGCGTGCACACGCATCCAATTTATTGTATGTAGCGCGCGTATAAACAGTATTTTATTAGGTATATATAGTTATATATATATATACTATACTTATATACTTGTACTATTCATTATTCAGTGATCTATACTAATATTATAAAGAGATAACATTTGTATTTTTGTATGTTTGTAGTGAGTAAGCTCAAAAACTACTGAACCGATTTAAAAAATTCTTTCACTAATACATAGAATGGACTTTCGGAATGAAAATAGGCTATATATTATCCCGTTTAAATCAAAGGTACATTCGTGGAGACCTAATTTGCAACCTAAGTCGGCAAATAAACGGTCGAAAAAACACGTTTCTTACGAACGCTGCTTAATTGAAAATAGATAGAAGAATCTTTTCTATGCAAGAGTTGTACAACTTAATAAGAGCTACAAAAAAGTCCGCGACAGCATATGTCTATCTCTTAAGGTTGACTCACAGTAACCATTTTAATCTTACAATTTTTGTTAAAAAATATTACATAACTTCCAAGGCATATAGTATTAATAATTCAAGTATATAGTATTAATCCTTATCCAAATAATTACGTTAATTAGCTTGGCCACATATTATAGATTAAAATTGTCCTTTACAGTATATAATTCACATGAAAACTCTAGAAGATATCACGAATTTCACAAACACGCATCGCAAAATTAATAAAATATTTGCAGTGAAACCACAGATTAGGTCATAGTTACTACGAAAATATTATTATAAGCTTAGCTATGCTGTAGATCCCCACCGATCACAATCAATTTGAAGTCAATATAGTATAATAATATGATCTATTGTATAAAATAATATTCATCTATATATATAATAATATAATATAATATTTTAAACCACCCCGACTGATCTATGTATAATAGCTTTTTCCAATGACTCTAAACACGACATTTAAAATCTGAGCTGTAAGTTGGTGAGGATTTGAGTATTCTGTAGAGTCCAGGAGGCTTCCATGTTCTTACAATATCGTTGAAGAAGAAGATTTTCGAATTGATCAGACCTATGAAAGTTGATTTCATAGCGCAATTAACTAGAAAAAAGCTCATAATTTTATAACGATTGAACGAATTTTCATGAATCAAAGCTAAGAAAACTCTCGATGAAGACATCTGTCAAACAAAAAAAATCTATCAATATTAAAAACAAAATCGGTTCATCCGGTTAGGTGCTAAGATGCTACAGACAGACACACAGATACACACGTTAAACGTATATTACCCCTACATTTTGCGTCGGGGAACGCCGTAAGGTTACGGCGGCAGATGTACTCCTTGGTGGTAAGCTACTTTTTGGTAGATTTAATGATTCCACTACCACTGTACGAAAACTCATGATTCATGAATGCACATAAAACTTTCATTGGTAGGTATATAGCTAGGATTAGAACCAACGACCGACGGGTCAGAATCAGGGTAACTATCCTTTACGCCAAAGGGCCGTCCAATATCAATACGTAAGTATTATAAAACAAAGTTCATAACTGCGTCTGTCTGTCTGTTCGCAATAATCTCAATAGCTACTGAACGGATTATCATGCGGTTCTCACCAATAGCCAGAGTGTTTATGAGGAAGGTTTAGGTGCATTATTCGTTAAGGTTTTGTGTAAATTGGATGAAATATGACAATGACTGTTAAATATGTTCATATTTTATATTCGACGCAACAAACTGATGCAAATTTTGTAGGCATATATGTTCTACCCGTGCGAAGCCGGGGCGGGCTGCTAGTATAGAATAATTAAGTATACAAAAACGAACGTAAAATGTACTGGGAAAAACCGGCCAGCAACGTGTGTTGGGTCACGCGCAGAGTGGGTAGTTAGTAGTTAGTAGTGTAGTTGCCAGTTACTATGCGAATAATAAGTTGGTCGTATTACTCGTAAACTTGTAAAGTTAACTTGCTATGATAGCTACTTAGATGTGTTTACTTTTGACTTTGTTATAAATACTACTGTCGTGATTTTTTTCATAGATAATCAACCATTTTGTCGTGGAAACTTGACTCTAACAAAAATTTGCACTTCAAAACTTGTTATATTGCAATTGGATATCTGAATCGAAAAATAGTTTTCACACATCTGCAATATTTTTTCGAACGGCCTGTCTGACGACGCCTCAAATTTATGTCCAATTACATGTCTCTACATAAACAAAACAAGGTAAACATTTTTTTTATTCAAGATGTACCAATTTGTTGGTGTAAATAAATACCTATGCCAAATTGCTTTCTAGTAGGTACTAAGGTAAGTCTACGAGCTAGGCCGCAGATATACAGACGGACATGGTGAAACTATATTTCTCTGTTGACAACAGAACCTCAAAAACGATGGTGGGAAACCAAATAAATTGGCATCATTGATAAAGAGAATACATACCTATGTATGAATACCTACGCACGTTGTAATTATAAATGAAAATCTAAGGTCACCTGTACTTAATTATCTCTACCAACTATTTACCTAATAACTCTTTATCAAAAGTATACAAGCTCTGTTTAACGTGGCATTAAGTACTTTGGAAAATACCTCCATTTTGCTTCTCATTAAATTACACATTTAAATAAAGTTTGAAACGATATAAATAAAATTGTCGCAAAAAATGCCTTATGATAAAGTTTTATGTAAATAATTGAATCAGTTTTGTCTCGCTTTGTGATGAGTTTTGTAAAATTATATGTTTTATTTGGTCTTGCATAATAAAATAATAAATAACGCCTTGTGATATGACACGATTTTGTTGTTGTTAAGAAACTTTGTTTACTTTTGTTTACCTTATGTATACTTGAGTATAATATTATCCTTGTCGCAAAAATATACACTTCAAATTGAGAACCTCTTCGTTTTTTTCGTCGGTTAAAAGTAATATCCTCATTTGTAGTGTTACATTATGTCAGTGCTATCAAATATTTAGGCATAATTATTGATATCAAAATTTCATAGAAACCACACATCGGCACAACGTATCCAAAGGTATCAGACGACTTATCCCTAAAGGCTAGTTTCACTGGTTTCTGATAAAGTGTCACATAGCTATCTGACATACGACGCCATCCAAAAATCTGTCAGATTAGATTCTAATATCAGGAACCGGTGACACTGATAGCCCTAGTAGGAACATGACTGACAGATTTTTGATTACTTTTATATGGTATCATCTGTCAGATAACTATCTGAAACTTTATCAGCAACCGGTGTTTTTCAGCAACAGTTATCTGACAGATGATGCCATATAAAAGTTGTCAAAAATCTGTCAGATTTCTACATATTAGCGCTATCAGAAACCGGTGAAACTGGCCCTTATATGAGAAATCTGTATTTCTAAATGTATCGACAAATATCATAAGAAAGGTGTACCAACCAGATTGTAAGAGGCGAGTCGACAAAATGCCCTGTTCCACGCTGCACCAGAGTTCTGGTATGGAGACATTTCAACTGTTTTTTTGCAAAACAAATATAATAGGTATAATATTTTTTATATCTTATAGGCTAGTGTTTGACCACTATCTCACCTATTGGTAAGTGATGATGCGGTCGAAGATGGTAAGCACGCTAGGCCTAGAATGGGAACTGGCTCTCAAGGATAGCTGCCTGAACACAATTAGATGTTTGGCGACAGATTTTTTAACTCGACGGTGGTAGCTGACCAGGCGGACACTAGATAGTGTCCAACCGCCATGCGGGGATTGTTGGTTTCTTAACAATGTTTTTCCTTCACCGGAGGGCCACTGTGAAAAGCGCACATTTATTTTTCGATAGAAAAATCCATTGGTGCACGGCGAGGATTGAACTCGGTACCTCAGGCATCAAAGCCAACCATTCTCCCACTTACACCACCGGGCCCTCTACAAGCCTACTAACTCATAAAGTCGGGGCTTCTAAACTAATAAATATAAGTGCCTACATAATTAGTTTTTAGAATAAAATATTGTATTTGTGTTTGGTTAAGTACCTGGGCAACAGAGGATTGCTTGTTTTTGAAGTTATACTTCTTTTGGCGCGATAGAGAAAAATGATGAGAGTGAATTTTTACGATGCGCGCGCACACCGACACCTAAATTTAACATCGTGAAGTTAGTTCTAGGTGGTACGATGCGCGCGCACACCGACACCTAAATTCTACACCGTGAAGTTAGTTCTAGGTGGCATGACTATGTTCAAGTTGTATATGTCATATTTAACGTCATATTTTTACGTTAATAAAACCTTTTTTATTTAAATAATATCTTTTTGATTAATTTTAATATTTATCGTTAATCACTACTGCATTTTAGTTATTTTTTTTCCATACGCCACAGAAGTATAACTTCTAACGCGTGTACATAAGTACACACTTTTTTTTTTGTGTAAAATTACGATTCTATTAACTAATACAAAATGAAATCCAAATATTTAGGCCTATTCCGAGTAGTTCTATCTGTCTAGTTCTACCGTAGAACTATACGGAAATTTAAAACCGATTCTAATATACCAAAATATTATATATGTACACAAATTGCTCGTTTAAATATATAAGATTACAATTGAATAAAATATACTACAGTAGAAAAACTTTATACCACGGTACCGTAACGTGAAACGTCCTCATCACATTATTATGTTTTGCAATGCAGGACTAGGCATAGCTTTGCCAGAATTTTTTTTACTAACCCGTTGAACGTAGCACACAGCTACGCTAACGCGTAGCTTTCTAGCATTAATCTAACCGAGAATACAGAGATACTACCACATGCTTCTTATCGTCAGCATACTTCACACACTACAAAAGGTAGTTAAAAAAACTACAGTTTTACCGGTCTAAAGGATGTTGCCGACTGGTCCCACACTGCTCCCATCCGGCAAAAAATGTTCATTAAAATGTAAGCCTTATGACGTTCACTGTAGACAGACTTTACATTGACAACATAAAGAGCAGACAGGATTTTTTGCCGGGTCGGAGCGGTGTTGGACCAGTCAGCGATAACCTTAACTCTTCGTCTAACCCATCTATGTATATGTACTACGTACCAGATGTGGCATCGCGAACTAGCTCTACGTTCAAACAAAAAGCAGTGCAGAATCTACATATCGCTTAGTTTAGCCGTAGTATTATTATCTTTTCTATGGTTTAGCGTAAGTACTCCTTACGCCGGATCGCGCGCCACTCGGCACGTAAGTCAGTTTATGATGGGCACCTCTGGTTTACATGTACCTCGATGGTCTAAGCAATAAAAAGCGACGCAACCTGATAGGCGAAGCTATGGGTCTTCTTCGTAGCTCGTAGCTCGTAGCTCACAACATCTTGCGTAGCGTGCAATGCGATGGACGGTTTCCATAATTTCCTTAACTAAGTATGAAAATAATTTATTGTAGATATTTAATGGCTTACAGAAATCATATATTATATACTTATTGTTTCTCATACATTAGGAAGTGATCACAACAAATAAATAATATTCTCGTACCTTCCTATCATATAATGCAGAACGTGCATTTTTATTATTTGTTAAATAATACGTTGGTAAATGATAAAATGCTGCGCGAACATACCATACATTACATTTACGGAACAAACATCAAAAAGGTGTGATGACGTGCATCACGAGTTGTATACCTATCATTTTATTTCTTTAATAAATATTTAGTTTATTTATCGTTTATATTGTCATGATACGTTACTTTATATCTTAGTGCAAGTGCGTAGTTTAATTATAATTTTACTACCATTTTATAATTAAAATATAATATATGTGTTTTAGTTTAAAATATAATATGCGTGTGTGTCTATCTCTTAATTAAAGCGAAGCCGTTGAATGAAATATTAAATTAATCAAATTGTTTTTTAATTTCGTAAATATTACCTAAAGCCATATCTTTGATTAGCGCGCCAATTAACTATTACAAATACATTACAGTTACAAACTAATTGAGCAAAAGTTGTGTTTTCTACTCGGATTCCTCTTTTTAATACTACGCGCTAGCCTGTTAAAGCTATAGAAAGTTAGATACACTATATATAGATAGATTTTTATTGTTACACCTTATCGAAACTAAACTATGTAATTTATATACAAATAATCTTTAGTATAAGAGACACGTTTCTAGGAATTGTATAAATAAGCCGAATTGGTGCGATTTGCGATTAATCCGCGAAACTTATTAAACCGTTATTATTATCTATCGATAGACGGGTTTTTGATAAAATAATTTAATTTTTTTTAATAGCAAAAGCTTACTAGCAATGTTGGTTGCACATTACTAGTAGTCTTGGTAACCCCTCCAACTAAGCTAAATATGCTTGTATCTGGAGTGGGTTCACGTGAATAGTGCAATGGGTGGGGATCGAACTCACGAACTCTCGATCGCAATTTCGACGCCTTAGCCATTGGGTTACTGCCGCTTTTAATATACATTTTATTTTAAATATTTGCAAAATATATAGTTACAAACGATATCCCTATTAGCGGATAAAAACTGTAATATATATATATAATATACCTGCATATAATTATAAAATGCCAGCTAATAAAAAAATAAACAGGTAAACACTCAATAAAAAATGTAATATACACTAAAATAAACAACAAAATTAAAATAACAGTTAAATATAAATAAATACACAGTGGGACTCCAGTTCAATGACAGTAGAATTATTTTTAATGGTTTTAAAATATTTAAATTAATGGTTTAGACGATTTAATGTTTCACAGACGTACAGTCTATAAAGTAAAAGATTAAAAAAAATAACTGTATGGTGGAAACTTATGGAAATAGTTTTCTGGTAACCTAAGAGAGAGAGAGAGAGAGAGAAAGTGTGCGTGTGCGCTATTAAGAAAGTTGAATCGTTAGAATTTTACATTCTTAAGTAAACACATTATAATTTAGGCTTCGCGTCAACATACCTCAATGATCAAGTTGTAGCCCTAGATTCATGTGCCGACCTTACTCTACATTTAGCTTGATACCTACCTAGCTAATGACATAAACTCAAGTACGACGTCTGCTACAAATCAGTTTTATCTACAAGGTGGGCATTTAGCACGTCCACCCGACACTTGCGAACATTAGGCTGATATGGGTATTTGTTGAAGGCTTTTGGCAGCTATTTGTTAAGTCAGACCGATGTCAGTTACTTGTCAGTCTTTCCGAACGCCGGTTTCGGTCACGCACAACCAGGTACTCACGCGCATCGGACGTTGGCAGATCCTCGAGATCAAATCTAGTTCGATTTTTAAAATTTAAAATAATTTGATTTGTTAGTGACACTCAACCACAAACTTATTCGTAACGGATTTAAGTAAGTTTTTTGAGAATCGTGTTGTGTCATTCATTTGAAAATAGTTTCAACTGGGTTATCATCTAACCTTTTTTTTCATGCACGGATTCTATAGAGTCGTAAGTACTTCAAATGTTTTATTGCACGCTTTTTCAACACAAACTTATAAGAAAAATGTAATACTATATAATATTTGCGGTGATATTCTTTATCTTACATATATGATAATGCTTAAAGGAATTTTAATGTATTCTTAATAGTTTCGTTTCCGGCTCTGATTACCCAATAAATACCCCGCGTTATCGTACATTGTGGACAACAGTTGTTATTTTAATTAATTCCGAAGGTATTTTTTTAAAGTGCCAGTACCTTAAATGTTATTTAAAAAAAAATACCGGGCTGTTATCTTATTGTAGCTAAATTTGCACCATTGGTATAATTGTTGACGTTGTCTTTGAAGGAAATAAAAACTCGTCAAGTGTGACTTGGACTCGCGTAGGTTCTTGGCTCATGAAGTATCCCAAAACGCCAATTTGAGCCCCATGTATGTTGCCCAATTAGGTCGAGTTTTCGAGATATTATTTTGTATATTTTTATTGAAAGATTTTTCTTCTTGCGTTATTATATAAACAAATAAAATATTGCGATTTCAAACACAAATAAATAGTCCTTAAAATAAATTCAAGTAACTACCAAAGCAGCAGCTGCAAATTTAAAATATTACTAAAATACTACAAGGCTTCGTTATTATTTAAAAACCTTGATAACAATAAACATTTAAATGTAAAACGTAATCAAATTTATAAATTTCTAAAGAAACAAATGTAGTACCTACCGTACGTAATACTTACCGTATTGAAAAATATCATTGAAATTATCTAGTTTACTTTAGAAATAATTGGTCACAATTAACTGTAATTTACTAAAAAGATTTAGGCATTTATTATTTAAATATTAGATTAGAACATTTAAAAAATTGCAATATTTCAGGTACCAAAGAGAAAACAAGATAGACTACTTATATTAAAAAAAAGTTGTACCTAATCCTAAGCTTTTTGTAAAGAAGTTGCCTAATGATAACCATACATACCAGCATACATTCTACTGTCCTACCATTTGCGATTACGGAGTGACAGTCTCTATCGCTCTGGTCTATCAACATGTCAGCTCGATGGTATCATATAATTGCATTGTCGCCGAAGATAAGCAATTACATAAAATTTAAGTCCAACAGAACGTCAAGTCAATTTCTAATTTAGCTTCCAAGATTTAACCCACATAAACATACAACATAACACGTCATTTTATTAAATACTAGCAGCCCGCCCCGGCTTCGCACGGGTAGAACAAATATGCCTATAAAATTTGCATCAGTTTGTTGCATCGAATATAAAATATTAACATATTTAACAATCATCGTCATATTTCAACCAATTTACACAAAACCTTAACGAATTTTGCACCTAAACCTTCCTCATAAACACTCTGGCTATTGGTGAAAATCTCAGGATAATCCGTTCAGTAGCTATTGAGATTATTGCGAACAGACAGACAGACGCAGTGATGGACTTTGTTTTATAATTTATACTTACGTAGTGATATTGGACGGCCCTTTGGCGTAAAGGATGACTGATTCTGACCCGACGGTCGTTGGTTCTAATCCTAGCTATATACCTACCAATGAAAGTTTTATGTGCATTCATGAATCATGAGTTTTCATACAAAGGTAGTGGGATCATTAAATCTACCAAAAAGTAGCTTACCACCAAGGAGAACATCTGCCGCCTTAACCTTACGGCGTTCCCCGACGCAAAAAGTAGAGGTAATATACGCTTAACGTGTGTATCTGTGTGTCTGTCTGTAGCATCTTAGCACCTAACCGGATGAACCGATTTTGTTTTTATTATTGTTAGTTTTTTTTTGTTTGATGTAGATGTCTTCATCGAGTGTTCTTAGCTTTGATTCATGAAAATTCGTTCAATCGTTATAAAACTATGAGCTTTTTTCTAGTTAATTGCGCTATGAAATCAACTTTCATAGGTCTGATCAATTCGAAAATCTTCTTCTTCAACGATATTGTAAGAACATGGAACATTGACCTGATGCTGGGACATCTCCTGGACTCTACAGAATACTCAAATCCTCACCAACTTACAACTCAGATTTTAGATGTCGTGTTTAGAGTCATTGGAATGCTTTTAATTAAAAGATTATACATAGATCAGTCGGTGTGGTTTAAAATATTATATTATTATATATATAGATGAATATTATTTTATACAATAGATCATATTATTATACTATATTGACTTCAAATTGATTGTGATCGATGGGCATCTACGGCATAGCTAAGCTTATAATAATATTTTCGTAGTAACTATGGCCTAATCTGTGGTTTCACTGCAAATATTTTATTAATTTTGCGATGCGTGTATGTGAAATTCGTGATATCCTCTAGAGTTATTTTTCGTTTTTTTCATTTGAATTATATACTGTAAGGGACAATTTTAATCTATAATATGTGGCCAAGCTAATTAACGTAATTATTTGGATAAGGATTAATACTATATAATTGAAAATAGCCTTGGAAGTTATGTAATATTTTTTAACAAAAATTTTAAGATTAAAATGGTTACTGTGAATCAACCTTAAGAGATAGACATATGCTGTCGCGGACTTTTTTGTAGGTCTTATTAAGTTGTATAACTCTTCCATAAAAAATATTCTTCTATCTATTTTCAATTGAGCAGCGTTCGTAAGAAACGTGTTTTTTCGACCGTTTTTTTGCCGATTTAGGTTGCAAATTAGGTCTTCACAAATGTATCTTTGATTTAAACGGGATAATATATAGCCTATTTTCATTCCGAAAGTCCATTCTATGTATTAGTGAAAGAATTTTTTAAATCGGTTCGGTAGATTTTGAGCTAAATCATTACAAACATACAAAAATACAAAAGTACAAATGTTCTCTCTTTATAATATTAGTATAGTATAGAAAAGCTTGGAAAAAATGGAATTTTCTCGAAAACTACACATTTTCTTTTTTACGGAACATACATAGGAGACTAGGAGTCCTTCTTTTTAACCGACTTTACAAAAAAGAAGGAGGTTCTCAATTCATCAGTATGTTTTTTTTTGTGTGTATGTTACGTGATTACTCCGTCAATTGTGAACAGATTCAAATGATTGTTTTTTTAATAGGTAGGGTACGTTTTCGAGGTAGTCCCATTTTAATTTTATCGAGATCTGATTAGTGTCTTCAGAGATATGGAGATAAATATCTCAAACATAGGAGAATGTACTGGTTTTAGGAGAAGAGTCCCAAGAAGATTATACACAATGGAGGTTGCTATTGCATATACATTTGAAGACTAAAAAATATGACCTTGAATAATGTTTTCACATCTTTCTTCACGTTGATTTTGGTTTTTAACCCTCGACGCAAAACGAAGGAGTATTATAAGTTTGACGTGTGTATCTGTGTGTCTGTCATCGTGGCATCGTAGCGCCCAAACGGATGAACCCATTTTGATTTAGTTTGTTTTGTTTGATAGATGTCTTTGTCGAGAGTGTTCTTAGCTTTATTTCATGAAAATCTGTTCAGCCGTTTAAATATTATCAGCTCTTTTTTATATAGTCCTTTGACCGCGGACGTCAAAAAATCAAAATGGCGCTGTCGCAGTACCTTGTTACTTCAATGATATTGCAAAAATATGGTAAGCTTGATCTAATTCTGAGACATCTCCTTGGAATGGTCTCAATGTACAGTATCGGTCAAAATTGGAGTAGCGGTCTCAAAAAGCAATAGCATGACAGCAACATATGCACATACGACCTTCTTCTATAAGACGTTTCGAAAATAACACAATGAAAGAGAAAGATAGAAGAGATAGATAGACCCATATATCGCACTCTTTCATTATGAACCAATTAGAAAGAGCGCATGTGTTCATTAGTAGAAAAACTAGACCAGTTTTGCTTCTTTTATCAGTTATACAAATAATGAGGGTAGATTTGAAACAAAATGTATTGATGGCTTCATGTATGAACATAAAATTGTCGGTTGGTGAACTTCGGTGGTGGTTGAAGTTTGGTTAATAAATAACTTAAAAAATCAAAATGCAAGCAAATAAATATAATATATTAAAGACGGCGAATATTGAGGCATTGCATAGAAATGGACTAAATAAATTATATTATCTGAAATGTATAGTGAAAGCGGCATAAGTGTAAGTTATTGCTGAGTGATAAGTGATGAGAGTGAAAGTAGATTGTTAATAAAGTGTGTTAATAAGATTTGGCGTTTTCAGACGAATTTTATACGGAGAGTTCGCCGCGCACTCCATGGGGTTTAATAATGCAAAGGTGAGAAGCACGAGACGAGAGATGTCCTGAGCAGCTGTAGTGTAGTGCTGTAGTCCCCCTGGATCTAGTTTGGGGAAATTTACGCAACAAACATAACATGTGCAAATATAGTGGATTACGAAGGCTTCTTATCTGCATCGAAAACAAGAAAACACGAAATATTAATTTAAAAGTATATAAAAACTAGGCGATGTGCCGGCTGTGATAATTTTTAATAAGTAATTGTGTAACTTATGATTATAAAGGATCAAGCTTCAATCCTCTTTTCCTAGAGAAAATGAATAATTAAGCTTATAACCTCAAATAATCAATATAAGGTAATAGCAATTCTTAGATGCGACCAATTGACAGTGTTATTTTGTCAAAGTAGATAATTGTCATTGAAGACGGTTTCAATTTAATATGATCTATATCTATACTAATATTATAAAAAGAGAACATTTGTATTTTTGTATGTTTGTAATGATTTGGCTCAAAAACTACTGAACCGATTAAAAAAATTCTTTCACTATTACATAGAATGGACTCTCGGAATGAAAATAGGATATATATTATCCCGTTTAAATTAAAGGTACATTCGTGGAAACCTAATTTGCAACCTAAATCGGCAAAAAAACGGTCGAAAAAACACGTTTCTTACGAACGCTGCTTAATTGAAAATAGATAGAAGAATATTTTCTATGGAAGAGTTGTACAACTTAATAAGACCTACAAAAAAGTCCGCGACAGCATATGTCTATCTCTTAAGGTTGACTCACAGTAACCATTATAATCTTAAAATGTTTGTTAAAAATTATTACATAACTTCCAAGGCTATTTTCAAGTATATAGTATTAATCCTTATCCAAATAATTAAATTTAGAATAAATTCGTTAATTAGCTTGGCCACATATTATAGATTAAAATTGTCCTTTACAGTATATAATTCAAAAGAAAACTCTAGAAGATATCACGAATTTCATATACACGCACCGCAAAATTAATAAAATATCTGCAGATAAACCACAGATTAGGTCATAGTTACTACGAAAATATTATTATAAGCTTAGCGATGCTGTAGATCCCCACCGATCACAATCAATTTAAAGTCAATATAGTATAATAATATGATCTATTGTGTAAAATAATATTCATCTATATATATAATAATATAATATTTTATACCACCCCGACTGATCTATGTATAATCTTTTCATTAAAAGCATTCCAATTACTCTAAACACGACATTTAAAATCTGAGCTGTAAGTTGGTGAGGATTTGAGTATTCTGTAGAGTCTAGGAGATGTCCCAGCATCAGGTCAATGCTTCCATGTTCTTACAATATTGTTGAAGAAGAAGATTTTCGAATTGATCAGACCAATGAAAGTTGATTTCATAGCGCAATTAACTAGAAAAAAGCTCATAGTTTTATAACGATTGAACGAATTTTCATGAATCAAAGCTAAGAAAACTCTCGATGAAGACATCTATCTAACAAAAAACTATCAATGATAAAAACAAAATCGGTTCATCCGGTTAGGTGCTAAGATGCTACAGACAGGCACACAGATACACACGTTAAACGTATATTACCCCTACATTTTGCGTCGGGGAACGCGTAAGGTTACGGCGGCAGATGTTCACCTTTTTTTTATATCTTATAGGCTAGCGTTTGACCACTATCTCACCTGTTGGTAAGTGATGATGCGGTCGAAGATGGTAAGCACGCTAGGCCTAGACTGGGGAACTGGCTCTCAAGGATAGCTGCCGGAACACATTAGATGTTTTTGGCGACAGAATGTCTAACTTGAGGGTGGTAGCTGGCCAGGCGGACACTAGATAGTGTCCTACCACCATGCGGGTGTTGTTGGTTTCTTAACGATGTTTTCCTTCACCGGAGCCACTGTGAGAAGCGTACATACATTTTTCGATGGAAAAATCCATTGGTGCACGGTAAGGTTTGAACTCGGTACCACGGCATCAAAGCCGACCGTTCTCCCGATTACGCCACCGGGCCCGGGCTCCTTGGTGGTAAGCTACTTTTTGGTTGATTTAATGATCCCACTACCACTGTACGAAAACTCATGATTCATGAATGCACATAAAACTTTCATTGGTAGGTATATAGCTAGGATTAGAACCAACGACCGTCGGGTCAGAATCAGGGTAACTATCCTTTACGCTAAAGGGCCGTCCAATATCACTACGTAAGTATTATAAAACAAATTCCATCACTGCGTCTGTATGTCTGTTCGCAATAATCTCAATAGCTACTGAACGGATTATCATGCGGTTTTCACCAATAGCCAGAGTATTTATGAGGAAGGTTTAGGTGCATAATTCGTTAAGGTTTTGTGTAAATTGGATGAAATATGACGATTATTGTTAAATATGTTCATATTTTATATTCGATGCAACAAACTGATGCAAATGTTGTAGGCATATATGTTCTACCCGTGCGAAGCCGGAGCGGGCTGCTAGTATTGAATAAAAGTAGTAGTTTATGATATTTCGATATGTCGAAAATCAGTTAATTTAAAAACATTGTTGCTGTGTATTCTTCTTACTTATACAAATACTTATTTCCCCAAAAACTATTAAGATAACATCACCGTGCTTTTTGTTTTATTTTACATATAACATAGATCACCAATTTACCTTTATTAGCTAAGTTTGTTTAAACAGATATAAAATAATACAAGCTATTAATAATTGATAATTTTTTATATATATTTTATAGGCTAGCGTTTGACCACTATCTCACCTGTTGGTAAGTGATGATGCGGTCAAAGATGGTAAGCACGCTAGGCCTAGAATGGGAACTGGCTCTCAAGGATAGCTGCCGGAACACATAAGATGTTTGACGACAGATTTTCTAACTTGAGGGTGGTAGCTGGCCAGGCGGACACTAAATAGTGTCCTACCACCATGCGGGGGTTGTTGGTTTCTTAACGATGTTTTTCCTTCACCGGAGGGCCACTGTGAAAAGCGCACATAATTTTTTGATGGAAAAATCCATTGTTGGACGGCGGTTTGAACTCGGCACCTCTGGCATCAAATCCAGATTACGCCACCGGGCCCTCAAAATTAAAACAAAATCATGGAGAGGATAGAGAATTGAACTCGGGGCCTCCTGCTTCCTTAACAGTCCTAGGTGGACTATCGAACACTCGACCAAGATGCTATTAATGACTCATTCGAATTTAAGCATCCGTTAGTTGTTGCGTAGCTTACTCGACGTTATGTTAACTCAACAAAAAGAAAAAGAGTATAGAGTGGAATATTGTTATCTCTATTTGATGTTTGCCAAATGTATCTGACGCTACGTTTCACCTTTTTATTCATCTGTGGTCTGGCTAAGTATGCCATCTATGCAGTACTTACGTGTTATTGTTTGCGTTGGAACATTCGACAGAAATTTCGTGCAGGCTACTATGAACATTGAGGTGCTACTGGACTATTGTCTCTCGATAGTACAAAGTCTCAATGTACATACGAGTATGCTTTGATTATAAACTCGGATTACATATACAAATCAGTCGGGAGTGGTTTTAATTTTTTGAATTTAAGTATTATTAACAGATATTCTTACCGTAACTGTGAGCGAGATAGAAACAAAGGTGGGGAGAATTAATTTGTCTTCACAAGAATGTTCTACTAGGCAAAGTCTTGTTAATGTGCAAAGTTTTTGAGCATACCTAATATTTTTTGACATGACATGACGTTTGGTGAAGATGGCGGCCACACCAGTCCCGCCCGCGACACTGCATACATAAATAACTCAGAATTATGAACGTACTTTGTACCAACCAACACTGCAAAAAATAATAATAATCACAATACCACAGATTATATAATAGTTACTACGTAAATAATACTTTTTGTTGTTTAGTTGGCTACACAGTGCTTTCATAATTCGGGTATTAACAATGTAAGGAAATGCCAACTCTTATAACGTAGTAGAGTTATTCAGACTGTGTGGGCCATATGGCGGCAATTAATGTTAATAATCGCAAATAATACTTTTTAGGGTTCCGTACCCAAAGGGTAAAACGGGACCCTATTACTAAGACCCCGCTGTCCGTCTGTCTGTCTGTCTGTTTGTCCGTCTGTCACCAGGCTATAGCTCATTAACCGTGATAGTTAGACAGTTGAAATTTTCACAGATGGTGTATTTCTGTTGCCGCTAGAACAACAAATACTAAAAACAAAATATAGTTATAAATTAAAGGGGGTCCCCATACAAAAAACGTGTTTTTAAACGCCATCTATCTAATTAGTTTCGGCAAAATGACAAAGATGGCGCTAGTAAACGAGCCCCGTCTTTCTAGATCGCGACCAAACCAAATATTCTTGGTAATATCAATTAATCAAATATATGAGGTTGAAACTCTGTTATGTTTCGTATTGTACGGAACCCTCGCTAAGTGTGCGATAAGAGACGCGATGCTGACTCGCACTTAGCCAGTTTTATTAATATTCATTTTGGAATAACACTAGTCCGTGTTATACAAGTATTTGGAATTATTGTAATAGAATTGACAATTAACTATCGTGTGTGTCAGATGCTTTTATTGCACAGGGCCATTTTGGACATTGTCTTTTGATACCTTGATGACATCATTATGACTAGTGAATATTTTCACTAGCGCGGCATTTTAGAGTTTCGAACCCAAAGGGTACCAAATGAACACTTTCTGAGACTTTGTTGTCCGTTCGTCCGTCCGTCCGTCCGCCCGTCCGTGCGCACTTTACAGATGTACCTTCTTAACCGTAATAGGTACATACTTGAAATTTTCACAAAGTATATATCCGTCAGTGTATAACGGCCCAGACACGAGATTTTATAGATACATGTAATTGAATTAAAACTTGTTTTGCACTATAAAGGGTAAAATAAAATCTTTTACAAACATAATAAATCTGACTTCATTACCACAAACAGGCAATCAAAAGCGATAAATAAATTACTTAATATAATTATTATAAGCGCTACGCTATTATTATAGATACTACCTACATGCATACCATCTACCTACTTACTACTACTACATACATAGTATCTGTCTACTATCCAATAGACTTGGCTGGCACCGACTTCAAATAGATAAGTGGGTAGCGCTTATAATAATTATATTAAGTAATTTATTTTTCGCTTTTGAGTGCCTGTTTGTGGTAAAGAAGTCGGTTTTTTTTTTTGAAAAAGATTTTATTATGGTATAAGGTAATAGGACGCTCGCCTGACGCTCGCCTGATGGTAATGCGATGACGCCTACCTATTACAAATTTAGCGGCAAACAAAATTCTGCATAACTAGAATTTAGCATGTCACTTGTTACTTTGAGACATAAAGATGTTAAGTCTCACATGCCCTGTAATTTCACTGGACACTGCCATTCAAACCGAAAACAAAACATATTTTACGGCTGAATTGATGAGCAAAGTGGTGGTACCGCCCCAGGCGGACAAGCAGAAGTCCTACCACTACTAGCTCATAGAACGCTCTATTAGAGGTGTTCATTAGGACACACGAATCGCCATGTGTACCTTAAACATATCGAGTACGTTACGCGCTGATACGGAGTGGTTAAGGGTAACCTCACCTTACCCATAATTTTATTGTTACAGAGAAAATATATATTAAATATCTAGTCTAGGTCGTATATCTAAAAAACAGTAATGAGCGATAGTCTAGACACGTTGCCACTATTATAATTAGCACTCATGGTTGTAATAAAAATAAAGCAACAATCGTTTTACATAATTTATGTATATTAACTATTGAACTTGCTACAAGAAAATGTTAATATTTTTTTATGTTTTTCTAGTTACTTCTTTGCTTACTTACGTAACATACTAACTACATTATTCTATGATTGTTTAAGCCATCTGTTTTGCTTTAGAAACTATCTACTTTGTAACCAGCTAATGTAACTAATCATTTTTCATTAGGTTATGGTGCACTTGTTTAAAAACCTTTTACGACTTACTGGTTGTCCTTTCGTATAATTTAAAATTAATAGCGGAATATATTAGATGTACTGGTAAAACTGAATTGAAATATGTTGGCAATATCCACAATTTAACACATATTGGACTCTACTTTTTAAAAACTTTTTTTGTTTTTATTTGATTAACTACTCTGTGGGGATGAAAATCCTATCCTGAGATTTCTTAATCCTATATACAAGAAACACCTGCCTGATGTGGGATGAGCTTCGTTTTTAGGGTTCCGTACCCAAAGGGTACCAACGGAACTCTATTACTGAGGCTCCGCTGTCCGTCTGTCTGTCTGTCTGTCTGTCTGTCCATCTGTCTGTCTGTCCGTCTGTCATCAGGCTGTATCTCATGAACCGTGATAGTTAGACGGTTGAAATTTTCACAGATGATGTATATCTGTTGCCGCTATAAAAACAAATACTAAAAACAGAACAAAGGTAAAAATTAAAGGGGGTCCCCATACAAAAAACGTGTTTTTACTATAGCGCAATCTATGAACGAATGTATAACTTATAAATAAATAATATTAATTACCTACCTTAGTGTTAACGTTCACTTAGTTGGTGTTAGAAGTTCGTTAGATATTCGTTAGATGGCGTTGTAGTTATTAAGCAAGTTTGGTATTGACACGGTAATAAATATAATATAATATTATACTTATATATTATTATACTGCGGTTCGGAACCCTCCGTGTGCGAGACAAAAGTCTGACTCGCACTTGGCCAGTTTTATTTGGTATTTCAGGTTGTCAATAGGCGGTAAACACTTACCATCAGGTAGGTCGCTTGCTTGTTGGCTCCTCATCAATTATAAAAAAAAGTTTTAATAGTGTAAAGGTACAAGGTACAGTAATCTATACTAATATTATAAAGAGAGAACATTTGTATTTTTGTATTTTTGTATGTTTGTAATGATTTGGCTCAAAAACTACTGAACCGATTTAAAAATTTATTTCACTAATACATAGAATGGACTTTCAGAATGAAAATAGGCTATATATTATCCCGTTTAAATTAAAGGTACATTCGTGGAGACCTAATTTGCAATCTAAGTCGGCAAAAAAACGGTCGAAAAAACACGTTTCTTACGAACGCTGCTTAATTGAAAATAGATAGAATAATATTTTATATGCAAGAGTTGTACAACTTAATAAGACCTACAAAAAAGTCCGCGACAGAATATTTCTATCTCTTAAGGTTGACTCACAGTAACCATTTTAATCTTATAGTTTTTGTTAAAAAATATTACATAACTTCCAAGGCTATTTTCAAGTATATAGTATTAATCCTTATCCAAATAATTACGGTAAATAGCTTAGCCACATATTATAGATTAAAATTGTCCTTTACAGTATATATTCAAATGAAAACTCTAGAAGATATTACGAATTTCACAAACACGCATCGCAAAATTAATAAAATATTTGTAGTGAAACCACAGATTAGATCATAGTTACTACGAAAATATTATTATAAGCTTAGCGATGCTGTAGATCCCCACCGATCACAATCAATTTGAAGTCAATATATAATAATAATATGATCTAATGTAATGTAATCTAATGTAATCTATAAATTAATTAATTCATAATAAAAATTGTTTATAATAAAAATACAATTAATAAAATATAAATTCAAGTTCACTTATAAAATAATATTCAAATTGACGTATAATAAATTGACATAATAGTTAAATTAATAATTACAATATAATAATTTTATGTAATGCAGAAAATAAAATTCAAATATGTACTAAATTAGATTTAAAAAATTTGCCTTCCTCTGCTCTAATATTGTTGTGCCCGACTGGGTCTCTAATGTACTGTATTTATTTATAAGATCTTTTATAAACATTTAGAGAACGCAATAAACGAATGAATTATGAATTATGAATGTATAAAATAATATTCATCTATATATATAACTAGATATGCCCCGCGGCTTCGCCCGCGTTATAAACTGATTTTATTCACTTATAACGTTTCTTTTGTAAAAACCTTTCCATCATAAAAGACATCAAAAAGAATTAGCCAAATCGGTTCATCCGTTTTCAAGTTATCACGTGGCTAAGGGAAATAGGGATTCATATTTATAAAACCCGAAAAACCATATTGATTTTTAGACTTTGTTACCTACCCTATTTCGAAACATCCTGCAACACGTATTAACTTATTTATTTTCAGAAGTACTTAAGTAAAGTTTCGAATAAAACAGACTATCTAATCTTGTTTTGCCATACAAACTTTGAATCCCCGTTCCGTCTCCTTCAGAGGTGAACTTGGAAAATCTATTCTTATCGGATACCTACGTCATTAACTATCTGCATTCTAAATTACAGCGCAATCCGAAACAATATTGATTTTTAGACTTTGTTACCCCACTTCACGCTCTTCGGAGTGGCATTTTGAAATAGCCTGAAACTCGTATTTAATTATTTATTTACTGAAGTACTTGTGTGAAGTTTCGAATAAAAAGACTATCTAAAGTTTGCACCCCCGCTTCACCCCCTGAAAGAGTGAATTTTGAAAAATCCTTTCTTAACGGATACCTACGTCAAAACAACTATCTGCATGCCAAATTTCAGCGCAATCCGGAACAATATTGATTTCAGATTTTATTACCCCACTTCACCTTCTTGGGGTGAATTTTGAAAAAGCCTGAGACACGTGTATTTACTTATCATTATACTAAAGTACTTCTGTGAAGTTTAAAAAAAAAACTATCTAATCTTGTTTCTCCATACAAACTTTGAACCCTCATTTCATTCCCTTAAGGGGTGATTTTTTAGAAAATTCTTTCTTAACGGATACCAACGTCATAATAACCATCTACATGCTAAATTTCAGCGCAATTCAAAACAATATTGATTTTCAGACTCTGTTACCCCATTTCACCCTCTTAGGGGTTCAATTTCGAAAAAGCCTGAAATACATTATTACTTATTTATAACCCATTTATTGGGTGATTTATTTACTGAAGCACTTGTGTGAAGTTTCGAATTGAAAGAACTATCTAATTTTGTTTCTCCATACAACCTTTGAACCCCCGTTACATCCCCTTAAGGGGTGAATTTTAGAAAATCATTTCTCAGAGGGACCTAAGGTCGTAATAACTATCTGCATGCCAAATTTCAGCGCAATCAGAAACAATATTGATTTTCAGACTTTGTTTCCGTATTTCACCCTCTTAGGGCTTTTTTGAAATGCCACCAAATTAAAAAAAGCATGCCACTCCTGTTTACTTATTTTTTTACTGATGTACTTATGTGAAGTTTCGAATAGAAAATACTATTATATCTTGTTTCTCCATATAAACTTTGAACCCCCATTTCATCCCCTTAAGAGGTGAATGCTAGAAAATATTTTTTCAGAGGGAACTAACGTCGTAATAACTATCTGCATGCCAAATTTCAGCGCAACCAGAAACAATATTGGTTTTCAGACTTTGTTACCCCATTTCACCCTTTTAGGGGTGGAATTTTGAAACACGTATTTACTTATTTTTTATTGAAGCACATGTGTGAAGTTTCTAACAGAAAAGACTATCTTGTTTCTCCATACAATCCATACAATCGTCTAATCTTGTTTCTCCATACAAATGTTTGCACTCCCATTTCATCCCATTAAAGGGTGAATTTTGGAAAATCATTTCTTAGTACACCCTTACGTACTAAGACAAATATACCCTCCAAATTGCAAGTCTCTACGACCAGTGGTTTAGGCTGCGCGTTGTCTATAAGTCACAGACAGAAGTGTCCCGCGGCATCGCCCGCGTCATTTCGTTTACTTAGTTTTTTTTTCAACCTAAATCAAAAAGTATTAGCCAATGAGGTCCACCCATTTTCAAGTTATCGCGTGACTAAGGGAATTAGGGGTGAAATTTTGAAAAATCCTGAAGCTGTATATATTTATTTTCAGAAATACTTATGTGTAGTTTTGAATAAAAAAGACAATCTAATGTCGTTTCTCAAACTTTGAACCCCCGTTTCACCCCCTTAAGGAGTGCACATTAAAAAAATCATTTCTTAGCGGATACCAACGTCATAACCACTTGTATGCCAAATTTCAGCGCAATCCAAAACAATATTGATTTTCAGACTTTGTTACCCCATTTCACCCTCTTAGGGGTGGAATTAAAAAAAAACCTAAAACACGTGTTTACTTATTTATGTCCTGAAGCACTTGTGTGAAGTTTCGAATAGAAAAGACTATATAATAATGTTTCTCCATAGAAACTTTGTACCCCCATTTCATGCCTTTAAGGGGTGAATTTAAGAAAATCCTTTCTTAGCTGATGCTTACGTCATAATAACCACCTGTATGCCAAATTTCAGCGCAATCCGGAACAATATTGATTTTCAAACTTCTTTACCCAATTTCAGCTTCTTAGGGGTGGAATTTCGAAAAGCCTAAAACACGTATGTACTTATTTATGTACTCAAGCACTTGTGTGAAGTTTCGAATAGAAAAGACTATTTTATGTTGTTTCTCCATAGAAACTTTGAACCCCCGTTTCATCCCTTTGAGGGGTGAATTTTAGAAAATCCTTTCTTAGCTGATACTAACGTCATAATAACCACCTGTATGCCAAATTTCAGCGCAATCCAAAACAATATTGATTTTCAGACGTTACCCCATTTCACCCTCTTAGGGGTGGAATTTCGAAAAAACTAAAACACGTGTTTACTTATTTATGTCCTGAAGCACTTGTGTGAAGTTTCGAATAGAAAAGACTATCTAATAATGTTTCTCCATAGAAACTTTGAACCCCGGTTTCATCCCCTTCAGGGGTGAAATTTGAAAAATCCTTTTGCAAAGATAACTAACGTTGTAATAATTATCTGCATAAGTTTTAGCGCAATCCGAAAAAACATTGGTTTTCACACTTTGTTACCCCATTTCACCCTCTTAGGGGTGGAATTTCAAAAAAACCTGAAACACGTATTTACTTATTTTTGTACTGAAGCAATTGTGTGAAGTTTCGGATAGAAAAGACTATCTAATCTTGTTTCTCCATACAATCTTTGAACCCCCATTTCATGCCCTTAAGGGGTGAATTTTGAAAAATCCTTTCTTAGTACACCCCTACGTACTAAGACAAATATACCCTCCAAATTTCAAGTCTCTACGACCAGCGGTTTAGGTTTGTCTGTCAGTGAGTTAGTCAGTCAGTATGTCAGGACAAAGATTCTTATAGTATTAGAAGATAATAATATAATATTTTAAACCACCCCGACTGATCTATGTATAATCTTTTCATTAAAACATTCCAATGACTCTAAACACGACATTTAAAATCTGAGCTGTAAGTTGGTGAGGATTTGAGTATTCTGTAGAGTCCAGGAGATGTCCCAGCATCAGGACAATGCTTTCATGTTCTTACAATATCGTTGAAGAAGAAGATTTTCGAATTGATCAGACCTATGAAAGTTGATTTCATAGCGCAATTAAATAGAAAAAAGCTCATAGTTTTATAACGATTGAACGAATTTTCATGAATCAAAGCTAAGAAAACTCTCGATGAAGACATCTATCAAACAAACAAAAAAACTATCAATAATAAATACAAAATCAGTTCATCCGGTTAGGTGCTAAGATGCTACAGACAGACACACAGATACACACGTTAAACGTATATTAACCCCTACATTATGCGTCGGGGAACGCGTAAGGTCACGGCGGCAGATGTTCTCCTTGGTGGTAAGCTACTTTTTGGTAGATGTAATGATCCCACTACCACTGTACGAAAACTCATGATACATGAATGCACATAAAACTTTCATTGGTAGGTATATAGCTAGGATTAGAACCAACGACTGTCGGGTCAGAATCAGGGTAACTATCCTTTACGCCAAAGGGCCGTCCAATATCACTACGTAAGTATTATAAAACAAAGTCCATCACTGCGTCAGTCTGTCTGTTCGCAATAATCTCAATAGCTACTGAACGGATTATCATGCGGTTCTCACCAATAGCCAGAGTGTTTATGAGGAAGGTTTAGGTGCATAATTCGTTAAGGTTTTGTGTAAATTGGATGAAATATGACAATGACTGTTAAATATGTTCATATTTTATATTCGATGCAACAAACTGATGCAAATGTTGTAGGCATATATGTTCTACCCGTGCGAAGCCGGGGCGGGCTGCTAGTATATTATATTATGCTATCTATACGCATGTGTTATCAATACGTATATGTTTCTAAAGCAATCAATAAGTCGGTTAAGTACCGAAGTCATTTGGATACTGTTACGTCCAATTCAGTAAAATAATTAAACAATAATGTGTAATAAAACGTAATTAATAATACTATTCCTTCAGCATTGTTTAAGTTGAACGACCACTTTTCAAAACATTGCAAGGTCGTCAAAGGTGGCAATTATTGTAACAATCGATGTACTTCCAAAATAATTGAACAACATGTTTTGCTATAAATCTATAAATATTGCGAAGATTGCGGGATCATCCTCATACCTAAAGATAAACATTATGGTCATCTTTATTCTATGGATATTCACTTTTTTATATCTGATATGCTAGCGGTTGACCACTATCTGGCCTGGTGGTAAGTAGTGTTCATGATTTCTCGAGCTTATCAATTTCTCGGGTCTCGGGTCATAAGTGCGCGTCGCGTCGCGGTGTGAGCCGACCCTTAAACAACCGACTTCTATACCGCGCGAGTCAGTTTCAGTTGCAAGTTTGAGACGTTTATCGACATTTCCCTGGAGATAATAATCAGATCTCGATGAAATTAAAACAGTACTACCCTTGGTATATCTATAATCCAACAAAAAAAGGAATCATCAAAATCGAGTTATAAACAACGAAGCTATCCGCGAACACACATAAAATATATTGTATTGCATATACGGTCGAATTGAGGAACCTCCTCCTTATTTTGAAGTCGGTTAACAACTAAAGCATTTATAAATGAATTATACAGCCGGTAAGGGCTAATAGTATTATTTTTAACCGACTTCAAAAAAAGGAGGAGGTTTCTCAATTCGACCGTATATATATATATATATATATATATAAATATATATATTTTTTTTTAATCATTTTATACACTCAAATATGATTTCTCAATAGTTATAAATATAATATATTATATTATAATACGGGAGTTATCGCGCTTAAAACATTAATTTAGATATATACATGGTTTCTCGAGTTCTCGACTTTTCTCGAGCTTAATTTCCCGGGAACAAAGCCCAACGATTTCCCGGGAATTCTCGGCTCGGGAATTAACCCTAGTGGTAAGTGATAATGTGGTCGAAGATGGTGAACGCGCTAGCCCACAATGGTCTGACTCTGAAGGGCTGTCGGAACACCGTAAAGTTACGGCGGCAGATTTTTTCTTTGATAGTGCTAAGCTACTTTTTGGTAGCAAGTCAGGCGGAACATTGATATATCATGCTCTTACCTCCTGTTTAGACTTATGACGCAGAAAGCTTTTTCGTAGTACAATACCACCCTATGACAAGTTACTTACGTGTTCTTCCAGTTTGGAAGACTGGCTGCGATAGTTGTGTTATTTGAAATTGGACTTCTAAAGTCAGTGTCCAGCGGTTGTAACTGCCGTACTCCATTGCACGACAACCACGATACCATCAAACCGCATCGTCAAATAACTCAGAGATAGTGCTAACATGTACTTAGATATAAAAGTTTTATGTATTTATCCAAAACGCGTCTTATTTGAACCTACCTTATTACCAGTAACTATTATATAATCTGTGCTTTTACGTTATTCGCCAACGCTCTGTGTATTATAACAAGTCCGTAATTAGGGTTTCTGGAAGAAATCGCTTTATGCGATAAGACCGCCGATTGTAAAACCGATTTTATTTTAGTTGTTATTTGAAATTTAAGTTCTTTTGGTTTACAATAAAGAGTTAATCTATCTATCTATTTACCAAAGACGCCTGTGAGTTGTACAATTGTCATAATAGGAATAGACTGTAGATGTGACTAGTTCCTTATTTATATTTTAAGTGGCTGACGGAATAAATAACTCGCTACGATTGTCGTAAATAAGACACGTTCAAACAATTAGAACGGTGGTGCAAATGGTGTAAATATGAAGGCTTGGGCGCTAAGTGATTTTAATACACGTTATCATCACAATGACTTTGCTGCGTACTTGAGACGTTACCTTAGTCAATTTCTTTTATAAAAATATCTTCCTAGTGATAAAGTGGATAAATAAAAACAAGGTGACGTGGTATTTTCAATCTCGGAACGGTCAAACCTAGACGTGTTTGTAAAGCCCATAGTATTTGTTGTCGGCTGTTTACCTCAAAAATGTAAATACGGCTCGAAGGCAATAATGCCAGTATTGTGATTCTTTTTCTGTGCTTTGGGTGTCGGGACTATCATTCTCAGATCGTAAAAAACTATACGCGAAAATATTGTAATCGATTAATTTACCGCATCGTATTTTCTACCTTTCTCTTTTTGAACTCACTTATCGGCTCGATATCGTTCGTTAATTTTAAACAGATTTAATAAAACTTATCAGAAAGAGATTTGCTTCGTGATTTTGAAATTACGTTCACATATGCAGAGATACGCTACCACCGATGCTAAACACGTATGCGAATAAGTGATTTACGATGCGCTATTATTAAAACAAAGGAGAGCGAAAAAAGGTTAAGAAACGCTGCATCGATGATGCACCAGACGTTGGCAGACTTATCAGTCGTCAACGGGCGCTATACGTATCTGTATAAGTATTATCACACCAATAATGACCCTACGTGTTATTAAATAATGAATTATTACTTACAGTGTCTAGTATTTATCTCGTGCGAGTGGTAAGCGGGACTTAAATCAGTGCCATTTATACTTTAAACGCGGCGCGGCGCCTGTAGCTTATGTAAACAAATGAGTGCGACCATACGAGTGTTTTTGTAAAAAAAATCTTTGTGTGAATTGGTGAAGTGGAGATGGAGTTTCAGTACTATTCGAGTTATGATCGGCCGGTGGCGCGCCGGTTCCACGACCAACCCTGGTGGGATGAGGAGGACACATTGTCTGACAGACGGATCAATGGTAAGGGGACGTTTACACTTCATTGTTAGTGATAGTGACACACTGATGGACATACCCTGTAAAATGTGTTTGCATTTTTATCTTTTGTAGATCTTGATTCTGATTTTGTTGTTTATTGTCGCAAAAGTAAAGTGTCTTCTTGATCACACAATATTTGGTTCGTTTACTAATATTGTATACACCTACTCTTACATTGTATGTACCCAGGTATAGTTATTAAGATCTTGTTTGTTTCGTATCTGGGGTATTTGTGATAAGAATACCAGTACTCGTAGGTCATTGGAGCAGGAATTCTCAGGATGCATTTGTCTAATTTAAGCTTTGTTTGTTGCTTCAAGGTATTTGATCTGTGTCCGTTTTACTCTAAAATTAAAGTCGTATTATTTACCTTTAGATCTTGCTTTCCCATTTATATTGGAGACTACATTTACTGCTATCCTATTCGTATTTAAACCTACATATATCAAATTAAATTATAAATCATAGTTTCGGAAAATGATGAAGCATATAGTAGATCGTACCTATATAGGTTATCACAGACATAATACATAATTTTTTTTGAGTCTGCTATTTTAAGTCTAAATTTAATCTTGACAGAGAAATCAGTGAACGTAATAAAAATAAATAACCGGCCAAGTGCGTGTCGGGCCACGCGCAGTGTAGGGTTCCGTAGTAGCCCGTTATTCGATGCAAGTCTTTACCCGTTATAAACAAGCAACTAGGTACTTCGTCTTTGTCACTTTAAAAGGATTTGTTCTAAGGATTTTGTATTTGGTACAAAATTATCCAACACCCAAGTTCAACGACTATTACTGCTTAACTAATAAAGTTATCTTAAATAAATATAAATATAATAAAGTAATATAATATAATAAAGTAATCTTAAATCCGCTATAGTTTTCCTTTAAAGTTCATGAAATGCACTATTATCACGAATTTTTCCAGATTTTTCAAGCCAGCAGTGTAGGTTTTAGAGGGGGGCGGGGAGGGGGGACGCCTTACTGGCACAAAAATTTGCACTTCATATTAGCAACCCTGAAGTCATTTTAAAAGACCTATTCAACGATACCCCACACGATGGGGTAGACGACGAAAAAAAAATTCCATCCCCACTTCTCATGTAGGGGAGCTACCCTAAAAAAAAAATTTTCCTAAATTTTATTTCACCATTTTGTCGGCATAATTTATGTACATACCCCTACAAAATTCCAGCTTTCTAGTATTAACGGTCTCTTAGCAAAACCTCGGACAGACAGACAGACAGACAGACAGACAGACGGACATGACGAAACTATAAGGAATAAACGAAATATATATAAACCGAATCGAGAGCGAGTTGGCGAATTAGACAGACAGACAGACAGACGAACAGACAGACGGACAATAAAGCGATCCTATAAGTGTTCCTATTATAACATTATGCTGAGCTAGGTCCTGTTTTGCATCATTGTATCAGTATGTGATTTTTACTAATTATTTTGTATTTTGATAATTTTATGTGCTGCAAAATAAATAATTTTTATTTCATTTCATTTTTAATTTTGCATATTTTGCTATTTTACAAGGGAATCAAAACCTTCTCGTTGACTTAGAATTTGGAATGACCTAGAATCATAAAATTTGGCAAGAAGCAAGGTCTTGAAGCACTTATATAGGAAAAAATCTGATAACCGTAAATATACTCATCGGCCTTTGTAAACAATTATGTATGTTTTATTTGAGGAAATCGTCGTATGCAAAAACAATATTTATACGTTTTGTGTACTGTTTTGTGCGCCGAAACGCATGCAACACTTTTTTGAGCGACGGTATTTTTAGGGTTCTGTACCCAAAGGGTATCAACGGAACCCTATTACTGAGACTTCGCTGTCCGTACGTCCGTATTAGTATTACTATATATGGCCGCTATAACAACAAATCCTAAAAACAGTATAAAAATAAGAATTAAAGAGGGTACAAGAAACGTATTCTTTTCGGCATATTTAGCTCGCATAATTGCTTTGAACTTTGACGCCTACTTACTCCCGCACGATAAACATTGTTATATGCTGTCTAAATTAACGAATGATGAGAATATAAAGTTATATTTATATTTTTATGTATAATCATTTGAGAACTAAACCTAAACTATTCTTTGTAAAATGTCATGTCATAAACATATTTTCATATCTGCCAGCGTAGTTAAGTTAGAGCAAAGAACGTCCTTATTCCGCAAATCTAATTAGATACCGTTATCGTTATCAGTGTATGCTCTACAAGTGTCACTCGGTTATCAGAAGAAATTTACAACTTGATTGCTGCATACATACTTATTGCAGATAATGATCACGCATCCTTATCTTTAATTGCAATAAGCTTTCTTATCTTATCGTACATGCCAATTGTTTTATTTAGATTTGCTTAGGATTAGGTTGGTATGTTTCTATTATTGTAAGTCTTTGTGGCACGCGAAAAATCGTTAAACCTAGGCATTTTTAAAATATTTATTTCATGATAAGGTAACAGGACAAGCACGACGCCTCGCCTGATGGTAAGCGATGACGTCTACCTATTACAGATACAGCGGCATGCAAAATTGTGGATTGCCAGAATTTTGTATGTCACTGCACTGCGCCTATTACCTTGAGACATAAAGATGTTCACTCTCACATGCCCTGTAATTTCACTGGACACCTTGCCATTTCAACCGAAAAACATTCCTATTTCACGGCTGAAAATTAATTGGCAAAGTAGTGGTACCGCCCCAAGACGACTAGTAGAAGTCCTACCACTACAAAAATGCATATCCACAAACAAGAGTATCGCAGCAATACAGTTCGTTCAATGCCGTGATGAAGTTTCCGTGTTATCTATTGATTAAGTTTTTTTTCACTTGTTAGCTCGGCGAGAATGTTATAGCAATACGCGCACTCGCTGGAGATGCCGCCTTAGTAATAGGTTAGGTAGTCACAGAATAAACCAGAATAGAACACAAAATAACCCAGAAGGCATCAGCTCACTTCAAAGTAAAACCACTAAAATAGTGCGGTTTCACGCACCGTTGATTCCATAAGTCACTGTGTGAATTTGTTGCGAAGTTCACATCATCAACTCAACTTGAACTCATATGTAAAGACTTATATAAGCCCAATAGATGAGATTTCAGTGCAATTTTTTACACCATCATACTCATCATTTGTACTACAATTATATTTTTATTTTTATATGGAAAACGTTTAAGCGTTAAACACACTAGCGGTGGCGGTCAGCCCGGTCTCATTGTTTTCCATACTTCACAACTGACCGCGGGCTGACCGCAGGTTGACCGCCACCGCTAGTGTGTTTGCCGCTTTACATTGTTACTGTAAAAATGCTAGCAAATTTACACAGGTATTTTTAATTTACACGGGAGGGACTGGGAGGCACGCGCGGATTTTTGGATCGGTTTTTAGACAAAACGTCGCTTGAAATTTCGGTAGGACGCGGTTTCTGTTTTTTTTTCTGGACTCTTCTACTTCTTGAAATCCTGAAGAACAACTCCCTTAACCCCCTAACGGTAATAACCATCGTAACCAAAATATAGAGAGTAATAGCAAACCTTCTATATGTATATGTAGACATTGGTCATAATAGAATCGGTCGTTATCTGTATTGAGACTACAGGGCGTGGGAGAATCTGCAAATGCTTAAAAGCATTCAAAGTAACAATTATTTTATAATTGAGAAAGAAGACTTCATGATACATCCAATATATCTAGTATGGAGGAAATATACATCTCGTTTAAAATAGCGGTTAATGATAATAAAGCTAGTTTACCAATAGGTACATACGCATTAGTGTATCTACCTAGTGGTAAACTAGCTTTATTTTTAAGCTTCATTACCCGTTCTCAGACAAAACAATAAAGTCGGTAAAATTGTTCACTTAACCAAGTGAGCAATAACAGAACGTAACAGCATATATTTTTGATAAACCTTATGACTCGGACAGACGGTCTAAAGTTCGTTATCTTCTAAAATATATGGTTAATTGGTAGGTGGGTATTTTCAACTCCAGTCTAGACAGGAAAGCCGGCCGTATCGACTGAACGCCGGGATAATTTTAGAATACCCTCCGGGCGACGATTTTCAATTTTCACCGAAAATAATGGGGATCCACAGGGTTTCCTAGTTTTAGAGGTTTTTGCACATGGATGGACAATATTTTATTTTTAGACTGGTTGGACTTGTTTAAGTAGCTAAACTTCCATGTGTGAATAATTAACGTGATCAGCTTTTAATTATTTTTGATTTATAATGGAGTATTGGGGTGATTCTTCGAAATCTCATTCTTCGGCTGATTCATATGGCCAAAATTTATTTACACTTTCAGCTCTGTAACACATGTTCATGTGAAAATAGGTATACCAAATAACACATATTTGAATGAGGGACACTTTTTTATTAAAGTAGTAAAAGTTAAGTAGTTTTCAAGATATTGGCGTTCAAATATTTTGTGCCCATATGAATTAGATTTTGTAACAGATGAATCAGAAACAGAAATAAAAATAAAATACTTTATGTAGATCGGCTCTATATTAAGAAAATATTTATATTTTAACAACAGCAATACAGATTATTGCTGTTGTTAAAATATAAATATTTTCTTGATTATTTAATGAATTCACAAAAAAGGAGGAGATATTCCATTCGCCCGTATTTTTTATGTTTGTTACCTGAGAACTCCACTATTTCTTAACCGATTTGGAAATTCTGTTTTTGTTTGACAGAGTATGTTTCCCGTTTGTTCATTTTGTAATTTTTTCAAGATCTGACAAGTATCTCCAGAGATATGGAGATAAACACTTCAAACTTGTACTGAAAATGACTATCGTGGCATTTAAAGTCGGTTTTTTTCGTTTTGTAAACGATCTGAAATTATTATAATAATTATATCAGAGATCATACATTTTACGGAAAATTATAGCTAATTCAACAATAATTATTGTAAAACAGTTTTTAAACTACGGTATAATAACTCTTGCATTGGGAAAGCGTTAATCTTAACTAATATTATTAATGCAAAGGTTTATACTCCTGTGATTTTTTAAAAATTATTCGAGATATTGTAGCTATGTAAATATATATAAAAAACTAGAAATGCCTCGTGACTTTCCCGCGTTAAAAACTTGTTTCATTAATTCAAAACTTTCTTTCGTAAAAACCCATCAAAAAACGTTTTCAAGTTATGGCGTGAACAAAAAAAATATCAATTGCAAGATTTGCCCAAGGTAGACATTACTATTGTTATATACCGGCTGCAATTCACGTACCTTTAGTCGAATTTTCTCGACCTAGGTTTCGAGCGAGTCAGTCGCTTTTTCTCGGGAATGAGGTCACGCGGTGAGATTGCAATGTTCACTGAGACAATTCGTGAAGGTATATATATTCGTGAACAACTCCGAGAGGAACTCTACTTAGGGCAATCGATACCAGAATAACATGTTCGTTGAACATCATAATCTTGGTCTTATCCAAGTTCATCCGGAGACCAATGCGTGCAGAAGAATCAGCAAGGGTGGTCAGAATGTATTGCAACTTATTGCAAGTCCTGCACGGTTTCAACCATGGTAATGATATCGTCCGCAAATCTCAAGTGTGTCTCCGAATCGGGTTGGGGAAGGGACGCTTGTGAGGTGTTTAATTGGCTGTAAAAGTCTTTTACTTCCCTAAGAATCTCCGGTTTGGAAACAACAAGCATAGACTGTTTTCTGACGAAGTTGACCACTTCTAGCCGGACAACAGGCCGGCTAGAAGTGGTCAACTTCGTCAGGTGGCTTCGGCCCAACTGTTGGACAAAGACTTATGACCCCGGTTTTGCTCGATCGCTTCTTTAATTGAGCGTGTGTTGGAGCTCCGGAGATCCCGTCATACCAGTCTAAAAATCTTTTTGTTTAAGGACTGTTGATCTGACGAAGTGACTGCAGGGTTTTCACGTCGCTTCTTCATTAGCTATAGAGAATCCTCTGAAAGCTTAGACTTCTTGCCGGCACCTCGCGTCTCGCAGAATTTTGTCCCCTCCTGCCTGAGCATGCTTACCACATGGTCGAGATTCTGGTCAGCGTCAAAGTCTATTGTGGTTTCCAGTGCAGCAAATCGGTTCTCCAGTTTCAGCTGGAACGTTTCGGACCCAACCACGGATTGTAACATATTGGGTCGAAGCGTGGACTTCATTAAACGAATACGTTCAAACTTGCAGTGATATCTAGAGAGCCTCGGACTAGTCTGTGATCTCTGCCAGTTTTAAACCTAGTGATCACTGAGACATCTCTAAATATACGCTTTTTGTCCGTCATAATGAAGTCGATCTCGTTTTTAATCATAGCGTCGGGGCTTTGCCACGTCCACTTCCACTGAGGGTCTTTCTGAAAGAAGGAAATCATCAGAAAAGCCCCCCTTTTTCTAGGAAGCTGACGAGAATTTGCCCCCTACGATATCTGCTTACCAACTACCGATTCGCCGCTGGCTTGTACTTCCACTTTAGCGTTGATATCTCCCATGACAACATTGAAGTGGGCCTTTAGGTGGTGTGCAAGGAAATGTCTTGGTACATTTCTTCTACTTCATCGTCTGAGTGTGCCGAAGTCGGTGCGTATACTTGGATAACCTTGAGGATATACCTCTCGGTGAATTTGATCACAAGATACGCTACCCTTGTCGACACACTGGAGATTTCTAGAACGTTGTAGGAGAGGATCTTGTGGACCAAAAACCCGACGCTGCCTTGGGATGGTTGTACTCCCTCTCTGAAATACATAAGATGGCCTGATTCTGAGGTAACGGTGTCCTCCTCCGCTCTTCGGACTTCACATAACCCCAGAATATGCCATCTTATGTGTTTCAGCTGATCTTATAGTAGTGTCTAGTGTGCATCAAGCCGTAGCGTGCGGCCATTAAACGTAGCCAGTATCAGTCGGTATTGGCGGCCAACCGTAGTCCGGGGATTCTTAGCTCCCCCTGCCTCGCCATTACCGTAACCGCCTTTGTTAGGAATAGCGGGGTGACTGGGAACTGGGGGCCGTTGTATAGTTGTGCGTGCCATATAGGTTTTGCCCAAATAATCACCACGCGCTGGGCAGTCGGGTTGGGTGATCGCTAGACGTAGCTTCTCGCAACGGTGATGCAAGCTGCCCGTCACCGGCCTGTGGTATTTAGCTACGCTATTATATGAAATGGTTATACCGCCATTTGTCAGTCGCCAGAGTCTCGTTCTTTGGTCAGCAGGATGCCCCTTGGGCAGGTGAGGTTGGCTGGGAGCACTTAGATGGTATGTATGTGCCCTTACATCCCAATGATGATCCCATCCCATGATTCATATAGGGTTTGGACAATATGAATCCGGCACAGATGAATCAGGATTTAACCAACAATGATGCATAACTCATCATACATACAGACTTCAGTGATTACATTTTTCTACACGAATCTATTACCCAAAAGCATCATACGAAACTCAAATTAAAGTTTTAAAACAATACAAATAATTTTATAAATTAGGCATTGTAATCAGTACGTCACCTGAACCAAGCACAGATTAATCAGACATTTACCTTCATAACACCGGGTTCTAAGCTAACCAGGGGTACATTCGTCTTCTAGCTCCTTCGTTGCACGACTGGCTTCCCCCCGCACGTGAAGCCAGTCTCTCATTATTAATGCCCAAGTGTGGTCAAGCGCAGCTTACGCCACATTAATCAGTATTATACACCAGTGTCCGGTGTATAATACTGATTAATGTGGCGTAAGCTTTATCTTATTTATTTATTTATAAACACACTAACGTAGTTATAACTAAAACGCATTTTTTTTCTAAGAGGACAAATAATTACCTTACGATTAAATTTTAATTAATATTGAAGTATCAAAGGCTAAATGCAACATCGACCATTTTGTTCCGAAAAATGGCAAACGGACGCACTATATGAATCAGGAGAACACACTTCAAATATTTTTATTTTGTACCAAAACTACCAAAACAGCAAATATTTCAAAACTATAATTTGTACCAGATAGGGATAGCGCTAAACTATTTAAAAAAAACATTACACACCGTTTTGTTAGTTGGTTTTAGAGATATACCCTCAGACATCGAAAATTTTGTTTCTGAAGAATCACCCATTTATTCCATTACATAGGTATATAACTTTTTTAAAGCCTACCGGCAATGTGGATTGCACATTACTAGTATTCTTGTAAAGCCGGCTCTACACTCGCGGCGCGAACGGCCGCGAAAGCCCCCGACAACTGCGAATCACGAGTGTAGATGCTGTTGGTCACGCCTTCGGTTTCGCGCTTCGCGCCTTTCTCCGATCAGTGTCGGTTTTTTGGTCCGCGACAAAAGGTTTGCAGCGTGCGAACGTGAACGCATTTACACTCGACTAAAGATTTGCGAGGGAGGGACACAGTTCACGCGTGGATCGCGGCATGCATTCAAGGCGTGAAATAACGGCGCGACTTCACGTGCGAGTGTAGAGCCGGCTTAATAGCTAAATATGATTGTGTCTGGAGTGGGTTCACATCAATAGTGCAATGGGTGGGGATCGAACTCACGACCCCTCGATCGCCAGTCCGACACTCTACCCATGGACTATTGCCACTTATGATCTACCAGCAGCCCGCCCCGGGTTCGCACGGGTAGAACATATATGCCTACAAAATTTGCATCAGTTTGTTGCATCGAATATAAAATATGAATATATTTAACAATCATCGTCGAATTTCATCCAATTTACACAAAACCTTAACGAATTATGCACCTAAACCTTCCTCATAAACACTCTGGCTATTGGTAAAAACCGCATGATAATCCGTTCAGTAGCTATTGAGATTATTGCGAACAGACAGACAGACGCAGTGATGGACTTTGTTTTATAATACTTACGTAGTGATATTGGACGGCCCTTTGGCGTAAAGGATAGTTACCCTGATTCTGACCCGACGGTCGTTGGTTCTAATCCTAGCTATATACCTACCAATGAAAGTTTTATGTGCATTCAAGAATCATGAGTTTTCGTACAGTGGTAGTGGGATCATTAAATCTACCAAAAAGTAGCTTACCACCAAGGAGAACATCTGCCGCCGTAACCTCACGGCGTTCCCCGACGCAAAATGTAGGGGCAATATACGTTTAACGTGTGTATCTGTGTGTCTGTCTGTAGCATCTAAGCACTTAACCGGATGAACCGATTTTGTTTTTATTATTCATAGTTTTTTTTGTTTGATTGTTTGATAGATGTCTTCATCGAGAGTTTTCTTAGCTTTGATTCATGAAAATTCGTTCAATCGTTATAAAACTATGAGCTTTTATCTAGTTAATTGCGCTATGAAATCAACTTTCATAGGTCTGATCAATTCGAAAATCTTCTTCTTCAACGATATTGTAAGAACATGGAAGCATTGACCTGATGCTGGGACAACTTGAAAATTGCCTTGGAAGTTATGTAATATTTTTTAACAAAAATTTTAAGATTAAAATGGTTACTGTGAGTCAACTTTAAGAGATAGACATATGCTGTCGTGGACTTTTTTGTAGGTCTTATTAAGTTGTACAACTCTTGCATAGAAAATATTCTTCTATCTATTTTCAATTAAGCAGCGTTCGTAAGAAACGTGTTTTTCGACCGTTTTTTTGCCGACTTAGGTTGCAAATTAGGTCTCCACGAATGTACCTTTGATTTAAACGGGATAATATATAGCCTATTTTCATTCCGAAAGTCCATTCTATGTATTAGTGAAAGAATTTTTTAAATCGGTTTAGAAGTTTTTGAGCCAAATCATTACAAACATACAAAAATACAAAAATACAAATGTTCTCTCTATATAATAATAGTATAGATAACTAAATTGCATGTTGAAATTTTGAAAGTTAATAATACATACGTAATTTTCTATGTATTTCGTATGTAGTAAGTAATATATCATATCAAAAACATTACATGTAAATATAATGGGTCTTTTTGAGTTAGTTTCTCTGCAAAGTCTGAAACACAACCACATGAGTAAATAAAAGGAATACTAATGTGACACAACTGACTGACATAGATATCCCGGATATACGAAGTAGATCGTTATAGATATAGATAGATTACAACAATATTTTCAACATACACATTATTTTCAATGACGGATTGCCCGACTCATCTTCAGTAACCTCAAAGAAATATAAATAAACAGACCCCACCATATCCAGAATAACTAAACATTCTTAATTACCTAAATGCGTTCGTGAAAGTAATTTTAAAATAGATTTGATTTTTCGATTTCGAGGGCCAAGTGGTGTAGTGGGAGAATGGTTGGCTTTGACGCCAAGAGGTAGCGAGTTCAATCCCCGCCGTGCGCCAATAGATTTTTTTATCGAAAAATGTATGTGCGCTTTTTACAGTGGCCTTCCGGTGAAGGAAAAACATCGTTAAGAAACCCACAACCCCCGCATGGTGCTTGGATACTATCTAGTGTCCGCCTAGCCAGCTACCACCCTCAAGTTAGAAAATTAGTCGCCATGTGTTCCGGTATCTATCCTTGAGAGCCAGTTTCTAGTTCTCGTTCTAGGCCTAGCGTGCTACCATCCTCGACCGCATAAGCACTTACCAACAGGTGAGATAGTGGTCAAACTTTAGAGGCTAGCAATAAAAAAATACAATAAAGATTTCGATTCCGTAATTTTCCTTTTACTTCGTTCGATTAAACAGTTCTTATGTAGAATATTAAATTCTCAATTGCATAAAAAACTCTGGATTAGTGTTACTTATATTTCTAGTTTATGTTTTAAATCGTATAGGCTAGCATTTAACCACTATCTCACCTGTTGGTAAGTAATGAATTGATGACGTTGTCGATAATGGTAGCACGCTAGTTCTAGAATGGGACAGAGACAGCTGCCGGAACACATTTATGTTTCACGACAGATTTTCCAACTTGAGCGTGATTGGTAGCTTACCTGGCGGATACTAGACAGTGTACTAACTCAATGGTAGTGGTTTCTTCTTCTCAATAGAAAAATATACACATACATTTGTCGATAGAAAATTTCATTGGTGCAAGGCGGAAATTGGAACCCGCTACCGAACCGAACCCGAACCCGTCTGGTGTTGCCTAAAGCCGACCATAACCTAAAACTAGGTTCCTTTGTTTTTTGTTGTTGTTTGTCTAATTCTGATAATAATATTTATTTTATTAATTATCTATATGTGTCGTCTGAAGATAAGCGTAATTTTAATCGTTGACTTTGTATGTCAATTGTTAATATTGTTATTCTTTGTATCTTACAATATCTCGTGTAACTTTTATACCTTGGAAGGTTGTTTGTATTGTCCTTTGGAGATTAAATCCCATAGGAAATACCTTAGGCTATGTTTTTTCTCGATAACGAGTGTGTGCTTTTGTTTTTAGTCTTTATATGACCCTGCCGCAGTTGTCAAATAATGTTTTGTTAATATTTTTGTCATAACTAGCCGACCTGCAAGCTTTGCTCTGTTGACTAGCTGATAACGATAATGTATTATCAACTATTAAAACATTATAGATAGACAGCTATAATATGTATCCTTAAATACGTTTACGATAGTACTTATGTACAGCTACAGAGACTTACGGACGGAACTACCGCATAAAAACGATTGCGGTTATTTTATTATCTATGAGTAGACATAAAAATAATGTTTATTATTTATTGGAAATATCTGCTAGCATTATGCCGAAGTGTTCGATGTATTGTTGTTCTTTTGTAATTACAGTCATAAATATTAGCATTCCGTAATGCTTGCTCGTCATCAAACAAGTAGACATGGCACGTAGCCGAAGAATGCATTCATAGCAATATTAATTATTTTTGTCTGCCGAGACCAACCGTCGCCAATCTTGCACTGTTACACAAACTACATAGATCTCAGAATGTTTACTTTGCTCACAGATTATCCCTAAATTAATATAAATTATGAAAATGATCTAACTAACATAAAGACTTCTATATCAACTTTATCCTAAACGTATGTTTCTTGGGTGATGATAAATGGTTTTCATTGCAATCAGAGGCATCGGACGTGGCTCACACCGTTCTTGTATGTAAAGACATGTTCCGCCGAATCTGCACCACAGTACATTATACTTTAATGTACTGTGTCTGCACCACATGAGTAAAGAAAACGAATCTGCACTGTCCGAGTAAAGTAAAGACAGTATCAGTATCATAGTGTGAGTCACTTTTGAAAAGGGTTTCGGTTAGTTGCGTTACGTCGATTGCACTAAAGTCAGTTGTCTACTGCACTTCATCTCAAAACTGTATTCAGACAAACACGATCACAATCCGCATCATCATGGTCAAGTACTTGTCTGTATCAGTATTAAAATATCCATAAAATAAAATAAAACAAATATATAAATAGTAAAAGCAAAAATATGTTTAAAAATACACCTGTACCTTACACCTAAAAAGCTATAAGTACCATTGCATACATCGTAGGAATAAAAGCAATTCAGGTCAGTTCGTGACCCCTTACAAAGAGGCATCAGTCGAAGGGTTCGTTTTTATAGGTAGAGGGATTATATTTGAAAGCTGTGTGTATCGTACTAGGTCATTTCTACTGTGCTGATTGATCATAGTTGAATAGTTAGTCTCTCAAGGAAAGAAATATTGGTTTTCCTGATCTTTAGATATTTTTATGAAATTAAAGTAGGTCCGGTAGAGTCTGTATGTTTTTTACGAATTAGTTGAACGGAGTTACATGAAATTTGGCTCACGGGTAGTTGTAACCTGGACCTAACCTGGACATAAGACTTAAAACAATTTAACGAGTGCTTTTAAACGCGAGCGAAGCCGCGAGGCACATCCAGTAGATACTATAGTTTTCAATAGGTATGAGGAAATTACGTGTTCGTTCAAATATGAAGAAAATGTCTAAAACTTTGTTCATAATTCCAGCAAATCATCAAGGTACATGTTTTACCTAGAATGTTGTCATATATGTACTCTTTCACTTTAATTTAAACATATAAAGTCTACATCTACGAGTTCTTCACAAGGAGCATTTTTCACGACAACTTTAATTCAAAGGTTCTGAAGACTCATTTCTAAATTTTACTCGAATCGCATATTTTCATAGTCCTCATCGTAGTCTTAAAATTCAATATCCCTCCAGACGTAATTCCTATAAAATAAAAAGTAACGTTAAAGCCCACAGGCATCTACAGCTCCCCAATAACCCTCTGGACAAACAGACTGTCCCTTGGCAGGCAATTTAAATTTATTCCTTTGTATCTATAGCACTAAAACCCCGCTATCACGGCGCAGGTCTTTTAATTGAAAAACGTCTATGTTAGCTATTGAGTTATATTACTGGAGGATATGAATACCTCTCATACTTTTTTGTCACATAAACCACCGCATTTCATGTATAATCCTTTTTTCCGAGCATGCTTATCAAGAAGATATCGCAGAAGTGATAACACCACCCGTTGACGCTATTAGATTTCAATTATTTTGTATCAAAGTAATTCTGTCAATTGAAAGTTTATTTTATCTATCTTTATTACGTTGTTAGACGAAAGTATACTTATAATTAAGATTCAATAAAATAAGAGAGGATTACGACGTAAAATGTTGTGTGCTTAATGTGATTTTATAATTCTGCAATAGTCAACATTCTACGCGATAATGAAAGCAGTACCTTCCTACCTAGTCAGATGTTGACCTACTTGGAAGCGCCCTATAGTGCCAGTCGTCTCTAGTCTATAAAATGTTTATATTTTAAGGACTCTTACATAGGGAATAGGGAATTCAATTTCCATCCATTTTACTGCACACATAGGACATGTAGAATGTTATAGGACATTTAGCTGGTTTCTTTTGTATGAAAAATGCAACGACCTTAATAATTGGCGCTGCTCTTCATGTGCTGCCAACATAATTTTAGCAGGAAGGATTTATTAATTTACAGATGGGTTGATTTATAAAGATGTATATATAGAGTAGTTGAATTATACAAGGTGTTGGATTTAATTAGGTCCAAATGAAACTCGGTTACCCAAAGACATCCCTTTTATTTTTTTTGGGACTGAAAACCTTGTTTGTAAAATAAATATTATAGGATAATTGCATAATTTTAGGGATCCGTACCCGAAAAGGAAATTATAATTAAGCTAGTTTAAAAACGAAAACAACCGACTTCCATGCCCCGCGAGTCAGTTTCAGTAGCAAGTTTGAGACGTTTATCGTCATATCTCTGGAGATACTCATCGAATTTCGATGAAATTACAATGGAATCACCTCGAAAATGTACCCTACCGATTAAAATCCCCCATCGATAGTTTTCGTTTGAAACATATCATGATGTCGGTTTTATATGGTTCAATATCATCAATCAGATATTAATATTAAACAAATATACTCATATTATTATACAAATTATTTTATTAAGTTTTTATATTATTTTTTATATTAAGTAGATCTACAATTAGGTAAGCTGCTTAGTATGGTATGACATTATGACGCTGATTTTGATTTGGCTAATGTCTTATCCTTGTCTCACCTGTCAAATAAATTTAAAACCACCCCCTACTAATCTATGATTATCGTTCATTGATACCATTCCAATGAGCTCAAACTTAACATCTTTTGCTGTAAATTGGGGAGGAGTTGAGTATTCTGCAGATTTTAGATGTCCCAGCATCAGGTAAATGCTTTCATATTCTTACAATATCGTTGAAGTAAAAGGATACCCAATTCCTAATAGAACAGACCTCATAGATTTAAAAACGGGAATTTAACGTGACTTACGCGATGTCGATATAGCGATCGATATATGTTTCCGCCTCATCCGGAGGCTTTCTTCAGGATCTTGAGTTTGGGGCGCTCGCCGACGAGTCCAGCGTCAGACTGCGGGCCGCTACTCGTGCAGCGCGGGTTCAGATCAGACCTATGAAAGTTGATATTATAGCGCCATCAACTAAAAAAGGCTCATATTTTTAAAACGGCTTAACGGATTTTTACGAACCAAAGCTAAGAACACTCCTGATGAAGACACCTATCAAACAAAAAAAAATTTAATCAAAATTAGTTTGTCCGTTTGGGCACTACGACGCCACAGACAGACATACACATAGATACATAGATACACACGTCACATTTATAACACCTCTTGTTTTTGCGTCGGGGGTTAAAGGGACACGACAAGAGTAGGTAGTAAACTTACTTTAATAGCTACTTATAGTAGGTCTTACAAAAGTAGCATAAATATTCTAAATCGTAGTTAAGCAAATTCAAACAGGAAACTTACAAAAACGAAACGATTGATTTCAACTGAAATTGTATCGCTGTAGTGTAGGTTTATTTCTTTCATCATTCACAGCATCATTTGTAAAATTCAGTCGTTAATTCACACTTTCAGCAATAACTAGCAGTGATCGACTGCAGGCGCGGACATCAGTTAATCTTGCATCGAGTTAACACCCAACAGATGGCTAACTGAACTGACTCCACCATCACGAACAAAAGTGTTGCCCTGCGACTTACGAGTATTATGTCCACCACTGGAAAAGATTCGAATAGATGCCGAAAGTATATGTCAATAGGGATTATCGCGTGTGAATTTTCCGCTAGAGGGGCTAGTGTGGTAAAAAGTCCTCGAAATGTCAATATCATTTTTAGTTTAGGATTAATTTAATCCAAACTGACATTGACATTAATTTTGATATTTCATTATAGAGTTTTTTATTTTCTATGATAGATTTGTAATATAGCTTGACAGATATCATCAGCACCATTTTACTCAGTGGCGCCACTTGGTGAGCGCAAAACGGTAGCTCCAATTCATAAGAAAAACATGTCGCAACATTCCTGAATGCAAACACGTTCGTTGTTACACACCCGTGTGGTATACTAATAAACTTTACTATTATCCTACATTATGAGCCCTGGCTTGCTAAATGAGTGACCACTAGAGGTAGACTTTGGAACTACCCGTCGCAAACGAAGAAATGTTGCTGTGTGCCGGCATAATGTTTAGTGAGAGTTGTGCGTTGCGTTATGTGGGTTGGATAAATGTCATCTAGACTAATATTATAAAGAGGAAACGTTTTTAAACAAGTTCAACTTTTGAGATGTTTAATCGCGAAGCATACATCAGTTTCAATATCACGGAATATATCGTTTGCGCGATGCAGGATCTCATACATTTAGGCAATATTTAAAGGAGAGCTCTTAAAATCTACGCTAGCGCCATCTCTCGGTTTTATTCTAATATTATAAATGCGAAAGTAACTCTGTGTATCTGTCTGTCTGTTTGTTTCGCTTGAATGAATGAAATGAAATTTGGTACACAGATAGTCTAGAGCCTGACAAAGGACATAGGCATATTTTTAATGCGAAAAGAGGGTTATAAAGGGTTGAAAGGGGGGATGAAAAGTTGTATAGAAGTATCGTCACTTTTAAAGCTAGAAGCTTGAAATTTATTTTTTAGGCTGTTATTTTGATATAAATAAATATGACATTCAAAGTTTGTGAAGGGGAAGGGGGAGTGGAAGGGGAGGGTAGGGGAGTTGAGTGGGTGGGAAGGGGGAGGGGAGTTGAAGGGGTGGGGAGGGGGAGGGGAGGAGAGCTGGAGGGGAGGAGATGTGGAAGTGAGGGGAAGAGGGAAGGGAGGGGAGTAAAGGGGAGGGTAGGTAAGTGAGGGGAATGGGAGGGGGGGGGGGGTGAGGTGGAAGTAAGGGGGAGGACAGGGTATGTGAGGGGCGTAGGGAAGGGGGGATTAGCGTGGCGTGGTACGACGCGGTGTAGTTGGGATACGTATGTGTCTTATTAGTTAATGCTACCTAAAGACACTATTCCACGCAGACGAAGTTGCGGGCACATCTAGTTGTAAATAATGTGGCACTGGCACAGCTTAGTAACCATGTGGATTATACAGTACATGTAGTATTAACGCTTGAGCACGACATCCTCTGCGACTTTTCATAGAGTGGTTGAGATATTTGCGCTATCTGCCTTAACAGGATAAAGATGGTTGTCAAGCGCTTCAACTTACTACCAACTTCCGCTTCCTACCACGCCGGATATTACCTTCGACTGCCATCTACCGTCACTTAACATCGAATGAGATATCGAGTGGTCAAGTGCTTGTCTGTTAGCTATAAAGAGAGCTGATTGTTTCTACGTTACGCTTTACAGGTTGGCAAAGGAGCAAGTTTTAGACTCGGCTGAGGATATCGCGACTTCACGATCCCTAGTAAGCATTTCTCACTCGATGGTACGATTAGAATGTGGTTCGGGAGTTCATACGTCTATTTACAGACTGAGTCAAGGTTTGCCTGTTTGCAACACATCTAAAACATTTTATAAATAAACAACATTCCCCAGTTGAAATTTTTGACGCTTCAATGGAAGCGTAACATATTTGTGTTGAAGTTATTTTGGTTATTTTGTACATTATTTTGCAGTGTAACTTAACGTAATTTATTGTCTTGAGTACAATTACAAATTTTAGAGTTGGGTAGTGATTATGTGATCGTAGAAGTTAATTGATAGCACCAATTAATTTATGTAGGTATGAATAACATTTTAAGAAATGAACGTTTGTTATTTTTTAGAACAAACATTTTTAACCTTACGTTAAATACTTACTCGTTAATTAACTTAATGAAACAAACCTTTTTTGATCCTCCTAAGTCTGAGTATAATGGGTTTACAAATAATGAATTCAGAATTTAAACTCTATTATAAAATAATAATACATTATAAGTAGGTACATAATAATATCCATTTACAAGCCGTGATGCTGAGTTCTATTGTCTATTATTATGCTATTATTGTTCGATAGACACGATTCAAAACAAAATGGACTAAAGAGTTTACGTAATACCTCACCTTACCAACTCATGTTACCATTTCTACGTATTCGTTTTGTTTTTCTCAGATAAATACCCGAGAATTCAAAAGATTTCATGCATAATCTGAGGTCGTTCTATTCATCTTTTGACAGCAATACCGATGCGTGACATTTGTGTCATATCATAACAAAACGTTTAACGGACAGGTAGGTATTGTTATAATATGGGCTGGCCGTACATTAGCTACTTCACTAGTATCACTTGAATAATTGGTATATAATTTATGATCGTACATAACGAAAAAACCGACTTCACATGTCGCGATAGGCGCGATAGTCTGTTAATTTTGAATATCGCGCCTATCGCGACATGTGAAGTCGGTTTTTTCGTTGTGCGACATGTGAAGTAGTCAGTATCATGTCATCAACAAATGCATCGATTTCGAGTTTGAGATGTTTATCTCCATAACTCCGAAGATTTGATTATTAAAGTTATCGTATTTGAGTAGTAAAGTTACACATATTAAAGTTTGTAACAGCTATTATCACGTAATTTTTTTTTTAATAAAAATAAAAAAAATACGTTATAAGCCGTTGCAAGCTTTAAAACTCCGAAGATTATTATCAGATCTCAATAAAATTTGAAAAATATTTTTCAAATTGGTTAATATTTGAAAAATATTTTTTTGTTTGAGTGATTATGCCTCCCTTTTGGTCAGTTCAACTAATTACATTAAATTAAGACCACTTCAAGCAGTTGAACAGTGACTGCTCGAGCGGTTAGTAATGAACTGTGCAATTTAAATTAAATAATTAATTGCAACGGTAGGAACTACCGATCAAAACTAAGGCCGACGATGCCAAGTCTGGTTGGTGGCTAGGAACGATATGCATATTTGTTTTTGTTTCATACTAAATTGTACTTAAAATACAATAAAAATTTATAATATTACCATCCACCCGGCTTCAGATGGGTGTAGTTTAAAAATAAACTGGCCAAATGCGAGTCGGACTCTTACACGTAGGGTTCCGATTGAACATAATTTGCCGGAAAAATAAGTTTTATTTCTGATATAATTTTTTTAGGTCAATTATTCATTGTTTTTAATACTTATTATCCTATTCCTAACAAAGACAATTCCAAAAATACAAAAATCATAAAAATTGGTCCGGCCGTTCTTGAGTTATAAGTGTAGTAACTAACACGACTTTCTTTTTACAAGCTTTTATTTAACTTGCAATATATGTATGTAACTATGTATGTTCGGGTGGAATCTTGGAAGCTAAATTAGACCCACTTCCCGATGTCCGGTTGGACTCAAATTTGGTGTACTTATGTATCTTCGGTGACAATACAATGATATGGTACCGTGGAGCTGGTCTGATAATGGAGACGGAAGGTGGCCACGGCATCACTGTGATAAAACAACATAACCCCACCGAGTTTGGGCTCAATCGATTTGTCTTGAAGATAAATTTACGCCTAGATGATATTCAGGGTCTGATGATGAAGCTGGAAGGTGGCCACGGCATATCTGTGATAAATCAACATAACCCGACCGAGTTTGGGCTCAAATGATTCGTCTTGAAGATAACTTTTCACCTAGATGATATTCAGGGTCTGATTATGAAGCTGGAAGGTGGCCACGGCATCTCTGTGATAAATCAACATAACCCTACCGAGTTTAGGCTCGATTGATTCGTCTTGAATATAACTTTTCACCTAGATGATATCCAGGGTCTGATGATGAAGCTGGAAGGTGGCCACGGCATCTCTGTGATAAATCAACGTAACTCTACCGAGTTTGGGCTCGATTGATTTGTTATGAAGAGAATTTTACACCTAGATGATGACCAGGGTCTGATGATGAAGCTGGAAGGTGGCCATGGCATTTCTGTGATAAATCAACGTAACTCTACCGAATTTCATCATCATCAGCCTGTATCAGTCCACTGCTGGACGTAGGCCTCTCCCAAGATGCGCCACTGAGCCCGATCTTCGGCTCTTCTCTTCCAGTCACTGCCCACCGCTTTGCATATGTCGTCGCTCCACCTGGTCACAGGACGTCCTACGCTACGTTTGCCGATTCGCGGTCTCCACTCTAGGACAAGTCTACCCCAACGGTTATCAGTCCTGCAGCAGATATGACCAGCCCACTGCCACTTCAGCTTGCTAATCCGTTGAGCTATGTCGATAACTTTAGTTCTCTGGCGAATTACTTCGTTCCGGATTCGATTCCGCAAAGAAATACCAAGCATAGCTCTCTCCATAGCTCGCTGAGCGACTTTAAACTGGTGGGCCAGTCGGACTGTGAGTGTCCACGTCTCGGCTCCGTATGTCATCACAGGTAGGACGCACTGGTTAAATACTTTTGTCTTTAGACACTGCGGTATAGGCGACGAGAAGACTCGACGGAGTTTTCCGAATGCTGCCCAGCCCAGCTGAATTCTTCACTGGATTTCCTTCTCGAAGTTATGTTTGCCTAGTTGGAGCGTCTGCCCTAGGTAAACATACTTAGTGACAACTTCGAGTGGGATTCCATCTAGGGCAATCGGTTCCGGAACAACGTGCTCGTTGTACATGACTTTGGTTTTATCCAAATTCATCCGGAGACCGATGCGACGAGAAGAATCAGCTAGGCCATTTAACATCCTTTGTAGGTCCTGCAGCGTCTCTGCCACAATGACGATGTCATCTGCGAATCGTAAGTGAGAGATGTACCTGCCGTTGATGTTAATGCCACGATCTTTCCAGTCCAGCGTCTTAGACATATTCTCCAAGGCGTTAGTGAACAGTTTCGGGGATATGACGTCCCCCTGTCTCACTCCTCGACGCAGGTGGACATGTTTAGTTCGCTGGTTCTGTACTTGTACAGTCATCGTTGCGGCATTATATAGACATCTCATCACTTCGATATATCGCCAGTCGACTTGGCAACGCTGCAAGGACTCGAGAACAGACCAGGTTTCAATTGAGTCAAAGGCCTTCTCATAGTCCACAAATGCTAAGAACAGGGGCCGATTGTACTCTTCGGTCTTCTGTACAATCTGCCGCACCGTGTGGATGTGGTCTATGGTGCCGTAATCGCTTTGAAACCCGGCCTCGAAACCCGTTCCGGAGGTTGAAACTCATCGAGTCTTCGCGCAAGACGGTTCGTGATGACCCTTGAAAACAGCTTGTAGACATGGCTCAGAAGCGAAATCGGGTGATAGTTTTTCAATAGGGTTTTGTCTCCTTTTTTGAAAAAAAAAAACCACCATGCTTCTGTTCCATGCCTGTGGAGTTCTCCCAGTAAAAAGAACGGAATTAAATAGCTGCTGAAGCTGTTGAACTGCTGTAGCTCCTCCGGCTTTTAAAAGCTCCGTTGTGATTCCGTCTTCTCCTGGGGCTTTTCAATTTTTGAGTTGTTTAAGGGCCATCACGATTTCGTCTCGGCTAATTTCGGGCAGATCTTCTGTGAAGTGGCGGGTTAAGGTGGCTCTGAATCCTCAGTATCGGATTCGGGCCTTGAAGCATGCGATGCGTAGAGCTTGCCGTAGAAGTCTTCAACTTCCGACAGAATATCCGGCTTGGATGCGACGACGTTCCCCGTTGACGTTGTCAGCTTTGTGAGGTGGCTTCTACCCAGAGACTGGACGAACACTTTCGACCCCCGATTCTGCTCAATTGATTCTTTAATCAAGAGCGTGTTAGAGGATCGGAGGTCGCGTCGTACCAGCTTCTTTATGGATTTGTTGCGTACTAGATTGGTTGACTAAGCTGACAAAGGGTCTGTTCGTCTCTCTTCCATTAGCCGAAGTGTTTCTGCCGAAAGTTTGGACTTTTTACCCGTACGCTTGCTCTCGCAAAACTTCGTCCCTTCATTCCTGAGGATTTCCACCACTTCTTCGAGTTTCTGGTCTACGTCATCTGTGGTTTCCAAGGCAGCGAATTGATTTTCCAATTTTAATTGGAATGTTTCGGATCCAACAACGGTTTGGAGTAGGTTCGGACGTAGACTTCATCAATCGGAATCTCTCGGCTTTAAAGTCGATATCCAGAGTGCCTCGTACAAGTCGGTGATCACTTCCAGTATTAAACCTAGTGATCACTGAGACGTCTCTGAATATGCGCCGTTTGTCCGTAATGATGAAGTCAATCTCGTTTTTAGTCACAAAGTCGGGGCTTTGCAACGTCCATTTCCTTTGGGGCTGTTTCTTGAAGAACGAGTTCATCAAAAAAAAACCCTCTCTCTCGAGGAAATTGACGAGCATTTGCCCCCGGTGATTCCTACTTCCAAATCCGTGTGGTCCTATAGACGATTCGCCGCAAGTTTGTACTCCCACTTTGGCGTTAAAGTCTCCCATGACAACGTTGTAGTGAGCCTTGGAGGTGGTGTGTAAAGCTCTGGAGATATCTTCATACATGCTCTCCACCTCATCATCCAAGTGTGTCGAGGTCGTTGCGTAGACCTGGATAACCTTGAGGCTGTACCTCTTGGTTAACTTAATTATGAGGTACGCTACCCTGGTCGACACACTGGAGAACCTTGTTGACCAGAAACCCGACGCCGCCTTGGGATGGCTGATCTCCTTCTCTGTAGTACATAAGATGGCCCGATTCTAAGGTTATGGTGTCCTCTCCCTGTCTTCGGACTTCACATAACCCCAGAATGTGCCATCTTATGTGTTTCAGCTCCTCCTCCAGCTGCGCTAGATGATCGTCCAGCCGAATCGTGCGTCCATTGTACGTTGCGAGGGTCAGTTTGTTCTGGCGGCCTACCGTAACCCGGGGATTCTTAGCACCCCCTGCCCTGCCGTTACCGTGACCGCCGCCGTGGTCAGGAATAGCAGGGCGGCCGGGAACTGGGGGCCGCGGCTTATTGTGACTCCATTTTGGTTTCATCCCTTGGGAGGGATATGCCCTAATCGCCATGCTGGGCAGGCGTGTTGGCGATCGCAGGACGTAGCTTCTCGATACCGAGTTTGGGCTCGATTGATTCTTCTTGAAGAGAACTTTACACCTAGATGATATTTAGCGACTGGTAATGAAGCTGAAAGGTGGCCACGGCATCCCTGTGATAAAATAACGTAACCCCAGTAAATTTGGGCTCAAATGATTCGTCTTGAGGAGCACTTTACACTTAAATTATAGCCAGGATCTGATGATGGAGCTGTAAGGTGGCCATGGCATTTCTGTTATAAAGCAACATAGCCCCACCGAGTCGATTGATTTTCCTTGAAGAGCACTTTACCCATAATCACTTCAAATATCCGTGGAATATTTTAAAACATCATGCCTTCTCTTAAATACTTACCTAGTAGGTAGGTAGTCGATATCTATACCTACATACTAAAAAGTTAAAAATAAATTATAAGTAAAAAATATTTTTAAATACAAGCTTTTATCTGGGACAATGAACTAAAATGTTAAAAATAAATTCTAGTAAGTATTTGGCATGTAGGTACTTACCTATATTTTTAAAAGCTTGAGGCACTGAAGTATAGTAATTACCTAGCCTGAAAAACGGGTAGTGCTTCAAGCTTTTAAGAATATAGGTAAGTTTCTGCACGCCAAATACTTACTAGAATTTATTTTTAACATTTTAGTTCATTGTCCCAGATAAAAGCTTGTTTTTAAAAATATTTTTTACTTATAATTTATATATATAGATTTTGTTTTTACCCACGACGGAACGGAGACTGTATATGCGTTTGGGGTGAGTGGATGTTTGTTTGTTTGAGTGTGCAAATCTATGTCTCCAAAACTACTACTCCGATTTTGATGCAATTTTCAGTTACGGGTTCGGGTGTAATTAGTGCATGTTTTTAGACAATGGTGACAACTCACTAGGGGCGCTGCAGTAATAATTTGTTGGTGCAAATCGATCTTGCCATTTTTCTTCAAAACGACTAGTCCGATTTCGATGCAGTTTTCAGTTATGGGTTCATGTTTGATTGGTGCATGTTCTTAAATAGGTGTTACAGTTGCAACTCACCAGGGAGCGCTGCAATAAACATTTGTTTATGCAAATTCATGTTGCCATTTTTTCTGGAAAACTAATTCGATTTTGTCTTTAAACGGTTCGTAATTTATTAGTGGTGGTTCTTAGGTAGATGTTATGACGTTAATTTTCTAAAGGACATTGTCGTGGGTGTTTATTCAAAATTTTAATTTTGTTACTTGTTAGTGTTTGTAATTCCCCACAGTAATACATACCTACTTCTTGAAAATTTCAACCTATTACGGTTAAGGAGATACAGCCCTGTGAATTGCGGACAGACGGACGGACAGATGGACGGAGAGCAAAGTCTCAGTAATAGGGTTTCTTTGGTACCCTTTGGGTACGGAACCCTAAAAAAAGGAGAAAAATTTGAAGTTGCCTGCCTTTGTGATTGTATAATTTCTTTAATTAGACAATTCTTGAAATAGGTACCTACGAGTATTTTACTATCGCTAAGGCAATAGCTGCTAATGTGCGGTCAGCCTTACTTATTATTGTCCGTTACACAAATTAGATTGCTTACGTTAACGTAGATGACAAACTCGATTAACTCTGATATATAATGAATATAATAATGAATATAATGAATAAAAAAAAAAAAAAAAAAGTAAACTTTATAGTTTACTTTTTTTTTTTTAGCGTTATCGCTGACTTGTCATATATAAAGTAAAGTAAAAATATTAAGTAACTTAATATATACTCGATGTACTTATTGATGGCATTGTCGTTACAGACATAGCTTAACTCTTAACTGTTTTTTACTGTAATAGTGTGCGAATTTCCCTGAGTTTAATTTTACCTTAGATTAATCCAAAACATTACAATTTAAATATCTTTTACATAAGTGGTCATTAATATTAACACGGTAGTAGAATTATACATTATTTATTTGACATCAATTATAATGGATTAAAATATTTAAGTTATTAGTTAAAGATTTTCCACTGCATTCATTGTATAAACCCAGGTCGTAGTACTTTGTAGACCAAGTACTAGTTCTGTTCTGTAATTGTAATCGACACGTAACATGATTTATGTAACGGTCAGAGTTATATCATACTGAACAGTTATATGCACTAAATACCTATGCATTGTTCAATTATCAAAGACTTTCAGAAATTGACTTATTACTTTGTGCTTGATTTTATTTACACGTGTTACTTTGCGGTATTTATTTAAGAAACACCTCCGCCTGATTGTTTTTTATGTTCTCTTCATTCAAAGGTACTGCATACATACAGCTGAGAGAGAGATGGGCCAGCATTTTGAAAAACTATTCGAATCTTTTCATCGCCAATACCACAAAGTCTAAAGACAAAAGTCTTTGATGAGTGCACCCTACCTGTAATGAACGGAGCCGAGACTTCGACATTGACGGTGTGATTGATTAGTGATCACCAATTCAATTTCGCTTAGCGAGCTATTGAAAGGGCTACGCTCGGAGTATTATCTCAAGGATCGAATTCGAAACAAAGTCATCCGACAGCCTAGAAGAAATCGGTATTAGTGATGTGGCGATCTATTGTTACACTATATTCAATATTTATTTCTTTAACAAATACAGTATTAAGTTATGGGGTGTCATTTAGGATATTCTATTCTACTTATATCTTCACTATTTACTAACTGATTAATATAGGAGAAATCTGACTACAGGTAGTTTCATTAACTTTCAAACTTTTTGTATGTTTATTTTTATTAAAATTATGTAGCGCTTGTTATAATTTAATGAAAGTATGAATAAGTGTATTTTCTTCTTCTTCTCTTTAAATAAATAGTAGGGCGACAGACACTTTGGAGGCTGAACTGCAGTATCTTGCACATAGTATATAAAATAAAATACCTATTAATATTCCCGCTACAGAATTCCGCCCTCTTCCTAGTTTTCCGGATAGATATTCCGATCAGCTAAACATAACATTAGATAAACTGGAGCGAAAAGTTATTAGGTACTTATAGTAGTTACCTATAGGTAAGCGCACTTTATATTATTTACTCATATAGTACATAATGAATCATATTATGGTAGAGTGAATGCCAATAAATTCTAAAGCTATATACACAAATATACATACGGAACTAATGTATAGTTGCTTAAAATATTTAACATTACTAGTGTGCCCCCGATTTCTAAACAATGGTAAATATAGTGGACGTGTTCCATCTATCCGCACAAAGCAAAGCATTCTGAATTAGTTCAAAAAGTGAGAATAGATCCCGATAAAAACAAAGTAAATTATGTCTAAGATTTTCTTAGTGCCTATGTACCTATATCACGGTAAAAAAAAAATATTAATTATCATTTTTAACCGACTTAACAAAAAAGGAGGAGGTTCACAATTCGTCTGTATGTTGTTTTTTTTTGTGTGTATGTTACGCGATTAGTCCGTCAATTCTGAACCGACTCGAATGATTCTTTTTGTAATCGGTAGGGTACGTTTCTGAAGTGGTCCCATTGTAATTTCATTAAGATCTGATAAGTATCTCCAGAGATATGACGATAAACGTCTCAAACTTGCTACTGAAATTGACTCGCGGGGCATTGAAGTCGGTTGTTTTAGTTTTTAAACTATCTTAATTATGTTCATGAAAATATCTTAACCCCTGAGTGTAAAGCCGTTTTAAATAATAATAATTATCATTTGTTTATAAATTCACCAGACTCATCCAGATTGTCATGGTAATAGTAACCTTTCTTTATTTCAGGTAAGTGTGAGATCTATCTCAGTATCGAATGTTGAAGGAAGAGTCTCAACTAGCAACATGCCGAGGGTGCACACCTCACATCTGTACACATCGCAACTTGGTATGATATTTTTAATCTTATTGATTTAAAAACGGAAATTTAACGTGTCTTAGCGCGATATAGCGATCGACAACTTTTTCGGCCTCGTTCAAAGGCCTTGTAATTTTTATTTCCTTCTAAATGTTAAATTATAAATAAAAAAAATATATATTAAAACCAATTTCAAGTCTAATATTATGATTCTTCGAAGTGTTACACACTTTATATTTTTGTAAATTGTTAAACACAATCCAAAATTTCATCGTACCGTCGGGAGTTGAACCCGCAACCTCCGGAATAACATGTTCCGGTGCTTTTTTAGTATTTTATTTAATTTCATATATTAAATTTCATTATTAAATTTCAAGTCTGTAATGTGATTCCACAAATAAATTATTTAGGTGGCTACATATGTTTGATCAATGGTTTAGATCATACTGCTTCATCAATTTATTCAACTCCTTGATATGTTGCTTCTTTTTGAGCTCCGGGATAACACATTACTGTGTAAAATGGATCTTTACTTATACATTACCTATATATCAGTACATCAATTATATGTATTTCCCATTTAAACTTTTAACCTTAAATATATGTTTATTACGTCCTAAATAATTGCATCATTTTATATAAAAGCATACTATTTCTCATAATTCATCGATCTAAAATATTATATAAGCCAACATACATCTCGGACACTCCAATAATTCTATATGAATATATTTTTGTCGTCAGCAAGTGGGTACCTTTCTCAAGCATTCGTCACTACATGATGTTTCCGTAGTACTAATAAAACTTACACACAAACATAATACATTAAACAATACTAGACATAACACATACAAGCTTACTCACACTAATTGCTTCTGGAGTAACCACACACTACACTCATACTTAATACTCGTACAACGACAATAATACATTCACATTACTATACAAGAAACTGACATTTTAACCCGATTACAGCACACATACACAATATTCACACACGTATACACACTTTAGCAAAAATTACATTCAAAAGTACCCACTTTTAAATGTAATTTTTGATTATATCCTGGACTAGGGTGGTACTGCTAGTTATTGGTTACCTAATGTTTTTTATGCAACTTTCATATCTATTTTTATTTATTTTTTTGTTAAATTCAAGACCAATAACTATTACTATTTTAATATGTTAACTATATTTATTGTTCATTATTTCCACAGAGTACCTTCTTACCTACGCAATAGTCTAAAAATATGTACATACGACGAGGGGGCCTGGCGACCTGTAACACAGGTTTTTTTACAAAAACCTACATCAGGCGCCAGCTCTCACAAAGTAGTATAAGTTTAAAGATCTATTGTTCACGTACTTTTTTTATCCTATGTTAATAGTTACTAAGCTGTACCTTTGTGAGGAGAAATAAATACTTTATTTATTATTTATTTATTTACATTTATTTAGACTTTCTCGTACAAGCATGTTTAAATATTAGTAACGCCATCTAGTTATACAAATTAAACGAATAGTATATTAGGGTGGTAAAAGTAACTTTTTAGGGTTCCGTACCTCAAAAGGTAAGAAACCCTTATAAGATCGTCTGACTCCGTCTGTCCGTGTGTCCCCACTGATTTTCTCAGGAACAGGTGGACCTAGCAAGTTGAAATTTATACCTGATACTGAAGTCTATAGTCCCTATTGGATGTATAAAAATCAAGGTCTTGAGTCAACACAATAAAAAGATATGGGCAAATTTAGATTTTCACGAAACCTTCTTAGTACCAAAATGTACCTTAATTTTCAACTTTTTTTATTTTTCGGGATGTTTCCTTTACTTGTGCTGTAAGACTTTGCTTTTAACCAAAATTGACAATTCTAGGTCAACCGGAAGTACCCTATAGGTTTTGGGTCGAAAACCTATAGGGTACTTCCTGTTGGCCTAGAATCATGAAATTTGGCAAGAAGCAAGGTCTTAAAGCACAAAATAAGGAAAAAAATCAAAAAATTAAATAAGTTAAAAATTTAAGGGTGCCTAACATATAATAGAATACATACATAGTTTACGCCAATTAAGATAGACCTATGAGTTATATGAGCGCTTATACAATTTAGAGGTCTAGCTTAATTGGTACATACCAACGTTAGTACGGAAGCCTCGGTGGGCGAGTTCAACTCGACTTGTATTGGCCGGCTTTTAGGGTTCCGTAGCCGAATGGCAAAAAACGGAACCCTTATAGATTCGTCATGTCGTCTGTCTGTCCGTCCGTATGTCACAGCCATTTTATTCCAAAACTATTAGGACTACAGAATTGAAACAAGGTAGGTAGATGTGTTCTGTGACCGCTTTCCGATTTTTATACAAAAACTAGAAGTGCCCCGCGGCTTCGCCTGCGTGGAAAGTTTTAAGTAAATAAAAGAAGTTTTTACTTCTTTTATTTACTTAAAACTTTCGTAAAAACGATTCTAGCATTAAATACATAAAATAAGAATGAGCCAAATCGGTTCACCCGTTTTCATGTTATCGCGTGACTAAGGCAATTCGGGATTCATATTTATAAAAACCGAAAAACCCAAATCTTCATACTTTGTTAACTACCCCATTTCAAAAAATCCTACAACACGTACTTTATCTCATATTATTTCGCCATACAAATTTTGAATCCCCGTCCAGTATCTGGGAGGAATTTTTAGAAAATCCCTTCTGAGCGGATACCTACGTCATAATAACTATCTGCATTCTAAATTTCAGCGCAATCCGAAACAATATTGATTTTTGGACTTTGTTACCCCAGTTTATCCTCTTAGGGTAGCATTTTGAAAAAGTCTGAAACTCGTATTTACTTATTTATTTACTTAGAAGTATTTGTGTGAAATATCGAATAAAATGACTATCCAAACTTTGTACCCCCGCTTCATCCCCATGAAGAGTGAATTTGAAAAATTCTTTTTTAGCGGATACCTAAGTCAAAATAACTATCTGCATGCCTAATTTCAGCGCAATCCGAAACAATATTGATTTCAGACTTTGTTACCCCACTTCACCCTTTTAGGGGTGCAATTTAGAAAGAGCCTGAAGCACGTATTTACTTACTTAAGTACTTGTGTTAAGTTTCGAATATAAAAGATTATCTAATCTTGTTTCTCCATACAAACTTTGAACCCCCGTTTCATCCCCTTCAGGGGTGAATTTTGGAAAATCCTTACTCAGAGGGAACTAACGTTTGTTTTTTTTTTTATTCTTTATAGTCAAGTGTTTGACCACTATCTCACCTGGTGTTAAGTGACGATGTGGTCGACGATGTAGCACGCTTGGCTAGAAGATACCTATTCACTCGCGACTTGAAGACCCCTAGATGGTACCTTTCTGGAAACACAGACTCAGGCAAGGAGTTCCAATCCCTGGCGGTACGTATGATAAATGTGGAAGCAAATCGCTTCGTTCGGATTGATGGAATATCCACCATGTAGCGGTGGCGTGTATCAGTACGTCTGGTTGTCCGATTGAAAAAAGGTAAATAACTATCTGCATGCCAAATTTTAGCGCAATCTGACACAATATTGATTTTCACACTTTGTTACCCCATTTCACCCTCTTAGGGGTGGAATTTCAAAAAAACCTGAAACACGTATTTATATTTTTTTACTTGAGCACTTGCATGAAGTTTCAAATAGAAAATACTACAAACTTTGGACCCCCGTTTCATCCTCTTCAGGGGTGAATTTTGGAAAATCCTTTCTCAGTGGTAACTAACGTCGTAATAACTATCTGCATGCCAAATTTCAGCGCAATCCGAAACAATATTGAATTTCAGACTTTGTTACCCCATTTCACCCTCTTAGGGGTGAAATTTCGAAAAAACCTAAAACACGTGTTTACTTATTTATGTCTTGAAGCTCTTGTGTGAAGTTTCGAATAGAAAAGACTATCTAATAATGTTTCTCCATAGAAACTTTGAACCCCCGTTTCATCCCCTTCAGGGGTGAAATTTGAAAAATCCTTTTTCAAAGGTAACTATCGTTGTAATAATTATCTGAATGCCAAATTTCAGCGCAATCCGAAACAATATTGAATTTCAGACTTTGTTACCCCATTTCACCCTCTTAGGGGTGTAATTTCGAAAAAACCTAAAACACGTGTTTACTTATTTATGTCTTGAAGCTCTTGTGTGAAGTTTCGAATAGAAAAGACTATCTAATAATGTTTCTCCATGGAAACTTTGTACCCCCGTTTCATCCCTTTAAGGGGTGAATTCTAGAAAATCCTTTCTTAGCTGATACTAACGTCATAATAACCACCTGTATGCCAAATTTCAGCGCAATCCGAAACAATATTGATTTTAAGACTTTGTTACCCCATTTCAGCCTCTTAGGGGTGGAATTTCGAAAAAGCCTAATACACGTATTTACTTATACATGTACTCAAGCACTTGTGTTAAGTTTCGAGTAGAAAAAACTATCTAATGTTGTTTCTCCATAGAAACTTTGAACCCCCGTTTCATCCCTTTAAGGGGTGAATTCTAGAAAATCCTTTCTTAGCTGATACTAACGTCATAATAACCACCTGTATGCCAAATTTCAGCGCAATCCAAAAAAATATTGATTTTCACACTTTGTTACCCCATTTCACCCTCTTAGGGGTGGAATTTCAAAAAAACCTGAAACATGTATTTACTTATTTTGTACTGAAGCACTTGTGTGAAGTTTCGGATAGAAAAGACTATCTAATCTTGTTTCTCGATACAAACTTTGAACCCCCATTTCATCCCTTTAAGGGGTGAATTTTGAAAAATACTTTCTTAGTACACCCCTACATACTAAGACAAATATACCCTCCAAATGTCAAGTCTCTACGACCAGCGGTTTAGGCTGTGCGTTGTCTGTCAGTGAGTCAGTCAGTCAGTCAGTATGTCGGGACAAAGATTCTTATAGTATTAGATAGATAAAAAATATAAATGTTTAAGGGATGGCATCCCATACATGGAACTAAAACAAAAAAAAATCTTCAAACCTATACGTGTGGGGTGTCTATGGATAGGTCTTTAAAAATGACATTGAGGTTCCAAAAAATATTTTTTCTCTAAGTCAATCATTTGAAAGATAGGCGCGTCTAAAGTGGTAAAATGTGTGTCCCCCCCCCCCCCCCTCTAACTTTTAAAGTAAGAAAAATCTAGAAAAAATTAGCTAGCTCTTTGTTCGTTTGATGTAAACGCTGAATACGAGTTTTCGTTTACACTAAAAGACCACAAATGAATGCTCTTGTTCTAGCTCTAGCTCTGTGTTCGTTTGATGTAAATCAACTTTCATAGATTTTTTTTCCGATGTAGATTTTTGACTTTTAAGTGTCAGTGAATGTGTACGAAATTAAATAAAACTAAAATAGTTTATTACATACGCGCACGTGCTTGGCTTCAATTTTCTAGCACGGCAGGTGTACGTTCCTCCTACAGACAAATAAAAAATAACATGACAAAATTATAGCATTTAATTCAAAAGTGTCACCTTTCTTAATCTCACAAAAGCAGTTTCTATATTGCCTTTAAATCAACAATTTAATTGCTAATTTATTACTTGTGTCATCAACTCCGTCCTGTTTTAACAAATTAATTAATTCAACAATTAATAAGTAATTAGAAACAGGTTATTTTATTTAACAAGAACAAAAGAAAAGACGTTTCGGAATACGACTATCGTCTCACTGTCGTTTAGGAAAATAATAAGTTTTAAAACTTGGTGCTAGTTCATTATTGAAAGATATAATCTGTCATTCAATGAAAGTCAGAATCTGTCATTTAATAGAATACAGAATCTGTCATTCAATAAAAGATATAATCAGTAATTTGATAAAAGATAATAATCAGTCATTCAATTTAATATCTAATCTGTGATTCAATAAAAGACAGAATCTGTAATTTAAAAATTATAAATGTCCAGTTACATACTATCGCTATACGGTACGATACGGTTTGTCTGCCAAACAGAGATCGCAAATAACACTAGGAAAAGCATTTGGGAACTTCACCTACTGGTAGTGGTTTGGTAGACTACATTTTGGTTTTTATTGTTTTTGTTTAGGTTTATTTGTGTTTATAGTTAAGGTACGGCCACACAGCGGCGTCCTGCGATCTGCGGGCGCGATCTCAGTACATTTCGATTATTTTCTGATCGCGTTTGGTGTGAACCAGTCAGTACATATACTACTGCGCTATCTATTCGCCGCCTAGATCGCGCACGCAGGACGCTACACCGTAGTAGCGTCCTGCGTGCGCGATCTAGTCCGTACCTTTAGGTAGTTTTAAAGTTATGATAATGTACATATTTTAATGACCAAATTAATGTAAATTTATAAAAATAAATTACTCTCATATATTTTTTTTAAAAAGCTTTTCTTGTTGCTGTGGTTACACTACTTTGCTACATTATACTTGATCAGTGAGTTACACTCATAGACATACAATGTGCTGTAGGTGTAAATTAAAACCATGAGATATAACGTGTTACGTGAGGTAACGAGTCGCATGCTATCGATTAAATAACAACTGACCAAGGCTATGTAACTATCGCTAGGAAAATACATTTTACTCATTCCTTATCAAATTACAAATGATTTTACCTTACTATTGAAGAATTAATGTTTGACGTTTTTACTGGTTTAGGTTAGTTTTGCTAACTCAGTGACCTCATTTTGTGATTTTTACTATTTTCAACCGACTTCCCAAAAAGAAGGAGGATCTCAATTCGTCTGTATGTTTTTTTTGTTACGCGATTACTCCGTTAAATGTGAACCGATTTGAATGATTCTTTTTTTAATCAGTAGGGTACGTTTCTGAAGTGGTCCCATTGTAATTTCATCGAGATCTGATAAGTATCTCCAGAGATATGTCGATAAACGTCTTAAACATGCTACTGAAACTGACTCGCAGGGCATGGAAGTCAGTTGTTTTCGTTTTTAAACTATCTTAATTATTTATCTTAAAATTTTTTTGAAGGATTAGCCAGATATAATGCATAAATACTAAACCACGCTGTGCGCGGCTAGGATATCTCATAATCACAGTGCAGAGACCTAGTAAATAAATAAAAACTTGGTATACTTGTTACAATACTTAGCTACAACAAGTTCCGACACAAGTCCTTGAGATCCAGTTCCTGTTATAGGCCTAGCGTGCTACCATAGTAGAGCACTTACCATTAGATAAGAGAGTGGTCAAACGCTTGCTTTAGAACGCTATACTACCCCACGAGGACATTTATAACAATAGATAACTATTTTAAAATTGTTTAAAAAACTAATAAAAATGACTTCAAATGCCGCGGCAGTCATTTTTGGTACCAAGTTTGAGGTGTTTATCTATCCATATCTCTGAAGATACTCACCAGATTTCGATAAAATTACAATGGGACCAAACGGAAAGTATACAATCTCAAGCAAAAAAAAATCCGAATCAGTTAATAAATGACTGCCTTCTGAGGTAACAAATATTAAAAAAACCCGTCGAATTGAGAACCTTCTCCTTTTTTGACGTCGGTTAAATAATTCAATTGCAAGACAAATAAGCATCATTGACAGCATCATCACTTTTTATCAAAACTATTTTAGGTCTTGCCTGGAACCAGTAAAACAATGACAAAAATAATAAAATGTATGTATATATTATATATATAAAATGTATGTATATGTATATATATAAAATGTATATATTGATATATATATTTCGTTGTTCTTGTTTGTGAAAACCACTTTTTCTTATTTAACCAGTCGATTGGTGACGAACGCGAACCTGCAATCGCGAGGTTATCGGTTCATTTGAGGTGGTTGGTTACTTTAGGCATGTTTTCCTTAATCTTTATATTGCCCTTTATTATTTATATGAAAAAGCTATAAATGAACCTTATGGCTATAAATTTAAAGTTCCATTTCCAATGGCGATGTAAGGTACAAGTTTAACCGTGATCTAATGAACTAATAGTGACATGTCTTATTATCTTTCTCGGTCACATTCTCGTACAAATCATTTAGTTATTTATATTATTTTTATTTACCTGATATATTTCTATTTTTAGCCGACTTCACAATAAATAAGGAGGTTCTCAATTCGTCGTTTTTTAGGGTTCCGTACTCAAAGGGTAAAACGGGACCCTATTACTAAGATTCCGCTGTCCGTCTGTCTGTCTGTCTGTCTGTCTGTGTGTCCGTCTGTCACCAGGCTGTATCTCATGAACCGTGATAGTTAGACAGTTGAAATTTTCACAGATGATGTATTTCTGTTACCGCTATAACAACAAATACTAAAAACAGAATAAAGTTAAAGATAATAGAGGGTCCCCATACAACAAACGTGTTTTTTTCGGCATTTCACGCCATCTATGAACGCTTAGTTAGGTAAACGTCCAATAGATGGCGTCATATTGAAATGTCGATCCCTAACACCTTGTTAGACTTTAGATGGCGTTATAAGAAACAAAATGTTTATTAATTATTATTTTTTGCTGGCGAAAAATGATAGTGGTATTTTTGCTCGATTTTATATAATACTGTAGTGTGGTACGGAACCCTACGAGTGCGAGTCCGACTTGCACTTGGCCAGTTTATTTTTTCTATGTATGTTCACCGATTACTCGAAGACGCGTGAACCGCTTTGGAAAATTCTTTTTTGATTAGAAAGGGAATGAATCATACATACTTTACAGATAATCCCATTTAAATTTTATCGAGATATGTTTAGTATCTCTAGAGATATGGAGATAAACACCTCAAAAATGGTACTGAAAACTAATAGCGCGGCATTTCAAGTTTTTTAGTTTTTTTAAACGATTTTAAATTATATTATTCTAGAAGTGTCCCGCGGCTTCGCCCGCGTTAAAAACTTCTTTTATTTACTTAACACTTTTCTTTTGTAAAAACTATTCTATCATTAAAGACATCAAATAAGAATTAAACAAATCGGTTCACCCGTTTTCATGTTATCGCGTGACTAAGACAATACGGGATTCATATTTAAAAAACCGGAAATACCCAAATTTGCAGACTTTGTTACCTACCTCATTTCTAAAAATCCTACAAAACGTACTTTATCTCATCTTGTTCCGCCATACAAACTTTGAATCCCCGTTCCGTATCCGGGAGGAATTTTTAGAAAATGCTTTCTGAGTGGATACCTATGTAATAATACCTATCTGCATTTTAAATTTCAGCGCAATCCAAAACATATTGATTCTTAGACTTTGTTACCCCAGTTTATCTTCTTAGGGTGGCATTTTGAAAACGTCTGAAACTCGTATTTACTTATTTATTTACAGAAGTACTTGTGTGAAATGTCGAATAAAATGACTATCCAAACTTTGAACCCCCCCTTCATCCCCTTGAAGAGTGAATTTTGAAAAATTATTTTTTAGCGGATTAATTATGTTTCTTTGAAGTGTTTCACACTTTATAATTTTGTAAATTGTTAAACACAATCCAAAATTTCATAGTACCGACGGGACTTGAACCCGCAATCCACTAATTTCGTCGTAACGATACTTCGCACCGTGGCTTAATTGGCAAAGCACCGGAACATGTTATTCCGGAGGTTGCGGGTTCAAGTCCCGTCGGTACGATGATATTTTGGATTGTGTTTAACAATTTACAAAATTATAAAGTGTGAAACACTTCAAAGAAACATAATATTTGATTTACGCAGTGCAACATCTCTCGTCGGATTTGAAAACTGTAATGATTTCTTCCGAATGATTAACTTACGTAATAAGTAGTCATAGATGGCGCCACCAATGCATAATTGGGTTAACAAATGCAATCCACTAATTTCGTCGTAACGATACTTCGCACCGTGGCTTAATTGGCAAAGCACCGGAACATGTTATTCCGGAGGTTGCGGGTTCAAGTCCCGTCGGTACGATGAAATTTTAGATTGTGTTTAACAATTAACCTGAAACACGTATTTACTTATTTTTATACTGAAGCACTTGTGTGAAGTTTCGGATAGAAAAGACTATCTAATCTTGTTTCTCCATACAAACTTTGAACCCCCATTTCATCCCTTTAAGGGGTGAATTTTGGAAAATCCTTTCTTAGTACCCCCTTACGTACTAAGACAAATATACCCTCCAAATTTCATGTCTCGACGACCAGCGGTTTAGGCTCCGCGTTGTCAGTCAGTCAGTCAGTCAGTCAGTATGTCAGGACAAAGATTCTTATAGTATTAGAACATTTACATTAAATTTAATTTTATTAGCCCAGCGAGTTCACTATCTTTGATAACATCATCGCTTACCACCAGGGGAGATTGAGGTAGTGGTCAAACACTAGCCTAATAGCAGATATGAAAAACCTATATAATTACGCATTGTATTTTTAATCATTTTTATTTTTTATTTAGCTGCAATATTTAAATAGTTCAAACGGGTCACAAGTTTGGATGAAAATCCAAGGTGTCTACCACATGGTCTTTAGCATAATCACCACAATCTTAAGTACATGATATCTACGAACTTTCGTTACGAACCTTCAACAATATTTTGCTCTCTGCGGCATATGAATAAAAAGTAATTTTTTAGCGGCATCTGTCAAATATGCAATAGAAAATACATACAGTCGAACATAGAACCTCCTCCTTTTTTGAAGTCAGTTAAAAAGTGACTTAAATTAGGTCGCTTGACGGTTCAGATAAGTCTGCATCACAATTTTTTTACTCCAGCCACAAAATAAGGATGTTACGAGTTTGATGTGTGTTTATCTGTGATGTGTGAGTCTAACTGTGGCATCGTATATAGCTTTCAAACGGATGAACCGATTTTGATTTAGTTTATTTGTTCGATAGGTGACTTAATCGAAAGTAAATTGTTAAACACAATCCAAAATTTCATCGTACCAAAGGGACTTGAACCCGCAACCTCCGGAATAACATGTTCCGGTGCTTTGCCAATTAAGCCATGGTGCGAAGTAACGTTACTCACGTTCAAGTCCCGTTGGTACGATGAAATTTTGGATTGTGTTTAACAATTTACAAAAATATTAAGTGTGTAACACTTCAAAGAAACATAATATTTAATCGAAAGTGTTCTTAGCTTCGATTATGAGTTCTTTTCTAGTTGATGAGCCTATGAGTGCAAATTTCATAGGTCGGATCAATTCTAAATTCGGTGTCTGTTACTTCAATGATATGTAAGAACATGGTTACCTTGACTTGATGCTGGGGCATCTCCTAGAATCTGCAGAATACTCAACCGTACCATCCTTTTCTCGAAGCCATTCAGGCCATTTTCAACATCCTGTAATTTTGTGCAGCTGGTCTATCATTACTGTAATAAAGACAAGCAATTGACACATACTTTTCAACCGATTTCCAAAAAGAGGAGGTTCTCAATTCGTCTGTATGTTTTTATTTCTTTTTTTTTGTGTGCATGTTACGCGATTACTGCGTCAATTCTGAACCGATTCAAATTATTATTTTTGTAATCGGTAGGGTACGTTTCCGAGGTGATCCCATTGTAATTTCATCGAGATCTGATAAGTATCTTCAGAGACATGACAATAAACGTCTCAAACTTGCTACTGAAATTGACTCGCGGGCATTGAAGTCAGTTGTTTTAGTTTTTAAACTATCTTAATTATGTCATAGCCATTATGACATTAATAAACATTAGGCAACATGACGGCCAAAGCCTACTAGTATCACCAGTAGTAATCCATTTACAACCCCCTAGGAATCACGGGCAGGGTTAAGGTCCTATGTTGACAGGAAGGTAATTCCTTCGCGTGGGTGACAAAGGTCACCCGTAGCTACCGTACATTCGTAATAAGAACATACAAGAAGAGGTATTTTTTTAAATTATCGATCCGCTCCTGCTTAGCACGGGTGGATCATTATATAAAACTAATGTTTTTGCATCAGCTTGTTGCGTCGAATATGAATTAACATCTTCATTCTTCAACAATCATCGTCATATTTCACAAAACCTTGACGAATTATACACTTAAACCTTCCTCATGAATGACTCTGTCTATTGATGAAAACTACGAGTAAATCCGTTCAGTAGTTTTAGAGTTTATTGCAAACAGATGCGGCGGAGGATTTTGTAATATGTAATGTAGTGATATTAGTATGGATGTTTTTAAAGAAGCCAAACCCAGTGAAGTTTAATACGAACACAAAGAGAATATAAAATATACTTACGAACACGTCATATCATTAACCGTTCTCAAACTTCCTGGATCAAATGGTAAAGTTACGGTCATCATAATAATATATTATTAGTTATGGCATGTTCACGCAAAGTTTACTTCCTGTTCGTCAAAAAAATCTTGTCTCCTTACCCGACTGCGCATTATTATTTGATTAATATTATTTTGGATAGCTAGACAAGGCTTCGCTCGGTAGTACTATTATTTATTCTGTGGCTTCGCTTAGTGCTTATAACGAGTAAGCGATCACGCCTATCAATCTATACTAGTCTATACTAATATTATAAAGAGAGAACATTTGTATTTTTGTATTTTTGTATTTTTGTATTTTTGTATTTTTGTATTTTTGTATTTTTGTATTTTTGTATTTTTGTATTTTTGTATTTTTGTATTTTTGTATTTTTGTATTTTTGTATTTTTGTATTTTTGTATTTTTGTATTTTTGTATTTTTGTATGTTTGTAATGAGTAAGCTCAAAAACTACTGAACCGATTTAAAAAATTCTTTCACTAATACATAGAATGGACTTTCGGAATGAAAATAGGCTATATATTATCCCGTTTTAATGAGTGAATTAAAATATATCAATTCTAATGCCACGTAAGTTTCAACTTATAAATGCTGCTGACTAAATTAATACATTTATAGTAAGTAAGTAAGTATCACTACATATTATACAACAAAGCCCCCGCCGGGTCTGTCTGTCTGTTCGCGATTAACTCTAAAGTACTGAACGGATTTTCATGCGCTTTTCACCAATAGACAGAGTCACTCATCATCATCATCATCATAATCAGCCGGTATCAGTCCACTGCTGGACACAGGCCTCTTCCAAGTCACGCCACTGAGCCCGATCTTCGGCTCTTTGTTTCCAGTCGTACATACCCACCGCTTCGCGAATGTCGTCGCTCCACCTGGTCACAGGGCGTCCTGCGTTTACCGATTCGCGGTCTCCACTGTAGGACCAGTCTACCCCAACGGTACGGCAGATATGACTAGCCCACTACCACTTCAGTTTGCTAATCCGTTGAGCTATGTTGATAACTTTAGTTCTCTGGCGAATTACTTCGTTACGGATTCGATCCCGCAGAGAAATACCGAGCATAGCTCTCTCCATAGCTAGCTGAGCAACTTTAAATTGGTGGACCAGTCTAACTGTGAGTGTCCACGTCTCGGCTCCGTATGTCATCACAGGTAGGACGCACTGGTTAAAGACTTTTGTCTTTAGACACTGCGGTATAGGCGACGAGAAGACTCGACGGAGTTTTCCGAATGCTACTCAGCCCAGCGGAATTCTTCTCTGAATTTCCTTCTCGAAGTTGTGTTTGCCTAGTTGGAGCGTCTGCCCTTGGTAAACATACTTAGTGACAACTTCGAGTGGGATTCCAAATACGGCAATCGGTTCCAGAACAACGAGCTCGTTGTACATGACTTTGGTTTTATCCAAATTCATCCGGAGACCGATGCGACGAGACGAATCAGCTAGGCCATTAAACATTATTTGTAGGTCCTGCAGCGTCTCTGCCATAATGACGATGTCATCTGCGAATCGTAAGTGAGAGATGTACTTGCCGTTGATAATAATGCCACAATCTTTCCAGTCCAGCGTGTTAAACATATTCTCCAAGGCGTTAGTGAACAGTTTCGGGGATATGACGTCCCCCTGTCTCAGTCCTCGACGCAGGTGGGTATGTTTAGTACGCTGGTTCTGTACTTGTACAGTCATCGTTGCGGCATTATACAGACATCCCATCACTTCGATATATCGACAGTCGACTTGGCAACGCTGCAAGGACTCCAGAACAGACCAGGTTTCGATTGAGTCGAAGGCCTTCTCATAGTCCACAAATGCTAAGCACAGGGGCCCATTGTACTCTTCGGTCTTCTGCACAATCTGCCACACCGTGTGGGTGTGGTCCATGGTGCCGTAACCGCTTCGAAACCCGGCCTGTTCCAGAGGTTGACACTCGTCAAATCTTCGCGCAAGACGGTTCGTAATGACCCTTGAAAACAGCTTATAGACATGGCTCAGAAGTGAAATCGGGCGGTAGTTTTTCAAGAGCGTTTTGTCTTCTTGTTTGAAAAACAAAACCACCGTGCTTCTATTCCATGCCTGTGGAGTTCTCCCAGTGAAGAGAACAGAATTGAAGAGCTGTTACAGCTGGTTTACAGCTGGGGCTCCTCCAGCTTTTAGAAGCTCCGTTGTGATTCCGTCCTCACCTGGGGCCTTTTCATTTTTGAGCTGTTTAAGGGCCATCACGATCTCATCTCGGCTGACTTCGGGCAGGTCTTCTGTGAAGTGGCGGGTTAAGGTGGCTCTACAATCCTCAGTATCAGGTACGGGCCTTGAAGCATGCGATGCGTAGAGCTTGCCGTAAAAGTCTTCAACTTCCGTCAGAATCTCCGACTTGGATGCAACGACGTTCCCCGTTGACGTTGTCAGCTTTGTGAGGTGGCTTCAACCCAGAGGCTGGGCGAAAACTTTCGATGAGTTACTCATGAAGAAGGTTTTATTGTATAATTCGTTAAGGTTTTGTGTAAATTGGTTGAAATATTTAGGCATAAATGCTCTACCCGAGCGAAGCCGTGGCGGGTCACTAGTATGTATGTATATAATTTACGATTAGATATATAGATTACAATAGATACTTAAGAGCCAGTTCCCAGACTAGGCCTAGTATGCTACGTACGTACTACGTACTTGACCGCATCGTCACTTATGAACGGGTGAGATAGTCAAACGCTAGCCTATATTATATATAAAACTGGCCAAGTGCGAGTCAGACTTTTGTCCCGCATACGGAGGGTTCCGAACGCCATCAACAAATATCTAACGAACTTCTAACACCTACTAAATAAACGTTATCACAAAGGTAATTAATATTATTAAATATCTGGAAGACCAAGTGTTCGAAATCGTACGACTAACTCAAAGAGAATATAAATACTACGTAGTACGTACGTGACTAACTTTCCACTGATACTAGCTAAATGAAACTTTGTAAGTATTAAAATAGAAGATATAATAATCAATACTGACTGTACACTACTACAATTAAAACTAAAGTAGACAAATCGATCGAGGCCCACAAATTTAACAAATGAAACGCTTGCGCGCGCTAATTTTTCCTGTGCTGCCATCTAGTTGCGTCGAGGTGAATTAATTTCAAAGGCACACAGGTAAGTTATTTGTAGTTGATTGCAGATTGAACACCGCACAGCTATGCTTGGTATTTTTTGCCACTTAAATAGAAAAATATGACTCTTCCCGACATATATTGGCAAATAATAATACTATTTATTTTAATTGAGAGCAACTAACTACTTTAACTGCACAATAACACTAAAGCTACTTCTACTCGCCAATAGATGTCGGGAAGAGTCATATTTTAAGTTGATTTTCGATAAAGTTGATAATTGAAAACACAAATAAAACAAAATTTCTGAAAATGAATCCTAGCTAGATCGATTTATCACCCCGAAAACACCTGTATACTACATTTTATTTAATCTTTGGAGCCGTTTCAGAGATTAAGGTAAACACGATAGCGCCATCAATGAAGATTCGTAGATCGTAAAAAACACGTTTTTTGTTTTAAACCCTTTGATTTTTAACTTTGTTCTGTTCTTAGTATTTGTTGTTATAGCGGCAACAGAAATACACCATCTGTGAAAATTTCAACCGTCTAACTATCACGGTTCATGAGATACAGCCTGGTGACAGACGGACAGACAGACAGACAGACAGACAGACATACAGATAGACAGACGGACAGCGGAGTCTCAGTAATAGGGTTCCGTTGGTACCCTTTGGGTTCGGAACCCTAAAAAAAGAGTAGATAAGGTACCTATGTTTGAAAATAACTTTATTTAATGTATAAATAAATAACAGAGCTCATTATAATCAGCCGGTATCAGTCCACTGCTGGATATAGGTCACTGCTCACCGCTTTGCGAATGTCGTCGCTCCACCTGGTCACAGGGCGTCCTACGCTACGTTTACCGATTTGCGGTCTCCACTCTAGAACCAGTCTTCCCCAACGGTTATCGGTCCTACGGCAGACATGACCAGCCCACTGCCACTTCAGTTTACTAATCAGTTGAGCTATGTCGATCACTTCTAGTTCTCTGGCAATTTTTTTTAAATTTTTTTTTTAAAATAAAAATAGAAAAGATTACTCACAATGTGGATTGCACATTACTAGTATTCTTGTTAACCCCTCCAACTAAGCTAAATATGCTTGTGTCTGGAGTGGATTCACGTCAATAGTGCAATGGGTGGGGTGGGGATCGAACTCACGACCTCTCGATCGCCAGTCCGACACCCTATCCATTGGGCTGTTGCCGCCGGAAGGAAGCTTCCGGATTCGATCCCGCAGAGAAACACCGAGCATAGCTCTTTCGATAGCTCGCTGAGCAACTTTTAAAAAATTATCATAGACACAATATATTTACCATACCTTTCTAGATCATTAAAACAATTTAAACGTATTAATATTCGCGAGCTATAATTATTCAATATGGTTGATATTAATATTTTTTGTATGTAAATCGCCCAAATGTATCTACATATGCATGTATGTAGATGAATGTGGTCGTACAACCAGTATTACAACGATCGCGTCACTCCGATCACTTCCCTATTTCTATAACAGGTTCTATGGCAACTAGTATATAATCTGTGGTACGGCCTTCGCACTGCTCTACGAGTGGTTGTAGATTGGTTGTAGATCAAGATTCGCAGTGCTTAGGTGCTATTCGTACTTAGCTCATTATATTATATCAGCGAACATACGGTGTCATTATCGCGTGACAAGTTAGGGGAGTACCATTCTAAAACAATTTCAAACAGTTCGATCCCTAGACCGATGCCTAGGCTATGATAATTTTGTAATAGTAAATTCGCTTTTTTGTTATTAAACTACATAATTGCTTTTTTCAGAGTTATTTTCACTACTTACTTTATAAGTGCTGTAAGACCTTGCGTCTTGCTAAATTTCATGATTCTACGTCAGAAGTACCCTATAGGTTTTGATATCCTTGCAAAATATGCGAAAATATACGACATAAACGGTTATATCTTTTAATTGCGACTTACAGGTTTGATTTTTTCACAGCCGAAAGATACAGTAGACCCAAGTATTTAATTTTAAGTTTCAACTTGATATCTCTACGCGTTCCTGAGAAAAAGGGGTCTTGACAGACGGACAGACAGACAGACAGCCGCACAACAAAGTGATCCTATAAGGGTTCCTTTATTCCTTTTGAGGTACGGAACCCTAAAAATAAACAGACGAATTAAGAACTGATTTTAGTTTGGAATTGTGTTAAAAATGTAGTCCCTAATGAAGTAACTAACTTAAAAAAATAATAGTTATGTTAATACTACACACGCTTATTTCTTCTAATGCGTAATTTTGTATTTGCGATCAGCAAACTTTACGGCAAATCTGAATGTGGCTTTATGGCGCATGCACTACTTACACATGAAGCTATTTGTCATGGTTAAATATTAAATCTATTGTTTCGTAACATTCTTATTACATCTGATAAACATCGTCTATATGTCACAGATTAATATAACAATAACTTCTTGTTTATATAATATACTATAGATAAGATAGAAGCTAGAATAGCAGCTTCTAGAATATGCAACATTCATCATAAGAGTACTCTTCACAGAATTATGACTATACTATACTAAGTAAAGAAAAATAAATTAAAATTCCTTAGAAACTTTTGACCCTTTTGCAGAGATCCTATTTAATGAAAAACAAACATTCGTTGTATTACGTCTAAAAATATGTAACACTTTATTACAAACATACATCTTTACTTCCACAATATTATAATGCATAAAATATTCAAGTTAGGACCTTAAAATCGCTTTGTGCTACGAAATTTTGTGCTACGAGGTATTCTATAGCCATATAAAAATGTTATCAAAATAGATGGCCTTTCGACTTCTCTGCGGAATAGGTACTTGAATTATTTACGATATACTTATGTTTTATGTATTGGTATTCAAATGATAGCAGGCAGCGGCATACAAAGCCACATAATCTCAATAACATGACACGTAGTTCCGGGCTCGTATTGCTACGAGTATGAACGTAGACAGTGCGTTGAACTCTTTTGTACGGGCGTTGTAAATTTTTTTGTTACCCTGTTTGCTCAAAGCACGTTAATGCCTTGTTAGGTGTCGGATTTTTAATGTATCCGCTAATTGATTGTACTAACTGTTTGATCAATACCTTCCTTATTTGTCATTTTGTAAATTTACGTTTTGTATTTATCTAGTTTTCATTTAACATTATTTTATGGTTTATTATTTAGTTTATCACTGATTAATGATGTTTTGAAATCTAATCTTTACAAAATTTACAGACAATAAAAACAACAAAGAATGCAATGTATAGATAATCGTAAATCACCTCCTTTTGTAGGGGAGTTCATACTGCAGAACGTTGATAGGTTCTAACAATATTTTATGATATTTTTATGACGTCGAACGTTTTTACTTTGATTCGAGAAGTTGACGAAATACCAGCCAAAGCTAATATTGTCATAATTTTATTTACGGTCGGTTCCTGGCGCATTAAAAGCTACCTTGAATCTCATCAATCGGCGTTAATAATCGCGGCGTTTTATCGCGAAATCCGTGCATTTCCTCGATTCGTTCGGTGCGAGTGGGTGCTCCGCTTGGCAATCTCGGCATAGGCCGGTTGTCGGCGGCAGTCGTACGAGGGCGTTCGCATCGCTAGCACGTCGCGTCTTGCTCCGCCCCTCTCACCACGCGACCTCCGGAGCCACCGACGACGTACCCTCGCTCGGTACAATGAGCACTGCTCTCCCTCGGTCGCGCACACGAGCTCGCTTTCTATTCGCCGACACAGAAGCCGCGATCTGATCCGTTACTCTGGCATGTATACACTGTTTACTATAAGATGAACAAAGTTTTTCTCGGCCGTCGACGTTAGCCCAACTCGGCGTGAATGCGCATTGGCTGAAGGATTGCGAAACTGTACAAGTGAAGTTTAAAAATACATTGGCACTAGTGCGAAGTGACGTCGACCGAGATGTGTGCGTGCAGCAAGTTTTGCGACTTTTGGAAGAACTCTTGTGGTGCAGGTGAGACCTCTTAAATTAACTTTCTAATGAATATATGTATCTATAGACGCCTGTATCTTATTTATACATTGTTAGTTGTGGATAAAACCCTAACCTAATATCTTTCCATCTGAGTCCTAAACGAGCTCAGACGGAAGTCATAATATTTTAGTAAAAATGAAACTGCCGACATCGACCACAGCTCTAATATAACTATTTGAGATATTTAATTAAACTTGTCATGCCTATAAAGGCTCATAAAGTAGGACAAAAAGTTAATTGATCGCGGCGATAAAAACAAAAGCTGTTTCCAAAACAAACAACTGTCAAACAGAGATCAAGAGTATAAAGGATTGTTAGTTTATTTCAACTGATGTTATCAGAAGAATGCCAATTATGATGTCAAGGCGTGTGGCTGTCGAGATGAGGGCATTATAAAAATATCCAGCTACCTCATTTATATTCTTGAAATAAAGCAGCTTAAACAGATAAACACATACTTTAATACGTACTTAGGTGCGTTGAATTCGTTAGCATAAAGTAAACTTTGTAGATTTTAAATTAAAACCATATTTTCGAGTAAAGAATCTACATTTAGCATTGCTAGAATTATGTCACAAAACGAATTATTACGACTCCCCTAATTATGCTTCTTTAGAACCGTGCTTTTGAATATTCTTTAGGCTTATTAGCTTCAGTTCGCCAGTAACAATGACTTCCAGTCCAGTTAATTAGCTGACATTTCAATTAGTAATGTCCTTAGAATTGAAGCGTTGGTGTTCTGCCTAACATTTACAATTTGGCAAGGAGAATGTGTTTACTCACGCCGCGCCGGCCGTGGTATCCAAGGTCGGCAGCTATGAATGAACAAGATATCCTGTTGGAATATAAATGAATTTACCCTGTTTTTATTTAAAACAGGATCCAGAATCTTAGAGACGAGCGACTCCACGGCTAGTCTGATCCGGTCTTGTCCAAGGCTGGCAGGGTCATTCGAGGCACGCGGACTGTTTGCGTTGTTTGTTGCGGTGTGCGTGTTGCCATTGCACTACGTAAAAAGGTCTATATAAAGTGCTAGGAATTTACTTTACAACTAAGATTAGTAGTGGACTAGCAGTACTTTAGTTCTGTACGCATCACATTACGCCTTGACACCCTTGTCGGTGCGCCGCAAACTGTAATGTAATATGAACTGAATATATTCTATTTCCCCACATGGTTTCTCGGTTTCGCATTGTGGCTCTGAGGCCTCGAGTTGGCGGAAGTGATCTAAACAAAGCAACAAAACTTGTTTAGGTATTAATACTGGTAGACATTAAGTATCCGAGTTACATTCTATTTTTAACCCCCGGCGCAAAAAGAAGGGGTGTTTTAAGTTTGACGTGTGTATCTGTGTGTCTGTGTATGTGTTTGCCTGTCTGTGGCATCGTAGCGCCCAAACAGATGAACCGATTTTGTTCTTTTTTTGTTTTATAGGTGTTTTAAACTATGGCGTTCTTAGCTTTGATTGATTAAAATTTGACTTGAGACTATGAGATTTTTTAATGCTCAACTCCCGACCAACTTACAGCAGAGATGTCAAGGCTCATTGGAATGGTCTCAATAAACAGATTGTTTATAGATCAGTCGGGATGATTTTAAATTTTGAATTACTAATAGGTACAAGCTTTTATTTAGTTTCACCTGTCCCGGTGTCGGGCTGTAATAAAACCTTGCAGTTAAATTTGACCTACTCCCCGGTGTTTGGTTGAGCTGTCATTTTGCATACATATGTACCTAAATCAGATAACAATGTTATATGGTACCATACAGCTTGTCTGATGATGTGGCCTTAGTAACTCCTATTCAACACATGATAATCCCGTAGAGTTTGGGCTCGTTAGATTTGCCTTGACACGTACTCTAGTCCTAGATAATGTAAAAGCTGGATTTAAAAAAAGGTTTGATGATATTACTTGTTATTTAAAAGGTACGAGTTTACAAACGAGTCTGGTATAATAAGGATACCAACAACTTTTTCATGTTAAAATTATTATTTTTTGCGTATTAAGAACCAGATCGTTATTATATAGCATTTTATAGTTTAAGGATCATTATTTTATTATGAGTTTAAATTACATCAAATTGGTCGTATTATAGCGTGAGTTTAATAAGTGATATTTAATAACATTAATTTATTATTTGCCCAGCAGCGGCTACTAAAAGTATGTCTTGATAAAGTAAAACCATCATCATCATATCATTCATCTCTGTTCGTTGGCTATGACTCTAAGCTTAAGTAGACTTTTGGGCTAATTGCAAACATGTAACGGGCAGTCAATTGTCCAACGGTGTTAATTATTACTGTAAAGTTAAATCGTGTTAGCTGTGAAAAAGCCGCTTTACATGCAATATTATAACAGATTTTTTTACTAACAAGAGCATTATGGCAGATTTTAAACTTTCGTAACAAAGTTAGGTCAAATCTAAGGCATTAATAAATATAAAGTCCACGACAAGAGTTAGAATATCACAATATTCCTCATCATATTATTGGAGCGTAGATAATAAGGAGCTCATATAATAAAACCTTGCAAATAATGTTTATAGTAGGTAATATTATTATTGCATATAGGCTTCTGAAAATGGCTTCAGGTATCACAACGTACAATGCCCGTTTGCATGTATGAGGCAAATTTCCGTAAAAATGTGTAAATTACTCAAATAGTAGGTAATTAACCTTCTGTAATTACTTTGTGGCCTTACAAGCCGACAACTTGACTGGAACAATTAAAATATTGTAAAGCAACATGCGTCTCGCTTCTTTATTACGTTGGTAAACATATTCATTAATTTTGATATTATTTTACAGTAATTTTATACAATAAGTACCAAAACAACATCGCATTTTTCACTTATTGGTAAACAAATATTATCTTATTCAGTTAAAAAAAATCTTCTCATTTCTTTAGATTTTTTTTTGTCTTTCAAGCTTAAAGGAAAGTAATATAATTAATTATTCTTAAAATTAAAAACCCTAATTTTACTGGTTACGTTATATACAGCGTAACCAGTAAAATTACAGTGCGTACAGACTCAAGGACTTATTTAGATTATTACAATATTTAAAGAAATATGACGAAAAAAATCTCTACAAAAGACTCGCTCTAGAATTGCTAATATCTCTTCTGGCCTTGATATTATATACCCTTGTATATATATTTTACGCATCGCGATCAATTATAAACTGCTTCCCTGGAACTTTGTGAAGCCCTTCTATAATATTGTTTCGCAAAACAACCCCATTTATCACGCCGCTCATTATGTTAACTTTTCCTCGTCAAAGAAATGGGTCGTTCATGTTACTAAGGCGCGATTATTTTCCCAAGTCAATCTATGTGTATGTACTGCACTGTTTTTGTTTGCCGAATTTTGGTGACAATTTGGAGGATTTATATACGTTTATATGTTTGTTATGTTTTTGGTTGTTATTTGTTTCTGAACGAATTCTGGGTTATTATGGCATAGCTTACAGATCACCACTCAATGGTATGGTAATGTCGTAGTGAATGGGTATAGTCCATATACCTCAGAGATTGTTAAAATTTGACATTTATTGGCAATATGTCAGAAATGTATTAGCGAGATAAACAGCATGCTGTGATGTGTCTAGGTAAAATAATGCAATGCACAGTAACTAACCTGATTTGTTTATGTTGTAGAAAAACCTATCAATTTAATTCTATTTGGATGTGAACCTTATAATTTGTAAACCATTGCACCCGAATGTGCACTTAACCTCACTACGATCAGGCCTATCGCACTTCGCGCTGTAGATATGAAAATATTTATACCTACGCGAACCCTCGCGAGTGTTTAAAGGTACGTACACACCGCAGCGTACTGCGTGCACGATCTAGGCGGCGATCAGATAGCGCAGTAGTATTTCATTGTACCGACTGGTGCACACCAAACGCGATCATAAATCAATTGAAAAGTACTGAAATCGCGCCCACAGATCGCAGGACGCCGCGGTGTGGCCGTACCTTAAGTCAGGCAGTAAAGTGTCAAGAAAGTTGAACGTTACCGACGTTGTAACTAGGTTTAGGGCCAATTTCACCAGTTCATCATAAAGTGACAAATATTTATCTGACGGATGACACCATATAAAAGCTGTCAAAAATATGCCAGATAAGTTTCAAATAGGGCTATCAGGAACCGGTGAAATTGGCCCTCAATCTCGTATTTTTGCTACCAGAGAGTGCATCTTCTGTATTTGTACTATTATTTTATTCTGTGCTACGATCATGAATTCGAGAGTAAGAGAATAAAATTAAAGTTAAACTTTTATTAAGCTCAAGCTTTTTACGAAAACATTATGTGTAATGAAAATAACTAATGTTATCAATACATACCTACTAGTACAAATTCGACTGTCTTACATTCATCATCACTTCATCAGGTCAGCTTGATGGTACCATTTTATTGCATCGTTACCGTAGATACGCATTACGCAAGTATACCAATAATTAAGTCCAATTTAAGGTCAGGAAGTGGTTTTATATAGCTTCCAAGATTTGACCCACACAATCTACTAATACTATAAGAATCTTTGTCCTGACATACTGACTGACTGACAGACAACGCAAAGCCTAAACCGCTGGTCGTAGAGACTTGAAATTTGGAGGGTATATTTGTCTTAGTACGCAAAGGTGTACTAAGAAATGATTTTCCAAAATTCATCCCTTAAGGGGATGAAATGGGGGTTCAAAGTTTGTATGGAGAAACAAGATTAGATAGTCTTTTCTATCTAAAACTTCACACAAGTGCTTCAATAAAAAAATAAGTAAATACGTGTTTCAGGTTTTTTGAAATTCCACCCCTTAGAGGGTGGAATGGGGTAACAAAGTGTGAAAATCAATATTGTTTCGGATTGCGCTGAAATTTAGCATGCAGACAGTTATTACGACGTTAGTTACCTCTGAGAAAGGATTTTCCAAAATTCACCCCTGAAGGGGATGAAACGGGGGTTCAAAGTTTGTATGAAGAAACAAGATTAGATAGTATTTTCTATTCAAAACTTCATACAAGTGCTCCATTAAAAATATAAGTAAATACGTAATTTTTAAATTCCACCCTAAGAGGAAATGGGGTAACAAAGTGTGAAAATCAATATTGTTTCGGATTGCGCTGAAATTTGGCATGCTGATAGTTATTACGACGTTAGTTCCCTCTGAGAAAGGATTTGCCAAAATTCACCCCTGAAGGGGATGAAACGGGGGTTCAAAGTTTGTATGGAGAAACAAGATAAGATAGTATTTTCTATTCGAAACTTCACACAAGTACATAAGTAAGTAACAAGTACATAAGTACATGCGTAAATAAATAATAAAATACATGTTTCAGGTTTTTTTGAAATTCCACCCCAAAGAGGGTGAAGTGGGGTAACAAAGTCTGAAATCAATATTGTTTCGGATTGCGCTGACATTTGGCATGCAGATAGTTATTTTGCCGTAGGTATCCGCTAAGAAAGGATTTTTCAAAATTCACCCCTGAAGGGGATGAAACGGGGGTTCAAAGTTTGTATGGAGAAACAAGATAAGATAGTATTTTCTATTCGAAACTTCACACAAGTACATAAGTAAGTAACAAGTACATAAGTACATGCGTAAATAAATAATTTTTTTGAAATTCCACCCCAAAGAGGGTGAAGTGGGGTAACAAAGTCTGAAATCAATATTGTTTCGGATTGCGCTGACATTTGGCATGCAGATAGTTATTTTGCCGTAGGTATCCGCTAAGAAAGGATTTTTCAAAATTCACATTTTCAAAGGGATGAAGCGGGGGTTCAAAGTTTGAATAGTCATTTTATTCGACATTTCACATAAGTTCTTCTGTATATAAATAAGTAAATACGAGTTTCAGACTTTTTTCAAAATGCCACCCTATCTCGGATTGCGCTGAAATTTAGAATGCAAATAGTTATTATGGCGTAGGTATCCGCTCAGAAAGGATTATCAAAAAATTCTTCCCGGATACGGAACAGGAATTCAAAGTTTGTATGGCGAAACAAGATGAGATAGTCCGCTTTATTCGAAACTTAACACATAAGTACTTCTGTAAATAAATAAGTAACTACGTGTTGTAGGATTTTTCGAAATGGGGAAGGTAACAAAGTATGATCGGTTTTAATAAATATGAATCCCGATTTGCCTTAGTCACGCGATAACATGAAAACGGGTGAACCGATTTGGCAAATTCATATTTGATATCTTTAATGATAGAATCGTTTATACAAAAGAAAAGTTTCAAGTAAATAAAAGGAGTTTTTAACGCGGGCGAAGCCGCGGGGCATTTCTAGTCATAAGTAAATACTAACATGGTAAGTTAAATAAAAGCTTGTAACAATTGAAATTACTACTGCCTTGATAAAATGACTGCATAGTCTGCCACAATATGATTTTGGAAACTTATCTGCAACGATATAAAGTTGATATTTAACAAACGTAATCTCCTTGGACATCCCTTTCTGTATAAGGTCTAAATTATAGAGGAAAATGATATTAACTCGATGGTTTGTTGGTTACAACTCAACGCTAGGATGCGATAACGGTCACGCATGCATGGCATATATTATATTGTACAGCGACAGGACGTGTGATGCATATGCATGTACACAGTCAACCTAACAGTATCTTACGTCATCAGAACTGCAATTATTGGTGATTTAACATGACTGGCTGTAGGGTCCAAAGTTATTTTAGAACAACAATATTGAAAGAAGAATTTACCATAGGTGGTAGGAGCATATTATATCGATGTTCCGCCCGACTTGCTACCAAAAATAAGCTTATCACCATCATAGAGAAAATCTACTCCCATGACCTTACGGTGTTCCGGCAGCACGCAGCCCTTGAGAGTTAGGGTATTCTACGTCTTCACAATCTTCGATATCATCGTCGCCTACCACCAGGCGAGATAGTATTCAAACACTAGGCTATAAGATACAAAAAAAAACAGTTTTAAGTATTTGACGGATATGTATGATTACAGGAAGAAAACGAAATAGAATCTGCATACAAAAAATCTATACACCATTTCAGACCGGATACAAATAAACAATATTTTCAGTACAAGTTCTAAATACACAAAAATCCGAAGCTAACTTATAAGTTGCTTTTTCGTATTTATGATCTGTTCAAACGTACCTAACGTAAAACTTTCTTATTCGTACATTGTGCACGTACAAGATTCCTGCTTGAGATCCTTGTCTATCGCCGTGTTGTTTCTTTAAAACCATTAGCTTTAATTGCAGAATTTACATTTAGTACAAAATGACGCTAACAACCACTGGCGTATACAACAATTACCGTCAATCAAATAATATTGACTATTTAAATCCCAATGGCTCTTACCGCTAAAGCCTTCACGTTTCAAGATCAACAAAGCCTAAGACGCAGTCTTCTGCGTTTCAACACTTAATGAAGAAGGTCGTTGAGTACTGTTTGAGTTTGACGTTTCCAAGGCACCAATAACCTTATAATCGACAATTTCCTCTTATTGGTGACCTAATTGTTTTTATAAACACCTGTGATGTTATTTTCTGCCAACTATCGGCCGGCAGAATAGCCCTTTGTTCGGCGTGTTTATGTTGCTTTCCAACCTTAATCTAAAGAAAATGGTAAAAGACTTTTAAATCGATTGTTTAGAGCAGTTGAATAGTTTTCGGAAACAGTAGAGTTTCCCGGGCAAAGGTCTCTAATGCACTGCTCGATACGAAGACAGCTGTGATGCCATCTCGAATATTACCAATGTACAAAAATGAGTAGAGCCCAGAGTCGAATTTGGTTAACTTATCGTAGTGTTGCACTTGGTTGGAGCCTTATAAGCTCCCAACAAAAAGAGGGGTCGTTTCACCACATACACATCTGTGTATGTGTGTGTCTATCTGTAGCATATCTGTGCCCAAATAGATGAACGGATTTTGATTAAGTGCTTTTTGTTTGATAGGTGTCTTCCTTGAAAGTGTTCTTAGCTTTGATTCATGAAATTCCATTCAGCCGTTTAAGACTATACGCTTGTATGCTTGTAAAATGAATAATGACGCTATAAGATCAACTTTTAATAGTTCTGATAAATTCCAAATTTGGTATCCTCTTACTTCAATGATATTGTTAGAACATAGTAGCATTGAAGTAAATTCTCAATTCTCATTAATCATACTAATTAACAATGGAATATTATTATGGACTATTATTACAAAATCGCGATGCTCCGTCCACTAATTTGATTAGAGATCATTACTGATGTCGATAACTTGCCTGTTTACTGCATACCTGCCTAGGTTATACAACAATCAAATTTCCTGATGGAAATGTATGAAAATGAAATAAAATCGCGTTGGAAATGATAAACAATTTTCTATTATACATTTAAATACATTTATGCCTATGTATATAAATGTAAACTTAAATAATCTAATCTGTGTTTATTTAATACCTATGTAAAAATGTAAGTACAATAAGTATTGTAATGTACTTTTTTCATTTTCAGCATGCACATTTATTAGCTATCCTATTTTAGTTCTAGCGTACTATCTAGCATCTTCGATTACAATTATGGTCAATAACCATCAGTTAAAATAGTGTTCACACGCTAACCTATGTGCTATAGTTAATGGAGGAAAACCCCTGGTTTCATTCTTGATGAATATTGTATGTATGCTACTGAAACATCTTCACTCATTGACATTTTAAGCAACTAATTTGTAGGTCGTTCGCTCTCGTTCGCCTCGACATGTCTGCCCTCACAATTAGTTACAATATGACACAAAGAATATGAAATATCTCGTGCCAAATTAAAGTTATCTTTACCTTTAATCACCTTTCTTATTAATCGGGTGTATACAGTGCTGGATTTTTTTTTTAATGAGTGTAGGCTACTTTATTTCCGACGCCCCTTGTACCTTTTTTTTACTTTTATACGGGCGTCATCTAAAATCTGCCGCCCCTAGGACGTTGTCACCCCTAGGCCGCGGCCTATACGGCCTATTGACAAATCCAGGACTGGATGTATATTTAGGAATGTACTATTTGAAGGTTTGATAGAAACCGTTGTCGTGTATAAAATAGAAAGTTTTATTAAATGCCGGAAATAAATAAAATAACGTGGCTAAACAACGAGTTCAGCCCAGCAAAGCCTTCTTGTTATTTGTCCGCTACAAGTCACTTCGCATCAGGCTTACAATACTAGAATTTACAAGGAAACTAGATTAAAAATAATCACTACAGGCATGCTTTTGTGTAGTTTTTGCTACAATTATGAGTAAGTAGCCTCATTTAGATAAGATCATTGCAATAATTTTACTTATAAAATCACGTTAATGGAAACTACTGCGTAGTGACAATGAGCCCTTATTTTTAAACCGATGATGCAAAATATACATATTTGTAGTTTCTTTTTATAGGAATAAGTTGACTGCAGAACGCACTGCGGAAAGTTTGTAAGAATCTTTGAGCGAAGATATAAAATGTGGAACATCGTTTTAGACGGATTAAATGAAGCACTAAGCTTTTGATTCATGTGAATATTACTCCATTATTAATTGTATAATTGTAATAAATAATTTAGTGGTATATAATACTAGAGTAGTTTCTACTTACCTATAGTAGGGCAATGTAGTGAAATGAAAATTTGAGGGCCCAGTGGTGTATTGGAAGAATGGTCGGCTTTGACGCCAGTGGTACAGAGTTTAATCCCCGCCGTGCACCAATGGATTTTTTAATCGATAAATGTATGTGCGCTTTTCACAGTGGCCCTCTACCACCCTCAAGTTAGAAAATCTGTCGCCAAACATCTAATGTGTTCTGTCAGCTATCCTTCAGAGCCAGTTTCCATTCTAGGCCATCAGATTGTGGTCAAACGCTAGTCCATAATTATTTTTTTTTAATTGACTATTTTAAGGTGAGACTCTAATATAACTAAACTGCGCCCTGCAATCACTTCTCGACGTGAAAATTCATTTGACATGAAAACTCGTGACTATTCATTGTAGGACATACTTACGAGTAAACATGTACCTCATACCTATATATGTGTATATCCTAACTATCTCGGTAAATTGCTGGTAAACTAATAAACAAATTCTAGATAACGATATGAGTCGTTTCCTTGTGTCATTTAGTTTGTTATCACCAAGTAAATTGCGCTGCCATAAAAGTGTTTTCTTTCCGCTGTTATTTGCTTAATTTATTAATTATCTAGAATTTTAGAGGGTTTATTTATACAAACTTAAAGATTTTGCACTTGGTACGTTCAATACCTTATGAGATATCATTTTCGATTGAGCGATGTAGTCACGGATATTTATATGTATACAAATATATCTGTCGATGTAGTAGATCAGTGCCAAAAGCCCCAAAAGCATTTCACTTTGTTAGGTTATATAAGATTTCTTTACCAAAAGATAAGCAAACATGTTAGCAATGAATATTCATTATTTTCACTGAAATATTAATAAATTATTAAAATTTCTGTATATACTATTATTAATATTGTTTTCGGGATATTTACCATGTTTTTCTTTTAATTTGAGTTTCCGATATTTCGGTGCTGTTACAAACGCCATGTTCACGGACGAACACGGCGCTTGTAACAGCACCGAAATATAAGAAACTCAAATTAAAAGAAAAACATGGTAAATATCCCGAAAACAATATTAATAATTGTGTTAGTGACCATGAAAACTTAAAAACTTATATTTCTGTATATTTTAATTTTTCTGTGTTTTATTATTCATTTTTCTGTATTAATATTTCTGTATTTTTTATTTTATTTATTCTCTTTTGTCTCTTCTATTTATTATTTTATAGATTTTATTTGCGTACACGTGTTGTAACCAGTTTGGTCAAGAGATTGTACCGCAGTGTGGATCGGACAAAAGTCTGTGCCATCTTATACTTTCAAACACGCACATGTAGTAACATTCAATCAGTTGAAATTTTAGCCAAGTGCTTGTCTATCTCCAATAAAAATAGCTCATTGACAAGTGGCGACTTATAGCGGTGACTAATGGTGACTTATAGCAAACTGCACCATAGTCTTCTGTATATATCAAAGGCAAACGTTACAGACTGATTGACTTATAGTTATAGACTATATACCGTTATAGTTATAGATTATATACCGTTTCCTGTCACATGTACACGTCTGTGTACAGTCAATGATCCCTATATATAGTTCCTACTCTGGGGGGTCTGGTGACCTGCAATACAGGTTTAAAAAAAACCTACTTCAGGCACTTGCTCTTACAAAGTAGTACCACTATAGAAGGTGTATTGCTGCACGTAGTTTTTAAATTAGTTTATAATACTATTTAAACCTATTGTATGTAGTTTTACTTAGTTTTGTGATGAACAAATAGATGTATTTTTTATTTTATTTGATGTAATCTCTCGGGTCGTAATCGCCCGGACCTTTGGAAGGCATTGACAGGGCCAAAGCCAACTATAATATATATAACTATTTTTAACCGACTTCAAAAAAGGAGGACGTTTCTCAATTCGACCGTATATATGTTTTTTTTATGTTTGTTCGCGGATAACTTCGTCGTTTATGAACCGATTTTGCTTATTCTTTTTTTGTTAGAAAGAAGATATCCCCAGTGTAATACCATGGTAATTTTATTGAGATTTGATAAGTATCTCCAGAGATATGGAGATAAACACCTCAAAATTGGTGCTGAAAATTAATAACGCGGCATTGAAGTCGGTTCTTTTTAGTTTTTTAAACTATCTTATATTTATTATTATTATGACTGACTGACTGATCTATCAACAACATACAGCTCGAACCACTTAACGGTATGCGCTGAAATTTAGCAAGCAGATAGTTAATATAACGTCGGTATCCGCTAAGAAATAATTTTCCAAAATTCACCCGCTAAGGAGAAGAAACGGGGGTCCAAAATTGTATACAAAAACAAGATTAGAACAAGTACTACTGAAGATATCAATAATTAAATACTTGTTTCATGCTTTTTCGAATTTCCACCCTTAAGAGGGTGAAATAATAATATAACAAAGTCTGAAAGTCAATATGGTTTTTTGGGTGTTATGAAAATGAACTCCTGTTTCCCTTGGTCACGCCATAACTTAACACCGGATGGACCAATTTATTCATTCTTTTTTGAACTTTTTCTTCTAATCTAATGTGTTTTTATGACAGAAAGGTTTTTACGAAAGAAAAGTTTTATATAAATGAAAGAAGTTTTTAACGCGGGCGAAGCCACGGGGCACTTCTACTCTATAATAAAACGAAATAAATAACTAAGTTTATACATATAATTCTTAACTAAACTAAATTCTAACTATTTTGCTGTAACTACAACAATAATAAAACAACATTCTCGGTCAAGGAAGAGAAAAGACCCTAACAAAACAAGCGTTGGAAATAGGTCAATGGTATCGAAGGCGGCATAACAAAATACTTGCTATTAAATTTGGATTGCGTTATGTTTATATTGTTGCCTATATACATGAATATGCTTCGAAGTACGCCTTATTTAGTCTTAAAGTTACGGACACACCGCGGCGTCCTGTGATCTGCGGGCGCGATCTCAGTACATTTCAATTGTTTTCTGATCGCGTTTGGTGTGAACCAGTCGATACAAATACTGATCGCCGCCTAGATCGCGCACGCAGATGTGACGCCGCGATGTGTGCGAACCTTAAGTGGAAACCAACTTTTTTTGGAGAATAAGATCTTAGTTGGGTAAAAAGATTTAAAATAATACTTTTGGGAACTGCAGAGATCTAAAAAATAAGGCACTTATTTTTTAGTGGTGATGTGCCTTTATTCGTAGGACCTTCCTAGCATTATAATTACACTCAAGTTTAAACAGTATCCTCATAGATTGACCCATAATATACGTAGGTACAATACCAATACATTTTAATATAATATAGATAACTTGTAAATTAACTTAATGAACCATTTTTATTACATTTTTGTGTTTTAATTAATAAAGTCAAAATATTATTTTAATTTTAATTTAAAATTACTATTCGGTTAGCTTGTTACATTAATTATATAAAATTGTAAATTAAAACAACTCATTACCCGCAGAAAAATCTAAACAACCTTGAGGTAGGTACACAACCTATTATACAATCTAAAACGAACGATAATTTACATGCATTCTCTCTTTGTTATCTCAATAATGCAATAACCTAATAATGATAAAAAGTGTTTTAATGCTTCATTACACGTAGGCAAAGTAGTAAAATACTGCCATATCTTTTACGATACCCGTATTCGTACTCGAGTATTTAGGACATCGCTATGTCACTGGTTGTAAAACTTTGTCCAGCCTTCTGTGGATTTTATATTTTACAAACTATAACTTGCCGTGTGGGTCAAATCTAGAAAGCTAAATTACAACCATTTACTGACATTCAATTGGACTCTAATTTAGTATACTTGTGAATAGCTTGCTAATTTATAATATGGTGTTGATTGGTGTTGATTATTATCCTATGGGTTTTTACCATCTTAATGGTAGTGTAGAAACAAATTACTCTTTGTACGCACTGAATGTCTTCATACCCGATGTGAATTTTAATGATGGTTAGATATGTAATATGATTAGGTACCTTATTCTTCGTCGATAAGAAACAAATTAATGGGTTAATAGGTGTGACTGATTTCGTAAGTTTTGCAACAATAAAACATATATAAATCAATTAGATTCCTTGGATGTTTAGGTTTCAATTTTAAAGAATACCTCATACAACAATTCCAACGGAATACCGTTTTAATTGAATATAATTTATTGATCCTTTTGAAGAATTGTTCACACTCACATAGATATTAAACTACATAAATCACAACCGAACCAAATATAAATATTTTAGTTGGTTATATAAAATCTGATAAACAATCGTTATCAACAATTGTTATTACTGAATTTCTGATGGAGAGTAATCGGTCACAGCCGGCTGCCTACTCCATTGGAAACCGTCCCCAAGTAAATGAATTCGTCTCAGCGCGGATTTCTCGTGACTGCATCGAACCGTCTCAAAACTAACCTCACGCTACGTCGATATACCGCAGAGTAAGGCGCAAGCCAGACAGAAGAGACATATGACCTAAGGCGCAAGACAGATAGAAAGGAAGTGAAGCGCATACGTTGCGCGGACGTGGGTGGAGTCTTACACATGTACTTTCACACAAAATGTAAGGAAGTTTCACGATGAAAAATACTTATAGGGAAGACGGGGTAGAGACGCTCCTTTGTTCTACGTCTTAGAAGCAAGCCCGACACAAGATATGTAAGGCGCAGGACAACAACGTATTTTCAACCTTCCCTTCATTTTGTATAAATTTCCAGTTATAAAACTCGACATCCGCGCCCGTTCACGTCTTGCGTCCTTTCTATCTAGCTTACGTCTATAAATTCTGAATAGTAAATTTTTTAAAGATTTTAATGCTAGAGACAATCTCGATACGGTTGTCGCTGGTATCGTGACTAGGAATAGTGTGTATTGAACTCTTGGTCGATATTTTTTGCGACTGAAATGACTGGAGTCTGTAAGTAAATAGTAAGACCTAGATAAGATTGTATCACAAGCTGCATCGTTTAAAACGACGGCCAAGTATATAGCTGTTTTTAAATATGGGTTGTTTTAGTCGCACTCTGTGATCGTGCTTTATAATTTGGATATCTCAACTTACGCAGTGAAGCTGTAACCAACGAAAAGGGCATTGTTTCGTTTAAAAAAAATACCTCACTTCCGGCATGTTATTTGCACACTTTCAGACAAACACGATGTTGTCTCACACAGCATCGTCACCTCCCTTCAGGTGAGATACTGGTTATGTGTGTCAGACATACACACAATATTAAAGTCCAATGTGAATATTTGTACAGGCATCTTCTAGGCAAGCGTGCTACACCGACGATCACATCACATCGCGACTTACCATCAGGTGAGATAGTGGTCAAACGCTTGCCTATCATGTATTAAAATAATTAAGATAGTTAAAAAACTAAAACAACCGACTTCCATGCCCCGCGAGTCAATTTCAGTAGCAAGTTTGAGACGTTTATCGTCATATCTTTGGAGATACTTGTCAGATCTCGATGAAATTACAATGGGACCACCTCGGAAATGTACCCTACCGATTAAAAAAATAATCATTTAAATCGGTTCAAAATTGACAGAGTAATCGCGTAACAAACACACAAAAAAAAGAAAATAAAACAAAAAAACATACAGACGAATTGAGTACCTCCTTTTTTTAAAGTCGGCTGAAAATTAATGAAACAGGTGTATTATTCTTGATTTTGCCTAAGTAGGTATGCCATACCATAATATTGATTATATGCAAATCAGTATTGATTTAAAGACCAGTGTAAACCTAAATAATCATTAGAAAATGGCATGACCTTTAAAAAAAGCCAGAAGTCATTAATATTTGATGAAGGCAAAGAAAACAATGTTTTCTTTCGTTGGTTCTATGACAAGCCTTTTCAATTATTTCAATAGCTATCGAATGCTTTTAAGGTACGGCCACACCGCAGAGTCCTGCGTGCGCGATCTAGGCGGCGATCCTGATAGCGCAGTAGTATTTGTACCGACTTGTTCACACCAAACGCGATCAGAGAACAATTGAAAAGTACTGAGATCGCGCCCGCAGATCGCAGGACGCCGCGGTGTGGCCGTACCTTTAGTGTTATAATTTATGCACGTCGTTTCCAAACTTATCGTACTGAGACCTTCACCTTGATTGAAAATCTCATTGATTTTCCTAATGCTTTTCCGCTTCGCTGTACTAATGAAAAGTGGTAATTTAATTCGAAAACGTTTCTATGTTAATTGATATATTCACAGTGCGGTTTTTAACCGACTTCACAAAAAAGGTGGAGGTTCTCAATTCGTCTCGTCGGAACCTTTTTTTGGCGTTCCGAACCCAAAGGGTACCAACGGAACCCTATTACTGAGACTCCGCTGTCCGTCTGTCTGTCTGTATGTCTGTCCGTCTGTCACCAGGCTGTTTCTCATGAACCGTGATAGTTAGACGGTTGAAATTTTCACAAATGATGTATTTCTGTTGCCGCTATAACAACAAATACTAAGAATAGAACAAAGTAAAAAAATGAAAGAGTTTAAAACAAAAAAACGTGTTTTTTACGATAGCGCCGCGCCATCTATTCATAGATGCGCTATCGTGTTTACCTTAATCTCGGAATCTGAATCTGAGTTTCGGAAACGGCTCCAACGTTTTTATAAAATTTAGTAATACAGGGGATTTCGGGGACGATACATCGATCTAGCTAAGATTAATTTTCAGAAAATGTTGTTTTATTCGTGGTTTTTTAAATAATCATCAATCATCGATAATCAATTTAAAATATGACTTCCCGACATCTATTGGCGAGTAGAAGTAGCTTTAGTGTTATTGTGTCGTTAAAGCAGTTTGCTGCTCTCAATTTAAAAAAATAGTATTTTATTCGTCAATAGATGTCGGGAAGAGTCATATTTATTTAAACAGAAAAATATAACTCTTCCCGAGCGAGTGGCAAAAAATACCGAGCAATGCTCGGTCAACCAGATATTTAATAATATTAATTACTATAATATTAAGTGGCAATAATAGTGGCAAAAAATACCGAGCAAGGCTCGGTCAACCAGATAAGTATTTCATAATATCAATTGCTAACACCTTTGTGTTAACGTTCACTTTGTTAGTGTTAGAAGTTCGTTAGATATTCGTTAGATGGCGTTCGGGACCCTCCGTGTGCGGGACAAAAGTCTGACTCGCACTTGGCCAGTTTTATTTTTTATATGTATATTCACCGATTACTCAAAGATGCCTGAACCGATTTGGATTTCAAAGGGTTACCCTTCCCAAGTAGTCCCATTTAAATTTTAACGAAATCATTCATAGCCGTCTTTAATATATCAACATTTGAATTACGATATACTGGACGACATACTAACTACTGGCACAGATTATATAATAGTTACTTGGTCTACTGCCAACTTAGACTGGCGCGACGTTTGAAGTCGGTTCTTTTAGTTTTTAAAAAAACTATCTTACATTATTTTTTTTTAATGGGATCATAAGGGCAAGTAGCAGCGGATCCAAGATTTTGGTGTGAGTGCCTTGGCCCTCGCGGTTGTATTAACCTTATGAACGGATAATTAGTTAAAACTAACTCACGGGTTACGATATCGAAATTACCCCGACACGATATGAACGATGTCACAGGTGAACTTGGACCATTTTGCAGGAGCTTGAGCACCCTAGCTCCATGAGAAGAATCAAAGCATTTATTCAGTATGTAGGCAGTATTAATATACGCACATATACACATCAAAATCATAAATCATAATCAATTATCAAGTAAACATAGCAAAAGCAGAATTTAACGCTTTGAATTAAAAAAAAACAAAAGTAATGAATCATTCAGCTGCCATCCAATCGTTGACGTCAGACCATTAAAAAAATATTAAAGTAGGGCCGGGCCAACCATAAACGTACTGTGTGTTACTTCAGACAATTTTTATGTATGAATGGATTCCGCTAGTATCCAGAATCTTGGTTTGGTTTGGAGCTTTGAAGTATAACGTGGTCTGAAATACGCTTGAGGTCTCACAGTGGTCACGAACGCGTAATGACATTCAAAATTAATACATTTTTGACGTCACGAGTGTCAAATGAATACGTGATTCAATAAAAAGTTAATACATGAATACGGTCGTTACGCACAAACTTTCGCGCTTAAAATATTAGTGTGAAAGTGTGACTTCAAAGAATCATTTACCTCCCACGAAGTTTAAATTGGCCTAACCCACGACGATGCATTAATTTGTATATGTACATTTGTAACATTTGGCAAATCAGTGCTGGCGGTCTAATGTAGCCCACGACTTCAAATCTATTTCTGTGCACATTATTTTGAATCAAGTCGGCAACCAGTGATCACCAGTGCGCTCTAATCGTAGATATCCAATTCAATTGATACCACGAGCAGGACAACTACACATTTGTGCAAAAACTATATTTGAGGAATGATGAATATTTGGCCAGAACGTTAAAGTACAGTTAATATTTAGTGTGCATAATACCTTCTTATTGATTATTTCCAGCAACTAATTTAGTGTGATTTTTTTATTTTTTATTATTTTTATTTTAGCCCTGGGCCTGCCGCGTCTTCGTCCAACGTTTGCCATAGAACAGATAAGATAGTTTTAAACACTAGAACCGACTTCAAATGCCGCGCTATTTATTTTCAGTACCAAGTTTGGGGTGTTTATCTCCATATCTCTGGAGATACTTATCAAACTTGATGAAATTACTATGGTACCACCCTTAGGATATCCCCTTCCCAACAAAATAATCATCAAAATCAGTTCAAAAAATATACGCTCGAATTAAGAAACCTCCTTTTTGTTGGAAGTTGGTTAAGAATTGAGAAACTTTTGGAAGTCGGTTAAAAAAAAGATGATAGATATACATAATAATATATGTCCAATGGATCTTCGGTTACAGATCACAAAAACTAATATGAAATCATATGTAATAAAATATCACATTAAATATTAAAATTATTCGATACAAAAATAAAATATACCAAACTTGATGTATTTTCAATGGCAAATTACACATGTAGATTATTGTACATAATATTGAATCTTAAAACTTTTAACAAGTTTTTTTAATACATTACGTATAGGTGATTTTTTTAAAGGTGAACTGCATATTTGTCCAGAAAAAAAAATGTGTTATATATAAACCTGAATGACTTGTTCTGTAGTATGGGTAATACGTTTACGGCTAGAATTAATAAAAGGAAAACAAAAACGTGACCAATAAAATAATTACAATATAGCTATATACCTATTTTTCCTTAACAAATACCTTATTATATAATATTCATTGATGACTCAGCTAATTTCTTGAGTTTTGCCATACTACCGCAGATACACTGACTATAAAGGTCGGAACTAGAGTGACTAGTATGCCCGTTTGCTGGAATTAAATAAACCAAAAAGTTGTATTTTGACACGTATTTTGCTTCTTCACAAAGCATTATCAGAGATAGACTCGTCGATCAGCGCTCCTGAGGCAAAATTACCCTTTGTGCTGCTACATAACTGACCACACACTGCTCTGCTTTACTCGCGTGAACAGTCATCAAAAGTTTGCACTGCAAGGCTGGAAACATAATAAATACTATTCTTTGATGTCGATATAGTGATCGACATATTATGTCGATCACAGTAGTAATTACTTCTGCTAGTCCGCCTGGGGCGGTAACACCACTTTGCCAATTAATTTTCAGCCGTGAATAGGAATGTATTTCGGTTGAAATGGCAAGGTGTCCAGTAAAAATACAGGGCATGTGAGACTTAACATTTTTATGTTACCTGTATCTGTAATAGGTAGACGTCATCGCTTACCATCGGGCAAGCGTCGTGCTTGTCCTGTTACCTTTTACAATAAAAAAAAATTACGTCTACTAGACCATATCGAAAAGCCGAATTTATTTAATTAAACTTTCAATAACGTACCTGTCTGTAAAATGTATATATACCTACAGTTGCCGTGATCGAAATAGATCAGAAGGACATCTACATTATATAACTTTCAAAATCATCAGTAGTAGTCACTTAAATAAAACGTTCCTATCGCATGGTTTGGATTAAATTGATCTTAATAATGCATCTGCATGACCCGCGACCTTAAGAATCTACCTAAATTATACTAAATTACTCTAATGGACGTTGTATTTGTGTCAAAGGAAAATGTATAGTCATTGCTTTCATTTAACTATCGATTTATTTCTTCAAGGCGTAGCCAAGCTTTCAATAGAGTATAATTTATTAGTAGATAGGTACTAATAAGAATAACAAGCTATTGTCTGTATACGTCACTAAACTATGTGGTGAACTTGATCGTCATCTATTTTAATATAAATTTCATTGTTTAGGTAATTGAATGGGAACGGTTGTCATGTGCTAGATGCAGTTTGTATAAATGTATATATATTAAATAGTCCGTCCATCCGTTCGTACGTCCGTACGTTCGTCAGAGGGCTCTGTATCTTCTCCATCTTAATAAATAGATACTCGCATCGTCACTTACCAACAGGTGAGATAGTGGTCAAACGCTAGCCTACAAGATATTAAAAAAACAACTCATTTAAATGCGATGGGGATTTATCGCCGCTGGTTATCCCGAGGTGTAAGAGTTTCATACCAGAAGTACGCATCTCCCAGAGAGCAGTAAGGAAGGAACTCTTTTCCCTTGATGTGCGAAAATCGAGTGGGCCAAATTGCATTCCAGCGATCGTCCTAAAGAAATGTGCTCCCGGTGTGCTGGAGAATGCTCTGAAGAGCTTTTTGATCGTACTGTTCGGCACCGTCAAAAAGCTCGCTCTCACATCTTACAGACTTGGACGTCTTGCACTACCCGTTTTAGCCGAGGATTTTTACCGCGTACTTGTTAGATGTGAAGTGACCTGCCCGCGATCTTCCAACCTAGCTATAGGAGGGAATCTTTTAATCAAAGGTCGGCAACGCATCAACAGCACTTATGATGTTGCAGTTGTCCATAGGCGACGGTAACCACTTTCCATCAGGCGGGCTGTCTGCTTGTAATTTTCTTTAATTATTGGTGTGCAAATAAAGTATTTATCTATCTATCTTGTTTGCCCACCATAACATAAAAAAATGCATTAGGGTTGTGGTCACAAAATAGCCTCATTAGTCGTAAACATAACATAAAAAATGAATGAAAAGGTTACAGATATTTATCTAGGCATTTCATATTGATTTCCTTCCAAAATGCTGTGTAAAACGAAATCAAGAACACATTTTAAGGACGCGACCCACGTTGGGGTTGATACACTCTAATTTGTTAAGGGTTGACACCCTCGATGTTATACTCTATCAAGCAATGTAACTTATGGTACATAGTAATTGGGGTACTAAAATATTTAAAACCTATCAATTTTCGATACGTTGGCTTATTACTTTTTTTATTTTTGCTCTACTGCCATTTATATGTATGTTTGTGTAAGTCAAATCTTTGACTAAATTAGAACAGAACAACTTCCTCTTATCATAGGGAGATGAAATTACACATATTGGTTTAGTTTCGATAACAATCCATTTTTGTGATAAGCATGATGTGACTTAAGCCCAGGGCACTTAAATAAATAATAGTTTCCCAGGGTTAGCTCCAGATAAGGGGACTCCTCAACGGTCGATAGCACAGACAAGAAACCTTTTGCTAATTCTAAAGTCTAACATGACCAATTAAAAGCATTTTATATTTTTTTTTATGATAAGCTAGCGACTTCGTTAACGTACACCAAGAATTTAGTAGCCTATGTTCATCCTCATGGCTATAAAGTATCTCCTTGTTAAATTTCAGTAAAATCGGATCATCCGTTTAGGCATAATTAGGTAACAAACAGACAGAGTGACAGAATCACAAACGTTTTTATAATATTAGTAGGTATGGACTATTTATTTATTAGAGACAGTAAGCACGTGGCTATATACTATATAACCTGACGATGCGATTAAAGATAGTATTGTGCTTGTCTTGAAGTGGAAAACAGGAGTAGGTAATGTAGGTATATCTTACCATCTGACGAGCGTTTCGCTTATCCTGTTACCTACGAATATAAAAATAAAATATCTATTCGTAGCCTTATTACCTACTTCTTACTATAGACATAGACACTATAACAGGGCAAGGTTACCTTGACAAAATCGCACACGCATCTCTTTAAATTACCAAGCAAGCAGGACTGATCTAGAGGTGACAAAAGATCAAATAAGGAGGGGCTGATACGGAGTACTGAAATCACCTTCAGAGTAAACACCATATAGGGTGACGTGCTCAACCAACGTTGTTTGTACGATCGTTTGCCCCATAGATACTACATAGTTATATCTATCTATCTATACAGTTAACACCAGGTCATGTCACCATGTATGTATGTAAGCTCTAATGGGCCCGTATTTGCATTTCTTATTAAAGTGGGTGCCGAGCCACTACTACTTACGATAAGTCTATATTAGACGATGTCTTACTTAAAATGATTAGCAATTAATAAATGAGACACATCAAACATAAAATTGACTGTAGATTATCGAATTTTATTTTGGAAATATAAAAAATGTATACATACTCTCAAATTGGAACGGCATTACCTCCAGACTACGCAGTAGTCTGAGGGCATAACATATACTCGCAAAAAATATCTTACCTCAAAAATAATTTAAGCATCGTTGTTCACGATAGTTATCAGTTTTTTTATAAATTGCACCCTTTCAACGCTGGCAAAAATGTATAAAAGAAGAATGAATGCTGAATTACCTCGATTTTCTTGACGTAAAATTACGCTGCTACAGCAAGCAACTTGTACTCAACGCCTTGCTCCCTACTCTCTACTCCCTACTCTAGGAAATATAAAATTTCTGTTATCATACCTAGGATGATGAATCCATCATCCTAGTATCATACACTCTGAAACCAACTTCAAAATGACATTAACAATGACATTTATCAAGAAAAAATCAATGTTATTCCCAGGAAGTAAGTACCTAGTAATCAGTCGACTGTGGATAGCATAAACGCCCATAGAAATTGCCAAAGAGGCTGACCTGACATGGCGTTACGCCTTTTATTCGAAGGCTTACGCAGAATAACGACATTACAATACAATACAATACAAAAACTCTTTATTGTACACCAACATAAATAATACAAGGAAACATTTAAACAAACATAATAACTATTACGTTACAATGGGCGGTCTTATTGCTGACAGCAATTTCTACCAGACAACCTTTAGATGGACAGAAATACAGGAAGTAATAGACGGTAGTGTACAATAAATAAAATAATAATAAAAAAGAAAGTTCATAATACAATTAACGAATAATTTAATATTAAACCTAAATATATGTATGTATCTTTAATTTATATATACATAAAATCCATATATATAAAACATATACACATTATGAAATAGCGATAAATACCGTAATTATACAATAAATAGTAAATATAATATTAAATATTATATTATCAGTGACAAATAATGATTTTTCACCATGTTTTTGAAAATCGGTAAAGATTTTGCTCGTCTTACGTCTAAAGGCAGATCATTCCAGAGTTTTGATGCTTGTACTGTAAAGGAATTGGCAAAATATTCTGTAGTATGTGCAGGGATCTTAAGTAGGAGGGTTTCATCGGAACGTAAGGAGAGAGAATGAGATTGGTGTAGACATTGAAAGTGTCCTTTCAGGTAAGGAGGAGTAAAGGGAATGAAAAGAACAGAATAGACTAAGGAAAGGATGTGAGCATTCCGGCGCAGACGTATGGGTAACCAATTCAGCTTTCTACGAAACTCAGATATATGGTCGAATTTACGTATACCATAAATAAAGCGAATACAGACATTATATATATATATATTACGGATGGACGGGTATTCTATTTAGTAGAATAATCTACTAAATAGAATACCCGTCTCTTGTATCGCAATTTTCAGCCGATTTACAGAAAGGAGGCGGTTCACAATTCGTCTGTATGTTACGCAATTACTCCGCCAATCGAGAACCGATTCGAATGATTCTTTTTTTATGTGTAGGGTACATTTCCATGGTGGTCCCATTATACATTACTTACATTATACAAATGATTGAGATCTGATGAGTATCTCCAGAGATATGGAGATAAACACCTCAAACTTGTCGCTGAAAATGAACTGATTTTAATTATTCTTGAGTAGTGTCGGCCCTTTGTAAATTTTATGTTTGTTTCTATTATTAAAGTGTCATATCTATCTATTTATAAAACATTTATGAAACAAATCATAATCAAAATCCTAAGTGGTTATCGAATAATTCAAAACTAACTATAACACTATATAGTGATTACCCACCTAAACGACAAGAAAAATCAAGGTATCGTAACATAAAATAAAACTAAAAGAAGAGCAACGTGTCTTACCCATGAGCCGGTTTTATTGAGAAAAAAAAGTTTCACGACCACTTGCTCTTTTGATGCGGAACCTATGTTTGTTTATTATTTTTTAACCGACTTCACAAAAAAGGAGGAGGTTCTCAATTCGTCTGTATGATTATTATTTTTTCTTTTCTTTTGTGTGTATGTTACGCGATTACTCCGTCAATTGTGAACCGATTCGAAAGATTATTTTTGTAATCAGTAGGGTACGTTTCCGAAATGGTTCCATTGTAATTTCATCGAGATCTGATAAGTATCTCCAGAGATATGACGATAAACGTCTCAAACTTGCTACTGAAATTGACTCTTTCGGAATTGAAGGGGGAATTGAAGTCGGTTGATTTAGTTTTTAAACTATCCTTATTATTAGCAAAAATGTTCAAACTACAGAGAATAACCGTGGTTTGGACATCAATCAAAAACGAATTAAAGGTATATCAGATTTACAAAGAGAAACCATTGCGTTCATTTTGCGAAACATCTGTTGAGTCTCCAGGAACTAATGTTTTTAAAACGCCTCATTGTTAAACGTTTGTAAATGTTTAATTAGGAACTAAAATAACCAGTGCTAATTGGTGCTAATATCGGTTAGCTAATAACGTCACTAATTCAGTTTGCTAGGTACTCTATTTTTAGAACAACTAGGTAATACGACCTTAATCTATTTTCAGTTAAATTTACATTAAAATAATAATAATATACATATACCATTTTTTTTAAACTGATTTACAAAAAAGGAGGAGTATCTCAATTCGCCTGTTTTTTTTTTGTTTGACAGAATATGCTTTCCGTTTGGGCCCATTGTAATTTTATCGAGATGTGATTAGTATCTCCAAAGATATGGAGATAAACACCTCAATCTGGTTACACTGAAAATGACTAGCGCGGCATTTGAAGTCGTTTTTTTTTCCGTTTTGTAAACGATCTTAAATTATTAAAGCACAAGTTTGACACTGTTTAAGCTTGTGGACCACGCATTATTTTTAACAGTCTTTCAATAAAGAAAATGTTACATTCTTCTTCATTTTATTCACTCATGGCAGAGCGGTCGTGGTCTCGTCACTTCAGTATTATTAATTAGTGGCACGCTTAACTATTCGTCGCCATTCCTCTCTCACGGGACTCTTCGACCGTTGCTTTAATTTGATCAGTCCTACCCAAGGGTGACCTGCCACGAGCTCGGGTATCTTCCACCTTGCCTTGTACTACGAGACGTTCCAAGGACACATCTCCGCGTCTCGAAGCGTGACCAAAGGATGCAAGAATGCGAGTTTGAACGATAAAAGATAGACGCTGCTTGATGCGGAGTTCTTCAAGTACTGACTGATTAGTTCTGGATTCTGTCCAAGATACCCGAAGCATTCACGTGCAGCACCACATTTCTAGAGCGTCAATCTTATTCTTTTCGCTCTCTCTTAACGTCCACGTCTCAGCAGCATAAACATAAAAACATATGCATGCACATCTCGCGGACACAAACCACTTTATCCGTTTTGATAAAGCCTCCGTACTAGCTAGAGAGAAGTTCTTTGTACCTAGAAAAGTACGTGAGGCTATTGAGATAAATAGACACCCCAATTTCAACCGAGATAGTGGATGGACCTTGCCGTCAGCGTGGAAACCGATTCTTAATGCGTCCTCGAAATAGAAAGTGTCAGTCAGTCTAGAGTGTGACACAGTCAGCATTGTTTGCGACGGTACTTCTGGCGATAGGAGTAGCAGCGATGAAGAACCGACGATGACAACATTCGGGCTATCTCAGGCATCCTCGGTACCGAAAAGGAACAGCCGTTACCGATCTCCGCCGAGTCCGCCCCCACCCCGGCTATCAAGCCGAGCGCAGCGAGCGGCGGCCCGCAGTGAACATCGCGATCTCACCGCGTGACCTCACTCCCGAGGAAGAGCGACTGACTCGCTCGAAACCTAGGTCGAGAAAATTCGACTAAAGGTACGTGAATTACAGCCGGTATATAACAATAATAATGTTACAAATTCACGATAATTTTAAAATTAAAATAAAAACATAAACATAAAGGTTACATACATACACACAAATAATTAAAGATCATTTACATAGTTGAGAATGGTGTTGTAGATGAGTATGGCTGTCGCAATTACAATAACAACCTTAACAAGATTAAACTATTTTTACATTAAATTATTAAGATTAACTTGAAATAATGTTTTAATTATGTTTGACCAGTTATCGCGACGAGTGTATAGCTGAATTGCCTTCAATTAAACGGGGCCGTGAGCTCCTTATACTAAGTCTCCATTACAATAATGTATTTAATCTCTCAGGATTGTTTAATGACCCCATTGTTAAGCTCTGAAATAAGTATAGTTATATGTATCAGTAACCTACTTGTAACGAAAAACTTCGCTTAATTTAATTCTTTAGGTTTTTGGGTACCTACTATTGAGTGTTTTGAGGCTGTTTTGGTAGAAAATGTTTACTGTCTATTAATTTTAAACTATCTATGTATATAAACAGAGAAATTGTTTCTACCTATGTCCGTCATATTCCAAGTATATACTCTTATCTATGGTCCGTTATAGACTTTGATACCATCCAACCGATGTGCCCCAAACCAGTATCATTTGAAAGGCAATAATGCAAAGATGGTTTTAAACCACTAAAACAATGCATTTTCATTTCCTTTTTTATTGTAGAAGCACACGCCGGGTATTTGCAAGTATAATAATATTAATTATAACTATTTAATATAGATTTATCGATCGCCCGCCCGCACTGGGTGGTTTGATTTAATTGCTCGCGTGGACAAAGCTCGGTGAAACCCCGGTAGAGTTGTGTGAAACTGTTAATCAATATCGGTAAATATTAGTAATCTAGAAATGTTGGTCCTTTTAAAAATAAATTGTAGGAATTTCTAGTTTTGCAATTGCAATTTTATCAACTTTTGCATTTTTTATGTAAAATTTTAGATCAATCAAACACCGGAAGTGGGTCAAATTTAACTTGTAAAATTTACGTTTTGGTTACTCACAGACACCGGGACAGGTAAATCTCAATAAAAGCTTCACAGGATTATTTAATCTGGTCCTACGAATACAATATTACTGTTTATTATTCGTCATATCATAATTCCCGCCTGCAAATTCTGTGTGAGAAAAAGACGCTCTTTCCATCTCTGTCCTTTATAATCGACCTCCCTGTCATTTTCATATCAAATATGTACGTTTGTCCGTTGGGATGCATTATAAATGAGTTAATGAGAGAGCTCGCGTGTCCAAGCGGCCCTAACTACCCTTTAACCGGTTCAATCCGGTGTAACTTTTAGAAAAACGCCATCAATCACGATAAGGCCTTTCTGCAAAAAGGAGGCACGTTGACAATGGATGGACGAAGGCTTTTCCGCTTACCTGCCTGACTTTTGTCCTTCTGAAATGTCACGTACAGGTTGGAATTGATCAATAACAGTAGAAGTATTTGAGGCCTTTTTGCTTATTTTTATGCTGGAGCTTAGGCTCTTATTATTTTGAGTGGTCTTTATTCATTGATCCGTTGTCTGTCCAATTTTATTACATTTAATATTTGTGAGACATCGTATGTTTATCTTAACTGAAATTACAAATTACATACATCTTACACTTTTTAGAATTAGGTACTATTTCTTAAACACTTTAGTGACCTTTTTAAATTAATTTTTATAATCAAAATGCAGTCACTTTGTGCCTGGTGTCTCCCGAGGGTTAAATTGCTGCGTGTACTAATAAAAAATCTATTTATAACACAGAATACATATCCTTTTTCCTAGCCTTTATGTTAGGTACAACTTGTATTATATGAATTAGAGACAGTTTTAAGTTTGTATTTAAAAGTACCTGCAAGCATGTCTGCAAAACCTAATGATAAGTATCTCAACATAATTTTGTCAGCTGTGTTAGTTAATTATTAAAACATAAAAGCGTCTTATTGCTTCTTCCAAAAAGAGAATAAATCTCAAACGATTCTCAAGCTGTTTCCTTTGGAACAGTTTACAATAAATTTAGAAAAATAAAGCACCTGTAAAGACCAACATAAAATAATCAACAATTAATAACTATGAACATTAATAGCTATACCCTCCTTCCCAAACACTAAGTCGTACATATCTCTACTTTCTAATTGCTATTTAACCTGGTTCAATAAATTGTTTAAATAGAAGTAGGTAACTGAAACGTACGTAACAGTTTTCAATTCAATTTGAATAGATATCTTAAATACGGTTAAATGCGGATAACGAGCTCTTGAATGTTTCTGTTGAACAGTCATTGAAGATACAGTTGGATCATTAGCCCAGTTCACAAAAACTATAAGGTAATGCGGTCTCTAAACATGTTTTAAACTGTAGAAATCGGAAGAATTAAGATCGCAGACGATTCCGTGTTAGCTATTGTAGTGCAAGTTAGCTATTACCGAGTAAATTTTTCCTAGTTTATTTTATTAGATAGGTATATCTCAAACTTTTGAAATATTAAGATGTTCCTACCGGTTTTGCTCCAAGCGGCTATTTTAAGTAATGACAGTTATTAAATAACGATATTTATCCACCTAAAGATGTTGAGTTGACAAACTGTGATGAGTTCAAACGACTCAAACAGCTGCTGAGTCTAAAATTAAACGTAGTGCAACTTTCTCGCACGAACTTAAACGTGCAGGAAACGCCTTACAGTTTGCTATATGCGATAAATATACATTTATGATCCTAGACGGGTCGATTTACTCTTTGAAACTGATGAATTACCTTGCTCCAACTTCAGTTTTACTTAACAACAGATTAGTTAGTAGTATTTTTTTTGTGTAAAGTCATCAATAAACAAGACGCTGCTGGTTTTGAACTAATTAATAAATCTCACATGCAGACAAGCTATTTGTAAGCATTTCGTTTGTTTACTTATGACCTGTTGGAACCAATCAAAACTCAAATTGGTCAGACGATTAATGCAACTCATAAGTTATTGACAGTTGTAGGTACGTTTACTCATACACACGCTTAAACGTACAGCTTTCAATAACTCATACGTTTCATTCAATCTGTTAATGTACAATGTTTTAATTTTTTGTTAGTACTAGCACAGAATAAATAATAGTACAAGGTACTAGCACACTTAAACAATCCAGTACTAGTTAGTGTAAGTCAACCTTTACCGATCCAGGTCGAGCGTGAAGGTGGTCGTATACTAGTCTATATCTCACCTAGAAACATTACTTCTAACATAGTAAATGAACATCGCTATGACACAAACAAATTGAGCTTACGAATAGCTTAAGTTTGTTTAGTCTGTGCTATGTTATAACTTATAATTTATCGAATTAGTTGCTAAAATTTACAACGTCGTGGTCCAGTCGTAAGAGATAATGCCTTCTGACTTCGAGATCACGAAGTCAAATGCGCTTCAGGGGGGCTATTACTAATAATTCGAAAACAAATTCGGTTTCTGAAACTGCCTCTATTTTGGCTCGGATCTTTGCTCTGTTCGGAAACTTTTTCAATAATTACGCTTCCGAATTCCCAAAAAAGTGTCCAAATGAAATCAGAATATCCTGCATGTAAGTATTATTTTATTATATTTGTAGGATGCTTGATGTCCAGTCTTTTAAGAAGAAATTATAACTCCACAACAAGCTGATTAGGTACTGTTCATTCTGCGATACATTATGGAATCCTAAGTGGCGGTAGGCTACTTTCTGAACGTCGTTTACTAGCACAATGCCAATTAGGTCATTTGAATATTTTAATCAATTATCGTAAAGGCGAAATGTTGTATTTAGTACGTTTTACTTCTTCACGCTAAAACTACTCAACCGAATGTGCTGAAATTTGGTATGTAGATATGGACTTATTACTCCAGAGTACATAGGTTATTTTTATCCTGAATCCCGATATTCCCACGGGAACGATGTCTACGCGGGTACACCGCGGGGCACAGCTAGTCTTATTATATTTTGTTGCCGTTTTTATGACGTCTTCACTATCCAAGGGTGTTACCACACCAATCGATCGACTGTCGATCGACGCCATCGATCGATGGTTGAATGAGGTCAGTAGACTTCGATTGACAGTTAATACCTACTACATCAGTCAGGCGCCCACCAATTATGCACTGATCGACAATCGATTGGGCATCGATCGTCGATCGATCGATTGCTGTGGTTACTCCGCAACTGACCTTAAGTTGTATATTATTTATTCTGTGCCTTAAGCACGAACTTGACAGTTGATAAATAAATAAATGAATGACGGGGACGCAGCTATACAGTCTGTATAACTCTATATATCTCTGTCATTTCGTTCATTTCGATCACCGTAACACATCGTGATAAGCCTCTTTGGATGACATTTAAATATATAGGTACCTGTAGGTACTATTATTCTGTGATATTGGTAATAAATAAGTGGGATATATTTACTATTTCTTTGAGCGGGAAAAGTCGCGGTACAACACTATTCATGTATCTCCATAACTACATACCAAGGAACTGCTACCCTCGACACAGAATATATAATAGTATAAGGTAGGTACCGTCGATCTATTATGTTTTTACAAGTTTAACGCTTGTCAATTAAATATTTTGATTTATTGTTTTGATTAGCAACATAATAACTTTTAAAATGTTAATACCTTTGATTTTCGTGTGGGTTATTAAGGTTGGCGTGTCAAGCGGTACTTTGCGTTAGGGTGACCGTAGTTGTAGAAAATAAATTGTATTATTATGAACCTTTGTGGCGTGTTACTTCGACCGTTGATTTTAATAACGGTTTTTAACGGCGTAGCTATAACCTACATGAATATACGAGTAGGTACTGGTTACACAATATTGATCCAATAGTACTGAGGTTTATATAAGTTTTTATTATTTAGTTAGATATCAAATGAGAAATATAAATAATATAAGCCTACGCTACGATTCATTTTTAGAAATAAAAAATCATATATTATTTATTAGATATCCAGCAAAAAATTTAATACATTTGCTTTTGAGCAACGGACAGAAATGACATTTCAAATTAGTAGCTTAGGTGCGCTTAGCATGCGTAAAGTAAACGGAACGTCACCATAGCGGTTCATCACGGCTACAGCTAGGTGACGGCGCGCTTACGTCAAAGCGCCGCCGCACTTATGGCAAGGCGTTATCTGGAAAAATAGCCTACCTTATGTCAATGTCGTACGAATAATTTTCAATGATGTCATAAGAATTATTTTGGAAGAAATACCCCGCAAAATAGCTAGTACAGTTTCTTTCTTGTTTTAATGTAAAACCTCATAGAATGGCGCCGCTGGGAAGAGACCGGAGGCGTAAGCGCAGGGACGACTGGCCGCAAAGGCGGCTACGGCACAGAATAATGAATAGTACAAGCTACGGCGAGTTGACCGCGCGCTTGAGAGTCGTGACTCGTCCCGAGGCGAAGCAGTTACATTGCGATGTAATGTGCGCCAAACCTTTCCAACCAGCGCAGTATGTCGTAGTACTTCCTCTTAATTTTTAAACTGTAACCTGCTACGCTGACAACACAGAACCAAACATTGTAGTGTATGATTATCTCTTTCTCTCTTTTTTCAACTCTCTCTCTCTCTCTCTATCTCTCTGTATCACTTTCTCTCTCTTTCTCTTGTAAAAAGAAAGATAATATATGCTCACGCATAATTATTTGAAGCATATCAGAATTGGACAGTAGTTGAGCACTAAACCTAACAATAAAATCATAGAGCAGGAAGAGTGTCACGGTTCCAAAGAATCGCAGAAACCAGAGAGTGAGAAAGAGTACGGATAGACACTGAATAAAGAATTAAAGTTATCGTGACTGGGTGAAGCCACTCAGTCACGGTAACACCGAATCTACAACACGGTATTCTGCCGACCGACTGACTACATTTGACACCAATATTAACTGATACATTTTTAATGACTTTATCGATTGATTGAGTCTATTGGCCGAGTGTAAGTCCAACTCGGTGTCATGACACGGCCGAAACACGTCTAGAATTTTCTTTCATTGATTTTTTCAACCTGTGGAATGTAGATAATAGATTTTATAATAAGTTTAACGTTCTAGATACAACATTTTCAAAGCTGATAAATTATCTCATTGATTTTTTTTAAATAGTATTTAATGAAAGTGTAATAAATCAAACTTTTTTGCTTTGACATAACTTCTAGAAAAGTTTGCAGTAGCTATGACGACCTCCACTCCAGTAGACTACATAGTAAAAGATACTGCCTTTAGGGCCAGTTTCAGCGGTTCCTGATAATAACTTGGATAGTTATCTGACACATGACGCCATATAAAATCTGTCAAAAATCTGTCAGATTTCTTCATTGTAGCGCTATGAGGAACCGGTGAAACTGGCCCTTAGTCTAATAGAAATACAGCTGAATAGCTGCAAGACCGGCAAGACATTCTGTGCAGAGTAAATTAGTTAACTTCACACAACCATCAATCAATGAAGAGACCACCGGGTCTGGAATTTAGAATAGGAAATTCTGACTATAGATTGGTTTTCTTTTTAATATTTTTGACTGCCGGAGTATCACCGCATTCACCGCAATGCATACCTGTCGTCGGTAACAATAACCACCTCTGAATCGTAGCTTATACAATAGGACTAGGTACTTATATTACATTGACAAGCCATGCATATAATATATTAATTACTTGTAGTCTTTATCCGTCTGTTCAAAGTTATATGTATATAGGTTCCCATGTTTTTTTCTACCGAGTAAAAAACATCTTTATTTTAATTATAACTTATAAATCTCACATTTAATAGATGGCCATAAACTTAGAACACTCAGTAGTGACTAACACAGTCGTCTTACCGACTACTGCATTGACATTCAATTTGAATTAACATTGATTATGATCTTAACTTATTATCTTCATATCTATCTATAATCTATCTATAACCTTTAGACGTTACAAAATTCTCTCAACCTTGTAAAGGGACAGATAAACTCCATAACAATTAAATGTAAACATAATTTATTGACTATATATTATTCATTATACACAATTCATATTTGATAAAAATATAATTATATTGTAATACGGGACTTATCGCGCTAAAAACATAATTTTATTTACCTCGACGTTTCGATCAAGTTGCATTGACCGTGGTCACGAGAAGAGTCTTCTCGAGTCGAGGTAAATAAAATTATGTTTTTAGCGCGATAAGTCCCGTATTACAATATAATTATATTTTTTTACAACCTTATTTCTTACATTCCGCTAGTAGGGTAGATGGAAAGTGGCATACGCTAATTTTTAGCATACAGTTAATCCAGAATCTACGCGCGCTGAACCGCGGGCTGCAAGTTAGTAATAAATAGTTCAGAAAATTGTAATGTCTGTTGCACACTCTATAGTAAAATATCGTCGCGTGTACATAGTACAAAGACTTTCAAAACGATATCTAATGCACCTAGTTCTAATCTTAACGACTTAAGCTATTTGGAAATATACGAGTGTTATGGAAAGATTTATTATCAAAATAGTACCTAAGTGAGATTGTGATAAAGTTGGGGTCATTGTCACCCAGAGGAAGGTTATTGTTATCGTCCTGCGTCCGTTAGCTTAGGTTTGTCTCAGGGTGGTGTTAAATATCACCCATTTACCACCCATTCACTGGCCGTAAGTTTTAGACGAACCGGACACCGAACAAAGACATGCATGATTACCGGCATGATTTTCGGTATTCGAAAGACGGGTTGGGATTGTTGTGATAGATTAGAGTAAAGTCAGCAGTCCTGCGCTTTGTCTTATATCCGTCATTTATTTGTTAGTTAAATAAGAACGATACCTATCATCGTCGTCCACATGGTCACTTAACATCAAGTTACATAGTGGACAAGTGCGTCTCTGTCAGGAATTGCCTGCAAACGTAGCTTCACATGTCTTCCAGCTAGGTGTAGCAACGAGACCTATACTAGAAAGTAGAAGTACTACCAAAAATCGAGCTCTAGGCTTAGGCTGCTTAGGCTGCATGGCCTGCCTATATTAAGCAGTGAACTGATCACGCTGATAATATGAATATGAAAGGTTACTCAGGCCAGAAATGCAGTAAAACAAGCGCGATAAACCGCATTTAACCCTAAAACGTGATATGTATATAGAAAAATGTTAGATAAGCCCGCCCGTCTGTCCAATAAATGATTTTCTACGTGAAAGCCTTTCGGTCATCATCTCTGTAATAACTTCCTCTGTCAATTTTCAAGAGTCGTGATTCCTATTACATCTCAAAAGAATAGGGGCATCAGAACAAAGCTCCCAAATGTCCCAATCCTTTTATATGACAATAAGTTCCTAACGACTCCTTTATGTAAGACGAAGTCCCACTTTGTAATTGTAAGGTTTGGTTTGCTGAACGCGATGACTGGTAGCAATACAATAATTACAACCAGGTTTTATACACGTTCTGTTTTACCACCTACTTTATTAGAAACGGCACTTAAACTAATCAATACTTTAAACTGCTGTCAACTTTCGATAAACGTTAAAGTAGAACGAGATAAAACTGAATCACGATGAAGCACGTCCAAAAGTAAGGTTTTAAAACTCCAAATAATTACAAAATCTGACAATATTTATTTAATACTGGTTGGTAATAGAAAATAAATTTGCATTGAATTTAGAAAAATAACGCAGTTTTCTTCAAACATTTCTAATTACTTTCAAAATAGGTTGTTATACAAACTTAATTAATTAACCTAAGCTATCCATGAGAGTTGCTAAAAACAACCTCTCATTCATAGATCTAGACTACCTCTCATCAACAATCATCAATTCACAGATCTAGAATCAAAGATTCAAACGACATTAATTTAAATACATGTGCACATTAATTCACACATTATAGAGTCACGGTTTTGCCTGTAAAAACATCGCAAACCGTAATAGATCGACCTAAATGTCAACCGGCGACTGCATGAAGTCATTAACCGTTCAGAAATAGCTTGCAGTTCTGAAGGTGTGCCTCACGCTACGAACGACTCTGATTAAACACTATGTGAGAACTCTTGAGATAATTTCGAAAACGTACAAGTTAGTACTAATCTGTTATCGACTATGATAATATACATGCCTTAAATTTAATTTAAAACCACCCCCGACTGATCGGTGTATAATTCTGTTCATTGAGACCGTTCCAATGAGCTGAGGCTCATACACGATATATCTGCAGTTATTTGGTAAGGAAGTATTTTGCAGATTCCAGATTTCCCAGCATCAGGTCAAGGTTACCATGTTTTTGAAATATCATAGAAGTAACAGATACTGAATTACGAATTGATCCGAACTATCAACGTTTTTCTCTTAGCCTCGTCATATAAAAGAGAGGTCATAAATCTTCAAACGGCTGAACGGATTTACTTGAAACAAAGCTAAGAAAACACTTAATGAAGTCACCTTTTCAAACACTACATAATTTAAGATCGTTTAAAAAACCTAAAAACCGACTTCCGTCTGGCTAATTACAACCCTCAAATTTAAAAATCTGTCAACAAACATCTAATATGTTAAGATAAACACCTCAAACTTAATACTGAAAATGGCTAGCGCGGCATTTGAAGTCGATTTTTTTCGTTTTGTAATCTGCAAAATCGTCATAGAAAAAAAATTTTAGGAATGTCAACAATAGTTTGTCAACGACTAATTTCGTGTACATGTATTTTTTTCTTAATGTATTGTATCCCATTGCTACGCAAAGGTGTCCCCCATAACCTTCCACGAATCTCTCTTCAAGGCTGTTTGCCCAACATAAGTTATATGAACAGAATAATTGCTGCAAACGACAAATCCGCTCTGGTTCTTGACATTGAAATACGAAGAACATCGTTTTAAAAATTTGCACTCATTTATTTGCTATACAAGTTTTCTTAGCTCGTGTCATGGAAAATCGCAAAGCTATTTTCAGAGTCACGGAAACAAAGTGCTAATTATATTAGGTAGAGAGCATATAATTGCATATTCTATATTTAATCCGTGGCGTTGGCATCGAGACAGCTGTTTAGCGATCCTCTTCGAATGGGTAGAGCTAATAACTTGTTTTTACAAGCTTCTTTATATAGTGTTAGATCTAGAACCAATGGAATGAATCTGATATGATAACATCCTTAAATATGCGATGTTATATCACGTTCAAATATGATAGGTCATCGTTATTTTTAACCCCCTACGCAAAAAGAAGGGGTTTTATAAGTTTGACGTGTGTGCGATACACATGTATCTATGTATTTCTGTCTGTGGCCACAGACAGATACACAACAATCAAAATCGGTTCATCCGTTTAGGTCCTAAACGAGTGAACCGATTGAACAAAAACGCAAAATCAATTGCGTTTTTGCTTTGATTCATGAAAATTCATCCAGCCGTTTAAGGTTTATAAGCTTTTTTTCTAGATGTTGACGCTATGAGATCAAATTTTAAAGGTCTGATCTGAATGAAATTCGACATCCTCTTAATTCAATGATATTGTAAGAACATGGTATCTAGCCGTGTTCTGTGGTATCTAGCATTGACATGATGCTGGGGCATCTGGTATCTGCAGAATACTCAACTGCTCACCAACTTACAGCAAACATATAGTGTTTGGGCTTATTGGAACGGTCTCAATGAGCAGATTACAAATAGATCAGTCGCGGGTGGTTTAATTTTGAAATTCAGTATTATTATATAAGATACAGCTGGTATTTTTATATAAATTGTTTTTTTTTAGTCTAGGTTTATATTATCATTATTATACAGATAAAAACAAATAAATAACAGGATATGATAAAAGTAAATATATAATATGATAAAGTATAATAAAAACATTTTAGATTTAAATCGTAAGATGATTCGTGATTACTTACTGTTAAACTCACTCCTTTTTGTTGTCGACTGTCTAAACCTAGGTTTTGTGGATGTCACACACACTTCCTCGAGAGCTTATGCAGTAAGATTGCGACGATTTAGTGTTAACTATAAATATAGTAGAAAAATATTTCAAATGGCCGTTAGTGAAGTTAACGATAGATATCTGATGTAATCAATCACAGAATGAAATGGTAATAACTAGGTAATGTACCTATAGGTACCAATCAACATACTTAATATGAGAGCTCTCTGCTCTTGTATGTAGGTACTATCAATACCGTTTGATATCGTGTTTGTATCACTAATAAACTAAGAAATATTATCACTTATGGTGAAAATGATGTAATAATGAAGGTAGCACTTATAATTTTATGACGTCACATTGATTGTCGAATACCTAATAGATAATAATACAATGGATGATACTTCAAAATGCGATTACTGTTTTATACTCGTTTAATTACTCTTATACTCATACAGCTCAACAAAGAGTAGATAATAAAACTAGATAGATTATTAGAAGTAAGTACATAATGTGTCACCAATCTAAAATTAAAGGAATGATGACATTATTTGATTTTTCTTGAAACATTGAAATAATAATATTACAGTTATATGTTTATAAATATTATTATTACATTACAGCTAGTAGCTGTACCCGCGACTTCGTCCGCGACTTTGGGTAGCATTAACAAATAAGACACATACGTACCCCAACTACTCCGCACCGTACCACGCCACGCTAATCCTCCCTCCCCTCACTTACCGTCCCCTCCCCCTTCCCCTCACTTCCAACTCCCCTCCCCCTCCCCTTTTTATTTATTTATATCGAATCAATAGCGTAAAAATAAGTTTCAAGCATCAACTTTTCATCCTCACCTTTTAACCCCTGACAACCCTTTTTTCGCATTAAAAAGTAGACTGTGTCCTTTCTCAGGTTCTAGACTATCTGTGAACTAAATTTCATTTAAATCGGTTCAGTAGAACATTCAAATAAACCTTACATATTTCCATACAAAGTTTCATCCCCTCTTGTTATTTTACTCCCTTAGGGGTAAAACTTTTACAAACTTTGAATTTCATATTTATTTATATCGAATCAACAGCCTAAAAAATAAGCTTCTAGCTCTAAAAATGACGATACTTCCATACAACATTTCATCACCCCTTTTAACCCCTTACAACCCTTGTTTCGCATTAAAAAGTAGCCTATGTCCTTTTTCAGGCTCTAGACTATCTGTGTACCAAATTTCATTTAAATCGGTTCAGAATTTTAGGCGTGAAAGTGAGACAGACAGACAGACAGAGTTATTTTCGCATTTATAATATTAGTATGGATTAGTAAGGATTAAACAAGGTACTTTAAATGTATTTATTGATAAAGTATGTGAGATAACAATGTCTATAAAACGTGATTTAAATTTATATATTTGCCTATTAAGTAAAAAGTAAAATCATTATCATTTTATATATTATAGCATAGGTCGGTCCGTCTTTAAATAAAAAAATATTCATAAAATATTTTTAATATATTGATATTACCTACTCGAACATGCAAAACTACAAATCAAAAAAATGTTTACTCAGTTATAACATATCTATTTCTGAGCTAAAAACAAGATATACATATAATATCTACCTATAGGTCCTGGCCCTGTCGCAAAATCCGTTCTTATCGGACGTCTACTAACTAAAAACTACCTCCCTGATATATTTCATCTTTGTACGTCAAGTGGGTTTCGAGATTTCCTGACGAGTGACCTTTCGCTTTTATATATGTATGTATATAGATAGATAGAAGATTATAATACCGAACATCATGCCGGTATAATACTCGCTGAACGGATTTGTGACATGTCGTCTATTTTCAGACCAGCACGATTCAATCTTAGTCAGACACAAATTACGGACACAATTTGGTACATCCAGACTCGCAAAAATTAACTGTGGATCACTAAAATAATTGTTCCTATTGAGAATCGAACACACGACCGTCAGTGTCACCAACCACTGGACCATCTGGCCAGTCGATATATATCATTGCATAGAATCTTCGAGATATGCGATAATCAATTGTACAGCTGCGGGTAAATACCGTGAAGTATTAAATAATTGCAACTACGTGACCAGATACATGAAGACTTTGCTCTTACAATGACACTATTTATTTATCTCAATTTCATCAAATATTATTCGCATTCATTTATTTGCGCGTCTTTGTTACTCAAACCGATAAGCTGTGTCTACAAAGTATCCAGGTTTTATTAACACGGCTTTGCGTTGCGCTAATTCCGTATGACATAACAATGAAATTAACAATAATACATATTATTATGAGTATGTTATAAAGTTAACTTTATTATACGTTTAATATCATGTGTAATTAAATTATCTTTTGAATTATGTTTGTGTAAGGTAATCTACAATCTGTGTATTTGGGCTCAACATTATACAAATATGAAAAGTTCTTGTAAAAGTTTTTCTAAGAAACTTATCTTCTTGTTTATAAACAGGCTGTTTTAGTACTAAAATAATAAGTTAATAGTCAGTGAAATATTATTATTATTAGTCACTGGATTGAAGCGTGCGTGGTTTTCCCCACAATTCGTTTCATAAAAACTTTTTTCTTCACTTATTACTCCCGTTAATAATCATACCTTTCGTAATATACCCTCTTATCGGATGTCTGCGTTTTATTATCATCCTACCTGCAAAATGTCAGCTTCGCAGGCTTATCGTTTTTTCCCCTCTAGACAAAATTCAATTCCTGTTAGAGTTCAAGCCAAACGCAACTTTAAAATGTATGGAAATGACATTTCTTTTTCCACAATTGTCATTGTCAATGTCACTATAACAAATGTCAACATTGTTTGGCGTGAATGCTAACAGAACTCACATCACTATCACACGGGTTTTTCGAAAAAGCTCTACCAAGAAAGATAATACTTATCATTACCTAAGTATCGACCAAAGTCGGTTAATGGTCTGATTTATATGTTTGTCATCTACACATTATACATAATTCCACAAAATGCGATTGTAAGGTTTCAGAGAGACAAGCCGGTGACGCCGGTAAGTTCCGCCTTTACCGATCGAGTTGTGACGTCACTCGGTCAACAGCTGTTAGGTACGTCATACGTTGACCGTCTCATAGCATAGCCTGTCACATAAATATACAGCGTACACTCGCACGCCTCCATACGTAAACCATCCGTTGTAGCTACCGCCCGTCGGTACTCCGCCTTATCAATACAATTAAGTGATAACGTTAACTTCGTGTTGGTCGTCACGATATAAAGCAATTAATTTTAGTTTATTCTAGTGAACTTCTAGAGGTTAGTGGACGTGACAGTGACTGTTTTTGTGGAGTTTTATTGCTATTTTGGAGATATTACAGGTATTTATTTTACTGTGTTCATTATTTGATTGTTATTGAAAAACTCGCATCGTTGATATTTTTTTTATATGGCAGCTGTAGTTGTAATTTATGTAGTAACTTAAAAAGGCTTTAGCGGCTTTAATATTTTGAGCCGGAAATGCCGCACGCGCCGGCTGTGTGCTAAGTTGCAAACCCAACAAACCAACCCAACCTAACAAGTTATTAGAAACATTTTTATTTATCCTGCTCACCAACCAACTTACTACATAACATTTTTTTTCGCTTTATTACATTTATGGATATATTATTTGCTATTATGTTACGTGCGAATCCCATTCATAAAATACTAGCAGTAAGTACCGGTTTCACCTGCGTTTAGAAATACCTACCTAAAAAGTAACAAGTTAACTGAGTAGATCCTAATTCATTTACCGGGATATATAAATATTAGTTAATTAGTAACCCTAGGCACGGAATAAAAAATAATAGTTGATACCTTAGGCGTTATTCCAGCTTATAAACTTATAAACCTGTGAGCCACCCTTTTTCCGTTCGTACTTTTTTTTATGATATAAGGTAAAAGGACAAGCACGACGCTCGCCAGATGGTAAGCGATGACGTCTACCTATTACAGATACATCAGCTTGCAAAATTGTGGACTGCCAGAATTTTGCATGTCACTGCACTGCGCATGTTACCTTGAGACATAAAGATGTTCAGTCTCACATGCCCTGTTATTTCACTGGACACCTTGTCATTTCAACCGAAAAATATTCCTATTTCACGGCTGAAAATTAATTGGCAAAGAGGTGGTACCACCCCAGGCGGACCAGCAGAAGTCCTACCACTATCACAGCATACTTAATAGTACTCCACTACATACTACCACAATTATAGTATTAATAGGCCTAAAACATTTCTTGCATGAACGTTTAATTTTTAATCGAGGCACAGAATAATGAATGTGATCGAGGCTTTATTTCATAAAGATTACTAACTATGGATTGTACACAATCTACGTAAATGAGATACATTTTAATTATAATTCTGACTAAATTATATTAACTAAACTACTAAATTATAAACAATATAATCTATGAGTGTGAATGAATGAATTTATTTGTTATCAAAACGTTTACAAATGAAACCTATTTGATCGCGCGAAGCGAAGTCTTCGTTTCAGCTCGGGCAAAAATGCTTTCGCATGTCCGGTACGGACATTCGGATGTCCGTATGTCCGTGTGTCCATTTTCCTCTACAGGTCGCATTTCTCAACCGAGAAGAGACCGAATTTTGTGAGCAGGTTCGATAATAATTATATGATTTTTGTCAATAAACTTTTCAACCGACTTCCAAAAAGGAGGAGGTCCTCCCGATAAACGTCTCAAACTTGCTTGCTACTGAAACCGACTCGCGGGGCATGGAAGTCGGTTGTTTTTTGTTTTCAACCGAATTCCAAAAAGAAGGAGGTTCTCAATTCGTCTGTATGTTTTTTTTTGTGTGTATGTTACGCGATTACTCCGTCAATTGTGAACCGATTTGAATGATTATTTTTTTAATCGGCAGGGTACGTTTCAGACGTGGTCCCATTGTAATTTTATTGAGATCTGTTTGGTATCTCCAGAGATATGACGATAAACATCTCAAACTTTCTACTGAAATTGACTCGCGAGGCATGGAAGTAGGTTGTTTTAGTTTTTAAACTACCTTAATTATTTTGCTATCCGTATTAAGATGCAACTTTTCATCCGATAAACTTCAAGGGGTTGGGAGTATGTTATTCGGTTTAGGTACGCAAAGACCGAAAAAAAAAACATTATAAATTCACTATTAAAGTAGACCCTTAAAATCCACTCTATGATAAGTTGTATATTAGAATTTTGCCTCGTTGAGGTCATTAATAAATACATGAGTAGGATTCCCCTTATAAAAAAGAAACAAACGGTATTTCCCTATGAGTAATCGTGTCGTGATGCATGTGCATATCCATAATCAAAGATACAATTAAAAACAAGAACATTTCGACATTTCAAGCATACTAACTGTAATTTCGAGAAAAAATATAACAACAGTTACAACTAAGTTTTTGACAATACCTATTCAATGAAATTTAAGCACCTTTACTTAAAGTTTTCCTCGAATCGTCTGATTCACTACTTATAATTTACAACGAACATCAGAATCTTACCTGACCTGAGTCACGGCCAAGCGGCATCTCGCGAGAAAGTTTGTAATGACTAAAATATTGTGCAACAAGTTGCTAACTACCTACGCCACTTGTCTTGCCTTGTATTAAAACCAGTGAAATTATATGTGACACTCAAAATATAATGTCCCAAGGTAGCAAACGCAGTGAAGTGCCGAAAAATTCTGTTATGCTAAAGTTTTGCGTGCCATTGTTTTTGTTGTAAGGAAACGTCTAAGTGATACTTACCATCACGCAGGCTGTGTCTTGCTTGTCTTGTCTCGTTACCTTACATCATAAATAATACAAGTTTGTACTAACGTCAGAGAATTTACAATAACATTTCGCCAACGTGAAGAAGCGTCTACCTTCAAGTGCCTTGTTGTTCTATAAAGTGACCGAAACCTTTCATTTAATACCTCGTATTACTATTATTTTTTAATATTATTTATTATTGTGGATACTTTTATTTATTCTGTGGTATATAATTCAGGTATATAATTTTGACTTTGACACCACAAGTGACGGGTTCAAATCGCCGCCGTGCACCAATGGACTTTTCTATAGAAAAATGTATGAGCGCATTTTACAGTGGCCCTCCGGTGAAGGGAAACACCGGGCATGCTGGTAAGATACTGTCAAGTGTCCGCCTGGCTAGCTATCACCGTTATGTTGAAATATCTTTCGCCAAACATCTAATGTGCAGCTGTCCTTGAGAGCCAGTTCTAGGTCTAGCGTGCTACCATCCTCGACTACTACTACATCATCACTTACTAACAGGTGATGTATGTATATGGGTCAAACACTAGCCTCTTCGATATAAAAGAATATTATGAGGGCATAGCTATTTAAATGCTAGCACATTATATACCTGCGTACACAGTTACAACGTAAACGCAAGTACAAATCTAAGTCACCAAATACAAAAAGTACACCAAGTTCATGTTTGTACTTTATTTTTACTGTTCCGTACCTCAAAAGGTAAAAAAGGGACCCTTATAAGATCACTTTCTTGTCCGTCTGTCTGTCCGTCTGTCTGTCCGTCTGTCTGTCCGTCTGTCTGTCCGTCTGTCTGTCCGTCTGTCTGTCCGTCTGTCTGTCCGTCTGTCTGTCCGTCTGTCTGTCCGTCTGTCTCTCCGTCTGTCTGTCCGTCTGTCTGTCCGTCTGTCTGTCCGTCTGTCTGTCCGTCTGTCTGTCCGTCTGTCTGTCCGTCTGTCTGTCCGTCTGTCTGTCCGTCTGTCTGTCCTTCTGTCACCACTGATTTTCTCAGGAACGGGTGGGCCTAGCAAGTTGAAATTTTTAATTTTTGTAATCCCTATTGGGTGTATAAAAATCAAGGTCTTGAGTCAACACAATTAAAAGATATGGGCAAATTTAGATTTTCGCGAAAACTTTTTAGTACCAAAATGTACCTTAATTTTCAACTTTTTTTATTTTCGGAATTTTTCCTTTCCTTGTGCTCTAAGACCTTGCTTATAACTAAAATTGACAAATATAGGTAAACCGGAAGTACACTATAGGTTTTGGGTCGAAAACCTATAGGGTACTTCCCGTTGACCTAGAATCATGAAATTTGGCAAAAAGCAAGGTCCTACAGCACAAATTAAGGAAAAATTCCAAAAAATAAAAAAAGTTGAAAATTAAAGGGTGTCCCCATACATACATAGTATGCGCCAATTAAGGTAGACCTCTCTATTATATGAGCGCTGATACAATTTAGAGGTCTAGCTTAATTGGTTGGTACGGAAGCCTCGGTGGGCGAGTTCAACTCGACTTAGCCGGTTTTATTTATACATAAGTACTCTCAGCTTATCCAATAAGGTGTGACGCAGAAAAATAAAAATTAGATACATAATTATCATGGTGACACTCATGAATAATAAATCAATAACAAAATAATTCAAGTTAATGTACCTACTATTATATATATTACTACTATCTTTATATAAAAATTACAAATTTATTACCGAAAAACTTCTGACTATTTCTACGTCGTCGAAATACACGATTATTGAATTTTAATGTGTAATAAATTTGCATTCTTAAGAACAGATGTTTACAGTAAGCCAATGGAAAACATTTGCAAGGCATTGGAAAAGTCAGAGTTTGTATCTCATTTAAAATACGTTTAAGGATTTCACAATTTAAGTAGTTTATCTTAATAAGGTTGCAAAATCGTTCCTCCATCAATGTGACAAATTCCACGAAACTTTTTGGTGGTATTAATAAATTATCTTCTCTTTCTGTGTAGGCCATAAATTCATAACATTCTTTGTGTTGATCTAAGCATTTTCTCAACAAATATATACTTACGTACACCAACGTGTTATTAATGGATAGGTCAAGTGTATTATAATCCGTAGTTGATATTAATTGTATTAAATTTATGTTGGCACCTTCGTTTCCTTTTCTGTTAGATTCCATTGTCGAAGTGGTTTCAGAATTGCGATCCTGCCTGGAGACGGAAGCAAATAATAATTTTTCACGATCGAGTAAACATTTTGCTAGATCTTCTGCGCTGTTACTGCTTTTAGTTGTCTTCACAATATTTTTGAAAAATAATTTCCTAAAAGCTAATAGCAGCTGCCAGGATGTAGGTTTCGTAGAATTTCCATTCTTTGTTTTAATCTGACCAAATGCGTTTTCTAAACATTCCTGACTTAATCTTCTCGTCAGTATATAAGAGCATCCCTCAATCCTTAAATCTTCAAACAACAATAACAAAGATTTTAATGTTATCTGGAAACCTTCAAAGAATTTTACTTCGGTTGTAACATTTTGGCCGTTATTTGGATCAATTAATTTCAATGAAGCAAAGAAATTCAGCAAGTTATTTACAAAAGAAGTTTGGTATTCTTCGCCAAAAAATGCATTTTGATGTTGTGTGCTTCCGCCATAGCGAGATGATATATTAAAAAAATCAAGCAAACCATTAATCAATTCAATTAGTTTAATAGTGCCTTCTGCAGAATTTTCTATCATGCCAAAGTCCTTATATAAAGATAAACCGGCTGCAACAATAGGACTAAGAACTTGAACAGCGTACTTAACATTCATTATCTCAACATTTGTGGGGTTTATGTGACTGTCCGTAAGCTTCGGGGCAAGTCTAAGTTGTTTTGACATATCCATCTCATAAAATGTATTTATGTGATGCCATTTAGCTACATTGTTTTCAAAATGAAATTCATAGTTCATCAAGTTATTTCGCAATAATTTGACTAAGTGAGGTGGATCAAACATATAATATATCTTTCAATCACCAACATACAAAAAGGGATTTTCACCAGATACTGATTTATTACTGGCGCTGTTAAAAAATTTACAATTTAAAGTAGAATTGAAGCACCCATAAACTGAGCAGTTATAATAATTTTTCTTTCGTTCATTCTGCTCCATTTTCGCACAGAAACAAGTGTCTGCAGCGGGTAGCACTCGCTCAAACTGATTGTTCCGACGTCGGACGTGTTCCGAGATTTCGTGTCCGCGATCGATGTCTATGTGTGCGTAGCTGCGCCACTGTTGCCACTAACTGACCCCTATAATATTAGTGGCAGCTGTCAGAGTGGATTAGTGAAAATTTGATAATCGCCATTTTGTCTTTTTAATTTAGTTTTCAAACTAATTTGTAAAAATTTTACATGTTACACACAATTACAATGTTTTTAGGTTTTGTAATTGCCCAGCAGTGGGACACAACAGGTTAAGAAAAAAAGTGTTAAAAGTATTCATTGAAATTGAAAAATATACACAGCATAAATCAATAAGTACATCGACAAATAATACTTAAATTCAAGATTAAAAACCACCCCTTACTGATCTATGCATAATCAAGGTATAATCTTTTCATTGAGACCATCCCAATGAGTCCAAACTCAACATCTCTGCTGTAAGTTGGTGAGCAGACAACAGAAATACAGTTTCAACTATTATTTGAGCGATACAAGTATCACAGTTTTTCCAAAATCATCCCCGACACATTTGTTTCTGTAAGAAATACATTATTTAAAAGTCATTTAATCAACAATTATTTGACTGCCCCGACTTTATCGAACTACCCCGACTTTATCGAACTACCCCTTCGAGGTAAAAAGTGTGCAGTTTCCCTTCAAAATCTACTTTGCCATGAACATAAATAAATCTCAAGACCAAACCCTTAATTAGGGAGGACTGATTTTTACACGGTCGGTTACACGTGGTCTGCTCCAAAGTATGCACACGGAGTAGCATATTTTTTGGGATATTGTCGGTTTGTATATTCAATTGAGAGGGAGTAAGTGCGCATGTTATATTTCTGAAGAAAAATATGTACCTAATTAGTTTCCTGTAGGCCACGCGAGCGAAGCCGCGGGTAGAAGATATAGTTATTACATAATTCAGTACTTACTTAAGTAGATATTAATTCAAAAAATATTTATTATATATTTATAATAAATAATAAGGAAGTATTTATTGTTCTAATAATATAAAAGGTATTCTTAAGTCTAATTCTTTGTTTGAGAATAATAATAATTAATTAACTCTGAATAACTACCTACTAGGTATCTGGTTTATAAATAAATAATAGAGTAGGTAGCACATAAAATTATTTTCGCGTTTAACTCGTTTAGTTTTTATTATAGTAAGCAAAGTTTAATTTTAATATTTTCGAGAATATCTGTTACTAAGTATGACCGGTTTTACCTTATGTTTAAAGCATATTATATCATAAATATTTGTTCTGCAAAAATCTGCTATAGATATTGTATGAATCTAAAATTATATAAATGTTATTATTTATTTTGTATTCGAATATTAATTGAGTAATATAATATAGTTATATAATAAAAATTGAATCTTAATTAACAGAAATGTTGTCTTGATAAAATCGAAGAATAATGTATTGAGAAGGGAAAACGTAAGCGGGTTTTTTTTATAAATTCCCAACAATTATATAGGTAAGTATTAGATTATAATTAGGTATTATGGCATTTCCTACTTAGTTTGTCGGCAGTTTTCCTCTTCGCGAGTTGTGACTAGGTAATAAAATTTAACTACATAATTAGAACTACGTGGATAAACGTTTGATTCGACTCTCAACTCAAAGCTTTATTTTTATGCATGCATTGTTCGTTAAGGACTGATAAGAGTTACATAATAATACATTTTCTTTACTACTACTATTGTATTGTGTCATTATGTCATTAATTTCATTCATCCGTTTCACACGATGATTTTCTTAGTCAATACTTCATTGCAAAAAATACATGAAACGCAATACATCTTGCTAATGCGCAGTTCAACCATTGTCACTATTTCTTAAATTGGCTTCAAAGAAAAAAGTTAACCTACATCTCATCTCTTTAATAAGCAAATATTTGTAGATTTCATACAAACTTCGTACGATACGTCGAACGATAACAAATTACGTACTAGAGTCTAGACTAAGTTCGAGTCGCTTATTCTTATTGAATATTTACACAAACTTAAAATACAACGCCAAGGGCCTAAAGAAAATCAGCTTATTCAATGTTTTATTGCGACTCTAAATTTGAAATTTAAATTTGGAAAGTAATTAGGTATTTATTACCTATTCTTAATTCTAATATAAGTCTTACCAAATATTGATAATACATTACTTTAAACCTAAACCTCATACCTACCTAACCTAGATTATCAAGTTCCGATTCGTCATGTATGCATTATGAAGTTACAATACATATAATTATTATTATTTATTATGATTATGATAATAACAACTCAATAAATCGTAAACCCAAGTGCATTCAAACCAACAATTGCGCAATACCTCACCTTTGTTAGAGACATCTTGAACGTAATACTGTACCTACAGTTTACGATAGCGCACGAAGCAACAAGCGTATCAAGTGTGTATACAATAATACGATACTACGATACGTACAAGTGTATTAAATATATTTACATGTTTCGTACAAAACAACGTCAAGTTATGTAATTGAAAAACTTATTTGATGGTTAAAACATTATCATTTGCATTCAAAAACAGTTAAAATGACGCTTAAACCTATCTACCGAATTCAAATAAATCGTAATCAGCTCGTCATTATCTCAGCAAGATAAAATCAATGCTATAGCGGAAGGAATCTGAAAATGTCTCATTTTTAAACATGCATGATCTTTTTCATCCATGGTAAAATATCGCTGGCTACGCTCACAAACTGAATATGTGTCTTCTTTTCCATGATTAAACACTAAAATTATACTTTCTCCGGGTCAAAAAATTACCTAAATTATACGAAAAAATTTGCTGAATGAAACGAATATTTTACAGTCTTCTACTTAATCGTGTTTTTTAATTATCTGAATATGTAATTATTATAGTTAACCTGTGCTGTGCAAATAGTTTGCAAATATAAAACTATGTTCTTCTTCAGTTCATTGTGCTTATTGAGAGCTAAGAATATACCTAACGTCACTAAAACTTTCGTTTAAGTTTAATATGAGAAATTCTCGCTCGCAAGCGTTCCGTGTGTCTTGTTAATTTTATTTACATAACTTTCTGATAAATAACTCGTAACTGTACTATTCATTGTTCTATGCTTGTAACTGTAACAAATTGAGTTTAGCTGAAAAGTTTATTTTAGGTTTTCAATTTGAATACGTAAATAAAGGGGTGGCAACATTTGTGCCGCCCGGGTGGCACAAACATACGCTACGCCACTGGATACAATAAATAATAACCGAAGGTTGGGCACTATTATTATTTTACCATAATCTGGCAATAACAAAGATAAGAAATATGTATTTAAGAAGTTATCAGAAGTAAAAAAATGTTACGCTAGACTAGAGAAAAACAAACAAACAGGTCAACATCATAACATTGCGTAGATAATATAAATGTAAAATAGCATCAATTAGCTCCGTATATTTTACACTTCAAGAGTTCTTAGGCGTAAAAAGGCGTGATTTTATGTATGTGTGTATGTAAGAGCTCTTAGAAGCAGTGGGCTTGTAATTCACTACGTGTACAAAGAAACCCTCTAAGAAAACCTTAGAATAGGAAATAAATAGAAAGCCCATAGGTTCGTAGGTAGAAACTTGTATACCATTTATCTGTGCCCATCTAAGACCTTCCAGCCAAGCTTGGTTGAAAGGTCTAAGGTGCCCATTAGGTCCAACTACAATCAAACAGCAAAATTCTTCACACTACGTTTGTCCCTACGACTGCTGCAAAGTTGTACGAGGAGCGTGTGTGTTTGTCTGATTGCGCTCGTATTGTGATTACCGGCTAATGATTATTGTAAACTAGCTGTGCCCCGCGGCTTCGCCTGCGTTAAAAACGACTTTAATTTATTTAAATTTTTTTTTCTTAAGAATCATTTCCTGACGGTAAAAAACACGACAAAAAAAGAATTAGCGAAATCGGTCCAGCCGTTCACGCGTGATGCCGTGACCAAGGGCAATTGGGATTCATTTTTATATATAAGAAGATACAATATGCGACCGTCATAACGTCAGTATTGTCGACATTACGTATATAGTGGAAAGTTCGCCTTGACGCCCTGCATGCCGGACGTTGCCCGATGCTAGTGCTTGCCTCGTGCAATTATAATACTGCTCTAATTTGTGTTATCGAAATCCTTTCAATTGCCGACAATCCCTAAAGAACTTAGATATTTTTTTACACCTGTTGATGTTAGGTGTACCTGTGAGATGATAGGTGAGGAGAGATGTCGCTATACGTTTGTAAAGTAGCAGCCTCTATCTCCAGCACAGCAAGATTAAAGTAATTGTGTTTTTAAACCTTGTATAGAATCGGTTCTATATTGTAAAATAATAGCCAGCAAATGTTAAGACTGGTTGACATCCAATATAAGGTTTGGTTTGCCAAAATGATGAACTAATTAAGTTTCTATTTTAAATTATTCTGCATTTTGAATTATTACATGTATATGTATCAATAATGTATGTATAAAGTAAAATTTCCAAAGATAAATATTTTTATTAATAATACCAAGCTGCACAGCCAAAATGTTAAAAGCTTTTAATAAGACAGATAGATACAGAGACAGGCAGACAGAGATAAGATAGCTTTTTTTAAGACATGCCTCTGTAAGGTTTACTAGTACTTCATGATAGAAACACATGTAAACTACTTATTAATGAATAAATAAAAAAAAACATAATGTGCAAGTATCACTACGTTTCGCAATTTTCCGATTAACTTTTTTTTGTAGCGAAGATGTTCAGGGTTTCTGTCGTAAGGTTGTTTGTTGGCATTCCATGTAATTGCAGTTTAATTTCCCATGTCCTAGACCTTGGTTTCAAAGGTATCATTATTCGCAATATTTATTATTCAACTGTTTATATAATAGGGCTACCACAAAATGTTTCAGTCAGATTGCAGCATCTACCGAATTATTTCTCAATAGAACATTGGTTGGTTTTACAGTAGTTAAACCATTTATATAGAACCTGTGAGCTATTAAGACACAAAGAGAAGGGTGTTCTGGGCATTATAAGTTTGACGTGTGTATCTGTGATGTGTGTGTCTATCTGTGGCGTCGTAGCTCCAAATCCCAGATGAACCAATTTTGATTTAGTTTATTTAAAACGCCGGCGTCCTTGTGTGGCGCGAGGTTAAGTATCTATTATTTGAAATTATAAGACACTATTAGAGTACACTAGTAGATTTGTATTTTGTATTTGTATCGTGAGTCCGTGTCAGGACTTTACTAAAAAATCTTTTGTATGTATGTCTATTCAACGCCGTTCTTATACCTAATGCCAATTTTTTACATATGTATGTGAAATAGATGAGGATATATGTGATAAGGAGTATTCTTTTTAAAAAAAAACCTGGAGTCTAGACAGATGGCATCAAAATCAACGCACCAAGCATCTGCACCAAGCAACGTACCGTCTTACACCGTCATCCTACTTCCTACTACAGCCTTACTTATATTATAAACTCGAAAGTAAACTAATCCAAGATTCGCTATGATGTTTGTTACAGTGAGGTCATAGAAGGTTCACTTAAAAGCCACCTAGTGAGTGTATTCGAGCTATTTTTATGGAATCAGCTCATTTCACCATAGCCGGATTATTCGACAGGAAAACGTATAGTGAACGTAGGTATAACAAAAAATGTGTTAAAATTTGTGGTCCCATTCCCAGAAATAGCCTTAATTAGATATCATCATTAAAGGTCAATTTACTACAAGGATAAAGAAACTAATATCGGACGTATTTAATTATACCAAAATATTGGTTTTCCTGGTCCCAACATTTCAAGGTGATGTGAATGACCTTCAGAATGCCTTTTACATCGATGTATTGTATTATTTAAGTATAGTATCTTTGAAATAAGAGCTACCTCACTTTTTGTCACTGAACACCTTAATGATATTGCGAAACCTTATGAAACTATGTTTTACATCAAAATAGTTTAGTTCTGGTTTTTATACATACAAGTGTAAATTAATGCTTATTGACATAGGACTTTGTAATGTTAATGTTACGAAATACCTATATGTCTGAGAAAAGGATAGTTATGTTCCTCCTAATTATTTATTTTTACGAACTCCGTACACGCACTAGTGGTCACATCACACACTATGAGAGACTTACATTAACTCCCCTAATGTTATTTCCCTCATTTATGAGCCATACTAAACCCTAACGACGTCCATCCCCATTAAACTCTACACTTTTACGACTTCGAAAGAGGGTGGCAACACAACTGCCAACTTTGTAACAAAATGAACTTAACTAATTCGCCTAGAACTCATAAGTATATTTTAAAATTTCACCACAACGCGTCCTTATAGAGTATCATAAGTTGAGTGAAAGCGGGTTCCTTAATGGAGCACCATGCATACTAGAGACTAAAACCATTATGCTTATGATGCCATTGGTATTCCCAGCAGGCCCGAATGTTGAGTGCCCCTTACCATTATGAAACAAAGTTCTGAGTTGGCTTTTAGACTGTCTACCTGAGATAATTTAGTGACTATGTTGTACAAGATGTGTAAAGTGGAAACGTTAATAAGAACACTGGATCAACATACCTACGCCTTCCATTTTGTGGAGATGGGATGTCGATGCAAGAAATTGACACAACGATGTAGTCGTACCGCTTTATTTTACTGTCGATGCACTGCCCTTCACAATTTATCCTCTTAACAATTACTATATAACTTAAGTTTAGAATTTCGTATTTAAAATTTGATTCGCGCTTCATAGACAATCTAGTTTAGTCAGTTTGAACGATCTCGATGAACGAACTTTATTATAATAATTAAAAAAACTGACTAGGAAATTCCGCGATAGTCATTTTCAGTATTTATGAATTTATAATGGAACCACACGGAATGTATACTTACCCTCTAAAACAAAACAAGAATTAAAAAATGGCGAAGTTACTTAGTTAACAACTAAGGTAACAAAACATTCATAAATACCTTTTGAATTCGTTTAAAAATAAGAGATACATACACTATATTCCTGCGAGGAATATATTAATACACTATATTCCACCTTATTCCTCGTAAGGTTATGTAGGCGACACTATATTCATTCATGTACGCGGAAGCATTAGCTCATATCTTAAGTGTTTGCTCTTATCACTGGTCAACAAATATCTACCTTTATTTAGCTGTGCCTGGTAGCTCGTGTCAGAATGTCGCACAACGTTTGCAACCAAGCATAATAATCTTCACGTTTGCATATTTTGAATTATCGGCACGTCCGAATTTCCATAGAGCATTGTGTTTGGTGTAAAAACTTTGTAGTACTAAAATGTTTCTTTATTTACAGAAGTTATTTACATAATAGTATATACATTAATATATTTTCAAAACTATAAACAAACCAATAAACCTCAATCAAAATCAATAAAAACTAAAATTTAGTTTGCCAAACCACTACCAGTAGGTACCTAAAGTTCCCAAAATACTGGCTGTATTCCTTCGTTGAATGGCGATGCTTAGTCTCTGAGCTAAATACATGCCAGCATTTTGGTCCAGTGTCGTTTTAACCAGACGTGCGGAGAGATCTTTAAAAATGCTGTGTGCACCTGGTCCCTACGGTCCTAGAGTCTCAACCCCAAAAGGCACAAATAGGTAGCAGCTGTCTAAACTACTATATTTGGGCCTTTTGAGGTTCTCAGCTGCTTCTACGGCCACACCAGCCTTCTTCTGTGTACCGGGAAGATGTGACGGTGCCAAAGTGTCGACGCAAGTAGCGTCCTATACCAAGGGCCGCGCCCCATCTTCCATGGTATTAATGTCATGCCGTCAGGTCTTTTACCATCATCACGCATTAAGCCGTTTGGTACTAAAACGGCTGCACAGTTGATGGTAGTAAAAACCCGACGGATGATGTCATTAAGGCTAGCGTGACGAGAAATCCTGCCTGCACTCATAATGCAGGAGAGACCGTGGTGGGTGACCAAGCTGGCTGACGGCACTACCGCACTGGCAGTGGTGTAGAGCACAACACAACACTGTACTTGTAGTACTTATATTTTCTTCAGGGTTGTAGCAACAGTAATTTAGAAAATATTTTTTGTAGTTAGGTTTATTTCAAATGTCAGAATTAAATCCAGTTTGATATATAATTTTTATACACCTAAATACTAGCTGGTATTAACTGGTTATATGTCCATGTGATAGAATGTACCTTCTGAAGATTTTTATTATAGGTACAGTACTACGTATTATTATCTTGTCTATGGTACTACATACACATATACACATACACACACGCACACACGCACACACACAATTGCGATTTCTCTAATTAATATAAAAATACAGTGTGTTAATTCAACCCTAAACTACGTCGAATGCCGTGCGTGTAAGTCAAACCAGTAAAAGGCTTGCAGTGCAGCAGATCCGAAGGTGAAGCCTCCGACAGCTGGCTCCACGACCACGCTTCCGGGACCAAAGGTCAACGGCACTCCTTCGAATCAAAAAGTCTTTGTCTCTTTATCTCATCGATTTCATAACGTCACTTGATCAAAACCTGATTTTAATTATTCGCATTTTAAATTAAAAGGAAACTCCCTAACGTAACATGTTATGTTGATAAACCACGTTGTCGGTTTTATGAGACAGCTTAGTTAATAATGTCATCGAGCCTTCACTCAATTTTAAGGAGTGATCTTTCTGCTATATTCCCATTTTAGACGAAGTTCTCTCGTTACATAAATGAAGACAAAAAAACTCGACTTTTAAGTAGAATCAAAGGTTACCTCGGAACTCAATTTATTTAATGCATTATTAAATTAAATTAACTTTAAACATACATTGGTTTACTTAGATATTGTAATAAACTATCATTACAATAGCAGATAATATAAAAGAATACTGTGCCTAGATTAACGTAACTTTTATTTCTCGATGTATAGGTAACATCGGTCATGTTTAAACACAGGTGCCACCTGTGCTCACAATACCTAAGGATTTAGTTTTACAGTTGGCTACTACAAACTACTGTAAACCATGAACATGAATAATATATGATATCTCATGTCATTGAATTGCGACATCGGTAAACATGGCATGTACGAGAACAACCTGAATAAACATAAGAAGCCGGTGAAAATATTTACAAAAAAAGTTTTTAAAGTAGTAACGCGCAATAAGTACTATTCAATCGGTAACAGATATCTTTGTACTTGTTTATGTTATTGTGTCGCAGTGGGCGAAGTCTTTTTTTTCCTCATTACGCACCTTTCGGTTAATAAAGGTGTTTAAAGTTTGAACAAAATTAGTTTGCATGAATGTTCACGCAACTCTAATTTAGATCAAACTTCTTTCGACCACTTTGTTTTGGCGGTGCCCATTTCCCATAATTGGCAATTTTGCCTCATATGAGTTCGGTCTAAAGTCCAAGCGCTAGCCTGCGTTGACAATTTTCTAACATGCTTGTATGATGTCACAGGTTCGAACGAATGCACTATAATAACAAAGTAATAAACTCGGAGAAATAATTAACGTTAACGTGCCTAATAACACGAATTATCCACTACCTAAAGCAATTTCCATATTGTAAGTAATCAGCAGAGCAATTTTCTATAAGTAGCTTTTCCGCATTTCTACCAGGGTGGTATTTAGTATTTGTGGTCCAATAATATGTCCATTGGTGGTGCTATTTCTAGCTCTCTTCTGCTAGCTATATACTCTTCAAAAGTTTTGTTGGTTCTTGATTCTTGTCTAGATTAATTAAGCATTTCCATTCTCTCAGTTTACCTTTCGACTTGTCCTATCTAATATTTATAATTCAAACCTATTATTATATTATATAAATAATTTTCACTATCATAATAAATTATATGCACCTATATACATTCAACCTATATAGCCAGAAACCAACACAAGAGTTATAAATAAAACAGAAACATTTAAATATGTTATATTAACAGCCAAGGTGGTTATCGCTTAGTCAAAAATAATTATACCTACCAACGTAACTACAGTATTTAAGATCGTTAAAAAAACCAAAAAAATCCGACTTCAGATGCCACGCTAGTCAATTTCAGAACCAAGTTTGGGGTATTTATCTCCATATCTCTTATTCCTCAGATCACGATTAATTTACAACCAAACGGGCAGTATAATGTATACCCTCTCAAAAAAAATCCAAATCGGGTAATTAACGACGGAATTATGAGGTATCAAACATAAAATAACAGTCAAATTGAGAACCTCCTCCTTTTTTGAAGTTGGTTAAAAAGCCTTTTTAGATCCTGTTAAAATCAGTAGGTACTTTGTTCTTTATAAAGGCTAAAACATGACATGACTCATGAAATGTCATTATTATTGAACTATTAATATCGCATCGTGCTTAGCATAGCCTTCTGGCGATAGAGAATGTAGTACGTTGCAAAATAAATTCAAAAGTGAATATTCTAATGAATTCTGAATACGGCTGGTATTCACAAACAATACTATGAGGTCTCTTAGAGCTCAAGAACACATAGGATCAAACCAATACAATACTTAAGTGAAATCCACCACCATGCGTTTATTAAAATCTTCTTGAATACAGATGTAAGTGCACTGGCATATGAGTATATTGTATAGATTGTTATGTATTAACTTTAACTAAGGTTTTCGTTGCCTTGTGGCTAGATTATTGCTAACACATTATATTCTGTACATTCTATTAATAATCGATATTTCAGTAGACACACCTCATACTAAATTTAAGAGTATTGTTCATTGAGTCAAACTCAGACAAGTTCAGTTCAGTTAACAATTGTGAAAAAATATATATTCTTAGTCAGATCTTATTTATTATCTTACTAAGGATAAATAGTTTTCCCCAGAAAAAGATACCAAAATTCGCCAATGTTACAACCAACATAAAGAATGAATCAACCAATGCTTTCAACAGAATTTCTCCTTATTTTTCATCATAATAATGCACAAAAGATTAAAAGAAACATAACATTGCAGCTGTTAGGAAATGCTTTTGTTCCGCTCAGTACATTGAGTAATTAGCAAATCTGAAGGTCTCGAAGAACGTTCAGTTTGTTGTGTACTATTATTTATTCTGTGGTTCAGTTGAAGAAAAACTTGGTTTTGTTAAAGAGCTGTCCAGATTAATAGACGTCACTCAGGACCAAAGAGCTGGGCGCTTACCTCGGCCAACGGATTAGCATAGCTCAATTCAACGAGGTAACGTCGCCAGCTTTTTGGGAACGTTACTGGCAGACAGCTGCGACCTAGGTTCTGTTTTTTATTTATAATATTTATAATAGTTTTTATCTTAATTTAGTTTTTAAGTTGTATATATGTACTATTTGAAAGAACAACATTTCTGTAAAGAGAATATAAAGTTGAGTCGTTGATTCTCAGTGCGTATATGAAAATAGATTCTTAAGGAGTAAACACCAAAAATCAATAAACAAGATGTTTTTCTGTATACTAATAAGGCAAAATTAGGTTGTTTTGATTCTATTAACGCTTTAGCGTTAACACACCACAATCCTGTAGGTAAATATATACCTTGCCAGTAATCTTTTGAAATATTGCAAATAGGTAATAAATGAAACACCAAGTTTCTAGGAAACACATTAGAAACCTAGCTTACAGTAACAACCATAAAATGGAAGGTTTCAATAGAACCTACAGAGCTTAAAAGTATTGTCCAAGTCACGCTCTGGAGTGCGCAAGAGCAACGGTACATTTTCACGCTGGTGCCCGCGACCCCTATAAACCCTAAATTACTGTTCTTCCATTGTACCGAACAAGAGGGCGTGAAGAACAACAATTACGATATAGTTTTACGGTCTCATACCTTCCGTTCCGAGTATCCACCTACTTAGTTCACTTAGATTATATAAAGTCATACAATTTTAGATAAAGTTTTTAATTTATACGACTTCAAAAATGAAGGAGGTTCTAAATTCATTGGAATCTTTTTATGTATGTTCCCCGATTATTCAAAGATGCCTGGACTGATTTGAAAAATTCTTCTTGTTTGAAAATTGTGGTTCATTTCAATTTCATCGAGATCTGATTATCTCCAGTACATGGAGAAAAAACACCTCAAATTTGGTACTGAAAATGAGTAGCGTAGCATTTGAAGTCAGTTATTTTTGTTTTTAAACGTAACGTAAAATGGTAACAGGAAAACAATATTAATGTTACTAGACAAAACTAAAGTAAAAAATAGTACCTACTGCATGAATGATACATTTTTATAAAGTTTTGGTATAATCTGGTTCAATGTAATCTGAACTACATTAATGTAATCTGAAGGTTCATTCCTATGGAAAATTATGGGTGACAATCCCCAAAGCCTTTAGAAATATCAATTGTTTCTACAATAATATATACATTATGCCATTTATATTTCCTCGTTATTTGTTGTACGTATATGACTACTTTTCTTTCTTCTCATCAATGACGTGACGTCATCAACGCGTCATCCTACGGTTATAAGGAAATTGACAGCCGTATCTTTCTCAACATAACCGTAAATAATTGTGTTTAAATATACCCTCTCATATGAATAAATACAATTGAAATATATTCAAAATATGTGTCAAAATATGCATTATTAACGAAGTGTTATTGTTTTGTTACAGGTAAGCACTTGATTCATACAGATGATGACTACTACCTGAAGATGAGCTATTAATCATTGAAGATTTTCAACGGGCAAGTCTGCATTTTAACTTAAGTTTGTTACTTCAGAACTCATGTTTGTTGTAAGAAAATGCCGAAAGACTCCTTTTAAGGCATTATAAGGTTTTTTAACCCTTTAGGCAATACAAATTCCTATAACACACACGGTTATTATTAACAAATGCATAAAACCTATTTCAGTTGAAATTAGATCCTAATGTGAACTTCTATAAGAAAGAAAATCCGCGTCCGGAGGTTCCAACCGCATGAATCGAAGCCTCTTATCCCGCTCTTGCGGTATCTGTTGCTTTCGCACATACTTATTCGCCGATCTCATCCGATATACTAAGGGGAAGAAAGTTCCTCATGAACAACTTCTAAAGAGGATGATCAGAAATAGCACCAAAGCTCAAAATATTTTAAAAAACTAGAACTACCGACATTCCGCGCGAAACCTTTTTAGTAGCAAGTTTGAGGTTTATCTCCATATCTCTGGAGATTCTCATCAGATTCTAATATATATTATATACCTAGTACTAAAACCTTCCCAAAAGAAATTACATTTAAATAATGAAAACTATTTATCTGATTTGTTTTTAGGGTTCCGTACCCAAAGGGTAAAACGGGACCCTATTACTAAGACTCCGCTGTCCGTCTGTCTGTCTGTCTGTCCGTCTGTCAGCAGGTTGTATCTCATGAACCGTGATAGTTAGACAGTTGACATTTTCACAGATGATGTATTTCTGTTGCCGCTATAACAACAAATACTAAAAACAGAATAAAGTTAAAAATTATAGGAGGTCCCCATACAATAAATGTGTTTTTTTCGGCATTTCAATATAACGCCATCTATGAACGCTTAGGTAAACGTCCATAGATGGCGTTATATTGAAATACCGATCCCTAACATCTTTGCGTTTTCACTTAGATGGCGTTATAAGAAATAAGCACGCGGCTCACAACTCTGTTTTAATAAAATGTTTATTCATAATTATTTTTTGCTGAAGAATAATTATAACATAAATACGTGTCGAATACAGGACCTCCTGTAATAAAGTCTGTTTTTATTTTAATAAAAAGACACTATTTAATATTTGTTAAAAACAACTTATAAATAACCCTTTTAAGTACCTGTTATAAAATAGCGTAGTTTGTTTAATAGACGTGTTTAGAATTAAAAAGTCTAAACACGTCTATTAAATATATAAGAGATAATTTATCGAGGTCATATTTTGGAATCTTGATAAGTAGTTGAAAATTTCCATATTCGCTGCTCATAACTGCGTAAAATTTGCTAAAAATACGTTGAGTGAATCCCATTTGACTCTATCTAGTGTCTTAGTGATATCTTATATACTGTCTCATATACGCTTTTAGGCTCATATGTAGCAGTTCTATAATATATGTAGGAGTTCTATAATTATAGGTATACAAAAATACTACATGTGCACGTTTATAAATGGAGTTTTGGCGAGAACGTGAAAATGATTGTAACCTTATTGTATTTTTTCCTAAAACTTGTGTTCTTCCGCGAGTTAACACGTTAGCTGCGGCACCAATTTTTGCATACTTTCCGTTCCTGCGGCACGAGGTATAATCGGCCCGTACCGTGACCAGACGTTAGGCCGACACGCGGTCTATTAGACCCCACCTACTTTTACAGACTAAAATCCATTTTCTGGCGCGAAATCAAAGATAAATGAGAATTTTGGTCCTTATTGATATAGACAGTGAATTGATGAACCCTAATCCACCGTCGCCCCGGGATCTGATGGCTAGTTTAGGAATTATTAGCAAAACAAAATATGGGATCTTATACACCTCGTAACGCACTGAAATAGGGCAAATTTTCGCTGCGATTAGTGATGGGAAAAATAATATCGACGTTTTTAAACTGTCTTAACTACGCAACGACTTGACCGATTTTGATCAATTATATCTCATTAGATCGTTTTAAGGGCAAAACCTGGCAAAACAACACAAAGCTATCAAAGGATACATTTTTTTTTAAATAATCTAAAAGGACGTGCTCTCCAATCGACGTGATGCACAACACTGGTCGCGGGAAGCTCGCGTTGAGTGCGGTACGAGGTCAGGGGGGATATGGGACGTTTTAGCCTCGTTCCGCACTGCATTAAAATTATATTAATTCAGTGTGGCACGAGGCCTAAGACATCCGGTACCAAGGTAGGTACACCACCGAGTCCGGAACCATTAGTGATCTCAAATATATATTTATCTCTTTCCTACACTGGACCAAACCAAAGCTATGCCATTCGCACGACAGAGAAATTCACTTTTTTGCTTGCCGCACCACAGGGAAGTTGCATCAGGGGTGATTTAGGCCTCGCTTCGCACTTAACGTGTTAATGTGTAATAAATATGGATTATTAACCCATTAAGTGCCGGTGAATGTGTGCGAGTGTAGGGAAACAGCACAATTGTTAAACACTATCCAAAATTTCATCGTCCCGTCGGTACGATGTACGACGTACCGACGGGACGATGAAATTTTGGATTGTGTTTAACAATTTACAAAAAAAAAAGTGTGAAACACTTCAAAGAAACATAATATTAAACAGCACAATGTTTAAAAACATGCTATTTGCGTTCTCACCAAAATTTCACTGAAAATCTTCAGTAAAGTACACATCTTAAATGATTCATAGAGTCATACATGCACTGACTAATTTTAATATTCCATTTATTAATATTGTTACTATTCATTTCGACCGATTTTTATAATTCGTAGACCGCATGGACGTGGACGTATTTTCCTGCAGCTATTATTATTCTGGTAAATAATACCTCAAGTCCAAGCATAATAAGTGATTGATATACGCTCTAGAATTTCCTGCTGGCAATCCTTCATAAAAATTGATGTTTCCGTTTAAATTGTTTAAGTTTATTTTTCTATGAATCAATAAATTTCCGCTTTTATTATCGTTAAATTGACGGCTCGTTGACGTAAAGGATAGTTTGCCTCAGGACTGCGAGGTTGCCGGTTCAAATCCTAGACAGTGCACCAATGGATTTTTTCTTTGTGCATTTATCGGTGTTGGTCCACAGTCGAACGATGTTCAGCCTGATTTGCTACCAAAAAGTAGCTAATCACCATGAAGGAGAAAATATGTCACCATAACCTTGCGGTGTTCCGACAGCACAGCTCTTGAGAGTCACACTGTTCTAGGCCTAGGATCCTCACCATTCTCGACCACTTTATCGCTTACCACCAGGCTTGATAGTGGTCAAACGCTGGCCTTAGTCATGTACATATTATTCCAAGTTTATGACATATTTCATAGCTATTGAAGTTTATGGTAATTACCACAGTTCAAAAAGTTAAAAAGTTAGGTTATGTTTACCTACTTTTATGATTTTATGTAATTATTAATAATTTATTTTTGGCTTATGATGAGGCACCTACTAATCGTGTAGTATTAAAACGATTGTATCTATATACATAAATTGTTTTAAAACTACTAATAAATAGGTAAGTACTTACCTAATATGTATTATATATTGGTAATTAATTATTGCTCATAATTTAATTAAATCTTAAGTATGGCTCTGGGAATATAGATTACATATTATTATAAATATCATCAAACTTTATATTATCATCATAATCAAACTTTTTGCACCCACTGCCTGAGCCCAGTACTTTTGTTTATGCCACATGTCCTGTCGTCCTGTGCTAACAGCATCCAGATGTGTCCCGCGACGCACTCTTCTTGCTGCCTAAACATATCATAGCTATGCCCATACATACCATACCTAAGTACAGATATACCTACCTTACCTAAATTAGTACCTAGATACACAGAATATGCTCCGCTCCTACACCCTGTGGATAAACACCCGTGCTCGGCTTAGAACCGGCGACCTCTCACTTAAAAGTCAATCAATCTATCCGTTACGCCAGTGGGGCTACTATCATACTCAGACTAGAATTATAATAGTAGTTTACAAAGAAAACTTACTTTTACAACGAGCAGTATATTCTCAGTTATTAATCAGTATAAATCGCTTAAAGCGCCTTTTTCCAGCTAACCAAATGGAATTTTCGAAAATATAATGATACCAGTATACCCATTATAATTTGCTTTCGTTCTCAATAGGTACCTACACGGTAAAGATGACGCACGAGTATTTTTCTAAATCTAGTTCGGGATATCTGTAAAAAACGCCTAAAAACTAAACAAACTCTCGTTCATTTGCGTAATAATAAAACTTGGCAACAGAAAACATTTTCCTCAAGATAGCAACTGTGCGGTAAAATAGGAGATTTTTTCATTCAACTAAATGACAAGTTAGGTTAGGTTCGCTTTGTATTTAGGTATACTAGAGTCGTTCAGTGGTTGAAAATCGACCAAAATATTAAAAAAAATTGCTTAACTACTTATTCTCCTTATAAACTTTATTAAGGTACGACCACACTGCGGCGTCCTGCGTGCGCGATAGAGGCGGCGATCAGATAGCGCAGTAGTATTTGTACCGACTGGTTCGACCACAAAAAAACAAAAAAAGTTTAGACCACAAAACATCGATCGGTGTTCCGTGTCCGTACGTTAAGTCTCATGTCTTATAATTTCACTGGACACTGTACTCCAACGCAAAGTTTTATTTAAAATACCGGCGTTTTCGTTTTTCATGTGATTTCTTACATTCGTGGAAAAACATCTAAGCTTCATCATACTTTTTTTATTACATTATATTATGAAGGAGGAATTTGTATTGCATTATACGAGCATTATATCGATGTTCCACCGGACTTGCTACCACAAAGTAGCTTACCACCATCAAGGAGACAATCTGCAGCCATAACCTTACGGTATTCCGGCAGCAAATAGCCCTTGAGAGTCAGGCCATTATAGGCCCAGCGTGTTAACCACCTTTGTTCAAATCATCGCTTACCACCAGGTGAAAGACCTAATGGTCAAACGCTAGACGAACAGATGTATAAAATAAACCGGCCAAGTGCGTGTCGGGCCACGCGCAGTGTAGGGTTCCGTAGTAGCCTGTTATTCAATGCAAGGCTTTACCCGTTATAAACAAGCAACTAGGTACTCCGTCTTTGTCACTTTAAAGGATTTATTCTTAGGATTTTGTTTTTGATACATAATTATCCAACACCCAAGTTCAATGACTATTACTGCTCAACTAATAAAGTTATCTTAACCGCTATAGTTTTCCTTTAAAGTTCATGAAATGCGCTATTGTCACGAATTTTTCCAGATTTTTCAAGCCAGCAGTTTAGATTTTAGAGGGGGGGCGGACGCCCTAATGGAACAAAAATTTGCATTTTAAAGTTTAATATTTCGTAAATGGAGCATTCAATCGAAAAATGGTATCAGCAACCCTTAAGTATTTTTAAAAGACCTATTCAACGATACCCCACACGATGGGGTAGACGATGAAAAAAAATCATCCCCACTTCTCATATAGGGGAGCTACCCTAAAAAAAAAAATTTTTCGAAATTTTATTGCAGCACTTTGTCGTCGTCATTTATTTACATACCCCCACAAAATTACACCTTTCTAGTATTAACGGTCTCTTAGCAAAACCTCGGACTGACAGACAGACAGACGGACATGACGAAACTATAAGGGTTCCTTGTCAGGACTACGGCACCCTAAAAACATAAAAGTAGGTAGGTACGTCCACACATTTCCACGTTCCATATTAATTCTTGTAAGTAGGTAATAGAAGTATGTAATAAGAAATTTTATATAATATAGTTAGTAATAAATTAAGTGGTTATTATTAGGAACCCCTTTGTATAATTTAAATGTACCTATTGTTTGTTCCACATTGCTCGTGGACATGGAAAGTAGTTTAAAGATAACGGACAAATAAATTAATAATTGAGGTTACGAACATTATTATAGTGGATTAATAAAATAGCAGTATGTCACTCATCAAACACCTCAAGTCATCATATCGTGTCACTCACTCAATATTGATAACCTCGGTGTATATTTTAATTGCGTAGGTACCTCGACTTAGTACTCTTCATCGTGATCAGCCGGTATCAGTTCACTACTAGACATTAGCTTCTCCCAAGACCCGCCATTGAGCTCGATCTTCGACTCTACTTTCCAATTATTACTCACTAGAGTCACTACCCACCGTTTTGCGAATGTCGTCGCTCCACCATAGGGCGTCCTACGCTACGTTTGCCGATTTCCGGTCTCCAAGAACCAGTCTATCCCAACGCACAGAATTAATAGTACTATTATTAATTCTAAGTACCCAACGGTTATCGGTGCTACGGCATTCGGCAGATATGACCAGGCCACTGCCACTTCTGTTTGCTGATTCGTTGAGCAGTACTTTTCAAATACTGTAGTCAGTCCGTCACAGCTGCTGCATCTTTCGAATAAAAGGGTTATGCAAATTGGTCAGCTTATACCGTATATGATTGATACTTATGTATTTTATTAACCGACTTCAAAAAAAGACGAGGTTCTATGCTCGATTCGACTGTATGTATTTTTAGACATGAAATACTCGCCACGCCCGCGCTAATTAAATTCATTAAATATAACAACAAATAGGACTACCAACTTTTTTTACAAAATTAATTACCAATTGTACATAAAGTATATTAACTTTTTAACAAGTTGATAACTGGCAACATGTCGTGGATACCGGTAAACGGCAAACGGTAAATAAATGTCCCGCAATACCGTAACTATTGATATCTGTAGAGGTGACTTGAAGGCCTAGACATGACAATAAATACTAATACAATTATGTTAGTACTCACGTTAAGCACAACTTCAAAATGTATGAGAATGACATTTCTTTTTCCACAACAAATTTCATAGTCAATCCCATACCTAGCTACCTTGTGAAGTTGCGTTTGGCGTGAATGCTAACTTTCAAACTTTGCTTGACTTCATCCAAAATATTATAACGTACAAATTCGAATAACTTACAATTAATATTGTTGACCCTCTATCTTGAGTAAACTAAACTATATTTATATTTGTGCTATTATTTATTCTGTGACTACATATAGATACTACGGTAACACAAAAATTACCAAAAATTATATATAATAGTAAGTACTAATTTACATGACAACTCGAACTCAGTGCGTTTAAATGGGCCTTAAGACCACCCGCACATAGTGTCAAATGGATAAAGCGGATATAAGAGCCTGCCAGACCATTCAATTTAATTGTCTATTTTGTATGAACGAAACCCAAAAAGAATCATATGCAGCTATTATAGCTGCATCGTGTTTTCTTTCACTCAGTTGACGATAACATCCCCGATGAATTTAATGGCAATTACATTAGCTGTTTAGCTACTAAGCTTGAAATTTGAATGCTAAATTCGCCTTTACAATATTGATGCTGATGATTATTTTTAGTATATTTGTATTTACTCGGCTATTTAAAACTTTAACAGTGGCCCTCCGGTGAAGGAAAAACATCTAAGAAGACTTACTACATTCTAAGAAGTTAAGAAACCCCTGGCATGGTGGTAGGAAACTATCTAGTGTCCTCCTGGCTCTCGTTTACCGAACATTTAGCGGAAAAATCGAGAAATATGCACACAAAAAGACATACAACCGAATTGAGAATATCTACGTTTTTGGAAGTCGGTTTGAAAGGGCATTCATAAATTTGTAAACATGCACCTACATACACTGTGAAACTGAGACATTGAAATGGTCAGGTTCGATTAGGTGCCACCACCTTTTTAACCGAATTCAAAAAAGGAGGAGGTTCTATGTTCGACTGTAGTTTTTTTTCTGTATGTTCCGATTACTCGAAGACGCTTGAACCGATTTGGAAAATTATTTTCTTATTTGAAAGGTTCTTCACAGGTGATACCATTTAAATTTTATCGAGATATGTTCAGTGTGTCTAGCTATATGAAGATAAACACATCAAACTTAGTACTGAATATGACTAGCGCGACGTTTGAAGTCGGTTCTTTTAGTTCTTAAGCGATCTTAAATTATTGTATATACGTATTTATATTCGACTTTTCGCAACGGTTCAGTGAACTTCGCGGTCACTGTCGTCCGACGACAACATCGTCACTCGTTTCCAGATTTTTGTCCTAATTTTAAACTACATCACGTTCTAATGTCGTACTTTACAGTTCACACTAATAACACAACATTATACTAATAACTATTTATAATTAGTGATTATCACCCTAGTATCACCCATGTATTTATTATATTATAAAAATATCATTACATACTTGAATAACATTTAGGGTGAATATCGTTTATATAATAGACGCCCAAATGACGTTTAAGCACGTTTTTGACGTTTTGTCCTATTGGAAAATTGTGGTAGAACGTAATCGGGTGCTGAAATTATGTCGGTGAACTTTAATTAACTAGTGATATGATAAGTTTGGCACTACATTATAATGTACTGTGCTACATCTGACTGTCTTTCTGTTCTCGATTATCTCTTTAATTACTTAGTTATTTTCTCACGGTAAGTCACGGATGAATAGAGCAAGTGATTCATGAGAAAAGGAAGGTAATTTATGGAGGTGTATAAATCTCATACTATGATGATGTTTGTTAAGTTTGTTGAAAAAACAACCTGCCATCAGCATGACAGATGTGCGCTGCATAAGCAATTTGTGCGAAGCGAGGGCGGATTGCTGGCAAATCAGAAAGTTTGTCACCTTTGTTTCACATAAAGAAGTAAAGACTAGTCACCTGTTATAGTCTAAAGTTTCTAGTTATAAGTTAATCAGTTTTAACATTAGTTTTAAAATGCAGATGCAGCGTAAGTGGGTAGGTACATTTTATCCTAGTTACTTCATTCTAAACGCGAGTGAAACTGCATAACGAAACTTGTTTTTAAAATACATCTCAAAACAAATTTTAAATAGACCGAGATCGTCGTAGATAACATTGAAAACATATTTATGTGCCAACGACCTCGCAAGAATGGCGGTGATAGCAAAATTGAAGATATTTTCAGATGTCCATTGATCTAGAAAAAGCAGCTTGTTTATCTCAAGATTTTTATTACCTAGATGCTATATTTAAACAGTTTATATAGTTAAGTACAGTGTATAGTTAAGTTAGTTAAAGAACAGTGTATTTAGCTGTACGTAGGCAAGTAAGTACGAAAGGATTTCATTTTTATATATCATTTCTAAAACGTAAAATTTACTTACTAACGTCCTGCAATTATCTGCTGTAATTTTCTTTACAAAACTAGCAACCTTCTCGTTGAAAGGCGGTTATTAATTCATGATCAATTACTACATGTAACCATTAATGTGTGACCTAGAAACTAAGACAATGACCAGAAATAACGTAAAAAATGATTACTTAGACATTACTTACCCAGTTGTATTACATTGCCTTGGAATTTGATGGCTGTGCGTTAGCTGACACCTTTAGTGGGTACATGCTATCGTGAGAAACAAGCACAAAAAAATAATTACTGTATAAACGTACAGTTAGATACTTACCTACTTAAAATTTTACATACAATAACAATAGTAGGTACATAATTCACTTTTGTTAATATAATAATTAAGATAGCTTAAAAACTAATACAACCGACATTACATACCGCCCGGGTCAGTTTCAATAGCAAGTTTGAGATATTTGAGATATTTATATATATGTCTATTATAGAGATACTTATCACATCTTTATAAAATTTAAATAGGACCATTTTGGATATAAACCCTAGACCGATGAAAAAATAATCATACAAATCGGTTCACAATTGGCGGAGTAACAAACATACAAAAAAGTTTTCATCAAATTTTATAGTACCAACATATTGATGTTTAAAAGTAAAGCTAAAAATAATGAAATTATGTGTCTGCGACGATTTCCCTTACACATTGCACTGACTATTCAAAAAAACACACAACACAACATTGGAAAAACGAGTGAGAAACTGTTTTTAAATTTAAAATCCTTTTTTATGCTACTTATTTATATTCTTTACACTCCTTTTTGATACATTTATTTATTGCGTAGGCATTCTCAAAAACTATTATCGAAATAATGCATCAACACATTTAGGTACTCAAGTAGTTTCTTAACATACAGATACATACGTAAAATCGTTGGTATGTAGTACCTTTTTATCGATGCGTATAACAGTAGACGTAAAATGAATATATATATATATATATATATATATATATATATATATGTGTATTGTTTCGCCATTACATTTTATCAAAATTTAAGGTCGGTCATTAATCTTCGAAAATCTGAAATAAGTAATCCGGTTAGACAACTTTGATAAGATTTCAGGATTGATGAGAATTTGTTGCACAAATTTTGCAAAACTCGATCAAAACGTTACAAATGGACCTAATATATAGATATCTATAAAAGCCTTTGAAGATTGCGATTTCAAACAAAAGCTGCAGTTGTAAATTTTATCATGATGTATGTTTTTGTATTTGGGTAAACATAATATAAACCATATACGATAAGAAATCTTTTGTTTTTATTTTTTCCATAAAACAATGTTTACAACTGTTTACTCTGGCACTATCTTTATTGCAGGTTTGTTTTGCAATTTTGTGAAAACACTAACAATTTACGTAATCATTTCGTTACTCAGTTTTAAAAGTGCCACAAGAATTAGTGGATATATAGATTAAAAATCATAAGACATTCAATGTGTACTAACATAGTGTACATAGTGTACTACTCTCCGCGGTCTGAGGCTGTATTATTGATCTAACGAGCTGTAGTAACCTAAGAAGATAGACACTCAATTCACACAATTCTAGAAAATTCAAAATCTGATTTCAGTGCGACAAAATGACACATGATAACACAATGCCACCGCGTGGGTTTAATCCATTTAACGAATATTATCGCCTTAGCGAGACAGCGGGTGGGGGCGAAGCCCTAACAGCGTCGGACCGCTTACAAGTGTTACCGTGTGCCGGCAGGATAAATCGGAGATAATTATCATAATCCGCAGCGAAACCTACCCAAAGATTACGAGGTGTGGTAACCGACTTCTTATTCCAATCAAGGCTTGAAGGCCGACTGTTTGTTTATGTATTGGAGGACTTCAATCTTCATAGACGAAGGACAATTTTTTGAAACGAATGTTTAGCTGTCCTCCCTAATGAAAACTTTGGAGCAATCAGTTTTTACTGTCCACTTTGATTTAATCAACGTTTATTTCCGTGGATCTTTAAAATATTTTTATTGAGCTTAGATTAAACTAGGTTTGTAAATTTATCTGCCACCTACCTACGTAAACTTCGTTTATGTTATGTTTTTGTAAATTACACCATCCCTACTTAAACATACTAATAATAATATACACACAGGGTGTGGCGTCACATACGTACAGGGTCACATTATGTAATTTTGAAAATCGTCAGAAAATCTCGAAAACCATTATACTTTTACTACACACAAATTTTGATTTTATGATCAGTCATGAAGCCTACTCACTCTACCCACAGGTGACGGCTTGACTACTGTTTACGCCACAACCTGTATAACATACCTATAAATATAATAATAAGTAATCTTTACTTAGGCAGGAAATAAATAATGAATAAAATATTATATCTGACTTACGTAAGGATTCTACCCTAAGCAAATCCGGTGCGTAGAGGAATCCTTCTCCCTCTACGTATTCCCCTAAATTATATTGTCTAGATGACTTCATCTCTATTTGACCTGCATATCGGATAAATGATGTCATGGCTTGTCCTTATCGATGACATTGTCATCGATAAGATAGCCAATAAAACCAAGAAAAAAGGAAATTTGTGATATTTAGTAACTGACTGTATCACTGTGATATTATGCGTACGAGTGCCTCAGTAAATGTGTTTTTAAGTACCAAAGATAGCTTTTTATTGTGATATCAAAAACTGCTGAGATATATGTCAATTAACACGATGGCTTGGGCTGTGATGTATCCGCTGATTTATGACGCTAGATCTCGAGGACAAATACCAATGCGAACACATAGTAAGTTCTAGGTAATGTTTGGAATGTTGATGTGCTAACACTGCTTCAATGGTGAGGTATTTATATTGAATTCAATGGGTTTTGTTACCTCCATAGTAATTTCACAGTTGTCAGGTTTTTCTGACAGACCACATAACAAAAGAATCAATAGGGTCAGATGAGCTTTATGTGAAAGTATATAAACGGAAAACATGGATTTGTATTTTCATATTCATATCTCGTTGATGAAGTTATTTGTGATTATAAAAGTACTGACCTAGATATAGTGCTTGTCCAATGCACTTCCTCTGGAATTTACGCAGCAAGAGTGGTCGGTTCAAACTCACTATAACTATAAATCTAAAAAAGTTTTTTACTTAATAAGAACAACAAAGAATAAATAAACTTTAATTAGTTATCAATACATATAACTAAATCAGTAATAATGTACATTATATTCGTAGGTACATATTTCATTAAAATTATCTACAACAAAAAATATGAGCCATCCTTAAGGAGATGCGCGTATTATTGAGTGAAGCCGAAGACGGCGCCACTCAGCCGCGGCGCGAACTTGACCCACATATCCTGAGAGTCCATTGTCTCATCAACCTTGCTCAGCCTGACGATCCGCCATTACCTCCGCCATTACCCGTTTCAATGCTCCGAGATATTGCACAGAAAAACAATTGCCTAACGACCTTCCTAGCGATCACGATACTTT